>CM073143.1:34121552-36521552 GCA_037039145.1 Fundulus diaphanus
GGTTACACTTCCAGTAAAGACCAAATTAGATCACAAGGAGCTTCCATTTGGTTTCTGCCACCAGTTGAAGGGAACTTGTTGGTCTGTATGTCTAGCCTTGGTTTAAATCAGGGGTGTCAAATTCCAGGCCTCGAGTGCCGGTGTCCTACAACTTATGTATCCCTGGTCCGACACACCTGAGTCACATAAGGCCCGTTTACACTACACTTTTTTAACCGAGCCGAGACCAGTCCGAGCTCGGTAACCGAGATAACTCTTGTGTGTAAACGGTCAGCAGACTGAACCAGACCGCGCTAACCATAACCGGACCGCGCTAACTGCAGACCAGCTCTTGGGTAGGTCTCGGCCTGGTTCTATTTTATCCCGGTTTCTGATAACGAAGAGCGCATGAGCAGACGGCATCATGCCCTTACAGTCAGCTGACTGTCAGCGGGTTTTCCGGCGTGTCTGGCTGCACGTCCCGATTCACACTCCATTCAGACAAATTTCAGACATTCATAATAATACTAGCTTCCTTACCGTGCCACACGGTTTCCAGTGATGATTCTGCTTAGCAGCGCAATGAACCTCAGCGTCTGTCGTTGTTTCCTGCATCTGTAAATCCTTATTAGACGTTCGTTTGTCTCATCCACTTCCCAAAAAGCCAACTTTCTCAAGCAAATTCACCAATGGTTGCCTTCTTCCCCTGACTCTCTGCAAACACCGAAATATCACAATATCAAGCATAACTTCCTGAATGTTACGGGCGCAGCTGTGTGTGTTTCGCTGCTTCCGCCTTCAATCCCAGAGAGCGGTAGTACCGCAGATCGCCACTAGGGGGCGAGGAGCAACCAAGGAACCGAGATAGTGTTGTGTGTAAACGGTCGTCAGAAACGAGGCTCGGCCTGGTAACTGGACCAAGCTCGGACTGGTCTCGGCATGGCTCGGTTTTTTAGGTGTAGTGTAAACGGGCCTATAATCAGGTCATTAGCAGGACTCTGGAGAACTGCTCCTAGCTAACTGTTCCTCAACCTTTCACAGGGTCAACAGTAAGAGCTCTATCATGGACAGGAAAGGAGCTTTGGACTGCTGTGCTGATTTCGGACAGCCTTTAACTCCGTCATTACATGACGGAAACGCACACCCATATTCACAAATCAGCCTTCCGAAAATGAACTACAAAGTGTGCACTCTCTGCATACTTTGTTGATTTCCATAAGGGGCTGTGCTTATTAATCATGTTACGCAAAGGATTGTGGGATACCTTAAGGGTTCTTAGCGCCGGTAAGGAACGTCATGGGGTTTCTAGGCAAAACTAGCTGCAGGAGGAAGCATACAGGCTCCTTTTCCTACCTCCTTCCTTACTAACTGCACTATTCAGACAGCACTTGCACTTGCTCTATAAGGGTATTCAGATTGAGCCCATGACTGCATACTGACGAGCTAATTCAGCCATTTCATTCAGGTGTGTTGGACCAGGGACACATCTAAAGGTTGCAGGACACCGGCCCTGGAGGAATGAAGTTTGACATCCCCGGTGTAAATCTTTCCCAAAGCACTGATGTTCTGAAGCAAGAACTGGACCGCAGTTAATCACCAGCTTCCCATCCCAGACTAGTAGCTTCACAGAAGGACAGAAACACATCTAGGCATGTCTGGCTGTAGAGTCCCAGAGCACAGCTGAACACCAGCGTCTTATGTTACCACAGGAACTATATTAATAGGAGCATAAATTTGGAATAGGTTACCAATAATACAGTGGATGACATCACAGGCTGAACGATTGTTTTTTTTTAATCATTTCTCACAAAGAGACTCGTCTGTTCTTCTTCTACTTGTAAACTTAATTGTTCATTATATCTACATTGTTTAAATAGTCTCTAAAAATGGAAAGAAATATCTGGAAATATGCCAAACTAAAGTTGATATGTTGGCTTGCTTTGTGCTCCGGTCCTCTTGCCAGGACCAAAGTCGGTTCAAGCCTTACAAGATAAAGGAATGTAATGTTAAACTGGGACAGTGTGAGATAATTAGAAACTGTTCCATCGGGGGGTAATGAGCTCGGCTCTGTGTGGTCCGCCTTTCTGTGGCTCGGTCATGTTTCCAGCTGCCCTCTCAGTTTCACAGGCCCCGGAGGCGTCTCGGTCCACGGTCCAGAATAGATCTGTCGCCAACTCTCAGAGCTGAGGTCACCAGTAACGCCGCAGAGTCACGGCGCGCTGACCTCATCCCGTCCTTCTTCCGCCTTAGACCTCTTCCTCAGCTTCTTCGAACCCGGTCCGGAGTTCGGAAGTGAAGGATCAATCTCCCCGTTCCAGGAGTGAAATGCCAGACACGGGATGGATTAGCTTGGTGAAATGCGGCTTTGGGATGTATGAAAGGCGCTCCCTGCTGCCGTGCAGCTCCTGTACGGTGAAGTACTACGATTACTGCGAGCTGTCAGCCAGCTGCGACTGCTGCAGCCAGTCAAACAGTAATTAGCTGCAGATTCCCTACGTCTGAGCTTCCTTCTGAACCATTTGAACATGTGGTATAAATGAGGCATTATGTTGCTCAGATTTGTGCTTTTATTTACTAAATAAGGAATAACCTTTCACTAATTATAAATTTAGGCAAAACTCACCCCAGACTGAATTAATGAGGATGGTGATTAACTATATTTAGTTATATTAAAATATTTACTTTTATAGATTATAGCACCTAATGACCTAAACATTTCCCTTTTAGCAGTCTTGGTTGTTGTTTTAGCTGTTTTTATTGTCTAATTGTATTTTTTTTAACTTTCTTTCATATTCTGAATGCATCAGTGTCATGCATTGTATGTATTTATTCTGTTGCATTTCAGTTTGTAAAGCATGAGTTCTTGAAATGCGCTCTAAATAAATTTGATCTTTTAGTAATATATTTAAAACTAAGCATGGCAAATAAGATATAAAAAACGGTTTTATATGCATAAAACATTGCAGTTCACATTCTCATATAACAGGTACTTTTCAAAGAGATTTTTATTTTTATGTCCCATCAGGTGGACGGCATACATTTAGACTTTCGATTATGTGTTTGATGGAATAATTAACAACGTTATCTTTTGTTGTTTAAATAATGTGGCCACATATTATTGACACGTTTTCTAATATATAACACAGGTTATGAGAAATGTTCTTGTTCCTGATTCGTCAACCTCCTCACTGTGCATGCCTGTGTTCCTCTCTACCGTCATTCAACTCTTTGGACTCGACTCTTCAGACTCCGCCTACCTCCCCATGTCAAAGTGTGAATTTTACCATGTTTCTTCAAATAGAAAATAAAAACAAAGGACAGGAGCACAGGAACTCACATCGTCCTTATTTGACTGAGATATTACTACCAAAACCACTAACTTAGTCATGATCAAACTAATCGGCAAAAAATACCACTTCTGCAACAAAATCTGCTTTAAGAACAGAAATATGTAATATTTCAAACTGACTGATGCTGAAGTATTTTCACGAACATTACGAGCTCAGAGTTTTATTTGACAGATAACAAGTAATGCACAATGTCAATTTAAAAGACAGCTCTTTGCAATTTCCTCCCAACATAAAATCTGTACTTTAAAATTCTAACATTGATATCATGTCGCAGTTTTTCTCTGATGTTACCATTATTTTTAATCTATTGATGGACCTAAGGTCTTCTAACCTGACAAAAGCCAGATGTATGTTGCTCCGCCTAGCTCGTGGAGCTAGGCGGAGCAACATACATCTGGCTTTTGTCAGGTTAAAGGGGAATTCCGGTCAACAAGGAAAAATCAGGGTATCATTAGCTATAACTAAAACTAATACATTTGTGGTTATTTAATGAACTTATCTTTAATCAATAAGAAAATAAAAACATAAATTGTCGTCTGAATCACTGTGTATGGGGGCTGACATGACTGCCCAAATATGGGCAGTAAGGGGCGTTTGACATCACATCCTGCGACGTGGAAGAGCGGAAGCGGCGACAGCATTTCTCTCCGCTTTCCATGCAAAGTCAATAGGAGCCGTTCTACACAGCTGCGATCATCAATAATTATTTCGGATTTCCAGAGGACTTCACCGCTGACATTCCCAAGAGCTATTGCTGAAGCAACAATGCCCACGTGCATGGCCATCGGATGTTCCAACACAACTGGTAAAAGTGGAAAAAACATTGCTTATTTCAACACAGTCACTTCAGCGATCTCTCCTCCGCTGTGTGTGTGTGTGTGGGTGTGTGCGCGCTCAGCTGCAGCGCCGGTGCAAAGCCGTGATCAGCCCAGCATGTGCTGGAATGCTCTTATATTTTAATACTTATACTATAATAATCAGCTAACTTAAGTCACTTCAGCGATCTCTCCTCCGCTGTGTGTCTGTGTGTGTGTGCGCGCGCTCTGCTGCAAACTGAAACTGAAACCCCGTCTGTTAGATGCAAAGCCGTGCTGCGCGGAGCGCGCGCACACACACACACACACACACGCGTGTATAGATATATACTGTAGGACCCGACTGAGTTTGATCTTGGAAAATAGTGCGCCGTGACAAACAGAGCGTTGAAACTTGCTCAACAGCGGGTCCGCCGAGTGACGTAAAAAAATGGGAGGTGACAGTACTATTCTTGACCAAGATGGATTCCTCCACATAAACATGATTAAATGAGAATTATTATTAATTAAAAAAACTTATAATTTTTTGCACAGTATGTAGTAGTTTTATATTTAAAGTACTTTCAGCAGTTTGAATTCTGATTTTGACCGGACTTCTCCTTTAAAGGTCTTCAGCTTTACCAGAGTTTTTGTGCCTGTTCACGGGTTGGCCAGTAGATGGCAGTGGATGGGGTCTCATGACTCATCATTAACACATACAAGAAAAGTGCCTTTAAATAGCTGTCTACCGTGGTGATCAGTACTAAATGACTTTAGTTCCAGTAACCTATAGGGATACAGGTCCAGCAATTCTCAATAATCCTCAAAACCACATCAGCTAATTCCCTAAAGGCTCTCATGTCTCTGAATCTCCCTCCTTCCTGCTGAGGAAGCTTCAAGCCTTTCCTTGGTCACACTTTCTCTTCTAAATGTTTGTCCTCAGGAATATTTGGCCAGCGTCTGGGGGACACAGTGCAGTTTGAGAGGAAGTTTGGCCCTCGGCTGGCGCCGCTGCTGGTGGAACAGTGTGTGGACTTCATCAGGGAGAGGGGCCTGGATGAAGAGGGTCTATTTCGAATGCCGGGACAGGCCAACCTCGTCAAAGAGCTCCAGGAGGCCTTTGACTGCGGAGACAAGCCTCTGTTTGACAGGTAAGGGTTACAGTGAGTGATGGAGGAGATGAAATGCGACATCTTGGGGTCCCCCTGACCTTCAGCTCTCACTCCTCTTCATCTGTTTCTGTCTTTTTAATTGTACTGGCTTGCAGTAACACAGACGTCCACACAGTGGCATCCTTGTTGAAGTTGTACCTGAGAGAACTGCCTGAACCAGTTATCCCTTTCTCCAAATATGAGGACTTTCTAACCTGTGCACAGCTTTTGGCCAAAGACGAGGAGGAGGTTGGCAGAGTTTAACCGTAATGAGTTCAGGTGACGTCGCTTTTAAAATAACTACTATATTCTGTTTTAAATCAGGGGATCCATGAGCTTGGGAAACAAGTTAACGTTCTACCTCTGCCTAACTACAATCTCCTCAAGTACATATGCAAGTAAGTCCTCTTCCTTCTAGTGCAACCTCCAGAAAGGATTTGTTTCTTTTTCTTTTTTTTTTTAGAACTTCATGAACGTTTTGTTTTCCAGATTTCTCGATGAGGTTCAGTCCCACTGCAATGAGAACAAGATGAGCGTCCAGAACCTTGCCACAGTGTTTGGACCAAATATCCTTCGACCCAAGATGGAGGACCCGGTAACTTTAATGGAAGGTACCGACACCAGATACATAACGCCTTTCAAATGTGTCCCTGCCCCTTGAATGCCTTTGTAATTGCGTAGTGCGTAATTGTAAAGTGGACAAAAAAAGAATACGTGTTTCTTATAATAAAAAGAAAATCTGAAAGGTGTGGCATGCCTCTGTATATTTATATTTAAAGCTGCAGGTTTGTTGGGGTATGTCTCTACAATCTGTGCACATCCTTGCCCATCTCTACAATCTGTGCACATCCTTGCCCATTGTTATTTGTAGAGTAGCTCAATCTTAGTCAGGTTGGATAGAAAACCTTTTTGTCCATCAATTTTCAAGTCTTGTTATAGATTCTCGACTGGTTTCAGGTCTGGACTGTGACAGGGCCATTCTAATAAAACTTATGAACTTGCTTTGATCCAAATCATCTCATTGTAGCTCTGGCTGAACTTTTATGGCAGTTATCCTGCGGGAACATGAACCTTTGCCCCGGTTAGCTTTTAAATCCAAACCATTTACTAACTCTTAAACTACTTTCTCATCAAACTGGAAAATCCTCTCTGTCCCTGCTGAAGAAATCTGCCACCATCATGTTTTGTTTCGCTTAGGGTGAGATCCGGGGTCAAGTGTTTAGTTTCTAGTATTTCAGTATTTCATGCCGTAGTGGGTTTTTTCTCTTTATCATTGGTTCAGTGAGATATCAACACAATAATGTCAAACTAAAACTGTAGTTTTGGAGTCAAGAGAGAGAGGTCGCATATGAGTTTTAATGGAAAGTCAGCAATATGATAACTCTAAACCATCCCGAGGAGTTGCAGCCCAACAGGTTGCTTGTCATTATCACATTGGATGGGTAGACAGGTCTGAATGAAGCACTGTGTGTTTTCCCATCAGACAGAACATGATTCAACAAACTTGAATGAAGAATTATGAAATAACTCTTAAACCACAAATAGCCCAAAATGTTTCATTTGGATCTTATCTGACCACAGCACCTCCTTCCACTTATTTGCCGTGGACCCTGTACGACTTGTGGCAAACTACAAACTTCTTACGGTTTTCTTCTCTCTGTAACTTTCCAGTTGTCCCATTTCCATTTTCAGATGATGGTTAAACAGAGCTCTGTGGGACGGTCAAAGCTGGGGATACGGTTCTATACCCTTACTGTTTCACCTTCTCTACAACTTTCTCCCTGCTGTGTTCCTTTGTCTTCATGAAACTGTTTGTTCACTAATGTTCCTTGGAGACCTCAAACAGATTGGCTGCATTCATACTGAGATTAAATAGCACTGAGGTGAATTCTGTTTGCCGGCTGAAGACAACTGCACAGAATTTTGTTTCAGGGTTTTAGAGTAAAAGGTGGAAGAATGCATATGAATGCCACACTTTTCAGATTTTAAGTGGTGAGAAACATGAAAACCCTGTATTATTTTCCTTCCACTTCACAGTTTTGCACTATTGTTTTTAGTCTTTCACACAATCCCAATAAAACACGTCTAAGTCTGTAGTTGTAGCGTAACAAAATGTCAGAAAGTCTAGGGATTTTTTTCTTTGACAGCACTGTAAACTTTGCAGTACTACCCTAACCTTCTGCATGAACGTGGTCTACATTGTCCAGGAACTTCTCTGGTCCAGCACCTAATGACAGTCCTCATTAGGGAACACCACCGGTTATACTCAGGGAGGGACCACGAAGGACCTGCTTTGCCCCAAACTGAGATACCTGCCCCAGGGCATCAGCTCCAGCACCGCAGCTTGGGAGCCTGGATCTCTGAGGAAGACCTGCAGAGTGGTCCAACTCCCAACACTGACCAAGAACTGGACAGCAGTGCCTCATCTCTGGATGCCAAACTGTGCGCAGCTGTCACCCTCACCCAGACCCCTAATCCAAACGCCGGACCAAAAGGGGGGCCTTTAACAGGGAAAGCAGAGCCAGTGGTCAGTCCTAGTAAGCAAGCCAAGACCATGCCTTCCTGGAAATACTCGTTCAAAAGTTCCTCCGCTCCCCGTTCTCAGCCCCAGTCTAAGCAAACTACCACCAGTGGCACAGCGGCAGATACGAGCGCTTCTTCTGGCGGTGGGGGTAACTGGCTCATGAATGGTTTGTCCTCCCTGAGGGGACACCGTCGCACGTCTTCAGGTGAGCGATCTGCCCGAGATCGTGACTCCACCGGGTCGTCCCAGAGACTGTCCACTTACGACAATGTCACCTCCTCTTCTAGCACGGGGAGCGTTCCGAGTGTCTCAAGCACACCATGGTCAAGCTCCTCCTGCGATATCTCTGTGCCAGACTCCGGCGGAGAAACTGCAGTGCAGCAGAACTTCAGAGGTGGAGTAGATGGGGACGAGAAGGCGGAGTGGACTGAGAGCCAGAGGGAGGCTGAGACAGAAAAGGAAGGGGGAATGGTGATGGAGCCAGGCTTGGACCAGGACAGCTGTGAGGCCATGGAGTTTTGCACCAGCAGTGCAGCATGCAGTGAAAGTGAAAACATACCTGTTGTAGCAGGGTTGCCTTCCATTATTATGACAGAGGATGAAGATGGGACAAACCTGACCCTGAACAGTTTGGTGGAGGGACTGAAGGAGGAGTTGAGGAAACAGAGGACCACATACGAGGCAAGGATTCAGAAGTAAGTATGAATAACAGCATCTTTCAAATGTAGTATTTTTCTTCCTGGTAATATCCAGATGTTTAACTGTGAGGCCTTCACAGAACAGTTGGGTTCATAAATTGGTCATGTATTTATAAAATACATGACCAATGTCTGTCATCAGAGGGTTGTTAGAGAAAATGAGTGAACAAACATCATAATGATCAAAGAACGCAGTAGACGGGCAGTGGGTCTCAATTTTTAAATGTTATTAGGTTTATTTTCCAGCAGAAGTGTTGAAACCCTTGGTTGAATTTTCATCTTTTCATTCTGTCGTTTGGGGGGGGGGGGGGAGTCAAAATGAACAAGCCACATGTAATTTAGGAGGGTAACATTTTCTCGTACAATCACCCCTGACCTTTATCCATTCTGTGCTGCATCCCTTCAGATTGGAAGAGTCCAGCACAGCGCTGTGTGCCCAGGTGGAGCATTTAGAACAAGAGATGGCACAAGAGAAGAAGAAGCAGCGCATGCTGGAGATCAAACTCCGTAACTCTGAGAGGGCACGGGAAGATGCTGAGAACCGTAATCGCCTTCTAGAGAAGGAAATGGAGGATTTCTTCTCCACACTAGGTGACCTTGCCCTGGGCTCAAGGACAAGCAACATTTGATTCAACATGGATTTCCTGTTTTTCTGACGCCAGCGCTGTAGCTGTCAACTGAAGTCTGGGGGCTTGAGTCCTTTTTTGTGCAACTGGACACTCCTTTGAAGCGGAAAAAAAAGAATAAAAGGGGGCTTGCTGTTGCACATTTCCAACAAGCTTAAAACTGATGAAAAGACGTGTCGAAGGAAGTAAATGCCATCTTTGTTCTGTGAGGTGATCCTTACAGTGGTTGACTGTTTCGCATGCTTGAAACTGAGCATGACGATGGGGATTCTGTAATTAGCATACCCCCTTCAGTGATGTTTCATGTTTCTTGAGAAGGCAGTGTCACAAACATCTCAGGTGCCTGTTACATGATTGAGAAATCCTCCTACAAATTCCCTTAAGCTTTGTACAGGAGAGCACTGACTTCTTCAATCAATACTTTCCATGAATCTTGTACTAACAATAGAATTTTAGGAACCCCAGCAGTAATGCAAATAACAAATTCATATTTATAGTTACAAAATGTCTTGAAGCAATAGTTTGATATTCAAGGAAATCTGCCTTTTTTCCCTTTGCTTCATTCCAACATTTTATAGCAGTTACCACCTCAGTAAATACCAAGTTACTGGGTAAACACCATCTTGCCTGACATTTTATATTATTTATTTATTTATTTATTCATTCTTTTTTTTGAAAGACATTTTAAAACAAAAGCCTCTCATCGTCAGAATTCCCAGTTTGAAAGTCAGTTTTCTTTCCCTCATACGTTTTTCCACTAGTCCCAACTTCCAAATCCAATATGGCTGTCTTGCATATAAAAGTGGTAGACAAAGGGGGAAAATTGTGTATTTGAATTTCTGACTATTTGTCTGACTATTTGTGTTTCACTGAATCTTTCACACGCTCAGTGCTATACAATGTTCCTTAAGGAACATCTTGCTGCAGCGTCTGAATGTACAAAACACAGAGAAATACAATGGAATTAGCTGTTGCCTACTGCTAATTGTAGTTAGCCTCGAAACTGAGCACATCATTGTCCTCAGTTGCTGTTGTCCACTTCAGTTCTGACTTGAAGTTCTCAAAATGTTCTGCTCTGCACTTCTATTTTGAGAAATTTCTGATAAAGCAAAGTTGTTGTTACTCTTTATTAGCTCTAGCTCACAGTTGATCTATCTCTAACTACCTGGCAAATACTTTATGCCAAATTTGCCAACACCAGATAGGGTCTGCAATCGAAACATTCTAATATAGCTCCTAGCTCCTGTTCCTTGACCTTTCATGAGGTCAACAGTAAAAAGTCTATCGTGGGTAGGAAAGCAGCTTCAGACTGCTGTACCAATTTCGGACAGCCTTTAACTCATACACGTCATTACGCAACCGAAACACGCATGGATGATTCTAGTCAAATCCGGGCCGACATCCTTCCGAATAACAACTGCAGAAAACATAAGTTAGACAAATGTAGCGAACGCTCTCCTTTACACAAACACATGAAGGCCCGTACATTTTAATGTGTCACACACATTCCACCTGAATCAATAATGTCAGTGTAAATAGTAGGTTACTAGCATTAAAAATGTATCTAACAACACAACACTCCCATGACCCCAACCCTCTCTTCTCTCCGGACGTTTTTGTTAAGTTCCATGAGGTGGGCTGTACCTATGCGTCATGTCACGCAAAGGATTGTGGGATTCCTTATGGCTCATTGGTAAGGGACATCATGAGCTCTCTATGCTAAAGGAATTATTACAGGAAGCATACAGGCTCCTTTTCACACCTCTTTCCTTACAGACTGCACTATCCGGACTGCACTTATCTTGGCGAACACTGACGCACTTCCGCTTTGGCTAAAGAATCCTTATCAATTAGACCTTTTCGGATGCAGCCTTAGAGGGAGCTAGCCACCTATGCCCATAGGGAAAGATATACCAGAAATACCCAGTTATATATTGTGAAATCTGTACTCATAAAAAAACAAAACTGTTTATTTGATAAAGAATTACAGTTCGCTTGGGTTTAGATCAACCCAAGCTAACTGACTTCAGCTCCTGTACACTTTTTTATACTGCAGGGTCAGTTGAGAATTTGCTTTATTGTTCCTTTTTGGGGAAAAAGTGGGTCGCTTAAATGTAAAGAAGTGGAAATATTGTGATAACCCTACACTCAACCTGGTGGTTAGAACTGATCAGTGATTAGTGTATCTCCATACCTGGTCAAAAAAAGGTATTTGAGTACCAGATAACCAGTTTCCCTTAAAATAATATGGCCATTTTACACAGTAACAACTTCAGCTGAGGTCTTGCATTTTCCATTTTTGTAATGTGAACATTATGGCTGAGGTTCAAGGTTAAGTTTGTATATTGTATAGAAATGAGAGCAGGCTTCAATAAACTAGACTTTAAATTTCTTAAGTTCAACTTTAAAACATACAGAAGGGACTTCTGCCTTAGCTGCCTCTATCCCATAGTTGCCCTCAGGCCCTTCCAGTGCCTCGTTTGTCACCATCTTCGTGGTTTCCGAATCTTTTTGATGGCAAGACCTAAATCTTTTTTTACTTATTTACTTTCTGATCCTCCTAATGTTAATATGCCTTTAATGTACAGATTCTATATCAGGGGTTAAAATTACTATTCCTCAAGCATTTAGCATAGCATTTAATCTAGCTACAGAACATGTTACTCACAGTGTTGTGGAAAAAGGATTTGTTCCATTACATATTTGTTCTGTTTTTACTTTCCTGTCCCACTAACAGCAGATGTCCAGTTGGTGAGCCGATACTTTTTCACGTTGGGACAGTTTGGCTTGGATAGCATCTACCCCTTTAGTATAAGAGATGATCCATGGAAAACCTGCATTTTGTTTTGACTCAGGTGATCTTTGACCTGAAACATTTAGGTGTGAAAAACCAAAACAGAAGAAATCTAAAAGGGGAGAAAATACTTTTTCACCGCACTGTTCAACACGCAGTAAATACCAAAGCTGGACCGCCTCATCAGCTATTCACTCACATGAGATCAGAATGGCCTGCCTGGAAGCCATGTTGATTTTGGCACTTGAAGCTGAACACTGCCCTCAGAGAAACAATGGAGTTTCCTGGCTGTGCCTTTAGGGAAGTGTTTTTTGAACAGGGGGAAAAAAAGGTTGTTTGCTTGTACTTAGATGTGGTGCAAGTATTCACCCATGTGGTGGCTGCTCAGTTTTCTTTGTTTTATTGTGTGGAACCAATGCCTGACGCTACTGAATCCCTTAATGGTGCCAATTCCTGTTAGTCAATTGTAAAGTGATTGGATGTTTTGCATCAAGAATGTGTATCATTATACTGAATGTGTTATGGCTCAAAACCAGTCCTGTGATAGAAATGTAAGATATGAACCCTTTCTTAGAGTCAGCCATTGCATCTGGCCCCTGCTGTACTTTTACAAAGCGGGGCAAAGATGCGCTGCGGAAGCTCGTGTCAGAGAGCTTTTTGCAGTTTTAGTCTGACCCTCTATAAACCGACTGTGACACTGTTTCTTTTTATAGCTAAACAAGGATCTTGATTTTGAGGGAAGTGCGTGTGGTTATTAAAAATCTATCTAATGGTGTTAACAGGACCAGGTGTTTTTTTAAAGGGCCCTATGACTATTGGTTTCACTGGAAAGCAGGATTTTGGTTGGACACTGTGACTTTTTTAACACAAGGGTCAAAAAGGCATTTTGTTTCCCCAACACGGTACAGTTTATGAGCTTCTCACATCTTATAGTTTAGAGTGAAATGGGATAAAGCAATGGCAGGTACTTCTATGTGACTAAGATTCTTCTTATCAACTATGGTGCTTATTTATTATAGATTCACAAAGTGGTTATGAATGGCCATATCTGAAAATAAAGACAAGTGTCACACAAGACAAAGGTGTACTTGATTTCTTCAAGTATGTGGGATGGAAAACAAATGTCTCTGTTCATATTCAAAATGATTTGAACAATTTTATGTGGGAATAAGAAGTTTTGTTCCAATTTAGTATAAGATTGGGGACATGGCTGCCTTATGCATTGCATTTATGAAAAACAATTTATATAAAAAAAATTGTAATGTTAGTTGGCAATAACCTCAATTTTAGGCAGCTATAACAGTTTTCTATCTTACTATTGTAATGGGAAAAATTGAAAGTAGCTTTGCTCTGTCACTTTGTATAACATGATAAAACTATTCACTCTGCCTGCTGCCGCTCCTGAGTTAGCATTAGTTTTGAGCGCGTTGTTCTTCACCCTGCTGAGACCTAAGGAGGCACCGCCACCAACAAGGAATGGAACGCTCTGCTAGGTTCAAGGCTCAGCCTGTGTGCTCAGTTCTTGCAAGAATTAATAAATTGCTGATTAAATGAAGTCCACCAATCTCCTTTTTGTTAATTAAATAAGGGTTGCAATAATTTTCCCCCTCCTTAACATCTACGCTGGCCAGTTGAAGAAACATGTTGCATGGTTCTAAACCCCCATGCAACATGACCGTAGAACTGGTCAGGAACCCTGTTATGAAGACATAATACTGAGTCAATTTCTTATATGTGCTGGAACAGAAATTGTAACTGGTTGGTCCCTTGGGCCCATTTAATTTTTTACCTTTACATTTTTATTTTCATAATTTTAAAATTAATGTGTTTCATTTTTAGCTTCAGCCGTATTGAGACAGGATCACAGTTTTCAGGGGTCTGCAACCTGCAGTTCCAGAGACAAAAGTGGCTCTTTGGCTCTGCAGCTCACTTAATATATCAAACGATTAAATTTTGCCCAGTTTTTCCTGGTTTAATAATTTTTTTTCAGTACCCCCCATGTAAAAAACATTCAACCCACCCTGGCACTCCTGATAAACTTGGTCTAGAACCGCCACTGGCCTTGTATTTTCTAATTTGAAGAGTGAGCGAGAGAAATTGATTTCTGTGTTGTGTCATATTTATACCATTTAGGTACACAGGAACTTAGACCCACTTCAAGGACATTGTTAAGGACGCCAATAATTGTGGCACTGCTAATATCTTTATATATAAAAACAAAACACACAAAAAAATGTAAGATCACAAACCTTCAAACCAATGCAAACTAAACTTTTGGTTTTACAGAAAACAGACATACAGCCACAAAACAAAGTGTATTTCTTTATTTGCAGTAGATGTTCTTTCCATTTATTTTTAAGAGGTGGCATCACGACATCCCAGTACATGTATTCTTTTAGTGCACTTTTTCCATTGGTTGCGGCTGGGGCGCACAGATCCAGGAATTCTTAAAACTAGTAGCATGGCTGGATTCACTGGCAAACATTACAAACCAGCACCATAGTATAATAAAACAATTTCTTGTAGGTACTTATTTTTTATTCATTTATTTTTTTTTGTGCATCCTATACTAATACAGCCCACATCAAAAATCTATCGGACCTGGGTTATTCGAGGAAACATCAGTCTCTCCGTCAAATCCTGACAGGGTTTTTTGGGTGGGTGTGACAGATTACGTAACATTATAACTATAAAACAAGTCACAAATAAAAATCAATCTTATTTGTAATAAAAAAAATAAAAACATGGATTGACAGTACCAAACATTTTCTTTACCTTCAGGAGAATGCTAACAAATGCTAAACCTATACATACAACTAGCACAGATTGCTGAAGGTATTGCACATTTAGCAAAAAGAAAAAAAAAAAGAAAAAGGAAAACAATTCAATAAGTCTTTTACTTCTGGGTGAAGTATACATAATGTACAAAACTAGAAGTCTGCTTGAAACCAACAAATAGTACACTTTCAAATAAATAAATAATGGAATCTGTTATTCACACAACCATTGAAAGCTCATTTTGCAGGTGACAAAATATTACCAAGAACAGACAGAAATTCAGTGTGAGGTAGTTCATCAAAGTTGACTTAAATCAAAGTAGGTTTTTTAGAGAGATGAAAAAATACTACTAGAACAACAATAATGTTAAAAAAAGAGATACCATGGATACGCCTTTAACTCAAATTGATGCCCCTAACGTTGGCATTAAAAAAAACTTAAGAGCACTTCTGAGAATAAACCTTTTCCTGACCCACTTTTTTCCCTAATGAGCGAATATCAGTACTGAATAAATGCCACTGTTTGTGTCCCTGTTAAAGTTGCAGTTTTTAATTATTTATTTTTTTTTACTGGAAACTTAAACTTTGTTACTGGAAACTACAGTAACTACTGCACTTGAGTTTTGAAGTTTTATGGATTTGGCTTCAAGGGCATCAAAGTTACTTGATAAAAATCCTGGTATTTTTTTTTAAAACGGGTTGCACCAAATAAACTTGCTAAAAAACAAATAAAAAAATCCCTCATTCAATATTTAAACTGCTACTTTGTATACTAGCATTGCTTGCTAATAAGTCATTTTTCAAATCTTAGTTCAGTGACAAACTATTGGTTTAACACCTGTGCTGCTGAGAATATGCCACTTTGTTTTTCTCAAATGTTTTAACTTTTGCCAGCAAACGAAAAGAAGCGAAAACTGACAAACTAAAATCTGCTATTAAACATCTCTGCAGCTTATAGCTTTTGTTATATGAACAGTTGCACAACTTTTCAGCATAACCAGTGTTTGACTTTTAGCAACATGTTGTTCAAATGTTGAATAGAACTTCTTAGTTAATGTATATTTAACAGTATAATTAACTGATAAACGTCCATATTCTAATAACTTAAAAGCAATGTAGTACTGCGCATGTAGATTCTGTAACTAATGTGGCAAACTCCTAATGCTAATGTTTGCCTTCTAATTTGTGAAGAGAGTAGCTGTTTGACAAACTGTTTAGTTATTTTCAAGCCTTAAATGCTTCAACGCTAACTGACGTTTTTGCTTAAATATGCGGAGCTGCACAGTGGTACAGTTAGCACTGACGCATCGCAGGAAAACATTATTCCTATCTGGTCACAAGCTTCAGAGCTAGCTGACAAGATAACTCTGTCAACAAATAAAATATGTATTGCTAACTTATTACTAAATGACATGACAAAAGATTAAAGGCTATTAGCTAATGTCAATGTATATATATATATATATATATATATATATATATATATATATATATATAAAAACTGGTAACCGCTGACCCAGTTTCTCACAAAGAAAATGTGAATCAGTCAGTATAGGCCTGACTATAGAAATAATCCTCCCATGTTTTAGCTAGCTGACGAACATTGTTTGCTAACAAACAAAACATTTGTTGCTAACTTGTTACTTAATGATATAATAAAACTAGAGACTAAATACCATAACTTTTTGAAATTAGAATCAGTCGGCTATGTATAACTGGCAATCGGCAACTGCTTTGGTGCTTGTTTTGTTTCTAGCTAATGTCAATCGGTTGTCTCTTTTTTTAGTTGTTACGTTTAACTAATTCATGTAATTTGCTAGCTGAGAAATTTGTGATTAAAGAGAAGTTGTTTTCACTTTTTCTGTCTATGAATCATTCGGAAGCAAGAATAATTTATGACAACTATCATTTGGACAAAAGTAAACCTGAGATAAATACAAATCATGAAGCTATAACAAGTCAACCTTCTTTATCTTATTTTTCAGCAGCCTTCCAGTGTTCCTTGTGTTTGCAACAAACAACTGCTCACTTTGGGTTATGATAAAATAAAAGTCCTGCTAGCATAAGTAGGTGCAATAGCAATTGTTAAGTCAGTGAAAGACTATGCAGAGGAATAAAGAAGCTAGCTTGGGAACATTTTCCCTAGCCTCTTCATAAAAATAAAATTTCAAATGGTGCTTTGTAAGTCTTTCAAAGCATTTTAAAATTTAAACCAATCACATACACTAAGTAGAATATTTAGTATTTAAAACTAATCAACAGTACCGTTTTCAGAGTAACTGCGATTTACGTAGTTCTCTTTTTTACAATAACAGATAATGATTTCATTACAGGTTGACAAACATGATAAGGGTCTTAATTATCTTGTGTGTTTACTGTGGAACACATCAAGTTTTAATGATGCAACCCGAATTAGTAACTTTGGTTTTAACTATGCCAGCTGTTATGACACAGACATAATGGCAGGGGACTGGGACTAACTCGGGACAGAAAAAAAGGAACCATCCTGCAGCAACACGCAAGCAGACGGTTCCATCTGTGTGTAGTGTGACATTTCCCAGATGACAACTAGATGCCAAAACCGATCACAACCAAGAGCTCCTGGGTATGCTACAGTGCGAAGATAACCTTGTCACTTGGCAGCTCTTAATAACTAAAGTGTTGCTTTCTTTATGCAAACCTTTCCTAGCAGCTAATTTTAAAGTAGGAAATCAACCAAACTGTAATGGTTAGGTTACTTTTTTTGAGTCAGAACCACAGGGCCTGTCTTTCAGAGTTTTTTGTAACTCAGCCATCAAAACTGTATCCAACAGAAAATGCTCAACCCAGTAAAACACATCAACTTAGACAGTTAGGAAATGTCTCTCTTACAATCCAAACATCTGACAATAACCCAAAGGAAATCACAGAAAATGCATTATTAACATATGTTCTGGTTGCTGTCACTGCAAACAGAGACTTCTTTTCACTTTGATGAAAGACCTCTGAAATGACTTAAACACTTCCTTAAGCTCCTCAGTTTCCATGTAAGCTTTTCTCTTAAACCTGCAAGATGACGCTCTCCTTCTCCGGGGTCAAAACTCAAAAACAAGTAAAAAAAATAGACATTTGTGAGAACCACAACGTTACTGTTTTGACACGGAAACTACTGTTGTTATCAAGACACCAGGAAAGCTTACACGTAATTAACACATACCCCTTCAGCAGACACAGGAATGAATGACAAACAACAGGCACTTTACCTTTTCAAAACCAATATCAAATACACTTAAAAGAGGGCGACATTATTGCATTCCTTAAGAACAGCTGGATTGTTGTTGTCCGTTTGGCCAGCACACAAGTCACTTTCTCATCTTCAATCTCCACTCAACAGCATCACTCTCCCTCCGTGACACCAAAGACAGGTGCACCTCAATAAATTAGAACACCATTGAAAAGGTCATTTTTAACGACATTAGTTTATTTATTCATGGTTTAAACTCTAAAGTCAGACTTGTGTATTAAATGAATTCATGCCACCTTATATTCAGCATTTATTACTATTAATTTTGATGATTATGGTTAACAGCTAATTGAAAAATCCAAAATTCATAGGAGCTATTTTAAAAACTATTTTTTAAATACAGAATTGCTTTTTGTCGTGACCATTTCATGGCCTAATCATTGGGAAGACTGCTAATTGATACTTATCCAGCACTCTGTCAGTGACACCCTCAACAAAAAGCTTGTGCCACAAGCTAGTTGTTCAGCGTACCTTATCCAAGCATATCTATTGAAGGTTCAGTGGAAGGAAAAACTCTGGTAGAAAAGGCTGCAGGTGAGGCTTTTAGTTTCCTTGGCATCGGACACGTTGAGAATCTATGGGGTATTGTCAAGAGGAAAATGCAGGCTAGCTGAAGACAGCTATTAAAAGAGCTGGGGCTCCTCAACGCCTCAGCAGTGCTACAGGCTGATCACGTCCATGCCGCACTGCATGAATGCAGTAATACATGCAGAAAAAGCTCTGAACATATGCTGCACAGTATGTGGACATATGTTTGAGTAGGTCCACATTACCGTATTCATTTTTTATTGATCTTTATGGGTCTATTTGAGTTTTCTGTGAAATTAGTTTTCTTTAGATGGATCCAAATGCACCAAATTAAAAACAGGAATCTTACTGTGTGTAAACTTACGCTATGGCGTGTATCGGTTTCATTTTTTGACTTGCAGAAATAAATGACCTTTTTGCTGATATTTGAATTCAATGAGGTGCGCCAAACGTTCCTCTGCCTTCTCAACATCACCAGTCCCTACTTGGCTGAAGCACATTCTAGTTTCGCCGTCACCGACTTCACAAAGCTCACACAGCTCTACATTTCTAAATGACACTCTCAAAGCACAACAAGGAATCCTTCCAAAGTCCAGACCTGCAACCAGAACTATTCCACCTAACTGGGTCCGTCCACAATGTCGCTTTGACTGCTCGCTTGGACAACAGAGGAACTTTAAAGCACTTAAAAATAAAGCAGGAATTCCTTCTGCTTATCCGACATGTTCCCTCTTCTAGTCTTAACATGACAAAGGAGAATCAACCAAATCTCAGTCTTTTTTTCCATATGGGAAGTGAAAAATATAAAAATTATAAAGCATTCATAAAAAGTGAAACTTTACAACGTAGGAAGTAGTAGCGACTCATAAGCAGTCATATATATATATATTTTTTTACAAATGAGTCTAAATTATCTTGTTTCAAATAAATGGATATGTCATATGCAACAAAAAAAAATCTATATCCATATTTTAGACAAAACCACATAAGGGAGGTTCTAAGACGATTCGTTTGGAAATTAAATTAGGTTTCAATGGCTCACCGAAGGTTCGTATTGAAGATAAAGCTAACAACTACCGTCACATCTGTACAAACGTAATCTACAATTATATGGCGAGTTGTAAAAGCATTTGCTTGCAGGTAAAAACCAACTGTCAACAGATCTTTGAAAAGAATAACAGATCAGAATATGACGTTTTAAAGATCTCACTGTCAGAACAGAAATAAAAATGTGGTAACCATTATTGGTTTGTGAAAAAAAAATGCAACAATAAATTATAGACTAAAAATAAAATGATATTTTGAACATAAACAAAAAAGGAGACAACAGATGATTATTTTAAAAGAAAACAGGACGAAGATCTGGTTCTGTCAGAAATATTTCTTAAACAGCTATCTGACTAATACGCTATACTACTGGAGACAAGCACAGGGAGGAGGAGGGTACTATGGTTTGGAACGAGCCCCAGCGTTCAGCTGGCGGTCCAAAGGTGTGACCACAAAGCAGGACTGCCGCCGGGACCTGGAGGATAGCATGATAGTCATCTGCAGCAGCCCACGGGGCCGCTGGCCGCGGCGGCGCAGCCGGCAGCGGCGCTGGCCGTCTCCAGGCTGCTGTCCGTGTCAGTCAGGGTTGGGTCAGAGGACATGGAGGAGACGTCGTTGGTGGAGGTGGACGAGGACGTGGAGGGCTGGTGCTGGTGGTGCTGCTGAGGGCTGCTGCTCATTGCTGCACCTGTGCTATGAGAAACAGGAAAGAGGCCAGTGGTGAGCCATTTACAGTCAGGGTGTCAGGCTGCAGGGACTGGGACTGTGAAGAAAGATTCTAACAATACAGGCAACAATTATAAGCTCGATAAACATTAGGCTACGTTCACACTGCAGCCTGAAGTGACCCAATTCCGATTTTTTTGCCCATATGCGACCTGTATCTGATCTTTTTTTGGCAGTCTGAACGACACAGATCGGATTTTTTCAAATGCGACCCAGGCCACTTGGATATGTGGTCAAATGCGACCTGTGTCTGAACGGCCAGGTCGCATTCATCCGACCTACACGTCATTGATACATATTATTGATGCGGTACCAAGCACCTGTTGCAAGTCAATACAGCCCCACGGCAACGCGTTTACTCGCTGCTATAGCCCGCCGAAGATGTGTGTCTTTACGTAAGTAGCGCTAAAGAGGTCCGTTCAGACGCACATAAAGGTTGCCTTTGTCATTCGAAAATTGTGAATGAAATCCGTATCAGAAAAGCCGCTCACCTCGCTATCCCACCATTTCTGGCATCGACTCCGCACCCACACGTTTCTCTGTACGGACGTTACTGCCGCAAAAAACGCCATTGCCAAAAATTTGGCTCTTTCGTTTCGATCTTCTTAAAAAGCTTGCGGCGGTAATGTGCTGGCTCCGGCTGGAGAAGAACTTAAAGAACGTAAGATACGCTGCAGCATTACGAACCATGTTTACTTCCGCAAACACTGAGCTCGCTTGCTATGTGTGACGTCATCGCGTCCTCTACAGCGCATGCGGGACACTTAAGTTGCATGAATGCAGTTCACACAGAGATCACATACAAGTCGCATATATTTGGAAGTGTGAACGGACACGCAAAAAAATCCGATTTCACAAAAAAATCGGAATTGAGCATCAAGGCCTGCAGTGTGAACGTAGCCTTAGTTTCTTCTAACTGAAGATAGATTTCTAATTGTGTTTTATTGGATTTCTAATGGTTAGCTGACAATGATTTATTATTAACTAATAATAAACTGAGTACATTTTGTTAAATAAAATGTTAATTAGTAGTTAAATAAAGTTTGCTACCAACTGAGGTTAGATCACTAATGACTTAATCAACTGTTCATTTTGTAGTTATTTTACAGATACTAGTTAGTAAGTGAAGAATAATGGATATTAACTGTTATCCCATATTTAATCGCTTTAACAATATCAAGAATTTCACACTAGATGGTTACCAAGCGATTAGTTCCACTTAGATTATCATACAACCATGTAAACTGTGTGGCTCAATATAAAGCTACGTCCTAACAGACCCACTTTCCTGATTACTTATGTTTTCATTCGAGAACTCTTCACCCTACAGACATAACGAGATGAAAAGCCTCGGATTAAGCGTAGGTCGCGGTTTGAGAAGAATCGTGGGAATGTGTTGTTTATGGCTCCAGTTCCAGCTTTTTCAGCAGAAATGCTTTGCAGGAGTGCAGCACATCTGAAAAAGCTCAGTTAAAAAATGAGATGTTTGAAAGAGGAGTGCTGGAGATTAGGGTCCGTAAAGAAGGGCAACAACATGGATATTTGTACATTCCTAAAACTTGATGATCAGAGAGCTATATGGAAATGTAACATATTTTAAGAGTTTGTGTCAAGTTTTGAATTAAAAAAAAAAGATGAACAAGAAAAACTGTAAGTCAGCTGAAAACAGTGGCGATCCAATACAACACTCCACCAACCTATAGATGCAGGCTGTCCCCTGATGACGCCGTTCTTCGTCCTTTCCTCCCAGTCCAGCACTTCTTTATATATCAACTCTGCATCAATGAAAGAAAAGAGAGTTTTATACTGTCTTTTTTTATCCACCTCAATTAGGCAATTAAAGATGTGAAAGAAAAAGAAAATTCAGCCACAACCCAGCTGGGTAATCTATGTAAATGATCTGCTGTAGATGAATTGGATAATATGCAGGATAATCAAACGAAAGTGCCGTTTTCTGTCCTCAGCAATCCGTCTCCTCATCACTCGACCAGCTGTCAAGGCTTTTTATTCCACCAATGTTTATTCAAGCACATTTTGAATTTAGAAATGTGAGAAAGCTGAGTGGAGAAGGTGTGCAGGTTAGATTTCAACCCTTCTTGCTTCAAGGCAACAGTGCCACCAACTGCTCCACTATGCAGCAACAAGGCACATTTATTTAAAAAATGGCCGATGCAGAATATTGAAAAATATTGAATTTTCATTTGTAAATCTACTTTTTTTTTTCCCAATGTGGCTGCCATAGCAACATTCTGCAGGTTATGTTCTGCAAAGGCAAAAGTCATGTTTTGCCTTTGCAAACACTGTGAAATGACCCAGAGAAGGAAATAAACGTTTTTGTCAGCCTGTTGCCATAGATCAGGGGTGTCAACCTCCAGTCCTCGAGGGCCGGTGTCCTGCAGCATTTCTGTTTCCCTGCTCCGACACACCTGAGTCAAATAAACCGGTCATTAGCAGGACTCTGGAGAACGTGGCTGTACTGAGGAGCTAATTCAGCCTTTTGATTCAGGTGTGTTGGACCAAGGACACATTTAAACATTTATATGTCACTGACTCTGATGTTTCCCCGTTCCTGAAGTCCCCCTACAAATTTAGGACTACTCGTTCCATTTGAGGATATTTTTGATTTGTGACGGTGTGCGGCGGGAGTAACAGGACTCCCTGGTAGAAGGTAAATGAAATGTGGCACATCTTTAAGCAGAGGGCTAGATGCATTTTAGACAACATGCTGTCAAATGTCTGCTGCTTAAAATGGAAGTGAAAAAGAGGAGATGCTCCTGTTACCTTTCCACTCCTCCACTGTGTGCTCTCGCTCGTCCAGCTGCTTGTCTGTGATCGCGGGTGGTGGCTTTAAAACAAGCAAGAGACACAATCACATGGTTGTCTTCCTGTCAACTGTTTCTTCTCAATAAGCAGTAGGAGGCAAAAAGACTCAACGTTTATCTGTTTAAGAGTGAATGGCTATAGACTGAGGTTTTAGGAAGAATCCTTAACACATTTTGTGCTTGAGAAATTGGAATATTTCTCCCCTCAAAGCAGATTCTCTGCTGCTGGGATGTAAACACTGTCTAAAGTCTTTACTGATGAAGATAAGGATGAACTAATTTACTAAATCAAAGCATCACAGCTTTTGGAACGCTCCTCGCCATCATCCTACACACAGTGCCTTGCAAAAGTATTCTCCCCTTTGAAACCCTTCATGTTGTGTTACCTTCCCCTCATCCTCCTGAATGAATTTACTGAAACCAGTTGCATTCAGAAGCCACGCAGTTAGCAAATCACACCTGTGTGTGCCTCTTACTAACTGCAGATGCTTTTTAGAACATTAGAAAACAAATTGAGACCACAGAACAAAGCAGAAAGGACAGGGTAAACATGTAAAGCAGGGTCATCATGGTCATCCACCTAAACCGACGGGCCGGGCAAGGAGCGCATTGATCAGAGAAGCAGTAAAGGCCCATCGCAATGCTGGAGGAGCTGCAGCGATCTGCAGCTCAGGTGGAAAAATCTGTTGACAGATTGTTTTAGCTGTTGACTCGAAAAATCTAGCCTTTACAGAAAGGAAGGCAGCCAGTCATAAGAAAGCCGTAAGAACTTTTGTTTACAGTTCAGCCTAAAAGTATTCATCAAGATTACGATCGAAAATGATCTTCATTCGAAAATTACCTTTTATTATTATTTACACTGCATGTATGAGCTCCATGTCATCTAATCTTTACCTCCTTCCACAAATTCACCGGGAGATTCAAGTAGGAATTCTGGCTGAACTCTTCAAAACATTCACAATATTACATCCAGTCAGAAGAAATATGCTGGTCAAATGGAAATATTACTACAGCAACTCTTCCAGCGGTAAGAATAATGGGTGTAATTAACACTGCCCATCCGCCTAGGCACATCGGCCCCACGGTGAAGCGTGGACAGGTTACGCTGTGGGGATACCTTCCTTCAGCAGGCGTAGGAACGCTGGCCGAAGTTAATGGAAAGATAGATGGAGCTAAATACAACCTACAGCTGCAAAAGACCTGAGACAAGGGCAGATAGACCGTTTTCATCAAGAAAATGATCCAAAGCCTACAGCCAGAACTATAGTAGGATGTAAGAAATGTGCTCTCCATCCAACCTGATAGAGCTTGAGCTAATGTATTTTGCAAAGACAAATGGGCAAATATGTTTGCAGTCTAGCTGTTTGGTTGGAACAGGACATGTAGGAGAGGTCAAGGAGTATGAGTACTTTTGCAAGGAACAGTAAATGTTTAAGGTGAAACAAAAAAACCTATGTACTGTATTCAAAACTCTCTCAGCTTTCATTTTATGCTTTGTACACATCGCTAATCTTCCCTTTTTTTTGCCTTTATGCATCTACACATTCATCCAACCCAATTAACTCTAATCCACAAGTTTGTTTCAAAAGAGCAGAAATGATTCATCTCCTTCAGAGGCGGCCTGAGAACTGACGTGATAATGAGGTGTCAGACCGCAATGTGTGTAGAAATGCACTTGTCAAAACTGGCTGTTCAGGTTTGAGGAATCTTTTCATGACCCACGGGACATGAGTGAAAGCAGCAATTTGCTCCATATGCCAATCTGCCTGATTACAGCCATGAACCATGATGCACCAGCTGAGTCATTGTGTTTCTAAAGAAAGTCCTCATGTTTGTCACCAAATTCATTGGTTGAACTTTGGGGAGATTTAAAAAACAATTTTCTGCACAAACATCTACTTTTGCATCCAGAAAACTACGGCAAAAATTTAGAACATAGATCAGAAAGCTTCTCCAACAACACCTTAATAATATGCATTAAGCCTTATCTTACAAGTGCTTTAGCACTTAAATACATTTTCTTGCATATTTTGAGTCTCTAGGAGTGCATAAAATTTGAATGCAGTCTCCAGGTGCTGCATGGATATCTTTTGTTTGGGTCATATTTTTCAAGCATTTGTTCCCCCAAGTCATATTTTTATGACTTACGTCCTAGGACTTGCTGTGGAACTGCTAAACAAGGTCATGGACTTCAGGCTAACCAATATTTTAAATCCACCAATATTATTATTAATTATTATTATTATTATTATTATTATTATTATTATTATTATTATTAGTCCAATCTGAAAGATGCCAAAACTACAAGTGGGTAAGTCAAAATTTTCGGCTGTTGGGCGTATAAGCCCACACAATTCATTACACCATCCCCCCAGCATACTACAAAAATGGCAGATCGGTGTGGAGTGGGGGTGGGTATGAAGTGCCTCCTTAAAGAGACCGCACCGAAACAAGTTGCTGTCAGACGCACCTCAGAACAGGCCAGTTCGTAGGGCCTGTGGAGCTGAATAAACAAAGAAATCAGACTAAGGAACTGCAGTTCCACATAATTTGGACCACAACTGAATGGTTTCAATGTGAAAAGAAAGAATATGTCCCCTTTGAGTGTTATATTTAATCATCACAAATATTTAGATATAATCATTGCTATGAGTTAGTACTAATGTGTTTTCTAATAAACACAAATAAAGCAGGTTCTGTTCAGAATGCAGCAGGTTTTTTTCATGGCTTGGTGTAGCATATGTCCATGAAAGCTCAAGACCACCATAACTCACTGTCTCTAAGGTATTTCTCCTTTGTTTTGAATTATTCCTTTCAGCTAAAGTACTTACTGCCTCCACTTCGGTCGGATCGTACCACACATTAATGTATGGGTGCTGGAGAGCCTCATCCACGGAGATGCGCTTGGAAGCATCTATTACCAGCATTTTGGATAGAAGGTCCCTGGCTTGGCTCGCTGAAAGGGATGAGAAAAATCAGGTTAGATATCTAACTGGTTCCAGCTGAGCGGGTCCCGTCTTGGGAGTGGGATTCATTTCCAGCTGAAACTGGAAGCAGGGAGTGACTATTGTGAAACAGCTAAATATTAGCAAACTGGGTTTATAGGTGTAGAAACTATTTTTTGGGTTAGTCGTCCTTCTTTGACATATCATAGGAATGTCTTCCATGACCACTACTGGGTGTACATAAACATATCACACACCATATGAGCTATGTTTAATTTGCTCCTTTGTAAAGGGAAAACATCACTGAGGATGCTTTGCACCTGATACAACCTAAGTGCCAAATCCAACACTGCATTCTCATTGTTAGTAAGCCTTCAGTCAGGTACAATTTAAGAATTTAAAAAGATCACCTCGGGTTTAGAGATACGCAGAGCGATCGGAACCCAGCTGGTTATGAAAAAGCTATTTTTTCCCCCCATAAATGAATGTACAATGCCTAAGCACTAATATGGTAAATGGACTGAACTTATATGGCGTCTTGCTGACAACACTCTTCAGTGTGAAAGGGGTTACTGAGTGAAGTATTTTTCCTATATGTGGGGAAGCTAAACGAAGAGTAAGTACAAAAGTAGACAAATGCTTCTAGAAAGCAAACTTATTTTCTCACAGAGGCATGTCAGATGTTTATTTGGATTGTTGATTTTAAAACTTCAGCACATAACAGGAAGTGTAACATACAGTTAAGCCCAAAACTATTCATACTTGCACAGATTAAGATTTCATTCAAGAAGCTTATTTCTGCGTCCTGTAGTCTACAGGGGGTAACGAGGGGCGATTAGCCTCTCACGGCCACCTCGCGATCAGAAATCGCACGGTCGGATGAAAATCAAACATGTTTGAAATTCAGTCGGCCCTCGTGAGTGATCGCATCCAGCTGTTGAAGCAGAGCTACGAGCATCTACCTCGCGCACTGCGCATGTGCAAACAAGGGAATTCTTCTTTTCAGACGAAAACATAGGAGTGGAGAGAAGCATGGTGGCGGTACGTTTGACATGGAGTCAAACTACGGAGCAGCAACTCGCAGAATTGCCAAGGCAGCACATTTCGTTCTAGTGAGCCTCATATTTAACAGTGAGCATTGACACTTCCATCTTTTTCTTCTACCGTTTATATCTGGCTTCCGAATAGACAAGTCCAACAAGCGGCATCTCTCTACGGGGCTGAGTCCGACGTGTGGTTTTTGAACGTACAGTGTGAGCAGTCGGATCGCATCAGGACATCGGTATATGAGTACAACTATTGAAAATATCGTACAGTGTATGCCCGGCTTTATCAAATCCCCAGTTAATCATGGCAGATGGCCAGTCACACTGAGCCTGCTTTTGGTTCTGCTGGAGGTTTCTTCTCGTTAAAGGGGAGTTTACCTTTCCACAGTCGCTACATGCATGCTCATATGAGGGTGTTATGCCATGATAAATAGTTGATCTCAGATTGGATCCTGAACAGTAAGGAAGAGGTGACAAAAGAATTCTGTCCTGCTGCAGACATGGCCGGAAGGACGGCCTCTATCCTCTCTCTCTCCCCTCCTGAGGGCCCTTTTTCCCAGCAGGAGGTCAGCTGTGACCACCTCCCTACAGACAAAAGCCACAGCCCCTCTTCTGCTCACTCTCTTCTCCTGACTCCAAGCTGCTGAGACACACACCTCCAAACCCTCTGAGGACCAGCACTCAAGAAGAGGGGGGAGCCATGTGACTGAAGGCCTCCGGGAACCATCGATGGGGCCTGGAGCAGGCCCTGAGCTGAGTGAGAATGAACCCTTCTGAAACTCAGTTCCTCCCCGGCATAGGGAGAAACTGCCAGCCGAGTGACTGCAACCGGGGTCAGAGTCTGCCTGGAGGACCAGGCCTCCAACCCAGACCACGCCGTTAGCCACATGCTGCTTCAAGGCTAACGCTAGCCTGCCAAGAGCCAAGCGCTAGCCCGCTAACGCTAGCCAACCACTTCCTCCTTCAACGCTTCTTCCTGGAACGGCCAAAGTGGACAAAACTCACACATGAGGCACCAACAGGTTGGGCAGCGAGATGAGGGTGAAGTTAAAAGGTTTATTGGGAAACGATTTGTAAACCTTTGTGACCCATGGTGTTTAGAACAAAGGGCTAACCGGTAGCTCACGCTAGCCAAACTGCTATTAGCCTTGCTAACATCCGGTTTCGGACATTTGAAAAGGAGTTTGTTTTAAAGCATAAAGCGTAACTGTTCTGCTTCGCCATCCTCCGATGGTGTTATCTGCCTTATTCCCGCATCAATATGGTATATTAATGCCGGTTTTCAAGGCAATTTTGGGAACTTTATGTTGTAACCTCTTAGCCACCGAGTTGCTGCAGCGACCCCATGCGCCCGGAGGGAGAATTGCATTAACAAACTTGGTCGTAAGGGTTTAAATTATTTTACAGGACAAACCGGTCCTCAGAATATTATTTTAACAAATAATGTTTTGTTCAACTTGGGCTTTGCATTGTGAATGGATTGAAATACATGGCAGATGTTTTAACTCCACTCCATGCTTTTGAAATCAGATCTGTAGTGAACAGGGATTCACTGAATTAATCTGATTATGATCAACCACTTTTGTTTGTCTTTTGTTTGTTTTTGCATGTAAATAGTTCCTTAGCTTAGCTTCTTTTTATCTTCATTTTGCTTAATAGTTTAGTTAAGTTTCACTAGCCTAGTAGAGAGGATTTATTAATCGAAATATTGTGTTAATTCAGGTAAACAGCATTACATAGTGATGTTCTCTGGATATTCATTTTATTTCTGTTATTAAATTCTTGGACTTGAAAAGAAGTTGTCACTCTTTATTCTATGTGTGTGCAGGTTTTGCTGTTAAAAGATCGCTAGTGCTCGAATTCATCCCTTTCAACCTTTGTCTTGATATCAGCTTAAGAGCTGATCATCACCAGACAATACTTAACAGACAGAGAGTTATTTATGAAACATTAAATAACTTTAAACAGTGTATAATTGCACAACAAGGGATTGCTGCAAATCCAACAACGCCATTCAAGCAGCTGTCCACTGTGGCTCCATGCTCAACCAAGAGAAGAGATTACTGGGAGTCAATGAATCGATGCAATCTGCTGTATTTCCTTAGATAGAAAATGTTTTAACCATTTTGAAGGATAAGCTGATTATTACTGAATTGTTTTTATAACTAGGATCAATTGGTATGTATGTACCTTGATTTGGCATCTGTCTGTATAATTAAATCGAGTGCCTTGAGGTGACATTTTTTGTGAATTGGTATAATATAACTAAATTGAATTCAATAACCAAACAAACATCCGAACACAAACATTGCTACTGTCACAGACTGTGACATAATGTGCTTAAAACTGCTGAACCAGAAAAAACACCCCAAAATGTTTGATAAGCACGACATTTTAAACTCCCCAACAGTTTTTAACAGATTATAACCATAGAGAGAGAACAGGGAGCTCACCTTTCAGCTTGTTGTGTTCAGAGTCTGCAGGGAACAGGACATCAGGGAAGAGCTTCTCAAAGCTGTAGCCAGCGTAACGTGGCCGGTTCTCCACGTAGGTCCTAACTGACTGGTTGAGCTTCATGAGGAACTCCTGTGACGGCGTGCCCAGCTGCTCAATCACCTTGTTCCACTGGTCAATATCTTATGTGTAATATTAAGAAAACTACAGGGATGGATGCAAACATGGAGTTTTAAATCATTATGTCAGGTTGTGCGTACATCCAATGTCCTGAATATTTGGAATCTTGGATTAAATCAATGTAAGGATCAGTGGCGGCTGGCCCATAGGGGGCGCTCGGGCGCTGCCCTCCCTAGATGTGGAGGGGAAAAGTCAAAATATATATAGATTTTAAAAGTATTATTAATGTCAGTTTTTACTTAATAGTACATGGCTACATGTAATAAGAATTATTAAAACACTTCTACGAATTGACTCTACCAATTGACTCTCATTTAACAGTGCATTTCCACCAACAGAACGTATCATTTCTCTTCTTCTACACTTGTGTGGCTGCCGCTGAAGGAGCCCCACAAGTGTAGCGAAATAACCAATCGTATACTGTTGCTAGGGAAGATTTATAAATATTTGGCCAATCAGCATCACCAAAATGAATGGGTTTGGGGCTCCTGGCGTCGTAGCCCTAGCTGCACAGTGATAGGTGCACTTCACGCATGACGTCACGAGTTACATCCGTGCTACATCCGAGTCACGGTGGTCGGCAAAAACAGGACTGTTTTCGCTTACCAGCGTGACAAAACGGGTGAATTCGAGCGTACTTTTAGTTTATTTTTGGAATCTAAACAATGCCTAAGACTTGTTGTGCTGCCAGTTGCACACAGAGGCATTCCAAATCATCGGATGTACGTTTCTTTCGTTTACCAAAGGACGAAGAAAGAAATGGATAATTTCAATGAAAAGGATCCAATCGTCTGTGGGAGCCATCATACCACGACAGAATTTGCAGTCTACACTTCATCTCCGGTAAATACAACTTAATTTTGCACTAGTCGTTGTTCTACTTAAATCATTATATAAATAAAAAATTAGGATATATATTTAAGTCAAGACGTAAACGTTTGTTTCGTAATAATATACGTACATGTACAATGTATGCAAACCCTCTGGCATGAGTCTGTGAAAAGGATTAATAAGACAAACCACCAAAATAATCCTTTGTGAACAATGTTTTTTTATTAATTAAATGCTTATTGTGGTATCGTAGTAATTTTCCGACTTAATTTAAATGCATGTACTGGGTTAGGCAGGGAAATCTATTGGCCAGCCCCACCAAGATTTTTTTTCACCAGCAGCCACTGGTAAGGATCCTTGCAAATGAAAAGGAAAACATTTTTTGAGAAGATTAATGTTTTATAGACAGCCTAAGCCTAAGAAATTCTCAAAGTAATTCTCCTTATGATTGATTTTCACGTGGTAAAAGATGGGCCATATTCACTGGGGTCAAGTCATGTGCCGTGCACTGCCTGTCAGCTAAGTTTGAGATGCTCACCTTTAACTAGTCCAGATGATGAAATATAAGAATTTTGTTTTGTTCAGAAAAAAACAACAATCAAGAAATACAGATGTAACAAAGGCCAGCTTTGTATGTATAAAACTCACCTAAGAGAAAGGAAATCAAAAAAAGCTTACTGACGGCTCAATATATAATTTTAATAGACAATTGTTAGAATTTAGAACAACAGTAAAGGGGAAAAAAGTTGCTCATTTACAAAATAACACGCTAACATTTCACAGTTCTAGCTAATCTGTTCTCAAAGGGATTGTTTTCATCAAGCTTTTAAAATTTATATTACTTTTCCTTTTGCTTAGCTTCTTTATATCAAACACATAACCAAAGCATAAGGCAAATAGAGCTAATTCTGTGCTTTCTATAACAGACCACAAGCAACATGAAGAAATAGCAGAACAGTTTATGCTAGCCTAATAAACACCAAGAGGTCATATGAAAACTCTACAACAAATTTACATAATTTCTGAACTTCTTCCACCTAAAAAGTAAAAAATAAATAATGAGGTTTGGATAATGTGGTACTGATATTTGGTAAGATATCTTTTGATATTGATTATTGCACTCAGTGCCTCTAAAAATGGTTCAATACAAACAATAATTGTAATACGGAACTGTTCACAACTACTTCCACTTTGACCAAGAAAGAGAGAGAGTCTGAAGGCATGATGCTGCCAACACCATGCTGCACTGTATAATGTTCTTTTGATAATGTGCAGTCTTATTCTTGCGCCGAGCGTCAAATGGGTTTTTGCCCAATAGAACCAGGCTTGACTGTCCCCCCCCCCCAAGAAAAAGCTTCCATCTTGACATTTTTTCTGTGTGATTTGACTAGAAAAATGTCAGGAAAAGCCTGTCAGAACAGCTGAATTTTATTTTGCACCGATTCCTGTTCAACATGAGTTTTGACGTGGTGGTTGATTTCAAATACGTCACATCCCCAGTCATAAGAAGGTGTGCACACTTATTCATCCCCAACCTCCAATACGACTGACTGCTTTATAGAACTGTGAGAGATACTCATTTACCAGATCTGAGCTCGAGGTTTTACCTTTGTGTGCAAAGATTTATCAAGATGTCAGACACTGAGACAATGACCATAGGGTTTTTTTTGGGGTGGGGTGGGGTGGGGGTGGATGGAGGTTTAACTTAAGGATACGATCAGTGCCTGGGAACAACACATTACCTCGGACCATTTCAGCCATGATGCATCCAACAGACCAGACATCAACTGAAAAGTGAAATGACAACCACCAAATTAGCATGCAAACCAAAAACCTCCAACAGAAGAACAAAAAAACATTAAATCAAAGAGGAAAATTAAAAATAAAAGACATGACGTACGTGCGGTAGGGTGTGTCAGGGATGACAAAAGAATGACTGCATGCAATTTGATGCATTCTCAAACAGAGGTCAGGGTCCCACAAGCCTTTATGTACTGTAACTGTGTAGAAGATCTTGCCAGTGTGAGCTTCATATGTTTATGATGCTTAAGTATAATTTTGAAATCCCTTAGAATAGTCTAGAATCCTTGTTATTGTGCAGAAATCCAGTTTTTAACACCTTCTGTATCCTCCCTGCAACCCACTGTAGATATTTAGATTTACATGCAAACATAACCACCAAAGATGCATTTTTTTTATTACAGATGAAACTACAAATAATGCAGTAGGAGGATAGATAAGGGGATTTTATGGTGTCGGAGTTTTCATTTGTTGAAGAGCAGACTGTTAAATCTCTATTCAGGTATTTCATGTGACAGTCACAGCCCTTCCAGCAGCACTGTTGCTGCTTGAGCAGATAGAGTTGTCTGTATCTGCAGGGACAGTAGGTGGGTGGTTGCAAGTCACAGTGACAGGGGGGGTAAAAAAAAAATCTGAAATGGAATTTTAATAGTTGCATTTGACAGGACAAAGAAGTAAACAAGAAAGTGCAAACTTCCTGTTAGACGCGATGCCAGACACGGCTGCAAGCAGCTCAAGGATACAATCCCTTCCAGGAAAAAGGATTTTGTGGCGAACCATTTCTGCCATAATGCAGCCCACAGCCCAAATATCCACTACATGTGCGCAGCGTTAAAGGAGGGAGAAAAGAAGGAGCCACAAATGCAACAGGTCAGCAGGAAAAATGAGGGTCAGTGTTTTTCTGTTAAAGACCTCAGAAACATTGCTAGGATACCAAGCTTTGTCTGGATGCCCTTTGCGATGCTAAACAATTAAATAAACGGTTATCAGGTGTTGGTTAGCAAATGTGACAGCGTGCTGGTTAGAATCTCTGGAAACTAGCAGCAACAGTCTTGTTTCAAGGAAGAAACTTGTCATTCCTTCATTTAGGACTAGAGAGGGTAGACAGATTCTGGCCCTGATTTTAGCAGAACAGACACAGAGTTTGGCAAAAGTATTCGTGTCACCTGAAAGTTTTGCATTTTATCACAAAGTATGAACAAAAAAAAAAAGAAAAAGGACATGGCTTTCAACATTTTCTACAACAAAAACCAAAAAGGCATCTAATCATTTGTCTTCAGCCTAAGGCTGGATGATATAGAAAAAAAACATATTGATAAAATAGAAATCATATTGATCGATATTGATAATAACAAATTCAAAACGTACATTTTAAGTTCAGCCCTGGCCGTTTTATGCTGTTGCTTAATTACCTGTTTTTAGATACAGAACACACAAACACTGAATTCAAACTCAACCCTTTATTCAACCAAGTTTTTACCAAAACTACAAGTTTTTAAAAAAAGAAAAAAACGTGTGCTCTCTGAACTCCCTGAAGGGGGCGGAGCTTGGAGACCGAACTTCCTGAGTCTGCGTTGTGATTGGTTGGGAGGATGTAATAACTGTAATATTAACCTACATGAAATTGTTCTATTGAAATTTTTATTGACCCTTTTTTCTATCATTGATATACGTCTATTGGTCGATATATATTGTTATTGAATTATCGTCCAGCCCTACTTCAGCCCCCCTGGGTAAATACTTTGTAGAACCACCTTGCCATCTGCCCATTTTCTATAAACTTTGACCTGCTTCTCTGTCCCCACTGAAGACAACGATCCCCCAGCAAGATTCTGCCACCACCTGGTTTACCCCTAAGGATGATGTGTTCAATATGCTGTTAATCTTCCATAAAGACCAGATTTGCAGAGTACATAACTAATAACTATCCAGTCAACAGTTTCTTCCACCCGAGCTGTCAATCTCTGCAAACCCTCCAGAGGTAAAGGGTGACTGTGGTGCTTCTTTGATTGATGTCCTTGTCATGATTCTGGAGTATGAGAGTGGCTTTGTTTATGTAAGTGAGATCTCTCCTGAATATATGCTCTCTGCTGGAGGGCGTGGCTGCCTGCTGTTCACCTGTCGGAAATGTTCTTTTTGGCTGCTGGGGAATTAAGGGGCTGTTAGACGATCAGAGTTCGTCTGGTGACTACCGTCCATGGTAGAGTCAAGCCTTTGTATCTTCACAGTGTTGTCTTCTCCTGTGGGAGAATACTGATGTTTCCTGACCTAACTCGTCTTCAGCTTACCTCCTGCGTCTTCTGTACCTTACAGGTGAAGCCGTTGATTGGTGCTCTCAGCAGACCCTGGATCTGTTCAGCAAAGCCTCTCAGTGACAGTCTGCTCCTAGAAATAAGCCACCTACAGTCCTTCACAGCAGCTCTGCCACCCTCGGCCGTCACCTCCCTGCCTGCTCTTAAAATGCTCAGTTCAGTTCCTTTCAAGATCTCAAACCCTCATCTGGCTTGGATCAATCTTCAGAGCGTTCATCCTCGCTGCAAGGCCTCCCTCCAAAAGCTGCCAGGATCAGCTCTCCATCCCCTCTCAGACTGTCAGCATCAATCCTGTTTTGTGTCCCTGCTGCAGCTAATTACTCCTCTCTTCCTCCAGACTCCGCTGCTTTCCAAAAACAGAAGCCTGCCTTGTTGAACATTTTTTGTTAATAAACATTCACTGGATTTATTCTGTTGCCTCCCTGGGTCATGATTCTGCATGTGTGGGTCAGCAGACTTTCTAGAAACTTGACAGCCTGTCGGTTTATGTGGATGGCCATGTTTGATGTGTTTGCGGCTTTTCCCATTTTATATTTGACTGGATCGGTGAAGTGTCCAAAGCTTTGGATATTGTGTTATAACCAAACTCCGCTTGAAACTTTGAAACTTCACCACTCACATCACCGTTCTCTAAGGAAACCTCTGAGGCCGTCACGGGACAGCTGAATCTTATTTAAAGGGTGTCAGAGTGACATTTTTCAGGTTTCTATTTGGGAATAATTTTGAAAAACCATGTATCCTTTTCCTTTCCGACTCGCAATTATGCTCTACTTTGTGCTTGTATAGCAAATACAATAGCACTAAAATAGAAGTTTTAGCTTGTCATGTGACAAAATGTGGAGAAGTACAAATACTTTTGCCAGGCAGTGCATAAATGTGACCATTACAGCCTTATTTCCCACTAAGCTTCAAACATCTCTAGCCAGATCAAAAGGCGAAACTGCTGAAGCATGCATAGGTGCCTGAATCCATAATGGAAGCTTTTAGCCAGGCCTGATTAAGCTCAATACTAGCAACTCCTTAATAAAATATCAAACGCATGCTGAAGCACGGCTGCCACCACTAGAGTCTTAACACAGGAAGTTCCCCACAAAGCAAGGGCACCCCGCATGCCAACTTCCCCTCTGAGTGTAACCTTTACAGAATCAGGGTGTGAGTGTGTGTCTGCTTGCTTGGGAAGTAATCCTTAAACCGGGGGGCATTAGGGACATGCAGCAACCCAGACGGCCTCCCCTCACTGGCCTGTTGCCACCTTCTCCATCACTCACCGTTGGCCTGGTAACCCATGCCGAGGATGACTTCAGGGGCGCGGTAGTAGCGGGTCACTACGTAGGGCGTCATGAGCAGGCCAGTGGCAGCTGTCCTGGCCAAGCCGAAATCGAGGATCTTCAGTGTGCAATCCGACTTTACTACAATGTTGCTGGGCTTCAGGTCCTGCACAAACAAAACGTGAAGAAATTATAATGCTGATAGATATAGACCCATTATAGCACATCAACTATTCTGTATTTGAATTCAGAGTTCCTAGTCATCTATCAGAAAATTCCATACTTGGGTGAAAATTGCCATTTTCAGCTTTATTTTAAAGTTTACCCATGTTTAAACTATTAATTAGTTATATCTAATAATAATAATCCAATAAATGAATGAATAGATGGCTAATCTACTGTTCTCCAGATTTGCATTGCATTACATTGAAATGACTGTTGTCATTTCAGCTTTTAACTTTTTGTTCTCTCTCTTTTTTCTTCATAGTAGGTACACCTGGTCTGACGTTCTGTTGACTGTGAAATCATCCAGGGAGGACAGATCACCGACTATTACCATCTAATGTAGAACAGATTACTGGATCAATGTGTGCTTCTGTGCTTTTTTGTCTCTCTTGTTGTGTCTCTGCTCTGTCTTCTGTAACCCCAGTCGGTCGAGGCAGATGACCGTTCATACTGAGCCCGGTTCTGCCGGAGGTTTTTTTTTTTCCCGTTAATGGGTGTTTTTTCTTCCCACTGTCGCTTCATGCTTGCTCAGTATGAGGGATTGCAGCAAAGCCATGTATAATGCAGACGACTCTCCCTGTAGCTCTACGCTTCCCCAGGAGTGAATGCTGCTTGTCGGGACTTTGATGCAATCAACTGGTTCCCTTATATAGGAACATTTTGACCAATCTGTATATTCTGACCAAATCTGTATAATATGATTGAACTTGATTTTGTAAAGTGCCTTGAGATGATATGTTTCATGATTTGGCGCTATATAAATAAAATTGAATTGAATTGAATTGACCAACAGACTGTTTGTATATTAGAAGGACTGACCCTGTGTATGATGCCTGCAGCGTGCAGGTGTTTAATTCCACACAGCATCTGATAGAGCAGGTAGGACAGCCTCTCGTGGTCCAGCTCCATCTGAATCACCTGGCAGAGGTTGGCGTCCATCAGCTCCATCACTAGATACCTGCAGGAAGACAACCCGTGTTAACAGATACACACACAGGAGGCGCCACGGAAAAAGACGCATAAACTTCACACGTCGGCTTAAATCAAGCCGTATTAGATGAACTAATACCGTAGTTCCTTCACATGGCATGCAGTGTGCATTTTAGACTTCAAATGGCAAAGCTATTGTCTAAAAGGAGAACAAATGTGCATTATGAAATGCAGATTTTTCCAAATTTCAACAATGTGCAGTCACGGCTCCTGTGATGCACACATGCATTGATGTAAACAAACAACAAGGCGAATGGAGTCTTCGTCCACTAACTCTGGCTTAGTTTTGCAGCCCTCAGGCAACGATCTGTCCACTTTTCTTTTTAGCTCCAATCAGGCAGACAGAGCGGAGCAGAAACACACAGCCTTACCCCCTCTATTACACACACACACATCTTTGTGTTGCATTAATCCTGTTTGTTCTCATCATTCTCCATAAAAAACAATCACTTCTCAGATTAGGTGATTAATGAGTGAAACATGTAATCTGATGTGACCTCATGTACTTTCATACTCAGAAATACTCGTTTTTGGAAATTCAAAGCTCAGCGGCGACCCAGTACGCTGGTGCAGAACCTGTACATAGCATTGGGCATAATTCATGTGCTCACAAATGTCAAGGTACTCCATGAACAACACACGTATGCTCCAGCATAGCAACACGGCTGCTGGAATAGAGCTTGCCACATTATCCCACAACCAGGATCTTTACCTGGACCTTTTCTCAGTCCCTATTGCTTTCACTGGAGCAAAGTTCTGCTCTACAACAACAGCTTTGATAGGAAAGTAGTACTTTTGAGATCATTTTGAACCGTCAGGAAGGTGTTTTGTGGTGTGGGGGTGATAAGTCTTTCGGACTTGTTATGCATTCCAAACGTTCTGGGTCATCTGAGTTAAACTCTATTAGAAATTGTTTTTTTGCCATCTTAAAAGCAGGGGGGAAAAAGGTATGTTTCAGAACCATTTTATGTCTATCCCACATTTAGCATCTTAGACCGTTACAGCAATTACATTCTGATATATATATATATATATATATATATATATATATATATATATATATATATATATATATATATTTGAAAAACAGAACATACAGTCCAGATTGAGGGGAAATATGTGACTCCAAACAATTTAAATTAACTATAAAGACTTCCACTTTCAGCCAGAGAAAGTTAATGCTCTCAAAACTATTTCACATGGTTTATGTCCGAAGGTTTTTATAACAATTACATTCCGAAGCACAAAGAAAAAACATCAACAACCCCAGGAAAAGCAGTAAAAGACGCTGTACTTCGGCACCCTACCCTATTGTGTTTGCCTACGCTCTAAACTGGGCTCTGGTCCTGTTGGTTTATTAAAGATATGTCGATGACACATGTTGTTTTGGAGGGACTATACTTATGTCATACAATGTAACCTCCTTGAATTTATCACAGGTTAAAATGCCATAAAATGTTCCTTTCTGCTATGAACAACAGTTTGTTCCCCTCGCTCTGCTGAGAGTAACAAGAGCGGACGCCATTTGTCTGTAACGAAATCTTTTCAGAATCCCTATTCACCCCTGGCTAGAGCGGTTTACCTCTTTAGGCAACAATTACAGCAAGAAGCAGACGCTGCACACGCCACTGGTGTAGGACCTGGGGCCGATAGGCAGTGCTGGTTGCTGGGAGACAAAGGAAATGGTACGTTTTTCAGGCTCCAGCTGGTTTGCAGCGTGTGCCTGTCAGGCTTTCACAATTAAAGCCGTGATGTTACATGCACATACAACACAATAAGCAGCGGTAACTAAAAGGTTGTGGTATTTGTTCAGCAGACTCACAGACGTAAAAGCCAACTTCAGGCTTTTGGTTCGGTGTGCATGATTCCTTCTGGTCGGGGGAGACCAGCTTGGCCGCTCAGCTTGACGCCTCACTACCTTGCTGTGCTGTCGCCTGACACATGCACCAGCGCAGCTGCGAATGTGAAAATACCAGCTACAGCATTTTTTTTTCTTCCTTTGAGGATAGCAAACAACAGAGGTATAATGGAGTTTTAACTGAGAGGACTGATCGAGAAAGTTTGGACTGTTAACCACCCAGAAAGGTTCACCACCCGTCCAACAAAGACATCCATCGTTGGGGTTCAAAATAATCTCAAAAGCACCAAACCTGCATTCTGGGGTTGATTTCTCCTCCTTTAGCTCCCCGAGATGGATGGAGGTGCAGAGAGTTGGGTGAATGGGTTATCCCCACATCGACTATTATATTTAAGAATATACAAAAACTGGAAGTGACCAGATTTACAGCCTATTGAGGGGTAATGGTGGATGTAGACCACTTCATAACTGTCAAGTGGCAAAGAAACTCAAACAAATTTCCCACTTAGACCCTAAAAAGTGAAAAACAACACCTTCTCCTTTTCATAAAGGTTCCTTCATGGGGTAGCTGTGGCAAAGTGGGAAGAGTACACATTTTGTAATTGCAAAGTTGAGGGTTTTATCGCAGCTTTCCTCTGTCACATGCTACTGTACCCTTGGGCAAGGCGCTCCATGCTAATGATCTGGGTAGGGGAGTGTGCAGTGCAGTTGGATGTTTGGGACTTTGGTCAGTGTCACTAGAAAGGCCCAACAAAAATTCAGTCCATTTACTGATTGAACTACTAAATACCAGGTGTAATCGGTACTAATAATGTCCAACTTTTATCCAGCTGTTCATTTAAATCATCTATCCATCCATCCATTTTCCTACACGCTTATCCCTTGTGGGGTCGCGAGGGGTGCTGGTGCCCATCTCTAGCTGTCAATGGGCGAGAGGCGGGGTACAACCTTGGACAGGTCGTCAGTCTATCGCAGTCATTTAAACCACACCACTCCTGTAGAGCAGGGGTTTCCAAACTTTTCAACCTGCGACCCCCAAAATAACAGCACCAGAGACTGGTAGCCCCCTGTTGGGGGGATGTTTTTCCCTTCTTTTTTGGAAATTATGAGAATAAAGTCAAAATAAACAAGAATAAAATGGTAAAATTCCGAGACTAAAGTCTTAAAATTACGAGAGTAAAGTCGTATTTTTATACAAACTCGTACAAAAAAATGCAGGAAAGACTAAATCCTTTTAGCGCATCAGCATCAAATCATCTCGCAACCTCCCCCCATTGGGAACCCCTGCTGTAGAGATACTCACACATCTTGGAACTCCTCCAGTGTCTTCTGTGGTGTGAATACGTTTAATAGCCCGATGATCTGAGGAAACAAAAGGGAAAACCTTCAGAAAGAAAGGCTATGAGTAAACAGCTGAAACTAAATAAAATCTCTCTATGGTTTTGCGTTATTGTATAAAGGGCATACTAGTGTGCAGGGAGCTTTCTCCTTTACGACAGACTCTCCAGCAGTGCACTATGTCTCCCTGAATATGTCAGTAAATGATGTTGTATAATATAGACAGGTAGAGCCTCGTTAATAGGATGCACAGTGACGGTTAACATTTTCCAGAGATTCCCTCAGGGTCAGCTTGGTTCCATTTAAACATCTTGTCCTCTCTACTGATACTTTGTTTTGTTCATCACACTGGATGCTGGGATGGCTCAGATTTGAAATCTGTTTGATTGTTTAAAGCCTGCTCTAATCCCGTAATCATTCAAATCAAAGCTTGAGGAACGTTAGAACAACAGGACTGGAGCCCTTACATTCTTGTGGTTGACACATTTCATGAGCACCAGTTCTCTGTAGGCCCGTTTGGCATGGGTTTGATTCTGAAAAGGCCGGCTCAGCTTCTTGATGGCAACGTTCCTCTCAAAGTTATGGTCATACGCTGAGCTGATGGGACAAAAGGGAAAAGCAGGGATACATCATTAATGATTTAACTTTTCCTTACATTAGCACCCTACCTCTATTTTTAAGTAGCCCAGTTAGCATTTCAATTACACCAGTGCAATCTGAAACTGGTGCATGGTTATGTCGTTGTTACCAGAAAGGATGTGTGAGCTATGTTGTTTATAATAATATCAAAAATCCCATTTTAACAATAACACAGCTGGCATCGTCGAGTATTTTGATCGTTTTGCAAAAGGCTAGAAATAAATAACAGGAATGTAGGGATTAGTGTTGCTGCATTAGTTGTACTAGTGCATGCTTAATTTAAAGGGTTTCTTCCAGTTTATTTTCCCCACAGGAAACAGTTGAGCAGGAACATTTCAAATGACCACAAACATTTGGACACAGGTAAGAATATCAAAAACACATCTTTCATCACATTTTAGTCAGAGAATGAAAGCCCATCTCCTTACATTTAAAAAGGAAAGAAAATGGTGTTTCTAGCACTGTGACCTGGGGGAGGGGTTGTGATTTTTTTCCATTACCATCTGTAAAAACGTGCCAAAACATTTTGCTGCAATCGCTCTTTTGTGCAAACAGTGAAGATGACTCCAGTAATCTGAGAACTACGTAGATAAGCGGTTAACGTGAAAGCTAATGTTAGCAGACCATTGTCACCTTCTCTGAACTAACCATCGTACTAACCAACTACAGTATTAGTATTTGCAGACATCTTACTCGCCACAGAATCATTCAGGCGAGATTGTGGCACTCAGCCTCAAAGAAGCCCTCACACAACTGCCACTACAACATGGCAGCATGGTTTCCATAGCAACCATGCTGAGTTACAGGCAAAAGTAAATATCCTATTCACCGAGCAAAAAGTAGAACATAAGGCCTGACATTTTTTGAATTATTGAAATATCGTCAAATTCTTGCGATTACAACTACACTTTTTGTCAATATCTAAAGCCTCAACTTACCAGACAATTCCTTGTGCTCCGGATCCAATGGGTCTGAGGTTCTGGTAGCGCTTCAAGACTGTAAAAGTTGAATCCCCCACGTCTATGCTGTAATACTCCTTCTCACGCTTGTTCCGGTTCATGATGAAACCTTGATAAAACGCTGTGGCTGGGCATCCAAGAAGGGCAGGTCTGTCAAGATCTGCAGGGAATAGGGCGCATGTTATTTATTTATTTTTTTTTAAACAAAGATAAAACTAGCATTTTTTTAATACATTTTTATTTTTTGCATTGTTGAAAGTAATGCTGAGACTTTATCGTATTGTTTTATCATTATTGTGAAAAATGTCTTATGATAAGGATTAGGGTTTTTGTTGACCATAAATTCCAAGTTGTAATGTCTGAAAACCCCAAAAACTGCCAATATCATTATTTTCTCCACTGTTGGTTTCTTCAGAACATCAATAAATGTCAATACATTCAAAAATAGAATTAAATGCTGTTACTATGTGCAGTTTAGTGATAAAAATCACATTTCTTTATGTAACTTGTGTCCTGATTAAACATATTTCGAATGTTGTTTTAATATATGTTGTTGCATTATTAAATGTGTTTTTTTAAGGACAGTATTTGCCTTTATGGGGCTATAATTGACACGAAGTCACAGCCACAAAGACTACAAGAAGCTGGTAATAGTCTTTTATCATCACTTTTTTTATCATTATCACTATACTACAACAACATATCGTGACAAAATTCAAAATCCATATCGCCCACCCCTACTTAGAAAAGTAGCTGAATTCTAGGCAAAGGCCTGTCCCCAGTATCAAAATATACTAATGATTTCAGTTAAAGTTAAAGTTTTAAAACTGTAAAAATCTTCAGTCATTTCCTTCCAGTGGTTTAAAGACCTTTTAATGAGACACCAGAGAAAGCATCAGTCTCCTCCAACTGTGTGAGTATCTGAGTAACACAGTGTTGCCTCTCCAGTATTCATTACTGCACACTGTCAATAAGCTGGCCTTTCTCACTTAAAGGATGAAGCATTTGGCTGTTTGGAAAAAAGAAAACCACAGTAAGTCATGGTGCGACTTAAAGTTAGAAAAATATGGTAAATGAATAAATTAGAGTGTCTCGTCTTGGGGTAAAAAAGTTTCCTCTTTGAAATATTTTGACAATATATTTTCCTTTAAGAGTCTGAAGAACAAAGTCCTGTAATCTGTCACAATATCAATTAAAAACTGGAGAAAAAAAAATTCTGTCTGCTGTCAGTTTTAATTTTGGAGGGAATTAAATGGGAAAAATCAGCAGGTGAGAATATTACAAAAACCTGAAGCTTGATGAAAGAACACAATCGGTGCAACAGCAGCTATCTGTTCACCTCTAACATTTTAAAATGGATTTTCTCCTATGTGGATTCAACTGCTCCTTAAAGAGAATTACAGTAAAATGATCAATCTTAAATGTGGAAATACAAGTCTCCTCCCATAGGCTCAATTAAAGCCTACGGTCGCCAGATAAAGTACTAATTCAAATGGCAGAAACTCAACCCGGCCATGCATACAGTCCAAAAGAGAGCTGCATCAATTAGAGCGATTACTGCGCCTCTGAAATCCATCATATGATATAACCCAGATGATCTGTATATGCAGTCTACATGAAATCTAAACGTTAGGGTAATGGAGCAGAGATCCAGGCAGAGGCAGACAGGAAGCAGGGTTTCATGCTTTGTTATGAGGATGACAAATTTTTAGTAGACCTTGGAGCAATGAACCAAAAAGGTATAGGCTGTGTACTGATTTCTGAATACAGCTATTTTACCCCACCTCTTCCCCTTCACCATCAGTTAGCGTACAAGCCTTTTCCTCTTTTCCCACCCCTCTATTCATAGGTACCCGTTTCTTTACTTGTTTTTCCTCTCTACTGGTGCACGGACCAGTTTATTTGAACTTGAGCCAAATCTGGGAGCAGTTCGGGCAGGAATTAAACGACTGAAGGTGGCAGCATGATGAAAATCAGACAATTGACATTGAAAAGATTCATTACATTATAACACAAGCACTGGAAACTTCTCTTGGAGGTCCAACTTTACCAAAGTTGAGTTGCCAGAGATTGCTGTGCATCACTTCTCAGTGCATTGTAAGCATACAGTACATCTTGGAAGACATTTTGTTCATGTCAAATTCTCTATGTGACAAGAGCAGTACAAAGTAGTGCATGATTGTGAAGTGGAAGGAAGATAATACATGGTTTTCATTCATTTCCCTCTTTCAGTTCTGAGATTTACAGATCTGGGCAAAGATTTGTACAGTATTTAGCTCCTCTGACTAGGCCTGTGGCGATAAGCAACAAATCAATTAATCGCACAATAAATTTCAATCACGTGATTATTAAAATAAGCTCAACAATTTGTGTATACATGCTACCCCTGTTTTCCCTCTCCTCTCGCTGAGTGTAAATAACAAAAGGTTTCAGTACGGTGCATTGGTGTCTACTCACCCCTCCATTCTCAGTGAAGGAGGAGTTAAATCTCGTGTCACATGCAGGAGGTAGGCACATGCTCAGAGTTTAGCATAAGAGCCTTGTGAGGGAGAGCCAGAGAAACACTAGTTTGAAAGGAAAATGGAATTGGTGTCAAAGCCTAACGCGGCCGCTGCAGTGTGGGAGTTTTTTGATAGCGAAATGATGACGGTCACCCGCTTAATCTATCTGAGCCGGTATCTCAAGAGGGTGTGCTCGTGTTACTATGCCATTCTCATATTAGTTGAAAAATGTTTCCAAATGTCAATAATATGGTTTATCACGATCATTTTTAGGAAAAATCTATCATCCAGCAAAATTTGTTATCATGACGGGCCTACCTCTGATACACCAAAACAAAATCTAGTGTGGCCGATTGCATTCAGAAGTTACCTAAATAGCAAATAAGAGTCTGTCTTTGTGTAGTTTAATCTGACCACACTATCCCAAACCATGCAAGAGGGTAGTGGCAGCATCATTTCCCAGTTCGTGGCCTGTTACATGTTAAAAACACACTACTAGTAATGCCTATTTGCACACTTTAGTTTCTCAAGGAGTGTCTGGTTGGACATCCATGCAGATTGCACAGCTCTGTGATTAGAAGGTTTAAAATTGTTGCACAGTATTTACTGTGGGCATGAGAGTGTCAACAATGGAGCGTTGAGGTGATTAATTCATACAACAGCACATCTGCATCATTTGTAAAGGGACTACTAATAGTCCTTAGGATCCTAAGGACTATTTGCCCACTTTAAGCTTTTCAGGAAGCATTGTTTGTCATTACAAATCAACTGATTTGATGAAGGGGAAAAAAACCTGAGTCTGTGTCTCTTGCATCAAGAATGGCAGATCTAAATGAAAGACAGATGATTACAGGCCAAACCTTGTAGAAATAAAAACGGTTAAAGGCTGCAAAAAAGTCTAAGTCTAAAGTCTAAAGACTAAGGTCATTTTCACACCCGATAGTCTGGTAGACTCGGTTCAATTGGGGACCAAACTGCTAATTTTCAGCTGGTGCAGTTTGCTTTCACACTGCAATTTGCCAAACAAACCAAACCTTTTGACCATTCGCGCTGTACCAGGAAACACAGAGGAAAAGACATTGGTCAGCAACACAGTACAGCTTCTTTTCTGCGAAAATGTAAACAAAATGGAATGGCTACTGATATTAGCCGTCTTATTGCCATGCTGTGTTTGGCAAGCGTGACAAAAACTGAGTGAAAGTCCGGTTGCCTCCGATTTAAGCCTGTTTGCTGGTGCCAGACAAGCACAATTCAACAGTGGGCTCAGCACGGGCGGAGGACGAGCAGAAGACCACAGAGATTCTAATTACAAAAGGCTGGAGACGCCTTTGTGTAAAGCGGTGGCACGTGAGTTGGGGCACATCAAGCATAATTGAACTGATGTCACACTTACAATGAGCAAGGTAGTTACAAAATATGAGTAGGTTCATACGTATTATTGCTCAATTACAATTGTATTTACCCAAATTGCCCTGCACTGTAGTCCACTTCTTGCTTTTTGAGCGGCATTCCTATATGTATTCGACCCGCTCCAGAGTTCACTTCAACTGAGCCAAGACTTACGTTTTGAGGTGGTCCCGAGTTTACTTTTTTGGTCCGCATCATAGTTCGATTGCGCATTCACACTTCCCCAAACGAACCAAACTTTCGATGCAAACTAACCAGAGTCCAATTAAGGTGGACTAAACAGGACTAGTGTAAATACATGTGTCACAATGGCCAGGTCAAAATTGAGATCTAAATTCACTAAAGAATTGTTGTTTAAAATTCTGTTTAGACATTTCACCTTTAAGTTGACATGCTTGAATGGTTTGGCAAAGATGAATGCCAGTCTCAAGATGAGCATAACTGGTAGAGACACCCCCACAAAAAAAAACTTAAGAGATCATTCTGCAATGTGTTAAATCAGAGGGAACTTAATACAGATGCATGCCAAACTCTTAATATCTTTGGTTTTAAAACTGAAAACCATATATCAGCATGATCTTTTAATAAATAATTGTAACACTACTTACGAGTTGGTGGTAGTAACGGGAAACATGAAGAAAAAAAAACAGTATGGGTTAGAAACGGTTACTGCCTCCTCCTTTTCTCCAAGAGATGTTTGATGCTTTCTGCTTCGTTTCATCTGCATCATATTCCCCCTTCGCTCCTGCCATCTTCACCTCGTCTCAGATAAGAAGTGCATCTAAGCGAAACAGTCCTGAGGCTCAGAGAAGAAGAATGTGTTCACATCACTAAAGAGGCGGAACACAGTCATCTTATCCTACAGAATGAGGCTAACTGTGGGGTGTTTAGTTAAACAAATGGCGTACACATGAGTAAACATTGATAAGAATGAAACAGCTGTAAAAACAGTCCTTGTCCATTCTTATCAGGGACACCTTGCACAGACTTTGTTGGTATTAGAGCTACAACAGCCCTGATATCCTGTTTCTTTTGCTCTCTACACACAACTGATTTACTAGCAACTGCTGACTTCTAATGCTGTACAAATACATCCCAGTTTGACAGAATATTCCAGCATAATGAACACATGTGGACGCTCATACCTTATTCCTACCAGTCATCCTCTAATGACACCTGATGCAAGTCTATTCCTAATCTTTACCCTTGTCTTTGCTACGCAGTTTCTGTCATCTCCTATAGCAAACCAAGGAGATGGGAGTTTAGGCAGGAACCAAAACTGTGAAAGGAAACCGACTTCATATCGAAAAGCCAATAGTGTGGGAAAATTTGGTGAATGCAGCGTACAAAATGGCACACGTTTAAAATTTTTCAATAAAAATAAAGATAAAAGCTAAAGTCACAGCTTCCTGTCTTGCGTGTGTTAGCATATCAAAAAATGCATACAACGTGGCTCTAAATGTGAGTACGTGATGTTTTGGAAGATCTACTACCTCACAATTATCATCATCATTATGTCCAAGAAGTGCGTGTCGCTTTTGATACACTCCTGTTCTGTGTATTGGGATCGAGGGTGTGGAACTCACGGTGTAATATTGCGTCAGGACGGGGCGTGTTACTTTTTTGTTCTATGTTTAGTAGATCAACTGGACATGTGAGAATGACATTTTAACTAGGAGTGAAGAAAATAGGACAAGCCGCCAATTTTACTTTTAGTGTCAAGCATCCGGCATGCAGAGGCGAGAGAATCTTTATCACAGACTGTGCATTTGTACAGATTAGTATGCCTTTATGTAGTGTTATTGTCATTTCATTGAAACAGTATTTGAGTAGCACTTGCACAAACTCCACAGCAGAGGTTCCTAAGTGTGGTACATATGGAGTCTCTAAGTAGTGATGTCCCTATCACAAAACTTTTTAATACGTCTCAAAATCTAAGGCGCCTTGGCTTAGCAGGAGATAAAAGTATGTGAGCTTCAATATTAGATGCATAGAAAGCTGACAGTGGAATATTAGTTACCTAAAGCAACATATTTTTCTACTCCATCATATCTAAATAGTGTAAGGGATTATTAAAGATACTGTAGAAAATAATTATCTCCAAGCATTTTCTGTGCAGTGTATGTATGACATGTGCAGTTGAATTGCTACTCCTCCAAGACAAAACAACGTTTTTTTCTGGTGACAACTTAAACAAAGGACCAATCGTTTTTAAGAAACTTATTTTTTCCCTTGAAAAAGATCAGATCAATGCTTTATGTACACATCAAACGCTAAAGGTAGGAGAGCCTTCGCGTAAAGATCATGGCAGGGTTTTCCCCACCGTATTATATTAAAGCCTGGCGGGCACAGATATGTGCACTGTCTGGGTATTGATCACCTGGATGAGCATGTACTTTGATTAATTCTGGTACAAACAAGTTACTAAACCAACCAGATGCAATGAATAGCTTGTCTTAAACAAATTCATCAAGGAGGATTTACTGATTCTAAGATAACTCAAGAAAACTATTGGTTTGTCTCGGATAAACAACTAAGGCAATTGGTGCGCACAAGCCTGTGGTGCCAGTATTATGATCCGGTGTGGTCCTAGACCTGCAAAGCCAGCTAACAGTTACATAATCCAACCATTGCGACACAGTCACTGCCACACTTGGTGGCTAAAAAGTGTAACAGCAGTGGTTTGATTTCAACTTCCCCTTGCCTCCTCAGTCCTTTTAGAAATCTCACAGAGAAGCCCAGTAATTGTCTGAGTCCTGGTTTAAAGTAATCAGTTCATCCATCCTCAATATGAAATACTGCCAAAAGAATAACTACAAACTTTATTGTCAAAAATATTTTTGTTACAACAATAAAATTCTAACCTACTATTGGTACAGTCATGGCCACATTCCTCTAAGCACTGCATGCCTGAACCTGTCTATAAATAACCTACATCCTGATTGTGTATGCATGTGTTTATGTGTTTATACTAAGCTGACTCATCTTTAGTGCGTCAACAGTACTTATACCTAAAAAATAATTCAAGGAGAAATACACTATTGGCACTGCGATTAATGGCACTCTAAACAGAAAAACAGTGTTCATAATGTTCATAATATCAGTTACCTTTTTTGGTGTAACCACAAATAAAGCATTGTTTTGTTTTTGTTTTGTCATTCAAAGTTAGACTTGCTTATGTGGGTTAGATCATTGTCCTGGCGCATAACCAAAGTGTGACTGGGCTTACGGTTCTGTACTGATGCCTGGACACTCTTCCACAGGTTAGTCTGGAAGAGAACACTAATCATGATTCCATCAATTATGGCAAGTATAGTCAAGGTCTTAAGGAAGCAAAGCAACTCCAAACCCTCACGCTACCAATGCCACGTTTGATTGTCATTGTGATGGTCTGTTTCTAAAAAGCTGATTTAGGTCAGATGTAACAGGACACATTCATTGCAGAAAGTTCCACTTTTGTCTCGAAAAGTACGACAGGATGCAATATTTGCTTTGAGGATGTTGATATAGAAATAGAGAGGGTCAGAGGAAGCTGCATTGTGTTTGTGTAGATCTAGAGAAAGCATATGCCAGGATGCTGAGAGAAGAGTGGTATTATATGAGGAAGTCTAGAGTAGCAGATATAGTGATGGAGGACATTTATGAGAGCTGAAAGATCATGGTGAGGTGTGCTGTAGATGTTACAGAGGAGTTCAAAGTGAAAGTGGGAATGCATCGAGGCTCAGCTCTGAGCCCCTTCTTGTTTGCTGTAGTGATGGACAGGTTGATAGATGAGGTTAGACAGGAATCTCCATGGACTATGATGTTTGCAGATGACATTGTGTCTGCGGTGAGAGCAGGGAGCAGATGGAAGAAAAGTCTAGAGAGAATTGGAGTTTTGCCCTGGAAAGGAGAGGAATGAAAGACAGAATACGTGTGTGTGAATGTCAGGGACCCAAGTGGAGCCGTGAGGTTACAGGGAGCTGATATAAAGAAGGTGGAGGATTTTAAGTACTTAGGGGCAACAGTCGAGCGCAACTGCGAGATGGAAAAGAGGTGAAGAAACGTGTCCAAACAGGTTGGAATTGGAGAAAAGCTTCAGGTGTGTTGAGTGATATAAGGAAAGGTGTAAAAGACGGTGGTGAGATCAGCAATGTTGTATGGTTCAGAGACAGTGGTATTGAGAAAGAGACAGGAAGAGGAGCTGTAGCTAGCAGAAATGAAGATGTTGAGGTTCTTTTTGGGAGTGACGAGGATGGAGAGGATCAGAAATGAGCACAAGAGAAGGAGGGCTCGTGTTAGATGTTCTGGAGAAAAAGCCAGAGAGGCCAGACTGAGGTGGTTTGGAGATGTGCAGAGGAGGGATAGTGAGTACAGTAGCAGGATGTTGAGGCTGAAACTGACAGACAGGAGACCTAGAGGAAGACCAAAGAGGTTTGATGATCTCCGCTAGCTATAGCATATACACTACCAGTCAGTTGGACTCACCAACTGAGTTCTCATCTCTGGGAACTCCTTCGAGACAGTAGGAAGACCATTTCAGGTGACTAACCTCATGGAGCTAATCTAGAGAAGGCCAAGACTGACCAAAGCAGTAATCAAAACAAAGGAGAGCTATTTTAAAAAAACTAAAATATACACAATGTTTTGAGTTATTTCGCAAATTTGTGGTTGATACATAATTCTGCACACTTTTGAGCCATAGTTTTTGATGTCTTCACTATGTATCTGCAATGTAGAAAAATGTCATAAAAATAAGGAAAATCCATTAAATGACAAAGGTGAGTCCGAACCTTTGACTAGTAGTGTAGGTCACTAAAATCTATATTACTTGTGAGACTAAATAAAAATGAAAGTCCATCCATCTGGCTGGATATATTTTTGGTAGAAATGTGCACTGCATAGGCTTTGAAATGCTATGAACCACCAAATATTGTATCATGGCGTCCCAATTAGCCAGTAAATACTGGCCAATCTACACTCACCGGCCACTTTATTAGGTACACCTGTCCAACTGCTCGTTAACACTTAATTTCTAAGCAGCCAATCACATGGCGGCAACTCAGTGCATTTAGGCATGTAGACATGGTCAAGAGAATCTCCTGCAGTCAAACCGAGCATCAGTATGGGGAAGAAAGGTGATTTGAGTGACTTTGAACGTGGCATGATTGTTGGTGCCAGAAGGGCTGGTCTGAGTATTTCAGAAACTGCTAATCTACTGGGATTTTCACGCACAACCATCTCTAGGGTTTACAGAGAATGGTCCGAAAAAGAAAAAACATCCAGTGAGCGGCAGTTCTGTGGGCGGAAATGCCTTGTTGATGCCAGAGGTCAGAGGAGAATGGCCAGACTGGTTCGAGCTGATAGAAGGGCAACAGTGACTCAAATAACCACCCGTTACAACCAAGGTGGGCAGAAGAGCATCTCTGAACGCACAGTACGTTGAACTTTGAGGCAGATGGGCTACAGCAGCAGAAGACCACATCGGGTGCCACTCCTTTCAGCTAAGAACAGGAAACTGAGGCTACAATTTGCACAAGCTCATCGAAATTGGACAATAGAAGATTGGAAAAACGTTGCCTGGTCTGATGAGTCTCGATTTCTGCTGCGACAGTCGGATGGTAGGGTCAGAATTTGGCGTCTACAACATGAAAGCATGGATCCATCCTGCCTTGTATCAACGGTTCAGGCTGGTGGTGGTGGTGTCATGGTGTGGGGAATATTTTCTTGGCACTCTTTGGGCCCCTTGGTACCAATTGAGCATCGTTGCAACGCCACAGCCTACCTGAGTATTGTTGCTGACCATGTCCATCCCTTTATGACCACAATGTACCCAACCCATGATGGCTACTTTCAGCAGGATAATGCGCCATGTCATAAAGCTGGAATCATCTCAGACTGGTTTCTTGAACATGACAATGAGTTCGCTGTACTCAAATGGCCTCCACAGTCACCAGATCTCAATCCAATAGAGCATCTTTGGGATGTGGTGGAACGGGAGATTCGCATCATGGATGTGCAGCCGACAAATCTGCGGCAACTGTGTGATGCCCTCATGTCAATATGGACCAAACTCCCTGAGGAATGCTTCCAGCACCTTGTTGAATCTATGCCACGAAGAATTGAGGCAGTTCTGAAGGCAAAAGGGGGTCCAACCCGTTACTAGCATGGGGTACCTAATAAAGTGGCCGGTGAGTGTATATCATAGCGTAGCAAACGTAGAGGCACTGTTTGCACTGTCTCCACTTCTTTAACCAACACCTTTTTAATGTTTTTCCCCTTTCAAAATTAGTCCACAAACTATCGCCATTATTCTTCCTTGTTGTCCATGTTTATTCACTCTAAACTCACGTTTAATCCTGAGAGGTTTTCGAGATTCCCGTCTGACACCTGAATGATCCTGTGTGAAATCTGTTTGTGTGCGTTGTGTTGTGCTTGCTATTCGATTGGACACTACACGCCGTATGGGTTAAACTGTTATAGCTATCATTTTTTGGCATTATGTGAGGTGTCCCTCAGGCCGACAATTTTGAAATGTTGCCGTGTCAAGCTATGGTGCAGTAAACTGTTATGTGGTCATGTCAAGGGCTGTGAATGTTTCTGGTACATTCACAGCATCTTTAACCTTTCAAATGTTTCAGGCCGAAGCGTGTTTCCACGCCTAAAATAACACCATTTCATATCACATTTAGTCTTTTTTAACAAGACGCAAAAACTGTCAGCTTAATGTGTCGCAGGAGCCAAGTCTCTTCTGACATGACAACGCAAAATCAAACATCAGTGACGCTAAGATTGTATATTTCCTGCCTGCAGTTGTACTTATTTCTATATAAAGAGATTATTTCAGCCATGTTAATGTGCTCTGTTGCACATGCAGATCCAGGAGATGTGTCAGGCTCAGAATACAGAGGAAAAACGCTGCCTGCCAAGGGTTGCAGTGGGCATAAATGAAGCGGCTCAGTTGCCAACTGTGCTCTGCCTGTTAGCACAAAGACATTATATATACACCTGAGAGGTGACACACAAGACTTGATCTATCCAATCACAACCCAGAAGGAAAGGTCAAAGGTCAACAGCACCGATAAAAACACTAATAAAAAAGGACATAAAACATCTTCCCCAGTTACAGAAATACCATTAAACACAGCTCATGTGGCCCTACCTTCTGAGAAACTGTAGGGGCCTGACGTCTGAGAGCTAGGCGAAAATGAGCTGATAACTGTGTCCAAGACAACTACATGTGGCTTCCCGAACAGGCGCTTTGGTCCAGATCCTGGCCCCTTTACGGCTGTCCATCACTCTCTCTCCCTTGGGAGGTGATCTGTCTCCAGCGAGGCTCTGCGGCTATTCACGGCATCACTCAGATGCTGAGATAAATCAACCAGCTCTAGGGTTATCTGCGCATATTGTGACAGAGTCCTCCGGTCGACTCAGTTTTTGACTTTAATCAGAGAGGCTGATGCTATTAGCAGAGATGAATCCAAAACTGTGCCTATATGCAGTCATTTTAAAACTGACCAATGTACAAGGGATTAAAAGAAACTGTACTATGGGGACATTTGAAGTTAGGCATAGGCCGATTACCAAATATAATAATACTCTTAATTATATTTTCTATAAAATCGTTATTTGCAATTGCAACTTTTGGACATTCCAATGGAACCCATCTTTTTTATGGAGCAGCGGGGTACCAGCGAACAGCGCCCGGGTTTATTCTGGGGCCAAGGCTCTTGCTCAGGGACCCAGATTGGAAATCAATGGGATTTGAACTCGGGAACATGCAGCCTTTGCAGGACGTGAGTTCCCTGCTCCAACCACTGCATAACATACCAGCATTTTAAAAACGTACAGCTTGAAAACCACAATTGTTTCCCCTTTAATGAGTTACCACGGAGATGACCAGAGCGACCGCAGTTTTCTCCAACTTTTACAGAGTGTAAAGTTGCACAACCCCTCCCCCACCTGTTTGGGCTGAAAGAAAGCTAAACTTATCCCTTGCAAATTTGTGCGCGAGTCGGGAAAAGCACTGAAGGTCATAGGGTGAAAACTGAAGCAGCGCTTCATATAACTCTTATTAAGTTAATGTGGTTTAAGCTGCAGTTGCCAAAGACTGTATGCAGCATGACTAGTAACTAACTGACCAGCTAATATCAGCTTCTTATACTTGTGTAACTATATTAAAAGGAATAACAGCAAAAAATGTGAATATCCTACAACACCAAGACAACAATAACAACAATAAGAACTTGAAAACTACTGCTATATTTAGCTAGTGTTTATTCTTTTTCTATTGTATTCCTAGCTATAGGAATAATTACTGTTTTTTATAAAAGCAATCAAATCCTGTTACATATACATATTTAAAACGTTTCTTTTAAAACCCGATACCCAGAAACCCTGGTATTTTTCCTCAAGGTTAAGCTAAGGCAGAAAGAATGATGGAAACAAAGCAAAAAACACAGATACTGTTATCTTGTACCTCCACCTGTTATCCATACCTTATATTTCGGACATGAGAAGCTGAGATTTTTCTTTAAAATGTCATAATTGTATCTCTGTAGACTTCACAAACTAAGACTTTAGGGAGATGATTGGTGTTGTGACGATACCAACATTTTGGTATCAGTACCAGTCAATACTGTTTCAAATTAAAAGAGAACACAAAAAATATCATTACTGACTTTACTTAAATAATAAAATCTTAGAACAATAACATGTCAATCAGTAAGTGAAATAAAATACCACAAAGACAAGCTTTTCTAATGCACACAATTAAAATAAAATAGTAAAATAGATCAAATAAAAAACAATTCAAAACACTAATGTTTTCTTATTGCAGACAAAAAAATATTTTAGAACAGTCAGTGTGGATAAATAAAAAGCATTAAGTTAGAACAATGAGAACAAATACAGTTATTTGAAATGAAAATAAGCTAGCAACTGTAGCAGCAAAATCTCTTTTCTGCCAGACACACACTAAATAAATGAATTTTGTGCGAACTGAAAGTGCTTGGATCGGGCCATACTTAGACAATTATTAAGTAGGAGACCAAAATCATAATTTTGCCAGAATAAAGCGCTGACGACATGAGAGTAAAGTCGTGGCAATACCAGAAAAAAAGCTTCTATAACGAGAAGAAAGCTTCAATATAGTTATCAAGATGCGACGCGACCAGCTCAAACAAACTGCAGACACAGCCTGGGCCGAGCATTTTAGCGCAGGGGAAAGACTGCTCGCTCTCTTCAAGCAGGGATTTATTTCAGTGCAAAAATTATTATATTAACATCCCGCTTTGTAGACCGGGGCAGCGGCAGCTTTGCACATGCGTGATTCATTGGAAACGTGGACACACTGTGGAACGCCTTGCCTTCGACAGGCGGGCCCCAGGCAGCACCGCAAGTACCGGTACCATCCAAAAGCAGTATAGTACCGCTTTAAATTCCACAGTACCCCGGTGCCAAATTAGTACCGCTATACCGAACAACCCTATGACGATGTCACCGCTTAATAGCCGCATGCCCTCGATGGTCAATGAGAGCTCATCGAGACGTTCAATATGTGGCACTCGGCAATAAGAGCTAAATCCGTTCACCTCTGGTAGTAAACTAACTTTCTGCATGCAGATGAGACGACTGTTATCAGCTGTAACCACACATGCTCAGGTATACTGTCAGTATGAAAAGCAATAGCTTACCCACACCGTGGACCTGCTGTCCACAGATGATCACAGAAACCCTTCCCCCGTGGGTTAAAGATGAAACTCCACAACAATAATACGATATAATTGAAGTACAACAACACAGCAAGTTCCCACACGCGGGAAACATAACGTACAGCGCGTGCCTTCTTCTAAATACACTTCCCCCACAACGGGCCTTTTGCTGATCGCTGCTTGCCATCTAATGTTAACCGCTTTTATATGCCGGGGGGGAAAAAAATACTCTCTGATGTGTAATAACATTCATTTGTAATCAAGAGTGATGTTATCCCCGGCTGTTTGATTACGGATGTACCTTGTTCTAAAACCCGATGTCTTATTTGAGCAGAAACCCGAGGAGCGTGCTTTAAACGTGTTTGCACAGTGACGGCAGAACAGGAGGCACCGACAGCTAAGGGCCTGATCCTCCCCGACTCTTCACTCAACCCGCGACACGCAACGTTGCTCGTTTCTCTTTGCAAACGGATCGGGCAAGGGGCGAACAGCGCATGCAGCGTTCAAACCCGCCCGCTACACCCACTTCATGCACAGATACGTGCCCGCTGAGACTCTGGCCACCTTTCACTTTTTGGTGCAGGAGTCGGATTTCTCGGTGCATTCATTTAGACATCCCCGCTCTCTTGGACAGCTGCTTGGAAGACCTCCGCGGCTGTCTTGCAGGGCGGCGTTGGAGCCCACAGAGCCGAAGCATCACTGCACAAGCACGCGAGATCAATAGTGGAAGAAAATGCGTTTACTGGAAACACAGACGAGGCACAAGCTGAAACCTTTCCCAGTTCGCTTCACCTACGACGGATCTTGACAAATATAAGCAACTATAAAGTCAAATGAGCTCACTTGACACTCGCTGCTCTGAACTGATTAGTTTCAAGGGTTTATTTAAAGGACTGGGCTGTTCGTTGCTCATTGAAGCATTCTGCCTCATTCTACACAAGATGTGCACATTAATTCCACCCAGTCCGGGTCCAGAAGACCATCGACAGAGTCAGCCCAAGGGAAAAGCAAACTAAGCAGTGATTTAGGACACCCACATCGATGAGGTCACAAAAAAATAGATCTCCATGTTTTACTTTTTTTATTTACATTTCTCAAAAATAAGTGTACAAAAGCACTTAAATTAGCTATAGACAGTCAGCTGGTGTTACTAAAACAGCACTTTTCCTGTGCGTTCCCCAAAGAATGTAGATCCTGAGGTTGACAGGTCAGAGACGACAGAGCCACTGTCTTGTACTTGGTTTAGCCTTCTTGTTATCTGCTGAAAATCTCGCTCTCTCTGAGCCTGAAGACCCGTCTCCACATATCGTAGGAAAAACAGATTCCTATGAAGTTGCTCTCATATCTCTCTGCTTCGCGTGAGGTCAGGTTAAAATGAAAAGGCTCAGTCGTTTGTGTCTTCTTCCCTCTGTAACAACTTCTGCACCAAAGACTGTGGTTACCAGAGCAACCTGGTAGTCCTTACATGACGGCGCGTTTACCGGTCAGTCAGGCTGGACTGTTTAGCTTCTGATCATCCGCTCAACGGTCACAAATGAACAACCTGAGAAAAGTCCAATGCAAGACACATAGATGGATATTAATGTTGCGGGTTTAATCATTTCTACGGGTATACCAAGGTTATAAAAATGGATGGCTTCAAAACCACTAAACTTTCCATCCCATCATGCCTTTGGGTTTAAAGTCCTTTCAACGAGAAGCCAGAGAAAGTGCTTGAGTAACCCTTATCGAATGTAAAGCAGCACAATGCTGCCACTCATCCAGCTGTTGCTGAACACTGCTGGTCATCTGCCTAGGAGAGGGTAACTATAATTTCACCCTCACAAAAAAGGACAGACTAGGCTGTTTGGAAAAACTACCAGTGAAACTAGAAAAAAATAAAGCCACGATTTGGAAACAAAGGGAGCACTACCCTGCCTTGCCTTGCTTTACCCGTGAAGGCAAACTAGCCGACGCTGTTTTCAAATCAACTGACTGTAGGGCACTACCAGAGGAAATAACCTGACTAATTCCCCAGCTATTTCCTTGTGTTACGCTATACAGAGAGGAACAACAAAAAGGTATAATCACCAGCCCCCTGGATCACAAAAAAAGGCATGTTCACCGTCAGCCGCAGACACGGGGAGCCAAAACCCCACTGGGATAAAAGCAAAAGAGAGCGACGCAATTGACATAAGCTAGATTCTGTGTATCTGGTGCGTGCCTCCCTTTCTAATACCGCCCTGGGCAACTGCCCTTGAGGCCCATATCAAAAAATGGCAATAACATTCTGCACCTGAGGCAGTTATTATTCATTATTAAACGTTATTAAATAAGGTTACACATAAAATAAATAAAATATGGTTATCATAGCATGATAACCTTGTTTTCAAATAATAATAACAGAGACAGGAATTGGGTCTCCAATTCCTGTCTCCATTATTTTTTGGAATAAATGTCTCAAAAATTATGTTGCAGGTTTTAAATGTTCATGCTATAACCCTATTTAATCTGTAATAAGACAACCACGTCATAAATGTGTGCTTCCTTAATCGCAAATAAAATAGGGTTGGGATTAAGGAAGCGCACACACTTATGAAGTGGTCGACTTATTACAGAATAATTACATACAAAGAGAAGGTTTTGAGTCAGAAAATGCATACACAAACAAACTCCGACAGTTCATTAATTTCCCATGATGACGGTGTCGCAGTGTTTAGGGTAGCAACTGAGCTAAGTCACATTCAAAGTTGAGGCAGTCAACTTGATGCTAGCTGGAAACAGGCTGTATTCAAAAGGCAACAACTGGTGCTCAGTGTTTACATGGAGGCTGCTATTCTGGGTTTATATGAGCACTGAGTGGAGGTCACCGCCATAGCTGGAAACTGTGCTCGTTTTGTGGGCAAAAACGAGACCCGGGGCTTATTTACGCTCCGAGACGGTGCTAAAGTGTACGTAGCGCCATCATGAATATGGAACTGTAGAGTCCCTCGGTCTGGCTGCCTTCTCGCCTTTAGGCCAGACCTGTACTGCCTGCTGTGCCGCTCTGCCTAAACGCCACACTTAACACTCGTTTAAAGCAACCCCTCTCGGCCCATCCCTCTCCCCCACGGCTGATCATAACACGCAGTAAAGAGGCAGAAAAACCTGAACGCAGCGCTCACCCCTCTCCGGTTAGTAGCAGCAGTTTCGACTTGCAGCCGCCGCCTGCTGCCTCCCTCAGACGCAAGCTGGACGGGTTTATAAGGCAGGAAATCCTGGTGGTCTTCAGTCCGCGTTTGTCCCCTCAGAAGCACTCCCGTCAGCTCTCAGTTCAGCAGGCCGGGGTCACCACAACAAAAATGTGCAGCTCCTGCGTAGCCTAATCTCGGTGCTTCCGCGACACAGCCACTTTCTGCCATTTCATACCGACGTCGTCGAAACCTTCCGATGCTTCCTCGGCTGCACAATGAGAGCCGGGGGACGTTCAAGAGCGCACGGAAGAAACTGTTTTGCAACGTTTGAAAATGACGTCGCACGCGACGTGTTATTTATGCTAAATACGAGGAAGCACAGATTTATTTAGCCTTTGAAACTTATAATAAGCCAATTCTATTATTTTTTTTTTTTTTTACAAAAGCACATACAAGGTTAATTACTGTTGACGTTACTTTTGAAAATATGGAATTGTAGAAAATACCGTTTTTAATTCAGAAATTTAAAATTTAAAAGTTTCATTCAAAAAATTTTAATTAATGTATGCATTCAATACAGGCAAGCTGATTTTTCAAGCGTTTTGTTCAATTCAGAATTCAGTTTCTCAGGAAATTACATTATATATGAACCAATGAAAAATCTTTAACCTATGGCCTAGTGCAGGGGTTCTCAAACGTTTCAGTCTGCAACCCCCAAAATATCAGTGCCACAGACTGGTTAGTGGTGACCCCCCTTTTGGCGGTGTTTTTATTTTTATCTATTTATTATTTTATTTTTTAGCGGTAGGGGGGTAAATTACAACAACAGTCATAAAATTACAAGCATAAATTAATATTTTTAAAAAGGACTTTTGGTAAAAGTACAGCCTTCCACCTGTGTTCAAATGAGGAATGTTGAGCATCTTGTAAGGTTACACTTCAGTTTATAAATAAACATGGTTTGGTTTCATAAATAAAGAAGTATTATGTGGTTTTAACACTTCAGAATCAAATCATGTCGCAACCCCCCAGGGGGTCTTTATCCCCCACTTTGGGAACTCTTGGCCTAGGGGGCAGTATGCTGACTTCACAGTTGTCCAGCATGCAGTCAGGGACAGCCTTCAAAACAAAGCCAAAGCCACAAAAGCAGACTGCTAAAGATGCTTCCTGTTTAGAGACTGCTGCCGCCAAGCATAATCAATAGTAAGTTGAGTGGGAGGAAAAAGTGTGGTAGAAAAAGGCAGGCAAGCAATTGCTGAAACCTCAGCCATGGGAGAATTGCAAGGCAAACACTCAAGAGTTATGAGGAGATTTACGTGCTGTGGAGCTCAGCTGCCGTGTTTCAGGAGTCACAATACTCAGACCTATCCAGGACTTAGGCTTGGTTTATGCTTGACACATGTACACACAAGTGTACAACACCACACTACGCGTAGGAGTAGAAAACGAAGTTGTTTCCAACATTTTAAATGCCTCCTCATGCCTTTCATAAGTGACAGCAATTTCTTTCCAAGAATTGTTCACAATCTATTGATGGTGATGATCTTTATAGGCCAAATCATAATGGCAAATCTCCTACCAGTAGAAGCGTTTGCTCGTACATCCTGTTTTTCTGCACCGGACTGTCTGCTTAGTTGGAAAATTTCCTATGTGCAGTGCGGAAAATTTGGGCAGCACGGACGTTGGGCCGTGGTGGCTGAAATTATGTAATTTGGCCAAGCAGTGGCGTGCGGACCTTGCGGATACGTCAAGCATAAACCAAACTTTAGGCTACAACTGTAATCTTCCTTATGCCTCTCCTGTCCTGATCCTACCTGGCCTCTGGAGAAAAAGGGTTGTAATTTGGTAGTCTTCCAAAGCCCTGATTTACAATTTAGGATTCGTTTAAAAATCACAGTTACAGAATCTGTAGGAGGAGTGGAGAGGAATGCTTAAGGTCCAATGGGAAGTTTCCATCAGTCAATGATTTTTTGAAGAGCCGCGTCTCCTGCTCAGTATAACATTTTCATTGTTCAAATGATTTGTGCTGGAACTACATTGAGTATTGTTGTTGTCAAGTCTGAACTCTTAAAGGCTTAAATAGTAACGTACATTCACTTCAATCTTTTGTGCTAGTGAAGGTTCTGGAATATATTTTTTACCAGATTTACTGGCAGTAGTTGCTTGACGGAAAGAGAAGGGAAAGACAGTAAATGCCCCAGGGTTGGGAACAAAACAGGAACAGATGCATTGATGACTGAAGCCTCAATATGGTGTGTCTGCTCTACTACATGCCTTGCAGTGGCCAGAGTATATTTTATTTTGGCAAGGCCGCTGCCTATTACCTTCCCCCAAATTATCCTGATTGTTTCGAAAGGTAGTTTCTGTTTGCCACCCTAAGAGATTTGCTTCACAGTTCTCAGCATTGGTTTGACTAACACCCAAGAGTGCTACGATATTTGAAGAACTTGGGACTTGTATCAAGGGGTGGCTTCTTGGGCTCATTAGGTCTCCATAACAACCATTAGAAGCTATACATGTGAACAGTGAGATTAGTGTTTAGGTTAATGGTAAGACGACAAATTATTGGTTTCTTTACCAACAAGGATGAGAAATATGTTTGGAGGAGTCAAGGTGTGGCTTTCAAACCTAAGAACACCATACCGAGTCTCAAGGATGGTGGTGGTAGCTTCTTTTTATAGGCTTCCAGTGGAGCTGGTGCATGGAATTATGAAAAAAAGGGTTACCAGTTTTTAATTTCACCTCAAATCAATGGTTGAAACCAACACTGCACATCAAAATTGGTTTTGGAACGGATAAAGTTATTCCAGGTGCCTGATGAAAGTTTGTGGGCCGAGAGCCAGGTCTGAACCAGTAAACCACGCAACTTGAATGAGGTCTATAAATTCTTTCAAAAGTTGTTGGTAGTCACAAAATTGTGGTCACTGTGTACTAGGGTTTGCTATAAGAGAAACTAAATCAAATATTAGTGAGTGTGTATGAATGCTTTTTAGCCTCTACATGTAATTTTGAACTTGCTGTGGGTTGGATTAAGCGCACCAAGTTAAAGCTGTAATAGTTATAGTTGAGTTACAGTTAAAGCTGTAATATTGTTGAAAATCATTGCGTTTGATGTTGTGTAGTCACTCTGCTGTAAAAGAATGTAAATGTATCACTAGAAGACCCAAATTTACTGACATTCATCCTCACATTGATCTTACCCGTTGCTGGAGATATGTATTACGACCCCAGCAGCTCTGCAAGGGTCAAACAGATATAAAAAACATGGATGCAATCATTTAATCTCATAGTGATTGTACGTATACTACTAAACAGGAACTGCTTGTGTTTCCTGCAGGACGATGGCCGACTGACTTTCCGGAACAGACATGGGCCCCAGTTTTTACCCAGTGACCTGAAATGTAAGCAGTATTACATAACACCAGAAAAAGCAACAAATTAAAGGAATACAATTCCCTTGTTATTTTACTTTTATTATATGTATGTCATGTTCTGTGACTATTCTATCCTTAGGTATATATAGTTTTGCTTCAGTTACACATTTTTTATGACTACCTCTGGTAGAAAAGCATAAAACACTGTGATTTATTCAGATGGGCAGAAATGGCAAACAATCCTGCCTGTGTTTATAGATTCTGTCAGAAAGCGGAGCAATTAACTTATCACTTGTAGTTAAAACACCAGATTAACACGGTCCTGCCTACAGTGGATTGGTCCTTTGCTGCCCCATCTGTCTTCGGCTTGCCCTGCAAATCCAATTAAGTTCTTACAGTAAGTTCCCCTCAGCTAAAAATAGTCGAAAACTCCAGAAAAGGCAGCACATGGCGTCATTAGACGAGAGTCCAGAGGAAATGATGCTGTGAAGCTGATTACTTCTTCCCCTGGGGGACATGATTGTGACCATCATGCTGATGTGACAATTGACTGATGAGCTGTTATGACAGACGGAAGCGCTGGGACGCGGGAGAGGTGGGCGAAATGGCAGCAGGGGGTGTATAACAGGAGGAAGGATTAGAGTTCAAAGTGGCGGATGTTTGGAGGAACATAAAGACAATCTTCTCAGGTGCCCGATGAAATAAGGTAAGCTGAATAGCTTGAAGAAACTTTGTGAAGTGGGTTTAGGGTGGGATATTTATCATCACAGCACATATGGTGATAAACGGAGGGATGCTGTGCTCTAAACGGAGGGATGGCTGTGTGATGTGGCCACAGATAACAGTAAATATATACATGTGGATGCGTCTATACATTTATTTATATATGATCCGCCAGGTGCTTCATCTTTATGGCAGATGGTGTAACTAGTCAGTTATACAAAAGCCACTGAACCAGGCATCAAATAGTTTTACTCAAATTCCTTTGCAAGGTGAAACCAGTTATTGCTTGAACAAAAGCTGGAATTTTCTTTAATGGATCACCGCATAATATCAATGTGAAATGTTTCATAAAACAGAAACTAAACACGAAAATGTCATTTATTTTAACTCTTCAATCAGTGACATAGAGAGCTTTTACAGGATGGTGTTTATTCATCCTCTGGTCACGGAAATACATCCAAAGATTTTCCAAGATACGTATCCACGTGTGTGTTCTAATTCAAGGTTATTTAGTTATAACAACAGGTCTATTTCATGTTAGGTACCTTAACATTTGGGTCCTGCCTTCTCTCTTGTATCTACCCCTCCCACCAGATGTGTTTGCATGTGTCCCATACGTATTAAAAATAAATCACCTGGAACAAGTGTTGAACTTTACTCACACAGGAGCTGTTTGCTTAAACACAGTAATCCACCAGATCTAGAATGTCTGCCATGTTTTTTTTCACTGTTCACACTATCTTGCCTGAAGAGGTCAAGACCTAAAAGTCAAATCAGAAGAAGGTGCAGACATTTTGCTTCCCACAGGTCCTTTTAGTATATCATGGTATCATCTGCAAATTATAAGATTTATGTCTCAAACTAAAATGTCTCCTAACTCCAGTAATAATATGCAAGGCTTAACCATAAAGCTTTTTGTGATGTGACTTCACATCATGTACCTCTGGACAGTCCAGTGTTGTTACTTTGCAGATAGGATATTTTGGTTGATCTTATTTGAATTATAGTGCCCATAACGTGATTAACAGAGCTTGGGTTTCTTGGCCAGCTGTCAACACGCCAAAGCCTGAGAATTAAATGGATGTGAAGCAGTGTTCTGTCGATTGGCAGCCAAGTCAGCAGCAGCTAAGACAGTACATCCAGTTAATGCATAATAAAATAAGTTAAAGACTTTAAAATAGCAAAACAACTCAGGCTAATATTATCCCCCTGCTCAGAGAAGGATAGTCATTCTTAATTACTGAACAAAAGATTACATTTCAGCTATACAACAAATCCTGCCCATATATTCATGTTTGACCCTCTTGAGTTATTTGTTTCACTTTTATTTGATCTACATAAGAGATTTGCAGGACATATTGGGGAGGAAGTTGTATGTGGACAGCAACAAATGATCCAGGCACCATGACCTTGAATTTGAGACCCAAAGCTTTTGTAGTTATGTCATCCCTAAATCAATAACACATCTTGTAAACCCCAGTGTCTATACATTGAAAGTCTTTTGAATGTCTAGCAAGTATAAACAGGGAACCAAACATTTGTAAGTCTGCAATGGTTTTAAACAGCTCAAAGGCAAGTCCAAAACAGGTAAGCCTTGTAGTAAGCTTTGCTAGATTTAGAATACACATTAAAACATAAGAACTACTTCAAATAGTTGATAAAACAAAAACTGTAATAATACAAAAACTGAGCAATGTAAAAACCTAATTCAAAAGCTTTCGAATGGCAGTGTCCTGTTTTCCCTCTTTAATAAATCCTCCTCATACATTATGCTTGTACTGATATACTCTTTTTTTGTTTGCATGCATGGACTCTGTCCAGGAACATCTCCCATCACCTGAAAACATGCACATTAAATTCCATTCAGAGGAGTCTGATGTTGCATGGTTGTCTTTACCCTGTGTCTCTGTGTTACCCTATGATGGAATGGCAACATGCAGCATAAGGCATTCCCCACATGTCGCCCATTATGTGCTGGAGATAGGCACTAGCCCCTAACTGGGGGGTGCCCAGAATAAGGAGGCTTTTTAATCCTTGAAAAGGCCATTCCAATTAAGACAGACACATTTCATTGCATAAAAAAGCTGATCATTGCTCAGAACTTTGTATCGTAGTACATCCTTGTTTTTGTTCTCAACATACATAAAAGTTCGATGAACCAGTGTGTTGGCATCCTTCTAAGAAGTTACTTGACTGGATTGAGAAAATATTAAATGATAAATGCATGGAAAGTGGCCAATATTGTTAGAACCACTTGTGCATTTGCAATCTCCATATATGTTTGCTTAAGTTTAGGTTTCCTTACCTTTCTTTCAGTCTCCGCATACTATACAAAGAATAATAAATGCTCAAACCGTCTGGAGTGAACGTCCGGCACTGATGTAATAATGACTGCAGTAGTGTGCCTCTCAAATTTACTGACATCCAGTCTCAATAGAATAGATAGTCTAACAGCATAGCAGGAACTTCATCTGTTGTGAAGGCACTAATAGCAACACTGCAAAAACAGATTTACTTTACATTTACTTTGCTAAAATGTTTATAGTACCATTTTGCTTTAGTTCTGTTGTAACCTATTTGGTTGTCCTCAAAAGCCAGTGTTAGGAGCACTTTTAACGGCCTCTGTCTTTTAAATGAAAATACCATCAGTCGATGAGAACATTCACATTTGATCAGGACAGAGACACCCTGACTCAAACTTTTGCAAAAGGCCTATATAAAATGAAATTGATCTAAAATAATATTTTATTCCATTGATAAATGTCAAGTCAGGAATCTATTTGTTTAGATGCCTGTCAACACATGTCAAATGAGACTCTTTGAAGAGAAGGATCATATTCTACTAGTTTAGAATTCACTATGCTTTAGGAGCGTATGGATTGTTTGATTCCTTGGAATGCGCTTCTTATCCATCCATCACACTGAATAAGAGGGATTGCTTTACATGAACGTGCTGCGATCCAGCAAGATGACTTCCTTCACACAATTACAGTTTGGCTTTGAGGTTTAAGTGAGCTAAGCCCTGAGATTTAAAATAATTACTTATTCAAAAACTGATGAGAAAATTGTATATTTGATTAATGTGACTGAGCTTTGGATTGCTAGTCTTTTGCCATTTATTATTTGCTACTATTAGTGAAGCATTGTTTACATGTCATTGTGCCTACAATGTCAGACTTCTTCTTGGCCTTTCTCAGATGAACACCAAGATTAAAAGCATCCCTTGTTTTAAATGTGTCTCTGCTCCAGCACAGGGGATAGCTGCATCATATTTGGTGCTATGTAAATAAATACTTTCTACTTACCAAATTAGTGCATCAGTATATCTTGTTTTGAATCAGGTAAAATAATCTAAATACTGACTTTGGACACATCTGGCATAGTAAGTCAAATTGTATGTATTTAGGGTTGTACTTTAGCTATGCTGTATTAGATGTGATTAAGTGCTTTGTCGTGCTCCAAAGCATAGAACAGACACTGAGTGCGTGCTGGGACAACATAATCTAGTAATCTAGCGGTGCACGGACAGTGGACGATCCCTTCGAGGTTTATTTTCTTAATCTTAGAAAACTGTTAGCCTCTTGCTGTTTCTATTGATTAATCTAGTTATGTTAAATGTTAAGCCTGAAAAGTCTCCTCGCCCAGCTTTCATTGCACACAATGCAAGGTCATCTGTAAATATCTGTTTCTATTTCAGGAAAAAAGATGAGTTGAATAAAAATGTGGAATTGGTGTTGAATTGGTTCTTGTCTTTCCTGTGTAAAACTGGGATTTAAAAGTGTTCACCAGGACAGATGCCAGTAGGACTTAGTAAATTTGGTTAGCCATTCTGCTGGGCAAGAAATAGCAGAAAGAGAAGGCCCGCGGGTCAGCTTTGTTACTCTCATATTCAGTAATCTTTTTGAAAACAACTGCCCAGAGAGAACATTAAAATCTCCTCTGATGGAGTTACTTTAGAACTAAATGTATAAACCAAGATACCTTTGGAAGCTTATGTCATGTATTTTCCTATGACAGAAAAACTTCAGTGTGTAAAAATGAAAATGTGTATTTGTTCTCAAAGCAACGGTGCACCTGAGCTTTTGGTGTGTCTTTGTCGTGTGTGTAGCCCATGTGTAGCAGGATGGGCACATTTGTGACCCTGACGGAAGTGTTGGAGGCTCGGGGTTCACCCCTGGAAGAGGATGAGGTTTGGTGTCTGCTGCTGGCCATCGCTGATGCCTTACTGGATATCTCCAAAAAAGGTGACCTCTTTTAAGCTCCTTGTACTCACCTGCAAGGATTTGAAGTCACTGTCAGCTGTATGGAAAAGGGATGAAACAGTGCATTAGATAAACTTGACGAATTAAAGCAGCACCGTGTGCATTCTGAGCCAAGTTTTGAGATTGATTAAGTTACTTTTCAGGTCAATATACAGCACTTGCCACGTATCTATGCTCTGTGTGGGCTGACCTTCTCACCTATGTAACTTTAGAGGGTCAGAGCCATCGCTGAATGGGTCATATGACCTATTCTAGGTTACAAAAGTCTGTGCGCAGACTGTCGTAACAACAAAACAAGACAGATATGACACTTGCCTGATCAGACATATTTTGGGTTCTCTGATGTAGGATTTAATCCAGAGGGTTGTACGTGGCCTTGTCTTTAACCCCATGACTTCTCAGTCTGCTGGTGCAAACTGGTCTGCTATCAGATTCCAAAACACGGAGAGAGACTGTTTAATTCTGTGACAATGCAGTGTTGCCAGTGGCCTTCAGGGGGCACTAAACCTGGAAGTTACAAGCCTAGCACCTCTAGTGGATAAAAGTTACACGTTGCTGCTTTAAGGATATTAAATGTCTTGGTAAAACGTTTCTGGTCTGCTCTGTGTTTAGGTCCAGGTAACATGTGTAATGTGTTGAGCCCAGGCTCAGTGCTACTGTCAGCCAACGGGAACCTGGCCTTCAAGAGCTGCGCACGGAGTGAAGACGTTGCCTCGTTTACTGCTCCCGAGGTGCAGCAGGGTCAAGCTCCTTCCACCAGGGGGGCAGCTGAAAAGGTTGGAGAGCTGGAAAACTTCTCTTCTGTTCATGAAAGCTAAAAAAAACACCTAACCTTTTTAGTTATTTCCCTGGGAGAAGAAATACCCTCATTAGAAGCTTAAAAGCTATTGCAAAATGTTTCTATGACCCACTCTAGAACTAAACCAGGAAGTGTTCTTGCTTATTTTGCTAAAACACTAAAATGAATGTTCTTTAATAATTGGAAATCCCATTGTTACACCGCTCAATACAAAACTTTCAATGCAAAGCAGCACTAAATTGGTGAAGATTCTCAGTCATCCAGGTCAGGATCAATCCAAAAAAGGTTAAAAATATAAACAATAGGACTTCTATTCTGAAGCTGAAGATGTTTCGCTTCCAATCCAGGAAGCTTTTTCAATTCAAAATGTCTGGAGTAGTATGGAGTTCCAAGCTTTATAGACCTGCTGGCGAGGCCTCGCTAGAGCTTAGATTCACTTGTAGATTCACCTGGAACTGTTCATCCCAACAATGGAGAGTCGATAGGCTCATCGTTTGCCTGGCTCCCAGGAGGAATGTTGTGGTCACATGCATGGAGATGTGAATGGGGGTGAAACTTGGCAGGAATGAAACCTATTGCTGTGTTGTAAGTTTTTCAAAGTTGAAACCTGTGCCCTCCTCCTCCGTTTAAAGTTGTTTTTTCTAGGTTTACGTAAATGGCTTCCTTCACCCCTCTCTCAAACCATCTGTCTTCTCTCTCCAAAATGTGAACATTTTGGTCCTCAAAAGAGTGTCCTTTATCCTCGAGGTGCAGATGAACGGCTGAATCTCTAAACACATGATCCCAGTACATTTTAAACCCAACAGAAGTCCAGTTGTTTATATTTTTTAACCGTTTTTTTTTTTTTTATTAAAGCAGCATTAGGAGTGTGGCGTTACATTTAGCATTTTACATTATTATTTTTATTTTTTTGCAAAACTAAAATGTAATTATATTATTTTATTTACAAATAAGAGTGAAGGTTTCACAAATTACAAACTGTGATTTTTAGATTCTGTCGTCAGTAGAAGAACTCGGCACAGGTTTGACCTTTTTTTAGTTCTGATCCAATTCCGATATAAAAGACAATGAAATATCTTCCAGTTACGGATGTTTTCCTATCTAGAACACTCTCACTGAAATATTTTGTGCTGGCTTTGTCTTGATGTTAAAAGTCTCTCTTGTGTTAAGTCTCTCTCTCTGTCTCTCTCTCTCTCTCTCTCTACATATATATATATATATATATATATATATATATATATATAATGAAAAAAAAGGCGCTTTCAGTTCTACTCCTGCATTTGTCAATATGATTTCAGTTATATTGATTTTTATATGCTTCATAAAAAAATTATAAGCCTAAGGGCGATTCCTTCATGTCTATCTGAACAATATGCTACAGAGCTGCTAAAACTATACAAAAACTGCTCAGACTTAGGAGCGGGGTGGAACTCACAAAAAAATAACTCTTGCCCATCTCTTAGCTATGTCGGCATGGAAATGGTAAATTAACCATTATTAAACATTCATGAGAGCACTAATAACTATTTGTGAACAGGACAGATTAAGAGAACACCCCTTAAAAATTGTATAGTAATAGTAATATCATCTTTATTGTCATTGAAACATTCATTGAAACATACATTACAATGAAATTTGTTCTCTGCTTTTAACCCATCACCCTTGGGGAGCAGTGGGCTGCCATGCGCTGCGCCCGGGGAGCAATCTGGGGTTAAGGGTCTTGCTCAGGGACCCAGAGTGCAGGCGCTGGGGATCGAACCGGGTACTTGCATCCTTCTCTGAGTGCAAGCGCGCTGCTCTAACCCAGGGGTGTCAAACATACGGCCCGCGGGCCGGTTCCGGCCCACCGAACAATTTAGTCCGGCCCGGTGGCTAAATGCATTATCATTATTCAAAAAAACAAAACAAAAAAAAAAACTTTTTTTTTTTTTTTTCCCCCAGTGTCCTGTCTGGCAACGTGGCAATAATAATTGTTGTCTTAATGCCAAAAAGAGCTCATCAGATTTGACTTTCACAAGTGGAGCAGTACTGCTTTTGCCATAGTGCTCCGCTTGATTTATGAATGTGAATAGTTTTATTATGATTCATGCGGGGAATATCTAAAATGATATGGACACTACAATGGGAAAGTAGGAAAGGTAAGGAAAAACAAGAATAAAAAAGAAAAGGTGAAAGAAAGAGGAGATAAAAGTAAGAGAATAATAAAACAATTATTGAATAAAACATGTACTTCGTTTAATTGAAAATCTGTGGTTCCTATATTGTCCACGAGGGGCGCTGTGTTTTAATCAGCAGATGGTAGCACTGAGCTTCAGATGTGGAAAATTGATTTTAAATAATTTCTTAATTTTTATCTGTTTGATGTATTTTGTCATGCAGGACAGTGTTTTTAAGTTCCAAAAAATGTGAATAAATGTTTTTCAACATTGTACAATCACTGTGATCAGTTCTTATGCATAATGCACTTAAGTAAATGTTTAACTGAGATAAAGTATTGTTGAAATTGCACATACTTTTCTTAAAAACGCTGAGGTTATTCATAATATATTGTGTAAAAGTGAAATTAATTTAATATAAAAATCAACAACAAGTCCACTTTTATTAGTTCTATTTAATCTTGCAATGAGTTTACTCGTGTGGCCCTCTTGAGATCAGATTAAGCTGAATGCGGCCCCTAAACCAAACTGAGTTTGACACCCCTGCTCTAACTACTAGGCCAACACAAAAATTGCCCGGTAAAACAGTGTTTCCCATTTTAATTTAAAAAAAGCAAATGATGTATGACTGGGGTATCTCTAAGCCAATACCAATTATGTTATTAGCAATTAGCACAGTAAGCACTACCGGAACACTAGTCTTGTTTGGGTAATTTTTGTATTTTAAATATTTTTACTATGTGTTAACATTTTCCAACATTTACAACTCCTTTATGCTCTCTACCAAATAGCAAGCTAAAATAAAACAACATACTCCTGTGTATTTTAGTTAGTTTGCAAGATGTCCTTTGAAGCTCCTTGTTGGTCCTCTGCAGAGCTCTGAAGTTCAGTCCTCAGGTTTTCTTCCTGTAAATAGCTGAGATAATTCCCATAGCTCCAAATGTTTAAGCTAATTCCCAGATTACTTTTGCCAAAACAAACAAAAAAAAGAAAACAGAAAAAAGCTCCATCGCTTTGTCTTTTGGAATTGAATGTCTAAAACATTCTTGTGTGTATGGTCCTCAGATGGTTGTATACTCACTGGGAATGACTCTTTACTGGTGCGCCGATTATCGCCTTCCTCAAAATCAGGTATCTCCCATTCTTGTTTCCTCTGGTCACAGTCACTGGGTTCCACACTCTGAGCATTAATGCATCGCCATTCTGGCTGTTGCTGGTCTCTCCTCAGCCAGTCCAGATAAGCACCGAGCTGGAGGGTTTGCTGCTGAGCATGTGCGAGGACATGGCGGTGAGGAGGACCGACCTGCTGACAGTGCTGGAGACCTGTGACTTTCATCATAAGACCTCCATGCTGCCACCCCCAGAGCGCCTCATCAGGCAGCTGGTGGAGGACGTCTACAGAAGCTCAGTGAGAGGCAGTATTTTCTCCAGCAATGTGAAAACTTCCTTCTTGTTCTATAAAAGCAGTTCTCTGCTTGTTTAACTGAGCTGGAAAGTGCTGTCTCTATAGGCTGACCACGTGTCCATGGCGGAGAACGGAACCCAGCTAACAGACCGCAGTCAGACGGTCAGGGACAGATTACACAGTAAGAAACCATTTTCTTCTTCTAAGAAACCATTTCTTTCAGCTGACGTTTGACATACAGTAGCTTGACTTTTTCAGGAATGTGCTTTTTTGTTTTCTTGCTAAAAGATGCAACATTTTTTATTAACTCTGATGTGTGTTTACTAAGTTCAAAGTATGTCCACCATAAGCTTTTAGGTCTCCAGGACCAGTTTTGTGCAGAGAGATCCCATTTTTGTCCACTCAAGGCACAGACAAAAAAAGAGACATTTACAGTAAAACAGTATTAAATGTAGATATTTTTTAATATTTTGTGAAAATTGTAAAGATACAACCCCATATGATCAGTATATCAAAAAAGTAATTCAGCGAGGGAGACAGATAATTGTTGTTTAGCCGTTTCCACCCCAGAGCTGTTTGATCCCATTTAAACAGGCCAGACTGTTTCCTGGAATAATCCACTTCACTTTAGGAAGTGTGAAAGCTCATCTGAACTCTGGTGTGGACTCAACAGCTGAACTCTGGTCCCCCTATCAACGTGGGGTCGCAGTTTGCTTAGTTAAGGCATTGCAACATTAAATTGGGAGCACAACTGGATAATCTAGCAAACCAAGGGTAAAAGGTGAATCAAAAAGAGGAAGTCATTGTCCTATATCACTGATTCTTGGGAATTTGGATAAAACAGGTTTTAATTTTGAAAATAAAAAGTTAGTTAAATTACAAAATCTGAAGGTATATTGTTATAGACCAAGGTCTGGGCTGTTCAGCAATGTACCGGTGCAACCTCCTCATTTTGTATTTTTCTCATAAAATAGGCGTTTTTCCAGTTATTACTTTGTTTTTGTCAACACCATCAGACACAATAAAAAGCAAATTATTTTTTATTTATTTGGTCTAATATGTATTTAGAGTTTTTAAATCATTATCTGGCATTGTTAGTACACATATATGCTGTTAAATGTTGAATATTTATTTTTGTTAATTTTTTATACTGTTTCACATGTTGTCCTTTAAAAGATCTAACATCATACAACGTTTACTTTAAGCCTAAATAGAAAAAGTCATGTTTTTTTTATTTAACAAACATATTTTTGTATTAAAAGAGACTATTACTTTAATGACAGAACAGCACTGTAGAAACATATTGTAAGCATATTCATTTAAAACAAATAAAAAGCCCTCTGATGGTGGTGACTTTAGAACTGACGGTGGTGACAGTGGCCTCATTACAACATACAATTCCAAACTGTATGCAACTCAAGTCAATGGCTTCTTGCTTATTAACTTTATTTAACTATCTGGTCCAAAAAATAACAATCATGAGCACTGTGACAAACATTTTTCAATGAATATAAGGTACAATTAAGCAATATCATTATTAAAAGTACCCCATCCCCATATCATCAAATATCAAATCATCATAGTAAAAAATAAAGTAATTACCAGTAGGAATAATGTACAATGCATCACTGACATCATCTTAAACTGTATACTGTATACAAACTGTATACTTATACTGTAAGTATATGCTGTATATGTTTCTCCTCTATGAAGTCCATGACTTCAGCAGACAGGTTGTATATCTCCGTCGTCCTGCTTACACGACCTGGTGATGACGGTTCCACAAGTTTGACCAGAATATGGTCAAATGGTATGAAGCACATATCCTTTCCCCCTCCTTTTGGATAGAATCATGTGTTGGGCCCATGAGAGTGGAAAAACTCTACTTCCACATTCCTTTGCTAACCACCAGTTCTGGTCATAAATGACCGCAAGCCAATGTTAAATATTAGATTTGGTTAAATGTTGCCAAGCCATTTTTGTTTGGCTTTAGTCATAGGAGATGCATAGCTTACAAGGGATATTGTATACTATGTGCTATGTAGGTAGGTAGTAGGTGCACTATGTGCATCCCAAATGACGTAAGCCAAATGAACATGGCATAATAGTGAATTGAGAGAGAGGGAAGGCACACCTCATCCCCTAGGGTTGTACGATATGGAAGAAATATAGGGGGAATTACATAAATAAAAATATAAAAAAGGTTAATGAAACATTACAGATGAACAATTATATTCTAGCCTCCGTTGAGGACCATTTGTAGGTTTTTGTCACCACCGTCAGACAGAAAACCTGAGGGTGGTGACGTCTGACGGTGGTGACAAAAACCTACTCTTTCACATGATATGCATGAGTTGTTCACATTAGCCATCTTGTTCCCCCTCTGTTGCTAACTACTTTAGACCTCTTCTTAAAAAGTAAACATTTATGTCATAATCTAATCTAATATTTTTTATACAAAAGAGACGGTGTTGACATGTTATGGTTGTGACATTAGCAGTGTCCAAAAATATGAACAAGTTTAAGAGAAAATAGCAAACTTAGAGGAGCTTGAGTGAACTTGAAACATGCAGTAGAGCTGAAGATTTGAAAACGGGGTCCTCAGGAATGTAATTGACCTTTTAGTTGGCTGATTTTGTTGCTTTTTATAAATATCTGACGGTGGTGACAAATATGTGGGTCACAAAATAATAGTAAATATTGTTCAAAACTCAGTTTGTAGTTTTAAATACATATTACAAAGTACTCTTTCATTTGGTATAGATATTAGTCAATTCAATTATTACTTTTTGTTTTTTTAATCAAGTTGAAATGATCATCTCCTATCCAAGGACAACTGATTTTGTAGGCAATGGGCCAGCATATAATCATTAAATTAATTAGAAAAAAAAATAAACCTTTAAAAGAACCTTACATATGTGCAAAGTACCCCCTGATTATAACCTTGATTCTTTTTATTCATGAAAATGTTATTTATTTCCAACAGAATTAGCACTTTTCTTAGTGGGACATGTTTTTGGCAAACTTTCAAGAATCAATGATATATGTGATTTAAAACTACAAAACTAGATTACCCTTAAATTCTTCCAAGCAACGTGCTTGCTAGCTTACTGAAATGCTTATTGCAAGTGCTTTATCCAAAGGTTTCTGGCACAACTTCACCAACTCCCACGATACATGAAGAGGGTCACAGATCTGGTAAAAAGAATGACCCTGATGAAGGTCTCAAGGTGTATGGCAAGCATTTGATAGCAGAAAAGATCTTTAAAGAAATTATCTATAAACGAATTCCTCCTTGATAAAATGAAATACAAATTTTCAGATAGTCAGAAGAGCCCCCTTCCCATCCACAGTTCACCTTTCAGTTGGCTAAAACATTATAATTGTTCCTAAAACAAATTCTGTCACTTTTACCATTCCTGTGTACTGGGTTTTCAGTAATTGTCCACAAATATGCCTGTGCAAGTTCTCAGTTATCGGGATCATCGCATCAGCAAACAGGCTTAAATCGGAGGCAACCGAACTTTCGCTCAGTTCTTTCTGAAAATGTTTCGACACCTATCCAGGAGTCTGTGTCAATTCTGGTGGTGGCTTTTGAGCAACCTGCAGTTGGTGCGCTGCTGTTTTTTTTAAAGGACATGGAGGCCCATCCTCCTAGGCACATTCTAAGTTAGATGCAAAGCTGGTTTTGCGCCCTTAGAATGATCTGTTCCGCTCTGTGTCCTTTGGTGGAGGACTTGAGGCGTATGCTGTTAGGGACCAGTTTATTCTGTCTGCAACTCAGACTGAACCGAAGGTGGTTCCTGAAATCGACAAGCTTTCTGGAAATACGCTCATACTCTCAGAAAGAACTGAGCTTCCGATTTAAGCCTGTTTGCTATCCACAAATACATTCTTCCGATCTAGAAGAAACATTGATGAACTGAAAGGGAGATCTCACTTGGAGAAACAATCCTTTCAGATATCTGAGATTCAAGATGAAGTTAAAAATAGACACAGTTTTTGGATTAAAGGCAGAATTGTCTTATCATACACATTTGCTGCACACACTTATGATTGCACCTCAAATGGGCAGCTGTTGAAGCTAAAAGGTGTTCCCCTATGGGGATCCACAAAAGACAAGTCTTTTCTATAATTTTGAATAAATTCATGCATAAATAAATAAATAGCTTAATAAGTGAATCCCTCACACAGTATTCTTAATAGTGACAGGGTTGGTTCTTCATATTGTTCCTATCGTGTGAAATACCCTAAATTAGGAAACAGTATCACAGCTTCATCTAACAGTCTTTATTGGTTTACCATAAAAACATAACTTTCAGTACAAATAATAAGAAAACTCTGTAACACCATATGCAAGAGTTCACCATCTAAATCACAGGTAAATGTAAATGTGAACATTTTAAATGAAAATACCTATCTATGTAGTCTGTAATTAAGGTATGAAAATTGTTTTGGGGTATTTTCTATGAACAGATTCCCAAAGATTCTTCAGCGACATATGTAAATGAGAGACAAGGGAAAACAGGGCTTCTGTAATGTGCAAAACAAGACAGAAGCAAGAGTGGATTAGTGTTAAGAACGACAAAGTTAAACTTGTACCTGACACAGCCTTTAAGTAGAAATAAGCACTTCAGTCAGAATAGCAAATGCTAATACTAAAGCTAAGAATGCTAACCAAAGGTGCAAGGAAAGGTGAGGGCCATGTCACATGTCCTTTTCACAATGTTTAACTTTTGACGTATACAGGCATTATCAACAAGAAACACGGGCTTCTTTTTTATAATCGATCTTGTCACAGCCACTTAAAAAATATATATAAACAGGAGGCTAATGCTGAAGCCAAGACTTTGTTAGAGTACTTTAACCACCAAAGAGTGACCTTGCAGGGGATCTGTCCATCTGATACATACAGTTCTGAGGGAAAACAGCTCAGTTAGCTAAGTAAGTTAAAAGTGCCTCCAAATGTCTTATCTCGTTTTTTTAAATTAGTGCATAAGCTGAAAAGCTCAGCAAGCTGTTTCCTTCTGCACCGTGTCTTTAAGATGGCTTACTGGATCTCATGTGGGTCCAGTGCGTAGATGATGGTGACATTTAAATCCTAAAAATGGTCAGGAGGGCTACCTGCCATGTTTTAGTATTTATTCTAAGGCACAGAACACATGTGAACCAAAACCAAACAGACACACACATGCACGCACACACAATTGTTTCTTATTTTGATGGATGTCCACTGCTGTCAATTAAATGCAGCGAAAAGGAAGACTGAACCTACCTGCCGATGCGCCACAACCAGCTGATCAGAAGCTGAACAGAAGTAACAGAAGTAGGGATACAAGTGTTTAAGTTGATTTGTAACAGTGCCTGAGAGTGATTGCTAACATTCGCTAACATGTTCCTGAAGTTCCAAATAAAGTTAGCAGGCAGGTTGTGTTGTCTGTAGCTTCTGACAGAACCGTTTCACTGTTTGTATTTTCCACATGAAACTGCTGGGAACTGATGCCAGAACAGTCTTATGAGTTTACTTGATTCTTTGATAATGTTTCCTCTGTAACAGGCCAAACCAGGTCAAAAAACATAGATTATAGAAATAGATTATTTGTGCGATTTGGATGTAGGACATGGCTCAGGTCTGCTTTTGGTTCATGTTGAGAGTTTGATTTTCTTAGACCAGCTTAAAAAAATAAAGCAAAGCTGCCCAATAATGCTGCTGTGGATGTGGTAGCTGCTAGCAGTCCATTTGCCAATTAAATGGTTGGACTTTCACACTTTTCTGGCTCTTTTTATAGGTAGCTGGGTTTGAATTGTGAGTTTTCTTTAGGTTTGAAGTGAGTTTTTCTTTATACCAGTAATGTCTACATTTGGGTGAAGCTGATTTAATTGAGTAGGCAAGTTTTGTTTCTGAGGAGAGGCTGAGCAGTGCTGACACGACTCAACTTTCCATTGTCTGACTGCCATCACTGCAGCTGACTGAGAAACTGTGATGTCCCCAAACAGCGGGCTTTAATGTTAGTTAGCTTTGAGTGCTATCATTTCGGGGTTGTCAAACTCATTTTGGTTTAGGGGCCGCATTCAGCTTAATCTGATCTCAAGAGGGCCACACGAGTAAACTCATTGCAAGATTAAATAGAACTAATAAAAGTGGACTTGTTGTTGATTTTTATATTAAATTAATTTCACTTTTACACAATATATTATGAATAACCTCAGCGTTTTCAAGAAAAGTATGTGCAATTTCAACAATACTTTTACTCAGTTAAACATTTACTTAAGTGCATTATGCATAAGAACTGATCACAGTGATTGTACAATGTTGAAAAACATTTATTCAAATTTTTTGGAACTTAAAAACACTGTCCTGCATGACAAAATACATCAAACAGATAAAAATTAAGAAATGATTTAAAATCAATTTTCCACATCTGATGCTCAGTGCTACCATCTGCTGATTAAAACACAGCGCCCCTTGTGGACTATATAGGAACTGCAGATTTTCAATTAAACGAAGTACATGTTTTTTTCCATAATTGTTTTATCATTCTCTTCCTTTTATCTCCTCTTTCTTTCACCTTTTCTTTTTTTCTTCTTGTTCTTCCTTTCCTCTCCTACTTTCCCATTGTAGTGTCCATATCCTTTGAGATATTTCCCGCATGAATCATAATAAAACTATTCACATTCATAAATCAAGCGGAGCACTATGGCAAAAGCCGCACTGCTCCACTTGTGAAAGTCAAATCTGATGAGCTCTTTTTGGCATTAAGACAACAATTCTTATTGCCACATTGCCAGACAGGACACGGGAAAAAAAACCTAAAAATCATTGTTGAATAATGATAATGCATTTAGCCACCGGGTCGGACTAGATTGTTCGGCGGGCCGTATATTTAACACCCCTGATTTAAATGTTACATGGCAAGATAAAGTTTACTATATTTCAGTTTCACACGTTCATTTTCACAGGTTTAAAAATAAAAGCTGTATAGCAGACCTATTAGGCTTCCTTTTAAACATTTAGGATAGGTCTATGGGCTAGACAAAACATGTTCATTGTATTTGTTGCACAAAATGATTCTTGGATAGTGAGATTTTGCACTTTATACACTTGAAAATGGCTGCCAACAGATGCACAACATTACAGCCGCACATCTTTCACCCCAAGAGAGAGCCAGAAGCAGACGAGTAGCCTCCTTCACAACCAGCATCATCAGTCCAGCCAAAACAAAAGGACTTAATTCACACGTACCATAATATTACAGGACAGTTGACTTTGTGACAGTCACAAGCTCGCGCTCTACTCTTTCATTTCTGGCTTTTTTAAAGGCAGCCACCACTCCCCCCTCTTTCAACAGGAGCACGACCAGGTACCATAACAGCTGTTGTTACATGCAAAAGATTTACTCGGCTGGCTACTTGGCTGCCGTAATAACACTCCACACACACCCTTTTTTTTAATCATTCATCAAACGTTCAAATAAGGGTCATGTGTGGGGACAGCTTTTGCCGTGAACTTATGGCTGGACGATATAGAAAAAAAGCATATTCATAAAAAAGAAATCATATTGATCGATATCCATAATTATCAACAAGTGCAGTCCTGACCATTTTATGTTGTTGCTTAGCGACCTATTTTTAGATAAAGAACACACAAACACTGAATTCAAACTCAACCCTTTGTTCAACCAACATTTTACCAAAAGTGCAAGTTTTTAAAAAAGAAAAAAAGAATGCGTGCTCTCTGAACTCTTTGAAGGGGACAGAGCTTGGTGACGGAGCATTCCTGGGTCTATTTGTGATTGGTTGGGATGATGTAATGACTGTAATATTAATCTACATGGCTAAAATGCAAAAGGATGGAAACCTGTTATTCTATTGAACTTTTTATGGACCCTTTTTTTCTACTATCGATATACATCTATCGATCGATATATATTGTTATTGAATTATCATCCAGCCCTCCTTGAACTTGTCACATATATTGCCTTTGTCTGAGTCTTTTGGGCTGATTAGCTGATCTCTCCTCATTCCCTACTCTACTCACCATAATCAGTGTCAGCTGCTGCTGCTAATTACAATCAAGACGGTTCACCTGCGACTCTGCTTATTTAAACCTGCCTCCCACAACCATTCTCCCCCAGATCGTCTCTACTGGCTGCCTGCCTCATCACCAACTGGTCAGCCATTTCCTGCCATCTGTCATCACCCGTCTGCCTGTTACCACCTCCTACTCTTTTATAAACCTTTTTAAAACGCTACGCCGTCTCCGGCCTCAATATCGGGTTTTCTGGCTCATTCATTACAGTGAACAGGTTGTCCAAAACTGAGACTTTCCAGGGAAATCTGGGGCATCTGGTCACCCTTTTTTGTGCTTACACTGTTTCTAGAAGCAGTATAGTCCCATGGAAGTACAAAAACATGGAAAAGGTAAATACTTCATAATAGGTCACCTTTAAGTGCATGTATGAGACGGACCGAAAGGGCCATAATGAAAGTGTTTGGTATGAATATCTATATTATTACAACTCTACTGAATTTATACATGCATATTATATTAGTCCAAACCAAAGATTGGCAATAAGTATTTATTTCTGTTTTCAGCATCCTAAGAACAATTAAAACTATATGGTAATGTTTGAGGATCATCTTCACCTTCCCCTGACCCCCGTGGTCTGGAAGTGGTGCTCTTCCCAGACTTGCCTTTTGGTTTCCAGAATGACCCGAACACTGTATAAGCAATATTAAGAGGCTGCTGGTCAAAGACATCGTTCAATTTCCTATTAATCTGTCAGAAAGAAAGCTTAATAGGTTGATTTTCTTAAATGAACTATTATGTGTATTTATAACACAGACACACCACCAAAACTGCCAAAGCAATAACTAACCAATCTGTTTTCCAGGAGGTTCTTTCAGTAACTCAACATGGAGCCTAAAAAAGAAAATCCACAGAACATTCTCAGGAACATCTTATCCTGCTGATAGTACAGGGTAAGAAATCCAAATGCATTTTACTCTGTCAGAAACATACTCAGAGGTATAATCAGAGAATTAAATCCTTGCAAATATTGCTTATTTTGCAGCCAATAGAAACTCGTTGATAGGTCTAAATGATATAAGTATGGTAGAGGACAGAAGACATGTGTATAGTCGCTGGCCACTTTATTAGGTACACTAGGTAACACAATAAGCATATTTTCCCATTACATGGCACAAACACAGTGCATTTAAGCATCTAAACATGGTAGAGAATGACTTGCTCCTGATCAATCGGAGTATCAGAAAGGGGCAATAAGAAAGTTACAGTGACTTTTCACATTACATGGTTGTTGGTGCCAGACAGGCAGACACTGAGTATTTTTAGAAACTGCTGGTCTTCCGGGATTTTCATAGACAGCCATCTCTTGAGTTCCCAAAGAATGGTCCGAAAAGAGAGCATATCCAGTGAGCAGTAGGTGTGTTGTCATACATGCAGTATCTCAGTGTCAGGAGTCGTAGGACAATGGGCAGGCTGGTTTTAGATGATAGAAAGGCAACTGTTGCTCAAATGAATACTTGCAACCATCAGGGTATGCAGGGGACTGTCTTTGAGCGAACAAGTCAAGTTACACCTTGAAGAAAATGGACTACAACAGCGGAAAACTACACCTGGTGTTAGCAAAGATAAAAGAACTGAAGAGATTGTTGTCACGAGCTCACATGAATTGGATGATGACATCAGAAAAAAAACCTTGCCTGGTCCAATGTGATATACAGTTTGGGCCCCTCAGTATACTCTGAGCATTGTTTGAATGCCACAGCCTACTGATATATTCGTGCTGATCATGTCAGCCTCTGCCACAAAGCCCTGACCAGACAGTCAGAGCTTTGTGGTTTCTTGAACTTTTTTGTGATGACCTCCAAAGTGACCAAATCTCAACCCAACAGAGTATTCTTGAGAAATCTGCATAGTTATATGATGTTATCATGTCAATATGGCCCAAAATCTCAGAGGAATATTTCAGACACAAAGTGTCTGAAATATTCAAAGACGTTTTCAGGGCAAAAGGGTGTCCAGCCTAGCAAGGTGTACCTATTACAGTGGCCAGTGAGTGTACAAAAGACAGACGTCCTGAGTCATTGGTATTTCATAGATATATTTAGTTCCAAGCCATTATTTTTGAGTGACAGATCTTGCCTCCTATCAGACTGAGACTGGGGAACTCTCTTCCCCCAGAACTTCCTCTGGAGGTCGACTCAGAGACAGTTATCCCAGCTGGCAGAATCTGAACCGTACCCCCTGCAGTCCATACATGGAGGGCAATCAAACCGCCAGTGCAAGATCTCTCCCACAGTTTGAATCCACAATGAGTTTGAATGACAAGAAAGTGAAAGTGAGACAGTTTTTCATGCTCTATGTTTTTTTTAAATCTGGACATACATTTAAATTCCATCCATATGTCCTTTTAGATATTCATCTCCCTTCATTTTATGGGTTGTAGGACATGGGTCCTGAGTTTATCAGAGTTTTAGAGGAACCCCTCATTGTTTTGGAGCTGCCTGGATCCATCCTGGTAAGTTCATGCAGTACAAAAGTATTTTTAAACATGCTGTTTTGTCTTTGCCTTTTGGACGTCACGTTTATTCTTCCCTTTCCCAGACAAGGAAAGGGAAATCTCCAGGCAGCTATAGAGAGCTCAGTGTGGTGATGCCCAATGGTCAAAGCATCCTGGTCAAGTGTGAGGTGAAAACCAGAGGAGGGGATGTGTTTGACATGATTGTGGCTCATTCAAACCTTGTGGAACATTTCTATTTTGGCCTTGCATATCTTGATGGTATGACGATGGTACAATGATCTTGAACGGGTGTTTTCTTATCAGACCAATTATGAAATCTCTCTGATCTTGTCTCTATTCTCTTGTCAGATAATGAGTTTTTCTTCGTCGATAATGACACCAAGATTTCCAAAGTGGCTCCAGATAGCTGGAAGAAAGTGCCTACAACCATGTTTGTCCTTTTCTTCAGGATCAAGTTCTTTGTAAACAACATCTCTCTTCTTTTGTAAGTCATTTTTTTTATTGCTGAGGTTGGAAACTTTCATAAGTCTTGATACAACTAACATAGCAAACTTTTTTCTGATGATTATACAACTATGAAATACTGTAAATATGTGAGCTATAACTGAAACTCCAGCTGACTTCTGTTAAAAGGGATCATGCCTTAGATGCAGAGAAAGCAGGTTTTCCAACTGATCCTGAATAATCCACGGTCTCCTCCATTAGGCACAAACAGACCCGTCACCAGTATTACCTCCAGCTCAGGAGGGACCTTTTAGAAGACAGACTGTCCTGTCATGAGGAGACTGCTCTGTACCTGGGAGGTCTGGCCCTGCAGACGGAGTATGGAGACTGCATGCCTGAGGTTGTACATTAAGAAGGATGTGAACACATGACTTTTAACCCCAAGAACTGGGCAAGGACTGTAACCTTCATGACTTTCCCCACTAGTTTATGCTGAAATAAACCCTTTTGTCTTTCCTAAACATGTAGTTTACAGCCAATTTCATTTAACTTAACAAAAACATGCCTGTTGTTTTAAGTAGTAGATCATAGCAGTACCCCACAGAATAGATTCTTTATTTAGATTTTTTTTGAGTAAAGTGTTTTTGATTGAAGTATGAGTCTACTAAAGATTCACAAGCACTCATTATCTTACCTGTAAGAGGTGACTCTTTTTCATTACACTGATCAAAGTTAGTTTTAAAGGTATTTCATGAGCCTTTAAATTGTTGTTAGGTTTATGTTAGACACAGAAGACTATAGTTACAGCTGGCAACAATCAATAGAGTTGTCTTTGTGCGAATTGCTGTAATATTTTGTTGCCATGAATTTAGGACTGTATATGGTATGAGAACAAGCTAACTTTTCCGTCAGCTTTAAAGTCCTTCGTAGCTTGCTCCACGTGGCAAATCCAATATTCCAAATTTGTTGGGCTTTTTTTCGCGTTTCACATCCAGATTCTATCCCATTTCCCCTCTGAGTTCTACCACTGTAGCCAGCCTGCATTCCAGCGCATCCAGCTTGCGGCTCTGCTCCTCCAACTTACGGTTCTGCTCGTTCATGGCCTAAGTGATCACGTCATATGCGGCCGGCAGCCTGATCAAGGCCATAATTGCTTCCGAAATCCGCTGAATTTGCTGATACATCAAAAATCCACCGAATCCAAATAGAAGAAATCCAAGTATCATGAATCTAAATATGTATACGTCTTCCATGTCCTCGACTGACAAAATCGAAAAACACACTATTTTCCACCTGTTCCAGAAATCTAGGGTGTATCCCGGGTGATATGAAGAGAAAGCTCAAAAAGACAAAAACACAGCGGGGGGGGGGGGGGGGGGGGGTTAGAGCCGTCTCCGAAAAGAGAGAGAACAGACTCCAATAAGCTCCAAGTGTGAGGTTGGAATGCATCCTTGCCATCACCCTCATCTTTAACTCCATTCACAGATCAAGTCTGGACTCTGGCTGGGCCTGTCAAAATGCTAATATGTTTTCCAGTCAGAAGAAACATGTTGGATAAAGTAAATGTTGGCTTAAAATCTAAATTTGCTAGGAGTATGAACAATTTTGGATCTATACAGGCAAAAACCCACACCTCCCATCTGAGTTTGGATTAAATAACTCTTAAAGATTCCCCAAATTATGCTCAGGTTTCAATCATCTGACCCAACCTGTAACCTTTGGAGACGTTCAGAAAAACCCAGGAAGCACCACAGCTCAAGCCTGCAATGGGTTTCACATCACCATGGACTATGAACATCACGCTAATACCGTCATATTTCTTTTTTAACGCATTCTTTTTGTAGCATTTTGAGATCTCTTTGTCTACTTCATATTGCGGTACAGATCTCATTCAAGGAACGCCTTGATTTTCCAGACCTGGAAATAATCAGGACCAGGTGTTGCTAGTGAAATGAAGTCAAATAAAACAGGGTTAATTGCAGTTATTACATGGCAATTATGGTTCCACAGAGGACCAGGTTGATTTGGATAGCTTTCTATTCCCTCAATTAAATTAAATCATTCAAGAACTACATTTTGCATTTACTCAGTTTCTTTGTCTAATATTAAAATTAGCTTCGTGATACTAATACTAATGACATTCCCATGAACAACAATTACCAGCCATGTCATTATGATTCGCTATTAAAAGAAGTTGTTTCCATCATAAAAATGTGTTATTTTAGTATAGTATACATAGAAAAAGTCATGGTATATTATGTTGTGAAAGCCTGTTCTCTACTCTGTTTAGGTCTACGGTAGAAACTACTTCCGACCCGATCAGTACGTCTCCAAGAGTGTGATGGAGAAACGTGCCTTGCCTTACATTCAGGCAGAGCTACTGAGACTTCATGCCAATTACGCCCAGATGCCAACAGATGAATCGGAGCTTGAATTCCTAAAGGTGGCAAAGTACTTGGAAATTGGACATCTCATGATGCTCCATCGACTGTGCAGAAATGTGACAGCCATTCTTTTTTTTTAACTCTGCAGGTTTGTCAACAGTTGCCTGAATATGGTGTCTTCTTCCACCGCGTGGTGCGGGAGAAAAAGACTTCAGACGGAGAGATAATTCTCGGAGTTTGTGCCAAAGGTGTCATCATCTATGAGGTGAAGGATGGCTGCAGGTCCACTGCTCAGAATTTCTACTGGAGGGAGACAGCCACCATCTCCTCTAACGTGAGATAGTCCTTCACAGCGGCACATGTTATCCGCACGGCTTTCTGTTCATGCGACAAAATCTCCTCTTTTATGGATTTGCAGAAACGCAGATTTATAATCGAGTTCCGGGGCAGCCGAAAGAAACACATCTTCATCACAGAGCGGTCTAAGATAGCCAAATACTTGTGTAACCTCTGTTCGGCCCAGCACAAGTTTAACAATGAGATGAGCTCCCGCCAGCTAAGCCACAGCCTGGTCTCAGGTAAGCTGCTGCAGTCTAACTCTTCTCCGACAGGTTTTAAAGCGTAGTTGTCTACTGCCAGACTTCTCTGCACGTCCTTTGCACTGCACATATGTAGCCAAAAGAGTGCATTCCACCATGACTTTAGTCCTCGAGGGCTGGTCTCCTGCACGTTTTAGATCTTTCCTTACTCCAAGACATCTGATTTAAATGACGGATTTACCTCCACAGTCTGTCATGCAGAGACCCATTAATGAAAGCTAGGGTTGGCAGTTTTTCTGGAAGTTTCTCCAAGTCCCTTTTTGAATAACTGCATATGTGCAAGACCGTCTTAGCTGGCTCTTCTGCTCTTCAGGGGGGTCGTGTGAAAAAAGCTCAGAAATCCACTCTGGTCTTATTTCTTTTTACTGAGGCTTTCCTCTTCCTCTCATAAACATGAAAGTGGTTTGCTTCTTGCGACTCTCAGCCATGTTCAAAGTCTACGTTGAGAGCAGTGGAGCTACAATGAATGGCTAACCGCTAACGTAGCTGCTAAGCTAACCGGTTACACTAGAAGTGCGCATGCGCAGTCAGCAAGCGGAAACTCAGAAGGAAAGAGCACAGACACTAGTGTTATGTGAGTGCTTCAGAATGATTGGCACGAGGGACAACCAATAGATAAGGTGATACCCTCAGACCTTCAGGAAGGTGGTGGGGGTGGCTACAGTTTTTACTGGCCTGCAGCTCCTACAGAAAACCAATTTTTAACTTCCTTTTTGTGAATACATAATGTATTGACTACTTTCAGGATGGAAGGGCGATTTTACCCAGTATAACAAAAAGTGTTTCTGAACAGAATTACCAACTATAGCTTTAAGCACTCATTTGGTTCAGCAGTGTTGAACCAGGACAACACGCAGGAAAACAAGCAGGATACCAGACCTTGGGGACTCACTTCAGACACCACTGAAGTGGATAGCAAACGTAACTTCTACATATTTGTCCAGAGGACAACCTTGTGCAGTACGCAGCTGTATCCCGTGCCCAGAGCAGCCAGCTGAAGTCCCCCTCATGCTCTGAGACGCCCCAGGAGGACAGCGGCCTGACCACGCCTCAGGAAGAGTCCCTGACCAAACTGTGCAATGACGTTGCGGCCAGAATTGAGGCCCGTGTGAAACACCACAGGTATTTTATTTGCTTTAGTAGCTTTAATAAGCTTGACTCTATGTTAAGAGGAGCCAATCGTGATGATTCTTATTAATGCTGTTGGCATGCTGAGTTGCATAATAATTTTTTTGGATGCAGCAGAAATTAGTGGGACACATTCCAACCATAAACATCAATGTATTTTGTTGGGATTCTGAAAGGTCTGCGGTGCCTTTGTCATAATGCCAGTTTTAGCCTAATACCACTAGATAAAATCCAGTCCAACCAATTCTCTGCATAAATACAACTGATCTGTGAAGGCATCAGAGTTTTGTCAATGAATCCCATGAAGACAAAGAAATGCAGCAGGGTAAGTTGATACAATAATGTCCCAAACATAACCGGAACAAATTAGCTTACATAAGAAAAGGCTGAGTGCTAGGTGGAAAACTAGCACAGCAAATCTCTTGAAGACACTTTTCCTGTGGTGGAACTCGGTGGTGGCAGCATTATGCTATGGAGATGCTTTTCTTCTGCAGGGAAAGGTAAGCTAGTCAGTTGATGGTAAAATGGATGGAGCTAAATAATGATAATCCTGGAAGAAAACCTGTTGAAGTCTCCAAAAGGCTGGAGACTGAGTTTAAGATCATTCAGCAGGATGACGACCCTAGCTAGAGCTTCAACAGGATGGTTAAGATGGAAGCATACTCTCAACTTTAACCAACTGACTGTTCACAGACACTCTGTATCTCATCAGACTGAGACTGAGTTAATTTGGAGAAAAATAAGAAAAGGAAAAAGCGCCAGTCTCTAAATTTGTAAAGCTGGTAGAGATATATTCCAAAAGATATACACCAAAATACTGAATAAAGCAAAAGCTCGCCGTACAAAGCACTGATTCTGAGAGGCTAAAAAACAAATGCATTCCACACTTTTCTGGTCTGTATTTGTAAAAGAAATGGAAAAATTACATCCTTTTCTTTTACTTGAGCGCTACACGTTAGTTTGTTTAATACTATCGCATGAAAGACATTAATGTTTTGGTTAAAACTTGATATAGTGGAACATATTGTGGACATATAGTGGACATATGAGGATCAACGGATAGAGTACAAATTTATTTAAAAAAAATCAGTGCCAAGAAACACACAAAAACCATGAAATATGCTTGATTATTTGATTTTCCCTATTCTCAATTTTAAAGTAACTTAATTTCTTAGCTTTCTCCTTCATATTTTCCTTTAGCAGCACCGGCTCCAGCAGTCAGCGCAGCAGCACGTCTTTACGTTCTCCATCCTGTTCTCAGAGGAGTGGATCAGAAGTCCATTCTGGATTCCCAGCAACCCAAGGCACAACATCTTGATACTTACAGCTCAGCTTCAGTGCTTTTGCTGTAGTCAGCAAGTAGTTTCCCTCAAAGTATTTTATTCAAGAGAGTAGTTTTGTGTTCCCTTGTTTCTTCAGAACTATTATTGCTTTTGGGTTGATGGTGTTATATCACTTGTCCTGCAGAAACACCACCCAAACTGGGGACATCTTCAGAGAGGGAAGTCATATGTGTTTCATTGAAGAAAGACCCAAAACTAGGCTTGGGTAAGAATTTCACCTTTAACTGCATGTAATCATTAGTTAACCACTCTGTTATTGACCAAATTCCTTATGTTTAAATAATGTTTTTCTTATGGGGTGCATCAATACTAAAATCTGGGCCAATATTATTAGCAGTATCTGATACCAATATTGCTGGATGTTATGGCCAATAGCCGATATAAGCGTTTGTTATTAATATTGGCCCAGTTTTACTTACGGGACTGATACTAATGTGTTAAAACATAAATAACTGTGGCAGATACCACTGCTAATGTAGATATAGTGTGCATCCCAATTTTTCATACTCGGCTGAAACCAAACAGTTACATAAGTTGCAAAAAAGGACATAAATTGTATTCGTCGCTGTCTGATTCTTAAATATCTTCCTGCTTTAGGATAATTGGGATAACCAAACTTATTTTTATTTGTTGTATCCCAGACTAGTGAGAAAGGGAGTTGATTTATTTTATTTTTTCAAATTCAGACAATAACATTTCCTTATTTGGTACAAACCTCATAGAAATAAGAAGCACATTCCAGAGTTTAGAAGCATTAGGTGAAAAGGCTCTGTCTCCCCGAATACAGTCCTAGGAACCACCAAGAGCATTTGATCTTCAGAGCACTACAAAGAGAGTAACCATTTAGGAGCTTAGAAATATAGATAAGTGCCAGACCATTTAAACATGTGGAAACAGAGAGTAAAATTTTAAAAACAACTCTAAAAGAAACAAGGAGCCAGCAAAGACAATGCAACAACGGAGTGATGTGCTCACACTGTCCTGTCCTCATCATCCTGTCAGCAGGTCGGTTATCCCAAACACAATGACCTGTGTTTTATTTTCATTTAAGCAGAAGTTCAGTTCATCCATGTTTTAGCATCCTGTTAACACTTCTGCAAATTTTCTATACAAGAGTCACCTCCAAAATTTAAAGACAGATACATCTGGATGTCATCTGCATGAAAATGAAATGACACATTGTACTTTTCAAAAATGGACCCCAGTGGAAGCAATCAAAGAGAAAAATAAATGTGGCCTAAAACACAACTATGAGGAACCCCACGCTTAAGTGGGGCCATGGTGGAAGAAAACTGTTGAAGCTGTACGGAAACATTTCTGTCAAACAGGTAGGACCCAAACCACTCAGTGCTGTTCCTTTTACACCAATAAACTGCTCCTGTCAAGATAATAAAATGTAATGATCCCCTGTGATGACGGCAGCATTGATATCAAGAAGAATCAAAAAAGCAGAAGCTCAATAAACAACTAATCATTGCACACATTGAGGAACGCTATGACCTAAAACATGATGGAAACTTCTCATAAATATAATTTAGCTTTAGATGGACCTGCAGTTAAAGATAAACCACCTTGATTTAAAATTTCAGAAGGAAAGGCAGCTTGGAAATTGGCCTAAAGTTTGAGAGAACATTACCCTCCACATTGCTCTTTTTGCAAAGAGGTTGTACAACAGAATGTTTAAAGGCAGGTGGAACACAACCCAAAAAAAGAGAGGCAGTAAAAAACAAAAAAGAAACGGACTGCCCAGGAACCTACAGCCCTAAAGACCTCCTTCAACACTTTGTGGGGAATACTGTCACCTGGACAGTAAGAAGGCTTCAAGCGTTGAACTGTTTCAGAAATCTGAGAGATAGTCACAGGCTTAAAAGTTCTAAAAAGCAAAAGATATAGGTGAAAACTTTTTAAAGGGTCAGTAAGGAGGAACCATAAGGATTCAAAAGAGAGTGCAAATATTTTAAAAGAGTTTGAGGCTTACCGATATTTTAGACACAAAATCTAAAATAAACTAGGTCTTAGCATTTTTGACAGCAGCCTGATACTCAGTTTTTGGTGTGAAGCATCTTCACTCCAGCATCTTTGCTTTTCCTACTGGGTTGTTCTGGAACTGTGTGACTCGCTGAGGCACGCAGTTCTCTTCCTGATACCTTGGCTGATTTTTTTATTTTATTTTATTTTATTTATTTTTTTACAAAATAAGGAAGCATTGTCTTTGAGGTATATTAAATTGCAACAAATATGCCTCATCTAAGTCAAATGTTGCCATGACATCCTCATGTGGACTTTCCAAAATTGCTTAAATGTATAGTAATACTTCTGCATGGAAACAACAAGTTAAAAATCTAAATGTCTCCAATTTTGTGTGGCTTTCAATAAATAGAAATAAGTTTAATAATCGTAACTGTCCTAAAACAGGAACACAAATTATTTAATGTGATTTAATATCAGGCAGTGTGGGAAAAAAACTATAAATGTCTTGTTTTATACAGTTTATCTAAACATATGGTTTCAACTGTACCTGTAACGTGTCCCAACACAGGTATAGTGATAGTTGGAGAGGACACAGTAGGTCGCTATGACTTGGGCATTTTTATTGCCTCCATTGTGCCTGGCGGACCTGCGCATAAGGATGGACGCATCAGACCAGGTAAATGCCAATAATACTTAACATATTCATTCATTCCATAATAAATAACACCACTCAAAAAAACATCTTCGTGATTTCTGTTCAACACAGCAAATTCCTTTTTTTAATATTTAGTTGCTCCAATGTTTTCATCCTATTTCAAACGTCCTTTCACACCTTGGATGAATGAATGAATGTTTCAAGCCGTGTGCAAAGAATGACAAAGACTGTGCTCTGCTTGCTTTGGGGGTTGCCCTTTCATGTTGACCTTTGCCTTCAGGTGGGCGTCTGATATCCCTGAACCACATCAGCCTGGAGGGCGTCACTTTCAGCGAGGCAGCAGAGGTCATGGAGAGCAGCCCTGAGGAAGTGCAGCTCATTGTCTCTCAGCCAAAAGGTGCCTCATGTGGTTACTCTATATGACAGTGATATTACGGTTGAGTCATCCGGGTTTCTCTGTTTGACTAATTACTCTACAGGTGCACATATTTTATTTTAAAATGATTAAAATAGTTCCTGCATTATTTGTTTACAGTGAATAGGGAGTATTTGTTGGGTTATGAGCATTCGTATTTACTCATAGTAATTTTATATCGTACAGCTAGTCTTTTATTAGCGTTAAACCTGTTCCCTGTAACTGAGAAAATTAAATTAAAGTATCTTACAAAACATAAAAGTCATCTAAACTTCATGACTTTATGAAAATAGTTTTTAAACAATTACTTCAGAACTATTTTAAGAAAACCGGTGGCAGGTTAGGTGTCAGTGTGTTTAACGGCTGCTTGTCTGGTTGCTTTTTAAAATAATAAATCAGAATCAGAATCAGACATACTTTAATAATCCCAGAGGGAAATTGTTGTTTCAGTACCATCAACATTACATAAACACAGGCAGTTAAAATGTTTTTGGAAATTAGTATCCTATGCTGTATAACTAAGAAAATCTACATGTTAATTTAATTTGCACTTTTGTTATCCAAGTATGCATTTGATACATTTGAAAAAAAAATTTTTTTGCAAGGGTTTTATTACTGAAATAAATTCAGTACAATTTCTCCAGAAAAAGGGACAGAAGAGATATTGGCCAATGTATATATCTTTCCAGATAAAATCCTATTAGATTCAGATAATTCAGTTTTGCTAAATATTCATGGCCTGCTTGGCAAAAACCACTGTTGATCTCATTAATCTAACTAGCATGTGAGTTACAGAAGTTAAACGTAAAGGTGGGGAAAAAATCTATAACCTCATTCCTCACCTAATTGGCATAATAAATCTTAGTTTGTTTGTTCATTTCATCCCATCTTTTGCGCTAAACCAAGTCTTGCTTTTAGCTCAAACTGTTTTGAAACAATGACATCACAGCATAGCCTGTACTGAAAAGCAAAGCAGAAAACACGCTTTTATTGTTTCTATCTCCACAGTCCCATTAAGTCCCAACAGTCTTCGGTCTCCTGTGCTGAGAAAATATGGATCACAGACTATGCTGATGACAGACGGACGTTCACGGGATGATAGCCTAGATGAGATTGTCTCTGTCATGATGACACCAAAGGCCTCCAACAGGCTGCACGTCCCACTGGACATACGAGCCCTCAGTACACAGGTAGAACCCTCATATTTTATCTGTCTTTTAAAGGTGATATATAATAACTTCAAACAGTGTTTGCTTTTCAATTATGTCTAGACATGTAGCGCACAATCGGGATTAAGTTTCAGGTCTGAACAATAGTGAACAGAAATAGTCATTCAATAAAAAATAATATTTTTGGAAAAGTTTATTTACTTCAGTAACTCAATTCACTACGGTAAACATGTTATCTTTATTAATTACACACATACTGATGTGTTCAATCCTTTATTTCTGTTAGTTATGATAATTTTTTTCTTACAGCTAAACAAAAAACAAGATATTCAAGATTAGAATATTACATCAGACCATAAGGAATAAAAAATCAATACTGAACTGTAGGCTTAAGGAAAATGATGTGTAATATGTGCTTAAATTATGTTATTTAGCTACAATTAAGAATCCAGAAGCTCTGCAGTTATTGATTTATTAACACAGTCCAACATTAGCGGGAATTTTGTCCTAACATAAACAGCTAAATAAAATAAATTATTTAATAGTGAAACAACACTTGCCTTGTCTGAGAAACTTTATGCTAAAAAAAACATGATCTTGCTGCTGACTATGCTAGAACTATCTCTTGTAGCCCATGGTCCGAACTTTTTTGCGTCCACTTCCCTCAGTGTTAGCTTGTTTATTGTCTTGAAGCTAAAATGCCAGTGGTTTCATTATCCTGGGGCAAAAAGGTGTTTCAAAGATACTGTTTTTGGCTAGAGAGGAAAAGTCTGGCCTCCTCTCTTTCACAAACCTCACCCATTTTTCATGCACAGTAGGAACTTTGGGGTAAGTAAGAGTTCTCACTCCGCTTTGTCCTGTGCTGCCAATATTTGGCCGCACATTCATTCAGCATATTCTTGTGAGGACACATTTTCTAACATGAGGCAGCTGTACTCTGCAATTCCCGATGTGTCATCATCCATATAGTTTTTTTTTCTGTTTTGAGAGACACATTACTCCCCTATGCACTTCTTGTTGTAGCAAAGTGTGTTTTAAAGATACTTGTGTTTTAAAAAACAAAGGAAGAGCTGGTGATGTTTTTTTTCAAGATTCTTAGATTTTCTGAAGCTAAATCATATAGAAATTTTGGTCCTTAGACTTCTTATTCTAAATGCTTTCTACATGGAATAATACAGAATGTAAGGTCCTCATATTTTATTCATGTCAGGATGGCTGCCCTCTGTCTCCATCTCTGAACTGTGTGAGGCCAGAGGAGATCACTGTGGAGCTCAGGAAGATATCAGGAAATCTGGGCATCAGCATCTCTGTGAGTTCTGTTCATTTTTTTTCACCCAACAGGGCAGGTTTTCAAGCTTTGCTTTTGGAAAGGCTTGTCTGGCTTTTTTTAAAAGCTGTCTTTCTAACTTATGTGCTTTTAAACATAAGCAATAAACTGTGAACTCTATTACCTGATCTGAAGCAGTGGGCCACAAAGACGCACTTAAGCTGATTAGCGTCTGCAAGCTGACATGATTTAGCTCATCCACACTGAGCCATACCAAAAAAATGATACAAACAAAACATGTTTGTATTGCTTTGAGTTCCAGAAGATGTGAATATTATAGTTATTTTGTCCTTTAAAATTTTAAGTAAATTATGATATATTTGTTTTAATCCATAAATAACCTATTAAATATTAACTACAAGTACAAATAGTTGTCAAACAAAATTTTGCTAACTTAAAAAGTTGATTATGTCTGTTAGATAACTGTGGTTAAGTGTCTCTGAAGTACAATAAAGTACAAATCAAATCAAGTAGGAAACATTTGTTCATTTTATGATTGATCAATATAAGATTAAGAATTATTTTTCGTTAAACTCTCCAGTATATATACATTAATACAATTCTTAAACTAGTAACCATGTCAAGCACAGCAGTAACTATATTATAGTTGCTTTTATTTATCGCTGAATAAATAAAATGACTCAACAAATGGTGAACATGAGGTGATCCTCTACTCTGTTTAGGGTGGAGTAAACAGTAACCTTCAAAATGGGGGAATCTACATCAAGAGCCTTGTTCCAGGAGGGGCAGCAGAGAGGGATGGACGTTTACACACAGGTATCACACCTCCGTTTCAACTTTAGCAATCTATAACATGCATATGTGGGAACGATTGGACATTTAGATCTGTGAAACCATTTGAGTTTACGCTCAATACTTTTTAAAGTGACTTGAAAAAAAACCATTCATACCCTTTAAACTTTTTTAATTTGTCACATTACACCGTCAACCTCAATGTGTTTTATTGGAATTTTGTTTGATGAACCAATCAAAAGCAATGCATAAAGGAAACTGTTGAATGGGTTTCAACTCTATTTTGCAAATAAAAATAGGAAATTAATTTGTTTTGTCCTCTTTGTAATCTAACACACCTAAAAAAAAATCCAGTGCCACCATTTGCCATTTTGAGATCAAACTATTTGGCCTATATGTGAAACACTATTAGTGTTAGAAAACTAAAAAAGCACAGTTATTTGAACCAACCGTCGAAAGTGTGAAATATGGTGGTGGCATTCCCATGCAGTGGGGATGCCTTTCTTCTTTAGAGACCAGGAAGCTGACTCTCCAGACTATGGACTTTAGAGGGCGAGGGTATAAATGTGTGCTTTAGTTTTGGGATTTCTGTTTGTAAAAAAGAAAAAGAAAAAAAAGGTGAAAGTCATGTATCAGAGTTGTTCTATGTCATAACCTCTTTCCCGTAGTCTTTGTGACTCATATATTCCCAATGAAATGGATTTAGGTTTGTGGTTCTAAAATAAAAAAATGTCAAAAAGTATAAAGGTAAGAATACTTTTGAATTCATTGTACCTTTGACCCTGAGATAAGTTTGATAAAAACGTTTTTATTGTATTGGGCAAAAGAAAATCTTTCTATAGAACGCTGAAAACACTGAATTGAATATTTGAGGTGTAATTTTGACTAGATAATTAAACTGTACAAAACTTGATTTGAGATGAAAGTTACACTTTTAAACAATAATCTGATTGTTTAGCTGTCTTCATTTACAATGTTTTTAATTTACAGGTGACAGAATTGTGGAAGTTGATGGGATGAGCTTTCATGGCTTCACCTACCAGCAGGCTGTGGAATGTCTGGGTAAAACTGGGGAGGTAAAGCAAAGCGTGCGATCAAAGTGAATATATGTGCAGATGATCAGATTCCATGTTCTAAAGCTGCTGAATGTTTTGAAGGCTAATTTTGGAAACCATTGCAGAACTCCTTTCAGTTTAGGCTTTTAAAGTTGCTACTGAATTACCCCTGGTGATTCTGATACCATAGCTTCTCCTCCAGTTATGGTCTGGTCAAGGTTTTGAACTTAACCTGAGCAGTGAACTGCAATACCATGGGTTCAATCAGTACTCCAAAAGATTTGACACATTAGACTGCGCCTGCCTGGCTGTCTGTCCGCCTGTCCATTTTGGGATATTACAAGAGCTTCTCGGGTCAGAAGGGATATTTTGTTCCTCCAAAGGGATCATGCTGATCAGATGGCCTGGACGACCTTAACTGGCTCTTTTTGATGAGGAGCAGAGGCTCTTATCTGTGCTTGCCCTGGATGATGGACCTCCTCCCCCTCTGTGTACAGGTGAGCCCAGCCATACTACGGAAGGAGCTCATTTCAGCCACTTGTGTCTCATTCTTTCGGTCCAGGCAGATCGGTACAATTTAGAACTCTGCTTTTTAAGCTCTTTCTTCACCACGACAGGCCACATCGCTCCAAATGAACCCCCAGTCTGTCTATCTCCTGCTCCATTCCAGATATTTAATCTCTTCCACTTGAGGCAAAGACTGAACCCGACAACCAGGAGAGAACAGTCCATGTTTTTGCCAACCCTAGCCTGTGAACTGCTCCAGTGCCTGCTGGAGTACAATGGCCAGAGGATGCCAAGAGACCCACAACGTCAGTAAAACAGCAATGATGAGGCCTGAATAGTTGACCAGACACCTTCCTCGTCAGCGGTGGCGGTTCTATATTGAATTACTCCCTGCAGCTGCCTTTTATTATAGGGTAGAGAGAAGCAAAAAAACATTTCGACCTGAATCCTCCCGAACCTCCCTATGGCCACCCCACCCCTGGGTCTGACTGACTTTAGCCCACCAATTCCATTAGACCATTGCTCTTTAGAGTGGTTCCCCTGTCCGTTCACTGAGACCTGGAGGTGAACTGGCCCTCCACGTGGCCTCTCCTCCTCTCATAAACCCACAGCCTGTCAGCCTCTGAACTGGGTGCAGGGCTCTGGTATCTTCTCCCAGCAAGCAGGGCACCTGCAGCTGCAAGAGGTGCCAATTCGCCAAATCCTCACAGTCATTAGATAGATAATGGAAAACAGCTTTTGCGACACAGATGATTTTTTCGGCTGCACCCGTGCCAAAACCTGCTACTGCTCGTTAGGCCTATGCATTGACATGCTGACCATGAAGATCAGGGACAAGGGGCAGCCCTAGTCAAGCCTAACTCGCACCAGAAACAAGCTCGTTGTTTTGCTAATCATGCAGACACAGCTTTTACTTTGCTTATACCGGCACTGGATACCCGTCAATATTATCCCTGGCACCCTTTGCTCACCATGCAAAATGCCTTGGGGAACATTGTTGTGATTGTGCCTGTTCTTAGCCAGGTTTTGACAAAGAGGCAAAATATTCTTAGAATAGGAATATTGGGTCTCGTTTAACAAAACCAGTCCTAGATTTGGATGCAGAACTCTTTATTTGACAAGTCCCCGATGGGATTTATCAAACGGTGCTGAAACTGCTCCTCTCTGTGACCTGTGTTTCAATGTGCTCTGCCCTACTCTGCTGTTAAAAAATCTAAAAGTTCCAGGGTATAGAAAAATCCTAAATACTGTTCCAGATTTTGGCATAACTTTGTAAGCTTTAAAGTTTCAGAAGATGAAACTGACTTATAAGACCTATTAATTGATTGCTCTTCTGCATCACTTTTTGTTCAAAATGCTGTCCGAATAACAAACACCTAGTAAAAAAGAAATCCTGGGGAAATCCCACCATTCACTTCTGTTGCCTCATCCCATGGAAATCTGCTCTTCTCCTGTCATCCAGGTGGTCTACTTTGTTGTGGAGCGGGAGTCAATCAAACTGCCTAAAGTTTCTGTGATTGCTGACACCGACAGCCCGGTGTCCAATCAGAGAGTCAGTCGAGCTTCAAGTCATCTGAGACTCAACAGCTCCTCGTCCCTCATCTCTTCCACGAGCACGAGGTCTGACCGCTCCAGAGACTACGGCTTCGTCACTGATGGTAGGACATTTCAAAGCAGGTTAGGACTGGTGGACTGAAATGCACGGCACAAAAAAAAATTGACATCATTATAATTGTCTGATGACTAGCACTACTCTCATAGGGGAAAACTTAATAGAGCCACGTTTAGCAGCAATAACTTAAAGTAGGTGTTTTCTGTATGACTCTATCGGTTGCTCACATTGACTCACAAGACTTTTGGACCACTCTCCGTTCCATTGTTGCTTCAGTTGATCAAGGTTTGTGGGCGTTCATTTCAGCACCGCTCTCTTCGGACCCCACCTCAAGGTTCAGGTTGAGGTGTGGTGTGACTGAGCCATGGAGAAGGCTTAGGAATACAGAGGAGTTCAGGGTCAGGAAAGCTCAGAGGTCCCGGGGTTCCATAATAAATCCTGGCTCCGCATCATTACTCTGTCACCATAAAGCTTGACAGGTCTTATGAGGTGGTTTGCTGCATTTGTAAATCACCTCACACAGTGCTGTGTATTTGGACCAAACATCCCTGCTTTGGTCTCATCTGTCCAAAAGAAAAAAACAACATTGTTTTAGAAGTCATCCGATTCGTTCACATGCAGCTTTGCAAACCTAAATTGGCTTTCTGCAGGCAACTTTCCGAACAAATGTGCTTGTTCTGTCTTTTCTGATTGTAGTTTCATTGACTTTGACCCGTATAGTCTGAGATGTAGCTCTAGAGGTTGTTTGCAAGTCCTCTCAGCATTGCAGAGTCTGACAATAAGATGAGTTTGCTGAGACATCCACTCCTTGGAAGATTAACAACTGTTTTAAACAGTTTGCACTTGTGAATGCTGCCTCCCACTGTAGATCAAGAGACTTCAGATTGTTTGGGAATGACCTAACAATATCTGATAGATTGATGAGGAGCAGCCGTTGCACAGGGATGTTGTCCCCTTTATGTCAACATCTAAATTCCAATTACCACATAAAAAGGTGTTTGTTGGGTTAAACACTAACAACTGTTTAAAGTTCATTTAAAGCAAATCAACCCAACAAGACATTTTAATGTATTAAAGGCAAATGTTAACATGAATGGACAGCTGCCCTGGTTCACTTTTTTAAGTGTGTTTCTCAAAAGTAAATGGAGTTTTTCTTTCATCAGCATTGTGTTAACACTCACCTGTATTCTCCAGACCAGCAAGCATCCATGTTTCCATTTCTTAATCAGGTGATAGCTCTTGGTGATGATTATTTAAATTTATTTGATTACATACAACTAACAGCAACTTGTCATTTTGATTCCTTTTTATGTGTCCTGTCTGGCAATGTGGCAGTAAGAATTGCTGCCTTAGTGCCAAAAGGAGCTCAACAGATTTTACTTTCACAAGTGGAGCCTTACTGCTTTCGCCATAGTGCTCTGCTTGATTTATATATGCATATATATTTTGATTCCTATAGAAGGAGCTAGGGGGCACTTGTTTTCCCCCCAGTTACAGTATTGTAATCTTTCATTTTCCTATGCCATGACTGTAGATATGTCAAAAACAAGGAAAATAACTACTGTATAAAAACATTTCCAGCTAAATAAGCATAAGCGCGAAATTTAGTCAATGGCTGCCACATCAAAATAGTGAAGAGGAACCAGCAGAAAAGAAACACAGAGGCTCCGTGTTGTTAGGCGTCTAAGGTGGTGAAATGGTTTTAACTGCCTGTGAATGTTTACTCCTTTCCATCCTCGCAGTTCATGTCAATCTGCCTTACGGATCGTGACCTCTCCAGGCTTCCCTTAATCTTTGACCTCTCCACCTATATCCGTCGTTCTACACTGACTTCTTTGAAAGTACCCAGGTGGATTAGACTGGCATTTATAGGCAGAATACCTCAGCAGCGTACGATGTGATGTGTGACTCCAAGAAAGCTTAAATAAGCTAAAAAAAGACTAAGGAACTGAATGAAGGATTATAATTGTCAGGAAAAGCTTCCTGAGCATGGCTGAGGTGGCGTTGGGCTAAAGATTGTCTGAAAGCAGTTGCAGCTCATCTTTTCTTTTATGTGTTGCCACTAAGGGTGTAAATCACCGGCTTTATCATGATATGATGTTACATCAATTTGTTTGGATGACGATACAATACAATATCACTCGATTAATTTGAATTCACAAGTTTGCGACTGATATGATGTGATATCATCTGCCCACCCAACACTATTATTTACATTGATTTCAACTCACATAGAAACCCAAATATGATTTGAGCATTTTATGTCTAAGCTCTAACAGGTATCAGACATTTAAATCAATAACGGCATTCTTCTTATTTAAAAATAAAGAATGGAAACAAAAATAGATCACCTGTTCTTTATAGTCTCATGCCTTGTGAATTTCAAAATAAAGGCATATCTTAAAAATGGCAATATGGATCAATATTTTCATTTTGCATCTGTTTAATTGGATCGTTAATCATTTAATCAATATATCCACGTCCCTCAACGTATTCTGTCATCAACTTTTCTAGCTTGAAGCTTAGTGAAGTTGCAAAAAATATATAATAAAAAAACCTCCATTATTGAAGTAATACTTTGATAGCACACATTGGGCCTCTACTTCACTATTTTCAAACCTCTGGATGTAAAGTCAACATCCATGAAGCTTTGGATATATGGATGCATTGCTAAAGCCTAGTCTATGTGTGGCTGAGAGGAACAAATAGGAAAGAGTTTACAGCTTATTTCCCTGAATGTTATTAACGGAGTTCATTAATATGTAATAAACACGTTTTTGTGGGATTTTTGTCTGTAAGAAATAGATAAAAAATAAACACTGAGAAACATATTTCTGAAAACTCTGGAGAATGTATAGCCTGGGCATTGCATGCATTAAAAACCAGTGGAGGCACAAAAAGGGCAGATTTATGACGATGTTTTCTGAGAAAAACTAACAGTCTGAAATTTATTACTTCGTACACGACATTCTCCTCATGTTGGTCCATACCAGCACTCCTTGTTTGTTTAATTAAGCCACACTCTCATCGTTTTTGTGTTGACACATAAATGATAGCCACATTTCTGAAACTGCTTGAATGTTCTAAGGTGGAAAGACTACTAAAAAGCAGAACTATTTTTAAGGGCTTTTACTTTTTTACCCAGCAGCGTCTGTTTACTATTTGATCAGTAAGATCACAACTTAATATGTTTCATAAGCTGTAACTGCCCATCAGATGGTTCTAGTTTACACTTTATCCAGAAGCTGTGAAATGTTTCAGTTTTTAATAACGTTGAATTGTTTCCCATATTTTCTTGTTTCTTTTCTGTTTAGAACACTGAGCTATAAAATTACTACTAATACTGCTAAACAACAGATAATACAATTTACCAAAGTATCTGCGTTAGGGCCGGCAGAGCCTTGTAGATGCAAGAGAGAAGATAAACTATTTCACTAGCAGTGTCTGCAACATTAATATGGAAATGCTTGGAAATGTCTTGCTTAGCATTTCAATTAGTTCCATCTATCAAAGAAAAATAATATCGGCTGAATCTTTGCTGGGACAAAATCAGTTGCATCAGAAATGTTGCTCCATTTAGTAGGAAATATCCCATTGAACAGCTTTAGGTGATCATTCCTCAATTTTCATATTTTCTCTAAATAACTCTTTGCTTATTCAGTTCAATTCTGTTTATTTAAATAGCACCAATTCACAACACATTATCTCAAGGCACTTTACAAAGTTCATTTTATCAGACTGGTTAAAAGATTTCTATCTAAGGAAACCTGGGAGATCACATGGAGTCATTGACTTGCAGAATTCAGTCCTGGATGAGCACGTGGCCACAGTGGGTAGTCGCATTGCATTGTGACTACAGGTGAAGATTAAAAGTTAGTTTTTCTTTGGAGATTGTAAGCTGTTGATACCGTACATGTGGTTGATAAACTACAGCAGATGGTGTCTTTGTTAAAGTTTAAATCTATTTTAGTTTAGGTTCTGAGGCTGAAGCTAGTGGCTATTCTAAGAGAGGATGTAAGACCAGAGTTGACTTCTACTGTCTCCAAACAAGTCTGATCTCAAAGGATTCACGTCAGTCTACGCAAACACATTGCACGGTGGAAACATAAGCCCCAGGTCCACTGGCCCGCCCGTTTTCGCCCGCCCTACTCGGCTCCTCCCTGCACGGATTTCTTTCGCCCGCTTCAGTGATTCTACAAGCCTAGAAAGGCCTGGAAGAGGGAGGCGTCTCCTGGGGGTTGCTTTAGCCCCCGTCCCCCACCCCCAGTTGACGCTTTAAAGAAATCTGTGAGAAATGGTAAATGATCATACATCATTTAAATACAACATAAATAAAAGAGAACAAAATATATAATCTTTCAATATCTGTACATGCAAGATTGTCTTGGACATTTTTAAAGATTAATCCACCGGGATAAATATCTGGATCACACATCAATAATAAAATAAAGCCTGTCTGAACTCTATCCTTCTTCAGGCTCTTTTCAGCGACAGAGTTAATATTTACACTTTTATATGAGATCTTTTATCTCAGAACACGTTAATAAAAAAGAACAAGATTTAACCGCAGTGAAATTATTTTTATCGGCTTGATTTCGCGGGACTCCCAGGCTCCGAGGGGTGTCTCCGGGGTCCAAGCTCTGATTAGCGGCCACAACTGGCAAACCACAACGCTTCTTTCTCCTGCTGTTTTCATGCACCAAGTTAAATTTTGAGATCTTTTACCTCAGCGATTGCAAGGCGAGAGAACACATTAGTAAAAAAGATTTTTAGCCGCTATGAATATGTTTATATTGGTTTGATTTTTGGGCTTAATCCTCCACTGAACCAGGGGAGCGGAGCCTGTTTTCCCCAGACCTAGCCTCGGTCAGGCGACCGCTGCCTCGCCCGCAGGATTTCAGACACTGCTTAAGCTTTATATTAGGTCGTTTACCTGAACCATGGTGGGAGCGAGTGAGGAGAACATGTTAATAAACTTTATTTTTAACAGCAGTGAAATTATTTTATTGGTCTGATTTTCGGGCTTGATCCCCGGCTAAACCAGGGGTGCGGCGTGAGCTCCAAACGTTTGCCCGGATCGAGGGCCTGTAGAGCAAGCAGAGCTCAAAGCCCACCGCTGTTACGCCCGGGGGATTTTAGACGAGTAACTAATATTTAAAGCTTTATATTAGATCTTTTGGGTCAGCTGGCTGCAGGGAAGGGCAATCGCTGCCTTGTACCATAAGAGGACGACACTTCAGAAAAGCCTTCAGTGTGAAATGAGATAAATCCTCTTTGTATCTATGGATCTGATACAGCGTGTCTGGGAAAGCTGAAGTGTCCTTTTTCTGTTTTTTTTTTACCCTTCAGGGAGGTTCATGGTTTGAATATAATAAAAAATATATTTCGGTCTGACTCTCTCTGTTCATAGTGGTCCTTAATATTAGTGAGTCGCTCTTAAGTTTTTTTCTGGACATCCTCTGGGGAAAACATCTCTTTCCTCTAAAATGTGCTTAATCTGCAATTTAGCAGATCATGTTAACACTAATTTAATAAAATAATGTGTTTCATTCTGATCTGCATTGTGAACCGGTTGTCTGAACACAGTAAACAAATGGTTGTTCTTAATTAGTTTTAAAGCTAATTTTAGTTACACTGAACAGTGACATCCCTGCATTATTTTATCGGTCATTTGTTTTTCACTTTTATTCTTTTGTTTCTTTAAGTGGAAGTTGACATATTTAGTTAACACATTCTTGTATTTGGAGAGAAGTTGTTTGTCTTTATTCTATATATGTGTGGAATACTTGCATCTACCGTTCTACCGTACCTCAGCAGGCAGGTGTTTTTAGAGCAACCACTGGCAGAGACTAGCATCTTAATTTTGATTAAAAATCCTTATAATAATTACCAAAGGTAATTATTATAAGGATACTATCACTTACTAATAGTATTGATATCCAAGCCAGACCTATTGCATAACAGCATCTATGATCTTCCTGTGTGAAATGCAAACACCTCCTGAGAAAGGGAACATGTAAAGCATTTTCAGTCAGCATAACTCTCTTATACGACAGCCAAGCAGTGTCTCTGTAACCAATGCAAATCCTAAATGCTGTTAGGAAATATTGCAGGAATGCTTTTGCTGTTTTAAAATGGTAAAAGTCTGCTTCAGTCTTTGCTCCTCTCAGGCTAGTTGGCAGTTTCAGCCTTGAAAACCAACTAAACTGGATTTAGACTAAATTAAGATGTCAGTAAAATTGTCGGACATTAAACTGGTAAACCGAGGTAAGACATTATACAGACTATATGTACTGTATGTTTTAATAACAGAATCTCACTTTGAAATTTATTTTAGTGTTATCAGTTTTAGTGTAATCATTCTTTCTACCTTCTTTCTTTATGTTGGGTGAATTTCGTCATTTAATACTGTACAGTTTTCTTAACACTCCTCTACCACACGGTTTGGGTTCCATCTGTCTTTTTCTCACATTTGTTTTTCTGCTCCACCAAATCTTTGACCTTCTTACCATTGCTTCACTCTCCCGCATTCTCCTCCAAAACCCCAAGAAAACGTCTTGGAAGTGACTCTGACCAAGGATGACAATGGCCTGGGATTTAGTTTCCTTATGTGTGAACTGGACCCGCCCACCAAGGTCTTCAGCAGCTTGGTCCGGATTAAGCAGCTCTTCCCTGGCCAGCCTGCAGAGCAGAGCGGCAGGATCCAGGAGGGAGATGTCCTGCTGGCTATCAATGGCCAGTCACTGAAGGAGCTGTCCTATCCAGTATGTGTTAAATCGAGTTTGTGAGTTGTGCTTACTGTTGTCCTCAATAACCTCTGTAACCCTGTTCCATACAGTACAGCGGTCACGGTTGTGAATGTTGTTAATTATACAGGACTGTCTCAGAAAATTAGAATATTGTGATAAAGTTATTTATTTTCTGTAATGCAATTAAAAAACATGAAATGTCATACATTCTGGATTCATTACAAATCAACTGAAATATCGCAAGCCTTTTATTGTTTTAATATCGCTGATTATGGCGTACAGCTGAAGAAAACTCAAAAATCCTATCTCAAAATATTAGAATATTTCCTCAGACCAAGTAAAAAAAAAATTATAACAGCAAAACAAAATCAAACATTTGAAAATGTCCATTAATGCACTCAGTACTTGGTTGGGAATCCTTTTGCACAGATTACTGCATCAATGCGGCGTGGCATGGAGGCAATCAGCCTGTGGCATTGCTGAGGTGTTATGGATGCCCAGGATGCTTCAATAGCGGCCTTTAGCTCATTTGCATTGTTGGGTCTGGTGTCTTTCAGCTTCTTCTTCACAATACCCCACAAATTCTCGATGGGGTTGAGGTCAGGGGAATTGGCAGGCCAATCAAGGACAGTAATGCCATGGTCAGTACACCAGTTACTGGTGGTTTTGGCACTGTGGGCAGGTGCCAGATCTTGGTTGTGCAGCGTTTCCTGCCACATTTCCCCCTTCCAACACACTTTTTGTGAATGTGCTTTGAAACTGCACTCTGTGAACAGCCTGCTCTATGAGAAATTTCTTTTTGTGTCTTACCCTCCTGATGGAGGGTGTCAATGATGGTCTTCTGGACAGCAGTCAGATCAGCAGTCTTCCCCATACTTGTGATTTAGTTTACTGAACCAAGCTGAGTGTTTTTCAAGGCTCAGGAAACCCTTGCAGGTGTTTCGAGTTAATTAGACGATTCAAGTGATTAGTTGAATAGCCTACTAGTATACTTTTTCACGATATTCTAATTTTCTGAGACAGTCCTGTAGACCTTTGGTCAATCGTTTGAGTCGTTCTCTTCCATATTGAAACAGCCATACAACAAATGACTTCAAAGATTCTTTTCCAACAAGAACTGGGTGTTCATCGTACACTTTCATGTGGATTTTGTCTCATCAACAAAGGGTCAAAATTATTCATAAGATCTTAAATATATAAACACATTAAGTATAACCTTGTAATAAAGGTTGATAAGCTAGAATTTCTTCCCACTTCTTGCCAGGGATCATGATTTCTGGTAGCTGGTAGTACAAAGGATTTATTTGACAACACCCACTGGAGTTACCAATGATCAGAACAAGATGAAAAAGACCAATAAACTCAGTAAAGATTTAAGAAGGAGAATTTGAGATAATTATAGACACAACTACAAAGGCTCAAGACTGCCATAAACTGAGAGGGTGCAAACCAAAAAGGAGTCAATTCAATTAATTTCCATTTACGTACAAAGAGGCGAACAAATGTTGATTCTTGGCTCTTTATAAAATTAAGAGACCCAATATAAATACAGAAATGTATAGTTAATTCATTCCAGTCATACAGACAAGTTCAGATTCAATAAAATGATGGGGCAATTGTCCTGAATTTGGCGGGTTGCCAGTTTGATCCCCTACCCTGACCGGCTCAGACATTGTGTTCTTGGGCAAGACACTTCACCCACATTGCCTGCTCGCAGTGGTCAGAGGGCCCGGTGGCACTGAAGTATGGCAGCCTGGCTTCTGTCAGTCTGCCCCAGGGCAGCTGTGGCTGCTAACATAGCTCACCACCGTCAGGGTGTGAATGTGTGAATGGCTAAATGTAGTGTATAGTGCTTTGGGGTTGTCAGACTAGTTAAAGCACTGTTATTTAAAGTACAAGTTATTTAAAAAATGCAATTCGACCCTAGTCAGTACACGCCATCTTTTTTTAGTTTCTGTGTAGGTAAACTGAACCACTGTCAGCACTCATGTGACAACAGTGGACAGTTGATTGTGTCGGGTCGTTCATTTTGCAGCAACCCCCATATTGCAAGCATCTTGTCCAGGGTGTTGGTTTTCCATGGTGAAGAATGTCATTTGATCTGTGGTGCATTCAGTCCAATGTATGGGGTAGTTCAGGATTTGTAAAGCGAGTTTCTATTTAAAGGTGAGAAGCAGTAAATATCTTATGTGCAGTACATGACTGGTGTGTTCATTTGGGACAAATCCAGATTAGTTGGACCCAGAAGCTGAAGCTAAGTTTGAGGGACGGCAGACCAAAGCCTGCTTGGTCACCAAACTTGTATTGTTTCAAATCGACTCCGATCTCAGAACTGTCAAAGTTCATTAACCTGCTCTCATATTTGCATGGTGTGGGTATTTAAAGGAAGAATTTACTAGGGAACCGAGGTAGAAGACGGTGAGCAACCAGCGATCTTCCCATGTAAAACGGGAACTTTCACAATCTTTTTAGATTTTAGTTTCATGTTTTGTTTTGGGATTTTTCACTCTTCGCTTTCTGTCTACAGTTCATTCCTAAGTTTTAAGATTTCTCGTGCTTTTGAACTTTCATATTTTGTTTTTATATTATTTCTATGGTTATTTGTGTATTCCTTTAACCATATTAATGTTACAATCTGAAGTGTTTTTACTTTCTGTGTCTTCTTAGCATTTCTGTTAGTTAACTCTGTGTTCCCTGATCTACCACCCCTCAGCGTCTCAGCTCTCTGTTATCCCCTGCTGTCTCTCATCTGCTTATCAACTCCCCTGTCTAGCTTGCATGTAATCATGCGGCCCTGTGTAAATAATTTTCCTTAGTGTCTGATCCTCCTGTTGTTGTCACCAGCCTGTGTCCTCATGCTCATCCCATAAACTATTATTTTTGGATTTTCCCTGAACTCCAGTTTATATATATATATACATGTATAATTAGCTAAAACTGTTTACTCTTCATCCCTTTCCTCTCTGCATTTGGGTTCACTGTTACATAATAGGAACTTACATGTTTGCTGTACAAAGCTAATGACTATAAATTGAAAATGCATCTAAATTTGAAAAAGCAGTGGTTTAAGTGTATACTATTTCATAGTTTCTTTTTACAACACTAACCCACTCTAACTCTCCCATTAAATAATGACGGGTAATCTACACATTCTGTTTTCAGTATGTTTCACAGAGGAAGAACATTGGTGGCTCATAATGTCTTACCTCCATTTCTTAAATGAATAATGATTGACTTCTGTTATAACCACACAATGCAAATGTGACAGAAGTTTAAAGGCTCATAAATGAACATATGTATAAACTGCCGAGATGTTTCTGAGATTGGAGTTGTTTTAAGAAGGTACACGTCCTCTTTGGTGTAGCCCCGGTCGGACTAGTAGTGAGCCTTAGCCTCCAGGACAAACTAATTCAAGTTTATGCTAAATGAAGACAGCAAAAACGCTATCTATAGCAAAAAGTTCAGTTATTATTTATAACCTTTCAATGGAACTTGACTTAAGTCCTGAAGTATCCCTTTATTCAAACACATTGAGTGAACACTGATTATCTGTGTTCACTATCTGATTATGTGTGCTTATCATCTTCTTGTGCAGAAAGTGCTAAAACTGTTCAAGACTTCCCCGCCTGAAGTGAGGTTGACTCTCTGTCGGCCTGCGCCAGGTACTAACACACACACATCCATTCTGGAAAAAAATGCACCCTTCAACTTCCTAACTCCGCTGTGTCTGTAGGGATTCTCCCTTCCATGGATCATTTCACCATCACCTGAGCCGTTGTCTGAGTGCTACACGGCACTAGTACTCTTTAATGTTGTGAAGCAACAGCGTGCTTTCTGATGAAGCAGATGGTGATGGACACTGATGGCTTACTTAGAGAAGCCGTTCTGAGCAGTTGACAGACTGCCGTTGACATGCCAGGAAGGTCAGTATTATTTTCTACCACCCAATGTTTTTTGTTTTTTTTATCCACCATAACTAAACACTTGGAAGCCAGGTTTATTCATGTCCCCTATCCAAACAGAAGGCAATCTAAAGTGTTTTTCTCCGAATCAAAGGAGAAGCATAAACATATGTGGAAGTTGTTTCTGCAATAAGCAGACTCTGTGTTCTCTGCTTTCACTATCCAAATAACAGATTAAAATGAAGTCAGAAGTGTCATTGACATGCCAATGACATGTCGAGACATTGGCAGAGAACAGAATAAACAAATGCAGGATGAATAAATACAGCTCAGTTGCTCATTCAACTCATTTACCACGGGACAACATCTATATGCAAATGTTAAACCTTTAGAAATCTGAGAGTTTGTGTGAGGATCTACATGCACTAGGAATACACACAAGTGCTGCCATTTATAGTTAAGAAGGCTGACTATGCTTATCAGTTATGCAAGACCCTACAATTAGTTTAACATATTGACTCTACATCATTAAAACCACTATTTTACAGAATCCTCTCCCTTAAGCACACAAAGTGTGGCATCATCTTTGCCCCTAATATTAACAATGCATGGCAGGAAAGCTAGAAAAAGAATTAGAATGACAGACAGACAGATATTAGTACTTGAAGAGTAATCAGAATCAGCTCAAATCAGTATCAGTAAGTCAAATTCTTACCCAAACCATCCATCATTTGCACCCACCTGTCCTTGCAGTGTGATGGGGGGTGCCTTTCTGTAAACTGTCATCGGGCGAGAGGCGGGGTCCACCCTGGACATTTCACCAGTCCATCACAGGGCAACACAGGGACACACAGGACAAACAACCATGCCCACACACTCACACCTAAGGGAAATTTATAGAGACCAATTAAACCAAAAATCATGTTTTTAGACTCTGGGATCAAGCCGGAGTGTCTGGAGAGAACCTACAAATGTACAGGGAGAACATGCAAACTCCATGCAGGGAGACTGTAGACTTTGAACCAAGGTCCTCCTGGGTAACTGATCAGAAATCAGCTACAAATCTCTGACTGGTGCCTCTCTAAAATAGTTTCATAATTAAATATAAATGTTATGCTGTTTATTTTGGCTTCTCCTTTGGAACCCTATTGTTTAGCTCTTGTTTCTGTTTTCTTTGAACAGTGAGGATAGTGAGAAGGCGGGAAATCGGGCGCTCATGTCGTGTCTGCAAGGTGCAGACACCAGTGGGAACCCCACGGAGTGTGTGATGAGAGAAGAACCTGATTCCAGGTATGCATCAGGGTACTGATTAACATGAAAGTGTCAATAACCCCTTCATATCCTGTGGTCACAGTTTAGTATCACTGATTCCGTTCTACAGTACTGCTAACATAGCTTTCCTAAACTGAATGTAGTGAAATATTATACCTCACATACTATGAGAAAATAGTAAGCTTGTTGAGCAAGCTTGTTGTTAATCTCCACTAGATGTCAGCATTTATCAAAAATATGACTGATTTCAAACGCTGATTTTCATTGATAGGTATCACCTTCAGGTAACATGATGACTAAAGAAGAAATCCATGAAGGACACAACAGGAATTTCCTCCAAGAGAAGATGACTGAAGTAGCCTAAAAACGGACTCTTCAGGGACAGGAACAAAACATCTTTTGCAGAAACTTCTCATTAGGCTCACATTTTGCACTCCAACCACATTAAAAGCCACTGAGCTGAGTCTGAGCTGATCCGTTCTCAAGTGCTCATTTAGTATGTGGACAAACTAGGTGGCAAAGACACACACCCGCACCCACACACACATCTCGCTGGGTGAGAAACCAGCAATGGCCCCTCATAAATAAGGCTTCCTGTATATCCTGTGAAATTCAGCAGTGCATCTGGATCCCATCAGAGCCTGTGTTCCTTTTGCAAATGATCCCAAATGTTTCCAATTATGCCAGCGGAGTCGGCACGAGGCCGGTCGAGCGTGTGTGTGTGTCTGAGCGAGCGTGTGTGTTCCTGTAGTTGCTCCCAGAAAAGAGGATGCACACCGATGCTCTGAGCTTTGTTCAGGAGCCGAAACACCAACGTGCACAGAGTGGTCCTGACCTCTTCAGGTCACTGATAACCTGTAGGAAAAGGAGAATGCGAGACTGGATTCTTTTGTCTTTCAAGGCGTTGCAAACCCGAACCAGGAAGTCATTAGGCATCAACAGAATATTGGCTACTGTTTGTAATGCTGTTTTGTCTGTGTTTTCATGGGTAAAATGTGAGGAAAGCGTATTTCAAAGTTGTGGGCTTTGAGGTTATCGTCCAAGGTGCCAGACGTGACCACGTTGCTTTTTAGAACGGACTGACAGGGTGTCAGGGTCTCCGATGGCGCAGTAATAGTGCCGCACGGCCCATTTATGAAGGCCTTGGTCCTCGACGCGGCAGACCCGCGTTCGATTCTGGCCTGAGGTCCTTTGCCACATGTCTTCCCTCCTCTGTCAAACCCCCTTTACTGTCAGTCTACTGTATGAAAAACGAGCCACTAGTGTTGTAAAAAATCAGAAAAAAAAACTGACTAACAATAACGCACAATAAGTTTTAGCATTAATAAAAACTTACGTCTGACAGGAAGATTTGACACAAATCTGTGCATCAGACTCCATATCCTTAAGATGGATCTGTACGTCAACCTTTCCAGTAAAGTGCCTTGTAAAAAGAACAAGCTATTCATGTTTTGTCAGGTTGCAAACACAGACTTCGGTGTTGTCTGTTGGGACTTTATGTGATCGACCCTACAGAGAAAGAAGAGAGAGAAAAATAACAGAGTTTCCAATTTTTTTTAAAACTTGTATCGCTGTGTCCTTTTTTTATTCCAACCCTATTTTGATACACGTACAATTCTGCACAGATAAAACTTCAGGTCGTTTGAGGTGCACCTTCACTGGCTTCACCTTTCGAGACTGAAATATTTCTCCATCGGACTGAATGGAGAGCATTTGCGAACATGGATTTTTTAAATCTAACCAGATTCTAGACTGGATTAAGGTCTGGATTTAGACTGGGCTATTGTAAAGCATGAACATGCTGCGATCTAGACCATCCCACTGCATCTCTGCCTTTATGTTCAGGGTCGTTGTCCTGCAGGATGGTAAGCCCTCTCCCAAAGTCTCGAATCCTTGGGAGCCCCTAACAGGTTTTCTTCCAGCACTGTCCTGTACTCTGTTCCATCCATGCTCACTTTTACTCTGTAAGACTTCCCTGTTTCTGCTGAGGTAAGTGCTCCCCACAGCATGATGCCTCCACCCCCATGTTTCACAGTGATACGCATTGCCAGTTTTCCATCACATACAGCATTCTGTATGTGGGCCAAGAGGTTCACTTTTGGTGTAACATGACCAGAGCACCTTCTCCCGCATTTCTTATGCATCCCCTTGTGACATTCTTTATCCACTTTGTGAAGTCCAGAATTGTGGAGTACCTGACTAAATGTTGCCCTATCATCAGAACATACTTGTTTATACAAAAATGCACCCGACACACACCTACAGTTTATGTTAAAGTGAGACTTTTTGTTTGTACACCAGATTTGTGGTTTTAATGTTATTTCCTATCTGCTGAGCTCACTGACCCATTTGGAGGTCAAGTGAACGTACAGTAAACAGCAGATATTGTTATTGGAAGTACTTAGCACTGTTCTAACATACTGTACGTACCTGCCATAAGTATTGGTTTCATTAGTTTTATGTTAAAAAAAATATTTAGAAAAGTGTTTCTTCTGCCTGAATGTATTTTGTTATAATGTAATTTTTGTACATTTTCCTACTTAAGTCTTTAACATACTTTAGATTTTTTCTGTATGATCACACAATCTTTGCATATTAAATCAGTCAGATTAGTTACTCTGTACTTGTGTAGCCTTCATTCCGAATACTTTTTTACTTTTACTTGAGTCATTTCTTGGTAGGCGACTTTTTACTTTTGGAAATATGTTGAAGTAGTACTACTCTTACTTGAGTACAATTTTTGGCTGCTCAACCCACCTCTGTTTAACTCAGATTTAAACCTCTACCCAACTGTCTCCCTCACCTGTCTGCTGACCTGAACTGCTGGAATTATACCAAGATGAAATGACTGGATGGACTCTGTTTACACAAATGTGCACAGTGCAAGTTCTGAAGTTAAATATCATTTAATTTATTTCCCATACATGCCCTTATAATTGGGTAAAATGAGTAAAATGATAAAATGAGTTTTCCTCTATTTACCGCAGTTGTTTCTATAGGCTGGATTAGTCAGTTCATGAGAGAGTGATTCGGGTCGTATTCTTTGGGCGTGAGTGTGATGCGCTAAATGCACTCATTCATCTAGCTACCTTGTTGAGTCTCCGCCATAATCGATACATTAGCGAGAGAACGCTGGTTAACATATTTATAGCTTTCTTACCTCAGAAGACATTAAGTCTCTAGACCAAAAACCTGTGCTGGTGCAGCGGCAGATGCTTTTCCTCTTCTCCTGTGCACAACATCACTTCAACTTGTCACCAGAGAGGGCAGACATCTGAAAAAAATCTTGGAACGTATGCTACGGTCCTTTAAAGCCCCAGTGTGTAAGATTTAGACCAGGGATCACCAACATGGTGCCCGCGGGCACCAGTTGCTCTTCCTTTTTAATCATACTAGTATTAACATAGATTTAAAAATGACAAAAGAATTTAAAATATATGTGTATTATGTAAAGTTAAGGTGAGCTTGGACGCTATCTGTACTGACTCTGGTCAGCCCTTCGTATCATAGTACTGGTAAAGTACCTCTCACTTTCAAAAAGGTTAGTGATCCCTAAGACACTGGCACACCATCTAATGGTGCGCTGAATGAATTACAAACGGCCTCGCTGTTAACCAAATATTAGCTGCTACAGAAGCCACAGAGTGTCATAAATGTGACCATGTAAACACGTCTTCTATGTATTTTGTACCAAGCTACAGCTAATTGCTAATGGTCATCGTGTAAAAGGGCTTTTGGCACTGTTGCCAAGTCCGCCTATTATAAGTAACTTTGGATTTGTTTTTTTCTAAAGTTGGTTGTAAATTCCTTGAGTCGTGGGCTGCAGTTTTTTGGGCCTGTTTCTCAATGTGACATTGCTGATTTGGCTTCTAAAATAAGCTACTATAATCATGAGTTATAAAGAGGCCGGCTCCCGCTGCTGCGATACAGCCGTGAACCCGCTGATTTCACTCCGCGTGAAACAACAAGCTCCCTGAGAGGGAGACAAAACGAACAAACTAGCTATATCTATCAGAGTAGTTGCTGGACACTGCCCTACTTCTAACATAATGCCAAAATAAAGTTCACTGTTGTGTTGAATTAACTTACATGTACAGTAGACAGTTGCAACCTCCACATCCGTTTTAAATCCCCGCTCCATCATGAATTATCTCCACCTTGTAATAATAGCCGATGTAAACTCTAGTTTTCTACCGGTTATCACTTCCTTTTCTTTTCTTGGTTACTTTCTCTTCCCTCTCGCTGGGCCAAGAGTATGGATGGTCCTCCATTTCAAGAGAATCTAATCCAATCCAACTTTATTTATAAAGCAATTTAAACACACAGAGACCAAAGTTCTGTACAAAAAACACAAATAGAATGTTTTATGATTGTATTTGCTTGTTTTATACTCCTCCTCCACCGACAGCATGTATTCATATAGAAGACAAGTATGGAAAACGCGAAGGCTTACAAGTTTGTCCCCTTTTGGCTACTGTAGTCAGAAATAGCAACATGGCGTCTTTCATTGGGTGCACATGACACCTATGTATTTATAAACAGCTAATTCTAAGCTATGAGAAAGCTTTCATTTTTGTTGTGATGTCATAGACTTTGGCAGAATATGTATTTATAAAAATAATACTTGATTTTTGATCATTAAAAGCCAAATTAACACGCTATCCCTTTAATAGGTGGCTTTTAAAAAAGTGGGTTGCGCTGGAATTCATTTAGTGGTATCAAAATAAAAGGAGCTAAATACAAATGCATACTACTGTTTTTAGATTTTAATTTATGAATCGTTTGATGTCACAGCGCTATTTTGTGTTGGTCTATCATATAAAATCCTTCTAAAGATTTATCAAGTTTGAAGCTATGACCTGATAAAATTAGAAAAAGTTCAAGTGGTGGGAGTATTTTAGCAAGGCCCTGTGCAATATGTGGTAACTTAGCTCGTGCAGCGTCTAAGATCATAGTAGAGTTCAGGCATTATCTGTGGTTTTATCAAAGAACATGGCTGTCCCACTCCTGGACTGTTACACACTGCACATCTCAGCATCTCAGCTCCTGTCGTGGCGTCACGTGTCGCTGACCCACAAACCACCTCCACCCAGAGGAGAGGATGCGCCGATGTCGTTCAGCAAACCTCAAAGACCAACGTCTACATTTTCAAGGCGTTGTTCAGGATCACATTTTCCACGGCGGCCCTATCCAGGGACGGCAGAGGAATTGCACGAGTCGGATTGTTTTCTTCCCCCTTTCATCCTGCTACTTCCCCAATTAAACTGATTGTTCTGCTGGTCGAACGGGACCACCACGATTAAAGGTACGCAGTGTTGTTTCTTTTTTTTCTTTTTTTTAGAAGAGCTTCGAATCCATCACCCAACTGTTGAATGCATCGGCTGAAACAAGGCATGAGCCTGGAAAAAGTCCTCCAGCTCTTTAGCGCTGGAGCAGTAACTCCTCAGTTTGTTTTTTCCTATTACTGCCAGGTGAAAAAGGACCAAAATGGGTCAATATTGACGTAGCAAAGCTGTGACAATAGCTCCTTTTACTGCAACCGTTGTACGAGGATTCGTGCTTTTTTGGACTTGCTGAAACAGACAAAGGTTCGGCTTGGGCTGGAGAGTAAAGAGGATAAAAGTTCAATGTGACAAGTAGATGAAGTAGATGAATAATGAGGAAAAATGACGGCATCAAAGGAAATTAGAGTTACTCAGTTCGCAGTTCAGTCTGGGAGGTTGCCTAAGGCGGGGGGCGGTGGACGCCGGCTGGCACACAGGGGAGGAATTCAACGGCTCAGTCAACGGAAATCCTCATCATACATCTACAACGCTTCAGGAAAGCAAAACAGCCTGACGAGATGAGCGCGCCGCTGCAGACCGAGCTGCGGTTTTTAACCATCCGTGGGGCAGAAAGAATCCTGAAAGGTTTATTCCTTTTAATGACAGGAATCCAATACATCATGTGGCAAAACTGAGAGGAAAAGACACACGGTGTTAAAATATTATTCTACGCTGCTTAAAGACAAGCTTCCTGATTTCTAGATGCTGGCTTTGTTCAGTAAGGCTTCCAGTTCTTTCTGAACCCAATACATGAGGAGGAATCATCTATCTTGGTAAAGATAAATGCATAATACATGTTTGTTTCCCATCACAACCAATTCCACACCTGGTAAATTATGTAGCTCTTTGCAAAAGTATACCTACCATTTTGTATTTTAAAGACATTTTGTCATGTCACAGCCACAACCATTAATGTATTTTATTTGGGTTTGATCCAAGAGAACAACACAAGGAGTGCATAATTAAGTGGAAGGAAGAGGAGGCTTGCTTTTTTTTATAAATCAAAATCAGAAAGTGTGATGTGGGCTTTGAACTGAACAATGCTACTTTTTAAGTAATTTTGGGAGAAGTTGGCTGTTAACTTACATAATTTTAACATTGCTCTGATTGGGGGTGGGTGAAAGAAGTACACTGCTTTTTTAGCGGCAGACGTCAGAAATTTCACGTCAGAAAGAGCTGCAACATTTCCCCTCAAGGTGTACTTCGTGCCTGCTGTTTGTGAGCACCAGTGTTGGTATTTGAGGCCTTTCTGGCACCTGATACTTCACTTTCCACATAAGGATATTAACTGGAGGCTCAGGCTCCAACCCTTAGAACTGGTTTTTGATGTGGTGGAGCAAAGACAAGCAGAGAAGTGGCAGCTATTGACCTCCTCTCATAAATTTTATTTATATATCGTCAATTCACAATACATGTCATCTCAAGGCACTTGAGTCAAATTCGATCAAATCATACAGATTGGTCAAAAAGTTTCTTATCTAAGGAAACCCAGCCGATTGCATCAAGTCTTGGCAAGCAGCATTCACTCCTCATGAAAGACGTAGCGACACAGTGGACAGTCGTCTGCATTGTTGATGGCTTTGCAGCAATCCCTCATACTGAGCAAGCATGAAGCGACAGTGGAGAGGAAAACTCCCCTTTAACAGGGAGGAAAATCTCCAGCGGAACCAGACTCAGTGTGAACGGTCATCTGCCTCAACCAACTGGGGGTTAGAGAAGATAGAGCAGAGACACAGAAGCACACATTGATCCAGGAATCCTTTCTATGTTAGAAAGGGTCATGGCAGATGATTTGCCCCCCTGGATGATGTCACAGCTAACAGAACGCCAGACCAGCTGTACCTTCTATGAAGAAGAAAATGACAGAGAACAAAAAGTTAAAAGTTGAAATAACAACAAACAATGCAAATTGGAGAACAGTAGGAGAAATCAGCAGAGTGAGATGTCAGGGTTCAGTTTTACCCACTTCACCCTGGACAGTTCCAGCACCTTCAACCTCACGTGCTGCCCAGTCTCTCTACTCCATGCCTGATCAGTTTCACCTGTCAGAGTAACCAACCTGGACTCTCTACACCTGTCAATCACCCTACTTAAGAACTCCTCAGCCAGCCCTTCATGGCTGGAATGTCATCATTTCTTCCCCGAACGTTGTCTGACAAACCTCCCAGCTGAGCCCTCACGCTCACCTGCTGCTCTAGCCTTCTCCTCACGTCCCTTGCCACCTTCCTCGTCGTTTCCCTCGCCTCCAGCCTGCTGCACTCTCCCCTCTCGTGTCTGCCTGCTGTCCAGCCGCTCTAAGGACTCTTGCTGCTGTGCTATTGGGTAACCCGGACCTTCTGCGCCTACAGCCCAGAAGGCTACCAGACTCCCTGCGCCCGCCTTAGCTCCTTCTGGTCCGCCAGCTCCTGTCCCGCCGAGTCTGCCAGCTCTTGCCATCATCTTCACTGCTCCAGTCTGTAACCATTCACGGTATATTCTCACGGTATTTGTGCATTCACAAACAAATGAGAATCAATGTTGTACCGCTCTGGCTTCAACCAACCGTCTGTGTCCAAACAGCCGAACCAACACAAACATGGCAGCACAGGAGGAAGCACGTGTAGTTGTTGCTATCACATCTGTTATGTCAGAATCCACGATTTCATCTCTGAAAGAAGAACAGCAAGAAATGCCTTAACTAGCTTACCTTCTTGTGACTTCTCTGCTGCTTACGTTTTAAATTGATACCATGATTGGTTAAACCCAACATTTGATAGGCAGGCACTAGGTGACGCTTTGCCCAGTTAGCTTGGAGAGTTCTGCTGAATGTCCCTCTTTACCCCAAACGGATTCAATAGGAGAAGTCCCAGACCTCAATGTGCAGAACGTAGAGTGCTATACATTATCAATCTGGCTGGCCAGGTTAGGGTTGATTCCTATATGACTAAAATTCTATATTGATGACCTGAATGTAACAAACTTTTTTTTACTGTTTTTAGAGAGGTTTTGTCTTATTATTCAAATTGGAGCTGCAAACTCAGATGAAAAAACCTTCAGGTGGTGAACTAACCTGGCCTCGCCAAGTTGAGAAGTAGATTTATTGATAAGGATAAACTGGTACATCGCCGGTTGTACGTTAGTTTTCTGTCCTAATGAGTCAATATGCTGGCATCTCTCCTCATCTACAGACCATAATTTCTGCCCATTCTTCTTTACAAAATCAGTTTAAGCTCAATTATATTAATTGGAAAGCAGTTGCGAACACCAATGCTCCAGTCTTGCCACAGATCCTCAATTAGAACTAGATGTGATCTGAGCTTTGACTGGGCCATTCTAACATGTTTATGCTTCAATCTAAACCGGTGGTTCTCCTCCTGGCCCTTACGTCCCACTGTCCTTCATGTTTTAGACGTGTCTCTGCTCCAGCACACCTGCACGAAATGAATGCATCACTTCTTCAGCATGCCGTCAAGTGCTGCGGAAGGCTGTCAGCCACCGATTGACTTAGTCAGGTGTGTGGAAGCAGAAAAAAACATCTAAAATATGGATGGACCAGGACTGAGAACCACTGATCAGAACCATTCCGTTTTAACTCTGCCCAAAGCAACGTCTTCCACACGTCTGTTGTTTCCCCTACACCTTTTGCAAAACAAATTTTAGAGAGTGTTTCTCTAGTTTTTGCAATTTTATGTGCAGGAATTGTAAAACTTTCTCTCAAAAGTATTTTTTTAATCATCTTGGACAAAACAAACACAATTAATCTTGTATTCAGCCGGAGCCTTTTGCGTTGCTCATTTTGATGAGCTGTTCTTGGATGGACCAACATAACCAGTCAGTACTGCTGGGTCGTTCTGATGCCATAAACCAGACATCTCAGCTCTCACTCAACACCTTTGCTCAGAAGAAAACCATCTGCACAAAAGATCAAAGAGCCATAAGGAACGAGACTGCAGCTGAGGTAGTGTTCAGGGTCCAACATTGTGTATGGTCTAAAGTCAGAATTCAGTTTGGGAGGAGAGGAAGGAGATTTGTAACAGACGTGAGCAGAGGAGTGATTGGGCTTTAATTTTCCCTGAATCCCACAGCAGTGACGATAACACCAGAAGGATGAGGTATTGTTTGACAAATTAACCCAGTTTCCCAGATGCCTTAATGAGACTTCCATAAATGAAAAAAGTGGAAATTAGCAACAGTACTCAAAAGGGAAAATAGGCTTAGATTTCGTATAAATAAATACTGCCATTTTAATCCGCTGCTACGGCTGTCATTTAATTCAGTCTGCTGCAGAACATCTGAAAACACCATATCTGCGTGGACAAGGTTTATTTGCTTAGGTTCAGGTGTCGTTAACGCAATCAAGCATGCAAAGTATGATCAGTTTTGTCAAATGAAAAAATAAAAAACGCCAGAAAGTGTCCAGAAGCAACTTCGGCCAACAACTATTGCAAAGCCTTATGATAATAAAAAACAAAACTATTTAAAAAACATACCATATTTATATTACTTTTTAACTTACGCAAAAGTTGTATGGAATATAAAGGTAGTTTGGTCGTCGAAGCTGAAGCGCAGATGAGAGCTTGGGAGTCGCATACAGTTAATGATGAATATTTATTAAGACACTTGCTTTTATTGTTACTATTATATCATTGTCAATGTTGTCAGTGTTGTTAGTGTAGTGTAGTGTGTGTATGCAGCCCACTCTTTCTACCTGCAACCAAATCTACCCTCGGGTACAAATAAAGTGACCTTGACTTTGACCGGAGCCGATGGAGGACAGAATCTGACATGGGAGCAGGATCTAACTAAGAGGGAACAGATAACAGAACCACATAAATAATGAAGGCCATAAGCTAACAAAATCTATCATAACAAGAATAAATGCACTGCAGGATCCCCAGGGAGCTAACAGAAGTAATCACATCCCTGGGGATCCTGACAGGTAGAAAGAGAGCACAACTGCAAAAGTACAACATTACACATAAAAAGAGCAAGCTTTACAAATGATCTTTTTGTTACAGGTAGTAACAAAGAGAGCAGGTATTCAAAAAAAAAAAAAAAAACGATTAGATCAAGTCATACATTTTTACGTTTGTCTTAAAATGATTTGTTGTAGTACCAATACACTGTCAGCCCAGTGTATTTTCTTCCTAAATTCATACCATCAATCGGTATAGTTTCTGATCTAGAGTAAATAATCATGAATGATCAGATCTGTAAATACTGCAATGTGCCACAGTCCAAACTGCTAACTCTAAAGCTTTTGTGGCAAGTCTAGTCTCCTTTCCCCTTTGTTTTGCATTCTCTTTGCTCTGCGAGTGGAGGCAAGAGCAATAAGTGAATTGGTCATGCATCCAACAATAAGATATTAGAAGGATGTTGATTGGGCGGAAAAGACAGCAGCACAGGCTCAGGCAAAACAAAAAAAGTCAATCCGGATCATGCAAGCAGTTACAGATTTTTATGATTTTGATCCCTCGGTTCCCATGATAGCTTCAAGTACATAAATATAAAGACATTTCAGCAGGCCCGTTTCCTGCCAGACTCGTTTCTAGGGTTTATGTTGTGGAAAGATTTTTATACAGTTACACCACTCATATTTATCGGTAATCCAGGTCAAGACCTGTAAGAAGCCTTAAAATAAATTCAGTTTGTATTGTCGAAGCATAAGCTCACACTTAAAGAAATAAATTAATAAACCATATTTAATGTGAAGCAGAAATTTTTTTTTAACAAAACCACAAACGGCACAATTAGAATCAGAATCTGCTTTAATCTCCAACTCTCTGCACAAGGAAAAGGAATTTGACTTTGGTTCCACTTTGCTTTTTTACAAAAGAGGAAGGCATGGTGCAAATGTTGATGGTATTGCTATGAGCACTCTTACTGCTAAGTGTTCATCAGAAACTGTCTGTATGGTAGCTGGTTTTTGTATAGAGTCTAAACAGTTTGTGTGCAGGATGTGTGCGGTCTGCAAAGATGTTAGCTGCCCTTTTGCTAGACCCATACAAGCCCTAGATGGAGGGAAGGTCAGCCCTGATAATCCTGGTTTGCAGAGCTTGTAGTTTTGACCTGCCCTGTTATGAGGATGAAGCAAACTGCACAGACTGAATAATGGCAGCGTAGAGCATGGCCAGCAGCTCCTGTGGAAGGCTGCACTTCTTGTGTAGCGACAGGAAGGACAGTCTGGGCTGGGCCTTCTTCCCAAACGGTGTCTGTGTGTTAGGACCATCTCCCCTCCTAAGAAAGGGTGGTTCTTAGGGGTGTTCCCCACAAGTCCACCATCATCTCCACTGCCTTGAGTGCGTTAAGCTACACGTGGCTCTGACCACACCGGCAGATCCACCCACCTTCTGTCTGTTTGCAAACTCGTCACTGTCCTGGGTTAGACCAGTGACATCTGTGTCATCTACAAACTTCAGGGCTTTCACAGATGGGTCCACTGAGGTGCAGTTATTTTTGAAAAGAGGTAGAAGGGAGAGAAAACAGAAGACGCCTTCAGTTTTAAAGGTGCTGACGGTTCTTGTGTGGGAAAAGATGCTCCGTTCCCTGATGCTGCCGGTCGGGAATATAAATGGAATGAATTTTCCCGAAGACCGTACCACCACGCTGAGTCTTCATCTCCCAAGCCCTCTAGATTTCTCCCTAAATGACCAGCAAGCTCATCCATCCCTTCATCCCCTTCCTGCAATATCTTTAAACTCATATCTATGTGGCCCTTGCTAATGAATTATACAACAGGTTGAGCTCAGTTTTTAGGAACCTTCCATAAACAATGACTTTTGCAATCTCTGGAGTAGAACAGTTTGAGATCAGTGAAACTTTTATTGTGGTGCTGATGCAAGTCAAGTTTATTTATAAAGCTGAGGCTAATTTCTTTCAGCCATTTGGCCATTTTGACTGGATTATGACATATTTTTCTTGCTCCTCTGTGCCAACACAGAGGAGCAAGATGGTAGAAGAAACAAAATCTCCCTTTTAAGCTCATGTAAATTGAGTGTTTGGCACTCTCTCACTTCTTGACTTTACCCTATCCTGTATCGGTATGAGAGTCCAGTAATGACACTGGACCACAACAGTGTACAGTTAAATCTTTACAAAATGCTCCACTCTGGTCTTAAACACTTCCTACAGACTGTAAAATAAATGCGCAAACAAGTGGCGTCATGGAATCATCAATTCAGCTTATTAATACAGCACCAATTCAATTGTAAAGGCAAGTTACAAAAAAGTCAATCAAGCTAATCATACACTATCACTCAGCTCACCCTCCCTCAGCAACTAGTCACACCGGTTGGACACTAATTAGTCATGATTCTCGTCACCTGTCAGGCTCCCTTCATAAACTCACCTCAGTTTGTTCTTTGTCGCCGGCTCGTAGTCTTCAGTCACTCCAACATCATGCCTGTCTGCTCCTGTCCTCCTGTTTTGGTTCCCGTTTGTCCTGTTCCTGTTTGCTGCTGGACTCTGTACCTCCGTTCCCGTCTTAATGGACTCTGGCTTCACTCCCGGTTCTGTAGCAGCGCAGCTTCCCCGTTTCCTGGTCAGTCTCTCCGCTCTGCTCCTGCCAGCCAGCTCCTGCATCCTACATCACCGTCTGGTAACTGACTCTGGTTCATGTCATCGCCATCATCCACTGCTTGCAATAAACTCTTTTAAACCAGCTCTGTGTGTGCGTGCTGTGTCCGGGTTCATCCAAAGACAAAATCATGACACATCTTCACAACGCTTTGGTTCAGCAATCGATCCACACATTTCACATCAAGAAACGTTTATCTATGGGATACAGAACCCGTCTCCTTCCTGAACCTTATGAAAGCGGGACATTCCCATTCTGTTTATACTTGGAGATAATTGTCTGACTAGATAAAATTGGCACCTTTAGGTATCTGGAAGTTGTATCCCAATAGCCAGACTTGTGGAGAACCACAATCCTCTACTTGATATCTTGGCTTATTTCTTATGATTCTCTAATTATGTCACTGAAGGAAGCAGTCTGTTTGAGGTGTTGTTTTAAGATAAACTCAAAGGCATGCCTCCAGTCAACTCAGATGTAGTGAATTAACCTACAAGAAGCTTACAACGCCACCACGTCATCGTCCAGCCTTTCCAAATTGTTTAAGGCAAACTTATGTGACCATATGAGCACTTTTGATTTTGACAGATGGTGGGAAAAAAGGGTCCTTTTATAGAGTACATGTAAATATCTGGTTTTGATTGAATGTGTGAGAAAGGGAGCCTAAGGTCTGTTGTTTCACGGTAGAAAGCAATATATTTTATGAGCTGAAATTACTCAACATAGGGGAAGAATCCATTCAAGGAAGTTCACAAACCTTTGAACAATATGATGCTTCTGTGGCTAATTAAGCTTTGTGTATAAACCAGAGCTTTGGGTTTCTGTCTGGTTGAGAGGCATAGTGCATTTAAGCGTTACATCCTAAGGGTTAGGGAGTTACATAGTTGGAGCGAAGTCAACATTTACTCTTAGGTGGGTGGTATGAGAATTTGCAGTATGAACAAATGTGGCTAAATCCATGCAGTGTAACTCTCTTGAGTAGTGTAAAGCCCACCCAGCTGTGGTTAGAGCGTGGATCATCCAGACTCTTCTCCCTCTGTGTTTTAAAGGCCCCAATCACCTACAAATCCAGGATAAACAAGATGACCCCAGACCCTCCACCTCACCCAAAGCAGTTAAGATCAGCCTCTGTGAAATGCAACGAGACCGCATCTGTCCCGCTCAAGTTTTACAAGCCCCACGCTCAATCAGCCTGCACCCCAGCGGCTGTGGGGTCCACGGCCAGAAAACTCCCACGGGCTCTTTAAGACTCACAGCTTCAACTTTAGCTGATAGGAAAAAGACATGTAGGATAAGCAAGCATCTAAAAGGTTATGAACCAAAGATCAGCAGTGCTTTGAAATCCAAAGGCTTGAAATCCTACATAGTAAATAGTTCTGAAGAAAATTTACTCAAATTGAAGAACATTTACTCAGAAATAGATAATATTAGGTCCCTCTCAAAAAATAAATTTCTTCAATTTGAGTAAATTTTACTCAGACAAATTCACTGTCAACTCCATAAAAAATTTGGTGTTTAGGCTCTTCAAAATCCACACAAGATCTGATAATAAAACGGTTCAGTTTTTCTTACGCCGTTCAAGAAAAAAGAGCTATTTAGTTGCTGTATCCGAGACACAAAGCAGAAGGCGAAACATTGCCAATATGCTTCCAAACCAACTTCATCATATTTTCAAACCAAGAAAATATGATGAAATATATCTTTTTATTTAAACATTATTTTTTCCAGGAAAATGAAATCCACTGAGATTAATAATCTCTTTTACAAGGATCTCCTGGCCAACATGAGAAACAGCACAACGTGCAAGGTGCAAATAAGCCATTACATTTACAAAGTAACACTAACATTAGTATCAGATTTTATTTTTACAATAACAACAAGGTATAAAACAATAAAACATACAAACAAAACACTTAAATGTTACAGGTATAAGATGTGACCTGACAGTGACAAGCTTCAGAGAGTTTTTGTTTAAAACTAGTTAAAGAAATGAGAGACTCCAACCTCAACCTGAGCTGCTGATCGTTCCAACACCATGGGCCAAAATAAGACAGACTCATCTTTCCTGACTGTGCGCACAAAGGGCGCCTTAAATCGCAGCCAGCTACTGGCTCTGAGATTGTTTCTGTTCTGGAGGGCACTGAACATGGAGTAAATATTTGATGGCAATTTTCTTTGTACATAAAAATATATCAATGCTTCATCTTACGTATATTGAGTGAAGTACACCCAGCAAGGTTTAGAAAGTACAGTTGTGATCCCTTAAAGGTGAGCCTGTTATATATTAGATCAGCTTAGTAAATGGGGTCCAGTTTTGCTGAAGTAGTTGGAAAGGCAAATCTATAAATGGCATCATCATAGTCCAACTGCGTTAAAAATAAGCTCGTTACAAGTTACTAAGGAGAAGAAATGGAAAAGCATGGCATTGATCTGCAAAAAATACTTCAGGTGATGTGATGTTTAAAATTAAGATCTTTATCCATATACCAAGACATCTGTATCTGTCTACCACCTCTATGATGTGCCCATCCAATGTTTTGATAGAGGAGGTACGGTTGCTGCCACATTATCGGAAACTAACATGACTTTGTTGTGAGCATCATAACTCATTTTGCTGGTAATAATGAGTAGAAAGAGCAAAAGCCCCAGAAGCCCCAAAATAGACCCTTATGGGACCCCTTGCTCACTGAGATTGAATATGACATAACAGAACCAAACCAAACTAACTGAACGTGTTTTGTTAAGTAGCTTTTAATCCAACTATCCATGTAACCATCTTGTCCTTGGCTTTACCTGGACAACAGTGGGTAATGAAGAGAGCTAAGACCAAACAAGCTAAGGCGACACTTGGAGACAAAACATCCAGATAACAAAGACAAATCCATCGATGTTTTCAGACAAAAGCTTGTAAACTGCCGTGCTCAACATTGTTTCTTTACTAAAACTGTATTTGTGCCAGCAAATTGTTAAAGATTATGAGATCACGGATACTGGAGCTGCAGAGAACAGTTAGTGGGAAAAAACAGATAACTCACAGACGGCGAGGATGTCACAGATGTTGTATGCATAAACAAATGGACAGGACAGAAAGGGTGCAGGCTATGAGTGGGAAACAATCAGGGCTGCAAGCGCCCATCAAGCGCATCTCCCCCAGTGTGTCGTGTACGCACTGCACCATACACTGTGAAGAACTAGCATCTGAATAGCAGTCCCCTGAGCTGAATGATGTCATGACCAATGGCATCGCAACAGTCAACTACATCAAAACACGACCTGTCAGAGCCCAGCTTTTGTCGGCACTGTGTGAGGGAATGGGTTCCGACCACACAGCTGTTCTGCTTCACTGTGAGTCGCGATGGCTGTCATGTGGGACGGTTCTGTCCAGAGATGAGATCTGCATGTTTTCGAAGGAAGAGGCCATTGATCTTGCCCACAGATTTTACTTTAACAAGTTCCTCATGAAACCTGCGCACCCCAGAGACACGTTTCTGAAACTCAACAAACTGAATTTGCCGTTGCAGGGCACAAACATCTGGAAGATAAAGTCACGTCAGTAAACGTGAGATAAGGCAGCAGTGGGTGAAAGATGGAAATGTGGACTCATGAGAGAACTTGAAATCATTCACTGAAGACAACAAGATTTCTTTATTCTAACACCTAAATCTAGGAAAATTAAATTCACATAGTGCCATGTTCTCTCTTCTAAGAACTATATTTTCTTTATCTGTTACATATAAAGTATCAGGTGGAGTGATACGTCTACTTTCAGTGTAGGTTCTGTAGGGTTCTGGCTTTAAGGGAGAGGGGAGACTAAAAATAAAGCAAGGCAATAGTTTGAACCTGGAGTTATCTTTCCTTACCCACGACCCAGAGTCAAGGGGTAACACTGAGATTAAACCCACAGTGTTACAATAGCAATGCTGAGTCGTGTTACACAATAAATGGAATGGTTATTTAAAATAGTTGCTATGTAAAAGTGGTTTGTTGTTTTGTTAATTAAAAGGGGTTACATATTATTTAATTGCAGCCTGTAATTGATTGTGGTTTAAATGTAATTGTTCAATTGTTTGAAAGCAAAATATCAATATTTGATTGGAGGGTATGTATGAGCCAGCAGAAAAGGTTTGGGAACCACTGATCTAAGGTGTCACTCTTGAAGAATTTAAATATGTTTATTCTATGTTCTATGTTTGAGATTAGTTACAAAGGAAACTTTTCTTGAGTTGATCCGTTGTGTCAGCAGAGCTGACTATTAAAGGTTCTCTTCAGGTTGGCTGAAGGGCACTGGGTTACAGAAGAATAAAAGAAGACTTCACTTTTAAAATATTTCAAAGAATTTTGGGTGCTAATTTGAAATGAACATAATTCCAGACATGATTCAGATGTTATCTCTGGCTCAGGAATTTTTCCTTCCACTCAACTTTCTATAAATATGATTTAACTTCTATTCATCCATCATCTATACCAGCCTCTCTGTGCATGGTTGCAGGGGAGCTGGTGCCTATCTCCAGCAGTCATTGAGCTAGAGGCGGGCTACACCCTGGACAGGTCGCCAGTCCATCACACAGGAAAAAGAGCCGTGCTTATTCCTAAGGGCAATTTAGAGTAACCAATTAACCTAACAGCCATGTTTTCGGATTGTGGGAGGAAGCCAGGGTATTGGGAGAGAACAAAGGCTTAAGGTCGAACACACTGTTGAATCTATTTAACACATAACTTATACCTCTTGAAATGTAATTTCAACAGCGCTGTATTTGGTCATTGCAATACGGATGTGATGCTGGCAAACGAGTCAAGGAACTACTGTCAGCTGTACATCAATACAGCAAAGGCTTGACCATGCCAGATTGTTTTATCCGAAACTGGCTCAAAGAGGGAGCAACATATAACATCATGCAGTGGTTCTTTAATGTTGCACAACTGGTCACAGAAATACAGGTCCGTCAGATGCAGAACATTAGCTAACATGAATGGGAAACCCTTGCTAAAGGTTTACAAGTTGGGTTTTGATTGTTTTAACTTCACCATCTTGTTTACAGTGACTTGACAAGGGGTTCCTACTCCTTGTACTTAACTGCGTTTAATTGCTTTTTGTTCGCTGATGTTCTCCAAAACCCCTCTGAGGCCTTTGCAGGACAGCTCTATATATGCTAAAATTAAATTATTGGACTCTGTTCCCTGATTACCTCTTAAGGCAACTGGTTGTGCTGGTTTTTATTTAGGGGGATCAGGGTAAAGGGGTTAAATGCAAATGTACTCCAGCCTTCTCAGACTTGGATTTTTAAAACAAAAAGAAGAAGAGATATATGTTTTCTTTTAACCTTTCTGTTCTCCATCAATTTAAAACTGAATAATGTACGTTGACGTTTGTGGTTGTAATGTGACAAAATGAAATAAAACGTTTGTGTATTCTTTGACTTATTATGACAAATATATCCCATATGTTCCTGGAAATGACATGTTAATTAGATTAGTTCAAGTTTAATCCATAAAGAAATCATTATTGAGTTAATAGCAAAACCGCTTTCAGACCACAAGCCGAGGTTCTGTGGTTTCACCAATAAAATGAACCCAAACTGTTGTTTAACCAAAACCAATAAGATCAGTCATGCGTTCGGTACTAACATGCATACAACTGAAAGCCCAATTTGCTCTTTAAACACATGGGTGTCCACATGCTTTGCATTTTTGGTGTTATTCAAACCCATGCGGACTAGGAGGCTTTCATTTATGTCCACAGACTGCGGAAATATAATATAAAGTGAGGCTTCGAGTTCAGGCTCTATTAGGGTCATTGTCAAATGTTCAAGAGCGTAACATTAAAAGATGTTAGTGGTTTCTCTGCTCTAGCTGCAGACCCTTTTCTCGGCAATGGAATGTGAGCACTGCTCTCTGCTTCTCTTCTTTCTGACATTAACTTAATGGTAGTGAATAAAAAGAATTCAACAAACCCCAAAGCACTCCATTTTTCTTTATTTTTCCCCAATTTATTTCCCTTTTGGACACTCATACCCCCTTTTCTTTTTCTCCTGCTTCGCCCTTTACTTTTCCTCTTTTCTATCTCTTTTTCTCTTTTCCAACTTAATGCTTCCCAGCAGATGAGTGGGACACGTCAGAGCAATAAATTGCAGCCTTGTATCTGTCCATCACATCTCATAAAAGTCTCATTCCTCCCAGTTTAAAAGTCCAGCTCCTCTTCCTAGCTAATATGTCGCTAGATTATCTCTGTAACTATTATTATTTTTCCCCTGCCACTACTTTGACTTGATCAGAAGATTCATAGAATGAAGAGATTGACACAAGATGGACTGGAGCTTTATACCCCCACCTACCTTAGTGTTTAGATACATATAGAAATAAGTTAGTAAAACTCCAGCACTGTCTATCTTTGCATTAGAGGCTGTATCTTACCTAGTGCCCCAGATAAGTAAGGGTACATGAGCACCACAACCTAAACATGTCATATAATACAGCACATATGTCGCCCTGTGGCTGGGATGACTGCAGACCTAGCCTTATTTTCAGCCAACAATTATTTGACCTGTTGGATTGGACTCATAGACGGTGTTTAGTGCATAAAACATTCAGCCCAAGTCATTCAGTCATTTAGTATAGAAAAAAAAGAAGAGTCGGTGAGTGATGTCACAGCAAAAAGTAATTTACTCTGTCTTTACATCCCAGCACACCTTGGCTTGTCTACACCAGCCTTTGTTAAAGTTCGGTTTTAAATTTGGTTCTGGAGCCAAATAAATGGTGGGATGGAAATGAGCACAGAAGTTGCATTGCATTGCATTCTGGGATTGTTTGGGTACTCTCACCTCCACTAAATAGAAGACTATAGTAGAGACTGACAAAATGGTAACAAAACTCAATGACGGGCTATTGTTTTGTTGGGATAACGAGGCTTTAGAACTGCTTGGCTCTATATGAGGTCATGGACAAGGGACCTTGAATCTTGAAATTTAAACTATTGCACAAACACGCAAAAAAGTATTTGCTTTTGCTAGTTTGTTTCATCCCTGGTTATAGAGCTCTTGACCTGACTTATGCATGTTTCTGCGCAACTGAAAACAATGTTACTCTGATAACTCGGTAATGTCGGTTTTTGTGTTTCAGAACGCTTCCAGGACAAAAGGTGGCCAAAGGTCAGGCATCGGTCATTGCCTATTGTTAAAAAGGCTGCACAGGTTTTAGATCAAGTGTTGTTAGAACATAATGGCAGTTTTATTCTCTACAATGATACAAATAAAAGGTATTTGTCCATTGCTGGTTCAGCATCTAGAAATGAGCTTTGGACCTTTGAACTTGAAGTCTGAGAACCCCTGTTTCATACCAATGCTCATCCAATATATGTAGGCCCCAGATTCCACATCCTTCGCTCCTATACTTGTCCGCTCCATTCCAGACCGTCTCAGTGAGTTTGTGAAAAGCAAGGCCTACTGCATCTGTGGTTACTCCGTCTTGCTCCGCTCTGAGTTCCTTGGAGCTCGAGGAGAGCACGTGCAAAGGGTACGAGTTCAGGCCATAAAAAGGGGATATAAAGGAGCAGGAAACAAAACAAACTTCATTCATCCAGCGTCCAAAAAGTTCTCTGCTGCTGATTATACATCGACTCAGCATATTGTTACTTCCATCAGGTATGAGTGAGTACATTGGCCCCCAAAACCAAATATGTTTTTGTATTTAAAATAATTTAATTGTGTTTTAGCTTGTGTTAATAGACATTTCAACCCACACTTTACCGTTATTTTATAGGAATTTCCGTAGAAAACTGTCGATTATTTCCGCAACGGAGCAGACAATAGACTTGTTCTGTATTTTGACGGTGAACGAAGGAGACCTTGTCCGCTGACAGTGATGTTCAGAGAAGTCACGGAGAAGGTGGAATGGCTCTCATTAATTAAAATAAAAATGTAGTTTCTCCGTTGGACAGACATGCACGTATGTGAGGTAACAGGGCCACACCATAAATCTGCTGTGACAGTTTCCTGTCTAACCACATATGTCGGTGCATTGGAAAACAAACTTAATGTGAGTCCCAAGGGATAAAAAAACAAAGCATATATCATGAGCCATCAAGTTTCTGATGCTCCCATGTTTGTAAGGAGAAAAAGTATTGGGTTGAACTAGACACAATCTGCAGTCTGCTTAGTAATTGACAGAACATCTGGAGATGGAATATCCTGTAAACAATCGTTTTTTTCTTTTATACCCCCACTGAAACCCAAGGGCTGGGCATTAGTAATTTACACACTACAAAGATGTGAGATGGCTTGCTGTTTCACAAAATGAGCTTGGTTTCTTCACACTTCATGCAAGGCCCACGCATTTAGACAGTGGGACAGCAGCTTTCCTTTAAAGACGAATGGATTCATGCCAAGCGCTCTGTTGCAAATGATCTTTTCAGCATGTTGTGAATCATTTCTGAACCTTGACCTCAGGTTTTATTAGTCAAACAATGAAACGAGGCACATGTTACACATTTGAAGGCTGAGTATGTAAATATGTTTGGAGCGTGACTGTCAACAGACATCTGTAAACACTATCAGCGCTGTGATTTCGTTAGCAACACTTCCTTATCCAGGAGCAGTCACAGACCAGAAACAAACAGTACAGAAAGAAAACTGGTGAGAACATTGCTTCTCATCCCGAGTGTATAAGCAGTGTATTCATCACAGTTATTCTAATGTTTTACAGTAAACAGAGAAACCACCATACCTTTGTGACTGAGTAGAGTTTGTGCAGGAAAAAATTCTTTCTAACACATAAAAGTTAGTCATGGAATCCTGCAGGGTTCTGTGTTTAGGCCTGTTCTATTTCAGGTTTGGGTTAAGCTTTAAAAAGGTAATAAAGCAATACAAAAAAGCCAGAATCAAACCTTAATGTTACGTTAAAGAAATCAAATAAAGTCTTGTGTAATAACAGTTTTTTAACACAAACCCATCGCATGGATACTAATCATACCAGGTGGACCAATACAGCTTTCTGATTCTGAAATGGCAACTAGTTAATAGGTCAATGCAAAATAAAACAAATAGAACCTTACTGAGGAGTATAAAGATTTATTATTATCAACAGTTGTGTTTAACACACAACAATGCAAAAAAAAAAAACAACTTCTATCCTGGTTTCATCTCATTCTATTGATTAGCTGGAACAAATATTCAATTTCTGATTAAACATGTTTGAAAATGTCAAGAAGTTCGACTAAAAAAGGAAACTAACACATCTAACTCTCTGAGTTGCTATTTTCCTTTCAAAAACAGCCGTGAGACACAGTCATACTAAACAGAGCCAGCTGTGGTAGGAAAGGGTCTGCTCCAGGTAACACACAGGTCACTCCACATGATCAGTTAAATTTTACAAGCTGATTAGGATGAGGCAGCCCCAAAGTCTGGTAAAAAAAATAAAATAAAAAGGTTTTTAGCATGTCCAGTGTTCGTGTGTAAGGTGCCTTTCAAAACATACGACGAGACACGTTGAATATTACATTAGAATTTTTTTTTAAGTGTAGGTGAAAGGATGTGGAGCTGGTGTTAGAGTTGAGCTCAACCAATACAACGATCTGTACCTCAGGAGCAGTCATAAAAATGTTACCTCCCCCGGTTAGAGCACAAATCAAGGGGAGAGTCATGACAGCAGCGGTGCGAGGCACTCAGTATCTGTCACGTTTACAGTCTGGTCTTCCCCCTGCAGGTGACCGCGGTTTGATCAAACAGGCCAGACATAGTGAACACCAGCGGTTACAGGCTGTGAGCATGACTGTGTTAGGGTGTGTGGGAGTATTACAGTACAGTGTGTGCCATTGACTGGTCCATCTGCAGTTACTTCACTGTAACACTAACTTCATTATATCACCCACTAAGATTCCATATTTCACATCTGATGACTGAACTATAGCTCGTAGACGGATTGGGCTTCTTCGTGCCAAAGCCATATGCCTCAGGACACCCAGCTGAGCCAGCTGGTGGAGGCTAATGTTTCACAGCGCAAAATGTACCATCTTTTCTTGATGTGATGGATATTATATCTTTGCCCCCTCCAGGTGCATCGAATCAGTTTGACTGTGTGTTAGCCATTTTCCAACTCACTGTACCCTCCCCATAATTTCAGTCAATCGGAACCCTCAGATGCTGTTTCATGTGTCAAATTAGAACAGACAGAAGGCAGATCTTTGTCTCCACCGTGACACTTTTCATTTTCGCCCCCATCTTTCCAGACCAAATCCGCGAAGTAGATTTAAAGCATAGACCCGAGGAATATTGTGTTGAAAAGACATTGAAAAGATGGCTGTGGTCTGTCTACATAACTTGTAAATGTGGTGAAGTGAAAAGTGGAGGACCGTACACACAATGTTGGGATATCTAAATATGGTTAAAAAGCTGTTAGGGTAGATCAAATGGATTATCCGAACTTGAAATTCAGTGTTTTATGTATGGAAAATTTGGACAGGACATACAGTAGCTTTTGTCCTTGCCAAAGTACCCATATCTATTTCAGATGTTATGTTACAACCACAGATTTGGGATTTCATGTTACAGACCAATACAATGCAGCACATAACTGTCAAGTAAAATAAAAAATTTAAATTTTATCTGAAGTCCTCTTTCCTTCAGTAATCTTAAATGCAATTTTACACAGTTCCATCCAATATTCCATCTTTTTTATTTGTCATTAAAACTTTTTTGTTTTTGGCACATTCCTATTAAACTTGTTTCATTTAACCCACCTGTCAGAGAGCAGTGAGCAGTTGGCCCTCAGTGAAAGGAGTGTGGCACAAGGAGAGCATTAGGGGCCAAGAGGCCCATAGTTATGCTGGAGTTGCAGAGATCCAGGAAAATCTGTTGGTACAAGAACATTTAGGCATGCACTCGTCAAATCTAGACTGAACATACATTCGCTCAATACTTTTCAGATTTTTTTTCCAAAAAATAAATAAATAGGAAAAGCAGGCATTTAAGTACATCAATTTTGTTCCACTTTGCAGCTCTGAAACATGTCACATTAAGTTACAAGAAAAACACATACAAGTTTATAGGGACGTGACATAAATGTGTAAAAACTCAAGGGTATAAATACTTTTGTCATAAACTGTCTGAGCTAGAACAATCCAAATATCAACATTGTACTCATTAAGCATCAACAATGAATGACTTGCCTTAAAAATAGCTGTTAAAGGGGCTTTCCACGGATGGCCAGTTTAAAAAGCTCTGAGCAACTCTGGTCTGAGGGATGCATTTGTTTTTAGCTGTAATGTGCCTCATCTAAAATGATGGAATACTTATTCGTACTCATTGTCACAATTATGTCCGAATGTGCCACGTAGGTATTTAGCATGCAAAAGATGTCCGCTTAGATTATGTTTGTATTGCATGTCTTCATGAAACGAGATTAGATCAATTTGTATTTTGTGTAGAGTCAAAATTACCAATCAAGAGAGGAAAAAGTAAAATGCAAATAAAATAAAAAAATAAATCTAGCCACTGAAAAGGTTGCTGCAATTTTTATCTGCTTATAGGAACATTTATAATGTGCTGGTCAATATTTTTAAAAGACAACATTTTACAGTGAAAAATTCTAGACTGGATTCCAGCAAAAACATTTGGTTGTAGTAGAAGGCTGTTGTATAATGTAATAAGACGGTGAGGATGTGCCAAATTCTGCAATAAAAGAGTTTAAATCCATTGATGTGGAGACTATGTGAACTTTACAATGAGCCTTAAAATCATGTTAGCGATGACGGATCAAATCTGTTCAAGCTCTAACATGATTTCAACGTCTTAATAATTACCAAAACGTTTGGTTTGGTCCTGTCATGGAAAGCATGATCCACACAATCTTGTTTCCACAAAGTCCATAAAGTTATCCTATTTGAAGTATCATTTCTTAGACAGCTCTTACTTATTTCTATGGTTATTAAGCTCAGAAGCAATGCATGGTGTCACCAGGGATCCAAACAAAAACATCAATCTATCCATCCATTTTCCAACACGCTTATCCCTATTGGTGTCGCGAGGGGTGCTGGTGCCTATCAAACAAAAACATATCTCTGAAAAAAAAAACTCTAGAATTGTTACTATAATAGATCATATTTTCATTAAATTTTTTCATATTGTTTTAATACACAGAGCCTTTGTGCATGACACCTTTATATACAAAAGTTGGAACCATATGGTCCTAGATGTGGTGCAGAGTTTTAACAGATTTCTGTTTAACTCATTTGAGAAACCAAGGACAACAAAGCGTGACCCAACTGGTTTTGCTGGATGTACTATGTCACCCAGGTGGGTCCCGTAAAGATACCTATTGAGAATCCAGACCCAGTTAGTGTTTAAAAAAATTCCAATTATAAGAATTATGTATTTGTTTTTTTATTTATTTTTATCTATTTTTACCAATAACCCTACTTTCAACAGTATGTGCAACCCCCCTTTGCCAGTGAGACAGTGTTTAGTCTTTTTTCTATTGCATTAACAACATTAAAGCACAAAGATATATTTGAGAAAGTGGACTAAATAGAAAGGTACTTTCTATTTAGTCCAGAGTTCTGGTTCTCCTTTTGTTCACGCTCATATTCTGCGAGAGACTGCTGTTGAGGGCCTATGTGGGCTCCAGACTTGGCCTAAACTTTGGAACATGGCCGTGTGGTTGTGGATTGGAGGGGACTGTGTCTTTCCTTGTGCCTCCTTAGCCTGGGGGCTGCTGTTCCTGTGCTCCGCTGCCAACCTGCCTCTGTGTCAGACGCATGGCGGCTCTGTGGATGTACCTAGTGTTTGTCTGCCTGTGGCTGCTGCGGCCTTCTGGACCCGAGACAACCCGGACCTTTCCTGTTCTTGAGCACTGATGTTACCAGGTTTTTTATGCTTCTTTCCATCCTAACTACCTTGAAGAACCCAAACATGCACCCACTCATGCACCCATTTAAACTATCCAAATGGTTGAAATTCAGATAAATGCAGTTTCTTTTTTCTTTAATATTGGCTTCCTAATTTGATGCCAAATACAGTCTTGGTCAATTAAAGTATATCTTGCAATCAGGAGACCACCTTCAGATGTCCATTTTGTAGAGACAAGATGCCATGGCACAATGAAGCAACCAGTTGTTGAAGATATGGTATGCCTAAAACGCCGAGACAGGAAGATGAGTAACAAAATCGACCATATGTTTTGGACTATTATCATTTTGAAAGACCCAATGATGACCAGTTTTTAGTTTGCTGATGGAGGTCACCAGAGTCTTCTTTATCATCTTAGTATTTCAAAGAGTTGTCAAGGCCATGCATTTACAGGTTTTCCAGAGCCTTTAAAATAAATATTGGCTCACAGCATTGCAAATAATCAACCTTACTTAATAGTGAGGTTCTTGTTCACTTTTGTATCCTTTGTTTTACACTTAGCCCACCTGAGATGTTACCAAAAAGCTACATTTTTGTCTAATCACTCTCACAATACTAAGTGAAAGAAGAGGAACAAACAGAATCTTTCTTTTCTCTGGTTCAAAAGGCCACAGAACAACGTTCACAAATGTAGGCGATTCCAAGTATTCTGGGGTGTGTCTTCCTCTCAGTACTAACCAAGATTCTTGTGCATCTGGCTCAATTTGATGTGTTTTCAGCTAAAACGCTGATGCACATCAACCCAGAAAGGTTACTGAGGTCCAGTGGGATTTGGATAGGAGCATTCCTGTTAATTGGTTTGAACTGCTTGACTGGGAAGGCATACTTTTCTGTTATTTAGTGAGAATGCTGGGGCTGTTTCCCACACCAAGCCTGACAGATATTGACAATTTCCATCAAAGATGTTCAGTAAAATTCTATCTCTGCCAGAATCGGCTATATTCCAAATAAAAAAGGTAATCTACAGGACTTCAATACAACAAAATATAACCTCTTTGTATTAAACCCACTTTCATTCATCCTGATTCTAAACTAGAGTTCATCACAAAGAGCATAGTTGAAATTCCTGTTCACATTAATGTTGACAAATTTCTACATTAAACTATTAGTTGTTATTCATAGAGCAAAGTGCTGCTTTACAGTATAAAACTGGTGTGCGACAGATTTTTTAAATCTACAGCGTACCTGACTAAACCACAGCCAGGGGCTTAAATGTGTGTAAGGAAAAACTGCCCTGGACTCTGTCATGAGTTTATTTATCCTGCATCATTCATAAGCACTGGCACAGAACAGGACAGCCTGCCTGAAAAGCCCTGCTCATGTTTGGTGTTTGCAGACCCAGAGTAGAAGTTTAATCCCGTGCAAATCTGCAGTGTTCATTATTTTCTTAGCAAGAATTTTGGCTGAAACAGTCCTCCACATTTCGTTCAAGACAGATGTGCCTCGTTAAAGGTCATCATCCCCAAAGCAACCCACAGCTTCTGGTTTTATTCCCCTTCAGTAATTAACATTCAAGCCTTTTTTTTGGATGTCTTAACAAAGATGGAGAAATGGACTGTGTGATGACAGATCAAATTATATTTCACACAAATAAAGACGACAGGCATTCTCTTTCAACTATTAAGGAATTGTGTGAATGTGGAACGATCTATCCAGCTCCCAAGCGAGATGACAGACAAGGTTTACGACCATGAGACAATATTTTAACAATATTTTTGTGAAAACTAAGACTCCCTTTTTCTCCTCTCAAATGCAGCAAACTTTTTACATATTACTATTTTTAAAAAATCTGGAATAAGTGTGGAATAATCCATTCAGTGTTTGACTATTCCATATGTTGTGGTTTCATGCTCATTTATGAGTTTTCAGACATAGAATAATGGTTTCAGAAACTGTGCACTGGGGACGGTCAAATGAGATCGAGACAATAATGACAATAACAATAGCTGAAGCGGATGCTAACGTTAGCATTGTTAGCGGCTAATTTTTAGCCAAACATGGTATCCTCATGGTGCTTACAAATCCCCTATAAGTTCCCTATGAGGATAATTCTGAGGAAAAAGATTTGTGTACTTGTATCTGTGAATTTGAAGTCACAGAGAAAGATGCAATGGCAGTTGAGCAATTGTAGATTCTGCATTCATATTTCTACCGAGTGCCCTGAATACTGCCAGAAATTGTTTTACTACTTGGGAAAGGCTTCTTTGAAGATTTAATAACTGTGCTTTCAGGCTATTCTACATCAAAGCTTTTTAGTCAACATTGTCTACATGTTACAATCTATCTTAAAGGCCATAACAAAAAGGGAGACACACCATGTATAAAAGGCAAGCTGCTCAACAAAACAAAGCTGTCCCGTCTGTACAGAAGGGCCCGTTTAAATAAGGAGGTCTCTTTCAGGATTGGTGGAGCAATCAAGGTGAGTATCCATTCGCAAAAGAGGAGAACTTTAACAGGAAGTGATGCAGATGGAAATACAAGAAATGACCCAGGAGAAGGTCTGCATCAAAATCCCATAGCGGAGTCAGCCGGCAGGAAGCAGCAACTAATTAGAAACGATTTAGAAAACTGTCTGTTCTGCCTAGATTTGTTTTGTAATTATGTTATTTTCTGTGTTGTTTTTTTTCATTTTTGTCTGTCCGATTATACATAATCTTTAAATATTAAAATCATCAGTTGTAATGATTAGTTACGCAGTACTTGAGTAGCCTTCCTACTGAATACTTTCTTACTCTTACTTGAGTAATTTCTTGGCTGACTACTTTTGATTTTTACTTGAGTAAAAATGTGTCTAACTAGTGCTACTCCTACTTGAGAACAATTTTTGGCTACTCTACCCACCTCTGGCTGTAGCTTCATGATAATGACCACATGAATATCTCTCCAAATAAATGCTATATTATATGACTGGATCATTTCGTAAGCAAAATAAATGTAACTTACCACCGTCATTCTCATGCTGCTAAGCAAGCTGCAAAATTACAAGGCAACCTCAGGCTACAGCTATAACAAACAGAAACACTTTCTGTTCTATTCATTCAGAACGTTAAAATACATTTTTTTGTACTTAATTCACTTTCTCTTGCTCATTTAGTTGTAATATGTACCGTACATATGAATATCTTTATTATTTATTATCCAGAATAGAGGTCTTCATCTCAGATGTGGAGGCCCAAACATCATTCACTCATTAGGATGCAAAAGGAAGAGTCAGACAAAAACAACGAGAAGATAGGAGAGAATGATGCTGCCAAAGAAGATTTTGTCATTTATTTACAAAACATAATTTCACAAGGTTTGTTACAGTAGGGGGCAAACAATGAATAAAGGAATTTAGACCAGACCAACCAGACTTTAAAAAATTCTATAAAAAGGCTGGTGATTGTGGACGGATTTATGTCCAAGTATATTATTGCTCCACCACCACCCACCCCAAATTTCTTTATCACAAGCCGTCACTGATTTAAAGGACTCTTTAGCAGTTTTCTCAATGGTAAATTAAATGTTAAATGATTAAAAAATAAGCATCAATTGGTCCTGTAAAGTTTAGGCCTTTGGATTATCAGTGCAGATCAGGAATTTTGACCCACACTGGTACAGGGTTAGAGTTGCACTAGATTTTGAGAAAATATTTATTTCTGTCATTTCATTGAGTCTTGACTTTGACTTGTAAAAAGATATTTTGTGAACAACAGTCCATAAGTGCTGAATATCACTAATTAGCAGGATATCTACATTACACAAATTTTATGGTCAGTATTAAGATAAACAATCTGATCAATTTAATGTCTGATTTATAGTAATGTCTGATTTATAGTTATGTCTGATTTATAGTAAAAAGAAAAGCAGTATTTCTGAATACTTGGGTAAAAACTCCAGAATTAAAGGGTCAAATTACAGTTGCAAAACTGTTTTTCTTTAACCTTACTTTTTGTTTTTGTCTCTCTATTGTATCGCCTGCAAGATTTGTTTTTCATTCATGCACCTACAGTAGGGACAAAAAAGGGACTTACCCAGGAAGCATATGTTCTGTTGTTCAGTCAATTTGAATCCAAAAAGAGGAGCCATGGAGGTATCCAGAGACTCTGGCAGAATCTGATGGCTGCCTTTTCGCTATGTCCTTTCAGGGCAGAAAGAACCGCTGTTGAACTTCTCTCCAGCTGAGAAAGTGGGAGCAGATAGCACCAGAGCAAGATGAGAATATAATAGGCCTCTCTTGTGACCCAAAGTAAAGCATCAGTTTGATCTCCAGCAATTCTAGTGCTGGAAACTGAAGGGTCAAAAGGTTCCTCCTTTGAATTCTCTTCTTTTTTCCTTCTCCAACTTTTCCACAGATTAAGTCCAGGTTATAGACCTTAAAATTATGCGCAAAACTTTGCATTTAATAATACATCAAACTTATAAAATGCTTTTTAGGACACTCAAAGAAGCTTTACAAGGAAAAGGTTTCATGTTTTGCTTCTTCACTAAATAATAATTAAACTAGATTGGTGTGATTATTAATATAGCCACATTTTAATTATACATATATATATATATATATATTTATAAAACTGCATTTCGTTGCCTTGTACCTGTACCTGTGTAATGACAATAAAGTTGATTCTAATCTAATCTAATCATTAGAGCAGGGTCACAAGCGAGGAATGTGCCCATCCCCAGCGGTGAGACGCGGGTTACACCCTGGACAGGTCAACGGTCCATCCCAGAACAACCAATCATGCACACAACCACTCACACCTAAGGGCAACTTAGACCAGTCAAGTTTTTGAACTGTGAGAGGAAGCCGGAGTACCTGGAAAGAAGCAACGCATGCACAGTGAAAACATGCTAACTCTGCATGCACGGATTTTGCATGGTCTCCCTGCATATACATCCGGCTTGGGCCTCCATCTAAATATGTCTTTGGGCAAGGACTCTTTAGCCAAAGCGGAAGTGCGTCAGCGGTCGCCATGATAAGTGCTGTCCAAATAGTGCAGTCAGTAAGAAAGGAGGTAGGAAAAGGAGCCTGTATGCGTCCTCTCACAGCCCCTTTAGCATAGGTACCTCGTGTTGTTCCTTACTGGCACTAAGGAGCTATAAGATATAATTCTTAGAAATTCTGTTCCTGCAGAACCTGTGCTTATCCGTCATGTCTCACTATCCTTTGCATGAAATGCTGTATCAGCACAGCCCACCACATAGAAGTTAACAAAAACGTCTGGAGAGAAGAGAGAGCCCACTTTGTCGTTCATTTTCTGTGGGCTGTAGGCCCGGATTTGACTAGAATCCTCCATGTATGTTTCCGTCGCGTAATGACGTCCAAGTTCAAGGCTGTCTGAAATCGGCACAGCAATCTGAAGCTCCTTTCCTCCCCACAATAGTGGTCTTACTTTTGACCCCATGAGAAGTCAAGGAACAGTAGCTAGGAGCTGTAATTTGGAACGTTTCTGGATGGAGCCTGGGATTTAAACCCAGGATCTTCTTGCTGCCTAGAAGAATGCTACCAACTGCACCACCGTGCAGCACGAGTTCACATATAATCATTGAATTTCCATCTGATGTGCCACTGCTGTGATCCTTAAAGTATGTATTTTTAGAGAATGCAAATCTCATTCCTTTCTCTAAAGTTTGCAAGCTGACTAAGAAGAAAAGAATTCTAACTGATTATTGCTAGATATGAGACTGATTAATTTTATAAAAAAGAAGAATTTTTAATATACAAATATAATTTAGTAGCCTTAGTCTGGGTGTTAACAGCCGCCTAATAAACCCTAATATGACATCTTTCTACTACAGGTGAGGGAACTATTACTGATAACTTTACAGAACCTCATTTCCCATAAGCTAAACATATGCGCAGCTGACTGACAGCATGCAGGACCAGCTGATGGAGACAAGGTCCTACTCTGTGGCCAGAACAATCTCTGCAATCTTGTGGCTCCGCTCAAAATTTCATGAAGTTTAAAATGTCGGTATGCTGTAACTTGGTACAGGAAACCAGCCCTGCCTAGCCATGACATGGCCCTAAAATACAATATTTAGCCATTTCTTTAATTATTATTTTACTTTTCTGTTGAACAATGGAAAAATAAGGGACTTATATAAACAAATTTTGCATGTAGCAAAAAAAAAAAAATTAACCAGACAAATGGATTGCCTGTGTACTGCCTATTTCATCCGTCTCCTGAAAAACGCAGCACAGCAAAATTAAGAATTAAGAGCAACGCTGACTTTTAATGTCAGTTTATATTGTTGGAAAACCCAAGAGCTCAAACTGCGTTACTTCTTTCCACCAGAAATCCAGTAATGATGTGGGGAGGAAAGTCTTTAAAAAGTTACAAGTGAAATCATGTGGGTGGTACACGCTGCTGTTCTGACTTCAGCCCAGCGATGCCTATTCAGATCACGGCCGCGTTGCTCACAGAGCGGCCCTCAAAGCTCCATGCTCCTGTGTGATTGCTCTTTCTGAAATTCTGCAGAACCTGGGGCAGACGCGTCTGAACAGGGAAGACGCATGAAGGCAGAGGTGGACAATGGCTGCTACTGTGCACTTTTGTGTTTGTGTTTTCAAAGAAGGGTCATTAACTGCTTACTTACAGGGAAACTCAGCGGGGTTCAAATATGTTTTGTCTCACTGCTGATTCAAGCAGCGTGACTCCGAGGTTCCTCAGTCTGCATGGGTGGCCCTTGGCACTACTCTCTCTCTCCCTCTCTCTCTCTCTCTCACACACACACACACACACACACACACACACACACACACACACACACACACACACACACACACACACACACACACACACACAAACACACACACACACACACACACACACACACACACTTAAAAACAGCTATTTATACAAACGTGCTGTTTAATCTTGCTCCTGAAAGCACAGACTTTCTGCAGGAGAAAATGAATGAATTTGTACATAAATTACTGGGGATATTTGCTTAAATAACCTGTCGCTCACTCCTCAAACACACGCTCCATATAATTCTCATACACCATTCTTAATTTGCACGATTGAACACATGCCGGTGAGAACATATACACAAACTAAAGGAACAAAATCATGAGGAAATGTGCTTTATGCTTGTTTATATAACTGCTACATAATGTTATTCATAAAGGGACACACACACACACACACACACACACACAGGCTTATGTTTTTCACTCCCATTTAAAATTCCCACCCCCCGACGGATCGTAAAAACAAACTGCACAAAATATGGCGTTTGTCCTCTGATTAAACACCCCGCATTCCAGCAAACGGTGCTCGGCCGGCCCGGCAACAGCAGTCATATTGACAGTCGGACATGTGGTTCGTCTGCATGATCGCTCATGAAGGGAGGCTTTATGGCTCAGCCAGCTCCCTATAATCAGCATCAACTGGACCCAAAGCGTAGAAGAAGGACTGCACCCTCCCTCCCTTCATCCCGGCCAGCTGGCCTCCGGGGGTCAAAAAAGACAGTGACAACAACTATAGCTTCCATGAGGGAGCAAGGGGTCCAAATCACCCCAATAAAGAATTATATTTAAAGCCATAGTTCCCCGTGTGTCTCTCCAAATGGTTGTTTTGCAACTCTTTTGCATTATATAATGCAACATTTAAGGGAAAAAAAAGTGGTTGTATGACAACAAAATACTAAAGTTTTGATTTTAGAAGTTATAAGAGATGTCTGATTTAAGCAATAGCTTAGATTTAACAGAAAACACTCTGTAGTGAGCTTGGTCTGTTCATTTGCCACAATAGACAGTAACCTGTTAAAGTACTAAAACTCTGGCAGCATTCAGGTAGACTTACTTCTACACTGGTTCTGAAATTGAATAAAACATAGTGATATATATATATATATTAGGGGTGTCAACAATAATCGATTCAGCGATGCATTGCAATGCGGGGCATGCACGATTCAGCATCGATGCGGCAACATGCCATAATCGATTATGTCACTGTTTATTTTCTGGCCTCAAATGGACAAGTTGTGAAGTTTCAATTACTTCCGGGGGCATAACAACAACAATCAAGATGGGTGAGGCGGAGGGAGATGACCGCGATAGACGGGTAGGCCTAATTAAAAACGCACCAAAAGCTTGGAAAGCGGATATCTGGGCACATTTTGGATTTTACGAAGTCAATGGGAAACTAGATAAGACTTTCGCGGTGTGTAAAACCTGCCACACTAAAATCAAGCACATTCGGTGACATTGACATTTATGTCACAGATACAGACATAGTAGCCAATAAAATATGTTATTATCTGATTGCTCTTGTTGCCTCATGACTGATGAAAAATTTGCCTTGTGTGCAGTAGAATTTTGATGCATCGCAATGCATCGTAGAATCGTAATCGAATCGAATCGTGAGGGCAGTGCTAATGCACACCCGTAATATATACTGTATATACATATATATGTGTGTGTGTGTGTATATTCATATTGTTCAGTATTCATATTGTTCAGAGAAATAAAGGAATTAATTAATGTTTTAGCTAAACTTCAAGAATAGATGTTTGGATTTTCACCGATCCAACCAGCATCTGATTTTCAGATCTTGAAAAAGCTCCCAGAGGGTTCCTATTGTTTTCTGTCACGGCCAGAGCTTTTACGTCTACACTCTGTTCCTCAGAGGACCCTGCTGATGATGGGTAAACCTCTATTTGTTGCTGGGTAAATATAAGAATCAAGACTTTTTATTGTCATTATGTAACCATAATGACATTTTTTTTAATTCCCAGCCCCAGTGGCCCGAGTAACGCACTGTTTGTAATCTGATCAATCAAATTGCACGATAAAGGAGCCACAGGTCCATTTTGAATGCTTATTTTTTTATGAAACGTGCAGCACAGATCCAGGGCAAGTTTGATAGACATGAGAGCACACAGAGCAAGAATCAATGTTGTGATTTTATCTGACTGTGGATCAGATAAACAACCAACCACAAAATATGAATCTGTATTGATTAACATTACTGGGCTGGGGGTCATAGCTGTTTTCAGGGACCCCTCCTTGCACCTGCCACCGTTGGTGGACAGGCAGATGGTGGTTCGACTGAGCGCCGGGGTGTCTGCGGTAATACCGGGAGCAGAAGATAGCAGGAGTTCCAGGAAGGCTCTTGTGATCATAGTTGAGAACCGAAGCCTGGGTTCTTCCAAGGAGGCTGAGATAGAGTAGGAACCAAGTCAGGACCCAGAATTGTGCCGATGCCTTCAGAAAAGGAAAAGACCAGAATGAGTCTTGAAGCATGAGGCAATTTAGCAACAGGAAGAAGGTTGGGTCAGGTGAGCTAATGCTCTGATGCCTTCCTTCTGACTGATGGTCTGGGGCTACAACCATGAATTCTGTTCTCTAGCAGAAAATGTCCAAACAACAGTCCGTGACCTTAAGCTCAAAAGCACTGGAGTTATGCAGCAGAACAATGATCCAAAGCACGGCAGCAAGATTACCTTTGATTGGCTCAAAAAAAACAAAAAACAGAAACAAAACAAAAGGAAGGTTTTAAGGCAGCCAAGTCAAAGCCTGGGTCGTTCATCTTTGAAAACCCTCCAATAAGTTAAAAGAATTCTGAGAAAAAGAGTGGGGCCAACATTCCTCCTCAGTAATGCAAAAGTCTGTTACTGCAAACGTTGGATGGCCATTGTTCCTGCCATAAGTGGCACAACCACTTATTAGGTTGAGGGTCTATTATGCTGTCACATAGAGCCTTAGACTTAGATTCATTAAAACAGAGTTTTGGATTTGTAAAACCTTTACGCTGGTTGTGAAAGTAAAAAAAGGGGGGGTTCTCAGCTTACCCCCAAAATATTGCAAAAAGTCTGATCTCGTCTCGTTCTCATGAATCCAGTATTACGTATCGTCTCGTCTTGTAAGCCAGATTTATTATTACACCCTTATTAGTCACACAGCTGCACTTTTACATTCTTTGTTCTTTAAATTGACTTGGAGAACTTTCTTAAGTTGGCTTAGCTGATGTGCCTAAAGCTACACAACATAATACACTGAGGCTTTACGACTGTATCTGGTGACAGTCAGAAGCAGCCAGTAGTGCTATAGCAAGATTCTGGGTTAAATTCCTCAGTATTTTATGTTCCCCATTGGTTTGTAGTGTGTTCTGGAAAAGCTTTCAGGTTTCAGCTGTTATAGCTGTTCGTTGGATTGAACAGGGTGGCCTCACAGGGAACGCTGCATTCAACTCACCTTTGCAAGTGCTTCTCAAATACAGCCCAGTCTAAGAGACAGTGCTCAAGTACTATCCCAGATGTATGCTACGCATCAAGAGTTTCATTGGTGTCCAGAGCAGACGGCGCCCAAATGGCCACAGATCCAATGGCTTTCCAGTGGCTTTATGACTTGAGATCTTAATAAAGTGTTTGAATGACTTTCCAGTGCTTTCATTCAACCTAATTCCCTTTAGTGGAGGACAGCAAGCTCCCTTTGAGTGCTGTGAGGATCTGCCCTGAAGAGCTTTGCAGGTTTTAATCACTGAAGAGTCTTTACAGAAGGGATTTTCCCAGTGCAATTCATCATTGTCTACTTTACTGCGCGTGTGAGAGTGAGTGTGTGGGTCCATGACAGGACTTTACAGCTATTAGTGGGGATTTTACCTCACTTTGAGCTTGTGATCTCTGTCGTTTTAATAAGTATGGACCGAGATTGGTCCTGAATCTCCTTCACAAGCGCTGCACATACCCAGAGGGTGCTGCACCTCATCATGCAAAGGACCACCACCACCATTGACGTGTGGTTGGTCTACCTGACATGACATCACAGAGGAAGCATAGGCAAGACAGAGTCCAATAGTAACACAATCCGTCATGTAGTCAGGAGTTTGGGAGCTCGATGACAGACAACCACGAAGAAGAAAATGAACACATTTTCTGTGACTGACGATTGTTTCAACACTTTCTTTTAACCCTATAGGTTTTCTTTATTATCTTCAGTATCAAAATAGTGTTGAAGGTGCTTTGTGTAATCTCCTCCAACAGACAATACATCCATGTTTTTTTTTGTTTTTTTTTAGTGTCGTGTAACATGCATTAGTGTTTAGCACTGCAAATTAAACACTTTGTAGAACTACATTTTGCTGCAATTACATCTGCAAGTCTCTTAGGGTACATCTCTAACAACTTTCCTCTCTGAAAGATGGAATATTTTTGTTCACGTGGCCTTCTTTCTCCAGCAACCTATTTTTATATTCTTCCGAACAGCCTAGATTTGTGGTGTGCACGACTGAAGAGCTGTGGACCTCTGCAGCTCCTCCACAGTAACTATGAGCCTGTTGGTTGGGTCTCTTTATTGGGAAAGAATAAACACATCTAGATTTGTCAGGCAGTTCTAAACGTGTATTATAAAAACAACAGGTGCCCAGTTTTCTCAAGACATCATTGATAATTCATAGCCTCGGGCCTTGCTTCATTTCTTATATCATGCATGTACACATGTACTTATAGGAAACAGAAAACGAGGAAGGATGCTTCACTACAGGTGAAAATGATCTCATGTCTGATATTTTGCCTGATTTTTTTATGCATGGAGTGACAATGAGATGGCCTTGAGTGGAAAGCAGATTCGGAGCACAGCAGGGCTGTATTTACACTCGTCAGCTGATGCCTTGAACCCACATTAGACACAGCATGCATAGGTACCCTTTGACAGGGTACCTATGTACCTAGAAATCTGAGCGTGAATTGTTTTATCAGACTTCTTGGCACTTCTGAATAGAACACCACTGAAAAGTGTCGCTGGTTGGCACAAAAAGCACAAAAAATGCGTTATTAAGCTAACCATATGCATTCATTCCTTTATTAGCTTTAATTCCTAATTCTGTGTTTAAGTTTAAATATTGAAAAGGTGCTAAATGTTTCTGCCTCTCCGCTTTATTTTTCAGTCACATGCTTTTGCAACAAAAATGTATTTAGTTATAATACAGTCCATTTTAGTTGATTCCTCACTGTCACCTAATAAATAGTAAAAATAGAAATATTTCTAGCATAGTAGTATCAATAAACCTAACTATAACACTGAAACTGTGCAAATATTGCATTTGTGGCACATTAATAAACCTAAATAATAAAGACAAAGAACATGGGATATTAAAACATATTTTGTCCTGTGTTTTTGCCTTTGTTTTGTTTTCTTCTGTCATGGCTTTAGGGAAACATCGTGGTTTCTGTGTGTCTCAAAAACGCTACACTGAGTCCATCAGGCTACACATTTATGGCAGCTCCAGCAACCCGTACTAATGTTGATACAGCCACCGACAAGGCAAGGTAAGTTTATTTATAAAGCACTTTTCAGTAGCAAGACAATTCAAAGTGATGATGGGGGTCAACTTACTGTCTGTAGGCTTGCAGTTGATGTGAGGCCAACTGTACAATCTTTCCACTCACACGGGCTGACCTAACCTCCGACAACAAAGATGTTATAATGGAGGTGAAAGTGAAGCTCACAGCACTACCAGAGGAGTTTTTGCCTTATCAATGTACATTAAGGCAAAAAAGACAAGGAAAAAAATTTTTCAAACGAGTTTTAAATCATGTCAGTGAAGTTATTTCAAGAAATCCACTGACAAATCAACAAGTTTAAATGCCCAATTTATACCCAACTTAAACCTTCTATTAGTAACTTAAAATAGTTACTGCAGACTGCAGTAGATGTCTTCATATTGGCATTGAGCTAGCCATGAGTTACCTTCGTACAGACCAACACGTGATTGTTCCCCGATGATCATTGTTGTGTTCAGCTGCTCAGGTCGGGCAGGTGCATATCCATATTTTACAATTTTTTAGACTCATTTCAGGTTTTGGGAAAGAAATAAACTGTATTACACCCTCTAAATGTTCAAGATAACACATGTCTGAATTGTATTTTCCCCTGTGACAAAGTTTAACTATTGTTACGGATGTTTGTTTTTTTACTAAATCCCTTTGACCACAATGCGCTCAAAATGATAAATCCTGGTAATGTTGTCGGAGCTAAAGGGTCTGCAGCTCTTGCAGGTAAGGAGCATTTCACTTTGGGACAAATTGTGATCACTGGTTGGTCAGTTACTGATGAACCCCCAAGATCGATTGACAGGTGACGTCACGTCAATTAAGAAGCAATCCAAGATACTGGCTTCAGGCTGGATTTAAAATATTACTGAAAATATCTAACCGTTATGGTGAAAAGTTATTCAGCATAGTAGCCGACCCATTGTTTGAATTATGCTATGCATGTCTTTTTTTCTTAATACATGCTTCCCAGATAGCACTGTATGATAGTAACTCTCCACCTTTGAACACACTTTCCATTTGGTGTAAGATGTTAAGTCTTTTCAAGTCAAAGGGTTCAAGTCCAGGGGAAGTCATGAGTCATTGGTATGAAAGTCCAAGCCAAGTCCAAAGGCTTATACGGTTCAGTCTAGTCAAGTCTAAAGTCTTTACATTTGGTTTTAAGTCAAAAGGTTTGAGTCCACACCTCTGCTAAATAAACAAAATAGTAGTATTTGTTTTAGAATTAACAATAGTTTTAAAAAGTATTTTCTTTTCCTAAATTATGACCTCCAAGTTGGCATGAAACTGGAAATTGTTTTAAATAATTCCAAATCACCTTAGGTAAAAAAAAAAAGTAATTAGATGTATCTTATTGAATGACTAGATTAAATATATAAGTAATGTCCAATTCAAAACAAGGCCTAAAACTTTCCATTTTAATAAAGCTTGTAAACAGAGCAACTTAGGTTAGCCAGAGCTATCTCTGTACTTATGCAGCCTTTTGGGTAAAAGGTATATAGCCACGTAATATGCTTATTAAAAAAAGACCAAAAACCGTTTGATCATGATAAAATAAGGTTATATACACCAGGCCTCCATCCTAATAATGATTTGATGGTCCTTTTTGAGCCGAAAGATAATTTGTTCTCGGGCGCGATTAACAAATATAAACAGGCGTGGCGCCATCTAGCGGCAGTATCGCAGAACTATCATAATGCCGGTTTGCTTAATGTGTAAATCACTTGTAAATAATGCCGGACCGAGCCTGAACCTCTGCAATACCTCGCAATAAAGCGGCAGCAAAGCGTGATCAAAGACCAACCGTTAATAATTAAATACACCGATCTACAGCAACTTTAAGAGCCTCATATCAGAACATTTACTCACGATCAACTCTGTGGTCACATCTGAGTAATCAGCAGGTTTAGCCTCAGCTTCAGTGAATACCAACGTTCATACTGCATTCCCAGCGACATTCCAGTCTTTTCCCTCTTGGAATCATAAAGACAATACGGTTCACATTGAACCTAAAAATAAAACAATTAAATGTGGTCTATTAAATATAAGGTCTCTCCCTCCAAAGACTTTGTTAGTTAACGAATTGATTTCTGATAAACAGATTGATTTGTTTTGTCTCACAGAAACCTGGCTACAAGAGGACTACGTTAGTATAAATGAGTCAACTCCCTCCAATTATTCAAATTTCCACATTCCCAGATCTGTGGGAAGAGGAGGAGGAGTGGCAGCCATCTTTCAGTCTGATTTATTAATTAGTCCCAGGCCAATTAATAACTACAGTTCTTTTGAACATTTAACCCTCAGTTTCCCTCATCCAAACTGCAAAGCAATAAAACCTCTTCTGTTTGTTGTTTTGTATCGTCCACCAGGCCCTTATACTCAGTTTTTGGATGAGTTGTCAGATTTCTTATCTGATTTGGTGTTAAATACTGATAAGGTTATTATAGTGGGTGATTTTAACATCCATGTTGACACAGAATGTGATAACCTTAGTGTAGCCTTTAAAACTATCCTAGATTCAATTGGTTTTGCTCAAAATGTGCATAAACCGACGCACTCTCGGCTCCATACTTTAGACCTTGTGCTGACATATGGCATTGATTGTGAAGAATTAACAGTATTTCCTCACAACCCTGTCCTATCTGATCATTTTTTAATAACATTTGAGTTTAATCTAACGGAGTTCTCCACCCCCAAAAGAGGGTTCCATTATAGTAGATCTTTATCGGATAATGCTGTATCAAAACTTAAAGAGTCTGTCCCCTTTTTAATATCCTCCGTATTGCAGAAATGCCCTGTAGATGGCAGCAATGTTGTTTCTTCCAATTCACAAATAGATGTCTTTGTAAACGGTATGACTTTGTCATTGCGTTCTGCATTACACAATGTAGCTCCCTTGAAAAAGAAGGTGATTATTCACAGGAAGCTGGCTCCTTGGTTTAATTCAGAGCTGCATTCCTTGAAGCACAATGTTAGGAAATTGGAGAGAAAATGGCGCTCTACACACCAAGAGGAATCCTACCTAATCTGGAGGGACAGTCTATTGTTGTATAACAAGACCATTCGCAGAGTTAGAGCAGCATATTTTTCATCATTAATTGAGGAGAATAAGAATAATCCTAGATTTCTCTTCAATACAGTTGCCAAACTTACCCAGAGCCACAGCTCTGTTGATCCAGCCATCCCCTTAGCTCTTAGCAGTAATGATTTTATGGGATTCTTCATAAATAAAATTGATTCCATTAAAAATAAAATAATTGGCATCCTCCCAAACATGATTACCTCGTCCTCAGTAAGTGAGGCAGCATTGGAGGAATCCTTAGAACCTGCGCAGTGTCTGAACTGTTTAAAAGCAGTAGAGCTTTCTGAGCTATCTAAAATTTTAGCTTTATCTAAACCTTCTACCTGTATGTTAGACCCAATCCCAACCAAGTTGTTTAAGGAGGTATTCCCTCTGATCAGTGGTCCTATTTTAGACATGATTAATCTATCCTTAGTAAATGGATATGTACCACAGGCTTTTAAAGTAGCTGTTATTAAACCTTTACTTAAGAAACCTTCTCTTGATCAAGATGAGCTAGTAAACTACAGACCTATATCTAATCTTCTTTTCTTATCTAAAATTCTTGAGAAAGTAGTTGCTAATCAACTTTGTGAACATTTACAAAGTAATGACCTACTTGAGGAGTTTCAGTCAGGCTTTAGAGCTCATCATAGCACTGAAACAGCTCTGGTGAAGGTCACTAATGATATTCTCATGGCCTCAGATAATGGACTTGTGTCTGTACTTGTCCTGTTAGATCTCAGTGCTGCATTTGACACAGTTGATCACAATATTCTCCTACAAAGACTTGAGCATACTGTAGGGATTAAGGGAAAAGCATTAGGCTGGTTTAAATCTTATCTGTCGGACAGATTCCAGTTTGTTCATGTTAATAATAAATCTTCTTCAAACTTTAGGGTCACCTGTGGAGTACCACAGGGTTCAGTCCTTGGACCAATTCTATTTACTATATATATGCTTCCGGTTGGCAAAATTATCAGACAGCATGGGATTAATTTCCACTGTTATGCTGATGACATTCAGCTATATTTATCCATAAATCCTGATGAATCCAATCAGTTACTTCGACTGCAGTCATGTCTTGATGACATCAAAAGCTGGATGACTTTAAATTTCCTGCATTTAAATTCTGACAAGACAGAAGTTGTAATCTTTGGGCCAGAGTCCTCAAAAAATAAACTTCTTAATCAATCACTTAATCTGGATGGCATTAACTTGGCCTCCGGTAATAAAGTAAAAAACCTTGGTGTTGTTTTCGACCAAGACATGTCATTTAAATCCCATATTAAACAGGTTTCCAGAGTTTCCTTTTTTCACCTCCGGAATATCGGCAAAATTAGAAACATTCTGTCCAGGGGTGATGCTGAAAAACTAGTCCATGCATTTGTTACTTCAAGGCTGGACTATTGTAATTCTTTACTATCAGGAAGTCCACAAAATGCAGTTCGAAGTCTTCAGCTGATCCAAAATGCTGCGGCAAGAGTCCTGATGAAAATCAACAAGAGGGATCATATTTCTCCAATTTTAGCTTCCCTTCATTGGCTTCCTGTTAAATCAAGAATAGAATTTAAAATTCTTCTTCTAACGTATAAAGCCCTTAATAACCAAGCTCCATCATATATCAGAGCTCTGATTACCCCGTATGTTCCTAACAGAGCACTTCGCTCTCAGACTGCAGGTCTGCTGGTGGTTCCTAGAGTCTCTAAAAGTAGAATGGGAGGCAGATCCTTTAGCTATCAGGCTCCTCTCCTGTGGAACCAACTCCCAGTTTTGGTCCGTGAGGCAGACACCCTGTCTACTTTTAAGACTAATCTTAAAACTTTCCTTTTTGACAAAGCTTATAGCTAGAGTGGCTCATGTTACCCTGAGCTATCTCTATAGTTGTGCTGTGATAGGCCTAGGCTGCTGGAGGACATCAGGGTCTAATTTTCTCACTCTACTGATTTCTACTGTTCTTCATTCTACGGTTCTCCAGTTTTGCATTGTATTACATTGAAATGACTGTCGTCATTTCAGCTTTTAACTTTTTGCTCTCTCTCTTTTTCTTCATAGTAGGTACACCTGGTCTGGCGTTCTGTTAACTTTGACATCATCCAGAGAAGACGGCTCACCCGTTACTACCATCTAATGTAGAACAGATTACTAGATCAATGTGTGCTTCTGTGCTTTTTGTCTCTCTTGTTGTGTCTCTGCTCTGTCTTCTGTAACCCCAGTCGGTCGAGGCAGATGACCGTTCATACTGAGCCCGGTTCTGCCGGAGGTTTTTTTTTCCCGTTAATGGGTGGTTTTTCTTCCCACTGTCGCTTCATGCTTGCTCAGTATGAGGGATTGCAGCAAAGCCATGGACAATGCAGACGACTCTCCCTGTGGCTCTACGGTTCCCCAGGAGTGAATGCTGCTTGTCGGGACTTTGATGCAATCAACTGGTTTCCTTATATAGGACATTTTGACCAATCTGTATAATCTGACCCAATCTGTATAATATGATTGAACTTGATTTTGTAAAGTGCCTTGAGATGACATGTTTCATGATTTGGCGCTATATAAATAAAATTGAATTGAATTGAATTGAATATTTTTTTGCATGTTTTTTCACTGGATCTTGGACCTTTCTTCATTGTTTGGTTTGAAGATATTATTAGTCGCTTCCTTGTTTGAACCCCTGCTGTGCATGTGCAGTATGTACTTCTGTTAAAATCGTAAATAAACATGACCTTTATTTATCAACAAATTGAGCAAAAACAAATCATAAACACCAAAATAACAACTAATACACTGGCAAGACGTGATAATCTTTCATAAACACTTTGTATGCAACCAGAATGAGCTACTGAAAAAAAGCCAAATAACGTGGCTATGCACCTTTAAGCTTCTGGGGGACATTTTCACTCTGCTGCACTCTGCCACTTCCTGCTACTACTCTCCAGTTATTCATTATTGAGTTATTGCTGCCATCAGATTATATTTTTATGTTCTGTCTGTGTATCGGTGTTTTGCTGTATGATCTTTCAAGGCTTTTCCTTTTCTTTAATAATGAATATTTCATACACAGTGGAAGTAAAATAGGGACAGAGTCTGGATCTTGCCAGACAAGTTATTGACTCCTTGCATCGAATGGCTTGACACTACTTCCGTTTTAAGAAGCGTTACTACCAGTACTTCTGGTCCCTGTCTCCCTGGTAGAGAAACATTGGCACTTTTTTACGCTCGCTGCCTCCAAGACCTGCCTAAAGTCAATATTAGTGATCCACAACTGTTCGTGTTTTTGTTGTCACTACATCTGCCACTGGTTTCCAGATCTCAGTTGTCACAGCCAGCCTCCAGGACTCCCAGCCTTCTTGGGATGATCCCCAGGTCGCCCTACACTCTAGTATTTGTTTGCTTTCCATGCACTCCTGAGGACATATTGATGTCTGGGGGCCTGTCATGATTCACAGCTGTTTGTGGGTTTTTTTGCTTGTTTGTTTGCTGTTATACTTCGGTCTCCATTCTGTATCTATTTTATCTTCCGTCCCTATCAGTCCCCCCTTAGATTCTTCTGCCCGGCTGCTTGGCATTCTGTTGATTGCCCACCTGGTTTTCGTGTAGCTCATCCCATCGCCACAGTATTTAAGTTAAGTTGCTGTCTCTTCTTGGCTAGATACAGCTGTTGCTTGCTCAGCAGTTCATTTGTTCCCTTGTGTCCTGTATGTTTCCATTTCCTTCATTAAAACATTTCCTCATCATGCATCTGCCTTGATCCAGTTGCAGTTTGGGTCTGCAACAACCTCAAAACACGACAGTTTACTTAAATCTTTTTCAACACATGCCATTTTCATGAAAAGAATAGTTACAACCACAGTAAAGTGTTTTTTTTTTCTTTGCAAATTGTATTTTTGTAGATATGCCTAAATGGCATTGAAAAGTAATTAAGGTATTATATTGCAAATATACTAAATGTATGTTGGGTTTACTGTGCACAAGAACTGCACAAGTGTTTGGAAAAGCATGAATGGAGGAGATTAGCTAAGTGTTTTGCTCCCACCCTCCACTGCGCTCACCACACAGAACGATGACACATACACACACAAACATACAGTCACATTCCTCCCTCCCAGCGCTCCTGGCATCAGTCGCAGCACTGCGTGTAAGACACCCCTCATTAAGTGCGTATGTGAATTTTGACTGTCAATCCCCCCACATCCCCAACATCCGATTAAACATACATGGGAGGGGAACGGTTATAACGTTACTTTATGGGTTTGCCTAGCCGGTGCGTATGCATGTGTGTTTGTGTAAGCTCGTATCCTGCTGTGTTCACCCAGTGAGAATGTTTCTGTTTGCTTACAAAGAACTTTTGTTCAATATGGGACCCCAGCAAAATATGTAAAAATAGCTGTTGTTTGTGAGTCCTGCTGCAGAACATGCCATCTACTGTTGATTTGCACTGTTAATTATTGCACTGTATTCTTTTCAGGTTAAAAAAACCAACAAACTGGCATCTCTCTGCTATCCACTGTGAGAGCTGGTGTGCAATGTTATAAAATAGCAAGCCACCAGAGGGGTATGTGTCACTACCTCGCTGATTATTTCTGCTGCTTTGACTCACTGTCTTTCAAAGCACAACGACGCAAAGCTGTATTAACCCATACAGTGCCGTGTCCCTGGACACATTTCTTCAGACTCTTTGTCACACCTAAATGTTTTAGCCCATTAAATAAATGTCAATGTCTGACAATGATAACCCGAGTAAATACAAAAGGGCACTTTTAGAAATATGATCTCCTTTCATAGGGTAAACACGGTATCTAAACCTATCTGGCTATATGTGAAAAGGTAATTGCCCCCTAAAATAAATCACTGGTTTTGCAACAAGTTCAATCAGGCATTAGTAAGAACAGTATATGGTTCAGACTGCTTCAGGATTTTCACTCAGAGACTGGAATCCATGGCTACAACAGTTATAGCAATTTTTCCATTGCCTTCAAGTGTTTCCAGTAAGTGACAATCCGTCTTTTTCATCGATGTGATTGAATGATCACCCATTCCTCTTTGCAAAATAGTTTAAAAGCTGACATAGAGGGTTTCCAAAAAGGAATTAACCAAGGTTTTATATAAGCTAGAGATCAGCAGTCAAGGTTCCAGCCCCCAGACCATCATACTCACACCACAGTGTTTAACAGTTGCTATGATGTTCTTTTATTCAATAATGCTGGATTGGTTGTGTGTCAGACACATCAGGATGCACACCTTACAAAAGGTTCCCCTTTATTCTCGCAAGTCCACAAAGTATTTTTTCAAATCTTGTGGATCCCTTAAGGTGTTTTTGGCAAACACCTTAAGGTGAGACAGGCGTCTGTGTTGTTTTTGATCTGCAGTGGTTTGGCCCTTGGAGGCCATTTTTGTCTGTCTTATTGTTGAACTATAAAACACTGACCTTTACTGAGGTAAGCGTGGCCCACTGAAGTTACAAAATTTTCTGGGTGATTTTGTGATCTCTTGGATGATTTGTTGATGTGCTCTTGGAGTACTTTTGACCGGCTGACAACTCGAGGGAGGGTTAATCATGGATCCACAATTTCTTCATTTATGAATAAAGGTACTCACTATGCTTCACAAGGGTCCCTAGAAATAGCTTTGCAGTTTTCCAACTATTTCTAAACTAATATTTCTCAATGAATGCATTTCACCTGTTCCTGATTTTCTGTAGATTGAGTCATAATGAGTTGCAATTGGAGATATGTTAACCTACTTCTTGTTGTCAGAAAGGTTCTGTTTAAAGGATTACTGGATCGGCAGGTCAAGCAGTAATGTGGTCCAGGTATGACTATTCAGTGTAAACCAAAAATGTGGTTAAATTAAGTTTTTTATAATTTAACAAGGGAGGTCAATTTTCACGTAGCACTAAGTTGGTTTGGATAACTTTCTTCCTTAGCCACTCATTTGTTTCCTTAGCAGGGTATCTAAAGTTATTGACATAAGAGGAACCCAATATATGGCTCATCTTCAGCGTTCTGGCAGAGAGAGTGAAGGTTGACGGTAAATGCTTTCTCCTCCTTGCTTGACTGTGATGATGTCATTCTTCAGGTTCCTCCAAACACATTGGTCTAAGCTGATGCCAAAGACTTGGCTCTTGGTCACATCCAACCACAGCTCTTTCTTCTGAGTCTTCTCTGATTCCTTTATATATTCACTGGCAAAGTGAAGCTGGGTGAGTTCATATACTATTTTGCCAAAAGTATTCACTTCCCCATCCAAATATTCAAAATCAGGTGTTCCATTGTCTTCCATGACCACAGGTGTATAAAATCTAATAGTTATGCAAACAACAAACATTTGTAAAAGAATGGGTTGGTCAATCGCTACCTCCAAACTTCACGTGACCTTCAGATTATCTCAACAACAGTGCATAGAGATCTTCCTGGAATGGGTTTGCATGGCCGAGCTGCTCCAAGCAAGTCATACATCATCAAGTGCAATGCACAGTGGTATAAAGCACCAGACCACTGGACACTAGAGCAGTGAAGGTGCAATCTGTGGGATGATGAATTGTGCTTCTCTATCTGGCAATCTGATGGACCAGTCTGGGTATGCCAGTTGCCAGGAGAATGATACTTGTCAGACTGTATAGTGCCAAGAGTAATGTTTGGTGGATGGGGGAATTCAGGTGGAAGGGGTGGCCTAGTGGCTAGAGAGCCAACTGTTCGCATCTTGGAGAGACCCCCAAGGTCAGCAGTTTGAAACCCAGTCTGTCATTCTGGGTCCCTAAGCAAAATCCTTGGCCACAGATTGCTCTCTGTGCGCCACTACAGTATACTGCTCCCTTAAAATGAGGTTACATGTTATATTTTACTTTTTGAATTACAGTTTCATTTAACTGAAATGAAATTACCTTTCATTTTATGATTTTTAATAGGAATATTTGCTAATTTCCCATATATTCATATACAATTAATATTTATATGCTGACTATAGATGTCTTTGATATTTTCCAACGGTTCAATTGCTGGTGAAATATATAACGACAAAAAACAAGATTGAAACTTTTTAATTACCTTTAGAATGTGAACCACTAAAAACCTAAAACTGGGACAGCAGCCATGTCTACAAAAAGGCATTGCCATGTAATTTACCGCAAATTCATTATGTTCAGGTCTTTCTGAATATAACCATGTCTTTCATGCTATGTTGGAAATCAAATCACTTTTGGGCATATGTGAAAAGACTGGAGAGTAAAATGAGACAGACAGTAAAGATTAAATGTCAGAGAATAGATGTGATGTGAAGTGCCAATGAAACTGTAGGACAAGAACAGCTTCCAGCACGGATCGCTTGAGTTTTGAGGTCTTAATGTGATGTGAGCTAATGGATACACTCAGTCAGGTTTTCTTTTATTGATTCTAATTGAGTGGATTTAACAAATCGACCACTCAAATGCTCATTTTGACCCTTTCAAACCTTTTTTCATCTTTGTCTGATCTAATATTTGATTTTTGGTGCTATTTCACTTGTTAGACTTGTTAAATCTGTACTTGGGCTTATTGGTACCAACTTGAAGTACCTGAATAATCTCAGTGGCTCGGTCCTGTATTACCACATATCATGCTTTTATTCCAATTTTTCCTGTGTTGAAGCTTTGTGTGAGGTTGGCTCTCTTCACTGGTTATGGTACTTCTGAAAGCAATGGGCTGTGGCCTACTGAAGTTTTAATTAATGGGATCAGAGTAGAGGGGACTGAATACTATTGCACAATACAAATTTATTGATTTATTTGTTATTTGGAGAATATTGATAAACAAAAAAAACTTTTTATTCACATGCCATTTTCATGAAAACAATAGTTTCAACCACAGTAAAGTGTTTTTTTCCTTTGCAAATTGTATTTTTGTAAATATGTCTAAATGCCTAGTGGCTAGAGAGCCAAGTGTTTGCAACTTGGAGAGCCCCCCCCCCCCCCCCCCCCCCCCCCCCTGGCTAAGGTCAGCGGTTTGAAACCCAGTCTGTCATTCTGGGTCCCTAAGTGGGAGGATCTAAATCTGTATCATTTTCCTCCCACTTTTCACTTATGATCTGCTTTCTGTTGCTTTAACATACAGTGGCTTGCAAAAGTACTTTTCCACATATAGTCACATTACAACCACAAACTAATATATTCTATTGGAACTTTATGTGAACACAAAGTTGTATACCTATGAACTAGAAAGAAAATGACACATGATTTCTTTTCTTTTTTACAAATAAAAAAACTTTGGCCATAATGCAACAGTAGGCAGCCCCCCTGAGTCAATACTTTGTGGAACCATCTTTTGCTGCAATTCCAGCTGCAAGTTTTTTAGTGTATGCCTTTACCAGCTTTGCTCATCTAGTGACCGAAATTTTTGCCCATTCTTCTTGCAAAACAGCCCAAGCTCAGCCAGATTAGATGGAGAGCGTTTGTGAACAGTAGTTTTCAGATCTTGCCACAGATTCTCGATTTCGTTTAGGTCTGGACTTTGACTGGGCTATTCTATTACATGAATATGTTTTGTTTTAAACCATTCCATTGTAGCCCTGGCTTTATGTTTAGGGTCGTTGTCCTGCTGGAAAGTGAACCTCAATTGTCTCAATTGGTTCTCTCAGATGGTCAGGGAGGTCATTCCAAGCCCCGGGAGCAGCCAAGCTAAAGGCACGATCACCCTTAGTTCTGGGGCTTCTAGCAAATTGCAAATGGGACTTCTTATGGTTTTCTTTTAACAATGGCTTTCTTCTTGCCACTCTTCCACAAAGACCAAAGTTGTGCAGCGCATGACTAATAGTTGTCCTGTGGACAGATTCTCCACCTGAGCTGTGGATCTCTGCAGTCGGTCCAGATGCACCATGGGCCTCTTGGCTGCATCTCTGATCAGTGCACTCCTTGTTTAGGTAGACGGCCTTTGTCTTGGCAGGTTTACAATTGTGCCATACTCTTTCCATTTCCGTATGATGGATTGAACAGTGCTCCGTGAGATGTCCAAAGCTTGGGAAATCTTTTTATAGCCTAAGCCTGCTTTAAACTTCTCCACAACTTTATCCCTGACCTGTCTGGTGTCTGGCAACCAATTACCTTCAGAAAACAATTTTTGAAATCATGTATAATTTTCCTTCTACTTCACAACTGTACACCACTTTGTGTTGGTCTTTCATATAATATTCCAATAATACATATTTATGTTTGTGGTTGTAATATGACAAAATGCAGAAAAGTTCAGGGGGTATGAATACTTTTGTAAGCCACTGTATAAGGTCCAAACAGAACAAATTGAAGTTTGTGGTTGTAATGTGAGAAAATATGAATACAGTGCACACAGCCTCGCTAGGCACTGAATGATTTGCAGAAAAATTGACATTTTCTGAACAGAGCTCTGAAATGTGCATTTACATCCAAATCGGACCTTTGCACCAGGTTTGCTACTGCTTCTTCATTCCGGTCTGCACCAACACCCAGGGACATGTTCAGTTACTTAAAGACGTGAGAAGATGCTGCCATCTTCATGGTGCGTGTTTACACTTTCCCTTTATTTATCCAGCTAAGGGAAAAACAGGTTTAAACTCCAGAGAAAGAAGCTTTTCTTACATCTTGTTTACCTCAGCAGTTGTTTCAAAGCCAGCACTGTAAGAGAGGTTGGATCTTTTAAGCCGTCTCTCTGGGGGGCTAATCTTCCATTCCACACTTTAAGCCAAAACCATTCCAGGACATGAAATTTTTCACTGTTCACAATGCGTGCCTCCCAGTCTGCCTGCGTACCTGGCTGGCGCCCCCGGACAGCTACCAATTGCTTGTAAAATAAAAATAAAAAGGAGAACCTGAACAGCTCCTTATGTCTCATAATCAAGTTCAGGCTTGTTTTCTCCATCCACTCGAGTTTTTCTCAGCAATACGAACAGCAGGGTTTATTTTATTTCAAGTTTAGTGTTTAGGTTTTATTGCAGTGTTATTTCTGTTCCCTTTATTCTATTTCCTTCTGATTTAGATGCTGATGCTGCAGAAATATTGCTACAGGAGTAATAGTGCGGGGCCTCATTATTGTGTTTATTAAACTGCTGACAATAAAAGATTGCTGTAGACAGGAATTTAACATGATAGTACAAACTGAATGTAATTAGACCGAAACTCCGTAAACCAAATTATAAACTGTGATTTTTTTTCCTCATATACAAATAATCTTCAGCAGAGCAAGCACAGACTCAGAAATCTTGTCCAGAAGGATTTCTTCATTGCATGTCTGTTATGTCAGCTAATTGTTTCCTTACCATGTCCTGAATTTGTTGAAATTCAGTGTATATAAAAATATTAAACAGATCCCAGTGATTAAGCACTTTGATGACATATCATGACAACAATTTTCTATAATAAAGTTGCGGAAAAAAGGGACTGAAAAATGAAAAAAAGGTTTAACACAGTGTGATTGGTTGCTTACTCAAGGCCCCATAAGACCTCTTTAAACCTCCTCAGCGGCCGAGTTTTTGCTTCGCCTATCACACAAGTTACAGTTCTTGATTTTGTTTTTTGGCCACTTGGTTACCTGTCAGCTGCATCAGGAATTCCTTTTGTCCTAGACACCCTGTAACAGTGAGCTCAGAGTCCTGTAGAGTTGTGATGAAAGGAAATTTGTACCAGCCACACAGACATTTTACAAGTCACAATTTGCCTCAAACACACTTTTGTGTAACATTTGACTTGGTTACATAAAACAAAGCAAAATATCATGGCATCATCTATTTTTGACTCTAAAGATGTGTTTGCACCTCATCCAGACATATAAGAGGTGTCACAAGTCATTTTTCACAAGTTATTTTTGCAAATCAAAGTTTCTAATTTTTTAGTTTTTTTTTAAATCTTTTAACTTTCAAAGTTCATAAATTCTAAACATGTGCAGCTATAGTGAGAACAAAAGCATCAAAACAGAGTCATCCTATTTACAGAAAGAGGGAGAAAAACAAGATCAATCAGAAACATGTGGTCACCACCCTCCTGGTTCCTGTCCCGTCTGAGGTGCCATGAGAAAAATAATGCATCCCGTTTGAAGAACTTAAAAACAGACATTAACTAAACCCATGTAGTCATAAGGGATAGATTCATGTCAAATCTTCTTCATCTTCACCCCAATTCAGAGTCAATTCTCTCACCATTAAAATTTCTCATCAAATCCACGTCACCTAGTGGTCCTCTAAACCCTGCAAACCTAAATTACCTAAGTTTTCTTTTAATCATTTAGCATTTATTTTACCATCCAAAAGCTGAAGGATGTTTTATATATTTTTGAAAAACAGCCAAATGTAATATTTACAATAGGCATTAATGATCTATTAAGAGTAATAGAAAGAGATTGAATGATGTTGCTGTTGAATTACCAAATGAACAGAGCAAGTTAAAACCAATTTCCTACTTTCCTTTAGAGGGGTTTCTTCTCCTCACCCTGAGGTAGAGAAGTTTTAATGATATTGGAAAACCATTTTCTAAATCCACATTGTAAACCCCTTGTTCTCCATTCTAAATAGTAAAGGTGTTCACATCTAAGGTATACATAACGAACAAGACAAAGTAAATAAGTGAATGGGAAACTTGTGAATGAACAGAACAGAAAGTGCTTGTAATTTTGCAGCTTGCTTAACACTGACAGAGTGTCGGAGGTAAGTTACGTTTATTTTGTCCAGGAAATGACCCAAAGCCGTGTAATACAGTTCAGTTGGAGAGATATTCATGTGGGCATTATCATGTAGCTAATGTGGACAGATTTTTATGATCTATTAACATTCCATATTTCACCAACGTCATTGGCTGATAATCCAGCTCATCCTTTCACATTAAAACATGCGCAGGGCCACAGTCTGTAGCTCATGTACCGACTTCCTTTCATTCTTCATTACATGACATAAAATATGTTACTAAGATGCGAGTCTAAGTAACATACTTAAGTCTGAATTCTTATGGCACAACTTAATAGCAATATATTTTGTGAACTAAAATGATCCAAAGTCGTATAATACAAACCCGGCCAGCCAGATTGATAATGTTTAGCACTCTAGTTCTGCACATTATCAATCTGGGACTGCTCCATTTGAATCCACTTGGGGAAAGGAGGGAATTTCAGCAGAATTCTCAGAGGTGATTGGGCGAAGCACCTCCAAGTGTCCGCCTACCAAAGGTTGGTTTTAGACAATCTAATATCTAATATAATCTAATATCTAATTAAAACATAAGCAAACCACAAGAAGGTGAACTAGTCAAGACACTACTTGCTGTTCTTTCAAAGAAGAAATTGTAGATTCTTAAAAAAACAGATGTGATGGCAGCAGCTACGCATGAATCCTGCCACGCTTATGTTGGTTCGGCTGTGGACTCAGCAGCTCTTGCTTCCATCGCACCGATATGTCCCGCCTTAAACATCAATACTGCAACGTGATTGGCCTGAAACGATTTTGGTTCAGACACAAACGATTGAAACCGGAGTGGTACATGATAGATTCTTGTGTGTTTGTGAACGCAGAAATACCGCTAGAATTCATCTTGCAGGCAAGGTTAGGATACTACATGCATGTGTATAATACATACATTCATGTGCTCATTATCATGAAGCTACAGATGAATGGATTGTTATGATCCATTTGCAACCCATAATAACAATCCAGCAATGTCACCGGCTAATAATCAAGCTCGTCCTTTCACAGTGGCACAGACGCATCTTCAGACTATAACTCACATACCGGGTTCCTTTCACTCTTCATTACATGAGATAGAAACTATTATTGAGACTCAAGTTTAAGATCGGGAGTAAAGTCTAAAGTTAGTTCCCATCCTCTCTGATGGATTTATGTGCGGACAAAACTTGCAGAAAGAGTTTTTTTTACACCTGCTTCTTAAACTAAGTGCTTTCCTTTCAATGTTGTAATTGTAAATAACTACTGTTATAGCAGTGTGCTGTGCTCTGTTCAAGTCTCTCCCACTAGTCCAACTGAAGCAAAGAGGAGCTGAGTCTGTTGCATCAGACAGAAAGACAGACAAAATAACAATAAAGCAAACAGCTTTTTGATGCAAAACAGTACTCAATATATCACTTGTTCAAAGGTTTTAAATTCTAGAAATTTAAATGGCAGAAATTCTTTCTGGCATGGAGGCAGCGTCATGCTGCGGGAATGGGCAAGAGGCAGGGTCCAGTCCAGGGACACATACACAGGCTAGTTAACCTCACAGTTTTGGACTGTGAGTACCCAGAGAGGACTCGTGTACAGAGAGAACTCCAGGCTGGGATTTGAGCCCAGGACCTTTATGCCACAAGGCAACAAAGTGTGCCACTGTGCAGCCCTGAGAAGAGGACAGATGGAGCGAAATACAAGACAGACCTGGCAGAGGCTGCAAAAATTGTTTGTTTTCAGGGTTCTAAATCCCTAAAGGTTCAATGGAAAAGTTTAGATCAAACCATATTCATGTATTAGAATAGTCCACTCAAAACCCAGACCTAAATCTATTAAGAATTAATAGAAGAACTCGAAAGCTTTAGTTCACAAACACTAACCCACCAGTCTGGCAGAAATGTCTACCCTAAGAAAAGGTAGACATTTGGGTCTCTAGATGTGCAAAACTGGTAGAGACACACCCAAAAAGACATGTGGAATCTAGGTGCCTAGATATATGAACATGAATGCCACAATTTTCTGATTGTTTTTTAGTGTGAGAAAAATGGAAAACCTCGCATGCTTCCCACATTGGCCTGTTTAAAAAATACATTGAAAATTGTGGTTGAACCCTGTCAAAATGCAGAGATGTTTGGGGAATGAATACTTTTACATAGTACTCTATAACAACAAATTCTTGCTTAAATTGTGTTTTAAATAAAAGAAAATAGGACATTTGTTTGACCTTGGTATCATGTTACATAAGTATCGTTCAAATCGGTTCTGCCTTCTTAACAAAGGTATTATTATTTCAGGTTGTGTCAAACAGCTCTAGGCTGTTTCCAGATCTGATAAATCCCGGAATTAATCAATCAACTGTTTCAGCCGCTGAAGGTTAAGACCTTAAAACTCTGGAAAAGCACTAAAACGTTGTTTCACTGAAGGATGCAGGCTAAATCTGGTTTTGAACTCAAATTATCTCACATTTCTATCTTTATATGTCAAAAGTAACCACAACTGTTGTGATAAAGTGAGTCTGTGACACAGCAATCAACCCGGATCCTTGGAAATATCAAAGTCCTGAGAAAAAAAAGTCATGACGTGTAGGTCTGGAAAAGCTTGGAACTGTATCAGTGAACCCAGAGCCCCCTGTTTTTCTCTTTAACATCTCCTGTTCCCTCCTGGTTGTCATTTTTCTCAACCCCCCCCCCCCTTACTACGCACACATTTACACACATTTAGTTTGGTTATCAGTTCAAAGCACAGAGAGGTCATTGAGGCAGCGTGTCAGTCACCCAAGTTGTCACCCAAATGATGACAAATTAGCTGCCTCGCCCTTCCCTTCCCCTCCACCTCCACCACCACCACCAATCAAGTCCAGACCTGGCTTTAATGTGCACACTGGTTCTGTGGATGGAGATTGATGGCTCTCAGGTGAAACGACAGGCCTCTTAGCACAGTCACATGAAGTCAGTGCTCTGTCATTGTCATTCCGAGGTAAATGTGGATTTATCTCAATGTTGAGAAGCTATAAAAGAAGGACAAAGAGAGAACCCCTCACCTGTTTCTGATCTGGACTCTGACCATCTAACCCTGCTGCTTCTCTAATGGGCACGGCCCAAGCGAGACAAGCCCAAAGCAACCAAATTCTCCCAGTCTTCCAATGCCATCGGTTGACAATGTCTGCAACAGATGAAGACGTTCAGTTTTGTGACTGAGGGAATTTTCAGTAATGTTTTTTCAGCTGGTTACTGCTGAGAAGAAGGTAGTTTTAATATTTGCTGTCTTTCTTTTAAGCTATTTATCTCCATGTCCTGTATCTAGATTTCTATAGACAGGGGCCTGATGTGGTACCTACTTCATGTTTTCAGAAAGATTAAATTCAACATTTTTTGATTCAGCCAGTAATTAGACCTAGGTGCATTTTATTTTATACATTTAAAGTACGGATACAAATAAAGTACGGTGAAGCACTGGCAGGAAATAGCATGCAGTTTGCTCTATTAATACCTGCAGCGCTAAAAGCGGATTCTGAAAAGAATCGGTGTTACAAATGGACCTGAGATTTAACTGGAATGGCCCAAAGAAATAAGGGACAGTATTCATGGCCCCTGAAGGTTGACGATCAGAGCGTTTGACATTAAAGCCTTGATGTCTGAGCGGAGAACAGGTGAGTGGATGTTCCTGACCACTACCTGATATTAGGTTTTGTTTGATGATCTGAAACACTCGACAAAAGAAAGTAAACATGGGCCTGTAAGGGGAAAATCCTTTATCACGGCATGGTTTCTGGTTATTCTTCATGTGCCCTCTTTCTTTTTAACAGAGTTTAATGCTATGACTAGGCACAAGCTGCGAATGATTTATTTAAGCTGGCAGTGATATAAGAAAGGCCTGTCATCAGAAAACAAACCGATCAGCTTGAATCCATTTTACCTTTCATCGCCCGGGCTGAAACCTATTTCCCGTAACCTAGGTTTTTGAGTGTTGGTATTTTATTGAATTCATGCGAGGAAGGGGGTCAAATATTCGCCCCAGAAATTGGGCACGCCTTCAAGACGCCAAAACAGCATCAGTTGTTGCAGATTCCTGTCTTTGATTGCGTATTTATGTCATGTTAGTAGTTATCTAAGTCTTTTTAGATGGCCACTAATTAAATCCTTTTCCCCCTGATCATAGATTAACTTGACCTATGATAAATCCACTACTGTTCTGTCACTACCTCCCTTGGTGAATCAGAGGCAAAATGGTGGTGGGTCAACTTTAGGCCGCTCAATTTCATACTCAAAACCAGGCGATGTTTAGTTGTCATCTCTGCCACTCCTCTCACTTGAGTGCGCCAGATATGGCATCACAGGTCTGATGAAACTATTACAAAATCCATTTTTGACCAGCTACCTGTAACCAAGTACACATCTATTCAAAGATGGGGTTATGAGCAAACACTTGGCTAGGACACATCGTAACGCGACTATTTGAAGGCATGAACTAGAGACCACAACAAGTCCAGGTAATATGTGCTGATGTTCAAACAAGAGGCACAAATAATAGTCATGACCTTCCCTCTTGCAATTTAAAGCCACGGTGTTGGACTGCCCTGGGGCGAACCCAAACACTAAAGGCACTCACCCGTAGGTTTGTGAGGTTTCTGAGCAGCACTCAATCTTGCAATATCAGTGTTCCCCCCAACAGGTAGTGGGCCCACTTAGGGGGTGGGGTTTGTGTGTGTGTGTTTATTGGGGGGGGACACCTTCCTGTCACTCGATTTGGGCCAACCCAGGCCCTGCCAGCTCCGCCACCAGGTGCTTGCTGGCAAGCCTGGCTTTAGGAGAATGACCTGGTCCCCATCGACTGGATCAGGTATGTCCTTTGCTATGGTCATCCCTCATCAATATTGATGATTTAACCTTTAATATGAGCCCTTCTATAGGAGGAATTGGTCCTAAGATACCCCACCAGGGAACAAAACTCTGAAAGACATACTCCCTAGGATCACATGAGATGCTCAAATCCCTCCACCATGTTTAGGTGGAAGTTTGATGGGATCTTATGACAAGAAAGATTAAAATGACAAAAAATAAAATAATGCTCAAAGCTATTTATACACACGGTATGTTTTACATTTCATAATTTACTTTCATGGCTTTCTTCAGCCTAATCTTCTCTGTTATTTTTGCTGCTGTTAAAGCCACAGGGAGTCGTTAAGTTTAATGTTCTGTCACTGAACAAATCCTACCTTTTGGTGTACATTTTCACTTGTGAGATTCGCTGATTTCGTCACTTTGTATGGCTCAGAGAAACCAGTTATCCAGAGGACGAATGCAGAACAAAGGGGACTGGAAAGGGTCAAATCTCTGGCTGGAGCTCTGATTCATTGCCATCACTACATTCATTTCCCATGGGCCAAAAAGTCCTCAGTGTTGGGAGGAGTGCGGGTGTGCTTAAGGGTTGAGGTGAAATCCAAAACTTTACCACAAGGTTTGCATGAAAAACAACCTCGGACCTCAGATGGGGATTATAAAAAAGAATTGCTTGACTCATTTTCGTTTCTTCACCACAAGCTTCCCCGAGCCAGGGGTCCGCCAAGTTAAAAATTAACATTGATTTAGAAACAACAGAAGCCTTTGTCTCACAAAGCTTTTTTTATTTTTTTTACTGGCTTTTCCTTCAACCGTCGAGCAGATTGGCTCTGTGCCTTGTTATTTTTCCATGCAAAAAAACTACATAGTGAAATAAAGCAGCGGTGGCAGTGATGGGCCGATCCTTTGCCTTTGGCTTCTATCACTCATGAACTCCTCACTGACGAGCTGAGGTAGAGCCGAGCGTCTGTCACTTTCTATCTGCGCCTGCATCTGCCGTCTTTGCTGCCTCCCCTTCTCATTTCTTCTCTCTAATTCTAGATTTCTTTTCTCCCTCTTCTATAATTCCTTCCCCTTCCCCTTCATTAAATCTCAGTAACCAAAACGTTTTACTGGCATCTGCTCCTGAAATCAGTCTTACTAGTGGGGCCTCATCCCACATTTACGGACAACTAAAACAGTGTTTGTACCCTTACAAATCTCTTGTTTTGCCTTGTTTTTTGTTACTCTTACATTTAATATCAAAATTATGTCTGCTTCAGATACAATCTGAGTAGATACAAGAGGCAGCGTTCATTCAATTATTTCTTTTATCAAAGGAATAAAGCCATTGCCCCAATTGGATTGTCACTCTTGATTGAAACAGCTGCCATCAAGTGCTTGAAAAAATGGTACACTGGAAAAAGGGAACTTAATGTAAGTAAAATTATCTTGAAATGAGTGTATTTGTTCTTGATATGAGTAGTTAAGTAAGATGATCTGCCAATTGAATGAGTATTTTGACTCCTAAAATAAGATAATTAGACATACTGCACTTGAAATAAGATGATTGAGATGAGTTGTTCCTATTTTCAGGGCATAAATCATTTAAACTTGCCTGCTCAAATCAAGGACAAATGCACTAATTTCAAGAAAGTTTTGTTTACTTTTACTTCCCTTTTTGCAGTGTAGTAAGGTCTCTTTTTACATACGTTTCTATAAATGAATTTTGGCCCACTCTACTTTGCAGGTTATTTTAATTTTGCCTCCCTGTAGGGTTTCCAAGCATGAACAGCCTGTGTAAGGTGGCACAGCATCCCAATCAGAATTAATTTTAATTTTGACAGCGGCACTCTGAAACCTTTTGCTAATTTACATTCTTTTGCTGGAAAACCCAAAGCGTACTTCAGCTCAATGTCACAAACTGATGGCCAGACGTTCTCCTTCAGGATTTTCTGCTACAGAATAGAAATCAAGGTAGAGCAGTCACAGACAAATGTTTTACTGTAGGTATGTTATTATTTTCCTGAAATGCTGTTACTATTTTTGCCCGATATCCAAAATATTTTATTATGTGTAACCAATCCAGTAAATATTTTTTCCAAACGTTTGGGCGATTATGATTTTTGACTTCTTCTGTTTGACCTTTGTATTCTTCTAGACGTCTTTGGCCTTGAAACACTCCACTAGATGCCGTTTTTCTTGATGTGTTATGAACATGATTTCTACTGTTCTCCAGATTTGCATTGCATTACATTGAAATGACTGTTGTCATTTCAGCTTTTAACTTTTTGTTCTCTCTCTTTTTTCTTCATAGTAGGTACACCTGGTCTGACGTTCTGTTGACTGTGAAATCATCCAGGGAGGACAGATCACCGACTATTACCATCTAATGTAGAACAGATTACTGGATCAATGTGTGCTTCTGTGCATGTTTGTCTCTCTTGTTGTGTCTCTGCTCTGTATTCTTTAACCCCCAGTCGGTCGAGGCAGATGACCGTTTATACTGAGCCCGGTTCTGCTAGAGGTTTTTCCTTCCCGCTAACAGGTGTTTTTTCTTTCCACTGTCGCTTCATGCTTGCTCAGTATGAGGGATTGCAGCAAAGCCATGTACAATGCAGACGACTCTCCCTGTAGCTCTACGCTTCTCCAGGAGTGAATGCTGCTTGTCGGGACTTTGATGCAATCAACTGGTTTCCTTATATAGGAACATTTTTGACCAATCTGTATAATCTGACCCAATCTGTATAATATGATTGAACTTAACTTGTAAAGTGCCTTGAGATGACATGTTTCATGACTTGGCGCTATATAAATAAAATTGAATTGAATTGAATTGAATTGCACATTATGTTATGAACATTAACATTGATTGAGACAAGTGTGCTCTATAGTTCTTTAGATGTTGTTTTAGATTCTTTTGTGACCTTCTGCAGGAGTCTCTGATGACCTTGTGGAATAATTTTGATGGCTCTGCAGTTTTAAGAAAGATAACTTGTCCACTGCTTTTCGCATTCTCAAACTGATGGCCAAATGGAAAGCAGGAATCTAGTGATAGAGGTAAAAGTATTCAGCCTTTAGCTGTACTTGTGCTGTAGTTCTCACAAAACCTGAACTCCGGAGGCAGAATTGATCCAATGTATGGTTGAATTTCACAAAAAAAGGCAAAAAATAATGCCGGTTGCAACATGTGCAGGGCTTTTTTTTCCCACAAAAAAAGGAGGACAATTTTCCAACAGGCTTAAACATTTGACCACACAGCAAGTAATTAATTCACATAAATGTCTAGTCTTTTATACACTTCCTAGCAACAGTAGTGATTTATGGGGGAGATTGGAGCACAGCGTCCCACCATAAATGTCCCAGGTAACGTAAACTCCTCCAAGTCCTGTTGATTGGATTAATGTTAGCGCCACAATCTATGAACAATCTCCATCTCATATTAATATTTAGCTGAGGACTGCCAGAGTGAGCCAGGCTCGGACGCTGGCTCTAGCAAACCTTTCGTTTTCCACTTCATGGAGGCAGGTTAGAGTATAATGACGGAGGTGAAAATAAATGAATGCCACCGAGCAGTAACTAGATTTGAGGTGAAAGGTTTGCACCCTTTTGCCACGATGGAGGCCCCTGATATTACTGTTAATTATTATTACTAAAAAAATATAGTGTGGCAAGCCTCAATTTTAAATTAGAACGGTCAAATTTACGTCTCTGTTTGATTTCTTCCAATGCGGTACCGCACGCGAGCTATTTTTAGAAACACAACGTCACGATGACGTCACATCACGTGGTACGCAGTAGGGCAAACTCCCAAACGCGCCGCTGTTTTGGTGTGGAAGAGACGTGCGTTAGCCTAGATTTTACTCGGTAAACGACTGCTTTTTCCAACATCTAAGACCATGGTTTATAAACATTGTTGCTATGGGACGTGCAACAGCGACTCGAGGTACGCTGATCGGCCGCATATGAAGGATGTTTTCTTCATTAATTTCCCGAAACTCAAGAGTGCCAAGGAGAAATGTGTGCGTTGGGTACACTTGTGCGGGCGGCCTACACAACATTTCAACCCGGAAAAAGTTACCAAATTCACCTACATATGTAGCAAGCATTTTGTCGGTGGAAAGGGTGATGATAGCATATAGGCTAGCATGTTAGCAGGCGCTAACATGATACCCTGCTACCGGGATAGATTACTCAAAAACAAACGCCCTGAATCTCTCAAGCGAAAGATTCTGAGATGTGAACAATCGTTTTGTAGCTACCTATTGGCAAGATATACAGATTCCTGGACGTTGATTGCAAACAAACAAAAAAGGCCGACGTGAACGGAGCACGGTGGAAATCATAACAAAGGCATGAACGCCGAGCAGGGAAAAAAACAAAGCTTACCGTTGAATCAACTCGGCCCGTCTTCCGGTTTTTTTGAGCCCTCGACACTCAAGCCACCGTTTCAGCTGAAGGTTGGTGTGTTCTTCCACAGTGCGACCAGTAAACCGTGCGCCTGGGACATCGTCTTGGGTAAGTTTAATGGCTGCAAAGTCGGTCATATCGCTGGTTCTGTTGCGCTTGTAATGGCTGGTTTGTATGTGCGTTCTACGACTGTTTGCCCTACCGGTGCGGCAAAAGGGGCGTTACTCTTAAGGCCGTGACGTCACGTGCGCGGTACCGCATTACATAATGAAGCCTAGGCGCAAATTCAAGCTGGAAGACTTCCTCCTACCTGTTACTGCGTCATCTTCATCTCCGGACCTCGACCCGCTTTCTCCAATCTTCAATCAAGCTTCTGTTTAAAAGGCTCCACACCCACGCCGCCTGTCGCTTTCCAGCTGTGCTCGATCGGAATAACGTCTGGCAGCACATCTTCCTTTCCGACCGCTGTTTTCGTCAGCTCCGATTCCTGGCGCAATGAACTCGCAAGCGACGCAGACGCGTCCCAACTCTGCCTAAGTTCCGGTCAGCTTCGCTTCATAGCGCGCCGGGGTCTTTCTCAAACTGATCCGGTGGGGTTGGCTCTTGGTTCGCGGATCCGCCGTCTCATCCGGGATCTCCTCTGGTTTTCATCGGCTTTGCGGCACCACCTTGCCGCTTGTCCCGGCCGCAACTTTTCAGCCGGATCTACTCTCTCATTCACTCGCTAATGCGTTCGGAGCTACCTCAGGTAATATGTATTCACCCATGTTCGTCCTCTATTCAGGCGAACGTATTTCATTTTACTGTTTGTTTTCGTTTTCTTCTTCTTCTGGTGTTGCCGGTAGCCACCGGGCTTGTAGTGGCATTGCTGCCACCTACTGGTTGGAGTATGAAGTGCATTTTAAATTTAGCAATTGATACCAATCGTTATTAAACCGCTGCAACTCTGGTGCAATTTGCCATCCGCTTGGGCTGGTCTGTATTGGGTTCAGACTTCTCATTTATGCTGACCAGGCCATTTCTGTCACTCTTGTCATTTCAATGTTTTGCCAATCAATTCTTCAGGTGTTGTGAAATTATACAAGTTATTTAAGGTTTTTGTTCGTAGGTATTGTCTGAATGTCAGCTGGGACCCGACGTCAGGATGGCTGTGGGGATGGTTTGAATATTGGGCGATCTCTAACAGCAACTTGCTCATGTATTTAGGGATTGTCTATTTCTTCTTTTAGGTTCAAGAATTCATTCAAGATGAATATCCGGAGACCATCACTGAAGGTGCTGTTGTCTGGTTGATACTATATTCAATTACGGATCCTCTCTGCAGGCATGAGGCTAACTAAAGCTACTAAGCATGAGATCATCAGTGAGCAGGATGCAGTGCAGAATCTGAATTAAATTATTAAATTCATCCAAACAACATGGAATAAGCTAAATAAGCTAATCGATTCATAACAGCATTTGGTATGCGTTTGGCATTCTATGCATTTATGAGCTAAGCAAACATTATCGATCATGTCTTAAGAAGTGTTACCCGTGTTTAATGGTCCTTCATTTTCTGGATGTTTTCTTCTTATAGATATTCTTTTCTCTATTCCCAGTTGTTTCTCAAACTAAATCTGTCAGCCTGCAATTGAGTTCTACGTATTGATCTTAACCTAGTTCCATGATGGTTTTTTCCTGCAGACAAGCTCTTGAATTCTCGATATCAGTTTCATTCTCATGTCAGTTACTTCCGAGCGTCAGTGCTCTCCTCGCTCGGTCACCTCAATCTCGCAGGTGCATCATTTCAAGAGTCACGTTTTTATTTCCAGGCAGTTTGAGCTCACTAATTCCGTTTCCTTCCCTCCTAAAACAGGATACTCTGGTTAAGAGTTGCTGTTCTGAACTTTCCTTCTGGTCTGGCAGGCTTCCCGTCCGGATTTGAAATATACTTTCTATAATGATGTCTTTTGTCTGTAGATGCGTTTAATTTTACGGATGTGCATCCGTAAGTTTTGGAGATTCTAAAAACAGTTGGTTTGCAGTTTCATGAAATTGTCAAAGAAATCGTTAATCTTGTGGCCTTTCATCTAGAGTTATTTCAGCATTCAGGACGTGAGCTGCGCATCAGCAGACGCTCGTGGAGCCCAATCGCTGGGTGATGGCTATCATCAGCATGCCTCACATATCTGCCCTGACCTTTCATTCATCTTAGCCGCCTAAAGCTCATCTTCAAGGTAACCTAACTGTGAATACTGGTGCTGGATTCAAATCTCATTCAAGTCTCATTAAGCGCGTCCTGTCCTGTTCATTCCCTCTTGGTCACTCATTCATTTATGTGCATCATCCCTAAGCATCCTCTGTTATTTATCCTGTCATCCAGGCGTCCCGCAATGCAGTTGTCCTATCATCCTGTTCATTCCTTTATGGTCATTTATTCATGCATCTCCTGTCATTCATCCTATCATTTAAGCATCTCCTGTCATTTATTCTGTCATCCAGGTGTTCCGCCATGCAGACGTCCTGTTATTCTGTTCATTCTTTCATGGTCATTCATTTATTCATGTTCCCTGCCACGTTCCCCACTACGTTCCCTGCATACTCCTTCTATGCTTCCTGCAATGTTCCCTTCTATGATTCCTGCATGCTCCCTGTGTGTTCCCTGCCATGCTCCCTGCCATGCGTTTCCTTCCATGCTCCCTGCCATGCGTTTCCTTCCATGCTCCCTGCCATGCGTTTCCTTCCATGCTCCCTGCCATGCGTTTCCTTCTATGCTCCTTGCCATGCGTTTCCTTCCATGCTCCTTGCCATGCGTTTCCTTCCATGCTCCTTGCCATGCGTTTCCTTCCATGCTCCCTGCCATGCGTTTCCTTCCATGCTCCCTGCCATGCGTTTCCTTCCATGCTCCTTGCCATGCGTTTCCTTCCATGCTCCTTGCCATGCGTTTCCTTCCATGCTCCTTGCCATGCGTTTCCTTCCATGCTCCTTGCCATGCGTTTCCTTCCATGCTCCTTGCCATGCGTTTCCTTCCATGCTCCTTGCCATGCGTTTCCTTCCATGCTCCCTGCCATGCGTTTCCTTCCATGCTCCCTGCCATGCGTTTCCTTCCATGCTCCCTGCCATGCGTTTCCTTCCATGCTCCCTGCCATGCGTTTCCTTCCATGCTCCTTGCCATGCGTTTCCTTCCATGCTCCTTGCCATGCGTTTCCCTTCCATGCTCCTTGCCATGTGTTTTCTTCTATGCTCCTTGCCATGCGGCCTGCCCTGCCATGTTCCGCCAAAAAAAAAAAACTCTCCAGCAACTCGGTCGATGGTCGTCTTCGACCATCCTACATTCATCCAGATCTCTCAGCCGTTCTCGCAGCTCAATGGTCTCTAAGTGCTCAGGTAAGCACTTCGCAACTCACTGGTGGTGGATGGTTTACTCCATTTAAGAGCTCAAGTCCTGAACTCATAAGGCCCTGCACATCCTCCCGTGCTGCTACTTTCAGGTTTCATTTCAAGTGATCCCACCTCTTGTCCCTGCCAGCTAACAAATTATCGGGTGAATTTACTCCGAGCTTTGCTTCGATCTTCAGCTCCCTGTTTTCCGGTGTCTTTCTTCCTGACTTCTAGTCTATTACTACCACTGGCCTTCATCCACCGATTTCACTCAGTTCATCTTTCTTTTGGGGCGGCCTTGCTAAATTCTATGTCTATCAGCTTACCTATAAGCTTTTGCACAAGTCCCCGCTAACTCGTATCCATCGGCTTCTGTCTTTCTCTTTACTTAATGAGGTTTGTAGCTATTCTTCTACCTAACTCTAAGTATTCTCATTACCCCAGTTAGCGTCATTTCCCGGCATGGCTCCACATCATCCCAACGACTCCACATCCGACTTTCATCTACCAGCCCAGCTCCGCGTCACATCAATAACCCCTTAGCTGGCCTTCATCTACCAGCCCAACTCCGCATCACATTAGTAATCCCTCAGCTGGCCTACATCTACCAGCCCAACTCCGCATCTCGTCAATAACCCCTCAGCTGGCCTTCATCTACCAGCCCAACTCCGCATCACATTAGTAATCCCTCAGCTGGCCTACATCTACCAGCCCAACTCCGCATCTCGTCAATAACCCCTCAGCTGGCCTTCATCTACCAGCCCAACTCCACATCACATTAGTAATCCCTCAGCTGGCCTTCATCTACCAGCCTGGCTTCGCGCCTCGTCAGTAACCCCTCAGCTGGCCTACATCTTCCAGCTCGACTCCGCTTCACATCAATAACCCTTCAGCTGACCTTCATCTTCCAGCCCAACTCCGCATCACGTCAATAACCCCTCAGCTGGCCTACATCTACCAGCCCAACTCCGCATCACATTAGTAATCCCTCAGCTGGCCTACATCTTCCAGCCCGGCTCCGCATCACATTAGTAATCCCTCAGCTGGCCTTCAACTAACAGCCTGGCTTCGTGCCTCGTCAGTAACCCCTCAGCTGGCCTACATCTTCCAGCCCGGCTCCGCATCACATCAGTAACCCCTCAGCTGGCCTACATCTTCCAGCCCGGCTCCGCATCACATCAGTAACCCCTCAGCTGGCCTACATCTTCCAGCCCGGCTCCGCATCACATTAGTAACCCCTCAGCTGGCCTACATCTTCCAGCCCATCTCCGCATCATGTCAGTAATCCCTCAGCTGGCCTACATCTTCCAGCCCGGCTCCGCATCACATCAGTAACCCCTCAGCTGGCCTACATCTTCCAGCCCGGCTCCGCATCACATTAGTAATCCCTCAGCTGGCCTACATCTTCCAGCCCGGCTCCGCATCACATTAGTAATCCCTCAGCTGGCCTACATCTTCCAGCCCGGCTCCGCATCACATTAGTAATCCCTCAGCTGGCCTACATCTTCCAGCCCAACTCCGCATCACGTCAATAACCCCTCAGCTGGCCTTCATCTACCAGCCTGGCTTTGCGCCTCGTCCGAACCCCTCAGCTGGCCTACATCTTCCAGCCCGACTCCGCACCAGGTCAGTAACCCCCAGACGGCCTTCATCTATCAGCTTTTCACCTCTCGTTGCGAAGTCCTGGCCTCGGCCCCGGCATCGGCCCAGGAGTTTTGGGGGAGCATCCCTATTCAGCGTTGATGGGCTCATCTGAATTCGTCGGAATTCACTGCTCAAATCTTCAGCCGGGGCCCGAGCGCCAAAGAACTGTTATTCATTTTGTCAAAATAAATTTGTTAATCGTTTTCTCTTTCTCCGTCTGAGTCTCTCCAGATTGAAATGAAGCCTAGGCGCAAATTCAAGCTGGAAGACTTCCTCCTACCTGTTACTGCGTCATCTTCATCTCCGGACCTCGACCCGCTTTCTCCAATCTTCAATCAAGCTTCTGTTTAAAAGGCTCCACACCCACGCCGCCTGTCGCTTTCCAGCTGTGCTCGACCCACCTCCTCCCCTTCTCCACCAGCATTCCAAGACGTCATCTTTTCCAACCTCCACCACCAGTGTCGGGCCCCGGGGGAGCATCCCTATTCAGCGTTGATGGGCTCATCTGAATTCGTCGGAATTCACTGCTCAAATCTTCAGCCGGGGCCCGAGCGCCAAAGAACTGTTATTCATTTTGTCAAAATAAATTTGTTAATCGTTTTCTCTTTCTCCGTCTGAGTCTCTCCAGATTGAATTGTCTGTAGGGAGATGACTAAGCTAATGGTTAATTAAACGGTGAAGTAGAGGCAGTTTGATAAACCATTTGACCCCTGCTTGGTGTGAGGTTGAAAAGAGCAACCTGATCTCAGACCTGAAGAATGTCACAAAGGCAGCCATCACAGCTGGATGGACAAGTGTTGCTCAAGGGCATTAGCTCACTGTAACAATGCACAACGTCAGCGAACAGAAGATCTATTTGCATTTTAAAATAGATTTGATTGTAGCAGATTTCTGTTGTGAGACCCTTTCTGGTGGATCCCTGTTTATTTTTCATGTTATTTTTTTTTTTTTACAGTCAGAACTGGGAGAGACTGAGGCAGGCAGAAGAGGAGGATTAAGAAGGTGGCTATCCTAGTCTTGGTCTTCTTGGTATGATGGAAGGATGATACATAGCATGGATTATTACATTTTATTTCAAGCTGATCCTTGTGGATCACAAGTTGTGATGATGTCGCCAGTTAAGCGGCTAAAACGACAGCCCTTTAAGAACTTTCTGACGAAGGGTGCAGTGAGCTCTTGTCCGTGCAAGTCCAAATGTTCAGAGGTCTTCCTCCCATTCCTACTGAGGACAGCACCCCCCTATGGTGCTCAATGAAGACGGACATATTGTCCTCAATGTCATCATCTTCAGCTGAGAAATTCTGTATCTCTGACCAAAGAGTCTGGATTTTTAGGGTCAACGCTGAGAAGGTGACCAGGAAGTCCTCCTGAAGATGGAATTAGCATAAGAAGGTGTTTTGCACATCTGAAAACACCCTAAGTCCTGAAAGAGTGTGTATACAAGACAAACATGCTGTTTTTCCTGCATAAAAACTGTTGACGTGCCAAAGTCAATATTTGCAGTTGTGTTTTTATGTTCATTTGACAGAGGAATTCTTACTTTTTAAAGCAGCTTTAATTTTGTTAAACTCGAATAAAATATGTCAGTGCATACTTTAAATTAAGGAGTTAACTGCAACCAACTCAATTAGAAAATCAATAAGTGAAGTCCATAATAGAATTGTTATGGCTAAACTCTTATCTATTCCCATCCCTACTTTTAACACAACCATACAACAGCGTGAACACTATTTCTTTTCTTACTTCAAAATAAGAATTTCAAATGTAAGTACTTGAAAGAGATAGTCATACTTAAAGTACTCGTCTTTAAACAAAGGGCTTAGAATCATCAAAGTTCACTGTTAATAGCACTTTCTGGGGGCAGATTTTTGTGCCGACGAGAAATGGCATAGCATTTTTATATGTCAAGATCTTGCTACAGCCTAATTGAAAACTATAATTAATTTAAGCTCACAGTCTGTGTCGGGATGTATGTTAACTATCATGAAATCTCAAATTAACCCGAGTACCTTGTAATCCTCTACAGAAATATGAAAGAGCAATATCATAGTAAGAAGAGCTTGGCAGGAAGCAACAGGCTGACCTTCTACCTAAACACATCTGACTCACAGACCAACAGAGTGACTTAGAGGAAATGTGAAAAACAATTAAGGGAGAGATGATGAGAGAGAAAACAGACAGATGGGAAGTTCACCGGGGTTTGATAAACGTGCAGCCCTCATGTTTTACAGTCCCGTCACACTGCATTTGGAGGGAAGGAAGTCAGCAGGTTCAGGACTGGGTCATGTGGTCACGAAGAGCAACCCGATAGAGAGAGAAACAACAGCATGTGGTGGAAGATTGTGATTAAGAAACAATTGAATCGGGACCAGAAATTAGCTGGACTCAAGTCTGTGCTGGCGCACCGACAAGGATGTGTATCTGTGTTCATGCAGTTTCACTTACCACTCAGTCAGAAGCAAAGTTCTGAGTTCATTAGACCCAGTAAAGGAGGAAAAATGTGACTTTCTAAATAAAGACAAAGTATATCAATTACTGTAAGCCAGGTTTGTGTAACTAATACAAAGAACAACCTGAATTAGATTAAAGCCAAAGACAATAGTCATTTGGATGCTATGCTAGATGATATTTAAAAATTATGTTAGACAATTTTGCTGTCAGGACTTTTTAGCATCTGTCTGCAGAAACAACAGATGTATTTAGGCTGATGGGTATATCTTTACACTTAGCATTCAAATGATATAGCCATTGTAATACCACCATAGATTTTGGAGCTTTTGATTTGGGGACTTATGCTGAAGATGTTGGAAGATGCCAAGTTTTTCATGCTTTGTAACTTTTAGACGAGGGCGAGAGTTGTACACATATGATCTAATGAGGTTGTCCAAAAAGTTGGGGCCTGAACCCCACTTTGAGTCATGAATCAACGTCTGTGCAGTCTTGAAATCCTTTTGAGAATCCATAAATAAAAATGATAATAAAAGTATACTGATGCTATAAGTGTCACATCGGGTTTAAAACTGTTTGTGCAAATTGGTTGATGATGCTGTTAGTGTTATACCCATGTTTACTGTTGTAGCCCTGTTAAAATGGCTTGCTTAAAATACTTGTCTACTCAATAGATGATCATGGTCACTTGCCTCTTAGGCTGTTATTGTGTATGTTCAAAGCACCACGTATTCTTCTAGGACTGTTTGCAAATAACTATAAGACCAGTAAAACCATGTGATGAAGTGTTGGATTCTATACTTATGAATGTTTTCAGTGTTTTGCAACAATAATTGGATTAGGATCAGTAACTATTAAAACGTTCCAAGGACAATATTTAATAAAGTTGCTGATATTTAATCAGCAAAGAAGAAGAGGAAGAAGAATAGGAAGTTGTATAAGTATGCAACGAGAGAATAGAAAAGGCAAGAGTCTAGAACTTAGAGTAGGGACATTGAATGTTGGGACTATGACAGGAAAAGCTAGAGTTGGCTGACATGATGCAGAGGGATAGGCTTAGGTAGACATACTGTACATACATGTGTTTAGGAGACCAGGTGGAAACGTTGCAAGGCTAGAAACTTAGGAGCAGGATTCAAACTGTTCTACCATGGTGTGGATGTGAAGAGAAATGATGTAGGAGTTATCTTGAAGGATGAGTTTGTCTTTTGGTATGTTCTGGAGGTAAAGAGAGCGTCATATAAGATGATGAGACTGAGGAAAGAAAGGGAAGGTTTGATTTTTAATATTGTTACTGGTAATGCTCACCATGTAAGGTTTGAGTTAGAGGAGCAGGAGAAATTCTGGAGTGAGTTACATGACGTGATGCAGAATATCCCCCAGAGGTGAGAGAGTGGCGCAGATTTCAAGGGACATGTCGGAGCAGCAAACAGAGGTGATGAGGAAAGGTCCTCACAACCAGTATTGTGCATTTTTCTGATGGACAAACCTTACATATACAAGCACACTCTCACAAACATCTACAGGTGCTTGGATCCAGGTACTTACAGATGCACTTCTATGTAGGTAAACCCTATAATAGGCTTTGGACTAAATAACTTCTTTGGGAGGTTTGAGGCACTAAACAGCACTCCAGCAGTGAAAGTTGTCCCTCATCAGGAAGAGGAGGTCCTCTGCCTTGACACCGCCGACGTGTGGAAGACTCTAAGGAGAGTCAACCCGCGGAAGGCCCCAGGTCCCGACAACATACCTGGGCGGGTGCTCAAGGAGTGTGCAGATCAGCTGGCTGGTGTCCTCACAGACATTTTTAACACCTCGCTGGTATAAGCCACAGTGCCAGCATGCTTCAAGTCTGCCACCATCATTCCGGTGCCGAAGAAACCTCAAGTCACCTGTTTCTACGACTACCGACCTGTTGCACTGACTCCCATCATGATGAAGTGCTTTGAAAGGCTGGTAAAGGAACACATCATCTCCAGTCTCCCATCTACACTCGACCCGTTCCAGTTTGCCTACCGGCGGAACCGCTCCACTGAGGACGCCATCTCCTCTGCTCTTCACCTGAGCCTAGCACACCTGGAGGAGAAGAACACGCACGTGCGGATGCTGTTCCTGGACTTCAGTTCAGCGTTCAACACCATCATCCCACAGCATCTGGTGGGAAAACTGGAACATCTGGGCTTCAGCACACCCCTTCGCAAATGGCTGCTAGACTTTCTCACCAACAGACCTCAGTCAGTCCGGGTCGAACAGAACACCTCTGATGTCATCACCCTCAGGGCTGCGTCCCGAGCCCCCTGCTGTTCACTCTGATGACTCATGACTGCGCCCCCAGGTTCACCACCAATCACATCGTGAAGTTTGCAGACGACACAACGGTGGTGGGCCTGATCAGGGATGACAACGACCAGGACTACAGAGAGGAGGTGGAGCAGCTGGTGGACTGGTGCAGAGACAACAGCCTGATCCTGAACGTGGAGAAGACGAAGGAGATCATCGTCGACTTCAGGAAGAACCGGCCTCACCACGCTCCGCTGCTCATCAACAACTCAGCTGTGGAGGTGGTCAGCAGCACCAAGTTCCTGGGGGTGCACATCACGGACAACCTCACCTGGACTGTGAACACCATGTCACTGGTGAAGAGGGCACAGAAGCGACTGTACTTTCTGCGGAGGATGAGGAGAGCCCGCCTGCCGCCGCCCATCCTCACAACCTTCTACAGAAGCACCATAGAGAGCATTCTGACCAGCTGTCTCTCTGTGTGGTGTGGAGGCTGCAGTGCCTCCGACTGGAAGAACGTGAGGAGAGTGGTGAGGACAGCAGAATGGATCATCGGGGCTCCTCTCCCCTCCATAAAAGACATTTCATCTCAGCGCTGTGTGTCCCGAGCCCGTAACATCACCAGGGACCCGTCACACCTCCATCATGGACTGTTCTCCCTGCTGCCCTCTGGGAAGAGGTTCCGCAGCATCCGCTACAGGTCCACCAGGTTCTGCAAAAGCTTTTTCCCTGCTGCCATCAGACTGTTAAACTGCTAAACTGTTGTTGAACTGCCAAACTACAACCCACAAACTCTGCACAACATTTGCATTTTTTTGCACATTTTAGCATCATTGTAGCTCATATATTCACACATTTGCATTTTTTTGCACATTTTTGCATCATTGCAGCTCATATAGCATTAAAAATGCTATTGGACTCCTAGTCTTAAAATTGCACAAACAAATGCATCCATGCACAAATGCCCTTGTACAATCCAATCTGTACATAAACAATGTCTCTTTTCTGTTACATTTCAACTGTTTGTATACTGTATATTTAAAATCTACTGTTTACTTCTAAATCTCTGCCGCACCTAAAAACTGTAATTTAACTTCTACTGTGATTTACAAAAGCTGTACGAAACGAAATTTCGTTCTGTACGCACTTGTGCATACCGAATGACAAATAAAGTTGTCTAAGTCTAAGTCTAAGTCTAAGGCTATTACTAAATACATCTTGTATTAAATGAAACTGTATTTTTCAGTGATGCCATCAAAGGCATTAGTTGTTTGTACTTGTGACAATTTTTCTTTTGGTTTTGTTGTCATTTCTATATATTTCTGCAGGTGTAGAAGCAGACTCCAAGGATGTTGTCCTAGCCTCTATTTTTTTCCTACTCTATTTTTGTCACATTTTCTCCCGTTTAACGTTTTGCCTCACCTTTCTCTCTGGTACTTTCTTTATCTTCGCTTCTGTGTCAATTGAATTTGAAATATTCCCAAAATAATCCAATAAAATTTTATAAAATATTATTAGTAAATAAATAATAAATTTTATATATGTATTTGTCAGGGTTCTCTGTGTTTTCCTGCTCTAACTCTACTCCTCAGGTGTGTCTAGTTGGCTGAGGGGGCGTGGTCCAAACCTGCAGCTCGTTGCAGGCGGCTTCCTCTGGCTTCTTAAGCAGAGCGCTGACAGATGGAAGACGCCAGAGCCTTAACCAGTCGTGGTACGAAGTGGCCTCTGACCCAACTCCTGAAAACCTGCTTGTGAGTTTTTTCGTCTTTTGAACTTTGACTAATTTTGGATCTGCCTGTTTTTGTCACAGTTTTTGGTGCTTGAATGCACTCACCTGTCTTGACGTCTTGTCCGAAGAGACAGAACTGCAGAATCCTCCTGCTCAGATTTTGCTCTGGCTCTCCCCTCATACTCCCTGGATGTTACCCAGCGGGGCCTGAGATTTCCCCTCCCGGATTCTGCTGGTTCTTCTCTCACTCTGGTCAATCCATCTGTCACCCACTGCCGAGGAGGCTCGCTCTGGATCCCTCACCAGTAACATCTGCCGCCCTCTGCCACTAGCCGCCTAACACCAACAAAGTAGAATCACAGAGTTCCCTCGGCGCTACTTCTCCCCGGTTAGGTCCGCCCAGCTTTATGGTAAGCAGCGCAGCTTCTAGTAATTCTCCTGGTTCAACTTTCAGAGTCACTTACTCTCCTTCTCTTTGCAGTCTCTCCAGCCGTGACGTTCTGACCCTGCCGAAGTTGCCTGTAGTCCCGTCCGTTACATCGACCTGTTTCCTAAATAAACATCTTTAAACTGTGCTTTGCTTCCCGATCGTATCTGCATGTGGGCTCGTCATCTGAAAACCATGACAGTATTTATATACTATTATTATAATATGTATATTATATGTATAATACAATGGTTTAAATAACAAAGCAGAAGCAGTAATGCTACACTTGTGAAATAAAATCTGTTGGGCTCTCTTGGCTTTGAGAAAGTAATTCTTAGAGCTACACAGCCAAACAGGACATGTTGAGAACAAAATGGACTGTGGAGTAGTGGTTAGTGAGAGTGTTGCCGAAAAGCACAGGATGGTGGTGTGTAGAATGACTCTAATGGTAAATAAGATGAAGAGAACAAAGGCAGAAAAGAGTACCAAGTGGTGGAAGCTGGATAAGGAAGACAGTTGTGTGGCTTTCAAGGAGGGGTACTTTGAAGAGTTGACAAATGAGGAAAATGAGAGAACAAAGAGCAGCAGAAGTGATGATTGTGAAACAGGAAGTAGCAAAGATTGGTAAGGATGGAGTAAGGAAGTGTTGAAAAGGATGAAGAATGGAAAGGCAGTTGGTCTTGATATGCCCGTGAAGGTATGGAAACTTCAAGGAGAAGACGAATGAGGAAAATTAACCTAGTTATTGACTAGGCTCTTCTATGAGATCTTCGAGAGTGAGACAACGCAAGAGGAATGGAGAAGTGTCCTGGTACCAATTTCCATGAACAAGGGAGATATGCAGAGTTGTTGCATCTACAGAGGAATGAAGTTGATAATCTGTAGAACGAAGTTATGGTAAATAGTAATGGAAGCTAGACTGAGGTCAGAAGTGAGCCTCTGTGAGCAGCTGAAGGCAAGGCAAGTTTATTTATACAGGACTTTGCAGTAGAAAGACAATTAAAAGTGCTCTTCATGACCAGAAAAACATTACAGAGGGAAATATTACATAGGAAAAGAAAAATATAACATTAACAAGGGAATAAGCTAAGTAAATCCTTGACTAGACTTCTTTAGTTTCACTGTAAAAACCTTCATCACTAATATTCAAAGCTTAATTGTTTCTATTCATACATTAACAAATACACAGAAAGCATAAAATCATAGCGTTTAATTGTTTCTATTCATATTAAGAGATAAATATGGTAAATCCTTGGGGGTTTCTGATCTAAAGTAATGTTGTCCAACTTTTCTAAAGCTAAAACTCGAATAACTTATTTTGTGTCATTCTATTACAGTTTTTGTTGATTGCTTTGACGCAGCTGTCTACTCAAAATACACATTTTTCAAAATAGTTGACACAGAGGCCTAAACAGTGGCACAGTTTGTTTGCAAAAGGCTCTAACTCTGCCAAAACATTTAAAATATGGACCAAAAGCACATTTTGCCCTCAAACAACACAACTTGCACACAAATTTTCGAGCCCTTCCAATCACTCATTACACAAGGGGCAACAAAATACAAAATACCACACTCAATGTGAATCAGTGCAGCATTGCTGGTCATTGTCATTAGCCAATGACTGTACACAGCTTACATGTCAGTGTCATTTGTAGTCAAATTTGCCTTCTTGCTAAAAATTTATCCAGAATCAGATATGCTGTGATGCAAATTGTATTGATTATTTATTATTTTTTCAGATTGTGGCTACAAATGAAATATTCCAACAGAAAATATTAGGGCTGTGTGTCTCTTCTAGTCTCTTCTCTCTTGACGAATAGGCCACATGGCCTCATCTTCATCACACTCAATATTTTCCCTTGCAATGCACCTAGGGAAAAATCTTCTCGCATGCCTGATCCATCCTTGACATGCCTCTGCATCTACATCTTGGGCAGCAGCTACACCTCCACCTCGCACAGGGATTCCTCTTCCACTGACTCCTCTTCCCCTGAGCCCTCTAGCTGTTACTCTGACTTTTATCTGCTTTAGACCATCCATGCTTGCGAAGAAAAACACAACATGGCACCTTCTAAGGCCTGCAGACTGATTGCAAATTGTAAAGTTGTGTGAAGAAGTGTCAAACAGGTGCTTTGCAAAAGGGTGGGGAAAATGTGTCAAACCAATGAGAATGGGTTAACTCATTTGCAAGAGGTGTCTTTTGCTCTGCTGAGATGGTGATGAGGAAGACTGAGAGGTTGCCAGTTTCTTCAAACAGGTCAAAGCAATCAATAAAAACTGTAAGAATAAGTAAATCCTTGACTAGACTTCTTTAGTTTCACTGGAACAAGCTTCATCCCTAACATTCAAAGCTTAGTTTACATCATATATTAACAAAAATCCATAAAGCTACAACTTAAGACTGACTTTTCTGAGACTACAGCTAAAATAGGAGGAAAACCAAGTAAAGGAACAACACGCACAGCAAAGGTGGTGTGTGTGTATCTGTGTGTGTGTGTGTGTGTGTGTTAGTGTAGGTCTCTGAACTGTGGCAGATAGCTCTCCCTGCCATAGTCATTGATAGTGATGTAACGCTATCAGGCAGTGCAGTAGCACTCTGTTCCAGGTCACAGATGTCACATAGCGTATTTTTTACATAACATCACACGGGTGAGCCAGTTTGGATAACAGCATTTGTTTTGGGCAGGCTGACTCTTTTTTTCTGTCTGCCTTAAAGTCTCACTGGTTCTTCTCAAGGGGAATTCCAAAAAGGCAAATTTGTGGTCATTCTGCAAAAGCCGAACTACCAATTTCTCCAAGATCTATTCCATCTCGCAGCTGGCCTGCAGTTCTGCTCAAAGAGCATTTCAGTATGAGTGTTGATTGCACAACACATACCTCACATAGTTCAGGCAGCTTTGACATGGACCGAAACAGCTGGCAACATTTTCAGAATTTCTCGATACTCCAAAAAGCAGAAATCCTGTTATCATAAATCCAATTTTGTACGCGTTTTCAACATCCTCGAGGAGAGGAGAGGAGAAAGAACAGCGTCTTTCTTCATCAAGAGCAGGACGAGAAAGAAGGTACCATGTCAAGATGAAATACTACAGATGCAGTATTTGTGTTTAGGATGTCGATGAAGTACTGAGAGGGTAAGCGGGAGCTGCATTGTGTTTTGTTTGATTTAGAGAAGCCATATGACAGGGTGGAAAAAGGGGAGGTGTGATATTTTATGAGGATGTCTGGAGTAGCAGAGAAGTATGTTGGAGTGGTGCAGGACATGCATGAGAGCTGTAAGACAGTGGTGAGGTGTGCTCTAGGTATGACAGAGAAGTTCAAAGTGGAAATGGGACTGCATCAAGGATCAGCTCTGAGCCTTTTCTTGTTTGCTGTGGTGATGGACAGGTTGACAGATGAGGTTAGACAGGAATCTCCATGAGCTGATGTTTGCAGATGACATTGTGGTCTGCGGTGAGAGCAAAGAACAGGTGGAGGACAGTCTAGAGAGACGGGGGTTTGCCCTGGAAAGGAAAGTTGACATATTTTCTCTACTGTAACAGATAGCAGTGCCTTGTGTTTTCTTCCATCGCTCTTCTAGTTTCCATAATGTTCATGTTATCTGCTGCCGTCTTCTTCCTGTCACTCGTCAGCTTTCAGAGACAGGAAACAATTCACTAACCCCTCTCATCACCACTCCAGTTGTTCGACAGGCCATTTTTATGAAGACCGTGACAATTCATATACAGTGTGCTCGCCATAAGATATTAGCGCCAATATGATGAAGTGTGTGAATGTGGACTGCAAACCTTAGTCCTCTGACTATGTAGGGTGAAGGATTCTCCTAAACCCTTTCAAAAGAGCAAGTATCCCCTCATGGATTTGTGAAAGAAGTCCATTTATAGGCATGAGAAAAAGGCCTGTTTCAACAGACTTTAAGTGCAGCAGCCAAGGAAAACAATGTGCCTGGCCAGAAAAACTGCAGTCAGTAATGCGCTGACTTAATTCCTTTCTCTCACATGAAAAGAGAATAAAAAGTTCTGAGCTCCCCACATAACTCTCTGTGTCCGAATTCTACGCAACTGTCATAGGCACTGACATACAAAGTATCACTCTGCACGAAAATCAACTTGAGGCTAAATCCACACCACAGGTGGCCACAGCAGGGCCAGAGTTTGTTGCAGTGATATGACAAGTGACTTGTGGACAACCGAGTTAAAATGCCAAAGACAAGAGTGGGAGAAAGCGGGAGAGGGACAGAGAGAATATGGAGAGAGCAAAAAGGAGGGAAAAGAAAGTATACAAAGAAAGATTAATAAAGCAGTGGGGGTTGTGAGGGTGAAGGGGTGGCTGGTGCCAGTCGTCCGTCCATTTGGTCCATTAATGTGGAAAGTAACGGCCTCACTGACAGAGAGCTGATGGGAAAATGGCCTCTTCCTGTAGGTTCGTTTATGAAGTGATGTATGGCGGCGAGAAGGGATCGCAGCGCTCCCTTTTCCCAAACTCATCACCGAAATAAACAACACAGGGGTCTTTCCATATTAAGAGGGAACTTTTACAAAAAAAAGTCCAGCCCAACTAAAGTGTGAAAAGTATATACATTTCCTCTGAAACATTAACATTTGCTGTACCTATTCAGAGAATTTCAATGCACTAATATAGGTGCTTTTAGGAGCATAAAATGAATGGATTAATGTAATTTACCTTTGAATAGCTGTCTCCAGTTTGAATCTTGTCTTTTTTTTGGGGGAGTTTGAATGTTCTTTGGCTTATTCCAGAGTCTAAAAACAAGCATATTTGGGAAACTGGTGCTTCTACATCGCCTTCACTTGCAAAATTATTCATACCTATTACTGTTATGCCCCTACATAGGGTTCACCTGTGTGTAATTCTATCCCAATATGAATACAGCTGCTCAGTGAACACCTCAGAGGTTTGTTGGAGAATATTAGGGGACAAACAGCACCATGAAGACCCAGGAACACAGCAGACAGGTCATCTTGGGGAGAAAGTCTTAAGTAGGATACTCCTTTAAAGTATCAGCTGAGCTTCAGATTGATCACCGCCTGTGGCGTCTGTGCATTTGGGGCTGTGGGGCCTGGCCCCACCAGATGTTGCTGTTGAGCTCTATGTTCACAATAATCAGTGGGACTTGATCTTTCTTTATAGAGCAATATTGTAAAAAAGACAGATTCCCTTAACAATAAAATTCTGTTGGAAACATTTGTGAAAAACTGACAAGCTCAGTCGGCTAAATCCTCCTGAGGTACCTTCATATTTAGGGCTGGCCCACCAACATTTGTTTAAATAACGAACATCTGAAATTGCATCGTGCATGGCCAACATGCTCTCAGTAGACAGCCGTGGGGCACAAATCCTACGGCCCCAAACTCGGATCATCCAATCAAATTACTGGAAATGCACACGTTACGTTTACGTTCTGCTGGATAGTGTGCGACCATCTCGGCAAGGCAAGGCAAGTCAAATTTATTTGTGTAGCACAATTCAGTATAACGACAACGCAAAGTGCTTTACATGATTAAAATATTGGGGAAAAAACAGAATAAAAGCAAGTTAAAAAAACAGTTGGAATAAAATGTAGGAAAATTCAAACAAAATAAAACATAGGAAATTGGAAACTAAAAGCAAATATTAATCTAGTGTTGACTATCCTTGCTAGCTCATTGAAGGATTAATGTGAATCTGTTCCATAAATGAACAATATGAGTGAACCTTTATTTATAATGTTATGTATAAAAATTTAATTACATTTAGCTTATATAAAATGGATTTTCTAGTGTGTTGGTTTATGCTGATTTATCTGTTTAATTTAAATTGATCAAAGTCAGGTTGTATGTGTCACAAAAAAATGAGCTGCTGCCAATAGGTGTTGAGTTTTTGTGCCCCACTTAACTTATGCCAGAGACGCCACTGGTCACTGCGCTGCTCAACGCCACCTTCCAGAAAACATGCAGCTCCAGAGAAAAATAGGAAACACAACAGAACCACACAACTAGATCTCTGACATGTAGGGGACACAACAAACACATGGAACCCTCTTCAAATGAGACCAAAATTGCATCTTGTTTGGGATCCTTAGTGGCAGAAACAGGGAAGCTTGGCGGAGGAATCTAACTTACTTGATACCAGGGCAAAGGTTTGCTTGTAGTACAGGGACCTTAAGCACACATCCAGCGCTGCAGTGGCAATCCAATTTAGAGTTTGTGAAAAGATTTAAAAATTAATATTTATAGATGATGTCTATCTAGTCTGACTTGCAGGGCATTACAAAGGAAGAGGGCTCCATTAAGTTAAGACTTCATGGGCCTGAATACAAAAGTTCAAGAAGTTTTGAAAAAGTGCAAGTCACTAAAGTTAGCAAGGGGAGTCCAAAGACCATGTTGGCATAAAAGGCTTTGCAGCTATGGCTAAGATGTGTAAAGTGAGTGCAATTTGGTATCTATGTCCACTTTTCAAATCACTGTTGTCATGGATGATTGTTCCCATTTCAGGCCCTGTGTCAAGGATTTACCCTAAAAACTTCTTTGGAGAAAATTGCAGCCCCGACAACTCAAGGAGAGTGATCTTCCTGTACTAATAATCATCCATCACACCATTTCAGACTGACGTTGGGTCTGCACTTTTTATAGATTGTGCCTCACTTGAAAGGGTTTTTCAGGACAGTTTTTCTTTTGGTTCATAAATGTAGGGTTTGACTGATGTACTCCAACTTCCCGCTGTAAATTTGTTGAATGCATACCCCTTACGCTTTTTGCACCTTTTTCTCTTTGTTTTAGGCAATTCTACGCTTTCTGGAAAAGGAATTTGACCACCTCTTCATTTCTGCCAGCAATGAAATAAAACGTCATTCTTCACATCAGTCCATCTTCTTATTTCAAGTTATCAGTATCAGACAATATCAGATTCTACACGAACTTAGCGTTGCTCAAGAAAGGAAACTCAACTTTCCAAAGTGTTTTTCCTAATTGGCTCGCTTGTGGAGAGGCGTGTCACGACTGAAATCCATCACTATGATTTCTGGACTTGTCTACTCTCAGCTACATGGGGTTGGTGCTGTGTGGGGCTTGTTGGGGCTTTCTTGCGGCTTTCTACTCCGCATATGTTAGTTGGATCTCAAAGGAACAGCCACTGTATAGCCGAGAAGAACTCATTGCGGTGGTTAGTCATCAGCCTCGTTGTCTGCAGTAGGATGATAAATGAGCAGGTGGTCATGGGTGGCTCTGACAGTCCTTTGGCATGGGGTAAAGCTGTCATCCAATGCAGTCTACCACCGAGATGTGTAAAATAGCAACCACACATCCAGGAACCTGTGAAGGCATTCAGAGAAATCAACCCTGATAGGAGACTTCTCCATCAGCTATTTGTTTTTTGGAAATGTATCTCAAATGTGCACTTTATTAATATTTACTACTGATTTTTGTCACATCCACTCAGTGCCCACATGCACATGTGGGTTCTCTCCACCTGAACACAGTAAATCAGGGGCCTTTAACCGGCCAGGCATATTTTTTACCGGCCAAAATATTAATCCTGACCAGACCTCAATTTTTATCAAAAATTAAGAGTGAGATTATGTTAATTTTCGGGGGGCGTGGTTTGGGGCGTGGCTGTCTGGACCCTGGAAGAGAAATCTTTGTTTCCTGACTTTAATAAGAAAATATTGTAGTTGATTATAAAAGGCACAATATGAATGATCACATTTATATCCAGGCAATAAAAAACACTACAGATTAAAAGTTGCCACACTTAAAGCACGCAGGGGTTCACGCTGCGTCTCTACGCTGATCCAGCTGCTGGATTTTATCCTCGTGCGCTGCGCGCGAGGGATAAACAGTGGGGAAAATGCATAAATAAAGACTGTAAAGGGCTCCTTTACAGGGAAGAGAATGAATAATGGGTCTGAGCTGAAGCCCCTGATTTTACAAGTTCCTTAAAAAGTCCGCACCTATATTACATGTAACGTAATTTTGCGCACCTGAATTCAAGCGCAAGGCAGCAGCCCACCAAAGCACCGCTGGCTCTGTGTCGCTAAAAACAAAAGAGCATTAAACATAGCTACTGACTCTCCTATTGATTTTAATTGGGACATTTTGGTACGAGTTGAAGGACATTAAACGTAGTGATTCACATTTTGAAGGCTGGTCGCTGACAAAAGCACCTAACTCAGAGAGGCGCATTTACAGCGCGCACTGTAACTGCGCCTCTCTCCTCCCTTCCCTCAGAGCACACGTAGTTAAATGCAGAATTGGGCTTTTAGACTGTATCTGGTTAGCGGATCTGTTTTCTGATCCAGCGTGCAGCCATGACTGGTTTTGAATGAGGCTTTATCTGGGAGCCACTCTCCCCAGAAATAAGGTGTGAAAGAAGCTGAAGCAGCTCCGCAGAAGACGGGTCTAGACTGAGCTCTGTGAACGGATCATCCGCAGCCCAGATGGGCTTTGTTATTTTAATTTTATTTTTAATTTATTTGGTACAAAGATTTACTCACCATGTGGCAGCTAGCCCTCTGAAATTCACTCGCCAAACGGGAAATTTACTCGTATTTGGCGAGTGGCGAGTGTTAATTTCGGACCCTGCACATAACCCTGCAAGGACAAGCGGATATTGGATGGATGGATGGACGGACGGACGGATGGATGGATACATTGTTATTGATAACCTATGTCTACTTATATCCAATGGATGCTGATGTAAAGACATCTCTTGAATGTTTTATTGTCAATCAAAAATCCAGCAGATTAAAACACTTGATGTATGTCTGTTGCTTTTCTCAGTTTTTTTGTTTCAAGCATAACTTTTTCTGGGTTCATGTATGAGGTGTCCCTGTCATTCCATTTCTACATCTCAACTGTCACATTTTCACCTAAAATTTCCAAAACATTATGAGATCTATCATAAATGTGACGTTCACAAGTTTCCCCCTCAGACTCCCGCAGACATTGTTGTATTGGCTGGCACTACTTGGACACGAGACAACCGGATATCGCCCAGAGAGCCACAAGGATATATATGTGTGTGTGTGTGTGTGTGTGTGTGTGTTCTTGTACTTGCAGCAGAGCAAGAACAGTTTTGCTCAAAAGTGAGGACCTTGATGTAAAGTGACGACATTTTCTTGGTCCTCACTTTTTTCTGGGCTAGGGGTTAGATTTAGAACTAAGGTGGTAATTAGATTAGGGTTAGGCATATACTGGTAAAGGTTAGGGTCAGGGTTAGGCAATAGAAAGGCTTGAAAATGAGTGGAAGTCTATGGAAGTCAAGACACGGTCCTCACTTTGTACTTTAAAGAAGGATATGTGTGTGTGTGTGTGAGTGTGAGACCTTGGCAGACAAAAAATGAGAAGATGTCTTAGGCGCTCGCACACTCGAATACACACATCCACATCCAGCATCAGTGAGCATGAATGGTCATTCAGCTGCAGCCAGAAGTATGAAAACAAGTCAAAAGAGGGAAAACAGGGGGCGTGTGGTGGGGGTGAACGATGGGGTCTGATGCCAAAAAAAACACCGTGGGCTCTTCTCTCATACTCCCCTGTCCTGATGAGGACCCCAGGCAAATATTCTATGAATGAGAACATTTTGGGGAGCTACACTTTAATTTCTCCTCAAAACAGAAGAGGAGAGGGAGGAGGAGGTAGCAGAGAGGCCATCGGTCTATGATGTCATCCTAATGTAAAATGTTAAATTTGTTTTGATGTTTTATAGAAGGCAAGAGTTTAAATAGGGTTTTTCGGTCTGGTGCTTCCATTTTATGTTTGTACTTGATAAATAAAAAACAGTTATTGTGAATATTTCAGAGAATAAGTAATACAATTATAGTACCTTCCTTTTTTGTACAGTAAATATAGATGACATTTGCAAGTCAAGCAACGCATTCTTGTTCCTACCTACCCACACACTGGCCACATTCAGGACCTGCTTCGTTATTACAAAAAACAGTTTGGATGTTGAAAGAGAATTGATTACCAACAAAGAAGCTCCTGCTCCAAAAACCAATGTCTCCTGGCATAATTCAGAAATGTGCTTTGTTTACTTACAAATAGAGCAAAAACAAAGTCCAACAGGACACGATAATTTCATAGGAGCACCATAGACATCAGTGTAATTGTTTAAAACTCAGTTTATAACTAGGCCCCATAATGGTTGCACTTGACTTCAAGTTACTACCAGGTGCGTCCTCACTATTGACCCTGCACATTGGTTTTGTGGCTGGCGGTGAGTGGCTGTGAATGAGATGAAGATACTCCACCAAAAACAAAATTTCAAAAGGAAGTTTCGGCCTATGGCATTTGGAGCTCAAACCTAAACATGTCACACAAGCAGAAGCCTAAAACACAAATGATTTGGGCCACTCAGCATGCATGGGAACCCAAAACATCACAAGTCAATGAATCAAAACGTCTTAAAAGTGATATGCATGGGGAAATTAAAAAAGTTAAATATCCTGATCCATATTTTTCTTTAATAAACAAGATATATAGATAATTATTTTTATAAAAAGATGTGTGATTATTTCATAAACATTTTTCCTCCCTGTCATGTGAGCATCTTGAATTTATTTTATCTCTCCACCTTTCAAATCAAATCACTCAGCAGAGCTAACACTATGGTAGAAAAGTGATTGGTCTGCATCTGAGATGCTGTACAGGACAACCAATCAGATGTTAGGGTTCTTCATTAGGTAGACATAGCAGCAGCTTAAATTATTTCATGGTGTATTTTGACACAAGAAGCAAAAATAGATTAATGAAATTACATAGTTTTTTATGTATGAATGTTACCCTATATTTGATTCAAAGTTTAAAGGTATACTATGCAACCGGGGTTGATTTTCCAGCGAGGCTCCCCCCAGAGGGCGAAAGTAAAAGGGCACTGTCGTAAAGATGCTCAGCTGTTCTCCTGGTTTCTCCGTCAAGCCAGGCGCGGTTGTTTTGAGCTTAGCAGACAGGCGAACGCAACGAATCATCATCCTGCTGTTCAAGCAGAGCTACAAGGGGGCGCCCTCCCCTTCTCTCCGTCCCCGCCAGTGGAGTGAGGGGAGCGGGCATCCCGAAGCGACCTCCGCCGGGCCCGGGACCCGCTGGGCCCGGACGTCGGCTCGCAGGGGGGTTGGGGAGGGCGAGTGTTCCGGTCCGCGCGACACGCTGGCCGTCTGTTTCCGTATGCCGCGCGGCCGCTGGGGCGTCTCGTCTTTCCTCTCTCCCCTCCGTTCCCCCCGACGCCCGGTGCCTCCCGAGCCGCGTCCGAGCGTCGCGCCGTACAGTTTGAGAACACAGATCAGCACACAAATGAGCGGTGAACTTTTAAACCCCGCGGTTCCGTCGCACAGTTTGAGATGTATATAAGTACCACGACTGAAAAACTCGTACAGTGTATGCCCGGCTTAACACAGTGAAAGTATGAACATGCACAGAGAGAGAGAGAAACCATTCCAATGTTACTTACAATCGCATCAGCAGAAACGCAAGGTCCGCGTCAGCCTTGCAGCCTTCCCTTTCTTTTAGCTCTCGCCATTCGAGAAAAAGCTTGCCCGATGTTCACCCGTGTACCACTCCTCTTTCTGTCCAGAGCCCTTTTCCTCTTTCTTGTCTGCTCCGACATGGGCTTTCGCTGTTTTATCGCCGGTTCCGCCATGATAACTGCACAAATATCGCCACTGCGCTAGCACCGAGCATGCGTTTCACTGGGGGCGTGTAGCAGTTCTCGCCGTAAAGCAAGACCGACTCTCGCGATGCACGAGACTACTGAGTCTGTGGGCGCGGGCCGAGGGCTCCTGCAGTTGCAAGTACGGTATTTCCCCTACAGACCACCAGGGCGGCCAAGAAAACCTTTGTTCAACCTGAAATGACTCATTTAATCATCCAAAACGGTATGGAACACATTGACTGAAAAATGTTGCATAGTATGCCTTTAAATATATGTGCCAATTCAATTATTTTTTAGTAATAAATTAAGGCTATTAAATATATATTGAAAAGAATATTTAATTGTTTATTTGAGAGAAGATGGAAGGAGTTAGAATACAATATTAAACATGTCTTGAAATTAATTTCTATATGTTACATGGCCCCATGGGTGGGGGCTCATCTGAGCGTATCTTGTTAATCACTTCAGATCTATCTCCAAACTCCCCTTCCATTCAAAAATACTGGAGAAAGTTATTTTTTACAATTAAATGCAGATCTGGAGAGAAATGGAATGCATGAAGTGTTTCAATCGGGTTTTAAAAAGTTACACAGCACAAAATCTGAATCTGCTCTTTTAAGGGTTTTTAATTGTGTATTTCTGCGGTAGACTGGTGACCTGTCCAGGATGTACTCCGCCTCTCGCCCATTGAGAGCTGGAGATAGGTACCAGCACCCCTCACGACCCCAATAGGGATAAGCATGTTATAAAATGGATGGATGGAAGGAATTCTGTATTTTTAGCTATTGATGCAGGCAATTGTGTAATTCTTGTGCTTTTAGACCTTATGGTGGCCTTTGACACAGTGGATCATAATATTTAAATTTCTCGTCTTGAACATTGTGTTGGTATTAAAGGTGCTGCTCTGAAATGGTTTTCGTCTTGCTTGACTGAAAGAACCTTTTGTGTCAGTGAATTTATGTCTTCCACTGTGTCCCTTGGCTATGGAGTGCCACAGGGGTCAACATTGGGTCCCCTTCTTTTTTCGTCATATCTTCTTCCCTTGGGTTCCATTTTCAGTATATTTGGTATGTCCTTTCACTGTTATGCAGATGACTGCCAGGTTTACTTTCCTCTGCAAAACCAGCATCCAAACGCCATTCACATTCTGCTGAAATGTCTGGAAGAGGTCAAAGCATGGGTGGCATTAAATTTTCGAAGTTTTAATGAAAAGAAGACTGGGGTCGTACTTTTCCACCCTAATGGCTCTTGTGATGCTCACAATTTGAATGTTGGCTCCCTATCTCCTTAGGTGAGATCCACTGTCACTAGTTTGGGGGTGAAACTAGATGGTGATATTAAATTTGATACCCAAATAAGTTCCATTTTAAAAACTAGCTTTTTTCAACTAATTAATTAATTAATGCTTTTTTTACCTCACATCTTGACTATTGCAATACTCTGTATTTTGGCGTCAGAGAGGCTGCTCTCAGCCGCCTTCAGCTTGTCCAGAAGCACGTCTTCTAACACGATCTCACAGGCATGAGCACTTCACTCCTGCTCTGGCTGCTCTTCTCTAGCTCCCTGTGAGCTACAGAATTGTTTAAAAAACTCTTGTATTTGGTTTTAAATGCTTAAACGGCCTGGCTCTACATTATCTCTCAGACTTGCTTCAACCGTATCATCCTTTTCGGTCACTAAGGTCAGGTGCTCCTGGCCGTTCCATGGTCAAGGCTGAAGCTCAGATGTGATAGGGTTTTTATGGTTGCAGCTCCAATGTTGTGGAACAGGTTACTGCTGCATGTTAGGCAGGAACCTTCGCTGTCTTCTTTTAAATTATTTTTAAGTACTCACCTTTTTTCCCTGGCCTTCAACACAGGTTGAGTTCATACGTTAGACCCTATTACCTCATTATCTGTTATCTGTGACTCTCCTGAATGCTAAAACAAATTATAATAAAAAATCTAACCCTTGTTCATTGCCTGTTTGTTTGTCAGTTTTTGCCTCATTATGTGCCGAGTGATATTTTATTATGTGACAAATAAAATATTCTTGATTCTTGAGTTGTTTGTCCCTCATGATTCAGCTGTGTACTATGTTTTTATGTCTGTTTTCTTTTAGTTTTATTGTTTGCGTTATTGATATGTTCAGCCATTTGGTCAACAATTTGTTGTTTATAAATGTACTTTAAAACTGGCCTGACCTTCCCTGTCCCTGCTGTAGAAAAGCATACCCCACAGCATCATGCTGCTGTCTCCATTTTCTCACAGTGAGCAGGTATTTTAGGGTTCTACTTTGCCACCACTACACATAACTTTTTCTATGTATACCGTAAAGTTCAATTTCGCCTCATGGCTAGAAAAACTTCCTCCAAGTGTTGCTTGTCTCATGGAAAACTACAAAGAATATCCTTTTAGTTCTCTTTCAGAAATTCGTCAGTGTTATCACTCTTCCATAAAGGGAAGATTTGTAGTTCTCACTTCAACAGATTCTGCCACCAGTACGTCTGTGCAGCTCCTCCAGAGTTACTGTTGCCTTTTTTTTTCCCCTCTCTGATTAAAAACCTCCCTGCTCAGCCTGTCTGTGCAGGTGGACAGCTGCGTCTTGGTGGGGTTGCTGTTGTGCCATTCTCTTTCTATTTCTGGATGATGGATTGAACAGCGCTCAGTGAGACGTATAAAGTTTGGGATTCTGTTTTCTAACCTAACCCCGATGTCTTCTTGATGCTGCTTGTTCTGATGCTGATGCTCTCCAACAAATTTCGGAGGCCTTCACTGGGCAGCTGGATTTCCACTTTGCTAAATAACTGACTTCTGACTGCAGTTGCACTGGTTTTTATTTTTGGGTTATCAGCATGAAGGGGGGAGGGATACAAATGGAGGTCACTCTCTTCATATATTTATTTAAAAAGAAGAAAACCATGCCTCATATTCCGTCCACTTTATATCTACGCACAACCTTGAGTTGGTTTATACATGTATTTTCTCCTGGTTTTGATATAAAAACATAAAGATGCTCTGCAGCAGCTGTTGTTTCGCTGAAAAAATGTCATTATGGAATAATATGTCTGTAGGCCTTTGATAATGATACTTAAACACAACTCTTTCTACACTCTCTTCTCTGTTTAGAAGCTTCACGGATCAATGAGTTGATGAGAGGAGATGAGGAACACATCTTTTGATCTCTGGAAGTAAATCCACAGTAATAAGGCTTTATGGTCATGGAGAATTGATGCTCATTTGAGGTAACAATCCTCAATCCGGAAAATTATCAGCCATGTCCTTTTAAAGGCTTTCTGAACGGCCGTCGTTTGCTTTACATCTTCCACGCCAGGCGAAACCCGAAGGGGTCTCTAAAAGTTTAGCCGCTCAGGGTGGGGGTGAGGAGCGGGGAAGGTTCAATTACCCACGAGCGTTTAAATTACCCTTGATGTAGCGGCTAATCACCATAGTGAAGTGCCGCTGGCTCAGTGACAGGCAGCTGACACGGAGATCGGATCTTTTGGCTTCCAGCGGCCTTTGAATGTAGGAAATGTCAAAACATTAACTACAAATGTAACGAAAAAAATTAGCAGAGTTTCTGCTAAAGTTTGACAGCATATCCAAAGAGGAACACAATGTGTGGAGTGTCAGAAGTTACCCATCGTGACCTCAAAGTTAATGAATAAATTAAAGGTTAGATTGTGATCAAATCTGAGCTAGGTGCAGATTTGATCCATTCTACCATAACTCAACTAAGACTGCAGAATAGTTTTAATCCATTTGGGGCTACTTCAGTTTAAGCAAAGCTGCCAGGTTAAGATCAGGACGTGATTACAGAAACCACAGACTGGATGTGAAGCATGGTCTCCAATATCAGAGCCATGCACTTTGTCCCTGCATTCATCTTCGTTGACCTCTTTTGTCAGAGGTTTCTTGGCACCTTAATAGCATCAAGCAACGTTCAAAGCACCAAATCCTGGGGGGCTGATTGGTAATCCAGTCTCGCCTACTTTCAGATTAGCTTCCAACAGGAAGGACTCTTTGCTCACATGACCACAGGACTTTGGTTGTGCAAAGTGGTTGATCTAATGATTAATGTCTTTGTTTCTTTTTCTTCTGCTAAGGGAAAAAAAAATTGATGGATCGTTATTTTGGCGTGACAACGGCTCCCCGGCGTCTTGTCAATTTTCTTTAAGACCACAAACAAAAAAACACAAAGGCATCAAAAGGAAACCCACAAGAACAACATTTGTTTTTCCTGTCCCATTAAAATCAATTAGACAACCCCATGCTGAGTGATAAAAGCCTCTGATTACTCCTTGGGAGGAGACTGATGCTATCGTGGTCTTTTTGCTGAAACTGCATTACTTCCTAACAAGTCACTCTTTTACCAATGGGGGTTAGGGTACAGCACAGTCCTTTATCTCTGATGTGGGACACAGTGGTGTCAAAGAGCGCCTTGTGATCCCCCTTTGGAGCAGTAGGAGGTATTTTAATGGCTGTCTGACCTGTGGTGGCGGTAACATGCTGCCACGTCTGTCAGAGGGCAGACGTTGTGTTGCAGAGACCACAAGTCTGCTTGTTCCTTTTTCCTGTTGTCAAGCTTTACAAGAGCAACAGGCTTTAGCCTGGAACCGCCTAACGCAGCATCTTTCACATGTATCGCCACCCCTGGAGAAGCTGTGTGAAAAGCCTTTAAATATATCGCATGATGTCACACTGAAGAAATTGCTGAAGTTTTCCAAAAGTTGGTGTTCCAGCTTTGACTTGGGGCTTTATCGTGCAATGTACTTTGCATGGTGACAAGATAAACCTGGGTTTTGTTATTTGTCAGTTGCTTGATTACTGTTCTCACTGGTGCACGTCTGACACCAACAGCATGTTTGCTTCCCATTTTTAAAGATGACTAGATCATGTTAGCTATTGTGTTTTGCCACATTCAAGCTCATCAACACTCTCACATTAATTTAAAGTAAAAAGTTTTTTATAGATATAGATAGATAGATAGATAGATAGATAGATAGATAGATAGATAGATAGATAGATAGATAGATAGATAGATAGATAGATAGATAGATAGATAGATAGATAGATAGATAGATAGATAGATAGATAGATAGATAGATAGATAGATAGATAGATAGATAGATAGATAGATAGATAGATATGCTAAGGACTAATGCATTTTTCACTTTGCTTCCAGCTTCTTCTCTCCTCCAGCTGAAGTATTTCTCTGAAACCGGACCAGTTCTAAAGTATGGACCCAGCACCGAAATGGCATGCACAGGTCTCACATTTTTACTACCCTTTGTAGCAACATAAACGGCAGCAAGCCGGTGGAAAGTCTACAATTACACGAAGTCAGCGCTGTCATGTTGGAATCCAATACCCAGTTATAAACTTTTAGGACAAATTAAAATTGATATAGTTGGATATAGTCGTGTGACGGGAGAGAGTTATTTTGTTGCTTCTTTCCAAACATTTCTCTCTAATGAAAACCATTTGGCTTCTGTGAAAGTGCTGGAGGTTCATATTCTCTCATATTAAACTTTAGTGATGCAGCAGAGGTCTTTGCTGTAAGCCTGTTCTCTGTTGACGCTGGACTGGTTCTGTCCTGAACTTTGCATCCGGACGATATAAGAGCAGCGGTGCACCTAATGGGCTGCCTGTCTCCTGTTGGCTTTGCGCTCAGAAGGCGTCACCATCTGTCATCCAGCAGCATCGCTTCATGCTTGCGCCTGGGCCGGGCCGGGTCGGGCCAGGCTCTCCTCCCATAGTAGAAACAGCTGTAGACCGCGAGCCGTGCAGGACTTTTATCTGTAAAGCCGGCTGGGAGTCTGGCTGAAAACAAGCGGCTCTGAGTTTTTGGTCTTCTACTGTAATTGCAACCGCCCTTCAGATTATTACATATGGCCGCCTGGCTTTTTACCATCTTGGGTTTGTGGGTGATCCTCGAGTCCGGCGGGGCTCACCTCGCCTCGGACAATCAAGACGGAGCCGCGCGTCAAGTTGCCGGCGCGCCACCGGCCGAGGATCGGCGCGTCTTGGCGCAGGAGAGCGCGAACCGGGACATGGTCTCCGTCGACATGTTCAAGGTGTACGAGAGGTACAGCAAGGAGCCGCGGAGCCGCAGGGAGGGAAACACCGTGAGGAGTTTCAAAGCTGCCCCGAGTGAGTGACTGATCACACGAATTCATGTCTGTAGGTACACGCTGAAAGGATGATTATACCTGTCCCATGGCATCCCTGTTCGTGTTCTTTAATTCTTTTTTATTCGCTTCCAGGCAACACGTATCTGTGTTCAAAGAATTGCACAAGTCAATAAATACTATTTACGAAAATATTTATACCCCTTCAACTTTACAATTTCGCGCTACAGCCGTAAATCCTACTGTGTTCATTGGGGAGAACACAAAGTAACACCATTATGGAGTCACAGGAAAATGATGCATGGTTCAAATTGTATTTACAAATAAAACTGAAGCGCATCTGTTGCTGGCTTCTTTTCTCTGATGCCCCTGAGTAAATCCCAGTGCAGCCAGATGTCTTCTGAAATCACTCCATTATAAAATAGCCTGTCGTTCGTGTGCGTATGTGATTTAATCTCAGCATAAATCCAAGGCTTCTGTGAAGGCTTCGGAGGTTTAGTAGAGAACATTTGGGAACGACGATGAGCGGCACCATGAAAACCAAGCAGCACAGAAGAACGTTGTGGAGGTGTCCCAATGTTAGTGGAGGAGCTGTATAAATCCACAGCTCAGGTGTGAGAACGTGTCAGTGGGACAACTATTGTTGGTGCATCAAATCGAGTTTCTATAGAAGAAACCATTTGCTGTAAGAAAGTCATCAGTCATGTATAAAACACAGCAAAATAGCTTAACTGACGTTTTTGGCCTACATGTCAGTCACTACGTGCACAACACCTGGCATCACCCTATCTGTACCATTTCAACCGTGAGACACAGTGGTGGCAGCAGGCTGCGGGACATGGATGGAGCTCAATACAGGGCACTACTGCATGATATTATTATAGAGACTGCAAAAGACATAAGACTGAGGCAGAGGTTCACCTTTCAGCAGGGCAACAACCCTAAGCATACAACCAGCTGCAGTGGAATGGTTTAGCTCCACATATATGCATGTGTTAGAATGGCCTAATCAAAGTGCAGCCCTACATTCACGTATGCTGGTGAAGATTCTCAGTCATCCAGGCTGTGATCATTCCAAAAAAAGTTTAAAAAACAAAGCTATAGCTATCAGACATTTGAATTGAGAAAGCTTTCTGGATGGGAAGCAAAACGTCTTCAAACTTTGGAAAAAAGTCCAGTTGTTTTGTTTTTTAACTTTTTTTTGAAAGGTACATTCGGGTAAAAATCTGTAAGAAGAATTTAAAATTGCAGTTTATGGAAACTTTCAACTTGACTTAATTCCAGTTTCTAGATTCACAAAGCAGGTTAAAGTGTTGCCCAAAAATCAAATGGTGGCGCCACAAAGTATTGGTTCAGGAGGGAAATGAATACAAATATGAATAACACTTTTCAGTTTGTTGTTTGTAAAACATTTTAAAAACCCTGTATCGTTTTCCTTCCACTTCACAATTCTGCACTACTTTGTTTGTCTATCACATAAGGTTCTATCAAACTACATTGAAGTGTGTAGGTAAACCATGATCATATGTGAAAAAGTTCATATGTTATACACACTGCAGTTGCTCCGGTCCGTGTTACTGAATGCTCTTTGAACATTTATCTTAGGCCAAAAAAATTATTTATACATGACAAACGCTTTGGTTTGCATTGTTATTGCACACGTCAGTCACAGTGCACACTTTTAGAGGATAATAGAACTGACTTAAAGGGTCAAATTAGACTTTGAAGGTACAATCAAACCGCTTTGTGGAAATGTTTACATTTTTTTGCGTTTTATGTATCGTTAATCTGGCAGCAGTAGCTAGCTTCCCCTGTGGCTAAATGTCTTCACCTCGGTGCCCCGACAGTGTTGTGATTTACTGAAGAGAGCGACTTAAAGAGTCAAATGCTGTTACCTCCTCAGTGGATGTATCAGTCTAGGTGTTAGACAAGCGCCTATTATCACAGCCAGACACCGGCTGCACACCAAAAAGAAAGAAAAAAGAAAGCCTCAGGAGTGACTTTTTCCCCAATAAGCACTTCCATATGCCTGTGAGAGACCTACTGGACCGGTCCAGTGTTTGTCTTCCAGGCTGTGGTGGAAGTGCGGGAGACGGGGCTAAACTTCAAGAGTATAGCTATCAGGGATGAGGTTTTTGGTCATGCATAAGGCAAGCACTTAACCGTGCAGGGCTTAATATTTTCCATGCTGCTCCGCTCAGATGTGTTGAGAAACATGTTGTGGTAAATGGCGTTTTATTTTTATTTTCTGGTTGCTGTTTTTCATTCACCTCCAACCTGACAGAAGAGACGACAAAAGACAAGGTAAAACAGACAACAGGTTCCAGGAAGCTATCATTATTCTGTTGAGCAAAATATCCGTCAATCATAAGATCAAATTACTTCATTGTTTTTCTTTTTTGTTTCTAATTTAAAAAAATAATGTCAGTGGCCATGATGCACGGATCAGTACGACATTCCAAACCAGAAAAATACAGCGATGACACGGTATTAAGGAATTCACACAAAAATGTAAAAACTAAAATTGTATTCCATGAGCTGATTACTTTCGTTTAAAACAGAAGAAAAACTATTACTCCTGCCGCTGACTAAATACTATAAATAATGTAACCTTTAATAAAAGGGATGGACGGTGCTCCTTTAGTTTCTGCACCATGACTGTCTGTGTTATGGTTTTTGTTTTTGTTTGGGCTTTAGAAAAAATTCCAAAGTGCAAAATATGTCTTTCTGGATGTAATGAAAAAGGGAAATATATTTTTCAGCCAGCTGGATAGCAGTGCTAAGCAAGGGACGGAATAGCGGCAGTCCTTCATGAATGTGTCCCTCGCTCTGGCTCTAACTCGATACAGCTGTCAGTTCTCAGGCAGCTCATTAAAAGTTATTTCAACCATGTGAACAATTTGATGGGAGACTGTAGCAGTTTTGTAAGCATTACCATTTATACTTTGATGCTGGTAATCTTCTCATGCCTAGCTGCCACATAGGATTTTCTTTTATGGCTGATGAGGTTTTTCTTCTCATTCGCCTTTTCCTTCCTTTCAGGAGTTTTGCACGGCAAGGAGCTGTTCCAGTTCAACTTGTCTTCTATTCAAAGTTCCGAGATCATCCTTTCTGCCTCCTTTCACTTCCTCAACAAGCGGCCCAATCACCACCAGAGGCCGTGGCGCTTTCGAAAGCCTCGCCAGCTGTCCGTTGGACTACGGCATTCCCATCTGCCCTCCTCGCAGCTTCTCTTCCACGGATCCTCCCCAAATTCTGCTCTCGGAAACATAAGCCTTACCTCTCTCAAGAAAGGCTCTTGGCAATCCAGAGATGTGACCTCGATAGTGAGACAAGCCAGGGATGTCAATGAGCTTGTGATCACTGTTGAGGCTGATGTGGGGTTTGAGGCAGCAAGGATGCAGCAGAGAGGTGCTCTCAGCCACGAGCATCTTTCTCCGGCCAACCTGCCGTACATCTTGGTGTACGCTGACGATCAAGCTATAGACGAACCGAACAGCGTCGCCTTGTCCCTTCAGAGGTACGGGCCTTTTCCTGTTGGGGAGGACGTGTCCGCCTCCACTTCAGCCGCAAGGATCCGGAGAGAGCTACACCTCCAGATCCAAACCAATGACATCCCCGAGGTTCACTTCAGCACCCTGAAGAACCAGGAACTATGGCAGAACACGTATTTCCCAGCTAAAGCTAGAGCCGTGGTCAAAACTGGGAGGAAGCACGGCCAGGCGAGCAGCGAGGGCGTGAGCAAGCCCCAGGTTCTGAACTTTGATGAGAGGACAATGAAAAAGGCAAGAAGGAGACAGTGGAGCGAGCCCAGGGTTTGCTCCAGACGCTACCTCAGGGTGGACTTTGCTGACATTGGCTGGAGCGAGTGGGTGCTGGCACCAAAGTCTTTTGATGCCTATTACTGTGCCGGCACATGTGGATTCCCCATACCTAAAGTAAGTTATGGGTAGTTTAAGTCTCTCTAGAGAGATGCTCCTTTTTACAACAATCTGTTGGGTGGTAGGATTGGTCATATCAGAGGTAAAAACATACACCCCGTTTACACTACCCCTTTTTAACCGTGCCGAGACCGGTCCGAGCTCGGTAACTGAGATAACTTTCGAGTGTAAATGGAACGCAAACTGAACTGAACCGAGCCAGACACAACCGGACCGCGCTAAATGCAGACCAGTTCCAGGGGTGGGCTCGGCCCGTTTTTTTTCTGGCCCGGTTCTCAGATAACAAAGAGCGCATGAGCAGACCGCGTCATCTCCTTACAGCCAGCTGACATTTCAGACATTCATAAAAATACTAGCTTCCCTACCGTGACACACGATTTCCAGTGATGATTCTGCTTAGCAGTGTGATGAACCTCAGCGTCTGTCGTTGTTTCCTGCGTCTGTAAATTCTTATTAGACGTTTGTTTGTCTTATCCACTTCCCAAAAGCCGACTCTGTCAAGTAAATTCACCAAAAGTTGCCGTCTACGCCTGACTCTCTGCAAACAACGAAATATAACCAAACATAACTTCCTGAATGTTACAGGCGCCACCATTTTGATTTGCTTGATTTCCTCCTTCAAGCCTAGAGAGCAGTAGAACTGCAAATCGTCACTAGGAGGCAAGGAAACCAAGGAACCGAGATAGCGTGATGTGTAAACGGTCGTCAGAACCAAGCTCGGCTTGGTTAACTGTTCCAAGCTCGGACCGAGCTCGGCATGGATCGGTTTAACAAGGGTAGTGTAAATGGGGCTTTATACCAGCATGCACCGTAACTGACTGTGGTTTACAATGCCAGTTGTGACTAAAAGTTGTCTTGTTACAGAACTAAGGAAAAATGTATGTCCTTGACTTGACCCTGAACAACTGAAACTGTTTTGAATGCATATTTTTCTATTGCTTGGTTGCGACTCTAATAATTACTCTTCTCGCACTCGATTGTTGTAGCTTGCACATCCCTCCAATCATGCCACCATCCAGAGTATCGTCCGAGCTGTAGGAATCATCCCTGGTGTCCCCGAACCGTGCTGTGTCCCAGACAAGATGAGTCCCCTCAGCGTCCTCTTCCTGGACCCGGACAGGAACATGGTCCTGAAGGTCTACCCTGGAATGTCCGTGGATACGTGTGGCTGTCGATAGGACCGCCCAAGGCTCTGAGAAGTGGGGAGAATGAAGAGACAGTGAGGAAGACTATACAGCAGACGCTAAATGTGCAGGAAACCACATGTCAGGGGGAGGAACTGTTAGAAATGTTCAGAATGGGGTGGAAATGGCTTTTTTTATCATAATTGTTCTTGTTTGTTTTCTGACCTGACTGAACGTTGCCTTAAAGCATGCTGCTCTGTTAACAGTTCTTAAAGCTAATGTTTATTACTTATTGTGTTCTCATTTGTTTCCTCAAATCATTTAAAGAAAGAAGACGTTCCCTGAAACATGTTAAGTCTTCGTTTTTTGTTTACTACCCGGTGTTGATGGATTTAGTCTTTTCTCTTTTTTTTCTTTTGTAAACTTTCTCTAGTGATTCTGTCTTAGCTCAAAGCTGGGCCTGGACTCAAGAGGAGCTGCTTTCGCAGGGTCACCTCAGACTCTTCAGGAATGACCCTGTGCAGGAAATTCCGCTCACCTGTCAGCCATTTGTGTTTGGTAGTGGACTCGCTGGATTTCAGCAGCTTCCTCTCTTGGCTTTCATCTCTCATTTTAGGGACTCAAGCTTTAGCCGAGCTGACAAGCTGCAGCCTCGCAGAGAATGTCAGAAACAGAAGCTGCAGAATGCTCAACTGGTGTCAAGTTGACTGTCTGCTGTCATGCGAAAACCGCGGTGTGCAGCAGACTTCATGTTTTATCATGAATGACGCATCTCCTTAAAATCTGTTCCAATAGTTTCCGTGTTTTGCATATACAAATGTATTTGGCCTTATATTGGGTGTTTGAGCACATCATGGTCTGCTTGCTTCAGTCTGCTACATCACAGGGTGGAAAAATGGCGCGATGCTGCCATCTGCTGTGCATTATGAGAACTGTGAAATGAAAGACTTCATGAAAGTGTGGCTGTTAAGCATTTTCTTACACATGGAGCCCATAAACAGACTTGTACAGTTAGAAAGGCATAAAATAACAATAATGGATTTCTAACAATAAGTAAGAAATTAAATGTATGTTTCTATAAGTAAATATGTGACTATAAAGTGTAAACGGTATTACAGCAGTGTATGTTTAAACAGATTGTATGGTACAGTTATGGAAGAAATAGTTGACTTCTATATACAGTCAATGGTAAATATTGACTATATAAAATTGATAACTATGAGGCTAATAATTCTAATATTTCTAAATACATTCTCATGAATTAAGTGAGGATTGTGATTGTTTTTTTTAGTTTTGAAAGAATCTGTTCAAAACTGACGTGTCAATCTGAAAAACAAAAAACGAAAGCAATTTATCCCTTTTGTCATTTGTCTTGTTTTTTTATGTTAAGATAGAACTTCTAAGGCTATAAAAACCTAATTACATAATGAACCCAGCTTAAAACCCACACAGAACAAAGCAAGAAGCTCCAGTGACAATGTTGTCTGTCTTTATACGATGACAGACAACAAAAGTAAAAGAGACAAAAAACACGTGGTCTGTGGATCTAAATATGAAAAATAAAAAATGGTTTGTGGAACATCAAGTCCTGCCATGTGTTTGAAGTGTAAATATGGCTTTTTATTGCTCCTGTTCTAAATAGTGCTTGCATATTGGGAACAATGATTTTCCATTTAGTTTGTTGTTGTTATTATTATTATTATTATTATTATTATTATTATTATTATTATTATTATTATTATATTTAAGGATCTTCCTACTGTCTGGGAATTGTGTTGATATTACACCCTTTGCTCTATGAATGCCCCCAATCGCTCAGATAATTAGTAACCAGGTCATCCAAAAGTAAGTCAAGCTTTAAATCCAGTTTCAAACATCCTGCATGCTGACATGACTAAATCTTCAGCCGTGCCCATGGCGTTGCTTAGCATGTGATTAAATAATTTTATTATCTAGTCATTACTGCAGTATTTTAGCAGTAATTGCTTTAGTCATATAGCACTGCAGTACACATGGCGTGTGCAAACTTCAGTGGTCATTTTTGATATTCAAAAAAATAATAATCTGGTTTAAAGGGGACATATTATGCTAAATCCATTTTTTACCTCCTAGATACCTTTTGCTGGGAAGTTGGAGTCTCTAGGGGTGCAGAAAATTTGAATATAGTCTGTCTAGGTATTCTCTTTGGGTCATATTTTAAAATCCTTTCAGTTTTCTCTGTTCCCAATTAATTTATTTTGTTGTTGCTTTTGTTTGGTTTTTTTATGATTTCATCACAGCATTTGCTTTGGAGCTGCTAAACAAGGTTATGGACATCTGGCCAACCAATTTTGCGAACCCACCATTTTTATCTTTTGCTGCAATTTTGTAGTCCAAGCTGAAGGATTCATTTTATCACAAAGGACCAGAAGTCGCCTGGATGAAGCATTTGCTCACTTTTAGGGTGTTTGACATGAAAAAATTAGTTAGAGCAAGTTAGGACACTGGCTGTTAACTGATCTTATTGTTAAACCCAGTCTCATTTGATCCAACCCAGATGTGAATGTGACTTTTTTGCCCAGCATTGCTAACCTCACACATCTCTCTCATGTTATTGCAGTTTGACCTTCCTTTCATGTCCACAATAACTGAGGTGCTTGGATATTTTGTTGTCTGCCTTAATAAATGAATAATGAATTCACAGATATCTTGAAAAGGCCCCATGAAGTGCATTTTCAACAAGCTCAGCATGAACCAAATCCTATGTGACCACGTGATTGAAAGACTAATTCCGATTGGGGCTAGTGTCCCTAGACACATGGGCTTATAATTTTGATCCTAACAAAATGTTGCTTTTTCAGTTGGATTGCTTTAGCCATGTGTTACAATGGTTAGAGCGCAGCTTTTTGCTGCGTGCAGCATAGCCGGCTGGTGCTGTGAAACCCACCCGAAGGGCTGATAATCCTTGTCATTCTTAGCTTCACAGCCCAGCAGAAGATGCAGGTTCCACAAGGCGCATTGTTCTCCGCATCATTTATGTCCATTCTTCTTTGCAAAATAGTTCAAGTTCAGTCAGAATAGACAGGGACTGTCTGGGAAAAGCAGTTGTGAAATCATGCTGCGGATTCTCAATTGGATTTAGGTCTGGATTTGAACCGGGCCGTTCTCACACATGAATGTGCGACGATCTATAAACATTTCCAGATGTTGACGTATGTTTAGCATTGTCGTTCAGCTGGAAGGTGAGTCTCCATCCCAGTCTGAAGGCTTTTTCAGCCCGGGAAAGGTTTTCTTGCAGCATTTTTTTTAGCTCTGTACTTTTCCTTTGATCAGCCGTGAGCAGCTTCCTTGTCCCTGCTGAAAGAAAGCATCACCACAGCACAATGCTCCCACCGTCATGTTTTATCAGGGGGGTGGGGTTTTCAGAGTAACGCAGCATTTTAGTGTTTTGCCAGACGTGGCATACTGTAGGGTGACCAAAAAGTTCAGTTGTGGTCTCCACAGACCAGAGCCCTTTTCTCCACTTATTGCTGTGTCCACTATGTTTGTAGTGAGTGTTAAACACACAGAACTTCCTGTGGCTTTCTTTTAATAATGGCCTTTTTGTTGCCAGGTTGATGAGGTGCCCAACTAATAGCTATCCTGTCGACAGCTGATGTGCTTTGATTATGAATAGTGCATGTGAATTGGGATCAAGGCTGTGGAATTCAGTAGTCTTTTATTACTTTTACCAAGACAAAACTTACTTTTATTTTATTTTTACTGTCTAAAATCTTCTCAGCCTGCTCACATATCAGTCAGACATACAGTGCCTTGCACTGCTCAAGCTTTCCACATGTTCCCATGGTACATCACACTCTGCAGCTCCTCCAAGTTAACATAAGCAGCTCAGCTTCTTCTCTGATTAAACCTCTCAGTTTTGTTGGGCGACCACGTCTTGGTAGGTTGATAGCTGTGGCATACATTTTTTGTTACCAAAAGATGTTCAAAGCTTGGGAAGTCATTTTATAACCTCACTCCGCAGTTCACACGTCTCCTGGATGATCTTCCGATTTCAATGCTCTCCAGCTTAGCTAAAGGGCCATCTGTTGCTTAGCCGGCTTACAGTTAGTCATACTCTTTACGTTTTGCGATACTGGATTGAGCTTTGGCATGTTAGGCTCAGGATACTGGTTTAGAAACCAATCCCAAAAGTTGAACCCACGCAGTTGCAAGGTGCTGTATTTCTCCAGCTATTTCCTTCTGACTGGTGTGGATATGAGGCAGGAGATCCCCCTTGAAGCTGGGAAAAAGCATTTTGTGAAAACGTCTGCTTGTCAAAAACCTCACATTTGCCAGTGCTTCCCTCATTATCACTGTCAAGTGTTTACAGTGTCTTCATTAGTGGACAGCCTCCTGATGATAACAAAGCTTTAAAAAAAAGGCATCAATGACAGTGATAACCAGGCCAGGCTACTTTTTTTGGTTGACACTAGTCCCTCTGTTTACTCTTGGAGCATGGGAGCGGATAACGGGACTGTGATTCTTGCACCAGGGATCGCCATTTTCAAACTTTGTGACCGCAAAGTCTCGTTTCAGAAGCAAAAGTTGTTGCCTACTAAGTGGCTTACGAACTTTTTATCAAAATGAAGATGCCCAGGACCTTCCTGCTTCACATGTACGTGACCCTGGTGGCTTGTATTGCCTGCAGCACCTGTAAGCCGCTCAATGACACCACCCAAAGCGAAGATCTGGAGAAATTCTACTTGCAGTTATCAGAGGACCTGTTAGAGGAAGAAGACACAGAGTCAGAAATGGAGGACTTCTTGGAAAACATGAAGGAAGGTTTTCTGAGGCAACTCAACCTTTCAGATGTTCCACAGGAAGATCGCAAGATCTCGCCCCCTCAGTTCATGGTGGAGCTGTACAACAAGTACGCCTCGAACCGGTCGGCAGTCCCACAGTTTGATGTCATACGAAGCTTCAGCCTGCAAGGTACTTAAACAAGGGAAGTAATGCTACATTATGTGTCTCTGATGCAAACCAGACGCAAATGTGGTTGATTGTGACTCAGACGTCTCTCATGATAGTTTGTTTCTCTCATGTAAGCAGAATATAATTAGCACAGATAAAACCTTAAGACGGAATGAGTTTATTAAATGAATAAGGGTAATTTGCAAATACGGACTGCCCCCAGGTAAGTGTGGTCCTTTATATTTAATTTTAGTTTTTACATTTTAAAATATCAACTTAAAAGTTCAAGACCTGGATCAGAACCAAATCTCAAATAATATAAAATGTGTTAGAAAATCATAGGCTTTAATTATGAGATTTTTCAAAGAGTTGTTAAAAACAACCATAAAAAGAAGTCATTAAAGAAGCTACACAGTGAGTGTCAAATGAGAGTGTAAAAACATAATTTGTTAACCTGATTTATCCCAAATTAATAACTATTTCAGGATTTTGTATTTTATTATTCACAAAGATGAGTAATTAAAGGCATACTATGCAACATTTTTCAGTTAATTAATGTGTTCCATACCGTTTTGGATGATTAAATGAGTCATTTCAGGTCGAACAAAGGTTTTCTCGGCCGCCCTGGGGGTCTGTGGGGGAAATACCGCACTTGCAATGCAAGAGCCCTCGGCTCGCACACACAGAAGTCTCGCTTTACGGCGAGAACTCCATGTGTTTTTGCCCTGCCATTCACTATATGCACGCGCGAAAGCAACAACAAAGAACCGCGTTAACGTCAAATAAACATGCAAGCATATCGAGTTTTATTATTATTATTATTATTATTTGTTTTTTGTTTTTTATGTTGGCGAGACGCTACCGCGGCGGCCGCGGCGAGGTGGCGGCCGCGGCTGCGGCTTGGCGAGGCGGCGGCTGCGGCTTGGCTAGGCGGCGGCGGTAGCGTCTCGCCAACATAAAAAAAATAAATAAAATAATAATAATAATAAAACTGGCGAGGCGGCGGTGGCAGCCGCGGCTTGGCGAGGCGGCGGCGGCGGCGGCGGCGGCGGCGGCGGCGGCGGCGGCGGCGGCGGCGGCGGCGGCAGCGGCGGCGGCGGCGGCGGCGGCGGCAGCGGCGGCGGCGGCTTGGCGAGGCGGCGGCTTGGCCGCCTCGCCAAGATAGCGCTGCGGGAAGCTTGATGGTCATACCTTCACTGTGTTAGTCATTGTTTGTACTGCCGTTTTTTCCACTTTTCGTTGCGTCCGCCTGTCTGCTAAGCTCAAAACAACCGCGCCTGTCTTGACGGAGAAACCAGAACAGCTGAGCATCTTTACGACAGTGCACTTTTACTTTCGCCCTCTGGGGGGAGCCTCGCTGGAAAATCAACCCCGGTTGCATAGTATACCTTTAAGAAATAAAAGCATAATAATAATAATAATTATAGTAATCATAATAAGTATTGTTATTATATAAGTGTATTGTAATACATAATATTTTATTTATTATTTATTTATTTATTTAAAATGAAAATAGAATATAATTATATATATAATTGAAGATATATACATGGAAGCAAAGAAAGTTAATACATAAATGACTAATTGAAAAAGGAAACAAATCTAAATTTGTATCACTTAAAGTCTCATAATAATTTGCATATTTATTTTCATGTTTTATTTACAAATATATAAATATTTCCTAATTTTCTGGTTTATTAATTTATGAGAAAGTCATTCAGAAATCAGGCAAACAAATGAATAAAAAAACATTAATGTCTTTATTCTACTTTATTTCATGTTTATACGTTTTAAATAAAAATATTTTATAATATATGAACATTTATTAACAATTTTATTGAATGGTATACTTTAATAAAATATAAATAATTGTGTGGTTTGACTGTGTATTTTTAGACAGGAAAAATAAGCAAATAAAAAAATAGTCATCTCATTTCTTTTTATCTTTAACAGACGTCAGTCTGGCCATGACAAAAGGCCCAAAGTCAAGATACAGATTGCAGTTCAACGTCAGTGTCCCCGACCATGAGGAGATTAACGCCGCTGAGCTACAGCTCCTCTTCTTCCCCGATGCCAGGTCAAATGTCAAATGGCAGCGTTTCAAAGCCACCGTCACAGTCTACGAAGCTGATGGCAACAATTTCACATCATCTTCACGTCTGCTGGATGGCGAAGAGGTGGCGGCCTCACGGAGTACATGGGCGACGTTTGACGTGACAGCAGCAATTCAAAGCTGGATTAAGTCAGGCCAAGGGGCAACGGTTTTTGACGTAGTGGTGGAGAAGAAGGACTGTGGCGCCTCTGACAGCACAGGGGAGGCAACAGGCTGTTTAAATATGAGCGTGTCTGTCGGAGACAATGCAGCAGCTGCTTTAATAGTCTTCTCAGATGACTTCAACAGCAGAAAGAGGGAGACAAAGAAGGAGCTTAGAGAGATGATCCTTCGTGAGGAAGAAACTTTCCTTCACGCTGGGGCCGACTGGAACAGAGGGAATCAAGTTCCAAGTGAGACTCCCCCTGCTCAGCGCCCGCGGAGAACAAAGAGAAAGGCCGACGGGGAATACTGCCACCGAACCTCGCTCAAAGTCAGCTTTAAAGACATTGGCTGGGACAGCTGGATCGTGGCGCCTCCAGAGTATGACGCCTTTGAGTGCCGAGGAATGTGCTCCTTCCCGCTGACGGATGAGTCGACCCCGTCGAAGCACGCCATCATCCAGACGCTGGTGAATCTCAGAGATCCCAAGAAGGCCAACATGGCTTGCTGCGTGCCAATAAAACTGGACCCCATAACGGTCATGTACCAGGAAAATGGGCGCATCACCATCAGATACTTTTATGAGGAGATGAAGGTGGCAGAGTGTGGTTGCAGGTAGTCAGGAAGAGGGAACAGAAGGAGAATTTTCAGTGACGCAAACACGCCTGATGCCAGAAGGGACAAGACTGCCTGGTTTTACCCCCCACTCAGAAAAAGTTTGGGTTTTTCTTTACTAACTTGGGATGCAGATGTGTTCACTACTCCTCTTCCAACGCAAACAGAAAACATACCGAATCTGGTTTGCCCAAAGTATCCTTTTCCCCTTCACATTCTAACTAATACCCATTTAACGAAGGGCTTGCACGTTCTGTGTTGGATGACTTTGAATGACTAAAGGAATTTTCGCCCAAGATAATCGTTACATTTTTTTGTAGCATTTGAAATGATGACGCTAATGAAAAGGAAACCATAGGACACAGGCACTTTTATTCTTCTTCAGCGTGTATAACAATATTGGCTTTGGGTTTGGTTCTCAGCTTCGGAGTAAATAAAACGATGAGTATGTAAAGTGTAAACGTAATGAGGATCATGACACCCTAGGGCTGGACGATAATTGAAGAACGATATATATCGATCGATAGACATGTATCAATGATAGAAAAAGGGTCAATAAAAAGTTCAATAGAATAACAGTTTTCCTTCCTTATGCATTTTAGCCATGTAGATTAATATTACAGTCATTACATCCTCCCAACCAATCACAAACACAAGCTCCGCCCCCTTTAATGTGTTCAGAAAGCACGTGTTCTTTTTTTTTTTTGAAAAACGTGCAGTTTTGGTAAAAAGTTGATTGAATAAAGGGTTGAGTTTGAATTCACTGTATGTGTGTTCTGTAGCTAAAAATAGGTCTCTAAGCAACAGCATAAAATGGGCAGGGCTGCATAATTTCTATTTTATCGATATGTTTTTTTTATATTGTCCAGCCCTATGACACTCTGTCATTATTTACTAAAAACAATCATAGAAGCGATTTGAATTTGAATTGAAATTGAAACAGTCGTGACTTTGGGATGTTGGTTTTGCTGTCTGTTGCATTTTAAGCTGCTTGTCACCAGATCATTGCAAGTACTTATTTAGCTTCATTCATCTTCCAATCAACCCCCGTCCCTGCACAGAGGTGTGTTCAGGGTGCTGTGCAGAGTTAGGGTTTTTTTTTTTTGCCACACGTAGCATTTCGCACATAGGCCGGAAAGTTCAGTTTGAGGTCATCTGACCAGAGCACCTTCTCCCACATATTTGATGTGCCCCCTACAGGGATTTTTAGCTAACTAAAACATGAGCTCTAATGGCTTTCTCTCACAATAGCTTTAATCTTGTCACAAATAGGAAGCGCACACAATAGTTTTCTTTAAATCCCCCCCGCCCCCAACTGTGCTGTGGATCTCTGCACCTCTTCCAGAGCTACCTTGGGCATTTTGGCTCCATTTCTGATCAAGGCTCACTTTGCCTGGACCATTCGGTAGGCCGTTGTGTCTTGGTAGGTTTACAGAGGTGCTATATTCCTTCCTGTATCGGATGACAGATTGAAAATTTTCACAGTTCAGGAGATTGTCGTGAAACCAAACCGCTGTTCTAAACCTCCCCTCCTCCTCCCTGACCTGTCTGCTGTGCTCCCTGGTCTCCATGCTGTTTAGTCACTAATGTTCTCCAGAAAACCTCGGAGGTCTTTACGAAACAGTTGGATTCATGCTGTGATGAAGTTACACACCGATGGGCTCTATTTCTTAAATAGCCCACTTCTGAAGGGCATTAGGAGCAAACTGGATATCATTGAGAGACATCGGAGTGCTGAGGACTGAACATGCACTCAACGCCTTCCAGATTGTTTTCAGATGTGTTTAGATGTGTTGTTTTGCGTCGACATTGTAATTTGGGCAACTTTGTGGTGGTTTAGAACAGTGGTGTCCAACCTGGTCCTAAACTACCCCTTTCCTGCGTGTTTCAGGTGTAATCCTTGCTGCCGCTCACCTGACCCACATGAATGGATGATTAAGAAGGTTTTACAGCATCCGATGGCTGCAGAGGAGGTCATGCAATCCTCTGAACCAGGGGAGCTGGAACAGAGAGTCCCCTGAAACATGCAGGGCTGGGGTCCCTGAGGCCCAGGGTTGGGAACCGCTGGTCTAGAATGCGAAATCTCAATAAAATACATTCAAATTTGTTGTTGTGGCCAAATGTGGAAGGTTTTTGAAGAGGTATGAATATGTTACATTTTAGAGTTAAGTCTGAGGTTGTGTTTAAAATCTAACAAGAATTCTTTTATTACTAGCTTATGATAAAAACGTAACTACTTAATAACTGCTTTTTATGCATTATTAGGACTATGCATCTGTATATTACCTGTTAAACTAAACCATGTTTAATAGTAATTTAAGGTTTATCAATAGCCTGTCAGGAACTGCAGCCATTTAACTGAACAGTTTTTTGGTATACATAAATGTTTGTTTGTGATCTGCCCTGTTGATTATGTCAGTAGAATCATATAGTTGCTGCTACAAAAGTACCCCTAAATTTATCCATTTTTGAAAATTGCTTTTTACTGCTCTTCATGTCATGGCTTTCATGTTGTTTTTGAGACCATAAAACTCTAATGGAAATAAAGTTTTATAGCATCAACAAGATGATACGACAAATGTTTTTACAATGATTGTTTTTCCACTTTTATGGCATCATTCCACAGATATTTTTCAAAAACTCGGAGCTCATAAAGTGATGTGTTTTTCAAATGTGAGAAGGGCCTTTTTCTTTTCTGTTTTCAGCAGTGGATTTGGAGCTCTACCATTGATGCTGTTTTTGCCAAGCCTCTTTCTTATTTTTGAATCATCAACAAACCCACAAATATCACATTTCTCATTCTGAGCTGTACACTTATACAATATATAGCAACAGCTAATGCCAAATATTCACAGCTTTTACTCACCTGGGAATACAAAAAACTAGCACATAGGTTTGATGTACTTCACACTGCTGGCTGTGATGATGTCCTGAATAACACGTACAGTGCCTTGCTAAATAAAGAGGGAACCGTCCTCCCAGTCTCAAACCACAGACAGACTGACAGGTTCTACTCCAGAACATCACTGTATTTAGCACCATCCATTTTTCCCTCAACTTGGACTAGTTCCCCAGTCCCTATGCTGCCACCACCATGTTTCACTGTGGGGACGGTGTTCTTGGGGTGATGGGATATGATGGGTTTGTGCCAGACATGGTGTTTTCCTTGGTGGCCCAAAAGTTTGATTTTAGTCTAATCTGAACAGAGTCGCTCACGTGACCTTTTTTAAAACTCAGAACTAAGTAATTACTTTTTTCTGGCCACTCCTCCATAAAGCCCAGCTCTGTGGGGTTTACCGTATATTGTGGTCCTATGGACAGATCCTCCAGTCTCTGCTGAGGAGCTCTGCAGATCCTTCAGGGTGACCTTTGGTCTCTGTGCTGCTTCTCTGATTAATGCCCTCCTGGCCCGGTCTGTGAGTTCTGGTGTACAGGTCCTCTCTTGTAGAGTTTGTTGCGGTACCGTGTGCTTTCCGTTTGAAGATGATGGATTTGATGGAGCGCTGAGGGAACATCAAACATTTGGATATTTTTAATAACCCCATCCTGACTTGTACTTCTCAACAACTGTGTCCCTTACTTGTTTGGAGAGCTCCTTGGTCTTCATGGTGTGCTGCTTTTGCAGCCTCTGGAGCCTTTCAGAAAACACGTGTTTGTACTGACAGATCATGTGACACTTAAAGTGCACACAGGCGGGCTTTATTTCACTAATTATGGGACTTTTGAAACAAACCAGTTGCATCAGATATTTTCAGGGGGTTCACAGCAAACGGAGTGGATGCTTATGCACATGCCAAATTTCCTTTTTTAAAATTCTTTTAACGTCAGTTAAAACTTATTTGATTAACTATTCTATTATCAGACGACAACGAGGCAGAAAACTATTTTAGTTCATACAACGATCCCAAAAACTTTAAGTATACTGAAATGACTTCATTAAGTACAAATATACATTCTATTTTCAGACAAATCTTTCCAATAGGAGAACAAAATAACAGAAAAGTATATCCCTGAGCCAAAATGCATGGATTATTTTTCAAATAATCCATGCTTGGATTAAAACTGCTTTAAAGGCAAAAATAAATATGGCAAACTGGGATCTTTCTGTATTGTTTTTAGTCTTGAACGTTGATTTCTTCACATAGAATGTCCAGCTATAACTATGTTGTTATAACAAACACCACATAACTTTTTCACCTGTTCAGATAATATGTGCACAACTTAAAGTCACTGCAAAATAAGAGAATTTCACAAATAGTGTCAAGATTAGCATCCAGGGAGTTGGCACTGGCAGGGTTGTGTTATGTAAGGTGTGAAGAGGCATTAAACCTCAAGGGATAAAAATAACTGAGCACCAGGAAGTGCTGGAAAAGAAGTGACCTGTGGATGCTTTTTATCTGAGCTGAAAATCTTCCTGGATCAGGGTCTTGCTCTGACATAAACTGTCATGTCAGGTTTGGAATATTTTTTTCTGACCAAATCTTATCCTGGATGTGTTTTAAGAAGGTTTTGCTGCATTTCCACAAACTGTGTCAGTCACAGAGTTACCCAATAATGACCGATAAAGCCATTAGCAGCACTAAAATACACTGCCATGAACTTGTAGCATGTAGGAGAGCAAAGGACAGAAGATAAAGATAAAGCCAGGGAGTTTTTTTTATCAGTTTACTGGAATGATCTGTCAACAAGCAATGAATCTAAAATGTTAACATGGGTAATTCTAATATATAACTTGATAAGAAATAATGCAGACAGTGTTTTTAGATTATTGTAAATAACAGTAAACTGCTCGATCCTGGAGACAAGAACCTAAATAACCGTTTTATTAAATACAGTAAACCACACTCTAAAAAGAGACTGCAGCTCCAACTTAATTTATTCAGTTTATAAATTGTCAAGTTAAACTATTGTAAATTAATTAAGTTGTGTAAACTCAATTCAATTAATTGCTACCAATTAAATCAATTCATTTAAGTTGGAGCTGCATTCACTCTTTAGAGTGTATAACTCCCATATTAAGAATTCCTGTTCTGTCATCTATGTGCTGACTGGAACTCAAAAGATAATGCGATCAAGGGTTTATGGGAGACTAAAGCCTCTTATGCTGATTTTGTTTTTTTGCGCAAAAAAAAAAAACAACCATAAAAAAGACAATTCTTTATCCATCTCTGGACTCAGACTAACAGCTCACTTAACAGGACGCTTGAGATCATTCATCCTCGTGAGACTTTAGCGATGGCGGAAAAACATACCTCACCACTGCTATGGATACTTCTTCTATCTGCACTGCGTTTTACCTCATCTTTCCAGTCAGCTCTGGTGTTAGAAATGGCTAAAATTCTGATGCAAAACTACTGTCTTCCAGAGAAGCTTCTGGGAATGCACGAAGCCATCCAACAAGCTATCAACAGTGGAGAGCTCTTGCAGATTTCAGACAAGAAGACCCTCGCTAGCTTGCTCACAGCTGGTGTTCAAGGTGCCCTGAATGATCCACGACTGACTGTGTCGTATGAGGCGAAAGCTGTTCCTGTTGTGCCACCAGTACTGCAGTCGCCTTCCAAAGAACAACTGAAACGGCTGGTGAGAAACTCTTTTAAAGTGGATATTTTGGAAAACAACATTGGCTATTTACGTATAGATCACATCATTGATGAAGAGACATCAGCAAAGATTGGCTCTAAACTGTGGGACAATGTCTGGAACAAAGTTGCTCAGATGTCGTCACTAATCTTTGATCTAAGGTACAGTACAGCTGGAGACCTTTCTGGGGTTCCCGTCATAATCTCTTATTTTTATGACCCTGAGCCTCTCATTCATATCGACACAGTATATGACAGGCCCTCAAATACAACGAAGGAGTTGTGGACAATGTCATCAATACCAGGGAAACGGTATGGTAAGAATAAGGACCTAATAATTTTGACAAGCAGGCGCACCATGGGGGCAGCTGAGGCAGTGGCATACATACTGACGAAACTTAAGAGAGCTATTATAGTGGGAGAAAGATCAGCTGGTGGGTCAGTAAAAGTCCAAAAGTTCAGAATTGCTGAGTCAGACTTCTACATAACAGTTCCTGTTGCAAGATCCATTAATCCGATCACAGGCCAGAGCTGGGAAGTAAGTGGTGTTTCGCCAACAGTCAATGTAATCGCCAAGGAAGCTGTCTCAAAGGCCAAATCTCTTCTGGCTCTAAGGTATGTCATCCCAAAGGTTGTGCAAATTATCTCAAATATACTTAGAGATACATACGCTTTCAGTGACAGAGTTTCAACACTTTTACAACATTTGCAGTCAATTGATTTACTATCAGTCGGATCAGAGAAGGACTTAGCCATTAGACTCAACCAGAACCTCCAGACGGTGTCTGAAGATCCTCGACTAATTATCAGACACATGCAGGATGATGACGGCAGTCTAGAGGATCACCAAAAACTTTATACAATACCAGATAATATCGAATCATTAAAGGCATACACTGACAAAGTGTTCAAAGTGGAAATTCTTCCAGACAACACTGGGTATCTTCGTTTTGATGAGTTAGCAGAAACGTCTGCAGTGACTAAACTAGAAGAGCTCATGTCTCAAAAAGTATGGGAACCCCTCAAGGACACTAGTAACTTGATTATTGATCTCCGTTATAACACACGTGGATCCTGTAATTCTCTGGCATTTATACTGTCTTACCTCCATGACTGTACGAAGAAACAGAATTTCTTCACCATAAATGACCGCATTCAGAACACAACAACAGAACACAAATCACTGTCGAAAATTACAGGGCCAGCTTACAACTCTGAGCGCGGAGTTTATGTGCTAACAAGCTACCACACTGCAAGCATCGGGGAGGAGCTTGCCTACCTAATACAGTCCTTAACCTGTGGCACAGTCATTGGGGAAATTACATCTGGTAACCTCATGCACTCAAAGACTTTTCAGATTGAAGGGACAGACATTGCCATAAGTGTCCCTTTTATAAACTTTATAGACAACAATGGGGAGTACTGGCTGGGAGGTGGTGTTGTCCCTGATGCTATTGTACTGGCAGAGGAAGCTTTGAACCGTGCTTATGAAATCATGGAGTTTCACAAGGGTCTCAGGTCCCTTATTGTTGGAGTTGGGGAACTGTTGGAGAAACACTATGCAATTCAAGAAGTCGCTATAAACGTCAGCCAGGTGTTGTTTACTAAATGGGCAGAGGGACTGTATCGACCAGTGGTTGACTTTGAATCTTTGGCATCCCAACTGACAACGGATCTCTATGAGACCTCGGGGGATCACCGCCTTCACGTCTTCCATTGCGATGTTGAACCTGAGTTGCCTCACAATGTCCCGAAGATGCCTTCAGGAGAAGAGTTTGGATACATAATTGAAGCTTTGTTTAAAATTGAGGTTTTGCCAGGCAACATTGGCTACCTACGCTTTGATATGATGTTGGGCATTGAAGTGGTAAAAGCAAATGGAGCTGAGCTCATAAAGTCCGTGTGGAAGAAGATAGTGAACACAGATGCCCTCATAATTGATATGAGGTACAACACTGGTGGGCACTCTACAGCGGTTCCCCTGTTCTGCACATATTTCTTTGATGCTGAACCTCTTCAACATCTCTACAGTATTTATGACCGAACAACCAACACCTTGACTAAAGTCACAACATTTTCTCGCGTATGGGGACAAAGATATGGATCCTCCAAGGATGTTTTCATTCTAACAAGTCATATGACGGGTTCACCAGCTGAATTATTTGCTCGCACCATGAGTGACCTTAATCGAGCAACAATTATTGGAGAGCCAACAATCGGAGGGTCTTTGTCCAGTGGGACCTATCAGATAAGGGATAGTGTACTGTACACTTCCATTCCCAACAAGGTTGTTTTAAGTGCCACCACTGGGACAGTGTGGAGCTTTTTGGGAGTGGAGCCACATGTTTCTGCCCATGTTAATGATGCTCTTTCAGTAGCACAGAGAATTATAGAAGCAAGGCTCAAGAAGAAAGAGATAAACTAAATAGGTATCCATGTTTAATTCAGACCAAAAGCTTGTTGCAGAGACATCGTTACATCACCGCTTTTTCTGTCAATTTAAACTTTTGAAGCCTTTTCTGTAGATAACATAATTATATACATTTATAATACCTGATTCACTTTACACAATAAAATAATTGTGGATGTTATTGCTAAAATTATTGACTTATAAAGGATGATTACTATCCATTCTTTTAGCTTGCTATGTCCTCACATCATAAGGAAGCATTATGAACCCGACAAGCGTAAACTAGCCATAATCCATCAGACAATGTTTTCAAAGTCATCCACATTGCCTCCTGAAACCCCATATATTAAGTATTTTTTCATTTCCTCCTTGGCTGCATCATAAACATCAAATATTGAGAATCACTTGTTCAATTCTGTCATGTTAAACCATTTACATGTTTAGGTAAGTCTATTTTTTATATAACTTTATTGTAACATTTAATTAGAAATCAGACGTAGCACAGGAGACAACGGCACGGTACAATGACCTGTCTTGGTGTGCAAGTATGTAAGATTATACAAACATAAGGATGTATAAATGAAATAAATAAATAAAAAAACATTAAAAGGCAAGAAGAGCATGAATTATATAAGCAATAGCTTATAACGTGTATAAGCAGAGCTAGTCTGCTTAAAACTCTGGGACCAGCAAGTCAGCAAGGTGATTAGCTCAGACGTTTCAATCAATGATTTCAGTCCCCCCAATAAATTCTTGATGATTGAAAAAACTGATTAAATTGCAAACATTTGGATATGTGTAAAATGTGCCCATCAAATTTGGGAGACTGGGAAATGTAATTTGGGAAATGTAAGGGAAGAAGGCAAGACAACAAAACGAATGAAAGTTTCTAACTCAGCTTTACAAAAGGAGCATGTCGTTTCAACATCAGTTATAAAAGAAACTATTGCATCACAAGGGGAAATAGTATGTATTATACATGTATATAAGTATGTATTTCAGTAGCTTCTCACCAACTGATATTAGTAAAGGTTGAGTCCCAATGACATATTCTCAATCTCTGGTTGTTATTTTAGTTTGGAGGGCTTTCTAGGACACTTTCCCTGTTATTTTTGCTCATCCGTTTACTGTTTGTAATGAAAATTCATTCAATTATTAGACCCTGTGGCCGGGCCTTTGATTTCTGATCGTCTAAATGTCATTTCCTAAGTTAACAGGTTTTCTAAGTTTATTTTTTTATACTTCTGTTCAGTGAGCGCCTTCCTGTGCTCTAATTACCAGCAGAGGGAGCTCTCCTCAAACAAACCTAGATGGCTGCGGTTCCCCTCACCCCCACAGAACTGCTCTACTGCTAATACATTTGTAAAATTAATTAAACAGTAATTGTCATGTCTCTGAAGTATCATAATTATTTATCTTAACTACTCCCCAGATCAAAATCATTCAGTAAGACACACAAGCTCTATTTGGTTTATTTTTTATTTTTTTGTATTTTCTTCTGCTTTCAACTATAACATAGGCTACTATGCAATGTCTGACGCATTAATGGCTCAAATTTACAGATTTCTTTCAAGTTGGATTTTGCCAAACATGGTTTAACCAGTAACAATGACTGGCTTTAGCTTTCTTACCACCCTTCTAGATATTTCTCAGTTATAAAACAGTGATTACCTGGCACAGGCAGCTTTAAATAGCTGTCCAGACTACATTGTGCAAAGACCAGGATCCCTGCCAACACCTTCTTGTTACTACACGTACACTGGTTGTTTGCTATTCTCTTCCACAAACACTGGGGATAATGCGATTAGAGGTTTAATGTGGAGTGAATCCTCTTATAAACGTGTTATCAGAAACCTTACAGCCAAACCAGTGCCACTTGTTAAAAGACCAGTGTTGAGAAGGAGGCTCAGCTCATAGACCTCCACTTCCTGTACACTCACTTTTTCTGAGACAAGAATGGCAAAGACTCTTTTTCTGGTGACATCTTTGCTGCTGTTGGGAGATGTTTCCTTTTTGCATGCTTCATTTCCACCCAGCCTTATCGAGGACATGGCAAAAATCGTCATGGACAACTACTGCTCACCAGAGAAGCTGGTGGGGATGAAGGAGGACATTGCGGCAGCTTCAAATAACACAGAGGTCCTCAGCATCCCAGACGGCGAATCACTGGCCAACATCCTAAGCAGTGGAGTCCAAACCACAGTGAGCGATCCACGGCTGAAGGTCTCCTATGAGCCTAACTATGTTCCCGTGGTTCATCCAGAAATGCCTCCCTTGCCCGCTGAGCAGCTTGTTGCTGTTCTCCAGACATCCATCAAGCTGGACCTTTTGGAGGGTAACATTGGCTACATGAGAATTGATCACATTCTTGGGGAGGAAGTTGCGGACAAGGTTGGGCCGTTGCTTGTAGACCTTGTCTGGAACAAAATCTTGCCGACTTCAGCTCTGATCTTTGACTTGCGTTACACTAGCAGCGGGGACCTCTCCGGCATCCCCTACATAGTCTCTTATTTCACTGAAGCTGAGCCTGTGATTCACATTGACAGCATTTATGACCGTCCCTCAAATACCACCACTAAGCTGCTGTCTATGTCGATGCTGCTAGGAGAGAGATACAGTGTAAGCAAACCTCTGATTATCCTCACAAGCAAAAACACAAAGGGTATTGCTGAGGATGTCGCCTATTGCCTCCAGAACCTGAAAAGAGCTACCGTTGTTGGTGAGAAGACCGCTGGGGGTTCAGTGAAAATTGATAAATTCAAAGTGGGTGATACCGACTTTTACATTACCCTGCCAACCGCAAAGTCCATCAACCCCATTACAGGCTCAACCTGGGAGCTCACAGGTGTCAGTCCAGATGTGGAAGTTGATGCAGAGGATGCCCTTGCTACAGCAATCAGGATCATCAACCTCCGAGCTCAAGTTCCGGCCATCATTGAGGAATCGGCCAGCTTGATTGCCAACAATTATGCCTTTGAGAGTATTGGGGCAGATGTTGCAGAGAAGCTCAGAGAGCTCCTGGCAAATGGGGAATTCAGCACGGTTGTTTGTAAAGAAGGTCTGGAGACAAAGCTATCAGCTGATCTTCAGACCCTTTCCGGTGACAAGAGCCTGAAGACCACCACCAACACCCCAGCCCTACCACCAATGGTAAGTGTTTTTTCTTTTTCTTTTTTGCTTTACTGAAATATTTTAAAACTGCTGTTAAAGATAATGGTCAAGTTTTGTGACAGTTTTCGGGTAATTTTCCCCATACAGGTCAGCTGAAAAAGAATTATAACAACTCAGCAGTTTATGGAGTACATTGTATTTTACAAACATGGTCAACCTAGAAGTATCGTTAAGCAGATATGCTCAAGACATATTTTCATTTAACATGCCTGTGTGCTGCTAACTGTGCAGGAATATTCTCCAGAGATGTACATTGAGCTGATCAAAATCTCCTTCCACACCGATGTGTTTGAAAACAACATCGGCTACCTGCGATTTGACATGTTCGGAGACTTCGAAGAAGTCAAGCCCATTGCCCAGATAATTGTGGAGCACGTCTGGAACAAGGTTGTGAGCACAGACGCTATGATCATTGACCTCAGGTGTGTTTTCTGACTTTTGAAGGCAAGATGACGCTGAAATTAAGTGATGGTTGATGTATATGGACATCGAAGCCTATAAATCCTTAGTTAACTGAATTTAGCTTATTCTCCACAACAGTTTAAGTATGACATTGCCTTACTCTGCTGTGTAAAAATCAAAAGTTCAGGAAAAAAGTGCTCTTTTTGAATTTGTCTTTTCTTTGACTTGCAGGAATAACCTTGGGGGACCAACAACAGCCATTGCGGGTTTCTGCTCTTACTTCTTTGATGGGGACAAGCAGATCCTTCTGGACAAGCTCTATGACAGACCATCTGGAGTGACCACTGAGTTGCTGACTCTGCCTGAGCTCACTGGTAATAAATTGACAAGAGATTTTTTTAAGAGTGAACGTTGGTAACCATTTTAGCAGTAAAATTAGCATCAATGCAAGCAGTGACTTTGTCACCCACAAGGTCCTTTCTAAAGGAAATTGACAAAGAGGTTTCTAACTCTATCTTAACCTCTCCTCCAGGTGTGAGGTATGGCTCCAAGAAAAGCCTCATCATCTTGACCAGCAAAGCTACAGCGGGTGCTGCGGAGGAGTTTGTTTACATCATGAAAAAGCTAGGCCGGGCTATGATAGTTGGGGAGACCACTGCCGGGGGTTCCCACCCACCGAAGGTCTTCCCTGTTGGCGAGACCAACGTGTTCCTCAGCATCCCCACGGTCCACTCCGACGCGTCCACTGGGCCGGCCTGGGAGGGAGTTGGTATCACACCCCACATTCCTGCCGCAGCTGACGCTGCCCTTGAGGTGGCCAAGGGCATCTTCAACAAACACCTTGGAGGCCAGCAGTAAACAATGTGCAGTGGAGAGCTCTGATATCACGTTTGCTTGGAATTTGAGGCCTGTTTCTCAGAAAAAAATGTAGGTTCAGTACGTTCAGTGTATTCTGTTATTAATCCTCAAAATACTAAAGCCTTGTTGTTCTTAATGTAGAGGCTCGGTTGTGCGTAGGGTTATTTTGGCTATTTTCTCAAAATGAATGGTACTGAAAAACCATTGTAATTCTTGTGCAAAAGTGAATCTTAATGTACGTATAAGCAAATGCATGCAATATGCTTTCCACATTTGCTATTCCTTTGTTATGCTGTAATTGTGAAGTCATCTCTGTGCATGTAAAATGCTGTTTGTCCTGAAGGCAGTAAATTTTACGTCACGTGGACCCACTTGGGTTGTATCAATTCCAGGGGTGAGACTCAATAAAAAAAATTTCATGTTCAAGTGTTGGTTGGATTTTGGTATGATAGGCAACCAAAAAGTTGTTCAAAAACATTTTCCAAACGCTAGTTAAAGAGTGAATTCACTTCAATATCTATCAGCATGCAATGTTGAACATCTCATGAACTCTTTAGAACTGTAGCACAAAGGTGAGGCAGCGTTATTTGTACATCAGCACTTCTGCACAAGGTAGCAGCAAATACTGTGACTTTAGTGTTCCAAAACGATGTAATGGAGAGTAGAGAAAACTGAGAAAATCTGGACAGACTGGATTCAAAATTTCAGCAATCCTTGAGACTCCAAATATACAAAAAATTTGATTTAAGAGATAAAAAAGTGAATTTTGCATGATATTTCCCCTTTAAGCCAATACTTGATCTGAGTCAGCAGGGGACAAATATACACTGTGATGCACTGTCAGCACGCAGAGCCAATAAACATCTACCACAGAGGATGTTTTCCAGCACTCCATAAAAAGTTATTTTCTAAATAAGACAGAAATATCCTGACAAATCCCAGAAAAGCCATTTTAAACCTGTTGTTTAAGAAGCCAAGTTATATTCACCTTTCATGAGCTTATCTTTAGCTAAAACGTAAAGTTCCTTTTAAAGAACAGAATATCCACATGCAGTCCCTCAAAAAATGCTACTTTTGGGAGGAAAATCCAAATATGTAGAAATGTAAAGAATAAAATTATTTGATACGAGACCAGACAGAATAAAAACATCTGCCATACTGGTTTTCAGTCCCTGGCAACACAAGACATCAGCTCAACACCAGTCAGAAACATATACCATAGCTGTAAATCTAAACCTGATTTGACTGATTGTGTTTTTTGGTGAGACAAACATTAGTTTCACCTTAAAGGTTAAAGAAGTTGAATTAATTTTGAGTTAAGATCAGGGGTGTGAGTTCCGTAAAGATTAAGCTCATGAGTTAAAGAGGGTACAAAGCATTGATAAACAGTCTTTATAGGACTTTAGGCAGCTACAAATATTTTCTCTGTTTTCCTTTGGGTATATGGCAAACAGGAACAGATTACTGCAACCACATATTTCTCAGAGGAAAAAGAAACTTGAAGTAACTCAAGTCTGCAGCTGATTCACTCAGAATCAGCTGCGAGCAGGGAAGAAATTGGGCTATAGCAAAATTTTGATTTCTCCCAGTACACAAGACGCTAGCTACGATCAAAAACGCGCATGTTAGGTTTATTGGAGATGTTCTCATATTTCTCTATGTTGAGCCATAACATACTGGCAAACTGACCGGGATGTACCCTGCCTCTTGAGACCGCTATGACCCTGCTGGATGTCGGATGCCTTTTCCTTTGATACAAGGTAGAAAGAAACAGAAAGATAAAGGTAAGAACATAGCCTTGCCTTGAGCTCATTATTTAGGATCATAAATCTATTTAGCTGTTCTGCGAAGGCCTCAAAGGTACATTAAAAGCATTGCTGAACAAGCAGCAACATGAAGACTAAGTAAAATAGCTAATAGATAAAGGACAACATGGTGGAGAAGCTTAAAGCAGGGGTGGGTTGTCAAAGAACGTCCCATGCTTTGAACAACTCACAGAGCTCTGTTCAATCCATTATTATAAAAATGGAAAGAGTACAGCACAACTGTGAATCTACTAAGACATGGCCATCCACCAAAACTGAATGAGAAAGAAGAGCAGTAATGAGAGACTTAACCAGGAAGCATGTAGGAGGCAATTTTCAATTCAATCAATTTTATTTATATAGCGCCAATTCATGAAACATGTCATCTCAAGGCACTTTACAAAGTCAAAATCAATCATATTATACAAATTGGGTCAGATTATACAGATTGGTCAAAAATTTCCTATATAAGGAAACCAGTTGATTGCATCAAAGTCCCTACAAGCAGCATTCACTCCTGGAGAATAATAAATGACACACACATGCCCATTCTATGCCCATACCCTGACTCTAAACCTAACCATTACCAGTACATGCCTAACCCTAACCTACACCTAATTCTCACCTTGGTCCTAAACCTAACCCCTAGCCCATAAAAATTGAGGACCAAAAAAGGGTCTTTACTTTCCATCAACTCCCTCACTTTGGTAGTAAGATAAAAAAATATGTTCTCACTCAGCTGCAACTACAAGATACACACACCTTCACACAACTCTGTGGATGATACTTAACATGTAAATGTACGGATTTCCTCATTGGTGTGAATTTCTTGATAAAAGCCAAAAATTCAACTGTGTGGTGACTAAACAATGATTTCTTCTGCAAAAGTGCTATTTCAGATATTTAAAGCGCTTTTATTGCAGCCTGTTATTGGTTGGCTGTTTTTACCAGAATGCCGTTGTAATCACTTCACCAGTAGGAATATTAATATTAAGCTATGAAAATAGTTAGATTTAGTTTACTGTAAATAAAGGTATTGACATACGCTCGAATAATCTGTAAAAGGTTGGTAATAATAATGCAACAGCACTGTTTTGGTTCCCTGTTAAAATGCCCCTGTAAGATATGAAGGAGGTGCAAAACAGGACCGTAGCCCTTTTTTCCCCATCTGTCTCTCCTCCTCAGGATGAAACATGAAACCCGGGCCACTTCATTCAAGTCTGTCCCATGGGCTCCCACTTCTTCCAGCGCTAAACACTGCTCTACAGACCCCAGATCCTACTCTGCAGTTTTACATCCAAACCGAGACTTTGACAGAAAGCTTCTTTTTTTCTAAAATAATTTCTTCAGCGTGTTGGATGTTTTTTCTTGGAAAAAACACATTTCTCCTGCAGGAGCATCTCTCCATCCGAGACAGTCGCTTGCACGGTCATGGGTATTAGCTGAGCTTTAACCAGAAAACCTTTTTATTTTTGCCGAACTGAATCTTGCTATTTTTACAAACTGATGTAAAGAACTCTTACGGAAAAGAAAATCCTCGCTGTTTTTTTTTTTGTTTGTTTTTTTCTGCAATCCACAAAGGAGTAAATTTTACCCACGGGAGCCAGATTACAAAGAACGGTGCTGAACATGCATCTGGTTCTGGTTCTAGTTGGATTATTTCTCCTCTCTTCTCCATCAGCAAGAGCGGAGCCGGAATTGCCGGAGGTGGAGGAGGAAGAGGAGGAGGAGAGCTCCTGCCACGGCGCCTTTGACCTGTACTTTGTGCTCGATAAGTAAGTGGAACTGATCTGTTCAGAAAGACACCATTTGAAAGGTCGTACAACCGAGACAAGAGAAGAATGTTGTGGCAAAGTTGTCAAACACTCAGAGACATTTTGAGTTTTATTTCTTTGGACTTGAGTTTCATACTTCTAATGTGGAAAAAGTGACATAAATTTAAGCATGAGGAGAAAACTAAGGCAAACTGAATATTCCTAAATATTTTATTATCAATTCGGCGACAAACCAGCATGAATTTACCAAATAGTTCAGTTTAGAAAAATAAAAGCTTTCATTTCTCATGTGAAATAACTTGGTCACCATTGTCAGTGTTTCTGCTAGTGAGGAGTATCGCCAGTCTCATGCAATGACGCTGGCGAACTGAGTGGTGTTTGATGATGACGAGAAAAGTAGCAGCGTTAGCGTGAAAGCCATACAGTCTATCTCTGTCCAATATGGAGGTCCAAAAATGGCAAATTTTAATACATATACGGAAATATTGAATACTATATTTTTCAGACTATAAGTCGCTCCAGAATAGAAATAGCATTTATTTAGAAATATATTACACAAAATCCAAGACCAAAAATTTACATTTAATCTGGTAAGCAAACTTCTTCAATTACACAATTGCATTCGCAACATGCTGAATAACATGGAGCATACCTGGGAAGTTGAAAGGGCTTAAATTAGCATAACATGCCAGCAACTCTAAGAGATGTCAGCGCATTTCAGCGTAACGGGCCGTAGTCAAAATTAGACAGCGAGCGTAACGGTGCTACGTGCTAAGCTAACAGTACGATACGGATGTTTGAGAGCAACATGTAGCAGTCAGTAATGCTCTTGAAAATGCATCTATGAAGTTGTAAACTGGCCGCCGGACAACAGTAGCTAACGCTAGCTCTTCTTAGCTTAACGGACAGCATAATAATGTGGTTATATTGTGGTCTGGGCTCTACATTCAAGCAGCACCACGCAACGCTCAGCTGTATGAAGGCATACTGAAACAGCGAAACAAACATGTGTTCAGTCGTTGTTGTCTGTATGTTTCAATAAATTTTTAAGTGGTACAGAAACAGCATAGTTTTCACAAGCAAAGACTGCCCTCTTGTGGTTATAGACGGTAATGTTTACTCCTTGGTTCATGTTGGTCAGTATTTAAAGGTATACTATGCAACCGGGATTGATTTTCCAGCGAGGCTCCCCCCAGAGGGTGAAAGTAAAAGTGCACTGTCGTAAATATGCTCAGCTGTTCTCCTGGTTTCTCCGTCAAGCCAGGCGCGGTTGTTTTGAGCTTAGCAGACAGGCGAAGGCAACGAATACAAAAGTCGAAAAAACGGTAGTACAAACAATGACTAACACAGTGAAAGTATGAACATGCACACAGAGAGAGAGAAACCATTCCAATTCAGTGTTTCCCCTAGAAATTTGCTTACCGGACGACCGGCGGAGTGGGGGGGGGGGGAGACAAGCTTTGCGCCGATGTCCGGCGGAGCGGAGCGGGGGGGGGGGGGGGGGGGGGTTGGGGGAGACTAGCTTTGCGCCGATGTCCGGCGGAGCGGAGCGGCGGAGGAGGGGGGGGGGGGGGACAAACTTTGCGCGACCGGCGGAGCAGGGGGAGACAAGCTTAGTGCGCATATCGAGTTAGTTTTTTTTTTTTGGAATGTTGGGAGGCGGTAGCGTGAGGGTAACCCTCCAATGTTACTTACAATCGCATCAGCAGAAACGCGAGGTCCGCGTCAGCCTTGCAGCCTTTTCTTTCTTTTAGCTCTCGCCATTCGGGAAAAGCTTGCCCGATGTTCACCCGTGTACGACTCCTCTTTCTGTCCAGAGCCCTTTTCCTCTTTCTTGCTTTCTCCGACATGGGCTTTCGCTGTTTTATCGCCGGTTCCGCCATGATAACTGCACAGATATCGCCACTGCGCTAGCAACAAACATGTTCTCGCCGTAAAGCACGACCGACTCTCGCGATCTTGCACGAGATTCTGAGTCTGTGGGCGCGGGCCGAGGGCTCCTGCAGTTGCAAGTGCGGTATTTCCCCCACAGACCACCAGGGCGGCCAAGAAAACCTTTGTTCAACCTGAAATGACTCATTTAATCATCCAAAACGGTATGGAACACATTAATTAACTGAAAAATGTTGCATAGTATGCCTTTAAATTTCATATATGAGTCGCACCTGACTATAAGTCGTAGGATCAGCCAAACTATTCTTTTGGGTGGTTCTAATACTAAAGCTACAAAATTGTCCCTGTTTGCATTTTTTTTAGAATGAAGGTTTCATAAATCTCAAGCTGTGTTTTAAGGAATCTCTGTTCAGTGTAGAATGATTAGGTTATGGTTAGACCACTTTCCATACTTTAGATTTTTAAAGAAATTTTATTTCGGTGTCAATACACCCTATTCCATGATCTCATTCAGTATGGATTGGGTGTTTTCTAATTCTTTTCACAATCACATTTCTTCTCTGGAGGTAAGTAGTATCCCAAGCACAAGTGGGGTAAGGATTTTTATCCTCCCTGTGCTAGTACACAAGTAAAAATAGTGCACGTAGAGGGCTTTTAGCAGATGCTTTAAATTTAGATTATTCCGCCACATTCAACTTGATTCCTCAGCTGTAGGTAACTGATGAAAAATAATCAACTGATTACAAGATTAATCAATCTTCAAGAGGCACCAGCTGAGGCCACAGGTTAAGCTTCATGTGAGTAGCGATCCAGTAATAAACAACCATCTAAGGCTATGTTCACATTGCAGATCTTGGTGCTCAATTACGATTTTTTGCTGAAATTGGATTTTTTTCTACGTGGTCGTTCATACTACTAACTAAATGCGACCGCTATCAAACTTCTGTCTGTACAATTCAAGACCTCAAAGCGGCGCACGGGGTCCCAAGATCAAGCTCCTGAATTTCACGTGCCAAACAGGAAACATCGGAAGCTAGGCAGGATAAAGCTCCAGTGAATTTCACAATGAAACCACCCCACCAACTTACGCTAACTTGACTAGTGGAAGCAAAACAACAACACAGAAACACGAGGAAACACATGGGCTTTTGGAGGATTATAAAGGATATTTATGCAAATGAATATCCTACATGGCTATTTTTTTATCATTTATGAGGGATAGTGGCTGGCCCCTGTTTCTATAGAAGCAGTGTGCGTGGAGGTTTGTGGCAAACCAGAACTGGATCAGGACCGTAACCCGCACCGTGGTCAGTGTGAGCCCCGGGTTAACCCATACAATGTATTACACCGTCCCCCAGCATACTACAAAAATGGCTGAATAGGGTGGAACGCTCTGCGACAGGGAGGGGGCGGGGTGTAAAATGCCTCATTTAGGTTTAAAGAGACCGTACCAAAACAAATTGTTCTCAGACACACCTCAGAACGGGGCCAAAAGAGGGGCTGTGGGGCAATGATATTGAGGAATTAAGACCAAAGCATGGCAGTTCCACTTTATATAGACCACAACTGAATGATTACAATGTGAAAAGGAAGGCATTAAAAGACATGATATACATAGCAAAACAAACTGCTCTGCTATCGCTATCACTATCACGCCATAAAGTTCTCCTCCAGCAGCATCGCCTACAGGAATAAGATGGATTGGACGTGCTGTTGCTAACTTTAGCATTGTTAGCCATTTGCTGTTATCTTACAGTGCTTGCAAAGCATTGGTAACTTGTCTGCCACTCTGTCACAACTTATTTTTTTGAAAGGAGTACCTAAAATTAAAGGTGATGAGGGCTCCTTCTGTATTGATGTTATAATGTGGTCAGCCAGTCAAGCATGCAACGTCTGTTTTTAGCCGACTCTACCGGACAAACCAACAATCCAAGAACTAAAAAAAAAGAAAGTCTGAAATATGAATAGCTTTGAAAGACTTCACTTTGAGGAGTATTATGTACCAGTTCCTAAATTGTTTGTTTAATAATCAAAATTTGAAAATAATCGTTTCATAATAATTTAAGAAATGTGTATTTTATTTACAGAACCCACATACAGCAATTTTGCTATTTAATTGATTGTCACATGAAGAAGTGCTGGAGCACATCATATTTTATCTGTCAGCCTTACCCATCAGACCTAGTGCGACAGGCTAATACAGGCCTGGTCAAGTTGATTGGTCTGAAGTGCACTTGCTGTGCAGGTTAACCAATAAGATGTTAGAGTCAAATGACAAGCTACAGTTACTGTTGTTTTATGGTGTACCACATATTAATTATGAATAAAGACTAGTAGAATTTAATATGCTTTTGTTAGATGTAATACATTTGAATGTTTGAATTTTCCTTTTCCTATATTCATGTAAAATTAATTTGACACATTTATATGATAATGAGTATGCCGTTTAATTAAAATGCATTTATTTGAAATGCTATTTAAAAGATTTCTGAGATGTATAAATAGGTATACAAATCTTTTTAGTAGATGCTGGTACCTTTCGCCCTCCATAGTCCGCTTCTTTAACTCCACTGTTAGAAAATATTAGGTCATATAAATCCCGAGAAAAAGCAAAGATAATCTTATTTTTTTCAAAAGGGACTGTCTCATTTTTAACTCAGTGACCCCATTACTGACCACCCTTTTCCTTCCCATGCTCTACGCCTGAGTAGGAATAAAGTTGTGGCTAGGTGACATCTTAGGATTTGACTTACGCAGTTCGGGAGAATATAAATGCAAGAGAAACCTTTGGAGTGCTTGCTTTTTTCCATGTGTCTGGTTTTCATCATTTTGCACCTACTTTACGACCCCTTTTCTAGTCAGTTTAGTAACTGAAAAACCCTCAAATGAACTCCATCAGCTGTACACCTAAATATACTCTATAAGCCATACGAAAGTTATGACTTTTGACCCAAAAACTGACTTCTTCAGTGCTTGTGAAACTTAGCAATACAGATAGTCTTCATTAGCAACATCCACATTACAACTGGACAATAACTGAAAAAGTATTTCCTGCCTGACTTCAAACTGTCAAAAATGAAAATACAATCATGAGCTTGCTAAGATCATAGTTTATTTAAACAGGGTTTTCTCTGCACTCCACAATGCACACCGGTCTTTCTCAACTGGTGGGTCCCAGCCCAAAAGTGGGTCACAGACAAGTTTCCAGTGGGTCATGGACCACTGTCAGGCCAAAAAAGGGAGAAAAAAATCAGTGGAGACTCCTCTATTCACAGTCCTTACAGTAAATGACGATAATGTGCTAATGTACTCAGTGGTGGGGACAGTATGAAAATAGATAATTGCGGGGCTATGTTTTTGTTCATTGCATTATCATACAAGCTAAGTTTAGAAATTGTTTGAAGACTGGTTATTGGTTTTCAATAACCATAAGCGTGATAATGTTCGCAAAAAGATATTCATCCATCACTTCCAGGCTCTCAATACACATCCACACAGACTTTTCCACAGAAGTAAGAGTCACGGCTCTATAAAAAAAATATTGTAAAAAGCGATGCTGTTTTTATCTTACCGTTCTTCTTGTTATGTGTTCGGATCCCATTGCTCAAAAACAGAGATACCGGTATCCGCAATTCGTAAACAGTGCACCACTGTGTGACTCGAATCCCTTTAATTAGTGGTGTTAACCAAGGTTTGTTACCGGCACTGCATGAGGTGGAAAGAGACTGGACTCAGAACTGTGACTTTGGGTCACTGCATGATTCAGCAGGACTCTATTTTTTGTGTTTGTTAATTTTTTACACTTCTGTACAAAACACCGGGCAACTTACTGCCCTACGGCAATCCTCAAGGGACATTTAACCAGCCTGTGTAAAATAGGAAAACATGTTTCTTCTACATAGCAATGATTAAGTCAATCTTTATTTATGCTTTTGTAGTCAAAAACAGTGCACATGAAATATAGGATGTTGATCTGATGTTACAACAATAAGTAACCCTAAACGTCATGATTTATTTCATGTTTGTTAAAGAATGATGATAGAGGAGAAAAGGAACCTCCAGAAATGCTCAACACGGTGTTCCAGGCTTCCAGCAGTGTTGCCAGGTCTGTTTATTATCAGCAACTTTGGGCTTCTTAATTTAAATAAGGTAGAGGTAATATAGCTGTTTGCTTGTTTCTGTCACAACTGTTGCATGTGAGTAGCTTCCCAACTCACACACGTTTTTTTCTAAATGCTTCGGTTTGGGCACAGAGGGATAGAATGTTCTTCTTATAAGCTTCCACTGCCGTTTAAAAGTTGATTTTTAAAAGTCATTTATCCTGAACTAAAACAGCAGTCCCCTCAAATATGCAGTGCTGCACACGTTCATCATGTTCCCTGTGAAGTGGTTAGCATTTAGTAGCAAGCATTAGCTTCCTCAAATTTCCTTATTTATCTTCGGTTTAACAACTGCAAAGCTAATATTTTTCTGTGCAGAATATGACTTTGCGAAGCTTTCGTTTTGCTTTGCTGTGTCCACCACAGTTGATGCCCTTCATTTCTAACCATAGAAGACATGCAACATTTGTTTACACATGCTAACTTAGCATAGTGAAACTTCCTGAGAAACAAAGGGAGGACAACAGCTTTTCCAACCCCTGCAGAATCAAGCTGGTAATTTTCCATTACTTAGTAACACAGAGTCAGCTGTTGAGTTTGTCATTGAATGCTCACCAAAAATGTGCAGAAGTAAGCTTCTCTCAGTTCTGGTGTTGATCTGTGATAAACAAGTATTCTTCAGAACTAGCTGTCTCTGTGAGTATTGCAGAGACTGCTAGTTCTGTCTCTGTGACACTCGTTCTATGTTTTATCTTCAGCTAAAGATAAAACACAGAAACAGACTGGACCTTGAGTCTGAACTTGGAGTTGCTTTCTTTACTATAACTCCAGACAATGAGGAGTAAAACATGCTCAGTTCTCTCAATTGTCCTGCAAATCCAGGTTTATGATGCTAGTGTTAAAACCAATGTTAAACTTAGTGCAGCTGAAGTTTTTCAAAGTTTTTTTTCTTTTTTTGCTATTTCCGTATTTAGCTACTGATGGACAGCTAGATGTAAACTTCATTTTGCTAACTTGAATACATTATTTTTCTTCTATCATTTTTTTCAGTTTATCGCTAAAACTGCAACAAAGGAAAACTTTTTCTAGCACATTGGCAGTTATAGTTTCAGTAAAAGGATTCTCAGTTAAAGCTATATATTGGAGGTTTTAAAAATATTCCTCAGTAGTTGCAGTTATATTTAGTTTTATTCCATATGTTTTACATGAAAACAACAGCAGAATCTCTAAAAAAAAAAAAAAATAATAAGTTGTTACTGATTGCTCTGATTGTTATGTTGACCTCATGAATAATGCATGAATAAAAGACTGAATAACAGTGAACATTTATTTAGACGGTGATCTTGTCTTGTAAATACAGGGTAATTGTGGGCCTTGAAGCCTTGCCAGTTGAGAACCACTGCTCTGTACCATTTATTAACCAGGACCTTTCTATAAAAAACCCATTTATTATATCCACAATCACACCACATGATGTGTTTTCTTGCAGGACATCTCCTTCTAACTGCATTAGGATGCGGCTTTGCTCTTAGACAATTGTCAGGCTAGCACAGTGCTACCACCACAATCAGATTGCGCCCCAAGGCACTTGAGAACAAGTTACTTTTGGAAAAATTTTATTGTTAAGATCTTTTATACTTTGTAATCATAAAGCTTTAAAGTTTTATTACTCTGTCTATTAGCAGAAGTTAGTATAAACCTGCAACTCATAAGCTCACAGAACAACGTGACCTTCAAAGCAATCAGAGGCGCTGATTCTCTGCAACTGTTATGAGATGGACGGAGTAGAATGTACTTTGACCACGGACTTTGGGAAAAGATGAACCTTGAGAAAATGCTGGATGGAGTGTGGACAATAAATACTGAAACATTCTCTGTACTTCAACTGGGAGAGACTGTATATTCTGTACAATAAGTTAAACTCCTTGGCCAAGATAATAGATCTGTGTACCTCAGCAAGACGAGTGTCTGTTGTTTCTCTTGTTAGTAATGTGGAATATTATAATTATATAATATTATAATTTCACTAACATTTGCTGTGGTGCCCTGGGGCCTCGTGTCATGGATACACTGCCATTGCACACTCCTAAGTTTCACCCTGGACCAAAAAGGTGGCATTTTTAGCCTTGAGACAAAACAATCGCCCAACAATTAAAAACAGTGATGGCAGCATTATGGTATGGGCATACTTTTCTTCAACAGGGACAAGGTTGCTCATTATAGTTGAAGAAAATCTCTTAGAGACTACAAAGGACTTTAGACTGAGGTGGAGGCTCACCTTCCAGCAGAACAAAACATGGAGCCAAAGCTACAGTGGAATGGTTTAGATTCAAGCATATCAATCTGGTATCAATCTGCACAGTCAGAGTACAGAATCGAAAAAACTGTTGAGGATTTGTGGCAATTTTTGACAATTGATGTTCAAAGCTCTCCGTCCAGTCTGAGCTTGAGCCATCATGTGAAGAAAAGTGGGCAAAAATGTCTGTATATGGGCCAAGCTGGTAGAGCTATACCTGAAAGACTTGCAGCTGTCACTGCAGTGAAGGGGGTTTTAGGAGGCATTCACTCTGGGGGGTCTGAATATAAATGCATGCCACAGTTTTCAAATTCCTCTTTTGTAAAACACACATACTTTTAAGGTTTCTACTGGTTAATCTTTTTGTTATTAACTTGTGCATTTGGGTCACCGTGGATTCCACTAAAGCCATCTGTTTTTTACCACCGGATTATTTTATATGGATTTCAATTATATTCCTGTGTCAGCTCTCCTTATTTAACTCACATTGCTGGAGCAAAGCCAGAGGGGTGGATACAAACAAGCGTGCACAGGAAGCAACAATGTTTATGGAAAATCTGGTCTTAATTTGGAGAACATGTTGCACGCAGAACCTCTGAAGTCCTGGTTGTGGATGTCCTTTGTACGGTTAAGCAAAATGAAAAACAATAAATTTTGAACAGCTTAGCATGGCCAGGATATTTACAGCACCTCAACCTGCTGGCTTTGTCCAACGTGCATTTTCAAAAGGTCTAAGCCATATAAGCCGTCCTATTGTCCCATTGGACCTGCAAAAAAAAGGACTGCTCTACAGATGTGCAGTGCTGCATTCAGCTTGTGCTGTGAGGTAAACTCTGACACATGCAGCAAATACGAAAAACAGATTCTTTCCCACACAATGTTAGATGCTATAATTGGTACTCTCGTGCTTTGTTGCCCACTCTGGTGGGGAAGATGACAAAACAGACATCGTTTTTGGACTTCAAACACGGGAAGCTCATTAGAAACATGTCTCTGCCTTCCTGGTGCCATGGCACATCCTCGCTGTCAGGTCTGAGCTAGTTTATAGGTCGCGGCCCGATAGCAGCACCCTGATTTATCTACAATGCCTTGCAAAAATGTTCATAACCCTTTTCCACAGTTTGTCACATTACAACCACAAACCTTTTTATATTTTATTGGGCATTCACGTGATGACTAACTGCCCTATTATGTACTCTTTTGTTTTGGTCTAATCACATTAAATCGAAATGAAATTTATTGAAGTCTGGTTTTCTTGTGACGGAATGTGTTCAAGGAATATGAATATTTTGGGAGGATGCTGGACATTGTTGTCCTCAATTAGGGTTAAATTAGCATAGGATCATTTTAACATCTGTTTTTCACGACCCTTCAACCCGACGGTCGTTGGCTCAGCAAGTTAACATGCGTATTCCTAATTAGAACCAGCAAAAACATACCACTGAGGATGTGCGTGGTGTTACAAATAGGAATGGTTGTTGAAGATGGATAAAAAGGATCATGGGTTTGTGTTGAGGGAAGGTACTGTTGCTTTGGCCAGAAAGAGTTCTCCAGATGTATTTACTGCAGACTTGGGAAAATGAAGTCATATCATGGCTCAGGCATTTGGGGCTGTGCTTGTTCAGCTGAATGGCTGGCTGGCGTGCAAAGGGCACAGTGGTGGCCAGTGTGGAACTGGGACGTCTGGCAGTGGGTTTGGAAAATGCCAGCTTTAGAGAGGCATTAGATTGTTGTTTTGATGTTTCGTTTTTGCTTTGTGGAACTATGAAATCTCTACCTGTAGGTTTCTGATTGGACTGTACTCAGATGTGTGTGTGTGTGTGTGGGGGGGGGTATGAAAGGTCTGTCTTTGAAATCTAGCAACAGAAATGCAAAAAGCTGTCTTTGGAAAGAGCTATTATCTCAAGTACCTCTGTCTTTTTTTTCTACATGACTGACTCTGTGTTTGATCCAAAGTTCCTTGCACTGTTAGCCATACAAAAAGGTACATAAAGATCACCACCTTCACCATGTTTCACCGTGGGAAAGGTGGGTTCAGGGTGGTGTGTAGTGTTAGTTTTCTGCTGCACATAGTGTCACAAGTATACATGCTACGCAAGGAAGACTCTTCTTTCAGCAACATTTTTGTTCTGGTCACCATTGTCCTCTTGGCTGCTTCTCCTTCTTGGCCAGTCAGTTTAGCTGGACGGCCATGTCTTGTTTAGCTTGCAGCTGTGTTATACTGTTGGATTAAACAGTACTGTATTTTTCAGACTATAAGGCACACTTAAAATCCTTAAATTTTCTCAAAAATTTATGATGCGCCTAATAATCCGGTGTGTCTTATATATGATTAAAGTTGTGATTACTGACTGATTTTATGTGGTGCAATGTGCTCAAAAATCTGTTAAAATGCATAAGTAGGATTAGCAACGAAGCCGCTCTGCTCAATGGACATTTGGACCATTACGGTACACTGTGTTAACCTGACAACAGCCAGATGCATGTCTCGCTCCGCCTAGCTCCACTCACATACATCTGGGACATCGCCCATAGAGAGTGATTTCTCCAACCAATTTTATGGTCTGGCCAATCAAGACGCAGGGCTGGAGTTTCATAGATGTGACGTAGTGGAGACGCGACCATGACGTGAGACTGTTTTGATAGCAATGGCGGCTCGTCGAGGAAGCAAGCGTTAACGTTGATGCTGCTATTTCTTCCGTGTTGTCCAATCTACCTAATATTGTTTCATTAAAAGAACATCAGAGACCGGCTCTGAAGGCTTTTGTTGGTGGAAACCATGTTTTCGCCCTTCTCCCGACCGGATTTGGCAAGTTTTGTTTTCCGGAAGCGCCCCGGAGCGGTTAGCGCTAACCATGTTAGGAGGTCTTTAGTCCTCAACGCGATCGGCCCGGGATCGACTCCGACCCGCGGCGCTTTGCCGCCTGTCTTCCCCCCTCTTCCTGTCAGCTCACTGTCAATAAAACGCGTGCCACTAGAGCCGCAAACACATAAAAAAAAAAGGGTTTTTTTTCCTGCGTCGCTCTCATCAGCGTCACGTTGGCTTCGGTGTGAGTGGTTGAAATAGCACGTCGATAAAGATGACAGACAAGTGGCTTATCCAATCATATGCAAAGATTTTTGATAAGGCCCAGCCTTCAATAAAGGCAATTCCTATGGAGGTGTCCCAGATGTATGTGAGTGGAGCTAGGCGGAGCGAGACATGCATCTGGCTGTTGTCAGGTTAACACTGTGTCACTACCTGATCAGACCCCTGAGCTGTCTACAAGACTGCCTGACTGTAATGTCAAAACTAGAAGCGCATTCATGTAAGGCAGCATGCGCCCAGAGTAGGCGCTAGCAACAATAAACCAAGTAAGTTAATATCAAAGTTCCGTTTATTTTGGCCTTCTGTTAGAAACAGGGCTGTGTAGTCCAACTGCTCTGTCCTCCCGACAGAGACGGATTGTTCTTCCTCTCAGGAGAGAGTGGTGTTAAGCAGGAAACACACCGGACGCATTACAAAGCGCAGCAAAGCAGCATACGTGCGTCCTACGCTTAGGTTAGCTTTTCATTTTAATCAGTTAATAAATGTAAATCAGAAACATAACCCTACACAATGTCTAAATTAGATTTCCCGTTTATTCCCTGTTTGGCAGGGAATAAACGGGAAAACAACGTCCTGTGTCAAAGTTCACTTCCAGAAGTATCCCAAAATAAGAGTCGTTGAAAATAAAGCGCCATTGATGATGTAGTTGTGACAAACTAAGAAACTAAAATATGTGATTTTTAATCAGATATGGTTAAGACACAGACTTTTTGGAGATCAAAAGATAGGATATATTACTGATAATTTAATTCCTTACCCATATATTACTGATAATTTGTCTTTCTTTAATTACTTAGCCATGACAAAAGTTCTTCTCTCCGCAGAATCACACAGCTGTGTAGTGTACTTTGAAGCGTCTGGTGTAAATTTACACTTTTAAAAACACGGCTGTAAGCCGCTTACGTTACCTGGCCATGTATTTCCTCCTTAAGGTGACCAGATTTGACTTCTCTAATGAAAACTGGGGACGTCTCTGATTTTGTTAAGCACAGAATCTCTGCCTGGGGGTTGGTTGGTTTGTTTTGTCTGAACTGCAATGCCGACGGGGGGCGGGGAAGGTGCGCTTGGTAAAGCTCTACTGCGTCGGGACAGCGGCAGGACCGGGTAAATACCTCTTGTTGTGCTAAACTTTTTTACTCCATCATGATGCACTGAAATCTGGGTAATTTCCGGGGACAGGTCTTCCAAAACGGGGTCTGTCCCCAGAAATCGGGGACATCTGGTCACCCTACCGGGGGCGTAGTGATATCACACACTTGGGAAGAATATGTAATGTGCCTTATAATCCGCTGCGTCTTATATGTGGACAAAGACACGTAAAGTCATGGTGCGCCTTATAGTCTGAAAAATGCAGTATTCTGTAAGATGTTTGAAAACTTGAGATATTCTTTTACCTGCTGATCATAAGACCACTGAAAGGCCATTGGTGCCCCTGCATTTAGGGGTATCAGAGTAAACTACAAGCACGTGGCCCACTTTTTAGAGCTGTAGTTCTAAACAAATTTGAGAAACATTTATCCTTTTAATTCTATTTCACAACAATGTGCACATTTTTGTTGGTATAAAAGCTATTACATTAAAGTTTGTGGCTGTAATGCAAGAAAATGTGAAACATAATTTCACAAGGCACTGTAAATGCAGTTGAACTCTCAAATCATAAAACCACGAGGCTTTAAATGCTCTGATCGTGGGTCTTTTGTTCTATTCATCTCCATATGGACACAGCGTGATGTAACTTCGCTGATTCAGTGATTCAGGACAACTGGGGTAAAGTTTGCCGTTTTGTATGGGACATCCGGGGGAACGGTTTTGGGTGTGTTCCTGGCTAACACTGAGATCCAGCTATGTTCATGTAAGGTTCAGTTCCGTTTTCCTTGCTGAATGGGTGAAAATTAGGAAAAAAATTGTCACAGTGCTTCATCATTTTGGACCTTTTGAAAGTTCCTTCACTATTTCCACTCCAGTGTCTTACCTGCTTTTACTGAAGCACCCACATTATGACCGTACACTATTCTCAGTGTAGCTACAAGTTAGCTCAATGATGAGACTTTGAATCATGCTGCCTGAATCGAGCCGAGTCAGCGGAAAATCCAAAGTGCAGCTGCAGCCTGTAAATACTTTGGATATGTCTGAATACGCTCTTGCTGTGGAAGGACAGCCCTGCTGAGAGCCCTTTCCAGGAAGTTGTTTTTGTGTTTACAGCTTGTGGTAAAATATCATGTTTCAATCTCTGAGAGTTTGAGAAACAAGTAGATTTCAAAGTCTTGTATTTAATCCAATTGTTTGTTTCCCCTTACATATGAAGTGAGTGTACATTCAAGTCTTGGAAAGACTGCAAAAATAAAGATCCACTGAACCCCATCTGCAAAGCCTCTAATAGCTTGTATTTAGCAGCTTTCACCCAGCAATTTCTTTTGGTTTTTGGAAAAGTTGCCCGGCATTAGCTTAGCAGTCATGTCTTCAACACTTTGATTTGTGCAACTGTTGTAAAAGTCGGTTAGTGGTTCTGAGCAAATAAATCTGTGCCCGCTCAGTTTGAGTGGAGCACGGCCATTGGCTGCAGCCTGGGGTGGTGTGGGTACCGGCCCAGCTAGAGTGGCAAGCTGCCCTCTCACTGGTGGTGGGGTGTGTTTTCTTCTTGACGCCTTTACCCGTTAGGATGACACCAAGTCTTATGATTTCATAGCAGTGGAGAATTTTCTTGCATGCCATCAGCCTGGTTCACTGTGGGAGAGAAGACCTGCCTCAGTATTTGGGGGTGCCTAACATAAACACATGCAGAAAAATGTTTAAACTGTGTTTGACTGAATGTCTTTGAAAATGGATGGATAGTTAAGCTATTTATTTCCAGCCTTCAAAAACAAGGAGAAGTATTTTCACATATTTGTGAGCTTTAGGGAAAATGACATAATTTGCCCTTTTTAACATAGAATGAAATTTAAATTAGCTGTTCAACATCTGAGCACAGCATTCATTAGATAGTGCAGTGTCAAAGTCTAAACTTTAAAAGTATTTTAGTGTCTTTTAAATGTGTCTCAACTACACTGATTTGGCTTAATATCATTAGATCGTGTTCCATGTTCGAGCCTCCTATATCAACCTAAGGAAGTAGTTTTGAGGTGCCCTGTTGTGTTGACAGAGACTGACTCATCCGGTGGCCGGGAAGTGCAAACCAGCAATACAAAATCTGAAACCCTTTTACAAAGCTTGAGATAAATTCATGTTTCAGAAAACAATTTAACAATGCACAAAACACTTTCAAAAGTTCTGAAACAAATTTAATTTTACAAAACAAATTTACATTTCAGAAAACAGATGTACAACTCCCAAAACAAATTTACAAATGACAAAATCTGCTGGAAAGGGAGGGACTGTGTCAACTTCGAAGCTAAGTAATAGCAGGACCGACCACACAAAAAACAAAACCGCGTTTATTCATGTTTGCCACAAAATGGGCAAAACACCACTCAACTGCTGTCCATCTTGGGTCACCATGAACGCTACCGCTATCACGTCCAGGTTAGCCTCGGGGTTGGCACAGTCCCTCCCTTTCCGGTTGATTTTGTTGTTTGTAAATTTGTTTTGCATTTTTTACATTTGTTTTCTGAAATGTAGATTTGTTTTGTAACTTGTAAAAGTGTTCAGTGTGTCTTTACTTTGTTTTATGAAATTTAAATGAATCTTTTAAATTATATTTGTTACGGAACTTCTAAAAGTTTTTCGTGTGTTGTTAAATAGTTTTCTGAAATGTGAATTTGCTTCGAGCTTTGTAAATGCGTTTCAGATTTTGTATTGTTGGTTTGCACTTCCTGGACACCATAGACTCATAATGAAAATCCAAAAAAGGTAAAAGAATAAGGTGTCAGGCTGGCTGACACCACTTTTTTACAAAAGCATAAAGTGCTTTTGAGGCTGGCAGTAGTTTGGCTATTCGTGCAGAACAGGGCGACACACATGGCAGATTTGTAAGCACTGTGAGAGGCTAATCGTTAAAAGCTAACAGTGCTAAAGTTAGCCGCTGCTTTGGAACTTCCAAGAGACCCTTAGTAAGGCAAGGAATGTTTATTTATAAATCACTTTTCAGTAACAAGATGATTAAATGCTTTATCATAGGAAGCGGCAGATGCTGCATTTCAATGCAGATGGGCCGATGAGTTGTGCGACAAGGGCAAGGCAAGGGAGGGGAATCCAAAGAACAAGAACTTGATCAAAACACTGGTAGGCAGGCAAGGGATGGCTTTCAAAAATCTGCACCAACTGACTGTGGAAACCCTGTATATAAAGGGAGGGAAACAGGTGAACAGAGTGAGTCTGATTGCGCTGCAGCAGGAGGAACAAAGGTGCAGCTAATGATCCTGATTATGTGATGCAGTGAGAATAACACCTTGTTATAGCTCCCTTTTCTATATGGTCCTTGTGATCATCCCAATTGATACCCTTTCTCTGAAGCACACAAAGCTGGAATCTTTTTCTGCTGGTTCAGCTATTCCATTCTCGCTCAATTAGCAGAAAAAAGGAGAGAATTTCGACAAGAAGGAGTCTTCTCATTCACTCGCCCTGTTCAGCATCACTGACCGGTCCTCATGCAGGAGTCCTTCCTTTTGCAGCCACAGCTATTTGGAAATGGTGTGTTACTACACTGAATGTCACAGACGTTAGAGCATATGGCTTTATCTGTTGATAAAAACTGATAATATATATGATGGTTGACTTTTTCAGGAGGCCTATCTGAGCTCAGTCTTGAAAGCAAGAACATCAAAACGCAGCGTGATTCTGCCGAAGTATAACTAAAAATAACAACATTCGTTTTTCACAGTTGTGCAATCTGACTTTAAATCTCTTAACCTTTTCTTGAAACCTGAAAACTTCTTGGTGTTTTCTTCTTAAACACTCTCAGGAAAATACTGAGGTAATGATTCCCGTTCAACGGGGTTAAAATTACTAGCAGCACCCTCTTGATAGTTGTGGCTGTTAGAAAGATGACTTAATCCTGGACTTAAAAAATGCCGTGGTAAGATGCACAGGCCACCCTTAAATAGATTCTGAATGCAAGTGAGTTAATCTCTAAATGCAGTTTTTCTGTGAAGACTTCAAAGTTTTGTGCAGGAACGTTGAGCCAATAGCATCGCAGACGGCAGGCCAGGGAGAACGCTGTGAAGATGTTTAAAACAAATCAATCCATCTTCCTAAAATGCATATAGCACCACCCCAAACTAAACCTGCAGGCCAGACAAGGAAAGGGTTGATCAAAGAAGCAGCCAAGAGGCCGAAAGTAACTCTTGTGGAGCTGCAGAGATCCACAGCTCAGGTGGGAGAGTCTGTTTACAGGACAACTCTTAGAAGTGCACTCAAAATGATTGCATTTATGGAAGAGTGACAAAAAGAAAGCCATTTAAAAAAAAATTAAAAGTCATAAGAAGTCCTATTCAAAGTTTGCTACAAGTCATGTGAAAATACAAAAAAAGAACAGGTTGGTTTGGTCAGATGAGACCAAAACTGAACTTTCGACACTTCATGCATCTTGATATATGGCTGAAAACCAACTCTTCATGTCATCCTGAACCATCATCCACATGCTGGAGAGAGTGTTATGCTGTGGGGATATAAGTTTTCAGTAGCGACAGGGAAGTTTGCCAGCGTCGATTGGAAGAGGAACGAAGCACACACTGAACAATCCTGGAAGACAAAAACCTGACATTCATCAACTGCAATGGTTCAAAGCAGAGGACTAAATCCAAATGAGAATATGTGGCAAGTCTGGGAAGTTGTTGTTTTTGTGATGCTCTCTCTTTAATCTGACTGAGCTTGAGCTTTTCAGAAAAGAACGGGCAAATAACTGGTCACCAGCTGTGCCAAACATAGCCAATAAGAGCTGTAGCTGTAAATTCATCTATAGATGGTTCTATTGGGTATTTATTATGGAGCTTGGAAAAAGCAGCCTTTTTCGTCCACTTCACATCTATGCACTGCTTTAGACTGGTCTATCACATAAAATACATTGAAGCTTGTGGTTGTAACACGACAAAATGGGAAAACGTTTGATGGGAATGCATACTTTTGCAAGGAGCTTTGTTTGGCGATGCTGGGACATTTCTTTTAGTAAAACAGTTGTTTATTCAGCTGTCCCCTTTTTAATGAGCCTGTTTGCCGATTCTACTGAATGCTGACAACGGACACAGGCCAGACCCTTAACCTCACCAGACAAATGTTCAGTAAATCACTGGGAAGTTCCTTTTGGCGGTAAAGAATGCTGATAGGACAGTTGATTTAAAGCAAAAATATATCATTTTTATCTTACTGCTGCCCAAGTATTAACCCTCAGACTCTTCGTCTCTTCCTTGATCTTCTCTTTGTTTTTTTATTTCTTTTTGTTCAGCTCAAAGGGTCCTTATCCGGACACGTGTTTTTCATTGTGCTCCTGCCGAAAACACGCTGTCACCCGTCTTCAAAGACATGCTCCTACATAACCCCACACAGCTCTAACTTTGAACTCTTTAGTTGGCAAATTGGGACACTGCTGATTCTGTAAACCTCTTACTTTCAGCATTCAGGCGTTCAAAACCGCATCACATTAGGGCTCGGCTCAAACCATTAGAATTAGATCAAGGGATTTTGGTGGGAATTTTACGTTTTTTATCAAGACTCACATAACAGAATGTGCCACTTCCTCTCCCAACATTGTTTGGACAGGTGAGTGAAACTGCAAGCTAAGCCTCGGTCCCACGACTTTGAGCCACCTCAGACAATCAAACCGTTCCAACGCAAACAACAGCCACTGCAGCTCAGAATTAAAGATATGCAGAAGAAAACCAACAGCATGAGTCCTCAGATTCACCTCATGTTAAATAAATACTCAAAACTAATCGTCAGTTCCTTTATTAACTGTCGTCTACAGCAGACTTTTTGGGTGGTGTGTGTGTGGGCGGGGGTGGGGCTCCTACTGTTACTTCACCTCAGAGAGCTTCCTTGTGTCTTCAATCCCTTTGTGAATATATCACTTTATGCTGGACATTTCGCTGATCTTAACCTCCTCGTTTACCCCATGTTTTTTTATCATTATTTTGGGAGGATTTTGTTAAGCTTGTAAGGTCTTGGCATGGGTCTTTGCTCAGTCAGCCTGATTGGAATGTAGGTTTTGATGTGGGGGAGAACCTTGTGTAATCAGGAAAGTGGTGACACAAAGAAAACCCTCACATAATATTTTTCTTTTGTGCAAAATAGCATTTCTAACCATTTGAGGAGTGACCAAACTGGAACTTACATAGGAAGTATATGTTCTTGTGGAGATCTTCTTGCTACAAACTTCAATCTCCTTTTACTCCTCTGTAAAGTAGAAATATATGGTTTAAAGTATTTTAAAGCACAGGAACTGTATGATGGTAAACTGCACCAGTTTTGAAAGCGTAACCTTTTAAAACGGTATATCGTGATGGCGGTAACGAGCTAATTCTTTCTTTACAGGCAAGTAGGACAGTGCATCAAAAAAACTAAGGTTCATGTAAGCCTGGATAAAAGGTTTTCAAGGAATCAAGAATTGTGGAAAAAAAATCCAAGCTTTTCCCAAAACCTGGACTGATATACAATTCACATCTTTTATTCCAAGTTTCATTTCACATCAGAATCCACTTTATTCACCAAGTCTGTGTCACAATCTTTAAGTGTTTGGTTATAGTTGTCTTTTAGATTTATGTTTTTCTTGCTATTCATAATGCTCTATAAGTATTGCCATATACTGTAGTTTTTTATTTGCTATTTGGGTAATTTTTTACTTAGAGATTTCTATTTGTATTCCTGGTTAGATTTTGTCCTTACATCTCTGTTCAGCTGTCTCTGTGTTGCCCTGCGACAGACTGGAGACCTGTCCAGGGTGTACCGCGGGGTACATTGAACTTGCCCATTGAACTCCCTGAGATAGGCACCAGCACCCCTCACGGGCCCATGAGGGGTAAAGCGAGTAAGAAAATGGATGGATAGATGGATCTCTGTTCAGCTCCATTCATGTTTATTTCAATGGCCACAGCCACATTAACCAGTTTCATTCAATCCACCTATGGATGCCAATCAGTCTCATTGTTTTCACCTGCACCATGCCACATTTATACTGGTCAGTTGCATTCACTCCTCGTGGTTGAATATTGATTCTGGCATGTCAAAAATAAATAAATAAATGTACCTTTTTCTGAAGCCCATGTCTTGATGTACGAACAAGGTACGAACAAGGAATTTGTCGCTTGCATAGTGGGAAAAAATTAACAAGCAAAACAGCAAACTACAAACTATAACAAAAAATAAAGAAATACAACTTTTTAAGGGGAAAGGTAAGAACAGGGGAGTATGGATAAGAGAGGGTTATGTTTTTACACACACACACACACACACACATATATATATATATATTCAAGGGGTAGAAAAGTACCTGCCAAGTCAATGCAAAGCTACTTGTTTTTTTCCTGCTGAGTAGCTGACCATGGCTGTAAGGTGTTCATCAGGGTCACCGGCTAGGGGTAGAAGCTGGCTCTATGTGGGCTTGTTTTAGCCATCAGCCTTCTTTAGCGCCAGCCTGTGGGTAAAGGTCTGAATAACCTGTGACCAGGATGGGTTAGGGTTGGCTATGTTAGCTGTCCTTTTACTGGCCCCGGACCAGTACAAGTCACGAATGGAGGGAAAGGTCAGTCCTGATGGTCCTCTCTGCAGCTCTGATCACTCATTGCAATTTGGACCACAGAGATGGATCAGCACAAGATGGACTGAATGATGGCATGGTCAGTAGTGCTGTGTTTCCAAGGTACTTCATAGAGGTAGTGCGTTTAAGATTAAAAATGTCATCAACAGTCATCTCTAAAAATGAAGAAAAAACTAAAAGCATGACAAACCCGCATACAAGAAGTAGTTTCCTGTTTATTATATTTGTCCTGCATCTGTCCTATTTTCTCAGCAAAAATACTAATTTTCACAGAATTAATGCAGCCCATCAAAGTTGCATTGATCATTGCACAGTTTGACTTCATTTAATGAGATATTTGTACTCTATTGTTACTGTGAATTTTAGGTACGTAAACTGTGCCTAACACCTTCTTAATGTTTCATTCTTTTCTAAAGTTCTCACTTTTCACATTTCACAACTTTAATCTCTCTGCCTTGTTAGTTAGCAAACAGGTAGCCTGCTGAAGCCCCTTCCCATAAAGCTCTCAGCTAATGAAACTGCTACAAACTCACAGAGTTGGTCTGGACAGAGGAAATGAAGGTTGCCTCACAGAGAGATGCTTTATAACAGGCCAGTTTTATAGGAGCTTTCCTGGGGAGACCAGGGCCTATTTACCCAGCCTCCAGGCACATTTTGCGAGAAAAGGAAGGCGCTAAATTAGATCTTAGATCCAACCAGTTGCCTCTTTTATCTCGGCTTACTGGCTGCCAAGGCTGTTCACACTAATGATCTTATTACAAAAGAGCTGTTTGTATACATAAACTGGAAGTCGGTATGCTAAAATTCACATTTATTGCTAATAGCCAACAAATTGATGCAGTTCAGTTTGGATATTTATGTTTAAAGGCTGGTTCACATGACAAGATGTTAAAATTGTCAGATTATTTTCAAAACCTGAGACACCACACGTAACGATAACAAATCGTACATATAACAGGTTTGCTCACATAATATGTGGTGTCTGGTCAGACGGCAAGCACAACACACCACAGACGAACGAATTTCACTTAGGATCAGAATCAGAATCAGACATACTTTAATAATCCCAGAGGAATATCAGATGGGAAAGATTTTGTTTTTACTTCTGTTTTTATTTTTCGAATGTTTTAATGCCGTTGTACTTGTACTGAAATGTCCTATATAGATAACTTTGCCTTGCCTTGTTTTCTCCCATGGCTGGGTCCAACAAAGGTTGAGCAATTAACTAAAGATCATTGCATTCGTTGTTACCTGCATTAATGCATGTGAGAACTTGGATCTGGTACTTGCAAAACACCCCCATCAACAACTGTTGCTACAAGTCGGAAAACATTTGCTAATTGTTGCGTGAAGTGACCTGGCAAAGTACTTGTAGTAATAAGTCAAACAACTCTTTGTTTTTTGTTCGTTTGTTTGATTTTTGATTTTTTTTTAGCATTTAAAAACTAAAAGTGCCTTTTCATAAAGAACTGTCCAGCAAATATTTAAAAAGATACAAGCAAACATTTCTGCAACTTCTGTTCCGTTTTACGAACATAGCATTTGATTTGACGTCAGGGTCATCCTGTAACCTCCAACATTTTTCAAGCCGCTATTTCATCTTCCAGCTGAATTTCCAGACATGGAACCTGAATATTTCATGTTGTACAAAATTAAAGAAGGCATAACAAATGTCTAATTTAAAGTAAAAGATTTAACTATTGTGTTTCTCCTTGCATATTTCCAGCTTGTACTTTATCCTGTGGATGTTTTGAGCCCCAGTTGCTCTTGGCCAGCCAAGTTGTAATTTTCCTGTTTGAATACTTCACCATACGGAGCTCAGTATGTCTGTGCAAAAGCTTGAAGTGAATTATTTTTGTGGTTTCAAGTGGTGCTTTGGTAACCCACTTCTGAAATGTCATGAGGTAGTTGCAATATATGGAAATAATGTTGTCTGCCATGCTATCTTCACATGCGACCTTGAGTTACAATATAAGCTAAATTATATTTCTTGTTGTGTTCTCCCTATCTGCAGGTCTGGCAGTGTGATTGGCCACTGGGATGAAATCTTTCAATTTGTGAAGAATTTAGCTGAGAAGTTCAAAAGGTGAGATGTCATCTCAAGGCACTTTACAAAGTCAAATTCAATCAAATCATACAGATTGGTCTATCTAAGAAAACCCAGTAGAATTCATCAAGCCCTGACAAACAGCATTCACTCCTGGAGAAGCGTAGAGCCACAGGGAGAGTCATCTGCATTGTCCATGGCTTTGCAGCAATCCCTCATACTGAGCAAGCATGAAGCGACAGTGGAAAGGAAAACTCCCCTTTAACAGGAAGGAAAAACCTCCAGAAGAACCGGGCTCAGTATAAACGGTCATCTGCCTCGACCGACTGGGGGTTAAAGAAGACAGAGCAGAGACACAACAAGAGAGACAAAAAAGCACAGAAGCACACATTGATCCAGGAATCTGTTCTATGGTTTATGGTAAAAGAGGATGATCTGACTCCCACGGTTGACGTCACAATTAACAGAACGCCAGACCAGGTGTACCTACTATGGAAAGAAAAGTGAAAGCTGTGAAAGTTGTTATTACAGTTGAAAGCTGTAATAACAACAAACAATGCAAATTAGAGAACAGTAGGAGAATTCAGCAGAGTGAGAAAAATAGACCCTGATGTCCTCCAGCAGCCTAAGCCTATAGCAGGATAACTATAGAGGTAGCTCAGGGTAACCTAAGCCACTCTAACTATAAGCTTTGTCAAAAAAGAGAGTTAATCAGTATTGATTTTATGACCTAAATTCTGTCCACTGGTTCCAATGAATGCATCTCATTTGAACTTAAATGTTTCATAAACTACTTTGTATTTGTACACAAATCATTCCCACAGTATGATGCTGCTGCTCCCATGTTTCACCTTGTCCACGCACTGAGGGTTATGTGCAGTGTGAGTAGTGCATAATCTGGATGCCTAAAGAAAAAGGATGCATGGCTTTCCAAATTAAATTTACAGGTAAACATCGAATGTTTTTTTCTATTCGGACCCCGATCATCTAATACGATCAAATAAAAAAAAAAATAGTGCAATAAGTTGCCTACATGCAGCGGCTTATTTATAAATAGAAATTTTAATTCCAGCAGTTCTGTGAAAGCTGCAGGGGTTCGATTGAGAACATGAGTGAACTAAAACAGACCAAGCAACACACGAGAAGGGTCAGAGATGGGTCACAAGCTTAAAGTGAAATTGTTTTATAAAATAATATCCCCAGTTTACGATATTTTCACAACTACAGCCCTACTCAGATGTTGCCTTTCACCCAAACTTGTAGCTGTGCATTCTGCCACTCTGGCCTTTATAATAATGGAGCAAGAAGACAGCCATTGATGAAAGAAAGCCATAAAAAGTCCCATTTGTCTCCCCCTGAACACATTGTATCCACATAGCGGCAGCAGCATCACACTGCGGGGGTACCATTCTTCGCCAGGGGACAGGGAAGCCAGCTAAAGCTGATGGGAGGATGGCCCTAACAGCTCTAACAGCTTTTTTTCCAATCCTGGAAGCAAAGCTGTTAGAGGCTGCAGAAGGCTTGAGACTGGATGGAGGCTCACCTTCCAACAGGACAACAATCCTAAACAAAAAGTCTGAGCCATGATTGGATTGCTTAGATTAAACTCAAAATGACCCATTTAAAGTCCAGACCTTAATCCAACTGAAAATGGATGTCCACAGATGCTCTTTATTAATAGGTCTGACCAGCCTTGAGCCAATCATTAAAGAAATAACTGCTGAACTGTCCTCTGCCCCCGTACCACCCACTCCACAATTATATCACAGATTTCTGTCGATTAATCACATAAAATAGCAAAAAGGAAAACACACAGAAGTTTTTTTTCTTTGGTAATGTGACATTATACAGAGATTATTCACATGCTTTGCTCCAGTGGGCTGCAAAAGGCTTGATGTGTCTCCATTTTCCTGTTTTTCTTTTCTCATTTCCCTGTTCCAGTCCCATGCTGAGGATGTCCTTCATAACATTCAGTTCCAGAGCATCCACCATCATGAAACTGACAGAAAACAGGTGATTTCACTTGGCTCTGACTGCATTGGTAAAGTAGCTTTTTTATATTATAATTACTTCATTGGGATACACTAACACTGGTGGTTATATAAAATAAATCAAAACTGATTGTGTTGTGTTTTTGTGGAGACGTCATCTCTTTTTTCACAAGATCTGTGAGATCCTTCATCAAAATACTAGAGAAGGAGCAAATCCCCTTTTAAAAGCATGAGTTCAACTCTCACTTTGATGGACAAGAATCAAGAAGCTGTATTGTCATTAAGTGTTACCATGAGGACGTTTCTAGTGAGGCAGACACTGGCTCAGAATGCACATAGTTACACATAGCAAGCAGACACAACAAGACCTTCCTTTTCTTTTCTTTTTTTTCTGAAGCAAGTTGATTACACTGGTCAACCACATCACTCCCTGGGGGGCTTAAGCCCCCCTTAGCAGCTTATGGACTCATTTTCAAGTCAGTAAGTCAGCTAGCAGTCTACAATACTGTGCAATAAACGTAGTTACAGAATTGTGCACTTTACATGGACATCTAAAGAGACAGTCCCTGAGAGATTGAACTGTGTGAATACAAATTTTCAAATGAGAGACAGTATAAATAATTTTCATCAGATCAGAAACCAGTGTAACCAGCAGTAGCAGGCTATGAACTGGACTGATGGTCAACAAAGGGAGTTGTTTCCATCTTCCCCACCGTTCTTTTCTTCTGCTACTTTGTCTGTTTTAAGGTAGGGGCTACAGCTTGAAGTTGTCAAAAACAATTCCACTCCATGAAGCTGTAGGACACCAAACTGAGAGAAAAGTCCCTGATAACAGTTTTCATTCCCAAACTACTTCATTGTCCACGTCTGCAGCTCGGCTACGGACAGTTTGTTCTGATCCCTCAACCTTATAGTGTTTGTGGCAAACTGGTCCAAGTTGTTAAAACATTGAACTGCACAAAGAGGCTGAAGTAATATTACAGCTAGCCAGCTGGTAACCGAGTCAAAAATCTTGTTGTAATTATTTTACAGCAAAACTCCCTAGTTATTTATGCTTTGTCTTGCTGGAGATTAATGAGCACAGAGCAGGTCCCGTGGTACAGACATACAGAGAACTGCAGCAATCAATACACACCCTGGAAAAAAGTACTGCAGTCTAAGTAGTACTTAGTAGTACTGCATCACGGGCCGGAAGCGAAACGTCTTCAGCTTCAGAATAGAAGTCCAGTTGTTTTGTTTTTTTTAACCATTTTTTGGATTGAAAAAATTGCAGTTTTTTTTTAAGGAAACCAAAATTTATTAGTATGCCCATGTCATATAACAAAATGCTGCTAGGCAAAAAGACACAATATCTAACTAATTAACTGTGAACGTTTTTTCACCAAAAAGTATATTATTTAACTTTTAAAACCATGTGAACTGTCTGACACCAACTGGCTTTTCGGCTCTACAGAGTGAGCATCCAAAAGGGCCTGAATGCTCTGAGGAAAGAGAAACCTGGTGGGGATACTTTGATGGACCTGGGCCTGCAGAGTGTAAGGAAACATTGCAACACAAACATTAAGCCACACAAGAGGTTATTCAGAATAAAGTACTTTAAGATGGCCTGCTCAGATCTCTCCATCTAACAATCAACATGTCTGTGTGCATGAAGGCAAACGACCAGATACGCAAGGAAAACTTTGGTGAGTATCCAGCATCTTTAGTGTTGTCATACCTTTCTGCAGTTTACATTGCATGTAGACGTTACAGCTTTGGCTTGTGTGTTTTCCAGGGACAGCCAGTGTGATTATCGCTCTCACAGATGGAGACCTGCAAAAGCAGCAGCTCTTCAATGCACAACAACAGGCAAGAAATCTTAACTCTGTCTGATATCCACAACCATTAAAATGTTCACAGGACGTACTTCTTGTTGCCCATTACTTAGCTTCTTCTTGCTCCTGTCTTCCAATAGGCAGAGGAAGCCCGACGTCTGGGAGCGATTGTGTACTGTGTTGGTGTCAAAGACTTTAATGAAACACAGGTAATGAAGTTGCAAGATGTCACTTTAGTACTTAGACGTGTGTCTAAAAAGCTCCAAGGTTCATGATTCCCTCATCCTATGTGGCCATTAAACTCAAACAGAAAACTTGAACTGTAAGCAGTTCTAGTCTCAGATCATCACAACAATTAAAAAAAATGTCCATAAACTACTTCGGAAAGGTATTTTTGAGTTTAAAAGTTCTTCCTGCGTAACAATGAGTTTTGCAACCTTGGAAAAAACTGTTAATGGCATTTGGATTTGTGCTTTTATCACCTCTTAGTGGTCAACCTGCACTGACCAAAGAAATATGCAGTTTCACACTGATAGGACCCACAACCATTTAGTGTTACTAGTTTGGCAGCGGTGACTGAAATAAATGTAAAAAAATAATAATAATCCGTCCGTCCGTCAGTCCGTCCGTTTCCGCTTATCCGGGGTCGGGTCACGAGGGCAGCAGCTTCAGTAGGGAGGCCCAGACGTCCCTCTCCCCAGCCACTTGGGCCAGCTCCTCCGGGGGAATCCCAAGGCGTTCCCAGGCCAGCCGGGAGACATAGTCCCTCCAGCGTGTCCTGGGTCTTCCCCTGGGTCTCCTCCCGGTGGGACGTGCCCGGAACACCTCACCAGGGAGGCGTCCAGGAGGCATCCTAACCAGATGCCCGAGCCACCTCAACTGGCTCCTCTCAACGTGGAGGAGCAGCGGCTCTACTCTGCGTCCTCCCCGGATGACTGAGCTCCTCACCCTATCTCTAAGGGAGAGCCCAGACACACTACGGAGAAAACTCAAAATAATAATAATTAAAAAAAATCCTAATTCTCAGGTGAGATCTGTGTTTAGTAGAAGTTAGGATTTTTGTGCCTCCGATATTGGTTTGAGAGAAAATGTGTTCATTTTCATTAGCACACTGAGCCTAATATGTTATATAGCACTGTTTGGCAACATAATCACAAGTTCCAAGAATACTTCCCAGTATCGTAGGCAGAAATGTGCACAAATTCATTTCAATAGCCCAAAGAGATCCAACATTTTATGCGGTTATGCCTTTCATCCACACATAAATGCCATTTTATTTGTCCTTTTGGAATTTTTTTGGCAATTAATGTCAGGATCTCGGCACTGAGGTCTGGTTTGATCACCTATGCCACACAATTAAGGCTTAAACCTTGAGGTAAAATATCAGTAGAAGGTTTATCATGTTAAAGCAAAAAAAATGGAGAAATTTAGGCAAGGTTTTGAAAGGTTTTGATGCTGTTGCCATAATGGCTTGAATTGGCAAATGGTGGGCGATTGGTGTTTCTGAGTAGATGTGCATGTACTGTATCCATGTTCCCAGGGAAGATTGAACTTTATCGGAGGCATTTGAATAAATGTCAGAAATTCCAAGTTATAATTACAGTAAAGCTGTTACAGTTTGTAAAGTGAGATTTTCTGAGGGAGTATCTCTTTATTTTTTTCTGGATTCATTTCAAAGCTTTAAAAGATCTTTTTTCTTCATTTGTTCATGGCTGTCTTCTGTATTTTTTGTCTTTCTTCCTCTCCAATTCTAGCTGGCCACCATTGCAGACACCATAGAGCATGTGTTTCCTGTGCTAGGAGGGTTCCATGCCCTTAGGGGGGTCATCGACTCGGTAACTTAACTCCTGTCTTTTTTTTTTTTAAAAACAAGGTCTACTGTAAGTCCAGCTCTGAAACAGGGTATTCAGACATCCAGAGCAAATCTGCCCAGCATCAGTAAAATTACTTTTACCCGCTTTCACATACCATACAACAGGCAGAACCATGGTGGATTGTGTGTAATCTGATCATAAAAAACACATTCAGAGCACAGAGCAGGCATGAGAGGCCACTTCAGCCTAAAATTTCCTTTGACAACAAAGAAAGCTTCTCTGTCAGGAACAAATCTTGTATGTTTAAATCATTATGTCTCAAGAAATGAAAGAACCCAGATTATCTAATAAACCATTGCTTCATCAAGGTTGACCACTCAATGAGAGCCATTTGCCTGTAGCTATGCTGACTGTAGCTCTTTAACGTGTCGAAAAGATGTAGCCACAGGTCTTTTTGAGCAGTTGGTGGATGTAATCTAGGCTGTCAAGATCTTGTCCACTGTTCACAGGGATACTCAAGGGTAGATCATCTTGTACCATGCGGGAATTGTCTCTGGCAGGGTCGGGTTATCTATGACCTCCTCAGGCACTTGGAGTGGCAAGTCGACGTAATACTCCTGAGAGTCCCTGGGTTCAATCCCTGGGAGAAGAGGACCAAACCCAGGCCCCATGTCAGAGACAAGGACTCCAACCTGAGGAAGTAGACCTTCCTAGGTGGCCTCAAGAAGCAAAGAAATAATCTCTGGTGGTGGTGAACCCTCCTGAGCTGCTTCAGTGAACACAGGTTCAGTCACAGGTGGAGGTTAAGCCTTTTAGCCCGTCTCGAGGAGTACAGAAACAGTCACTGATGGAGGCGACGCCTTCTGCTTGGCCTTAAGGAGCACGGGCCTGTCTCTGGGAGAGGCAAACCCTCAGCGCTCCCTCAGGAAACATTGGAATCTGACGAGAGACTGGAACAATTTAGGGGTGATTCGGCTTTAGCCCCTGGGTGTGGACACTGGAGGTGTGGCCGGGGCTTTGGAGACTCTCAATGTGACAGATTTTGCTCAAGTGCCAAAAAGGTTTTCAAGAGCCCTCATGTAATGAATTCAACTCAATTGTATTCCAAAATATTTTATTAACCCCAAAGTAAAGTTAAATATGGACGACAACGCTCATTATATTTTGCAAGCACTTTATTAAAAGTATGTACACTTTATTAAAAGAATTAAAAGAAGTGTTGCTACATTACAGCTGCCTTTTGTTTTTCAGATTATCAAGAAATCCTGCATTGAGATTTTGGCAGCAGAACCTTCAAGTGTGTGTGCAGGAGGTGGGTAGCTTAGGAAATCGCTTTCAGAATCTCACACACACACAATAAATGTTTCTCTCCTGGGGCTTTGACAAAAAACGCCCTCATTGAAACGGTTCATGAACTGTGTTCATTTCATTAGGAAGTACTTTGGTTTGGCTTCTTTTATTTTATGACTATCCCAGACTAAAAAATGACCACATGCAGCCGAATGGGTCACTTAGCAGAAATCTGCTTTGACAGGATACTTCGGTGGGAATAATGTCACCGGCGGGTCGCATTAAATGGAATGACTGTGAGAACGGGCCTGCAGTTACAGGAGATTAACTGGAGATGAAATATACCGTAGACATCCCTGAGTGCAATACCAACGGATAACCATGATTGAAAAAGAACTTGGATAATAAAAAGCACAAGTGAAGGGATGAAGAGTAGGGTTGATGAGTGTTTTAAGAGTAAAAAGCAGACGAGCCGTCTGTTTTTTACATTTACGTCTGTTTCTTATTTCATAAAACATGGAATTACCGAACCATTCAATAACTAGTCAAGGGGATTTAGTTCCGTTCCTTTTCAGCTAAGGTCAGCTTCCTTTAACAGTACAATGCTGTATCACATGTCATTTCTGCTTCTTTTTCAAGCGCAGTTTTTACTTTTGCCGTTTTAGACGTGCCTCCTTTCCTTGCCTCTGTCTTTATTCAGTCACTTCAGGTTCCAGGAGTTTTAAACTTTCAGCAGCAACTTGGTGTTTCGATTCTCAGCCAGGATTGTTTAGATCAGCCTCTACGGGGAAGCAAGGAGCTAGATGTGAAGCTTTGTACTCTTCAAGGGATTAAAAATGACTCGGCTCGTATCAATTTTGGTACAAAGGAATATTCTCAAAATTATTTTTTTAACTTTCAATTGTATTGGAAAATCTATTATTCTAACAGTGTAAGCCTATTACATATAAGTTATCCTCAGAATGTTTTAAGGTGTATGCCCTACTTTTTGTTGCTCAGCCACATAGAAACCCATGCATATGCACACACATTGATGAATTAATGCCAGTAGAAACAATCACTCACATCAAAATCATATATGTAGATCCTTCCACACATTCACTTACCTACAATTAAAACAAACACATATTACCCAGCCTTAATTTCAATCCTTATGAATCTCTTCTCCATCCTGTGAAATCCTTTGTGACAGAAATGACTATAAACATCACAACTAAGAATGTTGGCTTTGCCTGAAATTAGTGAGATCTGGGCTGGTGCCACACGTTGACTGATATGAAAAAATCTGCTCACCGCTGAGATATGAAAAATATACCAAGTGTTCCACAATTTCTTGAAATGTCCCAACCTTAGTATCTTGTGAATAGTTTCATCTATGAAAATGACAAGGTGTCATTTGTGCAACCAGAGACATTTCAAGTGGTGGTGAGAGGGAACGGATTTCTCCACGCAAGGAACATCGACCAGGTGCTCTGCAGCTTCAAAATCAACGATACCGTCACAGTCAGTGAGTAGACCTACTCTGGGCTTGGTCAAACAGGTCAATAACGAACGGTCGTCTTCCATTAATGTGTCCATTTCAGCGTGTTTGAAATTAGACAAAGGTATAGTACTGAAAATAAAAAAACTAAAACTCCACCTTATCACCTTTCAGCGAAAGCAAAGTACAGGAAAAGTGTTCGTGTCTCTTAAAATACTGTTACATTAGTTACATTACAACCACAAGATTAAATGGATCTTATTAGGATTTTATGCTATAGACCAAAGCAAAAAACCATTAACTAAAGCCCCTTTAACTCAGATATCACTAAATAAAGTGCAAGTAGTTGTCTTCAGAAGTCACCTTTTTAGAAAATATACTATAGCATGTGCAAATCTACCAAACTATGGCAACAGCCCTAGCCCCCATAGTAAGAGAGGCTGTAGAGATCCACTGCTCGGGTGGAAGAATCTGTTCACAAGACAACTATTAGTCATAAACTCCACAAATCTGGCCAAGAAGAAAGAAATGGTTTGCTCATATGTATGTAACACCATGTGCCGCAAAGAAAAACTAACCCTGCACATCATCTTCAGCACATAATTCCCACACATGTTGGTGGCAGCTTCATGCTTGCTCTTTTTCAGCATGTTTGTAGTTTGTCCATGGGGTGTAAATACTTTTGCGGGGACTGTAAATAGATCTTGTGTTTTTGCCATTTAGATGAAAAGCCTGCTGGTGTAGAAGACATGTTCTTACTGTGTCCGGCTCCTGTCATCGATGAGGTTGGAAAGTAAGTGTCTCCTTCTCTTTTTATAGCTTTATGACTTCTTAGGGGTTGCATTTGAGGAGGCCTGTTTCAAAGAGATCCATCCATGCACCTTATATATAGCATTTTATGTAAAGCCAAAGAAACATGTGGATGTATTCATGTGCATGTCTGCCTGCACAGCAAGAAACCTGCCATATATTAGCGTTTTTTTACGATCCCAATCCGAGGCTATATGCCGATATTCTGGTTGGCAGCACAGTCCTAGGAAAATATAAATGATTCTGCAGCGGTGCCAGCTCACACAGGGGCGAAGCCTCCGACTTTTTGTCCCGAATTAAAGCAAAGCAGTAAAAATAAGAGCAGATTCCTTTTTGTGGGCATTGACAGAAACCAGTGGCTCAGGACGACCGAGCTTACAAATCTCCTGAAACGTCTCGGCTGACATCTGGCCTGTTCTTTGGGCAGAAAAAAGTCCCAGTTGTCACTGAAAATTCCAGCCACAGCAATTGCTGTTTTCTGGGTAAAACAAACACTGCATGGGATGTATGCACAAGCGAACAAGTCTGTGAGCACAGTTAACAGCTGAAGAGGAAACCATTTCCTCTAGGAGCTAGAACGTGAAAATAGAGGCGCCATATTTAAACGGTCGTGGTTTCCCAAAGCCTTAATTTCTGCACCATTTTGCCTTCTGAGAACAAGGCCTCTTTAACCCCTCATACATGTCCGTTCTTGGAGATTAAAACATTTTGATTCAGAAACAAATCACAAACACAACTTCTTTGTATTCTATTGAGATTTTCTGTGATAGACTGACACACCTGTAAGTTTGGCTTGAATTTGTGCCCAAACCCCCAAATAAAATCCAGCACGGCCCCTGGCCTTCAGAAGTCATCTTTTTGTAAACAGAGCCACAGCTGCTTTGTGAAGGCCCCAGTGGTTGGTTAGAGAACAATAGAGAATAAACCGCATCATAGTAACCAAGGAACACAGCAAACAGGTCAGGCCATTTATCAGAGTGATGTTTGAAGCAGGGTTAGGTTATAGCATAAGAACCCAAGCTACGAAGATCTCACAAAGCCCTGTTCAATTTGTTTAGCACTCCTGCAAACCTACCAAGGCCTGGTCGTCAACCTTAACTCAGAGTCCAGGCTAGAAGAGCATTGTCTGTATGATTTGAATGAGTTTGACTTTTTAAAGGGCCTTGAGATGACATGTGTTGTGAATTGGTGCTATATAAATACAATTTAACTGCATTATTCAAAGAAGGGAAGATGGATAGAGCTAAATACAGCGCCATCCTGGAGGAAAACCTGTGGCTGCAAAAGACTTGGGTGGAGGTTCGCCTTCTAGCGCACATTGACCTAAAACATGCCGTGGGACAGTGCAGATCAAAGCATAGTCGTGTGTTTAATGGCCGAGTCAGATTCCAGACAAGATCCCAACTGTGGCAAGACTTGAACACTGCAGTTCAAGCTTGATCTGTTGTAGATTGAACAATAGTCAGATATGTTTAGTTTCTAAGTGTGCAAAGCTGGTAGAAAGCCACCCTTAAACACTGGTAGGTGTATTGTTTTCCTTCTTCTTCACAGTTATGCATTTCCTTTTGTTGCTGTTTCACATAGAAACCTCCTAAAAATGCACTGAAGTTTATGGTTACAACGTGAGAAAAATGTGAAAATGTTCAACAGGAAAGAATGCATTCGCAAGGCACTGGAACCCCTGCGGCGGCTGGATTTGTCTCCTGCTTCGCATTTCTGTACTTTCATTTGGAGCCCAACCGTGTTCCAACATCAACTATCCGCAAATCTCTCTGACCTAAGTCTTTATGGGAAGAAAAGCACCCAGGGCCACAGAATATGTTGGTGAATGGATAGTGTTAAAGACTTTATAAACACAGAGGAGGACCAGGCGGAGGGGAGAAGTCTCTCCACACACTCTGTTGACCCTGTAGAGTTTATTTAAATCTTTCATTTTGTTACAATTTTGTCCTATATAATCTCCCACAACAGATAGGATAAATTGACAGCTGACATTTGGGCTTCCATTGCTTTGAAATCAGACACAAATTGAGCTACAGAAGGGAAAGGTTTGAAAAATCTGAGTTTATATGCTGGACTTTCAGTGTTTTCACATTGTTCGCCATCTCACCACCTTTTTGGAGGATTTTGTAGCTTTGGACTCTCCTCTTTTTTTCTTGACTGTCTTTTTTATGGTCTCTGCTACATATGCGCCTTTTTTCAGCTCCCCATCAGTCTTTTTATTCTCTTTCAGCTGTCTCCTTTGTCTGGGTTCGCCTGATCAAAGCCATGTAGCACCTAGCCAGGTCTTTCATGTCTGGGACCATATGTGTGTTTGTAGCATGCAAGCTTCTCAGTAGGGTGGGCTGCGGGGTAAAATGACAATAAAAAAAACTCAGGATAGGTTTTTTTAATATTTAAAGAAATTAAAGCTAAAGGTGTTTTAAAGACAGCATAGGGAAACTGCTTAACTTTATATTTAATATGATTATATAACTTGTAAAGAATGTACCACCAACCCATCCTTAATTAATACCATAAAAACTTTCTATCATGGGAGGAAAAGGTATTATCGTACACAGATAATCATCACTTAAGTCCAGCTCTATTTCCATATCCCTCTGCACTGATTGGCACCCGTGGTAAAGCATGTAAAAATTCTAAATAAATTCAGCTTTTGTTGTAGTAGTTTAAACTTGCACTGAAAGGTTTATAAAAATGTCGAGTTCACTTGTCCAGCAGGGAACAACATCACCTTAAGAAATAAATGTGTTCAGGAAAATCACAGGTGGCTGGCACAGTTTCTTTATTTCCCCTGGCATTCACAGTAAATATCAAAGGAGCCTTTTTTATTCATAATTTACTTTTGGAAGTTGATTCAATTAGCAGGCACAGTGAGCAGGATGGAGAGTGATGTAAAACACTGGACAAAATCACAGTTTGAGAATTTCAGCTGGGAGGTACTTTGGGTTAAAAGTAGTCTCCATAACCACTATTCGATGCTCTCTACGTGTTAACCAGTTCTATGAGAGTGATGCCAAACTCTTTAACTGGAACCATGTGCTTGGGTCAGATGGGAGTGATGCTACGTTCACATCACAGGGAAAAGTGACCCAACTTTATTGCCCATGTGTGATCCATGTTGCTTTTTTTTTTTTTTTTTTTTTTTTTTAAATCAGTCCCATGCCTTTCTCATGAGGTCCTAAATTGGATGCATGTCTGATGTTTTCAAAGCAAATTCAGTCTGAACGGGCAGGTGGCATTTTATGCGACTTACAATAAAGTGTTGGACATCGAAAGGATAAAATGTAAATAACAAAGAAGAAAATGGGGAAAACACCTCATGTTATGTAAGCTAATTTTTCCTCTTCTATGGGTCCGGTTAAAATATGGTTATCAAGAGCTCTAAGCTGAAAGCTGCAACTAAAATTGAAAATCCAGGGTGAGCTGAGAAGAACAAAGCATCCAGGACTGTGGATCCTCTACCTGCATTGTGCAAACAAGAATGACCAAAGATCCCTCTCTCTTTGAGAAATGGTATGGGTGAACACTTGGTGCTTTCCAATTGGGAAAAGGTGGTATGCAACAACATCCAACAAAAGGTTGTTTTTGTTTAGTTTTTTTTACCCATTTCAAACAGTGAAGAACAATTTAACAGCTTTTTAGCAGTGTGAATATGACAAACACATGTACAAAAATAATATAGTAAGTAATACACAAAACAAAGGTTAGTAGCGATCAAGATATTGGCTACATCCTGATGCTCCTCCACCTCTGTTTCCACTGATTCAGAGTGGGTCACTGTGGCCCTTCGGTCAAAGCAAGAGAAGAAAGTGGTTCAGTGTCCAGGAGGGTTCTGTCTGTGGTCCTTGTGTCACTTAAACTGTCCTTGTATCCAGCCAGAGATGTAATCCCCTGCAACATGCTCTTGGGAGTGTTTTTGGGATAATGTTCTATGTGCTGCTTGCACCTGCATCTCTGATTCCCTTCTCCAGCTTCCACCGGTCTTCTTTGTAGGCCTATTAAAGTTTGGCTCACTGTCTCTGCACAAAACTCTTCATATTAGATGACAACAGATGCGTGCCGTTCTAGATCTGTGTTCTCAGCGAAGACCCCCCAGACTGTGTTTTCAAAACAATCCTGCATTTAAAGCTCTTTCACGCTTCGTTACCAGAAGTGCTGTGAACATGTTCAATCTGGGAAAAAAAACATTTTAAGGCCTTGGTTGGGGGGTTAAGAGTGAAATCAAGGTTAGGGTTATGGTTTGGATTTAGCTATCCACGATAATTAGCGGTAAATGAAATAAAAGCCCTAGTTCAGCTGCTACGTAGAACTGGGTGAACCCGTCTGTTTCACTTCCTTGCAGAACAGCTGTCTGTGACCATGCTCTACATTTCCTTCCTACCACTTTGTTGTTGTCTTTTCTTTCCTCCACATGCTTTCGGTCTGACTTCTAAGTTTTCTCTGGCTGCGGCTCCTTCTCTTCGAAATTTTCCATTCAGTAATTGACCTCCAGTGTTTCAGACTGACACCGGCCTTTGCTTTAGCCAGCAGAATCGGACAGGGCTCCCGTTAATGGTATTATGTCATGATGTCCACTGACACACACAGGAATGATCATTCGTCAACTTGTCGTTCTTTAAAACCCTTCTCCCAATTCTCCTTTATGGATTTAGACGGATAGGTGAGACAGATTGAAGACAGATTTATCTGTCAAAAAGACTTCTTTCTATCCCCTTGACCCCATTGCATCCCTGCCTTTATCCCTGTTTTAAGGAACAAATCCACAAAAAGCCCCAGATTAGGGGCAGTTCTCAGAATAGTTTTCAACCTCTGGGGGGGGGGGGGGGGAGATGATCATGGGGGGATTTTGGATACAGATGAGGTTAGAAGTGGGGCATTGACAGAAGCTTGTTTTGACATGGGAGTCTGTTGGAAAGAAGCAGCATAATTGCAAGTCGAGTTTGGATGATGTAATTCCCGAGGGAAAAAACAAATGAAACAAAGAGCAACCTCCACTGGCAGGTTTTTCCATTTTACTTTGGCAAAACGTATGTGGCCTTTGTGCTTGCTGCACTGGATCACCCAGTTACCACAAACCTGATGGACTTTTTTTTCCTTCCATGTTTCTTAAACAAAGGAAAATTTTGGTACTTGGTTAGTTTTTTTTAAAACCTGTTCGATTCTGAGATAAATGGGTCCTGTCAACACAAGTCAAGCTTCTCATTAGTTGGGCAAATTTAGAATATAACCTTGTGGAAGGTTACATTTCAGGAGCTGCATAGAGACAAAAGCAACATATTCTGGAGACTAAATGAAAAAGAAACTTCTGGAGTGAGCAGATTAGTCACTGTAATTTGCTCTATAGTTAAATGTCTGTCTCCTCCAGCTCATTTATCCCTTGTGTTTTGTGGTTGGAACCCTCTGGTAACAATTACAGTCTCACCTCATAGCGGGGTGCTTGGTGACGTTATTTGCTGTGAACTCAAGTTCAAATGACATCATTCTTTTGAAAGAAACGGATCCTGTCACATTTTTGTGGATGATATTATGATATTTGCATACTGATGCCTTTGCTCGTTCTTTATGTATTTATTTTATCCTGTTTCAGGGTGATTTTTCTCCAAGTAAGCATGAATGATGGCCTGTCGTTCATCGGCAGCAATGTCCACATCACCACCACAGAGTGTGTAAGTAACATCTTTAATAGATTTAATTTCTTTTGATGCAATTGGATTCCTAAGAACCCTTTTTTGCATTTCCTCTATAATTTTGTGTAAGATTTTGCCACCTTAAAACAACAAAATTTAAAGTGGGGATTTTATCTGACAGACCAACATAAAATAGTGAATGGTTGAAAAGTGGAAATAAAATATGAAAAGTGTGGCATGAAGTCATGTTTTGCCCTTCTTAATCAGTACTTTCTGAACCACTTTTTGGCTGGAATGATTCCTGAAAGGGTTTGTGGCTCCATCTGAATACCCTTAATAATAGCTCCTAGCTCCTCTTCTGTAACCTCTCACAGGATCAACAGTAAGAACTCTATCATGGGTAGGAAAGGAGCTTTGGCCTGCTGTGCCGATTTCGGACAGCCTTTGACTCACATGGATGATGTGAGTCAAATCAGGGCCTACAGCCTTCTGAAAATTAACTACAAAGTGTGCGCTCTCTTCTCTCTGGACATTTTCGTTGATTTCCGTGAGTTGATCTTATATATCATGTCATGCAAAAGATTGTGGGATTCCTAGCCCCTTGGCACGGGTAAGGGACGTTGCAAGGTTCCTAGGCTAAACTAGCAGCGAGGGGAAGCTTACAGGCTCCTTTTCCTACCTCCTTCCTTATTGACTGCAGTATTCGGACAGCACTTATCATGGCGACTGCTGACACACTTCCGCTTTGGCTAAAGAGTCCTTAAGTTTGGATCTGGAGTGGACCATTCTAACATATTAACATGTTCTTAGTCCATAGCCATGGTTCTCAATGGTTTATATCAAGTACCACGTTGGTGAATACCTTATTTTCCAAGAACCTTGGAAATGAGAAGGGTGCGTTAAGAGCGATGTGCAGCATTACAATGGTGGTTAGAGCATTTTGCTTGTGCCCCGGAGGTTCTGGGTTCGACTGCCACTCTGGGTCCCTGAGTCCCAGAATGCTCCCTGAGCACCGCACAGTGGCAGTCAACTGCTCCCCAAGAGGATGGCTTAAATGCAGGCAACAAACTTCATTGAAAAGTGTGTTGCAATGACAATAAAGATAATTATTAAAAAAAAATTCTGCCTGATGTACAAAAAGTCAAGTTTTGGTGACTTTTGACCAGTGTTTTTAGATGTCTCTATGGCTTGTGGCCTATATTTTGTCCAACAATGGCTTTCTTCTTGCCCCTCTTACATGAATGTTCCCCAACAAACCAGTGAGGCCTTTGCAGAACAGCTATATTTATACTGAGATTAAATAAGATCCAGCCGCAGTTTACGCAGCCTACATGTTTACTGTAGGTAAAAAGTGACTTCTGAAAGCAACCAGCTGCGCTGGATTCTATTCGGGGGTTTCAGTAAGAAGGGGTCTTTTCATTTCTAAGAAGATTTTAAAAATCATCTGTCTTGTGCTACTTTGTGTTGGTCCATCACACACAATCATAATAAACTACACTGCAGTTTGTGGTTGCAACGAGCAGAAATGTGAATATTGTTCAGCATGAACATTTCTGCAAAGCACTGTATGTGGTTTCCACCTCCTTTCCTTTCCTAGAAGTCTGGTGTTTTGCTCTGTGCAGCGACTCATTTCTTTCCATCTTCCCCTCCTCAGTGTTGTTAGTAGCGACGATCCATCCAAAAAGACCCTCTGGACCCCCCAGCAAAGGCGAGACGAAAGCTTAGAGAAGCGGGTTCAAGACCATGAGACGTATTTTCTTTTAAACGTCAAAGGGAAATGTCCCATAACAGCCCCCACTGATAAATCAGTTCATCCCAGTGGTGGAGCTCCTAATGGTACAGCTCAGAGACAGTCTGGCTTTTACTGGTGTTGAAATGTTTGCTACTCAGCTAGTAAGAAAAGGAGTATCATCCTATATGCAGTTTCCCAAAGCAAAACACACATGGTGGGACATGTGGAACAACAGCAGCTCCCAGCCAACCAGCAAGAAATGTTCCCTTTAAAGGTTTCTCGACCTCAATCCAGAAGGCTGGGACAAAAAAACTGTGAGCGCAAACCGGCATGCAGCTCATGAAGTAGCCACCGTTACCGAGCACACTACTGCAGTTACATGTGTTTTGCACTTAACCAGTAGATGGAAGTTACAATATTCGTGAGAGCGCATAATTCATCCACTAGATGTGTAATTTAATCCTTTTAATTTTTGTAACCAGCCCAATCCACGTATTACCGTACTGCATGACCAAATACGGACAGATGCAGATGTCACCTTGTAAAAAAGACCCTATAAAGTGTTATAAACTGGTAATCTAGTCATCCTAGGTACTCTCTGCTTGCTAATATGGGGGGATGTTCAGAAAAATGTGGTTCCTGTGATGAGCTGTCTGCAGTTGTCCCCACTGCTGAGTTGAGATAAATCTTCTACATCCCCCCCTCCTCCTATGACAGATAGGGGAATGTCTAACCACATGTGATCCTCATCTGTGGTGTGTAATGAAAACCATGTTCGGCTCACGAGGGCCGGCTCGAGAGGCAAACAGAGAAATGTTAACAGATGGTCGTATTGAGGGACTTGAACGATTTCGATGGACCACAGTTAGTGAGACAAAGAACAGGGACACTGTGGTGACGAGACTGGAGGCATCTCAGTCTGTAGGCCTCCTCTGTTCCTCCATTTCTGTCAGAGCTTTGGAACTATGAATGATCCTGGTACCACTGCTGCTTGCTCCGCCAGAACTGAACTACGTCCTGGTCTCCATTAGTTTGGTTGTTTTCTATTTTAAGTTTATTTCTCTCAGTGAATGCTGTGGTCAAACAACTTATGATCTGATCTTGCTTCCTACTTTGCTTACTAACTTCCCACCTTGCTCGTAACGTATTTATTTACTTCTTTTATGTCTCCATTCCCTTCGTTGCTCCTTATCTACTTTCATACATAATTTGTACCTATTTTTCCCCACTACTTTTCTACTTTCCCTCCCTTCCTTCCCTCTTTTCATAGTAACTCCCTTCCTCCCTTACTAACATCTTCTTACTTTCCTTCTTTCCTTATTTCCATCTTTGCTAAATATCTCCTTCTTATGCTTCTTTCCTTGTTTTGTTATGAATTATTGTTGTTCTCTAGTTCATAACTTCCTTCATTTCTATCTTCTTTCTTTCATTATTGAATCCTTCCCACCTACCTTCTTTTCTTTCTTCTATCCTCAATATTTCCTGCCTTTCTACCTTCCTTTTACAATCCTTAATCCCCTTTTTACCAACTAAACGTTTCCTGCCATCTTTCCTAATTTGCTTTCTTGCTTTTGACCATTATTCTTTTGTCATTTGTTTATTCTCTCCTTTCTTTTCTAATTCTTTCATTCCTTGTTAGTATTCCAACCTTCCTTAATTTATTCCTTCCTTATATCATTTGTTCCCAAGCTTTACTCTCTTACTGATTCCTTCCAACATCCCGTTCTTCCTCCCTAAACGTGTTTTTTTCTATAATACTTTCCTTCCTTGTGTCCATCCTTCTATCCTTCCTGTCCACCATCTTTTTATTCTTCCTTACAGATGCTTACAAATTCCTTTTCCCTTAATTTAAGATGTTCTTCTTTCACAATTAATCCCCTACCTTCCTTCTTTCATTCTTAACTCTCTTCCTCCCTTCCAGCCTTCGTCACTAACTTACTAACTTCCTTCTTTCTCCTAACTCAGTTGTTATGACGGGATCAGCTGTTTGTAGCTGGCTGTAAAGGTCCTCCTGTTTTGTGTGTCTGTTGTCCAGTTCGATGGCACCATACTCTTGATAACATTGCTGGTGTTGTTCCTCCTGCTGGCCCTCCTCTTCATGTGGTGGTTCTGGCCTCTGTGCTGCACCGTGGTAAGAAACTCTTTCTAATATCGGAGGCTGGCTGTTTTATCTCAGATTGAAGAAGCACCCAATGAATCCTTAAACAAACCCAGTTACTCAGACAGATGCAGCATGGATGTGTTTTGTTGTCAAAATCCCTTTCTTGTCTCTCACCTGTCCACAGGTGATCAAGGAGCCTCCTCCTCCTCCTCCTCCTGAACCTGTGAGTCCAAACAGTCGCGCACACACACACACACACACACACACATAAATCCATGATATTGACTGGGAATGTTGCAAAGTGAAAGAAGTTTATTTTTTGTGTCTCAGGAGTCCGATGATGACGATGGCCTGCCAAAGAAGAAGTGGCCCACTGTGGATGCTTCATATTATGGAGGAAGAGGAATCGGTGGAATCAAGAGGATGGAGGTGATGAGATCGCATTCGCACAGTTCAACCAGATGGTTCCCATGAAAAGCCCACAGTTCACTGACCATTCCTGCGTTGCCCGCTGCCTGCAGGTACGATGGGGCGGGAAGGGCTCCACAGAGGAGGGGGCTAAGCTGGAGAAGCCGAAGAACGCGGTGGTGAAAATGCCGGAGCAGGAGTACGAACCTTACGAGCCCAAACCCAAGAAGTCTCAGAACAAGAAGCCGCCTCAAAACCGGAAGTGGTACACGCCTATCCGGGTAAACACTGCCACAGATTCCCACGTCAGCGCTGAGAGCACCCTGTAGCCACAAGAACACCTACAGATTTGATCACTCCCCATTCAGATGTTAGCTTTTAGCTCAGGAATCCATGCCTGTTGCTCTGATACAAAGACACAAAAACCAAAACCAGCCTGAGCTTTTAAGTTTTTACCCTGTAGAGTTCACATTATTACATTAACAGAAACCTTCCTTACAGACAAACTAAAAATCTCTGAACTGAAGGTAAGACATTAAAAGTACCAGGGGTGGTTTAAGTTTTCATGTCTATGCAGACTTTATAAATGAGCCAGCAGCTCCTCCCTGGCCGTCCAGACAGAAGCAGCACTGTACCTCACAGCCCGCTCCTTCCACATGCATACTGATTACAGTGTAAATACTCTATGTACACTGCCTAGTGAAAGGCACATTATTCTTGATATGTGGAAATGCCATGCATGGATCAAGAATATTCCTCTGACTGCCATGGCTAGCTTACCCATGTGACGCCACCATCCCATTCCCTACAGGGAAATATTTGCACCAATGATGTGCCATTAAACCCTCCATTCTCTCTTGCTCAGGGTAAGCTGGATGCCATCTGGGCTCTGTTTCGCCGTGGGTATGACCAGGTTTCCCTGATGAGACCCCAGCCTGGTGATCATGTAAGTTTCTCACACATAAAGAGCTCCACTCCCGCCCTCCCTGCCACATTGTATGGACAGTAACATACAGGTGCCATACATACATACATACATCATTTTTTTCTACCCGTAGTCAGTAAAAAACAAAAATTGACAATTTTTTAACAAGTTTAAGAGGGAGGTTAAGATGACATTTCTCAAAAGGAAGTTTTAAAAAAGGAAAGTTTCTGCCTGAAACGTACGTGTCATGCGGTGCAACGCTTGAACCCATTCAAGCGTTGAGTAAATGCTTAGAAGAAATCAGTGCATGGATGTGCCAAAAAAAAATTACAGTTTAATAAAAACAAAACTGAATTAATATTTTTTGGACAAATAGATGAGCGATCAAATGTTAGTGCACAGCTTCAGTTGCTTCAGCTAGTAACCACTGATCAGACCCGAAATCTGGGTGTAGTGATGGACTCAGACCTGAACCTCCAAAAGCATTTAAAGACAATTAAGACAATTACAAGGTCGGTAAGAAACTAAGAAAGTAGAGCACATCACCCCAGTTCTAAAGTCCTTACACTGGCTCCCTGTTTCTCAGAGAATAGACTTTAAAATACGTCTATTAGTCTATAAATCACTGAATGGCTTAGCACCTAAATGCATCACAGACTTGTTATCAGAGTATCAACCCTCCAGACCACTCAGGTCTTCTGGCTCCAGCCTGCTCTGCAAACCCAGAGCCAGAACCAAACTTGGAGAAGCAGCATTTAGTTTTTATGCTCCACTTATCTGGAACAAACTCCCAGAAGACTGTAAGTGCTAAAACCCAGAGTTCCTTTAAATCAAGGTTAAAAACCTATTTGTTTAGAGTTGCCTTTAAATGTCAATGTGGAAGTTTGTAGTCCAACATATACTGTATCTGACCTGCTGCTACTATTCCAAATCAATGTGCTGGCCTGTGTAATGCTTTCCCTCTGTCTCTATAATGTTTTATTTCCTCTGTAAAGTTTTTTTTGTTGTACATGTACAGTACTTTGAATCGTCTTGTTAGCAAAAAGTGCTTTATAAATTAACTTGCCTTGCCTTGCCTAATCCTCCATCCTATTTACCTGTTACTTTGTGGGTGATTACTTTAGTTATTTTGCAAAAATAAAAAAAAAACTACAGAGAAATTTCTACTGGGTGAGCTCTGGCTCTTTCTATGACATCTTCTGAAAAGTTCTACGGTACGGCAAAAGAGTTCATGGCTTTTAAAGCCTTGGTATGCCTTGACCCCATTTAGGCCCTTGGCTGAATGGTTTTCCTTCTCCCCTTACTCCACCTAATAGCACGTGTAACATTTGTGGCATCTTTCATGAATTAGATGAATCCCTTGGAGTCTCCAGTTGCAGATTACAGTCCAAATCTTTATTTCACGTCTTTCATCAAAACCTTTTGAAGTCAGCCAGGCCGTCTGTCGGCCAAAACTAGCTCAATGCTGGTAAGATGTCGGGTTTTATGCAACACTGTCAGCCTGCCTTCTCACGTAACATTCAATTTACTTTTCAATGCCTTCTAAAGATGCAAGACTAAAATATTGTTTTGGACAATCTTTAGGTAGCAAGTCATGATGGAAAGCAGCGTAAAGAGGGTTCTGTTACCGGAGTTACTTAGTTTTTCTGATTACACCCATATAGAAGGTAGAGTTGCAGATCTGCTTTTACTGCGACGTGCTCAAATATCTGACTAGGTTTGACTTTGTTTTTGTTTGGTTTTTACAAAAGGGGATTTTATTAATTACCAGTAATTTGAAAAAAAAAAAGGAAAAACACGTCTGTTAATGTTTATCATACCTTCGATGTAGTGACATCAGGGACTGAAGGCAATAAGGTCATAGAACAAGGGGGAAAAACAGTGGTTGACAGACACTCTGGAGATGGTAGCGTTATAGGTGCTCATTCTTGAGCATCTATCATCTATCAAGACAGGGATGAGATAAAAATCACTATTTTAGACACCTGGATTTAACGTATAACTGAGTTAGGTCAAACTTTTTACTCTGTTTTGAACGATTTACCAATTGAGTGGCGAAATCTAAAGCTAAACCAGAAGGATTAGCAAACACTTTCTTGGAAAAGTTTGAACGTGGTGTGCATATGGATTCGTGGAGATTTATTCTCAAGTGTCTAAGCTATGCAGTTACGCTCACTGGAGTGAAAAAACAACAACATTGTCTCACACTGCCAGTTTAAACAGTCCCCCTGAGATATCCAGTGCTCTAAAATGTTTCAGTCGTATGTAATGGTTAGTCATTATGCCCTCCCTTCCTCGGCTTCATTCACTCCCAGTGTTTCTGAGCTGGCTAACACCTCGGCTGGCTCTGGGCATGCTGTTGAACCGATTCCTCCCTCACACCTGCTCTGCATTAAATGCCATAAATTAGACAAAAAGCAGAACCACAGCTCAAATCCTTGTAGTTGGACAGGGGGGCTTCTTTCTTCTTTCTTTTCTTTTTTTCTTTTTTTTCTTTTTGCTCAGCCCTCGTCTTTACCAGATGAAGCACATGGCTCTGTTTTAATGCCCAGAGCATCTATCAAATATGGCACCACATAACAGCTGGGGCTGAATGTGGCGAAAGGAATGACTTTACACTCGTAGAACAAAGTTCTCTGGGGGATTTTAGAAACATTCACTTTACTGTTGTTCCAGTGATTCAAATTTTTAATCCTTTTTCTGCTCTGCTGGTCTCCATAGACTGCTTTAAATGCAGCGGTGCTGGGAGAAGATGTAGAATATAACTCTACATTATGAAGATTTGTTCAGCAAGCATCACGGTATTGAAGGCACTGACTGAAACGTTTTCGGTACATTTAGATTTGGGGGGGAATATGTACGGTGGTCTTATTTAGGATATTAGAGTTACTGCTTTTCAGCAGTTTCTAGGTGTGTGACAGTACACACAAATCCGGGTTCATTACACACGTCGGTAGTTTTCTATGTTTTTGAAGGGTTAAAATAAGGGAGAAAACAAATAAGTGTTGCCATCTTTTCTGTTTTCTGCTTTAGTAAACATCTTTTTGTCCACCCCTTATCTGCACATTGTATGCTTTGTGCATTTATTCAGAGTAGCATCAGCACCTGTAGTAAGGGGGAAATGGCGAAAGCTTTGGATAAGTCCTGGACAACAGTAGCTTGTACCAGCTTGTGTAAAACTGGTGTAAATATGCTGGCAAAAATGTAGGGAATGCACTTCTGTTACTTACAGATTGCATTTAAAGCCTGTGTTTTCTGTAATGCTAAAGACAGAGGACTCGGAAATTCAGCCGGACACAGGGAGTGTTTCAAAAGGTTTATTAGAATAAATCTTCTTAAACTGGAAACTTCCAGCAGCACTATCAAGGCAAGGCAAGGCAAGGCAAATGTATTTGTATATCACAATTCAGTACAGAGACAATGCAAAGTGCTTTACATGACATGACATATCAGGAACCACTGTGAGGGAGAGACAAATGTTAGGGGCTGCTGAGGGTTCAATGAAAAATTAAAAGCTCAGAAATAACGCCCCTAACCTTCTGAGGATCCAGGTGGAGTTAATGGATCTGATCTGGGGTCCTTTGAGCTCCGTTGGGATCCAGAAAGTGACAAGGCAAGAGAGTGATGATATCACACAAGGCTATGTCTTGGACACAGTATGCAGCTTTAATCTCAGCACTTGGGAAAATAGCTGAGTCTTGAGAGGGTCATACACATGAAGGGAGAATCAAACAGACAAATCCAAGGCAAGTGGCGTGAGTCGTGGGGCGTAGACTTGCTCTTGGTCCAGAAATGAAAAGCCAATGAGGTTTCAGACAAGGGCAAGGCAGGAGAATCCAGAAGAAAAAAACTTGATCATAAACTGGCAAGGCGGACAGAGAACGCTGGACATCTGCTCACACAATGGCTTTCAAACAATCTGGCGCCTGCTGACTGAAAAGCTTCAGTATATAAAAGCAGTAGTCCATGCCGTTTCAATGCACTTCATGTGCATCTCTTTAAAAGCTAAATTCCAGAACGTTAGAGTTCTTTCATCTCTGCAGATAAAAGCGTGTATAAGTTTGTGTGTATAAGTTTGAAACAACGCTTGGTTGGTACACGCCCACGTCGAATAGAAAGGACTAAGCTGGTTTGGTACAAAAAATGTACTTTTACAATCCATCGCAGGTTTTGTTTTTCATCTTTTATACCAATAAAAATCCTTTAACATGAGACATTTGTCAACATTGATTTCAAGTCAAACTCTTTTTTTAACATCAATCCTATGCATTTGTAGTAAAAAAACACTTCAATTGTGACTGTGTAGCACTTGACTTGCTCACCAGTGATGTTACAGATGCCTTTTCTTGACAATGACAGACAGCCTGTCCCAACCCGACATTCTACAGACCCATCTAAATATGCTGCTTGAAGAAAAAGTTGGCTAAATTAAGGGAACTTTTGTATTTTTCCGACAAAACATCCCATTAAACGTGCAAAGGTTTATCACTGGTTTCTAAAAAATATGCCTGAATTGACAGATCCAGCTGCAGTCAGCAATAAATCTGTCAGGGTTCTCTGTTTTCCGTGCTCTAACTCTGCTTCACAGATGGCTGCAGTTGACAGGTGGGCGTGGCCCACACCTGTGACTCATCAAAGAACCTTCGTCTCTGGCTTTAAAAGGAGTACACAGACAGCTGGAAGACGCCAGAGTGTTACCCCGTCGTGGTATGCCTAGGCCACTGATCTGTCTCCCGTGCTTCGTACCTGTGAGTTTTTGGAAAACCTGTTTTTGGACTAATCCTGTCTCCTGTTATTCTCCAGTTTGTCGTGTTTGGATTTACTCACCTGTGTTGGCGTCGTGCTCAGTGAACCAGTCATCCGAATCCCCGCCGCTCACATTTTGCTCTGGCATCTCCACTCATACTCCCTTGGTGGTACCAAGCCGGGCATGAGAACCCCCTTCCTGGATTCACCTGGTTTATCAGCTACACTCCGGTTCTTCCAGCTGCTCCTCCTGCCTGCCATCACAGGGGTGCTGTCCGGGCCCCTCGCCTGCATTCCATCTGCCAGCCCTCCTGTCACTCAGCCACCAGTTACCATCAGCGAGTTACGGTCACAGAGTCCCTTTTTCACTCATCCCCCCCGGACAGGTCTCCCCAAGCAAACGGTAAGCGGCGCAGCTTCTGGAACATTTCCCCCTGGTTTGATCCTTAGTAAACATATCCTCTTTCTTCCCGCAGTCGTTCCAGCTCTGACGTTCAGACCTCGCCTGTCGCACACAGCGTGTGTTTCCCCGTTGTTGAGCCTTAAAATAAACATCTTAAAACTGTTCCCGCTTCCGTCTGTGTCTGCATGTGGGCCAAACGCTTAAAAACCATGACAGAAGAACACTCTTGCCAACTTGACCCAGCAGACACATTCGGTCGGCAGTTAGCCGCCCAACAGGAACAGTTACAGGCTCTCGGTTTAGCAGTTAATTCGGTGCAGGAACAGTTACAGTTTGTCACCACTCAGCTTAGCCAGCTGACGTCCGCTCTCACTTCCGCATCGAGTCAGCCTGTCACTCCAGCTCCTAGCGCTCCGCCTCCTACTAATCTGACAGCTGAAACCACCGAGCAGTCCCCTGTCTCAGAGAGCTCGTCTCCGAGTCCTGAGAAGTTTTAAGGAGACAGTGGAGATCGCGGAGGCTTCCTTTTTCAATATACGCTTGTCTTTATTCGTTCTCCTCGCACCTTTTCCACCAATCAAGCCAAGATTTCCTTTGTCTTGCGGTTATTAACGGGCAGAGCCCTTAGATGGGCAGAGGCTCGCTTTCCCGACTGCAGATCCTTCGGCTGCACTTTTACGGAATTTATTGGTGAATTTAAAACAGTCTTCTCAGCCGACATTCATTACTGGCGTTAAAGCAACGCGGACGACGCGTCTCTGAAATCTCCGTGGAGTTCCGCACATATGCTGCTGCTGCCGGCTAGGAAGCCCGGCCGTTAAAATGGTAAATGGTAAATGGCTTGTACTTGTATAGCGCTTTAACTAGTCTTGACGACCTCCAAAGCGCTTTACACTACACCATCGCCCGTTAAAGGCTGTCTTTTTCCAAGCACTCGATGAAACATTAAAGGACGAGTTAGCGCGCATTGAGGAACCTTTGAGGGTCTAGTCGCCTTAGCTATTCGGCTGGACGCCCGGTTACGTAGCCGAAGCCGGGGGCGGTCTGAGAGACCTATGCGGCCATCTTTACCACCTGTACAAGGGGTTAATTCCCCACGGCCAGCTATAACACCGCCGCCACCGCCCGAACCTATGCAGATTGGCCGCGTACACCTCACCCGAGAAGAACGTCAACCGGTTTCTCAGAAAATCAGTGTCTTTACTGCGGGACCGCAGGACATTTTGTTAACTCATGTCCAGTTCGACCAAAAGACCGGGTCCGTCGCCTGTAGTGGGGAAGATGGCGGACCGCTGTAGAATTTCGTCCCCCAAGTCTCCTGATGATCTGGCTCCGTCTCGTTTTTGTCTCCCGGTTACCTTAGTCTTAGACCAGGACAATCTTAACGTTTCCGCTTTAGTTGACTCCGGCTCCAATTTTAACTTGATTGACCAAGGATTGGTCACCCGGTCTCAGATAGAGACGGTTCCTTTGTCCGCGCCTCTCCAGGTCTCCGCCTTAGATGGGGAACGTTTAACTTTGATCACCCATCAGACTAAACCCCTGGAGGTCATTGTCTCTGGTAACCACAGAGAGTTGCTCTCTTTTTTCGTGTTCCCCGTTAAACACTCCCCAGTTGTTTTAGGATTAGCCTGGCTAACAATTCATAATCTGCATCTTAATTGGGCGGAGTCCCGTTTAGAGTCTTGGTCCCCTGGCTGCCATTCTCGCTGTCTGCTATCTGCTCAGCCAGTCTCCCATCCCTCTAATTCATCTCCTGAATTAGAGGACTCCATTGACCTCAGCCGAGTACCTAAACTTTACCATGATTTGCGCTTGGTTTTTAGTAAAAGTAAAGCCTGTTCGCTTCCTCCACATCGCCCTTATGATTGTGCTATTGACTTGCTACCGGGAGCCCCTTTACCCACCAGCCGCCTCTATAACATCTCGAGGTCTGAACGTCAGGCGCTTGAGAAATATATCTGAGAGTCTCTGTCGGCAGGGTTAATTCGCCCTTCCTCCTCTCCATTGGGCGCGGGTTTTTTCTTCGTGGGAAAAAAGGATGGATCCCTCCGTCCGTGTATCAACTACTGAGGGCTTAACCAAATCACTATAAAGAATAAATACCCGCTTCCCCTGTTGTCCTCTGCTCTAGAATCAGTCCAGAATGCGGTCATATTTACCAAGCTTGACCTGCGCAACGCTTACCATCTGGTCCGAGTCCGCCAGGGTGATGAGTGGAAGACGGCTTTCAAAACCCCACTTGGTCACTTCGAGTATCTGGTCATGCCTTTTGGTCTGTGTAACGCTCCGTCCGTATTTCAGGCTTTAGTGAATGACGTCCTGCGGGACTTTTTGAACGTCTTCGTTTTCGTCTATCTAGATGACATCTTGATTTATTCTAGTGATCCTGTCCAGCATCAACAACATGTCCTCCAACGCCTGCTAGAAAACCGTCTGTTTGTCAAGGCTGAAAAATGTGAATTTCACAAGGACTCAGTCACTTTCCTCGGTCTAATTCTTGAAGGAGGACAGGTCAGATCAGATCCAGATAAGATCAAAGCCGTAATGGAGTAGCCGACTCCTGACTCCAGAAAACAGCTTCAGAGGTTTTTAGGGTTCGCCAAGTTTTACAGACGATTCATAAAGAACTATAGTCAGATCGCATCCCCTCTGCATGCCCTGACCTCTCCTAAAGTTCCCTTTATTTGGAGCTCTGAGGCTGAAGCCTCATTTTCTGAGCTTAAGACCAGGTTCTCGCAAGCCCCCATTCTGATACATCCCAACCCAGCCAAGCAGTTTACCCTAGAAATAGACGCATCCGATACGGGGGTAGGGGCTGTGTTGTCCCAACCGTCAGACTCAGACCACAAACTACATCCATGTGCCTTTTTCTCACGTCGGCTGTCTCCAGCCGAACATAATTATGATGTGGGAGACTGTGAGCTACTAGCCATTAAATTAGCATTAAAGGGGTGGCGACACTGGCTGGAGGGGTCCGAGCAGCCCATTGTTATCTGGACCGACCACAACAACCTCGCTTACCTGCAGTCTGCCCGACGTCTTAACCCCCGTCAAGCCCACTGGTCGTTCTTCTTTTCTAGATTCAACCTCTCCATAACTTATCACCCCGGCTCCAGAAACATCAAGCCTGACGCCCTTTCCTGGCTGTTTGCACCTCAAGAACATGAGAGCGAACCAGCGCCCATTCTGCCACCTACATGTACCTTTGGAGCCCTCCGGTGGAACCTGGAGGATCGTATCAGCCAAGTGTTACTGTTAGATCCGTTAGATCCAGGCACTGGTCCCGCTGGACTTATGTATGTCCCGAAGTCTGTCCGTCCTGAAGTATTGCGTTGGTGTCATGACTCGAAGTTTTCCGCTCACTCTGGAATATACAGAACCTAGTCCCAGGTGTCCCGTCGTTTCTGGTGGCCGTCCTGGACCAAAGACATATGCGAATATGTTCATGCCTGTCCCGTCAAACTCCATGGTATCCCAGTTGACATCCTGTCTGACCGGGGCCCCCAGTTTATCTCCCAGGTTTGGCGGCACTTTTGTTCTGCTCTCGGTGCCCGCTACACCCTACCATCCCCAAACTAACGGCCAGACAGAACGGATGAATCAACAACTGGAAACCACTCTCCGCTGCCTCACTTCTTCGTCACCCTCCGATTGGAACAAGTTTTGGCCCTGGGTTGAGTACGCCCTCAATTCTCACGTTTCATCAGCCACCGGACACTCCCCTTTTGAAATAGCACTTGGATACCAACCACCTCTTCTACCCGCTGATGAACTCCATATACCGGTCTCGTCTGTCAACCAATACATCACCTGTTGCCAGGACACCTGGAGATCCACAATCACCACCCTCACTCGCAACGCAGAGCAGAACAAAAGGTTTGCTGACCAGCGCCGAGTTCCTCACCCCAGTATCGCCCCGGTCAGAAGGTTTGGTTATCCTCCAGAGACGTCTTAACGAACCCGACTGCCAAGAAACTCGCCCCCCGCTTCACTGGACCATATGAAATAGAAAGAGTTATTAGCCCCACGTCCGTCCGTCCGTCTTCGCCTGCCACCACATTCTCAAAGCCATCTCACATTTCATGTCTCCCAGATAAAACCGGTCATTGACAGTGAACTTTGCCCTCCAGCCGAGCCCCCTCCACCCACCCAGGACAGTCAAAACCCCCGCATCCTCAGGATCGTGGACTCCCGTCTGCAAGGTGAGGGGTACCAGTACCTGTTCGATTGGGAGGGTCGCGGTCCTGAGGAGCGGTCATGGGTCCCCGGTTCTGTTATTGTTGATAATGCTCTGCTTGATGCCTTTTGGGCCTCCCATCCATCCACTTCCTCTTCTGGGCCGCCAGGAGGCGACCTTTGAGGGGGGGGGGGGGGGTCAGGGTTCTCTGTATTCCGTGCTCTAACTCTGCTTCACGGGTGGCTGTAGTTGACGGGTGGGCGTGGCCCACACCTGCGACTCATCAAAGAACCTTTGTCTCAGGCTTTAAAAGGAGTACACAGACAGCTGGAAGACGCCAGAGTGTTACCCCGTCGTGCTATGCCTAGGCCACTGATCTGTCTCCCGTGCTTCGTACCTGTGAGTTTTTGGAAACCCTGTTTTTGGACTAATCCTGTCTCCTGTTATTCTCCAGTTTGTCGTGTTTGGATTTACTCACCTGTGTTGGCGTCGTGCTCAGTGAACCAGTCATCCGAATCCCCGCCGTTCAGATTTTGCTCTGGCATCTCCACTCACACTCCCTTGGTAGTACCAAGCCGAGCGTGAGAATCCCCTTCCTGGATTCACCTGGTTAATCAGCTACACTCCGGTTCTTCCAGCTGCTCCTCCTGCCTGCCGTCACAGTGGTGCTGTCCAGGCCCCTCGCCTGCATTCCATCTGCCTGTCACTCAGCCACCAGTTACCATCAGCGAGTTACGGTCACAGAGTCCCTTTTTCACTCATCCCCCCTGAACAGGTCTCCCCAAGCAAACGGTAAGCGGCGCAGCTTCTGGAACATTTCCCCCTGGTTTGATCCTTAGTAAACATATCCTCTTTCTTCCCGCAGTCGTTCCAGCTCTGACGTTCAGACCTCGCCTGTCGCACACAGCGTGTGCTTCCCCTTTGTTGAGCCTTAAAATAAACATCTTAAAACTGTTCCTGCTTCCGTCTGTGTCTGCATGTGGGCCAAACACTTAAAAACCATGACAAAATCTACGTCTCATTCCTGCTGAAGATGTTTTCTAACTAGCTGCTTACCCTGTTTTGAGATGACTTGTTGATTTGAATATTGGTTAGTATATGGTTCCAGTTTATTATACATGGGTAAAACTTGCATAATAAGTATTGATTGAGACATCTATACCAAGATGACCAAAAAAAGTCACAGAATTGGTTAATAGGAATGGATCAACTTTCCTTGAGTCAAAAGGAACTATCTGGTTATGATTTCATCAAAACACATCTGAAATCAATTTACCTCTTCAGTACATTTCTGCTGCATCCATGACTTTCAAAGGAGATGGTTTTATTTGTATTAAGCCTGGATTTCCCCCTAAATTTCCACTTCTGTTCTGTTCAGTCAAGAGAAAATAACATCTTCTGAGTATTACAGTGATTTACTTCCAAGGCAAAAGAGTCGGAACAGTAGTGAGACAACAGACTTAATGAATCATACGATGCTACAAAACAAACATCTTTTGGTTCATTTTTCACTTGTTGATTGACAAAGAAACAACATCTTGTTGAGTGCTCTCAGCGGTTTTTCACCTGAGAAAGTGCCAAGGGGAAAGTGCTTAGATCATCAAGCTTCTGCTTTGTTTCATGCAAAAGAAAAAAAATACATTTTTCTTTTCTTCTCTATGAGCTGACAATAAAAGGACTATGTATTCCAAACCTCCTCTCGTGTACTGGAGGACAAAAGGTATAGATGTGATGAAAACTATATCTAAAATATTTGTGCTCATGAAAAGTGAGGATCCTCCCGTATAGGTACAAGAATAAAGTTAGCCATTGAGAGGGTGTGTGCCACCAAACCACATTTAGGACCCTGATATCAGAGGGCACAGAATAAGGCTGAGTTGCTGTTTAAGTCTCTCATGTCCTCTCTGTGGGCAGGCAGTTAGCTGGCTAAAGGGTAGAAGTTAATAGCAAAGACAGAGAACAGCCAAAGTTTGTGGAGACAGGCAAATTTCCAAGCATACAAATTTAGGAAAATTGCATTCTTGGAAACAAAACAGAAAAATAGAGAGTCCTGCATTTCTGATGTCAGGGCATGTCAGTCCAGAGAAGCAGAGCATGTGTTGTGGCATCTGCAACAAAAAAAGAAATCCAAATCTTCCTAGACGTCTTTATGTTCTGCATCTTTACAAGTGACCCCTCTATCATTTTCCACTATAGAAGAGCATGCTCCTGTGGTTTAAGTCCTTCACACCACTTATTAACAAATTAACATTTCATCTCTGTCCTCCGACTACAAACCACACGGATCTGGAAGGATAGCAGAGGTTTATTGCTAAAAGAAACCTTTGTGAACCTACACAAGTTGGAGGTTTTTCTAATGTCTACCTCAAGAGTAATTTTCTTTTAAATCTGATAACTTAAATTTATATTTTACGCTTTTGAAAACGCACAACTTCCTTCGGAGGTTCCATATTTGTTTTTCTATCCCTACTGAGGATTTGAATAGACCGCCCTTTATTTAACCTAAACTTAATAAACACCGTAACATTAAACCATCCCTTAACCTTAAAGATGGCAGTTCACCGCAAAAAGGCCCCAGCACTGGTGGGATACTTTGAAAAAAATCCTAAAGATTTAATAAAAAACAGAATAATCTCTCTCTCACTCACTCACACACACAACTTTGTATCTCTAATCATACTAGGACATTGTATTGACTTCCATTCATTTTAGTAACCTTGATTAAACCAAAAAAAATAAATTTGACCTTAAGAGGTAAATAAAATGTATACACAGGAAAGCAGTTGTTACCTATAATCCCCAAATATTCCCTATATGATTTAATCGTGGCCAGGGAAACTTTAATAGGCAAGGGAGGGCGCACAGAGCACTGGCCTGTCAGGGATCAATGTGGAATGTGTTTAAAGTTGCCCATTTCTTTCTCTATGTGTAGGGTAGATGCATCAACTTTACAAGAGTAAAAGATGACTCGGCAGCAACCAAGGCCCCACCCCGTACTCCAAACCATGTGCCTTCGCCGCCTCCGCCAGACTACCGCCCCGTCGCCCGCTCCACCTCCTCTTCTCCTACTTCCTCCAGCCCAACCACCAGATCACCACCATCAGGCCAGGTGCCTCCAGGACCACCACCATCCCGCACACCTCCAGGGCTACCCTGTCCTCCACCGGCCCGCCCTCCACCCACCCTTCAACCCTGAATCGTGTGGACAAACTTCCTCCACCAGATCCACTTTGATATCACATTGATATTACTACCCTTCTGAGCATATGTATCTTAAAGGAGGTGGTCCTGCTGCCAAATTATGCTCCCGCCTTATACCAAAAAAAAAAAAAAAAAAACAGACATGTCTGTTCCTTCTGTTGTATGGGATAGAGTATCAAGTTGAGCTGCAAGCTCACAAACTTAGTCATGGGACATGTTCTCCCACCCCACATGGATGAAGAACATGAGTCAAATCCTTTTTGTAACTGTATTATGCCAAAGCAAAGTTAAACGCTCCATAAACCAATGGGGAAGAAAATTGATTTAACCTGTGGTTTAACTTGACATTCTATCTCGCACAGATCCCATATTGCCATTTGTCCGATCTTGAACGATTGTTGCTGGACAGCAAAGCAAAGTCGAAAAGGGTTTCCATCAAAGAGCATTGAAAGATATTTAAATTTTCAATCCTTATCAACTACTGAATTACGTGGTTGCTGGATATTTTTGCCCCTTCTCCATTCCGTATATTTGTATTTTTGGTCATCTCATCCCCGACTGTTTTGGGTCTGTATTAGGATGTCTTGTATGAGCATGAAGCGAAACGGTACGAAACTCGTAGTTTACTAAGAGGAAAGGAAATTTTAAGATTCTAGTTAATATGAATACAAATCTACAACAGCAGGAGTCTTAAAGTCTTTTTAAAGGAAAAATAACATGTACACAATGGTCTAGATACATCAGTAGGTAATAATCTGTTAATGGGTACAAAATGGAAAAAAGGGAATCAAGTAGGTTCAAAACAGGGGTTCATGAAGAGAGAGCACTGACCTGGAACCAGTTAGGCTATTGATATAAGGTGAAGAGTAAGTTTTAAATGACAAATGACTTATTTCATTATCGTTGTTTGGTAAATTGAAGGTTTTGCTGTGTAGGTTTTCCACTTTAATTGCTACTCAAAGACACTTTAAAGCCGCACATTGCAGTGATTTATTGGCAGAATTATATGGAGTGATTAAGATTTGTGGTTGAGCTCTTACTTCTTTGGCAACAAGGTTAAAGAGAGGATATGTATTTTTTTGGTATGTGATTCAGGTGTGTTTTAAATGTTATGTTCATAGAAATGTTTGAGATTTGAATTTTGGAGTAAGGTGAGAGGGAATTTGTCATTTCTTATGTTCTTTCTATTTGTTTTTGTTTTTTTGTTTTTTGGTATCTGCACGCATTGACTGTTGAGCAACTAGCGTGCTTTTTTGTTTTGCAAGAATCCACAAATCATATTCAGGTCTTTTCTTCAGTTTTTCTTTTTTTCGAACACATTTCTGAGTCATGTGTATGTTCAGCGTTCAGGTTTATCACCGCCGGTCACATTGCAACTGCAGGGCAGTTCTAAGAGCATCTAATTTATTTTACTCCCCGACAGAAATGCTGGAGAGGACTGAAACAATTGACAAGGTGTCCAATCGCTGTCATTGACACTGTGTACGTTTAAAAACACATTAGCTATCTGTTTAAACATCATATTAAGCATGTCAGCATTGCATGGCACCTTAACTACACTGTAAAACACGTCGCTCAAACAAACAGGTTTAGTAAGATTTCATATCATTTCTGATATGGCTTCTTGCCTGCAAGAAAAATGAGAGTATATTCTTTTCAGGGCATCAGCACAGGAAGTGGGCAACTGCCACACTTGTCTTTACCAAGAAATATGGAAACTTCACAGGAACATTATTGTTGAAATAACAGTGAAAATCTTTTTATTTTAATTGAATTGCGTTAAAGAAAACAAATCTTAATAGTACCACTGATAAAGAAAATGTAAAATATGGCCCCGGCAACACTACTTTTTTTTTTATCATGTCAGGACAGTTTCTAGTATTTGAATCATAAATATTGTCATACTCATGCCACAGCAGTAGGCGGTGGCAACATTCGGATTCAGGAGCAGGAGCTAGGGACTATAATTAGAACATTTCCATAGAACCTGGTGTTGGCTAGTGCTGTGCTAGGCTAAAGGCGTTTCAGACAGGATGTGACGCATGCACTACTTTGCTGTGAAATCAAATATTTTCAATAGCTTGCACCTCACAATGGCGATCTATCGCTGCAAAGAGCCCCCACTTGGCGAGCTCACAGAGACAAAAGCCCCATTTACACTACCCTTGTAAAACCGATCCATGCCGAGCTCGGACCAAGTTTGGATCAGTTAACCAAGCCGAGCTTGGTTCTGACGACCGTTTACACATCACCCTAGCACGGTTTCTCGCCTCCTAGTGATGATCTGTAGTACTACTGCTCTCTAGGATTGAAGGAGGGACTCAAGCAAATCAAAATGGCGGCGCCCGTAACATTCAGGAAGCTATGCTTGGTTATAATTGTGATATTTTGTTGTTTGTGGAGAGTCAGGCAAAGAAGGCAACATTTGGTGAATTTACTTGACAGAGTCGGCTTTTGGGAAGTGGATAAGACAAACAAACGTCTAATAAGGGTTTACAGACGCAGGAAACAACGACAGACGTTGAGGTTCATCACACTGCTAAGCAGAATCATCACTGGAAACCGTGTGGCACGGTAAGGAAGCTAGTATTTTTAAAATTAGTCAGCTGACTGTAAGGAGATGACGCGGTCTGCTCATGCAGTCTTTGTTATCTGAGAACCGGGCCACTGAAAAACCGGGCCGAGCCCTACTATCGAACTGGTCTAGAGTTAGCGTGGTTCGGTTGTGTCTGGCACGGTTCAGTTCTGTTTGCGATCCATTTACACTCAAAAGTTATCTCAGTTACCGAGCTCAGACCGGTCTCGGCACGGTTAAAAAAGGGTAGTGTAAACGGGGTAAAATACACACACGGCCAATACAAACCGAGCCATCCTGCCATCAGCTGGAAAGACCAGGAGGCAAAATGGGGGAGAAGTCAATATTGTGTCTTAATTTGCTGAACTGGAAGACACAAGTTTGAGACTGTATGGCTGTGGAAGCTGAGCTTTTTAACCAACCTGCACTCCCCAAGCTGCTCTCTGGAGCTGAGGGTTTCATGCACCCACAGCCTATTCTTCCTTGCTGCGCATTTCCCTCTAACTAGCGGGCTAGCACTTTGCTGCTGACAACAAACCAATAAATGACTAGGTTAGAACCGCCAACCCAGCCCTGTGCAAATGCGCTAAACCCAATGGCAAGCGCAGCACAAAGTGTGCAGCACAAAATGGCCCTTTCAGACCCACTGTCTGAAAGGGCCATTTTGCAGAATATTTGTTGTTTTGGTCAGAGGCTAAAACAAGCCAGCAGTAGCAGCGCAGCATTGCTCCTCGCTACAGGAACTCAGACAATTGTTATTTAGATCGCCTGTAAGTTAATACATTAAATATAAGGCTAAATAAGTTTCTTATAGAACTGTTTGCCTACTTTCACAGAAGTTGTTGAAATTAGCACGTTCACTTTGGGATTTATAATATTGGTCTTCCAGAGGATTATGCTCTAATGTTGGGGATAAACAGCCATGAGAGAAGTTACTCTGTTGGTGATAATTTTGCAAACAATCCTGTGTTTGCACGTTCAGTTGTCTATGAAGAGTTCAATGTGTAATAATCCGGTTAATAACATATATGATGTAAATGCTTGTGGTAAAGACTTTTTTGTTATATAAACTTCCTCAGTTCCTCCCGCTGAGCTGTGAAAGGCTCTGGAGAAGAGGTTTGGCACACTTGTTAAAGCCTTCTGGGATTTTTTCTTATCTGACAGTTGTGATCTGTATTATTTTGAAACATGCAAATTCCCACAATTTCTGTAATATGCAAATTAGCTCACAAACGAGGGAGTAAGCTGTATGTCTGTCATCATTTACACATTCCTCATATTTTGAGTTGTGCCATTGTCTTTATCTTGCTTTAATTGATAAACTAGTTCAGATTACATTTAGGAGTAAAACCTGTTGCATTCTACATCAGTGTTCATCAGGAGCTAGAATTTCCAATAAGGCTTCCCAAAACAATGTTATATTGTGTATTTAAAAAAACAGGCACAGATTCTTGTTTTTTTTTTTTTGTTTTTTTTTACATCCTCCTGAAATAAACTTTTATTAAAAACCAATGGATTTATTCAGTTGAAATTTTGCCAATCTTTTATTACAGCGTTTTTTTTTTTTTTTTCAACGTGAGCAGTATAAACAGCAGTACCCAAAGCCATATAAAAGATGATGTTGATTTGCTAATGTTGGCTGACTTGACTTTTTTTTTTTACAGTACCAATAAAGTCTTGCTCCCAAGCTTCTCCTGGAAAAGTGTGTGATTTCTGACCTTTCTTTCCAATGTACTGATTTTAGAACATGTTTAGAATTGCCATTTATTTAGATAAAAATATCAGATTTTGCAAGTCAGACTAAGGCCTATTTTTAAGTGAATCTTAGCCATTTAAAGTCACATCAATTTTTCATCGTCACTTTAAACGCTATTACTGTTCCATTAAATAGTAAATCTGAATGGATAGTCCACTAGTATTTACACAGGTCAAACTTTGGGAAGATTCTCACAACGTTTGCCGGGTTTTAGAAAGAATTGATAACACAATATATCAGAATACATGCCATTGTGTTGCAGAAAACTAAAAACTTTTAAATTTTAATAAAATGGCATCTCTTTGAACTCATTTTACTAGTTAATTTATTTTTTAAATGAGTAGAATCTGTCAAACATGACAATAAATAGTGTCAAGTGTCACTAGAAAATTGTATTGGACAATGTTATAAACGCCCCAAATGGGGTTGAGTTCTACTGATTCACTTAAAAATATTTTATGGCTGTGGGTGAAAGAGACATTTTAAGATTGAGCTATACTCTGTAAGAGCAATGAATATTATATTGATAATGGATAACATGATTGTTAAAGTGATCTTGTGTGTGAGTTGCCTGAATGCTTCACTGCACATTTTGTTGGGATCTGTATGTGCAACGTTTTTGTCTTTGCTTCAGTGCAGTTGTGCACTAATAGCGTATTCTTTATTATGTGTTTAATAGTTCTAGAGGTTGAGATTTGGACTGTTCTTTGTTTTGTTGTTTTTTTTTTTTTTTAAGTTAAGCGGGTTTTACGTGGTGTTTGGGCTGGAAACTATCAGTCAGATCTGGCAAACCTGAAAGTGCTGTGTCCATTCAATTAACTCAAAAGTCAAGCATAAGCAGATGCGCTGATAAACAAGCGTTTATGTCAGGCTGAACACTGTCACTGACTGAAGTAAAAAGTCATATTAAGGGAGGCAACCACAGCAGCTAGGGGGCACAAGGATCAGAACCAAGCAGCGTTCCTTTCTTCCTACAAGAAACCCACGTTTCTTCCATTTGGCTAAGTTTCTGCTCGGTTCTGCTCCTCGTGCTCCCTGGCTGCCGTAGCTAACCCTCGCAGCATGAATGTTTACTCCAGTGCCGACTTCACTGCTGACGTTTCCAACAGAAATGAATAGCGCTGCTTCCTGCTCGCTCTCATTTACTCCATTATCACATCTTGTATTTGTTTGGAAATAAGTCGGAATATTCATGCTGCACCAGCAACAGTGAGTTCAGCCAACTCAAGCAGTGGCGTCTCTGTAGGCTACAAATGTATGACCCAGTGACCCGCCCTTCTCTAGCTATAATTTGCTTGCATGTTTGCGTCGTTCATTTGATTGGTTGACCTGTATGGTTGACAAATCCAAGATAGGACTAATTAAAAGTTGGCAAAACCCAGATTTCAGCCCAGGGTAGGCATGGCTGGCTCTGCGGGCAGGCAAAACCCCCCAATGCCCGTCCATATTGGCAGGGCTGCACTAGAGGGAGATAAAAGACCCCTCAATTGTCTCATAAACACTTAGATGAACTACACAGGACCTTATAAGAGGATATATTAAGGTAAAAATGTTACTTAGTGCAGCTTTAATCCCACACTACACTATGCAGACATTTTATTCACCTCGGAATGTTGTATGCTTGAAACTGAAAATTAAATTGATGACATAATTTTTTAGTTTGGCTAACCCTAACCCTCCGGATCTACAAACAGCTACAGGTGGTGGTACTCTCCAACGTCTCTGGAGGATCTGGTGGACCCAGAGGTGCCAACGCCGTTGTTCGGCTTACCACATTAGATACAGCACCGTCATTCGCTCAGTAAAATCCATCTCCGTCTCTCTGTGAGTTGAACAGACTCAACAAGTGAAAAGACGCTCCTCCTATTTGATGATGGGCTGGGGGGAAATGGCGAGTGAGGATTGTTTACGAGAGACAGGTGGCAAAATGTCAAGCGGAAAATTTGCCTGGTTCACGTTCGGTGTGAACGAAGAAGAGCAAAATAAACCCTTTCTCTTTTTTTCATGTGGCTTGGGCAGGGTGGTGCACTGTCGCCCACTATGGGCTGGCCACCCCTGTTAAGTCCCATGTAACACTTCTTTTTCACGATTCTAGCATACATGTCAAGGTGGGAAACAGTGAGACAGACGTACAGTATCTCCATAATTTAACACAGGCTCTTATGTTTATTAACTTTCTAATACAAAAGTGTTGTGTTGTTGAAGGTTTTTAAATTACGTTTGTTTGTATCACTGCATTTTCTTTTAAATTTGGATTGTTTTTTTTTTTTTAAGTTTGGCCTCAAATTATGTGATAGGTCTGAATAGTAGTTAGCTTGGGATTTGCTGTTACAACCTTTTCCTTGTTCCCTGCTTGGTCAGATTTCCGGCTAACACAGGTAAGACACTGATTACTAAAAATACTCCACAGGAGTCCTTTTTAAAATATTCCCTTAAAGCCTTTGAGTGAAGTTGCTTGTAAGTGGAAAGGTATATGACTGGTTGATTTAGCATGTAAAATAACTCCCTAATGATTTGCATTGAGATAATTTTGTGATGCTCAAGTGTGAAGAACATTACCCCCTCCAAAGATGACACTCCAAGGCCAATAACTAACAGGTTCTCCTAATACTTTGTTATGTAAAAACACATGATCTGCCCTGGAAGTACTCCTAATCTTTGTCTTGTTTTGGTAATGAATTTGACATAGAATAGCCACCATGAGCACTTCCAGCTACATAATTAGTGTGTAGTCTGCATTTTTCCCCCCCTTTTGCACGCAGAGGATAAGAGGATGTGGGATGTTAAAAGACGCTGGCTGAATCAGAATAATGAAGAAAAGAATGGAGAAAATGAAGCAGTCTGTCCTTCAAGCAGACAGGAGGGAATGAGCTTACTAAGCAAAAAAGAAGGGAAAAAAGGAGCAGGAATAACAGCAGCTGGGATTCGTCCTCGCTCCCATCACGTTCAGCGTTCAACCCTTTACTGGCTCCATCTTTTGTCAACCTCAGTGTTGTTTCTGTTTATGAAAGGGCATTACAAAAGCTTTCATTCCTCTTGCATGCAAAATTGTGGATTGTTGTTAACTGGAAGAAAAATGGTAGATGATTTTCTCAAATTTACAAATCAAAATCTATAAAGTTTAGCATGTCTCTTTTTAACTAAGAAACCCCTTAAATAAAATCCAATGCATTTGTCCTCAGAAGTACAGAGCCCCTGAAGGGGCATTGAAGGGAAAAAAAGTACTTTCTGGTATTTTTAGGCCCGAGCAGCGAAGCGCTGCGAAGGCCTATTGTATCTGTAGTGTTTAATTATTATTATTAATCTGCCACCCCAAAGAGGGGCCTTTTTGAGGGCTTTATCATATTCAAAAACTCACCAAACTTGGCAGATGCATGAAGACTGTTTAAAAATTTTGTATTTTAAGGTCGTCACAAAAATCAAAAGAAAAATGCCTCAACGGCGCCACCTAGCAATTTTCAAAGGACCCTTTGCTATTCACTTACTTCGTCGTAGAGACATGAAATTTGGTACAGTTGTAGAGCTCAACAAGACGCTCAGAATTTACAATTAACGTCATAGTGTAAATATCACAGGAAGTCGGCCATTTTAGACTGAAAGTCTGATTTTGACCCAATTTTTGACGTTTATAGCATTGGTATTTGATGGAACACCTCCTAGAGATTTTGAGCGAGCGGCTTGAAACTCGGTCAGTCTGATCATAAGGCATGGCCAATTAAAAGTTATCAAAACGGTGAGTTTTTGAGCATGTTGAAGGGGCGTTAGCAGGGGTCAAAGTTCACCTATTCGCCACAAAAAATAAAACTGTTATATCTCCTACACAGAAACACACAGAGGCACCAAACTTTCTGTGATTGATCATCCTCGGGTCTTCTTTAATATCCAATGGTCAAATGATGACATCACTTAGGCCACGCCCCCTGACAACAGGAAGTGTCATGTTTTGCTGTAAACAGTCGCTATGTTACCCCTCTGAGCTAATCAACATGAAACTGTGTCCAGAGACGGAAGACATGTTGATGTATTGTGGATTCCAGCCCCAAGTGGATTCGATAGAGCAGGAGAGCGTGGCGGCGTGGTGAAGTCACCTCAAACGCCGCTGCCATACGTTTGGCTCTGAATTCCACATTTTTGGGCCGAGCTGCTTAAAACTCACTTGGATGCATCCTTATCCACCCCCCAACAGGAATCCATAACAAACTTTGGTGGGCGTGACCTAATGCCTCAACGGCGCCACCTAGCAATTTTCAAAGGACCCTTTGCTATTCACTTACTTCGTCGTAGAGACATGAAATTTGGTACAGTTGTAGAGCTCAACAAGACGCTCAGAATTTACAATTAATGTCATAGTGTAAATATCACAGGAAGTCGGCCATTTTAGATTGAAGGTCTGATTTTGACCCCATTTTTGACGTTTATAGCATTGGTATTTGATGGAACTCCTCCTAGAGATTTTGAGCGAGCGGCTTGAAACTCGGTCAGTCTGATCATAAGGCATGGCCAATTAAAAGTTATCAAAACGGTGAGTTTTTGAGCATGTTGAAGGGGCGTTGGCAGGGGTCAAAGTTCACCTATTCGCCACAAAAAATAAAACTGTTATATCTCCTACACAGAAACACACAGAGGCACCAAACTTTCTGTGATTGATCATCCTCGGGTCTTCTTTAATATCCAATGGTCAAATGATGACATCACTTAGGCCACGCCCCCTGACAACAGGAAGTGTCATGTTTTGCTGTAAACGGTCGCTATGTTACCCCTCTGAGCTAATCAACATGAAACTGTGTCCAGAGACGGAAGACATGTTGATGTATTGTGGATTCCAGCCCCAAGTGGATTCGATGGAGCAGGAGAGCGTGGCGGCGTGGTGAAGTCACCTCAAACGCCGCTGCCATACGTTTGGCTCTGAATTCCACATTTTTGGGCCGAGCTGCTTAAAACTCACTTGGATGCATCCTTATCCACCCCCCAACAGGAATCCATAACAAACTTTGGTGGGAGTGACCTAATGCCTCAACGGCGCCACCTAGCAATTTTCAAAGGACCCTTTGCTATTCACTTACTTCATCGTAGAGACATGAGATTTGGTACAGTGGTAGAGCTCACCAAGACGCTCAGAATTTACAATTAATGTCATAGTGTAAATATCACAGGAAGTCGGCCATTTTAGATTGAATGTCTGATTTTGACCCCATTTTTGACGTTTACAGCATTGGTATTTGATGGAACTCCTCCTAGAGATTTTGAGCGAGCGGCTTGAAACTCGGGCAGTCTGATCATAAGGCATGGCCAATTAAAGGTTATCAAAACAGTGAGTTTTTGAGCATGCTGAAGGGGCGTGAGCAGGGGTCAAAGTTCACCTACTTGCCATGAAACACAAAACTGTTATATTTCACATACAAAAACTCACAGAGCCACCAAACTTTCAGTAGTTGATCACCACTAGGTCTCCTACAATATCCAATGGTCAAATGATGACATTGCTTAGGCCACGCCCCCTGACAACAGGAAGTGTCATGTTTTATTGTTAACAGTCGCTATGTTACCCCTCTGAGCTAATCAACATGAAACTGTGTCCACAGACAGAAGACATGTTGCTGTGTTGTGGATTCCAGGCCCAACTGGATTCCATGTAGCAGGGCGGCGTGGTGCCGTGGCGAAGTCACCTGAAAGGCCGCTGCCATATGTCCAGACTTCCATAGGATATTGACAAATTTAATAAAAAGTAACTTAAAATTACCTTAAAAGGACAACATTTTTAAAAGTCAAAAGGCTTATTTAATGCTGTCGTTACCGCGGGTCCTGGGGAAAAAAAAAAAACGCTGCTCCTGGGGGGAGCGCATAGATGTGTAATACTTCTCATTGCAATTCAGACAGTGCAGTTCATTTTAAAGAGGCAGTTTTGGCGCATATTACGATAGAAATGGGCTGCGGGGAGCCTAAGTGTGTTGTCGTGGGCGTGTTTACCCGCTGCAGGTAAGCGCTGTGAAACAATCAGAAAGATTTCCCTGATTAATAACATCTTTATGGAGCGCTAGACTTATTGTTACTATGTGCTGCTTTACCAGTTCTCTCTCTCTCGCTCGCTCGCTCGCTCGTCATCGGACAAAAATCAAACTGCTTCGTGTTTGTATTTGAAATTGTGCGTCAGACTCAGATTTAGAAGTGTTGTTACGACGTTTGAGCTGTAACTGCAACCGTTATATATATATCTTGTAACTTTGACAGACAACACCAACTGTCCCCACAATCCAGTGCACACAATACCACAACAGACCTCATCACGCTCTACAGTACATCAAGAAAACTAAATCAACTAAAACAAGTTCACGAGTGCACTTGAAATGAAGTTAATCCATATTTGTGTGTCAGGGTGTCTAAGCACTCTCCAGAATTTGACATCTCAGCAGAACCTGTAATAATTATAGAAAGTAACGTTATAGTTGTTCTGCCTTTTGTTAAGACAGCAAGGAATTCATGTCGTGAATACATTACATAAATAAGATATTAATTAATTCTTAGTCAGAGGAAATCCATGGTAAAAACAGTTAGAAACGTTTTGGGTTCATATTTAATCAGAGTGAGACATCACAACTTTGTTAGATCTCTATGTGAATTACGTGAGATAGTGAGTGCTCTCACCTTAAAAAAAGATCTTTGACGTATTTTGCTCCGGTTAAAAGCTGCTTTTCAGCTATGAAGCTAGGGAAACTGCTAATGTTGAAGTTGAATTTGTTCTACACGCTTCTGCCTTGGAAAAATATTTGTCTTTTTACAAAAACAATGTTTAAAACCAGATTTGGTAACAAAGGTTATTCAGACAACGCAAGAAAAGGAAGCTTTGTGTGGGGAACTTTTGTCCTAGCTGTCTAGCTGCATATGGCCCCAGGACAGCACAATAGTTTTCTTGAAGTATAATTTTGGAGAAGTAGAAACAAGTATTCATTTCAAAAGGTAGGTAAAAAAGTAAAAAAGTTACTACAAAATCTTAAAATGTTGGATAGTCGTTATTTCAATCTTGCTGTGAAAATTGGTGAAATATTATAATTTTTAATGCTTAGATATAAAATTGCAAGGCAATTACAAAAATTGCCTTTTGTTGAAAATGTTTTTTGGCATGCCATACTTTATATTTATAGGTAGCCTAGATGTGCATAATAAAAGAGTGGAACTAAAAGCTGGTCTAAAATTTTTATGGAGCTTTAACTTGCTAAGAGTAATAACGTTAGATGATTATATCTTTAAAATGAGATAACTGTCTCATAAAATGTGATAGTTTACTTGGTCTAAAGAGATGATTCAATTCAATGTTATTTATATAGCGCCAATTCATCTCATCTCAAGGCACTTTACAAAGTCAAAATCAATCAGATTATACAGATTGGGTCAGATTATACACATTGGTCAAAAAAATTCCTATATAAGGGAACCAGTTCATTGCATCAAAGTCTTGACAAGTAGCATTCTCTCTTGAAGAAGCGTAGAGCCACAGGGAGAGTCGTCTGCTGTGTCCATGGCTTTGCAGCAATCCTACCTACTGAGCAAGCATGAAGCAACAGCGGGGAAAAAAACTCCCCATTAACGGGAAGGTAAAACCTCCAGCAGAACCGGGCTCAGTATGAACGGTCATCTGCCTCGACAGACTGGGGGTTACAGAAGACAGAGCAGAGACACAACAAGACAGACAAAAAAGCACAGAAGTTCTACATTAGATGGTAGTAACGGGTGATCTGTCTTCCCTGGATGATGCCACAGCTAACAGAACACCAGACCAGGTGTACCTACAATGAAGAAAAAAGAAAAATCAAAAAGTTAAAAGCTGAAATGACAACAGTCATTCAAAATTGAAGAACAATAGACCCTGATGTCTTGCAGTAGCCTAAACGTATAGCAGCATAACTATAGAGGTAGCTCAGGGTAACATGAGCCACTCTAACTATAAGCTTTTTAAAAAAGGAAAGTCCAAAGAGCCAGCTTCTAGTGGAGAAGTTCAAGTATCTTGGGGTCTTGTTCACGAATGAGGGGAAGATGGAGCGGGAGATCGACAGGCGGATTGGTGCGGCGTCTGCTGTGAAGCGGGCGCTGTACCGATCCGTTGTGGTGAAGAGAGAGCTGAGGCAAAAGGAGAAGCTCTCGATTTACCGGTCGATCTACGTTCCTACCCTCATCTATGGTCACGAGCTTTGGGTCGTGACTGAAAGAACGAGATCCTGGATACAAGCGGCTGAAATGAGTTTTCTCCGTAGTGTGTCTGGGCTCTCCCTTAGAGATAAGGTGAGGAGCTCAGTCATCCGGGGAGGACTCAGAGTAGAGCCGCTGCTCCTCCACGTCGAGAGGAGCCAGTTGAGGTGGCTCGGGCATCTGGTTAGGATGCCTCCTGGACGCATCCCTGGTGAGGTGTTCTGGGCACGTCCCACCGGGAGGAGGCCCAGGGGAAGACCTGGGACACGCTGGAGAGACTATGTTTTCTCTGCTGGCCTGGGAACACCTTGGGATTCCCCTGGAGGAGCTGGCCCAAGTGGCCGGGGAAAGGGACGTCTGGGCCTCCTTTATAAAGCTGCTACCCCCGCGATTTTGCTAAAGTGTTCCTTTAGCAATAGTCCAATTGCTAAAGTGTTACTTTTACATTACTTTTGGGTGTGTATCACCAATTTATATGTTAAACTTTCATAAAAGCTGTCTTAATGCAAGAAACAAAACCCTTAAACACATGAAATAGCAAGTAACTTTAAAAAACTAAAATGGTTTTGTTAACTTTTCACATTAAGCTGGATTAACAGCTAGTAAGATACCTTTGATTAAATTGGTATACTAATGTTTAAACCAGGGGTGTCAAAGGTACGGCCCGCTGAACGATTTAGTCCGGTCCGGTGGCCAAATGCATTATCATTATTCAACGGCTGTATCTCCTCGCTGCATCGAGCGATCTGGACCAGATTTTTTGTGAGTCGTGGGGGAGCTCTGCCGAACACGTTCGTGTGAATCGCCCAGTGGACGGGCGGGCAAAATGCGTGACAGCATCTGCGGTGGCGGGCGGCCGGCGGTGCTCAAATCCCAGCGGTGGCCAATAGGCCAGAGCGGCGCTTTGCTGCGAGGGCCGATCATCACCGCTTGCGGTTTTAATTTTTTTTATTTCCCTTCAATATCCCTTTAGGGGCTCAGTACAGAAAGGCTGTCAGCGGTAAGGTTTTAGTATCATTATGATGTATAACGAGGCAGATGACACAGTGGTCATCAGGGGTCCGTGGGGTTGTGTTTTAATAGCATGCAGGGTCTTAAATCAAAAATGAAAGGTTAACGTGGGTTTTCATGATGACTGTAATCTTGAGCATCTGTGTCAAGTCTGAAGAAATGAACTTGTTAAACTTTTGTGGTTCAGTTAAAGAATCTGGGTTTTTCTCTCCCCACAGTCATTTCAAACTAACAGCCAACCTAAAGCTGTTATTTGTTTTTTTTTAAACACATCCTAATTTGCTTTCACAAACAATAGCCTGGGATAAGAAATTACATCCTAATGGTCCTACAGTCGCACCGCAACAATTATTTTATGACATAGCTCTGTTTCTGGTCTGGTCTGAAGATCTTCAGATAATATTTGAGGAAAGTAAACTCCTCCCAGTGACCACCGCCATGAGGCAGACCAGAATGTGGGCATATTCACGCAAAACCTCCACAAAACATATCATTATAGGAATCTACAGCCGCTACAATGAATACATAGTTCTAATAAGAACTGGAGGAGGTGTTGACTAAACAGCCCAGGGGACAGCTGTGTCATTTACTGGCTGACATGTTTACAGCGAATCAGTCGCTATATAACTTTTCACTTCAACCTTCCTCTCTGCTGGCTTTTCTTCTTTCCCCCAGCCAGAAGAAAACCGAGGCCCAGAGGAATGTGCTGATGTCTGACTGTTTCATCTTGGTCTCACATTACCGCCCAGACTGAACCTCACTGACCCATCAAACACACACACACACACACAAACATACACAGATGTTGGTATTTGTCATTGTGTCTGTATTTTGATGCCTCCCGTATCCTTGGTGACCATGTGGGGGAAGCAGCGGTCTGGAAACAGCTGTCCTGTGAGCACAGTGGTGGTTTTCTGTCACCATCTTCACTGGTTCTAATCCTAGAAATAAAATAAGGGGGGGGGGGGGGTTAAATTACACAGGCAGAACAATGATAACTATCAGTTCATACACATATTTTGACTTATTTGGATTCGGTTTAGGCTTTGTGTGATGGGCACATTGCCTCATGTTGTCCAATGAATGGAAAACTGTATATGGTTTTAATCTTTTTTAAATTTTCTTCTACTTGAAACAATCATCATAACCTTTGGACAAAACAAATCTTAAACATCTTATTATGTATATGTCAGAACAAAAGTCATAAGCAAGCACTAATATGGTGTTATGGGCCAAAGGAAATGTTTTACCCGGCTTTAAACTCTGAACACACTTGCTGCTGCTCTTTAGTGATTTAGCAACAGCGATGACAGTGTGGATTTTAGAAAACCCCAAGTGGCATGGTGGCTGGGTCAAGTCTTCCAAGGAAAAGCAAAATACTCGTATTACTGTAAACTCAGAGTGCTTCCTGTCAGCAGTGTGTTTCATTTTTAGATTTGACACATGTTTTGGTTTTCTTTTTATTGTCCTTCTGATAATTACCAAGCTCCTTGTGCTGACAGATAAGCCTCACAGATATGGACGCACACTGAAATACTCAGGGATTTCCTCAAGCTGGGTCTGTCCATGTCTCAGACCACACAAATAAACGCAAATTCAAATTCACATTTATCAGTAAGTAGAAAAGCTTTACTGGACTGGAATAAAGTTCAGTAAAACAGAAGATGGGAACTTCAAATGGAAATGGACATATGCTACAAAAGGTTACAAGACAAAACAAGAGAAGCTAGCAGTCACATCTTGCTACCCGGCTAACTGTCTTTCAACACGCTAGCAGGTTTACTACAGAAAAACATCTTTAAGCTAGCAGATAATCTTCCATCTGTTATGATGCTCCTTATCGCAAATTAGTTGCTGTCTGTGACATTTCAGTTCTGGTTTAATTTTGAAATGAAGGCACCTGTGGATCCACTAATATTTCCCTTTATAGTCCTACAGAGGGGAAATTTGTCACTGCGTTTAACCCATCCTTCAGGGAGCAGTGTGTCCCACACTGAGTGGGACACGGGGAGCAGTCTGTGGGTCAAGGGTCTTGCTCAGGGACCCACAGTGACAGACTGAGTTTCATACCGACGACTTTTGCAGCTTCACCAACATGCAAACGCCCTACACGCTAACCACTAGCCACAACTCCCACTAGTGAACGTTTCTTGACCAATGCCAGACCCGGGTTTACATTTTACTGCATTTTATTTGGTGCTACATATAAAATCCGGAAAACACCTTTTCACATTTTACTCATTGAGTGTTTGTGACCAAATAAAATGTAAAAAAAGGCTTATTTCCAAATACTGATAGGGAATTCAATAATGTCCTGCAACCAGAGACATCACTCAAACATGCTTCCTGGTATTCCTGGTATTTGTGAGGTAAGTACTAGCAGATAAGGGTATGGCTGCATTCTGTTTACATCAAAAGTTAGAACATCATCCCCAACTTGAAGCAGTGTTCTAGTTTCAAGATGGAAACAAATGGGATGTTCTAAATGTTCTTAACAAGGCTTACATCTGTTTGCATTACTGGCAACTGATTTAATAATTTATCAGGGAATTATACGGAGTTTTTACAGCAGGTGTAGCTACTTTTTGTCAGAGGAGCAGCCATATTGGATTTTGAAGTCAGAGTTGGTGAGGAGACTTTTCTTTAAGTTGTGATTCCAACTTCAGAGCTCTGATTGAATTTTTGAACTTTGAACTTGAAAATGCCAACTTCCAAATACAAATAGATATAAAACAATATATGCAGGAGTTTATGAGAGGATTATTCTTTTTTAATTATCTGGCTGAGCCAATCAGAATTATCCTAATTAGCACTGCAAAAAAGGAACTAAAAGTAAATAAAAATTTCTTGAAATTACTGTATTTTTCCTTGATTTCAGCAGGTTACTAAGACTATTTGCCAATGGAATGAGATTTTTGCACTTAAAATAAGAACAATTCATGTCCATCATCTTATTTCAAGTGCAGGATATCTAATTATCTTATTTTAGGGCTAACAATACAAAAAATCAAACATATTAGCCACAATTGAACTTTAAAACACATTTTAGACGTCAAATCTGAGTCTTACAGACTATGTAGCAGAAACCCGATTCTGTGTATTGTATATTTCGTTCGATTGTTCGTTTTTCTGAACTGTAAAAGAAGAATAATGGGCTTCGAAACATGTGCAGCAGCCACCATGCTGCCACCAGTTCTGCGCCAGTCTTGGGTGAAAGGAATTACAGTTCCTCAATGCAAACGTGGCACCAAGAGCTACCCTCAGTGGCCCCCTTTCCACTCACCAGCCCCTCCTCCACTCCCACACATCCTCCTCCTTCCTGCCAAACCAGTGTGACCACTCAGGCCCCGGGGGCAACTTGTGTGGCACAGACTCCCCTCCCCAATCTCTGCCTCCACTTCCTCACCTTCTCCTCCTCTCTCATGGATCCTGTCAGTGTTCTTTCATGTTAGCTATTGTGCACCTCTTTTGCTAGCCCAGCTCGTTCCATTAAATTTGACCAATTTTACCCTTTTTGTTGTTTGGTGTTTGATCTCTGCAGACAGAACAAGAGTTAGTTGTGGGTAACGCTGAAGGTTTACTAGATAAATCAAGTTTAGCCCAGACGGTCTCCAATAAGTTTCATTGTAACTTTTAACTTTTATGACTGCAGCCCCCCTGAGTGTGGAGTGGGAGTAAGAAACACATGAAAACGAACACAACTGGTTCCTCCTAAAAACACACAAGCACACACTTTTTGCTCTGTAGAAAAACACAACTGCCCCCAGTGCATTTCTGCATTAAAAGAGATAAAAATGATTTGGCACAAAATTTAATTCTAAATGAACTCAGACTTTCCAGATGTTTCTTGAATCCTTTATTTATTTATGCATTTATTTATTTTACTTTTTTGACGGTTGTAACTACAAATTAAGGATTGCAGGAATCAAACTGACAGTCATTTTTGGTCCATCTCTACCATATTCTTGAATCATAATCTCTTACCTTAGCTAACACAGATCTGTTTGTTTATTTCAAGGATAGCCCCGTCAGATGCATCATCATGTTTTTAAGAGCGTTCTTATTTTTCAAGGTGAGGCTTGCAGTTCTGTAAAAGTTGTCGTTCTTGAAGGACCACCTGGAAGAGTTGTTGTTGCCTTCCTGGAGTAATTTTGGTGGGTTGGCCACTCCTGGGAAGGTTCGCCACCGTTCTATGTTGTCTCCACTGGTGAAACTTTCTCACTGTTGTTCCAACCCCTTAACGATGGCTTTATAATACTTCCCACCTGATATATGTCAATGACGTTCTTGCTCATCTGTTCCTGAATATATTCAGATCGGAGCATTACATGTTGCTTTTTTTTTTATTTTTTTTTTTAGACCTACTATTTTTTAACCTACTATGACGTGATGTGATATGGGTTCCTTTTAAGTGATTTCTTGATTGTAAGAGTGTGGCAGTCATCTGGTCTAAGTGAATCTGAGCTGTCCAAAAATGGGGTTGATCACAGTAAAGGTGAAGGCTATAATAAAGAGAGCATTTACATTGATACGCTGATTGGTTTGGATAGTAAGAAAAACATCTTTTGAAAACAGCTTTCTGTATTTATTCAGTTTATCTTCTGATATCATTTGTTTGAGGATCTGAAACAGAAGTGAAAACAAGGAATCTGTAACAATGGTAATAGTTTTACACAATACTATTACAGGTAAAGGCTGCATGTGTCACGATTTGTCTTCAATGAACTCAGAACCACACAGACGGAGCTAAAATTGAGAGTTTATTGAAAGGAAGATGGATAATGATAGATGAAACCAGAGAAGCAGGCCGGGACTGGAACAGAGGTGTAGATGAAGGCAGGAGCTGACGGCCCGGAGAGAGTTCTGGCTGGAGCAGAGTGGAGGCATGAACTGGCAAGCTGGACCACCAGCACGGCAGAGTGAAGACTTTCAGGCCAGAGTAACAGCAGAACCAGCAGCACGGCCGAGTGAAGACTTGCAGGCCAGAGTAACAGCAGGATCAGTAGCACGGCAGGGTGAATACTTGCAGACCAGAGTCACAGCAGGATCAGTAGCTCCCTGATGAGCTGGCTTCTAAACATAATAACTGTTTAAATGACAATCTGAATGATCTTGCCCCAGTGAAAACCCAGTCCGTTACCTCCTCCCACACTGCCCCTTGGTTCACCCCTGAACTCTGGTCCATGAAAGCTAGACTAACATAACACAGTATAAAGAATGAATTGCTCAAACAAAATCCAGTTATTATTCTGATTTGATCTGTTCTAATGAAGGTAACTACAGAATGGATTTCCACCATTACAATTTGTTTTCATGAACCACATCCTGAGGCCTTATATAGATGAATCTTTGTTCAGTTATTAAGGATTCTAAAAAGTAAATAATAAAAACACTATTATTTTTTGCAGAATGTTTCTTTTCTCGGGCAGCCTAGAGGGAGAAGGCTTGCCCCGGCAGCTAGTACGCCAAGAACTGTCGCTGGTAATACATTTAGATTGTGTTGGACTGACAACCCATGCATAACACACACTATTTAAGCACATACCTACTACTTTTTCTAAAAGTGTTCACTTTTCATTACTGAAAAAAGGGTTGTAATACAGATCCTTCCAAAAACAAGCCGTTTAACTAAAGCTCAGGTAACAGTTCCAGAGTCAGCCAAGTTCACATGCCTGTGTGTCTGACCTCCAGCTGACCACTGTCTCACCCGTCTCGTTATGTCTGGGATACAGCGTCTTTGATAGAGTTCATATCAGTGACTAATATCCTGTCTGCTTCGGGATGAATCCCTGAGCTACAGCATATCATCGCTCTGAGACAGTCTGCTGATTAGAAATGCTGCAGCAAAGGAGCTCTATCACAGGGAAATGAGGAACTCATTACTGTGGCTCTCAATTAATGGATGTGGGTCTTGAACCAAGCAACCAAGGGTGGAAAGGGTGTTTATGTCTGTTCAGTTGACTCAATTTGACAACTTTGTGCTTGAGGGGCAGGAAAAGAAGACTATTTGGCAGAAAGAGCCTTTGTTGTGAGGTAGAGCAAGTTGGTCTGGTTCAAAGTAAGGCAAGTTCATTTGTTCATCACCATTCATACAGAGGGTGAATAAACTGCTTATTGCATAGCACTGACGATTGCTGTCTGACCTTTTGACTCCAAAGTGAGTCCATTAGCTGATAAGGATTATATGCACACTTAAGCCCCTCAGCCGTTGTCTGCCTCATCAAAAATGTTATTATGGCAACACATAACGACAATAAAGATTCTTGATACTGATTCTAAAAGTCATCTACAGGAAGAACAAAGGAACAGAGATAAAAGAACAACAGATTCTGCACATCTCTGATTTTCAGGCAGTTGATTCCAGAGCTGAGGAGTATAGTGATTAAATGCTTCCTTGTTTGGTCCTCATCTGGTGAGCACAGAGTGACGAGGTTTCTAATGATCTGAGGGGTCTAAATGGTTCCTGACCAGCAACTCTGAGGTGTACTTAAGATGAATCAGAATCAGAAATACTTTAATAATCCCAGAGGGAAATTATTTTCATTACACGCTCCAGATATACAGATATACAAACATATATATATGTATATATAATTATAGATCTAAAATAAAGTGATAGTGACTTTAAAGCACCTCAGCCTCCTCAGGAAAAAGAGTCGGCTTCGGCCCGTTTTGTAGAACGCCTCGGTGTTTCTGGTCCAGTCCAGCTTATTGTTAAAGTACACTCCCAGGTACTTATACTCCTCAACAGTGTCAACAGGGACTCCCTGGATGGAAACAGGGGTCACAGGTGTTTTTGCCCTCCTCATATCCACCATTAGCTCCTTAGTCTTTGTCACGTTGAGCTGCAGATGGTTCAGCTCACTCCAAGTGACAAAGTTGCTCACCACAGTCCTATATTCACTCTCATCACCCTTTTCAATGCAGCTAACTATTGCTGAGTCATCAGAAAACTTGTGAAGGTGGCAGGACTCAGTGCAATAGTTGAAGTCTGAGGTGAAGAGGAAGGGGGAGAGGACAGTTCCCTGAGGGGCCCCAGTGGTGCTGACCACCCTGTCAGACACACAGTTCTGTAGGCGTACATACTGTGGTCTACCCGTCAGGTAATCAACAATCCAGGACACGATGGGGGCCTCCACCTGCATCGCCGTCATCTTCTCACCCAGTAGAGCCGGACGGATGGTGTTGAAAGCACTGGAGAAATCAAAGAACATGATTCTCACAGTGCTCGCCGGCTTGTCCAGATGAGTGTAGACTCTGTTCAGCAGGTAGATGATGCTGTCCTCAACTCCCAGGCGGGGCTGGTAGGTGAACTGTAGTGGATCGGTGAAGGGCCTGACCATGGGCCGTAGCTGCTCCAGGACTAGCCTCTCAAAGGTCTTCATGATATGGGACGTCAGTGCCACCGGTCTGTAGTCCTGAGGGCTGCTCGGTCGTGGCGTCTTTGGCACAGGAACGAGGCAGGACGTCTTCCACAGCACGGGGACTCTCTGGAGGTGCAGGATCAGGCTGAAGACTAGACTAAGAACTCCACAAAGCTGGTAGGCAGAAGCTTTAAGAACCCTGGGAAATACACCATCTGGGCCTGCCACCTTGCCGGAGTGGAGTCTGGTCAGCTGTCTTTTCACCAGGTCAGGAGTGAAGGACACTGTAGAGGTGACAGTAGGGGGAGGGGTGAGGTCCTCAGGTTGTGGAGGACATGATGTAAAGCAGGGGGAAGGGTGGAGTACGTGGGTGTGAATTGAGGTTGTGAGGAGCAGACAGGGGCTCCGTAATGAAGACCATTTAGCACCTTGCAGTGATATAATGTGATCCATTTTCCAGGTGCTTGTCAAGACTGACCAAAAGACTGACCTACTGAATGTTTTTTTACAGAGGCCAATAAAGAAACCATTATGATAACTTAACCTACTACAAATAAAAGCATGCATCAGTTTTTGACCTGTTTTGATAAGAACTTAATATTATGTTAAAGGGGATGGGAATTGAGCAAGCGAAGGAGATAAAACTCTTTGGAGTAATAGTTGAACAGCTTTCATGGGAGAAACACATCAGCTCGATTGTAAAGAAAATGATTAGAAATATGTCTTGTGATAAGAGATGTAGCTTACTTCTGACCCCCTTCAAAGTCTTGGTGGTTCTCTCTTTGGTATTGTCCCACCTGAATTACTGCTCTGTGGTGTGGTCTGGTGCAGCTAAAAACACTTCAGACTAAACAGAATAAAGCTGCCAGATTGGCATTGGGTTGTCCATTTTACTAGAGACAGAGCTCAGCTGCTCTTCATGAACGTCTATCATAGATCAGGGTGGAAGAAAGGCTTAAGTATCATATACTACTCCTTACTTATATGTGTGCTTAAACTATGTGAGAGAGCACAATTATTCCACCAGACAAGCTTCTCGTGGTCATTTTGTTCATCCGAGACCAAGGACTAAGTCCATTTTTGGATCAGTTTTTTTAGAGGTGTAACTATGTGGAACAAATTGCCCCCCTGCAGTTACTGAAACATCTGGAAAAGCCTCTTTTAAGAAATGCCTGAGAAATGTTTTGCTTTCTGGGTCATAGGTGATGTCTGTAAAAATACTTGTTTTGTTTTTTTAATCAAGTTGCAAATGTTTTATGTAAATGGTGTGTAGGAAGGACCCCAAGAAGAGTAGCTGTCAAGATTGTGACAGCTAATGAGGATCCAAATTAGGTCGGACCAGTAAGGCACAAGGACAAAGGCATATATAAAAAAGTATTTTCTATTAATTTTTCCAAAATTTGTTCACAAAAGACTTCCAACATCAAATCTCAAAAATATAACTAAATGGACCCAAAAGAAATCAACTAAGGCATACCTAACTCAGGAAGACAAACCAAAAACTGACCTTCCACAATGAACACACAGGGGAATTTATACACAAAGGCTAGCCTAGACAAACGAGGAGGGGTGGGAGATGAGACAAAGACAAACAATGCATAAACATAAATAACTAATTCAAACCAACACATTTTGACTACAACACAACTATCAAAACAAAACAACCTGCTAAAACACCACAAATGTTTTAGCAGTTATGCTATTAGTAGAGAGAGATGCAGATTCTTTAACATCAAGTCCCCTGTTTCCCCCTGATAGAGATTGGCAGCCAGATTGGCCTTTGATTGATGTTTTGATCAATGTGCACATATAGATTTTGAAGTATTCTAAATAAATAGGTGTGTTTATATATAAGTATATGTCCAGATTATAGATATATGTATGTATGTATATATATATATATATATATATATATATATATATATATGTGTGTGTGTGTGTGTGTGTGTGTGTGTGTGTGTGTGTGTGTGTGTGTGTGTGTGTGTGTGTGTGTGTGTGTTATGAATATAAAAATCAATTGGTTAAAACAGACTTTTTGGGGGACGATTAAAAAGATAAAATTACTAATATGAGGAAAAAAGTCATAGGAGAATAAAGTAAATAAAAAGACAAAAGTGGTAATATTATGGAAAAAACGTCATATTATGACAATTAAGGGGGAACATTTCCAGAATAGTCAGAGTTTGCAGAACTGTGTTAGTGCTGGAGTAATAGGGCCAGGTTAGATTCTTATAATTCTTTTTATTCTTTAGGAGAATAAAGTCTGGAGAATGAAGCCAAGAGGGATACGAAAATAAACGTGTAATATTACAAAAATAAAAATATTACGAATATAAAGTATATTCTGAGATTAAAGTCCCTCTGATACTGTTTAAGTGACTGAGTCTAACTGCAGATTTGCCACATTCAACATGGTGGACGCTCTGACGCATAGGCAGAACCCGCCCAACGAGGCGTCTACGTATATAATGTCTATGGTCCTCTCCCCCAGCCAGTCCTTCAAACTCAGCAAAACAGAGTAGTTAATGATTGAAATAAACAAAAGGTGTTTACTAAATGTGTGCACCCATAATATTAAACAACCTAATGCAAAAAAACACCACAAAAGAGTGAAATTATAAATATATTGTGTGAAGACATTTAAATAAATACTAACACGGAGGAAAAGATGGAGGAAACTCCACACAAATAAGAAACAAATAAGAAACCATTTATTCTGTGCAATAGTTAGGGTGGTGGCAAGCTGATTTGTTCTTACAGTTCAAGTATGAAGTTGCTTACTTGCTATAGGGTCTTTAGGCCCATGACGTCTAGTTCAGTTTCGATTGCATTATTGGGACCAAAACTAATTAATTACCTGTCTTTTCTGCATTGAGCGGGAGAAAATTCTCACTCATCCATAGGTTGGAAACACTGATTTTACAACAATAGTGGGCCATGGTCACGTGGTGACACAGAAATGTAAGACTGCATGTCATCAACATAGATAGCGTAGGAGATGTATTAACCCATAGTCTGAGTTAGTGGGATCATATAGATGAAAGCAGCCCAAGAATGGAGCCTTGAGGTACTCCACATTTAATCTTTGTTTGCTCCAATTTATAATGATAGAATCACACATCACAGTTCTGGTCTGTCAAATTACGTTTGAACCAGTTTAAGTACAGTACCAATAAATAATCCCCACCTTTCCTGTCCATCAGCTGTATCAAATACAGCGCATAGATCCAGAAAAATCAACATAGTACTTTTTGATGCCTCCCTGAAGGCCAAAATGACATATAATTTAAAACAGCGGTTCCTAACCTTTGTTGCATCACAGCAATATTTGTATCATGGCAATATTTTCAGGGACCAGACTTTAATGTGTGACCAATCAACGCAATAAAATAGAAAAATACAACCAGCATACTCCACCAGCAAACTCCATCATTAGGAAGACTATTCAGACTTTACAGTTGTCAGGACGGCGGTTACTAATACCCTCCACAAGAAAGATGAATCATTAAAAGGTCATTACTAAAGAAGCAGGCTGCTCACACAGAGCTGTACAGAAAAATTATGGAAAATTAAGTGGAAGGGAAATATGGTGTGAAAAAGGTTCACCCAGTATTAAACCACTTCCAAACCAGAGACAAAATCAGGAACATTCCAAGTGCTCAAATGGATATAACTTTGCATTTTAATTGGAAATAAAAGCCCCAGGTTCTGGAAGAAAAGTGGTGAGGTACAGAATCCGGGTTGCTTGATGTCCAGTGTGAATTCTTCAAAGTCGGTGATGATTTGGAGAAACGTATTATCTACTGGTGTTGGTCTATTCATTTCTTTTTCACTTGGTACCTACCCACAATGCCAAAATGACCAAATACCGGTTTTAATGACCATGGCATGTCTGTGCGGGACTGGCCAACAATTGGACCTGGCTTCAACCCCGCAGAGAAACTATGAAGTGTTTTCACAAAGAAAATCAGAGACACTAAAACCAACAGTGCAGGTGAGCTGAAGGCCAATCTTAAAGCAACCTGGGATTTGTAAAGAAACTGAAATCTGAAATTTCTTCTTTTCAAGATACTATCTTAAAAACTAAAATCTTAGTTGTCAACAAAATCTTTGTTGACTTATTGTATAGTGTCTTCGTGTTTATATTTAGTTTATATTTAATTGGTTTTGTTGGATAAGGCGGAACTATTACATAACATCACTTATGCCCACAACTATGTGACCATAGTTGAGCTCTTCTCTTAATACACCAAACTGGCAGTTTTCTGCCAATCTGTGCACTGCTGTGAAGGACCCAGCCTCTGGCTTTTGGCAGATTCTATTGTCTGAGGAGAGCCGGCTTCTCACTACATTCATCTCCCCTTTTGGCAGGTATGGATTCAACTGCCTGTCATTTGGGATTTCCTCTGCTCTGGAGCACTTTCAACATCGTATGTCTCATATGTTGTCGGAGTGCGATGGGGTAGTCTGCCATGCTGATAACATTGTTGTTTTTGGAGGAGACATGCAGCAGAACAATAAGAGGCAACATAAACTGCTACAGAGTCTCAGGAGAGAAGGACTGATACTGAATGAAAAATGTAAGTTCTCAAAAGATCTTTTCTGTGGGATACTATGTCTCAGCAGAGGGCGTGTCCCCAGATCCAAATAAGGTCAGGGCCATCAGGGAGATGCCCGAGCCAACAGAAGCTGAAGGCGTGAGGAGACTTACGGGCATGGCCAACTACTTAGAAAAGTTTCTCCCTTATCTCACATCGTACACAACACCATTAAAGGACCTATTCAGTTTGAAGAAGGAGTGGCACTGGGGAGCCCATGAAGAGAGTTCTTTTCAGAAACCAAAAGTAAAGTAAGCTCACATCGTGTGCTTGCAACCTCTGCACTAACAGCAAAGACGTGTGTAGTGGTCGATGCCCCATCCTACGGGCTCGGTGCTGTCCTCATGCAGGAACAACCAGATCGAAATTGGAGAACAGTAGTGTTTATCTCCAGAGGCTTAACAGAAGCAGAAAAACACTCTGCTCAAATAAAGAAGGAGGCTTCTATGTCTAAATGTGTGTAGGATTCTAATGAAACAGGGCAGGTGCTGGATAAGGCGGAACTGGTGAGTAGAAAAGGGGGCACACGTATGGGTACAGACGATGAGTGCTACAATAAAACAAGTTGTCAGAATCAATCCGTCAGAATCAGATATACTTTAATAATCCCAGAGGGAAATTGCTGTTTCAGTACCATCACCATTACATAAACATCACAAACATTTCAGGGGGGAGACGGTTCACTGAGGCCGTGCTGCCAAGGACAAAACTGTCCACAAGGCGCCGCCCTTATCTGTTGAAGGAAGATTACAATAACATGGGGGAAGGGGAGGGAGAAAAAAAAAAAGACACATGCTTGACAATTTATGCTCTCACAAATAAAGAGTCAAACAACCGACAAAAAAAACCCTCATTGCACGAAAAGCACAAATAACACAGGACACATATATGCAGAAGGTAAACATTTGAGACCAGTCGCGTGTACGTAAGTTCATCAGTTTTATGAGCATCAGTAATGTGTGACTGTTTGGGTGAAAGTGTTTATATCTCCGTGAACACTCTCCAGAGGCCAACAGTTCAGAACAGTTCAGAAAAAACATCCACAGGTGTCCGCAGGGAAGGGGGGTAGCCGGGAGCTTTTCTGAGCAATCTCCGCCATAACAATCCAGGAGTAGAGATAGGGAGGGCATAATCCAAATATGTTTTTTGTTATGAGGGCAAGCTGCACTGCCTTTCCTGTCAGCTTTAAGTCTTTTGCTGGCTCCAAATGGTAAATCCAATTTTCCGAATTGTTGGGCTTTTCCACGCTTCACTTCCAGATTTTATCCCATCACCCCCTTGAGTTCAACCACCAAGCCAGTCTGCGTTCCAGCACAGCCAGCTTTCGGCTCTGCTCCTCCACCTTCCAGGTTTGTCCGTTCACAGCCTTAGTGAGCGCGTCATTTGCAGCCGGCAGCCTGATCAAAGCCAAATGGCTACCGACATCCGCTGTATTTGCTGATACTTCAAAAATCCACAAAAAACAATAAGTAGAGATCCAAGTATCCTTAATCCAAATGTAAAAGTTTCAAACGTCTAGGAATGACAAAGTCGAAAGACACACCGTTTTCCATCCAGGAATTTAGGGTGTATTCCACAAAATGAGTCAAATCAGGACCGGACAGGTCCCCCTTTCGCTGCCTACCCGTCGAAAAAAATTTATCAATTGTATTGAGAGACCATCTTACATTGTTATTCGGTGTCATCTGTGGCTCCCACTTCACGTTAAGTAAAAGGCAGCTAACGCAACAGGTTTTATGGTATTTCTTTTATTTTATGATGTGATATTATGTCTAAAGAACATTTAAAGAAAGGGCCTCAACTGTACCACTTGACCCCACTGGGCTCCTGGGCCTCAGCCAGTTATTCAGTAATCAGTAATCCTTCTATGTTTCCCACCCTGCTAAGCCTTAAAGTAATGCCTTAGCTTTAAAACTCTTCCACAAGATCTCTCCTTACATGGCACTGTGACGTGGCCCGTCAGACCATCGGGTAAGTAGGTTCCCGCTGTTGGTTTATGGTTAGAGGAATTAGGTGAGTCACACACACCCTGCAGCATTAGGAAAGGTTTAGGTGCGAGGCAGGTGAGCGTTAGGTAAGTGGATGAACGTTCATTGTGAGCAGGAATGTAGGGATTAGTTTTAAAGCCAGCATAGCAGGCCCCCACACAGAAGCACACACAAACACATGCAAGCACTCTGCTGTGGAGCTTTTCTTTCGTCATCTGTTTCAGTTAAAATCCTCTGCCATGGTGGATCAATGTCTGCATTGGAAAATAAAAACGTTTTTTTTTTATCCCACAGACCCGGTTCTCTAATAAACATCCTGATAATTTATGAATGACTTCCATGTACATTAAATGAACAAATCCCTGAAAATCTGTGAACATCCAGTGTGCATCACTAATAGAAATAAGATTATTGTTCCTAAGATGCGAGCTTCCATTACGCTGGTCCCGAAACTGCAACTGGAGAGAATTAATAGGGAGGCAAATATATTCCGAGTGAAGTCACAACCATAATGTACTGTGAAAATGCAAAGTTTTGATCTGTTAAACTGTTGCTGAGAAACACAGCATAATCTAAAATTCCACTAAACCCAGCCATGCAAGCCGAATTTTCCCTTCTTCGGCCAGGGTCGAGGTAATCAAGCAATCTGAGAGGGAAAAACACACACGTGATGCTGATGTTGAGTAAAATATTACCAAGTAAATGGAAAACCTTCCTTAAAATAAAAACTGGAAAGCACCAAAGTCTTTTGATAGAAAAGAATCAACGATGCAGGAAATAAGCAGAAACTTGAGCTGGGAATTTCAGCTTGTGGTATTTCCACGACCAGATTTGGTAAGAATGTAAGCCCATGCTACAAGAGGCAGATGGGCAAGATTTTCGAAGGATGCGTTTTCTCCCCAACATTTAAATTTTGAACAGTAGTTTAAGATTATCTGGCAGGATATTTAGAAAAATAGTAAAGTAATTTATAAGATTTCTGTCTCAGTTTAACGTGGCCACTATATGTTGCTAAAAGACCAGCTAATAGAGCAGCTAATAAAAGATCAAAACACAAATTCCTTGTTGCTGTTAAATCACAAAATAACTTAATGAATATTTCATGTTTAATCTCTCTCTCTCCCATTGCAAATGTTCAACATCAAGTCAATATGCCAACAAATAGTGACAAAGAACATCATATAAACTGCTTCCAAATGTGTTAACTCTAAAATAGCTTCATGGGTGAGAAAGAGATATATCCAAATCAGATCGGTACCTCTTTACAAACAAAACCATAAGAAACGGCAGATACTACTGTGTCTTAAATGACAAGCAAAAATATAATCCAAATGCAACACAAACATACTTATTCCCATTTTCATAGCAACTACAAAAGGAGTAAAGCTCCATATGATAATAATCTCTCTCATTGCAACATTCCAATGAAACTTGTTCTTTGCATTTACAACGTCCCTTTGGGGAGCAGTGGGCTGCCACTGTGCTGTGCCCAGACAGCATTCTGGGGCTAAGGGTCTTGCTCAGGGACCCAGTGTGCCAGTCTGTGCGAGTTGAACCCTGAACCTCCAGCACACAAACAAAATGTTCTAACTACTAGGCCACCACTCCCCAGGTCAATAACTTTGGCTCAAATGTTATCAATGACATTAATGGAAGAAGTCATTGTTTCCGTTGCTGAACACAATGTCACTAAGTAACAGCCGTTGTCGCATCATCAATCCAGACATCAAACACAATATTACAGTTAACAGTTAAAAAAAGTGGTAGATACGGTAGGCCTCATGCTTCAAGTGCTGCAGCATTTGAAACATGCGGCGGTTGTTACGTTGTCTTTACACATGATCCTGCTGCTCTGCTCCTGGTCTTGTAGATTATTACATTTCATTACCTTTGTTGTCACCTTTCACAGCGACAGGTTTCTCACCTCAGCCTCCACCCTGACAGGCATAGTTTCCCCAGTATTTGCGCAGGGCACCTTTAAGTGCGTAATTACGCATGCTGAAGGCTGACTTTGAAGCTGTTCTCCGACAAAATGTTTCATGTTTTTGCTCCAAGCGGACCCAGTAAGGCATGGACTCCTGCTTCGCCTTTAAGCCTACAGGAAATAGCAATATAGGAAATAGCACTTTTATGTTGTGTCCCCGTATTCCGAGTATAGCCGCAGGCCTTTAGCTCTTCCAACATCTCCTTCTTGGAAGCGCTGCCGGTTTAGTGAGAGCTAGAACATGAAGCTTACCGTTTTCATGTTTGGGACAAGCATAAATTCCATTTTATTCTGCTTCATTTTATTTTATGATGATTTTAAGTGACACCCCTAAAAAGTAAAAATTTTCAAAGGAAAGCCACTTGATTGGGTGGGCCTTGGCCGAGCCTTGACCTTTAAGGTCATTTAAACACAAGGCATATGTGCAATAGTGTGACGAAGGTAGTTGTGTTTCTCTTTGGACCAGGTTCACAGTGACATAAAAAAGAATTGTGTATTTGCAACAACAAACGTCTTTATTTTCACCTCTGAGATACTAAAAAGGGCATAAAAACCTGATAAGGGGGGGTCTGACACCCAGACCATTAATGTTTAATGAAGCTTAACCTCAGTTGGGGTGTATTTCTCAGAGATTACAGTAACAGAACCCTATGACATAATGTTACATAACTACTGACTACACGCTTGTGTGGGGGTGTGTATGGTAAACTACTGGTCAGCGGGACTGGAAGCCACAGAAGATGGAATTGCTGCCTGTAGGCTGGGATTTTCCACTTGTGGAGGGAACTGTTATAGGGTTTGTGGAGGGCTGGGATTGCAGAGATGGGCTGGCCAGTTGAGTGCTTATTTCTTTTAACAAATTCAAACTCAGAGTTTTCAAACCACACAGAAAACAGTTCAATTTAACATAGCCAGAGACGTAAAGGAAATGTACTTTAGTCTCTTAAATTGGTGCCATTGCTGTGGTTTTGGGACGATTGCCAAAGAATCCTATGAGGCAGTTTTGCTACACGGAAAAAAGTAAGAGACAACATAAGGGGGGAAAAAATGCATAAATCTAGTGATTCTCATATACATCGGTATGTGACCAGGTCCCTGAAACCTCTCTGCTGTGGCGCCAGGTCATCACGGGTCCGTCGGAATTCAGGGTAAGGCCACTGGGCAAGTGACCACAAAGCACAGCTTTCCCTGTGAAATCCCACCATCAATGGGGCTTTTTTTTGCAGGCTCAGTGTACCGCAGACATCCACAGACTTTCAGTTGACCGTTTTGCAGAAACCAAGACAGAAAAAGACAGAGCTTTACTCCCTTAGACCATCCTCTCTATGCGTGCAGATAGTGCAGGAATGGGATCATTACATAACGATCCCAAAATGCCTTCTGTGGCTTTTTAAAATGGCGCTGCTGGAGAAAGGCTGACTGTTCTAAACACCTAGTCCCAGCAGCTTCCTGTCGCTGAGTCAAAGATAAGCATAAAACAGATGTTTCTTGTAATAAACACAGCTAAAGCTTCTAAATTGTAATCGCCTTTTTACTTAGTAAAAGCCAAATACAAGAGCGGCATCTAGTTATTCGTGCTGTAAGAGAAATATATAAAAGATTGTGTGATTAACGAGTGGCTGCCAAGCAATGCGCTGTAGGAAGAAAAACGGTGCTCTGCGTTATTCTGGAAGGTTTTATACAACTGTGAAACACTTAAGTTCTTTAATTGCGTGTCAGACTGCACAGGAAAGAAGAAAATATGAAAATAGACGAAGTCTGAGGTCATAAACATGCACTTTTTCCTTGAATCCGTCAGTCAGGTGCTGCGCAGACAGATTTCTGCCAAAAGTCACAAGACTGAAACAAACAAGGCTGTGTTGATATGTTCTGTAACCCTTGCTCCCCAACCGTACACATGAGCATAGCGCCATCTTGTGGCAGAGACAGAGCTACAGCAGCTCAACAAATTTGATTTTATTCAAATTCAAACGTATTTCACTTCTAGGTTTCAAGCGTTTGTTTCTGTCAGTTGTGATGACTCTGGCTTACGGCTAATAACCCAAAATTATGTTTTTCTGAAAACTCTAATATAATGCGAGACGTTTTGGAGACATTTTCAATCTGTAAAAGGTGAGAGGAAAAGGAAGATGACTGTTCAGATAGTGCTGGATCCACTCATTAATGGGAAAGTTGAGTGGATGGAGAAAATGGTGCACAAGAAACAGGGATACAGCCCTGAGAGAATTAAGAAGTAAAACGCTGATGCAGTAATTCATGCAAAAGGAGCCCGGAAACCAATATTAATTGTATGCACAGTGCAGCATGTGGACCTGTTTTTCAGTAGGTCGACATTTTTTTTTCTTTTTATGTAATGTTCAACTTTTCTAAGACATTGAATTTTGGAGATTTCATAACCTGTAAGCCGTAATCATCAGAATAAAGAATTGAAATATATCACCATGGATACTGAAAGCACACAATGCATGACTTTCACTATTTTAACTTAATTACTGATATACAAAATGTATTGAGAATCACTTGTGGACTGGCTGCAGCAAGAAAAACAAAAACATAACATATCCAGATCCCCTACTTGTAAATAAACTGAAGTTTATTTACAAGTTTAACTTTATTCAACAGTTTAAAAACATGATTTTACATGAAATCAGCATGTAAATGAACTTAACAGTAAAATAAGTTGTAAATATAATCATAATATTCATAACATTTCTCTCTAAATAAATCCATTTTAAAACATATTTTAGTGCTTTAGATATGGCTGTTCTGCTGTGAAAACAATGAGAAAGTCTAACCTAACCCTATAGCATAAGGGCATTTATAGTTCTTAAAGGCAAGAATAGTAATACATGGAGTGGTAGCCGCTGCTGATTTAAGAATATTAAAATCTCTTTAGCTCCTGTTATGGCTTTTATTCATCTAATTTTATCTCATAGCTGTATTTGTGGTCCATTTGTGTAGTGTGAAAGCAAATGGGTACAACCTTTAGATCACTTTGTCAGGTTTTCTGTTCTGAGGTGTAGAAATGTACCCAAATGTCACTGATTTTATTGATTCTACTTCTGCTGCTCCAGGCTGAGGATGAGAATACCCAGAGTTTCCAATGTGGATAGACTGAAGGGCTGAGACTCGAATCTCTGGGGGAATCCAGCAAACAACCCTTCTCAACATTTCTGACTGAATTTTTAACGTTTCAGAAAAAATGATCCCAGCAAAAATAAACCGTTTTTGGTAAAAAAAAAAAAAAATCTTCCCCAAACGTGAAAAACCAAATACAGGCGAAACGACTCAAGTGAGAGAAAATCACAGCTTTGAAAACGAACAAAACATTTCTGTCGCGCTCCCAGCAACTCTCAGGGGTGAGGAGGAGAGCAGCAAAGACCAGAGGAGACGGAGCGAGAAGCGGACCTGCGCTGTGCGGCGTACGTCCTGGAGAACATGCTGAAGAGGAGATTTGTCCAACACGCGGTCCAGGGAACCCTCTTACTCACATGGCTTTGCGTCAGAGATTGTACAGATCGGGAGTTTTAAAACCGTTAAAAAGAAAACCTTTACAATAACAAAATGTTGTTTACTGAACGTCGGAATTAGAAGACCCCATAAATTATTCTAATTATTCTTTTTAAAGCTTTGGGCACGCTTCTAAGATGATTTAAAGCAATCCTTACAATCTTAGTGTAATTTGATAGAACATGGTTTCTTAACCAATCAGAGAGATGAACAGGTCTGCGAAGAGGAAGCACCAAATGCTCTGCTTACAGATACGCAATAGAAGCTGGGATAAAACTCAAATGTCCGATGATGAAGGGGCTAATAGATCTGGAGCCGTTTAAGGTGGACGGTTAAAGATTCTTAGTCTTTACGGCTTGCTTCATCAGCCCCAAAGAACTACATAGAGATTTGTTTCGTGGTTCTTTGCAAACCTTCAAGTCCATTTTAGTTTAAATAAAGATAAATAGACAAAGGACAAGTACAGGGACGAATAAACGTCTAAATGAAAAAGGTCAGAACTAATCGGGGCTCAATCAGCAGAGATGGCGCTACGACAGACGTGATCAATGAACTCCCTCACTCTGAACGGGAGAGAGGGTCCGGCTTCACAGCTAAGACTGGCAGGACTCACTGCTCAGCGAAGGTTAGGGGGTCAGACTGCTCAGGTCCATTGAAGAACAGGGGTGCGTACATTCAGTGCAAAGATACCCCTTGGAGACCACGGAGGGACGCTGCCGCTGATTATCTGACGCAGACATGGTGAGCCCAGCTGGCCCGTACCCGGCTCCGGACTCTACTCTCGCACGACCCGCAGCTGGATCCGGAACCGCGAACGGCGCGAGGTCTACCGTATTGCACATGTGGGGGAAAAACTGGTTGTACAAGTCTGCAACAGTGTGGGTGGAGTATCCCTGTAAGAAGGCCTGGTACAGGGTTAGGTGGCAGGATAAAAAGTGCCGCGATGGCACCTGTGTGGCGTCACTGCTGGACGATGGAGCAACAGGAGCGGTGAGTGAAAACGGAGCCAGCTTTAGATGAAGTTGTCACATTCAAACCTCAACCACCTGCTGTCAGACAGGTCTGAAACTCACCTCACCAGGGAGTAACAAAGGTTCACCGTTTTCCATTTTGATCTCAGATCTTAGGAGGAGAATAAGAGTTTTTTTGGTCGTTTCTCCTGAATATTTCCACTGGATAAATGTTAAAGACCAATCTGCTAACTAGGATGAGGCGTGGGCCGGCACAACGTACCGTTTCGCAGCATCGCGTTATCAACACAGCTCAGGCAGCTGACTGGCAGTGCTCAGCAACAAGGAAAAGTGAAAAACGTGGCCCCTTTGTCTGCATCCCACTAAGAAGGAGCTCAGGCCACTGATAGGGGTCAGGAAACCTTTACGATTTCAGTGGAAAAGTTAAGAAGTCTTTCAGCTCGGGTATCAAAAGTTATTTGACTTGGAAATTTTGCCATCGACTGCGTGGTAAAATAAGAACAATGGATTCCATTTTTTTGGCTAAAAGCTTTTTTAACAGAGCTGCGATCGGTCCAAATAGTGTGGTTTTTTTTAAATAAAGATTCGACTGCTGGTAACGTCAAGCTTAAAGGGAACCTTAGAATAAAAAATCCGATCCATATTGTGAATCTTTCCTGAGGCTGAGGTTTGGGTTTTTAGCAGTCCCTGCATCTGGTGGCTAAAGGCCATCTTTGATCCTCGGGGATGTTGAGTCAGAGCTGGTGTGAGCAGCCTCTCCCATAACAACGCTTGAAAGGCATCATCGCCTGAACTGCTGAGCTTAGTTTGCATTCTAAAAAACTAAAATATCCTTTCATGTATTCCACTTGGCAGCATGTAGCTTTCTTTCTAAAACGGCTGAAAATGGGAAAGCGAGTGAAACTGGGTTTGAGAGCCGTCAGTCTTACTCAGCGAGATATTTACATTCCCAAGTCTCAGATTGATCTGCGCTTCCCAACTCTACATTGTCTTTTCAAGCTTCACTGTCAGACAACTGCTGCCTTTACCAGACTTTCCTTCAAATCTTCCCCACCAGCAGCACCGGTTCAAAACGCCCCAATCAGAACGCAACAGGTCCGGTAGGAGTGACGGCGAGAAGGTGGGTTTATGAAAGCCGCTGTGTACCAGAGAGAAAACTTGACTTCAGACATCTACATCTGGCCATCAGGTTAGGTCCTAGTTACACGTCAAAAGACAAAGAGCTCTGCTGTATTTCGGTAGCATTTTAACCAAGGGTACGACCCAGCTCTAAAACCTGGGGATATGAAATAAGTTTTACCATTTACTGACATCCAGCCCAGCAGTGGATCAGGCGCATTGAGGCAGCAAATAAACCCGCCGTAGCAAACTGTTCCTAACAATCCCTAAGATAGAACAACTAAAACAAGGTGCTGCAGCGGCCATTAGAACCTACCAAGGAGTCTACGTCCTTCTATGGGCTTCGGATCGCAGCTTTGACTCACCGCTCCACGTGGCCATGTCCGCTTGCTGGTGAAGAGACGCTTCCCCGTATAGTTACTGGGCTACCAAGTGATCACAATCATCAGCTGGAGAGAGAGAACTCCCCTCAGGAAGGTCTTAGGGGGCTGAGCGGACAACACGAAGGGCGGTGCGGCTCCACCTAGTGGTCATGAAGCAGTCAGTAAGGCAGCTGTAAGGAACTCTTGGTTACACACCAGCCTTCTACAGAAAACTGGGTTTTATCATCGGGTGAACGAGGTTTCTTCTCCTGCATCAACACATATAGAAGACAGCATAATAAAGGGCAGCAGTGACAGCAATCATTGATTTGACTCTAAAAAAATACACAGGGTTTAGCCTATAATAGGAAACCTTTCATCCTCTTTTTTTTTTTGTATCTTGAAGGCACACAATCTACCGCAGAAGTATAGCAAGAACCTTTAATTGTGCAAAACAGCTCAGTTAGTATTTTCTTGATGAGAGAACGGGAAAGAAGTCGTCTCCAGTCTTCTGCTCCACCGAGGGAGGTGGAGGAGAAGGCGGCGGAGCTGACGGGCGGTTGGGGGGGACAATCCAACGCCGACCCGTCTGCGTCTCGTCTGTTGGCACTGGATGATGCAGATGAAGGCGCCGAGGCAGAGTCTGTGAGCAGCTGTGACGGGCGCGCCGCTTTGACCTATGAGTGGTTAACAGGGGGCGAGGGTTTCCGGCGCTCTGCTCCTCCAGAGGGGAATGAACAAACAGAAACCACAGGAACCGTGTTGAATGAAAGGAAGCAGCACTCTTCATTTATTCCCTCTTTTTTCGCTTTGAGTCTAAAACTCCCGCTTTCTCCCAGTAACAGCAGCGTCGGCTGGGGGGAGGAGAGGGGATCCCTCTGCTTTCCCCTGCTGCTTCGCCCCACTATCGGCCACTCACTGGGGCGCGGGTGGGGGGGCGCTGGTTACGGGCGACGCTTTGGGGCCTCCGGACGCTTGTGCGTTGACGATGACCTGAATGACGAAGTCCTTCTGGATCTTAGTGTCCTGCAGCCGCGTCTTGTCCGTCAGCAGCTTACCGGAGAAGAACCAGCGCTGCTGCAGCACGTCCATGTCCTCCTGGGCCTGCAGCTGCTTCTTCAGCTGCCCGATGGTGTCGGTCATGCTGGCGCTGAGACGCACGTCCTTCCCCGTGGACAGTCGTACCTGGAGAGGAGCGCCGGAGTCAGAACGGAACAAGTTTGGACAGTTTCGGCCTCTCCGCCCTGACTGTAATTACCTTGAGCTGAAACTCTTTCTTAGATGCTACGGGCGGCTCAGGGCTGTCGCTGGGGTCCTCGTCGCTGCACTCTGAGATGAGGTTGACGGGGGGCGCTAGGCAGTAGACGGGCAGCTGGTAGCGGTTCCCCAGTTCATCGTAACATTCGCTGAGAGTCCCTGCGAAGGGATGGGGGGAAAAAAAAAACCAGACATGACCAGATCATTTCACGGAAACCTGAGGGCGGGCTTTTGAGCGGAGCGCTCCGTCTGCTGCTCACCGTGCGGCAGCGTGATACTGGCCCCGTCCACTATAGCCTGGGCCAGCTCGTGGTCGTTGCACTCCAGGGCCACGGCGGCGGCTTTCAGGGCGTCCCAGATCTCCTTGCGGCCCTCGAAGGCCGGCGCCGTGTCCCAGAACTCGTCCCGCTTGCTCCGCAGCTGGCCCTCCGTCATCGGGTAGTCGCTCTTCCACTTGGGCCGGTCTTTCTTCAGCGGCTCGTTACGCCCTGCGACGAGGACAGGGCAGTTTCAATTTGACATGACTACATAAAAGTCAATTTGTTTTTCACTAAGATTTTCTTGTGACATATAATTGTGAAGCAGAAGGAATGCGTGGTTTTCAGTTCGGACCCGTCTGCTGAGTTCTTGGCTCTGTGTGGCGCTGTGGTTGTTCTCTCAAGAACCTCCGGGACTTAACTGAGTTCATGCTGAGATTAAACCACACAGATTAGATGCTGTTGGTTTTATTTAGGGGTATCGGAGTAAAGGGGAGCAAATAAGAATTTTCTTTTAAAAGTACACGGCAGACTTCAGGTTTTGGCTCGTAGGACAAAACTAAAACCACGCCTCCCCTTCCTTCTGCTTCACATATACGCTCCGCTGATCCATCACATCAAATATTGAAACCAAGTGAAGTCTGCAGTTCTAATGTGTCCAAATGCTGAAGAGGCGCACCTACTTTTCCACACTGCATCTGATTAGCATCCAACAACCCCATTTAGAGCCTGGATGCGCTCTGCCCAGTTTCCTTTGAACACCATTTGACTGGATTGGCATTTCAGGACTCCGACAGAAGACTTGTCGACGTTTGTAATGCAGACATTCGCAAACACACACAACCGTTCCACCACTGGTAGTCCAGCAGGTCTGTAAACAGCATCACGGCCCATAATGATAAAACCAGCAGAGTTCAGGGCTTTGCTTTGTGTTGAGCTCCAGCAGCAGCATGGACAGCTCCTCTCTGACCCGTCTGGACACTTCTGTGATTGTCATGCGGGGGTTTAGACGTGCAGGTGATCTGCCGGCGGGTCCATGTGCCACGGAACAGAGGAGGTAGGACACCACAAAGCTTCACCCTTGTTTTTAAGCAGCAATGAAGTGACAGGAGAGACTAAGTCCGTCACCGGAGACGGCAAACACTGCCAGCGCACACCGACGTGTCATCCCGGTCTAAAATTAGCAGGCGCTGCGGAGTCTGCAATATGCATGAAGCACGCGTGGCCTGCCTGTGTCTGTGTAACCTTACCTGTGTGATCCACCGTCGGTACCGACCCGAGGCGCAGGCAGGACTTCTGCCGCTTCCAATTATTTACTGAAAACCACCAAACGAGTCCCCGCTCCGGTTTGTTTTGTGTTTAATAATCAGACCGGCACTGAAACCTTCCTCTAAAACAACAGGAATCTGTTCCTCCAGCGTTTGTCAAAAGCATCCTTTTTATGGTGAAATGGAAGGAAAATGATGGTAAGCTTAGAACATATAAACCCACAGCTGAGATGGAGTCAGTGTCAGAAAGTGTGAAGAGGAGGCCATAAGCATCCACTACATTATGTCTAAAGAGCCGTTTTGCCTACAGTCCACTTGAATTAAACTCAGAGCCGCAAAAGCTGCCTGGCCTTTTGAAAAAAGACAAGTTACAATTTTTGATCAAGATCTACTGTAGGAAATATGTTGTCATCGTTAAAGAAAAACCCTTTTATGTCTATTTTGAGGTTTAAAAAAAAAAAAGAAAAGAAGAGGATGGATGGGATGTTGATATTTGTGGATAATGATGTAAAAAAAAAAAAAAAAATCAGTTTCCAACATAATGAAAAAATATTGATTTAAAATTAAATATTACCAGCACTTTTAGCATCATTCTGCTAAAGCAATTATTCCAAACCTGCATTTATGATCATATTTACATTTAAATACCATAATAAAATCATAATTTGTAGCCAAAGTTATTAGGAACCACTGTGAAAGATCCAAAGATCCAAGGTTGCAGACCCCTGGTCCAGACTAATCAGACGGAGGACAGAGGATGGACCGGGAAAACATCGTCTCCTTCCTAAAATAACGGCCCCAGTTTTTGTTTTGTTTTTTGCCTATATCAAGTGAACAACTTATTGCTGTATTATGTGGTGTGTTTTCTGAAAAACCTGAACAAATATAGGCCATTATTTTAGGAAGGTGATGATACTAAAGACTGTTTTCTGATTCGCAGTCAGCTGAGCCGATTATATGTCTGTGACATTTCCATGAGAGGGCAGAGGGCATCTAGCTGGGTCTAAACTGGAATATTTGACCATGGTGGGAATAAGGCAGCAGCTTCAACGTAAGAGAAATCATCAGTTCACCAGAATCCGTTTGCAGCTCGACGGAGGGGAAAGAAGCAATCTTTCTCCAGTCAGTGAACTGGCCACAGCCAACGCCACCAGCTTGCCTAACAACACGCCCAAGAGTGGAAGTTGGATCTGCCTGTGGGACGGACTGGTTAGCAGCCGGTATCAGTGAGGAGTTTAAAACTGAAGTCAGAAGAGGAAGGAAGCGTATGTAAAGCTATCAAAATGAAAGCGTGTTCTACAGAGGCTCATTGTTCAACACAACCGACTCCATTTAAGGCTGAGCCCGGCTACGCTCCGGAGGAAGCTCATATCGGCCGCTCGTCTCCGGGGTCCCGCTCTTTGGGTCACGATCCGCACCTTGACACGGAAAGCAAGGGTCGGCACGTAGACGGAGCGGTAAATCGTGAGCGTAGCTTTCCGGCTCGGCTCCTTCTCCACCACAGCAGACCGGAGCAGCGCCGGCACCGCTGCGGATGAAGCCCCAATCCGTCTGTCCAGCTCCCGCTTCCTAACGTCTACCGGCATTCCCGGACGAGGGGTCAGCGCCAACGTCACAGAGAGCATTCAGCAACAAACAAACTTCCAGCGGATTTGAAACGACAGCCGAATCCCCCATTTGTAGGCAATTAACTTGAAGTATAGGCGTACTTGAACCTACTTCAGAACGCTTTGGCCTTTGGGAGCTTCCACAGCCCAGTGAAGCAGATGCTTTACATGCGTATTTGTTTAGAAAAGTGCGGCTCAGGCGGAGCCGGCCAGTGGCTGGAGCTGAACGAGGTCGGTGAACGCAGACTGATGCAGAGCTTCACCTGCAGGCTGCAGACGGGGAACCCTTTGCCCAGATACAGCGGTTCGGGGGAAACTGCCTCACAATAGTCCCTTTGGTTACAGAACAAAGAGAGACTCATTCATGGAAAGCACATCTATTAAAATGTCAACGTCAGGAGATGATCGCAGTAGTCCTATCTGCTACACGGACTGTTGCTGTGGGCCTAAGACCTCAAACTGGACACAGGCAGAACCAGCTGCCCTGTACAAACCTGTTAACAGAACTTAATTCACGCGCTTTACAGAACATAAGCACCTGTGTCAGTCAATGCTGTGAATGAGTACCCATTCTGTCAACTCTAGGGTTGACTGTGATGGGGTTGTCAACAGCATCGATGCTCAAACTCTGTATCTGGATACAATACTAACGAGAACGGGAATCGATACTAAATATTTTAGCATTCGAGGAAAACCCAAAGATCCTGCCCAGCCTGTGAGCAAACAGCTTTAAAGTGGTGCAACCAAGTCAAGCAGCACAACAAACTTGGCCAAACATCTCAAGGACCGACATCCTGGCCTTCATGATGAATTCTGACAGGTTAATAGATGAAAAGTTCCTGTTCATAATTTAATTTAATACATTAAACGTATTACTGATGTCAGCGCCACCGTTGGTCCACATTAATGTGTGATTAGCTGTGGTTAGCATGCTACAGGCATGGGTTATATTTGGGTTATTTATTTAGCATTTATTTCACAAACATCTGGGATTCTGCTGAGAAAGCATGTGCCATGGTGAGATAGAAGAAGGGGAGTTTTTCATGTTAATAAGATATTTTTAGGCCTTTAATTATTTGTCTTTTTTTTTTTATCCCTGTGGTATCGAAAATGGAATCGAGTGTCGACACGATTCCAGCAGCCATAACAACGACCTCTTGGCAACTTGTAGACTGTTCTCAAGAACAGGGGTGGACCTTCCCAGGAGGGTCCGGGCCGACCAAGATGGCCCCAAGAGCGCCGCGACGACTCATCCACGAAGTCGCAAAAGACCCCAGAACAGCATCCAAAGAACTGCAGGCCTCACTGCCTCGGTTAAGGTCAGAGTTCACGCCTCCACCGTCAGACAGACTGATCTGAAGGTGTGTGTCCCGTTACACCTGGCTGGGGGGGGGGTCAACACTTTTCCAGACAGCAACTGGGATTTCATCCTACTGTCCCTCAAGCGGTGAGCCGGGCTGTGCCCAAATGAGCATCGTAACTGAAACCGCTCGCTTCAACTGTTTTGCTCCCGAAATTACGGAGAAAGAAACGAGGCTGACGGGTATAGCTGTGGTTTTGTGTATGAAAAACACAAGCGCGACGGGCAGCAACAAAAGGACGCTCCCTGGAGAGCGGCCCCGCCGGACACAAACAGAGCGATGAAGCAACGCGTTGCAGACACATGAAGCAACAGCAAGCTGTTTTTGCTCCTGCTGGGCTCATAAAGGCAGAGGCTGCGTTGAAGCGGCTCGTCTTTATGAGCGCCAATGAAAGCTGTCGCGAGCAAAACAAGTTCAAAAGCCTCTCCGCTGCCATTTTTCCCCCCACACACACACACACACACACACCAAGAAAACACACACACACACACACGAGCTGAAGAATAGGAAGGAAGAAAGAATAATCAAGAGGAGGGTCTGAACGTAACTCTGTGTTGATGCCTGAGAAATTTCCAGCGACGGTGAACGCTGCGCCGGGCCCAAGGTGGCCTTCCACCTGGATTTATGTCCTGGTACAAAAACAAAAACAAAAACGCAACACGGCTGAAACCAAGCGGAGCGCAGGTGTTTGGGTTTTAATCAGTGCTCGCCCCCTCCTCGGTGAACGCCGGCGGCTGCTTATCTGCCTTGATGAGGCCGGCAGCGTCGGTGCTGAAGGCCTTTTCCGCTGACCAGAAGCAGATGGAGCGATTTCACCAGAAATGTGCTGTGACAACCTCAGCTGGCTGAGCTGTCTGCATATCAACAGCGGAGCCGCCCAGGTACAGTTTGTACATGTAACACCTGATGCTCTATAGAGGCAACCACAGATATATGCCACTGCCTCTACATGGGCATTTTTACGGCGGCCCAACCATAACTAGAGATGCGCCGATCCGATACCCGGGTTGGGTAATGTCTGGAGAACCAGCAGACGTGTCTTTGTGCCGACCCGACCAGCCAGCTTGTACTGGTGGGAGTTTAGGTTTTATGGGGCTTGTAAGGGTGCAGCAACAACCGCACTGCATTGTGGGATGCCCGAGCATCAGGAAACCGGCTTCTGTATGTTTACACCGTCTTTGAGCTCGTAGCAAACAGATAATGAGCAGTCTATCCAGCTACTGGGGGGGAAAAAATGATAATTCACTACTTCTATCTAAACAAAAAGGCTTTACTGAAAATGTTGCTTCCAGCAGAGGTTTGTTTTGGCATAGAAATAACGTAGAATACCTACATGGCCATTCTTAGTGACTACCACCTCAGCCCTTTCAAAAAGGGATTTTGCATTAAAGGTTACACGATAACCAGCTGGCATCAGTCGGAGCTGCTGTTCACAATATGCATAGTGAAACTAACCTTTGGAAACGAGGATCCTATTCAGGACATCCCTTGTGACTAGTGTGGTCAAAATAATCAATATCTCGATTTAATCCATACAACAGCAGAGGCTCAACCCCGCCACTCCCTGCAGCTTTTCCTGCCCGTCATAATTCTGCTGCTGGAGGTTTTTAAACTTCGCCATCATGGCGAGTACAGCCAGAAATTTGAAAAAATAATAACATAGGTACAAAAAATTCATAACCCTGTTTGTCGGCAAGATAAACGCAAAAGCTTTGTTCGGAGGAGCTTCCCTAAGGCAGACGGAGAGGAAAAAATGGAATTAGCTCTGCTAATGCTACAAGGTTCCTTTAGACGCTTAATCACACTTATAGCAAACTAAGACGGTCAGTAGAGCTCCTGTATCTACATCAGTGAAGACGTAACCCTCCTGGAAGATATAAGCTAATACTACACTGTTAAATATTAGCTTCAGGGACACAGACAACCCAGTGACGGGGTTCTGTCGATCTGAGCTCCCTCGTTGAGATGCGCTTCCCAAGTGGGCAGCTCTAAACCGCGCAACGCTCAGTTCTGCGGCGGTACGGGCCAACGCAGGAAAACGCTGATCAGCTGACAGCTCAGCCGGCCTAGAAATAGAGAAGCAACGAAACAAACTATTATTTCTCCATTTAGCTGGAAAGACGCTGAAGCCGAAAAAACAACAACTGAGGCTGATGGAGCAGAACGACGTGAGAAGCCAAAGCTCTTCCAGCTGATCGCTGAAGAAAATCTAATGCAAAATAAGCAGGAAGGCAGCGACAGTGCAGGGCAGCTGCAGGAAACATTTGCATGGACCAGACAGTTCTTCAATCTGTAAAAATACGTTTGTGTGTGCGCCAGATCCATGTTTGTTTGGAAACCATTTGTTTAAGCTGAGAATGAGTCTTCATTTGTCCCTCAGTAGCAACATTCAATTGTATCAGTGAATTTACAGGCACTAAAGATAAGACCGTATAACCAAACAACATGACTGCATGACTGAATCAAAGGAGAACACTTCCATAAAAGATATTAACACTTTATTAGTGTTATCTGCTCTACTGTCATATTTCTCTAATCGGGGCCTGAATTCTCCCCTGCTTACTGGTTTGACCAGAATTAAAGAAGTCAGAGTTACGTTTATCATATTGTAATAAATCTTTTTAGTTGTTAACCAGAAATATCCCTGCGCCTTGAAAACAAATGTTGCCGTGGTATCAGAAATGATATGGGGTATCTTTCTCAGTATCCGTGTCGCGTTTGAAACGTTAGCATCGAGACTTGTTCCACACATGTCGCTGGAACGGCAGTGAAAAGTAAGAGCTGAACGGAGTGTCGGTTCATCGCACCGGGCCGCAAAACTGAAAGCAGACATGCTCCGACATGGCACCCCAGCCAGGAAAGGGAGCCACTTGCCTTTTTAAAGAGAGCTTGATGACTAATGAAAGCGAGAAAAGCCCTCAGAACAAAATGGCACCAGAAAACAACGACGCGTGAAGTCAACCAGCAGCAATAAAGAGGCAGCAGAGCCAGTGATTTATTGCTCTTTTTGGCAGATGGAGGAGCGAGGCAGACAGAACAGACTCCCTGCAGGAGACAACCCTGTGAAGCGCTGGCTTTCCTCTAGATGTGGGAGCTTTTCCTTGCAGACATTAAACCTTACTGCTATAGTGCTAAAAAAAAGAAAGAAAGGGATTTATACATGCAATTCATTTTTCAGTAAGTAAAGAGGGGTTGCAACATTAGTCTTAATTATTTTGACAAGAACGGGTACATTTTTTTATTCCAGAAACTGGTTTGCATTTTTTTTTATTACACAAAAACAGAGAAAAAAAAAAAAACAATGAAACGGTCATCAAAGAAAATAAGAACAGAGTGCGCTCGCAGCGAAGTCAACGCAACAATTAACCCGAACGGCGGATAATTAAAGGAACCCACATGAGCCTTTGCGTGGTTCCGACTTCCTGTGAGTGTGGATAAGGGCGCGCCGAAGGGGTCCGGAAAACCCGAGCAAACCGGTGACGCCGCAGGACACGAAGATACTCGTCGTTCTTTTTCTAAGCAACCCCTGTTATCGCAGGCAGAGCGTGCTGATATGAATCCCAGCAGGAAATGATCACCAGCCGCTGCCACAACCCTGACGACAGCTCCAACTTTAATTGGCTGTTTATTGCCGCTTGGAAACCATATTAGGGGTTCGCTTTGGGATGCAGACGTGATGGCAGTTTACTTTTGCATGAAGCTGGCTGCAATATTTAAAGAAAAAAGAAAACCACAAACAAACCTGCAATGATGTTTCGAAAAATGAGGGAAGAGGGGGGGGATAAGAACTTTTCCTAGCCAAAAGTTCAGCTCTGCGTGTGAAAGAGGTGCAAACAAAGCATGTTCATCCTGGCAGCCAGGTGCCCCCAATTCAACTCTCCAGCTTGTTAAAAGCACCATGTCGGCCATGACGGACACCAGCGGTAATCCCAGAAGCATTTTATGCTCGCCGTGAAACTCTAGAGACAGGAAGATTATTCCTGAAAGGCAAACGTTCAAGACGGCTGCCGGGGTTCCTAGCAGCAGACGTCCCAGCAGGTTCACCTCCAGGGAAAACGAGCTGGAGCGCAAGAAAAATGTCAAACATCCCAGGAACAGCAGCCTAGACCCCGCATGCCTCCGCTAAGGGAGGTCAAGTCTGGAAAACAGGAAAAATACGTGGCAGGTAGGGCTGCTTTAACAGAGTCTTCTGCCAGAACATGGAGCGAGCAGGTCAAAGAGGACCATGATGCACTGCTCCATCAGGTCCTCTTGCCTGCTTAGATATCAGCCAACATCGGCCCTAAATATCGGTCGGCCTCTATATATAAAACACCCTCAAGATATTAATGCTACTAGACGAACCCAGACTGGAACGCTGTGGCATCACTGTGCAGAAATGACTGAATGCATCTAAAACCATGCTAAAGACACACAGAGTGGAAAGATGCACCAAGAACGTCTGCAGATGGATGAGACGAATGAAGCCAGACAGGGGATGATGGCGCGGGTGACAATGCTGGTTCTAAACCAGAAAAACAGACACCAGGGTGGTATTTATGACAAGTTATCGTTAGAGAGATTAGAGTACCCACAAACAGAAAAACGCTTAAAATCCAGTTAGGAGTTGTCGTCTGAGGCTCACTTTGATGTGCATCACAGACACGTGGCTGACGTGAAAGCAACAGAGGCAGCTTGCAGTTTGTTCAGTCGCCGTGTTTGGTCTAAATGTAGCGGTCAGCCAGAGTGGCGCACTTACTGTCCAGATTCTGACAAAGTGTGTTTAACTAGCTAGCTCTACATCCTCATGGCAAAAAAAAAATACCTGCGTATTTTCTGACATGGAAATGAACGGTTGGGACTGTTAAACTGTTTTTATGGGTGTCAACAAATTGACCATCGGAGGCAATAATCAAAGCACCTCTGGCTAATGAAAGCAACAAGATCCTCTCACATCCGTATCTCGATGCTGCCTCGACATCCAGCTCTTGAAGAGCCTCAAAGCGTAAAAGATAGAAAAGGCTTCAATATAAAATTCTGGATAACGCTCCACAGACCAATGAAGGGAGCAGGCATTTCACAGAAAGAGAGATCCCAAAAGACCAGTGGAGATGCAACAAACAGCACAGGCTATACAAAAGCATTTGCACCCCCTGAATCCTAAAAGCGACAAAGATTTTTAGATACAAATGAATGTTCGAACACACGGCAGTGCCGAATTATACAGTGGAGGAAAATAAAAATGTATTTTTTCGGCATCCTGAAGAGCAAGGAACCCAGCAGACCGGTCAGGGAGGAAGTTTAAAGCCGGGTTAGATTATAAAGCAGTACTCCAAGCATTGTACATCTCACGGAGCTCTGCTCAAACGACTAACTACAAACCCGTCTACCTAAACCGGCATGTCGAGCAGCGCTGGCTTTGCTCAGAGACGCAGCCAAGAGGCCCATGGGAACTCTGGGATAGCCGCAGAGATTCACAGATCAGGCAGTAGAATCTGCTGCCCTGACTCCCACTACTCATCCACTCCATAAATCTGCCATTAATGCAAGCCAGACAGAAAGGGGAACTTTTTTTTTTTTTTTTAAATGATTCTTCAAAAAGAAAGTTACGACATCCTGTTTAAAATTTCCCAAAAGCAAAGTAGGGAACACGGCTAATATGGAAGAAGATCCTCTGCTCAGGCGAGCGCTACACTTGACCGGTATGCAAAAGTGCGTGGCGTGAAACTGACACCGAGCGTCACATGGCGGGGGCAGCGTCATGCTGTGGGAAGAAGACGTCTCTGGCAAAGCTGAGCCCGAGCTTAGGGGGTCGACGGCTGGAGCTAAACGCCGGACGACCCTGGAAGAAAACCTGCTAAACTAGCCAAAACATGGAGGCGGAGCTACGGGTGGATTGGTTTAGTTCACAGGGGGTGTTAGAATGGGACGGCAAAAAAATAAATAAAAAATAAAGAGAAAGAAAAGACCAGCCGTTAATCCAACGGAGAATCTGTTACGGGACTTTAATTGAACTTCAACAGCTGCTCCATCCAGTCTGAGGAAGAGGAGGGGGAAAAAAAGGGACTTCCAATCATTTTAATTTCTAGTTGTGCAAAGCCGGTAGAGACACATCCCTAAAGACTTGAGGCTGTAATTGGAGCCAAAGCTGGCTCTACTAAACCCTGACTCAGTGGGGCGGGATACTAATCCACGCCAGACTACATTTTTCTCACTGCAAAATATAGAAAACCACCTAACCTTTTACTTCTACTTCACAATCAAGCCCCACGTCCCTGTAAAGTACAGCGAAGCTTTGTGACCAACATGATGAACTGGGCTGGGGGGGGGGGGGGGGGAACTTTTGCAGGACACCGTTGAACCTTTTCACCACAGCACTGTGGACAGTGTTCCAGCTGTTGCAGGCTGCAAAAAGGAAACTATTTGTTAATTTACATTAGAAGTAAACTTGGAAATGACCAAGAGCACATTTTGGCAGAACCCCGCTGCAGATCAAAGCTCCGGCTTCCTGAACTGAAGCCGATAAAAGGAAGCCATCTTATTATCTTTACTTATTTATTTAACACAGATCCAGGATAACAGCTGGGCCGATCTGATGTCGGGAGCTGAATAATGCACGCCATGGCAACAAGCAGAGGTGACCAGTCGGATTGAAAAGAGATCAAAGCGCTGTTGTGGCGATAAAGTTTTTAAAGTCTCACCTCCTCGTCCACCGTTCCTGGACGATCCTCGGTTCTGCGAGTCTTCCCAGTATCTCCCCACGCATCCTCCCATGGCTGGAGGAGCTCTGGACGATCTCTCTCTCTCTGTCTGCCGATTGTCACTGGATGACCAGGGGGCCCATGGCGGACCTGGACGAGGAACTAGGTCCGACACGGAGGGGCACCGGTGGCAGGTAGAACGCTCTGAGCCTGACGTCTCATCCGTGTCCACGGTGTGGGCGACCCAGAGAAGGCGTTTCACAACTCGGAGCCTGAGGTCTCAAGTCGGTTTGAGGGCTTTCTCGTCTTGTGTGAGAGGACCGCGTTTGTGCTTGGATCCGACAGCGCGTCACAAAACAGTCGCTGTTTAAGCTTCTCGGCACCAACGTGTCTGGATTCCAGCTCGCGTGCCCTTACGGGTCACTTGGGAGACGGTCGCAACGCGCTAACGAGCTACCCAGTTAGCCAGTTAGTAAACACAAAACTTCAGCCAACCGACATCATTTTTTCCCCCGCTTGCTGGAAGTCACACAGGCGCCACGGAAGACGTTCTGGTGCCCACGGAAGCCCAGAGCGAAGACGGACTAGGTTCCCCCACGAAGCTGTCTCAAAAGCAGCGCGTCTTTACACGGAAAACGTTTCCTCGCGCTGGTAAAAAGGTGACTCGGAGCGGTGAGCTAACGCCACCGAACTTTTTTTTGACACGCATGCGCACAAGCAGAGAGGCAGGTAGGTTCATCTTTAAAGGGAACTGCTGAGTTACCGTACGGCACTTTTATCACACCCTGCTTCCGCTCTGTTTAATGCATTTATTCAACAGATGGGGACTAATAAAGAAATTTCTTTAAAAAAATATTTTATTTTACTTGGTTTTAGTTTTGGTTTTTTTTGTCTTTTATTCACATTCTACACTACCTGATCTCAAAAGGAAATGGTGAATGTTTTGCCTGTTCACAAATTCTAACACAGAGCTAACGTCAGTGACCGTAACGGAGGGAAATGAATGCAAAGCTTCATTAAAATTTTACTGTAGCTTTGCATTATTTTCTTTAGTTGTGCTATTTTTTTTTTATTTTGATTAGTTTCTTCTTAATTGGCTCCTTTTTAAAACATACCGATAGATTTTTTTCGATGTTCAAATCCCTTGAGTTTCTGTGAAGCTGAACTCAAATCATAACGGGGGGGGGGGGGCGGTAAAAATTTTTAGTTTACAGGTTTTAGTTGTTCTTCTTATGTTCTACAGTTAGGTTGAAGTGAAAATTGCTTAACCATAAAAGCGTTTGAAGATTTACATAAAATGTGAACTCCACAAAATTATTGTGTATAATCCCTATACTTAAGTTATGTAAAATATTAAGTATAACGTATAGCTAAGTCATGATTATCGGACACATTTTTTTTTCATCGCAATGGCGGAAACGGTCTTTGCCCTTTTTCACGAATTGTGATGTTTGGAATTCCGAGAGTACATGAATGCATCACCCAGTTCAAACTATGTCAAGTCGAGAGCATGCTTTGAGATTTAAGAAATACTTTTCTTTCTTAAAAAAAAGATAGCTGCTGCCAACTCAAAGCTTGTTTATTTGTTGTCTTTTGTTTTATTCCGTGGCTTTTGATGCAGCTACAGAGACGCAAGTTGTTCGTGACCGACCTAAGCTTTCTGGCGCATGCGCTCCAGCGCCCAGCGAGAGCGAGAGAGGCGCGATGGCCGCAGAAAGTCCTCTGCTGCTGTCTCTGGTGGAGGAATTTGTCTCCGGACTACAGGACAGCAAGGCAAAGGATGCTGCCACAGGTAAGGGTGGCTCCTCTGTACTCTGTGCGATGTTCCAGGGGAGGATTCGGCGTGGAAGAGGCGCCAGGGAGGCTGCCGGGCTGCGCTTAAAGGAGTCGCTGCTGCCTTAACTAGCTAACTTAGCACCACAACATCCTGTGTGGTAACGCAACAGCCCCGCGATACAAAACAAGTATGCCTTGAAGCCGTTCTTTTCTCTTATTTCTCTCCGTGGCTGCACGCCATTTGGAGCTTTATTTTGTGCTGTCAACACGACTTTCGGGTCGCCGGTCCGCTGCGGTTTAACCGCACGCTGCCTGCTAGCTACTGCTGATGTGTTTAGGTCCGCATGGTTAAAAAAAAAATAATAATCTGTCAGCAAATCCTCTGAAATGACCTTTGAACCCGCCAGTACAGCTGGGTCTTCTGTAGGTTCGGAGAAGAGGTGACTTCGTTTACCCACGCGTGTTTGCGCGGAGTTTGGTGCGTGCAGGTGCAGCTTACTAAACTCCTTTCTGTCTGCTCAGGTGTCAGAGATGGACGGTTCACGGTCCTGCAGCTGGTGGAGGCGCTGGGGTGAGCTTTCAGCAACTTTCCAGGGAACACAGCAAAGATCACCAACACATTGTCCAAAGGATTGTCTAGCTAGTGTTGATATTTATCCGTTTTAGAGCTGGCTGAAGTAAAAGTTTTGGGAAAGTAGTTGCTATGCTATAACGTTTCACCTGCACACATTTGCAGGTAGATGTTCACATTTGCTTAGGATTAGCGTCAATGTCATTCATTTGGGGCTTTATTGGTGCGGACTGTACATATAAACAAGTATCCACACGCTGTTACTGTGGCTTTAAATGATTAGGGAAGGCCCAGAGGATTTCATAAATGTGTTAGCTTCTGATTGGTTAATTCACAGACTATTGGTTAGGGCTGGATATCATCTTGGATGAGCCAATTCGATACGATTCTCGATACGGCTCAGCTTGATTTGATTTGACTCCAGTATCGATATTTATTACTTTCAAATTAATGCTCAGTCATTCAATTAACAAAACCAGCCAAATGTTATATTTATGTTCAATTTATTGAACACTGATATATTAACAGGAAAATAAAGTCCATTTGGTTCAATGCATTTATCGTATCACGGAAACCACAAATGTCCTCATCGTCTGATTTTAGGGACGAAGGCACTCAAGAAGGGCTGGGTCATGTGGCTTAGAAATAACATCTCTAAAATCTCCAAATGCGATGAATTGATTTCTTTCTTTTTTTTATTACTCCTTTTTCGTTTCACAAAAAGAAATTAAAGGAAAGTATTTTAAAAACTTGCTTTTATTTTAAGCATTTCGTCTGGCGGCTGACCTGAATTCAAAGTGCAACTAAATCCAAGCTGTGAAACGTGCTTGAAAATATAACAAAATGTTTGCTGCTAGTGGTTTTACACAATGAGCCAAGAAAGACTTCCTCCGTGTAACTTCAAGCTAACTTTAAAAAAAGTAAATAAAAGTTCTTCGTTTTATTTTTGCCAATATATTTTGTTTAACACATATTCAGCTTTGCTTGTTTTTCCTCTTCGTAGACGAGTGCACTGGGAGAATAAAATCCAGATTTTTCCAACAATGAAATCTTAAAAAAAAAAAAAAAAATTCTAATTAATCGATATATGGCCCAGCTCTACCCAGAGCTGAACGTGTTTTCGGTGTGGAACGTGTGGATCAAGGTCAGAACCTTTTGAAGCTGCTGGCCGAAGTGGGAGGGTTGTCATCCACAGTGAGGTGTGCCCGGCACCAGCTACGGGTTACAGGCCACTAAGCGAGAAAGCAGCCATTACTGTAAAACCTTACGTTTCTGAGAACTAGATGGCATCATGGGAAAAAAAGAACATTATGTGGAAATACTGAAGCAGCAACTTGAGACATCAGCTAGGAAGGTAATCGGTCTTCCAAAAGGACCCTAAGAATACCACCCAGCTAATGTCATGAGGACCAAAAGTCCAGCTATTCTGAGAAGCTTGTGGAAGGATTTTTTTTTTTTTTTTATTTCTTTAAGTTTACTTCATAGGGACAGATAACATAGAGAAACTGTGAGATCAGCAGTCCCATGCGTGCATCATGCTGCCTGTAGTCATGGGGAATGAGTTGAAAGTCACACTAACAACCTAGTATCACCATGTATCATTATGATCGTTACGCTAACGCTCTAATTTCAGCGTAATTCTGACAACTTTCAGTGTAACGGTCCATCACGCTGAAGAGAACCCTGCTGTGGTCAGGACTATTCCATGGGCTCAGACTGGCCTGCAGGAGCCACAGCGTTGATGTGCGTTTGGGATCATTGACTAATGGGAGGTCCCAGTTGTGTCCAAACTTTTAACTACGTGGCTCTTGATCAGCAGATAAGCAGCAAAACCTGCAAGCAGTCCTCCCTCTGCATCACTCCATCCACCTTGTGTGATACCCCAGTACCACTGGCAGCCCCACAGCCTGATGCTGACTCTACCGTGCTTTACAGCCGGCCCACTTTTCTAAGGCATCTCCTTAACTCAGCCAAACATCCATCTTGAGGTAGCTCAATCTTTTTTTTCCTTCAAAACTTTTCTCCTGAAGACATTCAGCTTCTTCATGTTGGCACCGTCACATTTTAGCCATGCCCCCCCCCTCAGTCCTGGAGGACCGCCGCCGGGGTTCCAGCAGTTTCCTGTTAGCGACAGGTTGGAGCCTCGGTGGTTCTTTGGTTCAGTTTTCTTTCATTTAAGGGAGAAAGTTTGGGTCCTCTCACATTCCTTAAAATCTATACCTTGTATCATTCTGAAAATGTAAGGATATAAAAAAACTCCATAATATTTACTGCATCAACCCTCGTTTCTAAAACTGCTGTTGTCATCCTTCCATGCTGTAAATAGATGTATAAAAGCCCCAAATGAATGCCTTTGATACCACTGATGCATGTTTGTAGATCTTCTGAGCAGAACTATAAGGGCTGTAGTTTGGTCCTGGAGTGAGTCACGGGCTTTACTCTGAATCTGAATTTCTCCAACACTGGTATATGTTCTTCCTCTCCTGGTGCAGGCAGAGCCTGACTAGTTCTCAGCCTCACACTCGGGCCCGGGGGGTGCAGCTGCTCTCTGACGTTTTACAGGAGAATCACACGGCGCTAACAGAGAGAGAAGGTACGCAGCGTCTGCCTTTACTCTTCCAGCGTCACTTAAAATTTGGTGGCCCTTTTTTTTTTTTTTTTTTTTGTCAGACCCAACAAGTTGTGATGAGTTTCCCTCCTTCACAGTCGAACTGCTCCTCGCCTTCTACGAAAACCGCCTGAAGGACCATTATGTCATCACGCCGCCCGTTTTACGAGGCCTTCAAGCGCTCGTAAGTGTCTGCTGGGCGGATTAACCGCAGCGGCGACGTCTCAGAGAGAAATTGGACAAGAGTGAAAGGAGTAACCGACCGCTTCGGGTGTTCGTGGCTTTGGCTTTTTGTTGTTTTTCTTCCAGACAAAATCCAGGATGCTGCCTCCTGGTTCAGCCGTGTCGATGCTGCGGTCCTTGTTTCAGGACGTCCATGTTCAGGTGAGGCTCACGCCGGCTTTAGTGCGACGGAATGAGCTAATCTCAATCCAGAGTCCCCTGTAAAAGTCTTCACGCTTCTTTAAACCCGTTGCTCTTCTTCACACGTTACAAACCACAAGCTTTAATGCACCGTAGTGGTATTTTATGTGACCAACTAGGGCTACACAATATAGATAAAAAGCATATCGATAAACTAGAAATCATATTGATCGATATCGATAATTATCAACCATATCAAAACATTTATTTTAAGTGCAGCCCTGCCCATTTTACGCTGTTGCTTAGCGACCTATTTTTAGTACAGAACACACAAACACTGAATTCAAACTCAACCCTTTATTCAAGCAACTATTTATCAAAACTGCAAGTTTTCAAAAATTAAAAAGAAGGCATGCTCTCTGAGCTCTTTGAAGGGGGCGGAGCTTGGTGACGGAGCGTTCCTTGGTCTGCGTTGTGATTGGTTAGGAGGATGTAACAACTGTCGGATTAACCTACATGATGGGCTAGAAAGCAAAAGGAAGGAGAACTGTTATTCTATTGAACTTTTTATTGACCTTTTTTTCTATCATCGATACGTCTATCAATTTATTTTGTGTGAAAAGGTGTCCCCAGAGCCCGATGCTGCTGCCGCCATGCAGGCTTACAGCGCTTTGTGGTGGGAATGGTGTCATGTTTGATTTTCTCCACATTTAGCGAGTAGACATAAAAGGTTAGTGTTGCTCTCATCCGACCAGAGGTAAACTTTATGCAGAACTTCTGATGGCTTCCTTTAGTCGGTGGTTTTCATCTGGCCTTTTTATGAAGTCCAGATTTGTGGAGTGCACATCTGATTGATGTCCTGTTAACAGATCCTCCCACCTAGGGATGGGTAATGTTAGAGATTTATTGACACCACTACTCTTAACGATATTCCTTATCGATGCCGTATTTTATCGGTACCATTATCGCTACTTTTTTTTAATCAAACAAAAGGGTAAAAAAACCAAGTCATGATCACTGACTGGTTTCTTTTTTAAACATGAGAGCAGAACGTTAGCCCCGCCCATCAGGCCCCTCGGTGTGTGTGCTTCTTAAGGTGGAGAAGATCGGCAAAACAATGTTGTTTGGGCTGGAGTCTTCCTGAAAAAAAAAAGAATGCGACCTTAAAAATATTGTTAAGAGGACCGACAAGGCTGAAGGTTGTCGTGGCCCCGGGGCCGTTTTGGTACCCACTCCTACTCCCACCTAATGTTCTCACTAATGTTCTCTAGCGAACCTCTGAGGCCTGCACAGAATAGCCCAACACTTTCAAAGTGGACTTACTTGTCTTGATCAGAATAAAATGGATCACAAACGACTATAGTTCTTATTCATTGCTTTGACTTTGAGCTGTTAAAGTCCACATCATCATCACTGTCTCACTGTTTGCTGCACGCTATCCCCGTTTACACAAAGCATCACCTACATGCAGTAACTGACCTCCGCGGTGATTTTCTGCTCGCTATGCTCTGGGAGGCACACCCTCCTAAATGAAATGAATGACATAGATCTCCTCTGACGTGTACGACCATGTGTCTCTGTTGTCCCCCAGTCACTGATGCTGGCAGAGCGAGCGTGCGTCTACAACATGCTCATCAACCTGATGGAAAGCAGGGAGGACGGTAAGAGACAACCGGCCTGCCCCAGGATAGAAGCCGCAGACCTTTGGTCTCCTGGAAGGCATCTATCTAGCTGATGAATGATCCGTTTGGTTTGTCTCAGAGGAAAAGGCTGTGCCAGATTTGGGAACCGTTCACAGAGACTTTCTACATTATTGCTCAAGTTTAATTTTAAATTTGAAGTGTGGTGTAAAAGTGCTCCACGGTGGGCGTCGCCTAGGAGTTGATGGGGGTTTTATCTTTGTATCTGTAAAGCCGTCCTGTTTTGACGTTCCACAGAACTGAAGGGCTTGGGCGCCGATTTTGTTTTCGGCTTCGTCCAGTCGATGGACGGGGAGAGGGATCCCCGCAACCTCCTGTTAGCTTTCCAGATTGCCAAAAACATCGTTCTCCGAGGATACAACATGGGTAAGAAGAGACGGAGCGCCCAGTTGAGTCTCTGCTGTGTCTCTGAGTGCTCCCCTGACTGCTGCTTTCTGTCTCAGGCAAGTTCACAGAGGAGCTGTTCGAAGTGACGTCCTGCTACTTCCCCATTGATTTCTCCCCAGTAAGTCGCTGTTTATCCAGCTGGCCAGAACTCGCAGCTTGTTAGAGAACGGGAGCGCAGCAGACAGACGCGTCACCCGAGGCTTCCTGTGGCCTCAGACGATCTGAGGAGAAAACGGTGACTCGGTCCTCGCCTCTATGTCTGCTGGTTGCAGCACACCAGCAGAGAGCTTCTCCTGTGATAGCAGCATGGCTTTCCACATGCTCAGATTAGGTGGGAAATATAGACTAGTGGAGGGTTTTTTTTTAGGCCCAATTCTGCTAGGTGCATGTCTCCTATTGCAGTGTTTAGATAGTTTGTTGTGAAGCCCCATTTTGACAGCAGGTTGATGTTGGTCGGCTTTTCTGAAGAAAAGCAAAACGCTTTACTATTACAACATTCATTTCTTTTGTTAGGAGCAAAATGACTCAAATGCTTTTTTCTAATGTTGCTAATGTAGTTGTTTTGGGTCATAATGAAGTTTTCAAAGCCCCGTGTGTCGAGGTGATACCTGCGGGTGTGTTGGTTCAGCTTCCTGTGCTCAGGGCAGCTCAGTGACATCAGGCTGTGTCGTAGACGCGGATGTTTTTACAGATGCACGTTTTTTAAATGACGGCTTGATTTAGATCAAAAGTACACGTTATACTTTTTTATCTTTATAGTTCTAATGTAAAAAATATATATATATTTGGCCTTTATTTATCTTTTTTTTAAACATAACAGGGAATGCTCTTATATTATGAATTAAGAGACAAGACATGGGAACAGAATGGAAGCAAAACAAACCAGTCATTTATTCATTTCTGAAGCATTTTAATAGAACCTAAAATAACGAGTAGAGCTGAAATGGTTTCTGGACTGGTTGCAGTACCCCGGGTCCGGTTCTGTCCTCCATAAAGAGCCACAGGCTGCAGAGCCCCATCCTACACAGACGCTGTCCTCTGCAGGGCCCCCTTCTCTACCGTATTATTGCTGGAGCACCATCCAGAGATTAACGTGGGATTATTGAACATGTTCAGTCATTCATGGACCAACGGGGTATTGGTATGGTAGCTGAGAGTTGTCGGACAGAACCACTACGGCTGGGTTTAGTGTCTCACAGGTGACCATAGTGTGGTTGTGCAGCAGTAGCTTTTAACGTGCGATTTCTAAATTCTAGCCTCGGCTTCTGTAAACATGCGTGTTTCATTATGTCTTTGTCCCCCCCCCCTGTCCAGCCACCCAACGACCCCCACGGCATCACCAAAGAGGATCTCATACAGGCCCTGAGGGCCGTCCTCACTGGAACCCCTACATTTGCAGAGGTAGGGCGCTATCATCACGCTGACATTAGAGCTGTTGCAGGACCTGTCTGGGTCTGAAAGCGCTCCTGTTTTCCAGTTTCTGTTGCCCCTCATCATCGAGAAGCTGGACTCAGACGTTCAGAGCGCCAAGCTGGACTCGCTGCAGACTCTGGTGAGAAATGCATCTTGGACACAAAAGCCGCTCCCAGCCGGGAGAAGCCTTTAAGACTTCATGGGGCGGCAATAGGATGTTGAATCGGCTTGCTGCCTTTCAGGCTGCCTGTGTGGGACAGTATGAACACAAGGATTTGGCTGAATTCCTGGAAGGACTGTGGAGCTCTCTGCGCAGAGAGGTTTGTTTCAAGCACTTTTAGATGTAAACAGAGATGGCGTTTGTCCGTAGGATTGACTTCATTTTTATTCAATATGGTAAAGGATAGGTTTTTAAAGAAAAACATTATTTAATTATCTGCATGTCTCTTCCTCTGTTTTTTTTTTCTTATTTAATACCTTTTTAAGCAACTTCATGCTGGAAATAAGCTTCAGGGCTTTTTTTAGCCATTTAAGTTTGGATCACTTTTAACACTTTTTACTGTTAGCCCGTTTTACAAGAAGCCCGACAGTCTAGTGTTTGATATTAAGGCTGGACTCTGTGTCTCACCGTAGGTGTTCCAGACATCCAGCGAGAAGATCGAGTCAGCAGCCCTCGCTGCTCTCACCGCGCTCACTTCCTGTCTGTCTCGCTCTATTCTCAACTCCGACTCTGAAGACTCCCTCAGCACCTTCCTGGACCTGCTGCTCAGAGGTGGGCGGCAGCTTTTTCACACGTGCTTAGCGAAGATCTACAGAGAAAACAGCGCGACTTGCTGAGAAATATACCTGTTAGGGTATATGGATTCATCCTCCTGCCTCTGTTACACATGTAATGGCGCTTTGCTAATGTCTTCATGCTCATTCATTTTTTACATTTTGTAACGTTGCAACCACAGACTTTAACTTATTTTACCGGGATTTTATGTGATTTACAAAACAAAAAGTTCAGCATAATTGTGAAGTAGTTTGCCTCAAGCCAAGCAGGGAAAACCACTTTCCACATCATAATTATGTTCTACTTTGTGTTCAGGCACATAAATTCCAGTGGATTACATTAGAGGCTACGTATGAAAAATGTGGAAACCGTTTAGGGGTGTGAATATTTCTGCGTCTGTTCTCAGCTAAACCCGCAGACTCTTTATTTCAGACTGCAAGCACCACCTGTTTGAGCCTGACTTGAAGCTGGTATGGCCCAGCGCTAAGCTGCTCCAGGCCGCCTGCGGCGCCTCCTACAGGGCCAGCCACATTATAACAGCCGCTGTCGTGCCCCCTCTGGTCGAGCAGTACAACAGCAAGACACAGGTATGACAGAAAGAAACATCGGTGTGTTAATTAGGCTTCAAACGCGGGGAGGGACACGGTCAAACTCCCCCGTCTCTGCAGTGTTCCCACAGACGGACGTTGTTGGAAGTGGTGCAGCGATTCGTTCAGTCAACAGCTTCCTGTCAGTCTTCAGACCACGGTAAGTGCTGCTAGCCCCGTTCAGCACCCCAACTCGCCTTAGCTACCTGAAACATTGCAAAGAATTTCCAAAGTAGTCGTTCTGCATGTTTTTCCCTTGCATTTGTTCAACTTGGGTTCCTCTCCATCACACGTTCATTGAAAATGAGCCTTTAATGTATCTCTGACATGGACTTTTTCTGCAGTAGTTTTAGTCGAGCTGAAACGTCCCCTTATTGGTGTAATAAATATTTCAAAATGTTGGTAAGTGTGGACACATTTGTCCAATAAAGCTAAAAATAAATTGTAACGGAGACGTGGTGACCCCTAAATGACCCGTGTTCAGCTGGTAGAGCTGGAGAGTAATGGTGGAGGCCAGGTTTCTTCAGAGGGCCTTTGGAAGACAAACGGGCCACAGCATCACAGATCTTCCACCCCACATGATTGTGGAGATTAGGCTGCCATTCCCAATAAGATCAATCAGCCCCATCTTCCACACAGTTCCAGTTAAGTCAGAGCAGAGTTTGGCAAACAGTGCAAGTTTACAATGGTGACAGTAGGACAGCAAAGGCGTTTTCCTACCTCTGATACAGGGTTCAGCCAGTTTTAATTCCTCTTTAAGAACTGCTCTGTAAGAAGATATAGAGCCAGGAGGGAAAATGTGTACTTTACAGCCTTCCTGCCATCAGCAGTCATTTTGTCAGGAACAGAGGAGATGACACGCTGTTGGAGAGCAGCCTCTGTAGAGCCGATTTTAAATATTATCTAAGAGAAAGGTGGATTTGGAGTTGATATTTTTGCTCTGTGTAGCATCTCAGTGTTGGCATGTAGTGTGGTTTACACAGCTAACACAGAAACACCAGCCTGTGTGTGTGTGTGTTGTAGAAAATGTAGATCCTCAACTCTTAGGATTTGGGGGGGTGGACTACCAACGGAGCCAGATCTATCAGGTTTCATGATAGACTAGAGGAGCAGAGCAAGGCCTTCAGCCTTCCTGTTATCTCTTGGAAGTCTTGCTCTCTCCTGCAGCCCGAACGGAGCGGACACGACGCTGAAACGGCCTGACTTTGAGTCCACTTCCATCGTCGCTAGAGCAGTGTTGTGCACGGCGCCTTCGCTGATAGGAGAAACAAAATAACCTGCTGTTTGCTGCTGACCTACCCGAGTGCCTTTCTCTCTGTTCCCTCCCGCCGTCCTAGACGAGAGCTTGTTTTCAGCGCACAAAGACTCGCTGTGCAGCGTGGTGTTTTCAGCCCTGTCTGAAAGTAACTCCAGCCTCCAGATCACCGCTACCTCTGTGCTCACCTCCCTGGCCCAACAAGCAGGTGAGACGCACCGACAGACCTCCGTTTGCCTGTTCGTGTGATCAGAAACGCTCAAAGAAACCGAGCCGGTCTCCCCCCCCCCCGTCCCCCAGGTCTGCTGTCAGACGCCGACATCGAGCTCGCCGTGGATCACCTGACCAGGCTGCTGCTGACAGACGAGGACGAGAGAGTCAGGTGAGCTCTGGATGGCCAGTCGTCCCCCCCCGTTGCCCCCCCCTGCGTCCGGTCTAATGGTTTCGTGCCCTGTCTGCGTTTAGCCTCGCCGCGGTGGAGTGTGCCGGAGCCTTGGCTGAGCAGCACCCCGCTGCCTTCATCACTAAACTCATCCCAACGTTAAAGGAGGAGATGTTTTCTGGTGAGCGGATGACACCGATGGAAATCCACAATCTCTGAATTCTTGCAGTCTGGATGAAAACAACTCTCTTTTGTTTTTGTTCCCCCTCCACCATCAGACCAAAGAGAGGCGTCTGAGCTACATTCCCATCATGCAGTGCGTCAGCGCTGTCTGGCTGCTCTGGCCGCAGTGTCCGTCCGAGCCAGTGTTGTCCGGGAGAGCACGCCCGTCCTCCTGGACGTCCTCGGCTCAGCACACGCAGGTAACCTGCCTCCGCCGCGCCTCCTCCACGCCTCCTCCACGTTCGGCACCGGTGGGTGGAAGCACTAACGCCATCGTCTGCTCAGATCCCGCCCGTTTCTCCGCGGACGAGGCGGCGCACGCGTGCCTGAGCCTTCGGAAGATAGCAGAGCGGGCTCAGGTCGACGAGGAGACGGGCCGATGCTTTCACGACGTCATCGTCCCGCGCCTGCTGTCCCTGGCGCTCCAAGCTGCCCTGCAGAGTGAGCAGCGGACTTTCATTCACGCCACGTTTTAGTGCTGAAGTCCTAACTTTGTTCCTTAACCTCTGTGTTTCACAGACGAGGCGTCATCTGGCCGTGCTAGTCCTCTGGTGGAGGAGGCGGTCCTGTCTGCTATGGTTCCTGTAATCAGTACCGCCTGCTCCCGGCTGCACGCCACGTTAGTACAAACACTTCTGCAAATATCTGACCTTGTTTGGATAACGTTGAGCAAGAATGCATTAAATTAACAGTGAATTCTCTTTCCTGCTGCCCTACGCTCCGTTTCCTCTCACCGTTCCTCTCCAGCACATCTCCCTGTTCTGTTTCATTGCCCTCGTTAGTGAGCCTCTACGATTTGTTGGTGCTGTGTGCTGACGTTAGCCGCTTTTCACACGCCTGTGGTTTCCTGTTGGGGTGTTTCGTGTCACCAGGTTTGCAGAGCAGACGGCTTCGAGGGCCGTGTCTCTCTTCCTGGACGGCGACGTCTCGTTTTTACCCGACAACTCCTTCCCCTCGCACATTCAGCCGCTCCAGGTAGGCACCAGCCTCCCAAACCCTAGTCTCCCTAAGCACTTTAGTACCTAGTCCCGTTAAAACCACACACTTGGATTTGTAAGAATAATAATTCCTTTATTGTCTCGCAGTGGGGAAGTTGGGGTGTGACGGGGTGGTTTGCTGAGGTTTGGGTCTGCAGGTCTTTAGGGGGTATATGTCTACCAGCTTTGCCCTGTTCTTGCAATAATTGGTCAAACTTAGTCAACCACCATGTTTTACTGTGAGACGCAGTGTTAGGAGTCCCCACAGGGAAACTATATAAACTAAATGAGTCATTTCACAGGATTTTATTTTGGGTCGTCACACTAAAAGGGGCCTGAATACAAATACATGGCAGTCTTTCAGCTTTTTGTTTGACAGATCGAAAACCACCATCTGCCAAATAAATGAGTGCACTAACATCTATAACATTAAACGTTTAACATTGAACATTAGCTATATTTAAGGTTTTGTACCGTGACAGGACAACATGGGAAGAGGTTTAAGGGCTAGGAATACTTTACCCAGGCTCTGTATAGGAGTTTTCCCTCGCTCCGTACCTGATTACACACACTTCTTTCCTCTCTCCGTTGTGTTGCATTGTTTGAAGTGTGACTGTTTCCCCAGAAGCAGCAGCAGCAGGAGGAGGATTGGTGGCGTCAGTCCCAGCTGGTGTGTCTGCTCATGGCCTGTGTGTGTTCGTTACCTCGCAGTGTGAGTCTCAGCCCCAGTTCTTTTCCTGACTTCACTAAATAGAAAACGCTCAGGAAGCTTTTGTTTGGAGGCTTCTGAAGCTGGAGGTGTGTGTGTGTGTGTGTGTGTGTGTGTGTGTGTGTGTGTGTGTGTGTGTGTGTGTGTGTGTGTGTGTGTGTGTGTGTGTGTGTGTGTCCTGTAGGTGGAGGTGCCCCAGGAGGAGCGCTTGCTGTCTGAGTTGGAGGAGCTGAGCTGCAGCTGCAGCCACCCGCTCTCGTACACGTCTGCTGCCAAGTGCTTCGCCGGCCTGGTCAACAAGAAGCCTCAGGGTGCGTTTGAGCGTCGGCTCCCAGGTTTGTCTGAAACGCTCCTCTGAGCCACAGACGGGCTGTGACGTTGTTGTTGTTGTGCCTGTAGGCGCTTCTCTGGACAGCTTGATTCAGAGAACGGTGAAGAGACTGGGCAGCGAGCTGGACCGTCCCTCCTCCCCGATGCGCACCCAGGCCTTCACACTTCTGATCTGGGTGAGGGTGGCTCCGCCCGGATCGTTTTTGTTTTCAGTCTGGAGCTCTGAAACTGTGTGTGTGTGTGTGTGTGTGTGTGTGTTCAGGTCGCAAAGGCTCTGCTGCTGCGCTACCACCCTCTGTTCTCAACGCTGACCGACAAGGTGAAAACGCCGACTAACGCTTTGTGCCGGCGTCGCGGCAGCGAGCGGCCCGGGTGTTAAACTGTCTGACCCGTTCTGCGCAGCTCTTCTCCCTGCTCGACGACGCCGACCTCGGCCCGGCGGCCGCCGACGGCTTCTCGCTGCTGATGAGCGACTCGGCCGACGTCCTGAACCGCGGGTGCCACGCCGACGTGCGCATCATGTACCGCCAGCGCTTCTTCAGCGAGAATTCAGCCAAGCTGGTGCAGGGCTTCAACGCTGCGCCACAAGGTGGGAGGCCGGAGCCCTGCAGGGGGGACTCCCCCCGCATGTGTGCGGCATTTTAACTTGGGCTTTTTGCTTTTATTTGTATTTTTTTCTAGGTTGCGACGCATAACTTAAGACAGTGGTTCCCATACTGTTCGTGGTGGGCCCCACTCTGATTTAAAAGAAAGTTTTCACACCCTCCCCCAACCATCTTTTTGACAGTTGACCAAAGCTGTAGCAGCTCAACCTGGATGTGTCTTAGTAAAGGTGCTGGAAGCCAAAAATTTCTCCAAAAGCAAAGATTTCTGCACTTTATCTGTGTACGATTACACTGTTTAATGTAAGCTTTGGGTCAGAAAGACCTTCAACAGAGACATTTGCCCACTGACGTAAGGGATTCTTTAAAATCAAGACCTGGATATTTAAGTTAGTTTTTTTTTTTGAGACCGTCGTCCCGTTGACACGCTGAACCGCGTCCAGGTTACAGCCACGAAATTGGAGGTAGTCCTCATTCTTCATTAGTCCAACACTTTTGTGCACCAGTGCCACTGACAATGACACAGATCCTCAGCATGACGGGGCCTCCACCATGCTTCATGGTTGCTACACTGCTTCCAGGTCTTTAAGCCTTGTGGCTGGGAATTTCAGTTCTGTTCAAATGCTCGTTTGGGAGCAGGGGCTTCGGTCAACGGTGACGTAAAATGAGCTAAACTGTCAATAGTGAGATTTATGGTAGGCCTGAGCCTGGGTTATCCTCCTCCATCGTTATTTAAACATCTTTGCGCATCGCACCATTACCTATGGCAACCAAACAGCCCCACAGCGTGATGCTGCCACCACCATGCTTGGCAGGTGGTTCATTCTCAAGTCTTTCCTAAAGGGAATTTGTTTTACCCATATGTGCATTTGCTGATTTCTGGTGAGCTAGAAGATGTGAGCTTTGGAGCAGAGTCCCTCCAGTGTCGATGCTTCACAGTGAAAAGTGATGCTGGTGTTCCAGCATCTCTCAGATCACAAAAAAGCTTAAATCTTGGTCAGTTTCTTTCTTCTGAGCTGAACCTTTCAGTCAACCCAAGGACCTTCAACCCAAGCACGCATAAAATCGGGTTCTGGAATAGATAAGTTAGGCTAACCTGAAGCTTTTGGAGTGGCTCTGACCTCAATTGACAACTGCTAAGAGTTCTTTATAAACTATCGTCTCTCACAGGAAGGTAGTCAGGTATTCAGCCAAACCTGCAAACAGGGGCAGCTTGCTGAGAGAGATTTTTCCAGATATTGTGGGGGGTGTATGCACATATCTGAGCCCATATGTATAATTCTGACTCTGTGAACAAGAAGCAAAATAGTTATATCAGCCCAGCTCAAAAAGGAATGGTTTGAATACATAATCAAAAGCCCCAACCCAGGATTGAATCTTGACTGTTTAGATGTTTTAACTGGAATGTCTTTCTGCTGTTCAACAGAGAAGAAACCCAACTACTTGAAGGCTCTGTCTAACATAGTCAATAAGCTCCCGAAGCAGGTCCAGGTCTCTGAGCTGCCAGCAGTAAGTGTCCTAGAAAAAGGTCTGTCCTCTGGGTAATGGGCAGTCTGAAATGTTACTGATCCGAAGTTTTGGCTTTCTGTTGTCCTCCTCCCATCTAGCTCCTGTCCCTGCTGCTAGAGGCCTTAACATGTCCTGACGAGGGCGTCCAGCTGTCCACCCTGTCCTGCCTGGAGCCCGTCCTCATCAACCCCCCGCAGGTCCTGGTACAGCAGCTGGAGGCCTTGGTCACCAGGCTGCTGGCCCTCATCTGTAGCCCAGCCATGGTGAGTCCCACACAGTCTGTTCTGACACGGGTTTCAGCTTCTGTAGATAAGCGAGGCTGACTTTACTGATACATGAGGGTTGTACTAATAAATGGTATCTATCTGGTTTGTTTCTGTCACAGAACATTCGCATTGCTTCAATACGATGCATTCTCGCTGTCTCCCATTTCCCTGCACACGAGGTAATGATCTGAATTTGCTCCTGTTTAAAACCAATATCTTTATATAGCTTTGATGTATTGTTGCAGTCTCATTTTGACCAAACCCAAGGGAAAGATAGACTTTGAATAGATATTTCATTTGCTTTGAAGCAACAATGTGTACACTTTGACACCAGTATAAGCTTAATTTGAAATATAAATCAATTATGGCACTTGCCGCATATGATGGTTAGGGTTCTCAAAAACGAACCTATGTAACTTCAGAAGGACAGATCCGTCTCTGGGTCACAACAGTATGGGCTCAGACTGCCCTAACAGCAAAACAAACAGATGACACCTACCAGATCAGACTGATGTAGGATTTAATCCAGAGGGGTCAATGTGGCCTTGTCTTTAACTCCATGACTTCTCAGTCTGCTGGTCCAAACTGATCAGCTATCAGATTCCAAAACACGGAGGGAGACTGTTTAATTTGTCACATTGCAGCGTTGCCAGTGGCCTTCAGGGGCACTAAACCTGCAATTTACAGTTCTAGCGCCCCTAGTGGCTAAAAGTTACACACTGCTGCTTTCAATTGTATCAGTATTTTCTTCTCTTCAATTTACATTAGAAAAATACTAAATAAATTATAGATATACATCAGGAATTGGACTCTTTTCTAACTATCTCTGTTTGAGATTATGCTAATGCTTTAAAAAAGATTTATTATTTATCATAAAAAAATAATATTAAAACTTTTATTTTAAGCCTTTTCCAAGGCTGAGAATAAATGTAGAGAGCTGCGTAGAAAAGATAGACTGCGTATCATCTTATCTTTGATTTCTGCCATAAGTGATATAGTCTCTTAAGGAAATCTTAATAACAGTAATTTAAGGGAAAAGAAGTCTTGGTTGTGCTCCTGGAAGATGGAAAAAATAAATGAGTATGAGAAAATATATTTCTGACTTAATTCCTTGTCTAATTCATTTATCTTTCCTCCATCCCTCCGTCAGTCCATCCATCCCTTCGAGCCTTAATAGAAATATCCCACAGAGAAATTTTGGGATTGGAATAAAAAAAAAAAAAGAGATTTTCCTGATAATCCGATTTGAGAGTGTAAAATTTTAAACTTTAGACCTGGAAAGCAGCTAGGAAGCATGTTGTCCCCTGTCGGCCCCCCTGTTGAAGCTGTCTCTGTGTGATTGAGGTGTTGCCGTTTCGAGCGCGCGTGCTGCGAGCGCTGGCTTCGCCTCTGGATGACAGGAAGAGGCTGGTGAGGAGAGAGGCGGTCCAGGCCAGAGGAGAGTGGTGAGGGTCCCATCCTGCTCTTTCTGAACGATACATTTGTAGAGTCAGACTTTTGATTCTCCCTGACGTTTTTAATGCCGTCTGCTCTCATCCGTTTCAGAAGGATGAGAACGACGACAGTAGTTAGTTTATAACTGAATGAATCTATACTTTTTGTGTTTTATGAGTTAAAAGCTGTTTTTTGTCACATTTTCTTACAGGTTCCTCTTAGGAAGCCCTGGTGGAAGGTGATGCTGCCCCTGATCTGTGACCGTATTCACTGGAAATAAGGAACTCCAGAACCAAGTATTAGAGCTGTTTCTGCTCTGCAGCTTCGTCTCGCTCCCACCTCCTGCCCCTCCATCTCCTTTATTCAGATACGTGTCCGTTTCAGCCGCCTGACTTCACCACCAGAGCCTATTGGACTGTTTTATACATCCATGAATAGAATAATGAAGTGTCTGGTTCTTGGTTATTATAAATTTAGCAACTTATCTGAATAGCTGAGCTCCCACAGGACGCCTCAGAAACCACGCGATCTGTCACAAATGCTGGGACTGAATGATAAATCCTTCCTCATGCACAGAACCAGGCCCCAGACCATCGGCTGATTGTTCATTTACGAGCTCAAAGTGTTTTTCCGCTCCAGACTGTAACTATCAGTCGTCTAGACTGAGCACCACGTTAACCTTTGATTAATCCATTTAACATTGTCCATTATTTTTTTGTTGTTAAGATATTGGACGCAGTGTCACGAAACTGAGAACATTGAGTTCAGTGGCTCACTGTGGAACATGGCTGGTTGTGATATAAGTTCTTTTTTTTTTTATTAAGCTTTTTTTAATGATCTAAAAAGGCAATAAAATAATTTAAATTTTGAGGATGTGTAGATTCCGTTTGATTTCAAAGACGTCTGGCATAACAACGCGTGCACGGCAGAAACCCCGACGACAGCTGCGCTCCGTCAGGAAGCGGCGTTTTTTAGCCGCTGTTAGCTAAACGGTGGCCCATTAGCTGCTCCGGCTCCGTGATGAAGACGGGAAACATAAAAGAACTTTGAGTGGAAAAAGCACAGGTTTGGTGGCAATCAGTCCTCTCTGAGCTCTGTGTGCAGATGAAGGTGAAAGTAGCCTGGACGTCTAACACTGAAAGCCTTTGGTGGCCACGTCCGATGAACGGTGTGCAGTAAAACTCCCTGCAGCAGCAGCATGAAATGACTGAATGTGGACCTGCAAGCTGCTCCTGTGTGACTCCTGTTCGATTCCCTTCACATGCGTATCTGGAGATTACTGAACTGGTTCAAGCTTAATGTCCGTCACAGTGATTCACACACGAGCGGCTTTCGTCTCCCTCGTTTTGTCAGCATTTAAGCATTGATGTGGGTTTTAGTGTCCAATCGTTGACAATGTCGGGACCTCAAAAAGTACATCTAGAAAAAACTAGAATATCATGAAAAAGTTCAATATTGCTGTCATTCGGTTTAGAAAGTGAAACTCATGAGGATCCATTACACAGTCAAATATTTAAGGCCTTCATTTTCTGTGATTTTAATGATCATTGCTTACAGATAATAGCCCAACATCCAGAGTCTCAGAAACTTTCAATATTACATAAGATGGATTGAAAAATGCTATTTTAAGCGGAAAGTGTCAGGCTTCTGAAGAATTGTTCAAGTCTTTGTACTCACTACTTGGTTGGGGCCCAGTATTGCTGTCAGTGTGCCAATCAGCCTGTGGTGCTGCTGAGGGGTTCAGGAAGCCCAGGGGGCTCTGCTAGCTGCCTTCAGGTCTTTGGTGGTTCTGGCGTCTCTCTTCTTCCTCTTGACAAATACCCCATAGATTCTCTGCAGGGTTCAGGTCAGTCCAGTTTGGTGGGTAATTAAGCATGGTACCACTGTGGTCCCTGAACCTTTGGTACCTTTGGCAGTGAATGGTGTCCCATCCAAGAAACAGCTGTCATCCACCAGGTCTCCTTAGTGGTGTCCTCGCCCCGTTTTTGTATATTTTATACACTAATGACGGCAATGGGGCCTTTAAAAACAGGCGCCTCCTGAAGTTTGCAGATGACACTATATAGTCAGCCTGCTGCAGGATGGAGAGATCCAACATGAACCTGTTCTTGACTACTTCATGAAGTGGTGAGATGATCATTAACTGGATTTGAATGTCTGTAAAACAAAGGACATGTTCGTGGACTTCAGGAAAATCCCCCATCCTGCGCTACCAACTATAGAGCTTTAGTGGAAACCGTGGACAGGTACCTGGGAACGATGGACAATACTCTTAACTTCCACCAACACACTGCAGCAATTTGCAAGAAGGGCCCACAAAGACTGCTATGGAAGGGACAGGTTGCCATCCATTAGATGCAATCGGTACAAATATTCTTTTGTCCCAAGCGCTATCAAAGCGTTTAATCAAATTTAAGAAAGCATGGTCCGTTTTAGACTGTCTGAGGGTTTTCTTCCTGGTTAAATGGTGTTTGTGTTGACGTGTGGATTATACCTTGACCACTGTTGTGCTCCAAATAAAGAACTGATCAGGGAGAGCTGGTGCCAACTCCTGCTGGAAAATAAAATCAGCATCCCCTTAAATCTATTATTTGAAGGAAGCCTGAAGTTCTCTAGAATTCCCAGGTAGATAGCTGCGATGACTGTAGACTTCAGAAAAGCCAGTGGACCAGCACCAGCAGATGACCCGGCTCCCCGTATCAATGACTGGAAACATCACTCTGGACTTCAAGAGGATCATCCTGTCCCTCTCCATCATTCCTCCAGACTCTGGGGCCTTGATATTCAAACAAAACGCAAATTTTACTTTTGAGAAGATGACTTTGGATCCGTGAATAACAGGCTGGTTCTATGTCTCCTTGGCCCAGGTAAGACATTTCTGACATCCCGAGTCTAGAGTTTTCTGACATTCCTGGTTCAGGAGTGTTTTGAGAGGAGGAATGTGACATTTGTAGCTCATGTTTATGATCCGTCTCTGTGTCGTGGCTCTGCATGTGCTGACTCCAGCCTCAGTCCACTCCTTATGAAGCCGTTCTCCCTGCTGCTGGTGCACCTCTTCCTTCCACAGTTTTCCTTCCACTCAACTTTCTGTGACTATGCTTGGATATAGCACTCTGAATAACCATCTTCAGCAATATTTTTTTGGGGCTTCTCTCCAAGAAACTGGGTTTGGCTTTATCAGTTAAATCACAAAAAAATAGGGGCTTGAAATATTTTGCTCTAATGAATCTATGAGTGAGGACATATTGAACTTTTTCATGATATTCTATCTTTCTGCAATGTACCTGTACAGTGCCTTCATATTACTTGAACCTTTTCACGTTTTGTCTCATTAACCAGACTTTAATCAAATGTTTCTGCACCACAAGTAGTGCATAGTTGTAAAACGAAAGGTTTGTTTTTTCTTTTTACAAATAAAAATCTGAGAAGCGTACCATGGGTTTACATTCAGTCTCCAAACCAATACTGTGTAGAACCAACTTTCCCTGCAGTTCAGCACCACATCTTTTGGGGTTTTTACATCTAAACGTTGACTTTTTTTCTCAGATTGGATGGACGGCATCTATCAGCAGGAATTTGATTCTCATTTGGAGTCTGGGCTTTGACTGGACCATTTCTTTGCCTTTTGTGTATTGCCTTACCTGTGGACTATTGTTGCATATACAAATTGCCTGTGGACTAAAATCCAACTACTGAGTAATAAACCTTAATTGATCAGATAAGCTCCCCAGGAGTTAAAAAGTATTGTTACAGTAGCATGTGCATCAGCCCTGCCGACTCAGCGTTTCAGTGACTTCCAGTGAAGGCTTAGCCTCAATTACAGCAATAAGCTTCAAAGCAAACGGTTACCACCGTGTATCTGCTTGGACGTTTATACCCCAGTCTTTTGCAGCCTCTATCAGGTCATCGTTTAGGGTTGATGTGCATTTAGCTCCAAACATCTCCATCACTGCTGAAGACGACAACGCTCTACTTTGTGTTGGTTTAAACATACAACAGATTAAAGTTTGTTGTGATGACCAGATGTGTTCAAAGGCACCGTAGACACCTAAAACTGTTCTGTCATTTACCCTATAGTTGTCTTTGTTTATCAATGAAGATAATAAAGAAGCTTCATACCAGAAAATAACTAAACTTGTTTTATTTAAAAAGAAAACTGGAGCACAGCTCCTATTGGTCACTGATTCCATCAGAATCTTGTCATAGTTCTAAGGTAACAAATCCTGCTTATCCCTCCCACAGTTACTGATAGAAGCATTGAAATCAAAGACCTTAATGGAAATTATTTCACAGTGCATCATTTGTTAATTTAAATGGGCTTATTTACAGCTAAGCAAACATGAAAAAAAGAGCCAAAAGACAGATAGGAGTTGCTGTTTTTGTCCTCCATTTCTCCTACACCGCCGAGATGTTTGAAATTCATCATTTTTCTCTCGCTTTGGCGCCAGGAAGCATCGGATCAGTAGTGCCAAATGTAGCCCCCCCCCCTTCACTCTCCTCAAAACGTACAACAGGAAGTAACCAGGTAAAGTTATCAACAACACAAACATACTAAACACTTGGCTCTGCCCTCAGCGCCCGACCCACAGTTACAGCCCACGACGCATTCAAAACGTCCGTCCTCAGAATAAGCAGACGGTCCGGTCCTCTGACTCCTCCCCAACATGCTGGCCAGCAGCAGCTGTGCTGTCTCGGGTCAGAACTGCGGCGCTTGCAGCTCTGAGGACAGGATATGACAACTGATCCTAAGCAAATGAGTCACATTTACTTCCCGGTGTTTAGAGTCCAGCTTCTTCTCCACTGCCGGGTGATTTCAGGCAGCGAGACTAAAGCAGCCAGGGGGATGTTCTCTCTCTGTGCCACAAGCAAGCCCTCGCTGACTGGAGTGTGTCATGTTGGATCAAAGGGGAATCAAAAGGTCAGATGGCCATAGGGTCGCTTCTGGTGAAGGTGCAGTCCCACATGATGCCGTCTCCACTGGGAGGATGGCTGGAGGGTAGGAGGACCCGTGTGAGCCAGTGCCTGGAGAACAACAGGAAGCATGAACTGAAAGATGGCCGAAGACGCCTGCAGAGCGCTCGGCTTGTAAACGGGGATGCAGACGGGACGTCAATACAGCGCTGGCTGAGAAAGCCTTATTAATCCATAAAATCCTGCAATTAAGGGAATTCAGCGTCCAGTTCAATATTTTTTTCATCAATATTATTTAGTTTAATTTGTTTAAGTTTGTATTGAAACAGATACCATCTCAGAATCTTCTAAATTGCAACTATCTTAAAAACATATTGTGATGATTATTGGAAAAATATGTTGATCATTTTTGGTTCATATCGTTCAGTTTTAATTGAAAGTAACCAGGTAAATATCAGGACTATTTCATCTCACATGGTTCTTTTATAATACCGTATTTTTCGCACTATAAGGTACACTTAAATATCCTTAAATTCTCTCAAAAATTTATGGCGCGCCTTACATATGATTATCGTACTTGTTGTGATCACTGACTGATTTTATGTGGTACAATGCGCTCAAAAATCTGTTAAAATGTGTAAGTGCAACTTTGGTCAGCAACAAAGCCGCTCCGCTCAATGGATAGTCGGAGCATTACGGTACACTGTGCCACTACCTGGTCCCCTGAGCTGTCTATAGAACTGCCTGACTGTAATGTCTAAACTAGAAGTGCATTCATGTAAGGCAGCATGCGCCCAGAGTACACCTTAGCAACAATAAACCAAGTAAGTTAATTAATTATAAAAAAGTTATGTTTATTTTAGCCTCATGTTAGAAACAGGGCAGTGTAGTCCAACTACTCTGTCCTCCTGACAGAGACGGATAGCTCTCCCTCTCAGGAGAGAGATGTGTACAAGGAGGGGCGGAGTGATGTTACACACTTGAGAAGAATATTTAGTGCGCCTTATAATCTGGTGCGTCTTATATGTGGACAAAGACACACAGACACGTTAATTCAGTGTGCCTTATGATCCGAAAAATACGGTACTACCTCCATCCCTTCCTTCCGCAACCCTTCCTCTTTCCCATCCTTCCTCGCTCCCTTTCTTCTTTCCTTGCAGCGGTTCATTCTGTTTCTGCCTTTTTAAAAGTGGTTCAGTTCGTCTGCTTATTAATCTGAAATTAGAATATTAAAGCTGTGACGTGGCTGGTCGCCTCACCTCCTTGTTTCCACTCCAAAAAACAACTTCCAGTTGTTCAGTCTGCCGTGATGGAATGGATTTCTGAACACCTACAATGGAGGAGAGGATCCGTTAGACGACAACAACAGTCTAGGTTGTCTTTTTTGACATTTTTTGTTGAAAGATCAAAAAGGTTTTCTGAGGAATTAACATTTCCATATTATTCAGTTAGAACTGACTCATCCCTTATGTCAGAGTATCTTTATTTCTGGCAGTGAGTTGGAAAAACAAGAAGAGTTTTCGCCACCTTCCCCTTCTCCTGCAGCCTTCTGGCCTCCTTGCGGTTGATGTGGCGCTCCACGCTGGTCTCGCCTCTGCTGATGAGCTTGGCGTGCCACAGGGTGAGTCCTCCGAGAGCGACCGCGACCGAGCTAAAGGATCAGGACGGACAGGAAGCACGTCATAAAGCCCGGCTAGCTGCAGCGCGCCATCACGGTCCTGATGGGAGCGTTGCTCACCTGGTCAGAACCCAGAGGAAGATGATGCACTTGTGGGCAACGCTTTCTCTGGGGCTGGAATCTGGAGGAGTCGCCTGAAAGGAAGTCTGAAACGGAGAGGAAATACAGCCCGCTGCTCTTGTATCATCAAAGGCATGTCCAAGATGGGTGACTAGAGTTATTTTCCCCTAGATCCATACACTTTACATGCCTTAAAGATACATAAAGCTAAAGAACACGAGTGAAAAAGCTTCAAAAGCCTGAAGAAAAACTTTTAAAAGTGTTCAGGAACCCGGAGACCCACTGCTGAATAATTCTTGGATAGGATTACAAAAACCGTCACTGCAGGTCCTCCAAACGTTAATCCAGAGTTCTCTACTTCCCCAATCCTTAATCAGATGTAGATATAATCAGAGGATCCTTTTCAGGTGTCCTGTTTCCCTCTGAGCTCCGGTTCTGCCTCCTTCCCTCCGTCTGGCAGATGCTGCTGTTCCCAACGTGGCATCAGCAGCTCCTGGGTTTCACTGCGCCCCGCCTAGCAGCAGAGCTCGCCTCGCTTTGTAACGCAGAGACCTCGGTTGTCTGGAGCCACAATACCGACTGGACTCACCAAAACGTTACCAAGTTTTACGGTTAAAGAGCCACGATTGAAAACATATGGTTAGGTTTTGCAACAAAGAACGGAAGGTTTCCATTTTTTATAGAAAAAGAGGAAAATAATGCATTTAGTTTGTGGCCTAATGACAAAAAAAAAGGGTTTATTTTACCATCAGTTTCATTTTAGATATTACAGGAAATACTCAGAAACGTTTTATATTTAAAACACTTAGTTCTTTATAAGCCTGGGCAGTTAAGGAAGGGCTGGGCCTTCATCATGTCATTTATGGTTATTGGGACTAAAGGTTTGTAAAAGAATTTGGCTTTATGGCGATAACGAGAGTCAGCTTAATGATGTTGAAAACCCCACGAACTGGCTGCATTGTTAGATTTGTTATTTTTACTATTTTCTCCACTGTTGGCTCCATCAGAGCATCCACATATATCGACACATTTGTAAATCTAATGAAATGCAGTTATCGTGTGCTGCTTAGTGCTTAAAAATCACTTCTTTATGTGGATTGGTGTCCAGAAGGAGCCCGTTTAACATGAGAATGCTTTTAGGAGCATCATTTGTGTAGTTAGGGCTACGATTGCTGTGAATGCCTAAATACCACAAACTATTCTCTAAACTAGTAACATAAGATTCAATGAATCCAGCTCCAGTGTCCCCAGGCTCCAGCGGCCTCACCTCGATGGCGCTGTAAGCCTCCAGAAACAGGTTCCTGCTGCTGATGCTGCAGTACATGCAGCCCAGGGTCATGTAGAGGCAGAAGGAGAAGAAGTAGCGATGGTTCAGGTGGCCCACACAGTTGTTCAGCCAGGCTGGGTCAGGGTTCAGGGTCACACGGGCCACGGCAAGAGCAGAAAGTAGGGAAGGCTTAAAATGTTAGCGGCTTCTCTGAAAGGATACGGCAGTGATGGTCCATCTTCAGAACACACCTGCAGCACAAAAGAAAGCGCTGGTTAAGAGGAGGGGCGGAAGAAGGCTGCTGTGGGAGGAGGAGGAGGAGGAGGAGAGCTTACACGCTGCAGATGCTACAGTGATGGGTCCTTGGTGGTTTGGGCGTGATGCATTTCTTACAGACGGAAACAGAGGGGACGTCCCGTTTGTCCTGAAACAAGCGCACAAGGAAAGGACTTCACTGAAACAATAAAACAGTCCCATGAGGCTCCCTCTATAGCGCTTTTGGGATTTTAGCCTCTTAGCAGTCGATCTGTTCGAGTTCTGAGAGCTGGAAGAGCCTCCCAGACTTTACCAACGCTGAGTGGAACAGTCCTCCTGTCTTTTCTGGTTTTCTAGCTACAACTCAGAGGACGGGAGACCGGACAGAAAGGGCAGGTGAACGTCACCGTGCCGGTGACGGCTGGTTCACACGGCCGGATTTTAAAATGGTCGGCCGATTTTCAAAACCCGAGAGAGACCACACTGAGAGATCATCTTATTTACCTGCTCAAATCAAGGACAAACGCACCCATTTCAAGTAGATTTTTCTTATTTTTAGTTCAGTTTTTGCAGTGTACATTTGCTGCACTAATATAAGGAGGTGAGTTGGGTTTTTCTCTCGCGCGGTTTCCCTCACCTCTGATTGGCTACACCTCACGTTCAGCAGGCTGCGTGTTTGTTTGACCTCGGGGGACACCACATACCCCGATTTGAGGTGGGAGCGGTCCCGACGTTCCACCGAGCGGACCGGATCGCTCTTAGCACGCCACACACGGCAGGAATATCTTAATTTTATTCAATTAAGATTATCTTAATGCTGCGTTCAGACCAAACGCCCTTTGAGCATCTAGAGCATCGGGTTTACATGCAAAGTCTATGGTGGACGCCCCTATGCAGCCGATATGCAGCCCTAAACCCACCGTACCTGTCGTTTTTAAACACAATCGGGGAAAATATTCTGAAGCCTGCAGAACATTTAAGCACGTTTAAACAATAATGGCAAAGATATAACATGGCATAACGAAAACCCAATGAGTCTGTGGCTGCAGCATAACAAAGAGGTAAAGGTGTGTTCTTTGTGCCTGACGGACTCGGCACCTTGGGGGGGTGTCCAGGGGAGGTGGTGGTGGCCTTGTAGTAGTGGAAGACCACCAGGAGGAGCAGCCAGTGGCCGCAGCACAGATGCCAGGCGATCCAGTGCAGGGGGTAAGTGCCGACGATTGTTGGGAGGACGAACAGGTAGACGATGATCACCACAGAGGACGTCAGCAGGACCACCAGGCACACAAACACCTGGCGGGGCGGCAGAGATGAGAGGTTAGGGAGGGGGGGGGGAGCAGAGGAAGGGTTACGGGCCTGGGGATCAGACAGCTTACCACTCCAAACCAGCGGGTGACGTTGTCCACGATCCAGTACACCGGCTCAAACGCACAGTCCAGCAGCGTGTCCGAGTCGGTCAGGCTGTTGTAGTACAGGGAGCGAAGCAGCAGCCGGCTGTACCTCCACAGCGCCGACAACCTGCCGCCGAGCCGCCCTCCGCCGCCCCCGACACGACCCACGTTCCGCCGCCGGCACAGTCGGCACCAGCGCAGCGCCTGCCTCATGGCCCGGGAGAGCTGCCACCTCCAGCTGCTGCCCAGACGCATGCCGCCGCCGCCGCCGCCGCCCGCTCGCCTCCGGGACAGCCTGCCCTCCAAGCACACGCACACACACAGGCACACAGACCAGCAGTGAGACACGCAGGCCGCGTAGAACAGGAGCTGGTCGTACCGCAGCCAGACGGTCGCCGAGCTTTCCATCTCCGGCCCGACAGGTCAAAGGGCAGCGGCCCAACGCCGAGACCGCTGGACGGCGGAGCAAAGGAGCCCTCCTTTCCTTCGGAGCGCTCAGGGCGAACGAGTGCAGCGAGAGCCTCTCCTGCAGGACGCGTGCCGCTCGGCGCCCGCCAGACGGGGGCTATCAAGTGCTGCGATACGCCCCCACTCACCAACTTCTCTGAATAATTCAGGGCCAGATCTGCACGATTCAAGGTTCCAAGAAGTTAGGAGGGGAGAAGCAGAGCGGTAACCCTGGAGGGAGGGGGAGACGGCCACGGCGTGAAACATCCGGAGGAGCAGGAAGCGACCCCGGGGATCCCGAGGCAACGTTCCATCAAGCCGAGAGGACTAACACGATGCCGGCGACGCATTTAATCACAACCAGCACGTTCTGTCACCTTCCAACCACATCCCTTCTCTCCCCGTTTCTTTTATGCGACGGATTAGCACAAAGTGGCGTGTAGCTGAAGCGGAGGGACAACTTTACACGGTTTTCAAAACTTTTTACAAATAAGTGTGTATTTGTATTGAACCCAATGAGTCAGAACTTTGCAGAACCACGGTTCCCTGCCACTGCAGCCTGTAGTCAGTCTCTGCACATCTACAGTCATCTGCAGTCGGAGCGGACGGAGAGCACCCGATCAGAACTTTGAAAGTCTCTCCACCGATTCTCAGTCCGGCTACGTTCACACTGCGGGTCTTGATGCTCAAATCCAATTTTTTTTGCTGAAATCTGACCCTCGCCAGGTGGATGTTGTTCCGCAGAGCTCCTCGCTGCTCTGCGGAACAACATCCACCTGCCCAGAGTCAGGTCGGTCATACTACGGTTAAATGCGGCCGCCACCGTACTTCTGTCTGAACGGTCCAGGACCGCAAAGCCACTTTTACAGCTTTTCCTCCAGGACTGGCCTGTGAAGCTCCATCCATCCATCATGTTGCACACAACATGTTCTCACCTGACGGGGAGAAAGGGACATGTGGAAGAATCGCCCTGCGACAGAATCTCCATGGTAGGTGCTGAACGACACCTGGGATCTTTGGAAAACCCGGCCAGAGGTCTGAGCGGGTCTTGGTACCTAAACCTGAACTATATTTGAGAGAACTGGTGATATTGTGTATGTGGAAAAAGTTTTAGATCTTTGAGTTCATCTCATAAAAAAATGGGAACAAAAGCAAAAGTGTGGCGTTTATATTGTTGTTGAGTGTAGCTATGTTGATATATATAGACTGAAGCAGGAACCTAGAACACGCACGGCGCGTTTAGTAGCAGCAGCCGTGTGTCTAACGGCTATTATGGGTTATTCAGCCGGGCTATCTGCTGTTTAACGGAGGCGCTACATGTAGCCTCCCGACTGTAGTTTTAGAACAGTGTTAGCATAAGATGCGTTGGGCGAGCCTTCCTTTAAAAGCCAAAAATAACCAGTGTTCTCCCATGACTGAAAACATTCCCAGACAGACAAGTTTGCTCTTCTTGTGAGCATCTAAAAGAAAAAAAAAAAACCCAGATTGGAGCCTTCTTTCATCCAGCAGATCAGCAGTGCACAGCAACGGGTGGGGGAGGGTCAACGTGTTACCGTATGCTTCATACAACTAGATAAAACTCACCGACACCCGACCCTGGCGTCTCACTAGAAGGACTTAAAAAGGTTTGGAAACCGTAACTTGTTCTTCGTCTCAGCCTGCAACGTTTGGATCCAAGTCACTCCACCAGTGACCTACGGGATCCCCCCGACTGGAGACAGACCGGGGCGGGCAGCACAAAGCGGAGAAAGTCACAAAGCTCCACCAATAGACAGATGATTCACTACCTCACAGGAAAAGTAGCACGTTCTTTGTGTTAAGGAAGAGACCCCAAAAAAAAGGAAAATAAGGTAAAAATAAATAAATAAAAATGTAAATATTGCGCTGAACGTTAACTACTGCAGTATGAAGAAAAGAAAATAGGCAAACAGTATTAAGTTTCGTGTGCGTACAATTAGTGAGAGCGAGATGTCTGTAGTTATTTTTGTCTTCTCTGTGGCGGGGACTCAAAAGCGCACAATGTACCATGGGAAATGAAGTCCCATTCGCAAGAGCAGTCATTTTATACAGCCGTCAGCTATAGCAAACGCTGTCCCGAATTACCGTTTGAGCCTTTGTTCCACTGCAGATGTAGCTCTGCTAAAATAACAAGATTGGCGCTGAATTTAAAGCTAAAAAAGGGACCTCGTCGTCACCAAATATCAGCTTGAACCAGGAAGTCCAGACTCCAGAAGTGTCATGTGACGTGGTAAAAAAAAATGGCTTCGGTACAGTGGTAAGATGCTTTTTCTCTCATTATAAAACGTGTAGTTATCAACGCTGATCTGCTAAAGTGGTCGTATGATTGTAATGCGTGACGCTGGAGAGCGCACATCTATCATCTGACCACTAGCTGTGCATTTATAACCTTTTTTTCCACACCGTTTTTAACTGTTATTTGCTACACCAGGCTACAGACACAACATGACAGCCCGTTGCTCATCTAGAGATCAGCCTTCTTCTAGCTCTCATCTTTTCTGTCCGCTTTTGGTTTTCTAGTAAGCTGACTCTCTGAAACCCTCTGACAGGCGTTGTGTGTCTGTGTTGTGGTGGTTTTCATGCATGATGGTTTTATGAATGACGCCTTCGTCTGTCTGCTGTGCAAAAACAGGCGTTCCCGTTGGCGTAAGTATGAGGCAGAGCTGCAGAGGTGTCATCCTGAGGCGCTTCCTGTCGAGTTTGGAGACTACCACCCCCTGAAACCTATCATGGTATCCCTCGCCTCCTCCTGTTCAGCCTGAGAGCAGAAGAGCTGCACCTTCTGAAACTTGTTGCTAATTCGTCACATGAGAGGAAGAATCATGTCCCATTTTTTTTTTTTTTTTTACATCCAGGTCACAGATACAAAGACCCGTCGTGGAACCCGTAAAGGCAGCACCTCCTCATCTTCCTCCTCCTCCTCCTCAGCACCCGCAGACCCCCTCAGCTCCATGCTGGACGGGACAGACCCCCTGTCCATGTTTGCCGCTGCCTCCTCCGGCGAGACGTCAGCCTTGTCGCACGACGGCTCCGGTGGGGTCAGTTCACACGCTGATCCAGCAGAAAGGGCAGGACTAAAAAAGGGAAAACATTTAAAAATGATTTTAAGCCTGAGCTGACGGACGTGTTTTGCTTCCAGGACCTTGGGAGGAAGAAGAGAGTTAAGGAGGAAGAGCCGATAGGAGCAGACTTTGAGCCCTGGTCAACGAAACGAGGAGAAATCCTGGCCAGGTTCACCACCACTGAGAAACTCTCCATTGTGAGTCCAAAATATTCAAAACGGTATCTCACGTAGAAGCTTCTTGGACACGCCCACACATGTTTTTAGGGCTCAAACCAAAATGTTTCTTTCTTTCTCTTGACAGAACCTCTTTATGGGCTCTGACAGAGGTAAGACCGCCGTCTCTCTCTCATCAGCCATGTCACAGCGAGCGTAAACGGGGATATTGCTGGTTCAAAAAAAAAAAAAAATCCAGCATTTTATCCATTCCTTCTTTATTTTACAGTTTTTCATGATCGCATAAACACTAAAAAAAACAAAAGAATGACATAATTATCAACACCTTACACTGAAGGAGCAAAACACTGGACCGGATTCTCACCACGATAAACACAAAGTCAGCCTCACACGTTGCGCAGTGATTCGTGAACCACTAAACACACTTCGTCCACATTAGACACAGAAGTATATCACGATGTCTCTTCCTTGCAATTCCAAAGCACCGACACTCATTTCAAGGGAAATGCGTCAATTTCTAAAAACCACATGAGCCAGACAGGAAGTGGGATGCAGGACGTGTAAAGCGGATCCGGCGATATTCCAAAATAAAGGAGGGAGGGGAGCGGGGGCTGTCTGGATGCATGGACGGATCCGGTTTGGATCGCTGCGCTGCACAGTTTGCGATGAACGGATGGAGTGCGAAAGAAACATAGTCAGTGTGAAGCGGCTTGAGGGTGAGAGGTGGAATCCGTGGAGGATGAGCAGTAAGTTTAGGTAGAGGTCGAGAAAAAGGAAGACCTGAAACAGGAGGAGAATGTCCTCCATAGAAGAAGAGGACCAAAGTTGTCAAATGTCAGCTGTGCAAGGATGGATCCATCATTCAAGATGGTTCTTCCCGTGTTGTCTGGCCAACGAGGGTATGTTCCTCTATGTTGATGAAATTGTCTGGCCAGATCCAGCTAGGCGAAGAGATGAGTGGCATTTACTGTAATTTATGTTGTTCAGATTTCTTTTTGTTTTCTTCTTTTGCTTTGCACTACTTTTAACCTCTACTGGTAGCACAGTATTTCTTTTTGTCTATTTTCTGGGCTGACAGTGTTGGAGCACGTTTTGTTGTGATTGACTACGTTGACTGATTTTGGTTATAAATCATATTTTCAATCAGCATTGATTTTCTGTTTGGTGAATTTACTGTTTTTATATTTTCACTTTCTCTGTGCACTCATAGTTATCTAATAACTAGGAGGTAGAATTGTTGAAAACGTTTTAAGTTAAACACAGCAGCACAGCAGTGTGTAACTGGTTCAAACACAATTAAGCCTTAAACGTGTGTGCTTCATAAAATGTTTTTTTTATAAATGAGTAATTCTTTTTTGCACAGGATCTGAGGTGTTCCGCATATTGTGTGTGTGTGTGTGTGTGTGTGGTTGTGCTAACTGTGTGTAGTGTTTTGAAATTCTGAGCCCTGTTTTCAAAACGGTGCTTGAGCAATCGTAAAAAAAAACTGTAACATCCATCAAGAATCAAGACTTTTTTATTATCACCGCATGTTACCGGGGGTGAAATCTTTGTGGGACATATTCCGGCTTAGGGTACACACAATAAGCTACAAGCTTTTGTTTTTTGTTGTTTTGTTTTTTGCATCCATTCATCCATCCTTCCTGGGGTTTTACACACAAGTCTGACATCTGTTAAAAAAAAAAATAAAAATAATAATAATGTACTGTAAAAATCATGGTTAATGTTTTTCTGCATTTGTGCTTTAAAACAAACGTGGAAAAGTTACATTTTGACATGAAAAAGCAGAAAAACCCTGTAATTAGGTCCTGATGCTGTAGCACTGTGGTTCTGCATGAAGAAGTCAAGTGTTGCAGATGTGAGGGTGATTGAAGGACATGTACAAAGACGTTGAGATGGTGGTGGGTGTTGGTGGCTGGATTGATGTGGTCACACCAGTAATCATCTCCGGGGTCTTTCTTGTTTGCAGTGGTAAAGGACAAATGAGATCACCCAGGAGTCCTCATGGATTACGATGTTTGCAGATGACATAGTGATCTTTTTTTAACAGTAGGAAGCAGGTGGAATAACAATCAGTCGACAAAAGACAGAATGTGTGTTTAAAAAAAAAGAGGGAGACAGAATAGTCCATATAATTAAAAAATGTCCTCAAGTACCCGATGTCAGTCATCATAAGCAACAGGGTTCACAGCAGTAGTGAAAGAGTCTGTAAGGGGGCGGAGACATTGGACAGAGCCCCTTTGTGATGGCAGCACTTAACAAAAGATGGGAGTCGGAGATGAAGACAGTAGAGCTGTTGATGTTGAAGACCTTCAATGGTGATGACCAAAATGGAGGAAAAATAGAATTGAAGTGAAGGAGGATAGAGTGGGATGGAGACAAATGTGAAAGGTAGGAAAGGAAACGGCTGAAAGAGAAGGAAGATGTGCAGCAGGCATGCTTAATAAAAAGCAAACATACATTTTCTTCTGTTTGATGTAGATATGAAATTAGGTTTTGTCGCATAAAATGCTGGATTAGGACTGGGCAATATAGAAAAAAAGAATATCAATAAAATAGAAATCTTATTGATCGATATCGATAATTATCAACAAATTCAAAACATGTATTTTAAGTGCAGCCCTGACAATTTTAATGCGGTTGCTTGGCAACCTATTTTTAGATAAAGAACACACAAACACTGAGTTCAAACCCAACCCTTTATTCAACCAACTTTTTACCAAAACTACACGTTTTTAAAAAAGAAAAAAAGCGTGCTCTCTGAACTCTTTGGGGGGGGCGGAGCTTAGTTCTTGGGTCTGTGTTGTGATTGGTTTGGAGGATGTTATGACTGTAATATTACCTACATGGCTAGAATGCAAAAAGAAGGAAAACTGCTGTTGTATTGAACTATTTACTAACCCTTTTTTCTATCATCGATATACGTCTATCGATTGATATATATTGTTACTGAATTATCGTCCAGCCCTATGCTGGATGCAAAAGTTTGGGCAATCAGTGAGTTCAGCTCTGGGATCTTGGATCAGTTTATTACTAGAAGCCCTCCAGGACCGTTTTGCAAATCAGTAAAAAAAAACATCAGAATGATATTATCTCTCTTACATATAAAGGAAAATTCTGGATATATGAAAATAAATTTGAATTATAAATATATTTACATAAATGTATTGGTTTATAGAAACATAACTATCTATCTATATATCAGGGTTTCCCGCAGCGCTATCTTGGCGAGGCGGCCGCCTCGCCAAACTCACGCTACCCGCCTCGCCAACATTCCCAAAAAAAAAAAAAAAAAAAAAAAGTGACGTTAACACACGGTTTGTTGTTGTTGCTTTCGCGCGTGCGTGAATGGCGGGGAAAAAACACATGGAAACGCTCCGCAAGTCGGTCTGCGGACAACGTGTCGTCCGTCCCCCCCCCCCCCCCGCTCCGCGAGTTCAAATATATATATATATATATATATATATATATATATATATATATATATATATATATATATGAATTTAATATATACATATATATATAATGTATATATTTGAATTTTTAATTTGAATGTTTTTTTAAATTTTTTCCTACAAAAGGGCGGTGGCAGAATTTCATGCAAAGAACTGCTCTAAATGATGAGCACAGGGCAGGATGGATCATGATGTGAGCTTGTGTTGCACCCAGTAATGCAGGAAGCAAAAAAAGAAATAGAAATCATGAGAAATCCATGTTAGGCCTTTAAATGTAAGCGTGTTTTTTGTCTTGTCTACTAGGAAAAGCCCCCAATCCGGGTACATCGGCTGTTTCAGAGAAAGTTCGCACTCGCTTGGAGGAGCTGGATGATTTGGAGGAGGTCTGTTAGTTTGCACACAGCCTTGCAGTACGTGTTAGAGCTCTGGTACTGATGGGAATCTAGCAGTAGTCTTATTCATTCATTTTGACTGTCACACATGAACAGCGCCTCGTTGGAGGAGGTATGTGATGACTCCGTGTCTGCGTGCTTTGCAGGGTTCCCAGAGGGAGCTGCTGAACCTCTCTCAACAGGACTATGCCAACCGCATCGAGGAGCTGAACCAGTCCCTGAAGGAGGCCTGGTCCTCCGACCAGAAGGTCAAAGCCCTGAAGATTGTCATCCAGGTAAATGCGAGCGCTGGAAACACAGCCTCATCCTTTCTCTTTGGGATTAGATGTACTGATTTGTGTTCCGCGTTGCAGTGCTCCAAGCTTCTGTCCGACACGTCTGTCATCCAGTTCTACCCCAGCAAGTTTGTGCTCATCACCGATATCCTCGACACTTTTGGTGCGTAGAATTCCTCCTTTCTTCCTTCGTGCCAGTCACCGTTGTTGTCAAGCTGCCAGATGATTCTCTTGTTCGGTTGTAGGCCGCCTGGTGTATGACAGAATCTGGACCATGTGTTCGGACCCCAGAACTTTGCCAGGTAAGCCGGCCTCGCCTTGAATCAGGACACATCTGACGTACGAGATACATTTTCCCATTATTGTCTCATAACAGTCACATCTGTATATTTTATTGGGATTTGATGTGCTTGACCAACATAAATTAAAATCCAAAAAGCGCGGCGTGCGCTTGAATTCAGACACCTTTACTTTTGATACCACTAAAAGAAATCCAGTGCACCCAAGTACCTCCGTAGGTCTCCTACCTACTGTGTGTAATCTAGTCTCAGTGTGTAATCTAGTGTATCAGTCCAGTTATTCTGAAGAACCATCAAAGGTTTGTTAGGGAACATTAGAGAACAAACACCTTAAGGTCCAACAAAATAGCAGTAAGGGAGTAGGTTTTAGAAAATTCAAAGCAGTGTTATGTTATTAATGGGTAGCTGAATGGAGCTAAACAGAGGGGCAACAGGCTGGAGGTTCATCTTCAGGCAAGACTGTGACCCTAAACATTCAATCAACATTGGAATGGCTTAGATTAGGGCTGGAATATATGCAAAATGGATTGTTATTGCAGTCCCACTGTACAGCATGTGCTAATAACATTGCAAACAAGGAATTTGACTTTGGTTCCCCCTTTTTCAAAAGAGAGTGAAGTGCCGAGGCGGCCATCCGCGGCGCCATCTTGAAGTAAGGTTCTAAATGTGCCAAACAACCTAGCATGCGTTCAGGCTGTATGCCAGTAATATCTTCGGTGATGCTCATTGGTCGATAAAGCACAATAAAGTCTTAGGAGTGCAACTAGCAGCTGTCTCTGAACAGCCACTCCATCTGTCCCCTGCAGCTGGGCTCCAACCCCACCCCGTCACCGACAGGAACAGCCGCCGTTGTTATGTTCTCCCGGCATCGTGCAGCCGTTTAGAGCCGTCGTAACGGCCCAGGGATAGAATGGGAATAAATCCAATAGACAGCATGTGGCGAGACTTGTCTCAGACCCTCTCCATCTAGTCCCGCCACTGTGTTGCAAAGAAGAATGGGCGAAAAAGTGCAAAGCTGGTAGAGGCATACCCCAAAAGACTACCAGCTCTCTGTATTCAAATGCACGCAACACATTTTACAATTTTACTTTTAAAAAATGAGAAAACCATAATTTACGGCAGTATTATGCCGCACGATGTGTTGGTTTGTCATATAAACCCAATCAACGGTGTGGCTGTCACGAGATCAAATCTGAACACGTCGTTGGTATAAAGTGGTATAAACACTTTAGGTGGGCACTGGAAGCTTCTCCGATTTCCTTCCCGTTTGCCGCTTTAGACTCCTTCACAGCTGAGGACGTGAACGACACGGCTAAGGAGACGTGCCTGAACTGGTTCTTCAAGATCGCCTCCATCAGAGAGCTGCTGCCCAGACTGTATCCTTCTGCTCCCCACCAGCTCTTTTCACACGGTCTGCTCTGATTTCAGACCAAAAAGCAAACTTCTCCGTCAGAGTAGAGGGGTTTCTGTTTGGGCATTTGTTCAGAAGAATCCACCGAGTTGTATATACCGATTCATCTGGATGCAGATGATCCTTTTTTAAGGGAACTAACGGAAAAGACTGGAGCAGCGGCGGCAGACTTTTAGGCAACACAATTCTTTAACCTCTGAGCTCAGATACGTCGAAGCTGCTATCCTCAAGTGCAGCCGTTTCCTCAGCAAATCGTAAGTCCCTTCCGCGATTCCCTTCACAATAAAAACGTCCGTGAAGTAACCCGCTGCCGCTTGTTCACCCTGTGTAGCGGGATTCAGGAGACCCTCCCTCGGTTGACCGCCATGATCCGCGGGATCGGAGACCCTCTTGTCGCCGCGTACGCCAGGGCCTACCTCTGCAGGGTGAGTCGCCTGAACTCCTCTTCGTTTCGTCTTCCCCCTCCGTCCCTGTGCCCAGACCTAACCCCGCTCCGAAACCCTAGGTGGGGATGGAGGTGGCCCCGCAGCTCAAGGAGAGTCTGAACGCAAACTTCTTCGACCTGCTCGCCACCTTCCGGCAGGTCAGCGGAGACAGCGTGCAGAGGCAGCTGCACGTGCAGAGGGTGGAGGCGCCGGAGTACCTGACGCTCTACTCGCCCGCCATCAACTGGATCCTGCAGTGTATCGCGTACAGAGCCCCAGAGGTACTCTCCCGTCTTGGACTCAAGCGAAACCACAGCAGACCGCAGCTAACTTAAGCCCCTCTTCCCGTCTTTGTTCCCACATCAGCAACTCCTCACAGAGATGATGGAGAGATGCAAGATGATGGCCAACAAGTAAGTGCACCCCCGCTGAGTTGCTCTATCCTGTCTGCTGTCAGGCCGAGCCGTCTGAGACGTAGTCCGAGATGCGAGGCGGCTGTAGTTTGGGCATGTTCGGGGCAGGGATCTTTAACTGCTTTTCACTGCCTCCCCCCCCCCCAGCGCCTTGCTTCTGAACTCGATAATGAGAGCGTTCAGACCGGAGTTTGCTGCAACCAGAGCCACTGATTTCATCGGGATGATCAAAGACTGCGACGAGTCCGGCTTCCCTAAGGTCAGAGGACACAAACGGTTTGTTTAAAGCGCGTTAGAGCTGCTTCACGTTGTTTAAACGCAGCTTCAGTATTTTTTCTTTTTGCTCTTGTCGACGTTGAACAAACAGTCTTAGTTTGTCTCCTCTGCAGCATCTGCTGTACGGCTCTCTGGGGCGCAGTCTGGCCTGCGCGGACCCTCCAGAGTCTGAGAGGCTGACCATCCTGAACGAAGCCTGGAAGGTCATCACCAAAGTCCGAAATGCTCAGGTTCTGTAGCTTCTAAGCAAAACACTCCTGCCGGTTTCTTGTTTCAGATTGTGGCTCACTCAACTTATTGTTTTTTTTTTAGGATTACATGAACTGTGCTGAGATCTGGGTGGAGTTCACCTGCCGACACTTTACCGTGAGTCAAACTACGCTCCTATTTAATGGCGGCCGCTTTTCCAAGCGTCTTAAAACCTATTTCGTCTTCTCCTCACAGAAACGTGAGGTCAACACAGTCCTGGCCGACATCATCAAACACATGACCCCTGACCGAGCGTTCGAGGATGCCTACCCTCAGGTTGGCAGGATAAGTCAACCCCCTATGAATCCTTATTTTTTTTAGCTTCTTTGTAATCCCTGTGGTGTGTTCTCGCTCCACCTGCAGTTGCAGTCAGTGATCAGGAAGATCCTCGCCTACTTCCACGACTTCTCCGTCCTCTTCTCCATGGTACGTGCTCGGAAACAGCAGCTTGAAAGCGTTGCCTCTGTCCCTCGTGGTGTTTGACAGCTGTTCACCCCTCGGTTCCTCAGGAGCGCTTCCTGCCGTTCCTCGACATGTTCCAGAAGGACAGCGTGAGGGTGGAGGTCTGCAAATCCATCATGGAGGTCTTCATCAAGTGAGACCAACACCTAGATTAGCCGGCACATAAGAATTTAGCCGTTTCAGTCATTGCATTCGTCCCGATCTGTTCTGCTCCCTTCAGACACCAGCTGGAGGTCACGAGGGACCCGGTCATCCTCAACGCCATGCTGCACATCTGCAAGACCATGCACGACTCTGTTAAGTAGGTTAATGTTTCCTCTAGAGTTTAACATATGCAGTTTCTAATTTCTTTAACTATTTTAACAGAGAAATGTCTATTTATCAAATAGCAGATACACTTCTTGCCAAAAGTATCGAGTCTTCCTTTCAAATGATTGAATTCAGAATCAGGTGTTCTGACTGCTGCTGTGGCCGGGGTTGCATAAAATCCAACAAAGTGTAAACGGCTGGCAAAAGAGAGCGACTCAGCCACGAGGAGGTAGTCCATGTAAGGTCATTGAGGTACATGCGGCACAATATCACCAACTCTGTAGCGTCCACAGACCTCCGAACTTCACAGGGCCTTTAGATTACCCCGACAACGGAGCAGAGAGCTTCGTGTATGGGGTTTCCAGGCCGACCAGCTGCACACAAGCCTTATATCATCCAGTGAGATGCCAAGCGCCAGAAGCAGTGGTGTTCCGATGTCGCCCCTGGACTTTAGATCTGTGGAGACGTCCCAGGAGTGATGAATCGTGCCTCTTTGCCAGTGGACCAGTGTGGGGTTGGCAGCTATCAGGAGGACACAGTCCTTTGGCTGAGGTGGGGCGAGGGGGACGTTTGGTGCAGACGGGTATATGGTTCCAGGGAAATCAACTCTTCCTGAATTCTTCAGAATTCCAAAATAGTTTGGACCAGTTCTTGTTCCCAACTTTATGGTAACTGTCTGCTCCTTCCTGTTCCAGCGCAATTCGGGCACCAGTGAGCAAACCAAGGTCCCTAAAGACCTGGATGAGCGAGTTTTGTGCCGAGAGCTTGACTGGCCGGCACAGATGCCTGGCCTGAACCCAACAGAACACCTTTTTGATGAACTGCAGCAGAACATGAGAGGCAGGCCTCCTCGTCCAGCATCAGCGTCTGACCTCACAGATGAGATTCTGGGGGAATGCTCAATAACTTCCTTAAGCACACACTCCTAAACCTTGAGAAAAGCCTTCCCTGAAGAGCTGAAGCTGTTATTGATGCATATGGTTACATACTGGTGGACAGTAAGGTGTTAATCCCCGTCTTTACTCAGTAACTTCTCCTTCTTGTCCTGCAGCGCTCTCACCCTCGAAGATGAGAAAAGATCTTTGGCGCTGCTGATCATCGGCTTTATCCGCATGGTGAGACTTCTCAGCTTTATTTTACGCTGACGCAATAAAAGCTGTCGACATCATTTTGAGATCAATCTCAACATGTTTAGCAAATTTATTAGGAATGAAAAGCATTCTTCCCATTTTTATGTATGGACTAGAGTTGTTAAGGGGGCGGCAGGATGTGAAGTTGGGGACAGTGGCGTTCAAAAGTGTTTTGGCTCTCCTTCCCCATCTTCAATCTGCCACTCTGACCATAGGAGGACATTTTTACAGGCATGCATGTGAGTCAGCGGTAACCTTCACGTTGACATCAGAACGCAGGATTGTATCCTTTTACATAATGTAGTCAAATGACCAGGCTAATAAAGCGGAGTAATGAGGCAGGTTTCCTCTTAATGGAGGGAAAAGGGTACGCATGTTTTGGCACAAAGGCCCATTTCTTTCAAAACAGGAAATGCAAGAGAAGGTGCTGTTGAAGTTAGGCCTTTATGGGACAATCTCCATAACTCAGGAAAACGGCTGCTCACCTAAACCGCCACATATCCACACTCAGAGCCCTAATTAAAAGTGGTGGTTTGGGAATGATGTCAGCATTTTCTGACCTTTAACGTAAACATGAACATGTGGAGTTTGCTGAAGTTTACCAGGACTTTAACAGGAACTGTGTACTTTGATCAGAGGAGACTACGGTTGAGCCTTTTCACAACAAACCCTTAAAAAAAAAAAAAGGTGAGGAAGGACCCAACAATCCATGAAAATGCATTTATTCCCACAGGTCCACTTTCCAAGAGTGGATCGTGAACTTTTTGAAATAGCCGTTGATGTAAAAACAGCGGCTGTCCGTGGGTCTTTCAACAGATCGGCGACTCAAAGAATACGGCCTCCAGAAAGCAGGAATGGTTCAGCAGACAGAGCAGTCAGCATATTTCCACTGTCATCACAGCTCCCAGACCTCCGTCCTATAGAAAAGCAGCTGAAGGGAAGAGAGCATAAAACGCATGCTGTGGATGATCTGGAGAGATGGGAGAAGGAGTCGGAAATCCTTCTGGAAGAAGCCCGTGTGTTGTCCTACTGGCTAACAGGGGTTGTACAAAGGGTTGACCTCAGAGGCGCCAGTGAAAGACGAATTTCTTTCTCTACCAGGAGTGGCAGTAAATGTGGCCTCTCTTCCTCCTGGTCAGGTTTCCTTCGGTCGGGACTTCGAGCAGCAGCTGAGTTTCTGCGTGGAGGCCAGAGCCACCTTCTGCAACCTGGAGCCGGTCCTGGTGCAGCTCATTCACGTCAGTAAAGAGTCTCCGTCTTCACTGGGCACACACTGCACCCCCACCCCCTTTTTCACGCTCGCTCTGTGACCCTGTTGTCTCCAGACGGTGAACCAGCTGGCCATGGAGACCAGGAGGGTGGTGAAAGGGAACCACTCGCGGAAAACCGCAGCTTTCGTCAGGGTGAGTGAGCCGGCAGACGCACTCTGCTCACCCAGGATGGTGGCGGTGCCTTAGAGGAAGAGTTCTCCTTCATGGCTTTCTGTCCCCGCTCTCCAGGCGTGCGCAGCCTACTGTTTCATCACCATCCCGTCCCTCAGCAGCATTTTCAGTCGCCTCCACCTCTACCTGCTGTCTGGTCAGGTCGCGCTGGCCAACCAGTGTCTCTCTCAGGGTGAGCACGTCTTCCATTTTGGATTTAGATATATTTGAGGAGATTTTATGTGATAAACAAACAAAAAGCGCCGCATAACCGTGAGGAAGAAGGAAAATTACGTGTTTTTTTTTTTTTTTTTTTTAAATCTGGAAATGTGCTGATTCTGTCCCCCTGAATCGGTATTTTGCTGAATCACTTTTTGCAACAATTACAGCCTTTTGGCTCGGTATTTGTTGCCCATTCTTCTTGGTTCAAGCTCAAGATGGACGACGTTTGTTTACTTTTTTTATTTCCTTTCAAGTCTAACCACAGATTCTCAGCTGTATCTAGGTTTGGGTTTTGACTAGGCCATGATCTGACCTAAAACTAGAGCGTCCAAACGCGGCCCCTGCAACAATCTCGCTGCTCAAGAATGGTACAAATTTGGTCCTCTGGCAAGTTGATCTGATGCAGATGTACATTTTTTGCAAGTTTTTTTTTATCTTTTAAATTAGATTTTGATTGACAGGTTCTTGTTGCTTGGAATAAATTAAAAAAAAATTTAGGCCGGCAAAATAGAAGTAAAATATCCAATAACTATAAAACAAATAGTATATTTTTTTGTTTCTTCTTTGTTTCATTAATGTGTTGCATGTTTAATGCATTGCTGAGCGGGTGAAAAATAAGAGTTCCTAATAAAATTATTGTTCCTTTGGAATTGATAATTAATATCTATATTATAGCCTGTGAGAGAGTTGAATTTGCAGATTTTTTAGCCCGCGGTGCGAAACCTTTAGACTAAACTGATCCGCCCCTTTATAGTTCTGGATGTATGTCTAAGGTCGCGATTGATGATATGGGGTTAAACGCTTAACGCGATATTTTGTGTAATTTGTTGTATTTAAAATCATCACAGATCTAAAGCCTGTCTGCATACAGTCAGCCTCTCTAAAGTATGTATAATAATCTAAAAAAAACAAAAGAAATACCTGTTAGCATGTAGGTGTCCTGACAACACCAGTGGTGCAATTGTGCATTTTAAACAGAACAAAATAATTGTGTATAATAAAAATTGACAGCATGCATCGATGGTCTGTGGCACCAGCAGTGGGAAAATAGTTGGAGATTGTGAATATTACAGGTTTATTAAGTCCTATCTGTGTAATTTCTGTTTTCCACAGTAACACTAATGATCCAATTATTGCCCATCCCTACTTTAGGCTAACCGTCCTCCTGGAAGGGTAACCTTTCCCCAGTCTCACGTCTGTAGATTGTATTTAACGGATCTCTCCTTATATCAGCTCTAACCAGCCTCCCTGTGTCTGGTGAAGGAATGCATCCCCACAGCATGATGCCACAGCCACTATGTTTCACTCTTAGAACTGTGTGATCAGGGCTAAAGGCAGCATTGGTTTTGGGCTGACCGTAGCATTAATCCGACCCCAACGTCTACTTGTGCTACACGTGGGATCAGCGATGTTAGTCCTCAGCCCCCTTTTCTCTGACGCCCATAAATACAACCAGTGCAGCCCGATCAGCGTCCACTTGGTTGTTGTTGTGGCCCGACTTCACCATCCTTCACCATTTATGAACGAGCGTGCTTCCCTGTCTTCCAGCGGATGCGTTCCTGAAGGCTGCAGTCAGCATCCTTCCTGAGGTCCCTCGCTCCATCAGCGTGGAGGGGAAACTTCGCTCCTCCGAGACCTTCCTCCTGGACTTTATCAACAACTTCCTAGCCACTCTGCTGGTCGTCCCGGTAACTCCCTCGTTCTCTAATAACGGAACATATTTGGCATCTTTCAGAAAGAGGACGTTAGGCAGCTCCTTTGAGCTGTGGAGGTGTGTCAGACCCAAGTCGGGTGAATCCTTGCGTGTGCTTCCAGGACCATCCGGAGCACGGGGTGCTCTACTTGGTCCGCGGGCTGCTCAACATGGTCCAGGAATACACCTGGGAGGACAACAGTGACGCTAAAGTTCGGGTTTACATCAGTGCTCTGCCGCTGCTCGCTGCTATGAGTCAGGAAACGTACCTCTATTCCATCCCCAAAGGTAAACAGACACATTTTGGATCCTTTCTTACAATATGCTGAATTCACTGAGGTTGATATGTACACAGAATCAGATCTGTTCATATCCTTGTCACTTCTATTTTGTACCACCTGTATGGGAAAGCGTTTTCCCTTTAGACTCTACCTTGTGTTTCCTAGTGGACTCCAATGAGACATTATATGGAGGAGACCCAAAGTTCTTGTCAGAGATCAACAAGCTGTGTGAGACTTTAATCGGACAAATTCTGGACCATCTGAAGACACTCACTCGGGATGAGGTCAGACCGCACAGAGCAGTCACTCCGTTCTGATTTTGTCTTCACATTCTCGGTCAAAGTCTGAAAGTAGCTTTTCTAAAACCCCGCCTGCCGCTGAGTGGGGGCTTTCCTGATTCCACCGCCTTCCGGTTGGGCTTTGACAACTCTCCCCCCTGTGTCCCTGCAGCAGAGCGTGCGGCGGCAAAGCGCTCTGGCCTTCTCCCTCTTCGGGGTCCTGCTAGCCCACGGCGACCTGAGGAACAACAAGCTGAGTCAGCTATCCGTCAACCTGTGGAACCTGAGCCACAAGCACGGTCACTGCGAGACTCGAGTCTCTGTGAGTTTGTTTTACAAACCGAGCAGCTTTGTGCTCTCATTTTACTTTGTCGCGATCCTAGAACCTTCAGACTTTCTTTTCACAGCAGACGTATCCTATTCTGACGTCTCCCTCTGTGTCTGCTCCAGGTTCGGACTCTGGAGAGCATCAAGCACCAGGCTCAGCAGCCTGACATGGCCCACCTGGCAGACGCCATCCAGAGGCTCGCTCTACAGTCCCGCACCTGAATGTTCTGCTGTGAAAAAAATAAAAAAAGAATGTACCCAAATGATTTCACTAATGTAAATAAAAAGTCTGACCCACAAGAGATTTCCCTCTACTTGCAGCCTTACAGCAAACCACGGCAGGTTGGAGCTGCAACCGTGCGACTACAAACAGCAAAGTATCATGTCAGGATTTTAGTTGTAGGTCAAGAAAAAAAAAATAACTGCAAAATGCCTTCAGAGCCCTGAATAAAATCCACTGAAACTTCTTCGAGAGTTAATCTTAGTATCGATACAGCTATACTGGGAAGGCCTCACAGGGAGAGCAAAGAGTATCATGAAGAACAAGGGAACACTGGAGGAGCTGCAGGGACCCACAGCTCGGGTGGGGCAATATGTCGTACGCTCCACAAATCTGTCCTTTATCATAGGAGTGGGAGGACAGAAGTCATAGTTGATGAAAGATATAAAGTTTGCCACAAGCAAACTTTATATCTGACTAAATGGGGCTGTAATGTGAGCAAATGTGTCAAGGGTGTGAATATTTTAGAAAGATGCTGTGTATCACAGCAATGATTGTCCACACACCCTGGCATGGTGGCAGATGTTCTCTGAGCCGAAGCACCAGCCTCTTATCATGGAAGCTGCTTCATAACGCGCCACATCGGTGAATATTGAAGCAAGATCATCACTGCTGTGAAAATACTGAATCCTGGAGGCTAATAACTGAAATGTCAAGCATTCATATACTCTGCAAGCCAATAAAACATTGGACCAGTTGGATGGGTTTCATGCCCTTGATGCCCCACACACAATGCAGGTTGAAATAATAGAGATATCAATACTTGGGTTGCACCGAAATGCACATTTGGGTCAGTAACAAGATCCGGTATTGCCGTTGTGGCCGATAACTAATATTTACAGACTTCTATATTTACCCACACGTTTGACATCATAAAAAAAAAACAATCACCGCTGACATTGCTTCTTTGCTTGTGTTAAACGACCCACAACCCTGCACTGCATTACTGCCACTGGGACATGACCAGACAAATACAAGACAGCAACATCATGGATATAAACATCAGCGGGCCCAGTTTTGTTTAAGGCACCAAAACCAATATGTTAAAAAATGATCAACATCGGCCAATACCGATGTTGGGCAGATTTAAACTCAGAGACTGTTGGGAACGTCAGAGTAACGGAAAAGTTAAGAAAATGGGTTGCAGTTGTATGCTTTTCTAATCCTACCCTCTTTACTACTAATCAGTCTATTTTAATATCAATAAAATAAGTCCTACAATGAGCTGTTCTTCTTTTTTGCTTTTCTCTTGAAATCCAAGCTATTCCTCATTTTTTTCCAGCACAAGCTTTCTATTCTTTACCTTTTGGTAAAGCTCTGCTCACACATAAACACGCCGTTTATGAGGGAGGGCTCCTCTGTGGTGCTTGCTCACAGCCTCATTCCATTGCTGCATACCACCAACACTCAACGTTTCCCTTTCAATGTGGTTTAAGGCTGAAAACATTTAAACTGTAATGGAATGAAGCAATTGTCCCAAACTGTACAGCCCTCTCCAGTTATAGGGGAAGATGTGCAAAACAAACTTAAAATACAGCCAAACAATGTCAATCTTCGCTGCAAATCTTACCAACAAAGAGTTTTGTACACTTTTTTTTTTTTTTTTTATCTCGTCTACCGTCGTCCTTGTGCGTGGTGCCAAGGTGACCTCAGGTCCTCATCCGGTCTCATCTGTCCCAGTTTCACTTGTTTTAAGTTTTTAAATATGGCCATGTGTTGGAAAGTAGCTAATATCTTGTAGCTCGACTTGTGGAGATTAGCTCACAGCTGCCTTACCTGAATGAAATGTTCTCTTGTCTTCCCCATTTTGAAGAGGGGCAAAGAGAAATGAGCCTGTGTGTAATAAGTTTATACCCTGAGGTATCAAGAAGTTACTAATTAAAAGGTTCTTGTGGGAATCAACTCGCAAGCATGAATTGGAAAAAGTTTCTAATGCATTGCTAATGTTGGCATTTTCCGGCCACTTTTTAAATTTAGTCAAGTTAAAGATTGGATCTATTTTCTGTGGGAGATTATCCCACTGCAGTAAAAAGACTGATTTATGCATCAGGGATGAATTACTAAAATATGGTTTCATTTGTCTTTACCAAAATTGTCCCTTTGGGAGTTCCACAGTTCAGCCAACATAATGACTCAGCATTTTTAAGACCACAGCTTAATTTCTTTGTTTTAAAGTGGAAGCCTTTTTGTTTATCATATAGAGCAATCTTAACCGAACAAATGTCACTTTAAAGATAAGAATAAAGCTAAAGAGCCGATGTGGTGAAAAGTTTTAAGAGAAAAAAAAAAACGTTTGTTTTTCAAGAATCTGGGCCAAAGCCTGAGAGTAAACCCTTAGCTTCATCAGTGCCAGGATGTTTTTTTATCCTCTGAGAACTGACCCCAGGTTCTTTATGGGAATAAGAGCTGTGCAGTTTACCAGTGGACACATTTCTATGCCTTGCTTCACATTATAAGCAACTCCACACATGAAAGGTCTCGTCTCACCGTGCTTTACCATCATTATACACTGCCAGTCAAAAGTTTGGACTCGCCTTCTCATTCAATAGTTTGTCTTTATTATTACTACCTTTGGGAACTCCAAGACAAATCGTTTTCCAAGTGACTAACCTCTGAAGGTTATCCAGAGAGGGCCAAGAGTGATCAAAGCAGTAATCAAAGTGACTGGTAGGGTAATGCTGGACCTTTTCCAGTCCTAAACACCGACAGGAGCTCATTTGGAGAATTTAACTTAACTTGGTCCACTGCAGATTGTCACTCTGTCCTGGTTTTTTTTTTGGAGAGAAGTTGCTTCTCTGGTGCCCTCAGTGACTCCGAGCCAGCGTTAATCAATGTTCGTTTACATCTACAAGCTACATTTAATGCAAATTACTTTCATCAACAAATGGTGCTCCCATCTGAACCCATTAGAGATTCATAAAGACAAAGATACAAGTTTGTGACCAACCAACGTTTTTAGTGTTTTATTTGAACCCTGAACTCATAATCCGCCTGCATCAAATCAAACGCCGTTGGAAGTTGAGTTCTAGGAAAGTCTGTGAACATTTTGAAGACGGCCAGAGGCTGAAATGCCATCAAGCCTGTTGCCTTGTAACAAAAAGGACTTAGTTAGAATGTGAATGACGATGAATCCGGTAGATACTCGAGGCACAGCACAGCCTCAGGTGTATTCTAGACCCGTGAAGCTAGAGACGAAACGCTGACACACAGCCGTGGCTATAAGTACGTTTTAATTTACATCTGACAGAAGAGAGAACGGAATAGCTGTTGGAAAAGAAAACAGAGTCCTCAGCAGCTACAGCTCGGCGCAGATGGAGCGCTCTGATGCTGACCGACGTAACACTTTAAAACCTGTAGTGAGCTCATTAGACCCTTATGTCGAGCCGGGTGCGGCGCCTGTGAAGCCGTCCTCCCCGCCTCCGTGGGGCGGGACGTTCCAGGGAGAGGACAGCTCATCTGATGATCATACACACTGAAACAGCAAGCAAGTGTCCCAAACTACCAAAAACAAAACAAAGAGATGGTTAAAGATCAAATATATTCGTTGAACGGTTCAACGGGAGGAGAGCTTGCAGCTTGGCTCGCGCAGTCCAGAGAGAGCTGACGGGGATGTTTTGGCGGAATGGTGCTGAACTGACGATTGATGGGACTTTTACCAAAGAGCCCGCCTCTGAAAACACGGACCAGCGCCTCGCCCCGACCCTGTTAGTTGAGGGGCAGCAGGGAGGCGGGATGGTCAACTCTCTTCTTTTTGTTTTTTTTTCCTTCCTTTTGTGCGTTTGTTCTCCTCGTCGTGTTCTGTGGGCTCAGTCCAGTTCTATGGGGCTGCTGTCCTCGTGTGCTTCTTCGGCACCGTCGTCCTCTTCACCGGAACCCATCAGGCTGTTCAGCAGGTTTCCTGCCGGGTGCAAAGCACGGATCAGTACTCTTTCGTGCTAAGGAGTTCACTTGGTAGCAGAACTTTGGCAACATTGGCGTTCAAAGTCTGATGGGTTTTAGATTTTCTACCGCATATAAAAGCGGAAGGTTATCAGAACGCTCTCACCTCCCACTGCACACTGAGCAGAGGGGGAGTTTGATCCTGTGCCCTCTAGTTATTTTAGAAGCACCATGGGAGAAGCACGTAAGCAGCAACCTGTTCCTCATAAACTCTGAAAAGCAGGTTTTCTAGATCCTGTAAAGTCCTGCTGGACCAGAACCACCCGCCTACAAGTCCAACCCAGTCAGCCTTTAATGCAGGTGATTTAATCTTTAGACTGGAAGTTGATTAGCGTCACAGATGCTCGCCAGTTCAGAGTATTATTGAATAACATTTATTTTAGTCTCACGTCATACAGCGATAGACCTCATGACTTTATTTCTCTTCATTTTCATGAATATTGGTCCAGCTAATAAAAACCAAACCGTTTCTCTGAAGATATTTAATTATGCATTTGCTGGTGTCCAGTCCAGTCACACAGCTGCGACAGATAAAAGGGACACCAGAAAAATAATAAACGAAAACAAAAAGCAGAAACTAAAACTGGAGGAGGCTGAGCTGAATATGCAGATACCTTGTTACAGTCCTGTATGGTGAGGAGGGAGGGAGGGAGGGAGGGGTGTTGCTGTGGTTTTGCATATGTGGAACATTTTGATCAGATTCTAGAAACTCGCATCTTTTTGGACCCTGAGAGAAAAAGTGACCGTTTGCATCATGTAAATTTCATGCGCAATATCAACCGGTCATAGGTGGTTCCACCGCTCGCCGTTTTTGTAGCAGCTTTCTTACTCGCTGCTGTAAATAGGCCAAATCATTTCTGTTCAACATCACATAGCTACACGGTAGCACAGCTAACAGGAATCTGAATACTAAAACATTTTCTATTGGCAAGTCCTTCCCAAGAACTTCTAATTCCAAAATACGTCCATGAGTTGCTCCGTCGGTCTCACAAAGTCTCCAACAGGCCCCTGCACTGCCTAGATGTCAGAAAATGTTCATTTTACATAAAGGCCAATAAAAATGTATTTTGATACAGAAATGTTATGCAATGGCTGTTTTATGGGCGGCACAATCACGATGAAAGCGCTGATCTGACAGATTTCCAGCATTGACTAACACCATCCACCATGAAGGTAAGCCTCCGCCTGTCACTGCTAATGAAAGAGGCGGTTCAGAGAGTGCTGTACACCGGAATATTATGGTGAAACTGAGTGGACGGAGAAAGTGTGGACGAAAAACTAAATCCACAGTGAGAGGACTATGAAGCAAAGACGATCTGGGAGCTTCGATACCCGCCACGCGTGGACATATCCAGGACACGGGCTGAAACCGTCAGATTCTGAACCAGAGGCCGACGCATCTAACCTGGGCTTAGTTAAAATGGTCCAAATTCCTATTTTCTGACAAAAAGGAAATTCTGCATTTTGTTCAAAAACCAACATCCGAGTGCAACAGAACCTACACTACTTAAAGTCCAGTGTGAAGTTACTGGTGTTGGTCCCCTGGGTTTTCTGACCTCAACACATCCATCTAACCTTCAGAGCACTTCCTGTTTCTCTGCTGACAACTTTTATTGAGATGCCACTTTTGTTTTCCCGCTGGACTTGGGACCTGTCTACCCTGCGAAAGGTACCAAAAGTTGTTTCAATGACCGTGGCGGTTCGGCGCCGGATATGTCAGCAAACTGGCCTGACCGGAACCGAACAGAGAATACATGGGCTGTTGTCAAGAGGAAGATGAGAGACACCAGACGCAACAATGCAGATGACCTGCAGGCTGCTAGCAGAGCACTCTGGGCTTCCTGAACACCGCAGCAGAACCATGGGCCCATCACCTCCGTGGCCCGCTGCACCGCCGCAGTGACTGATGCAGAAGGAACGTCAACAAGGTACTGAGTGCCTAGATGGACATACTTTGAGGTAAACCGACATTTCTGCAATTAAAATCTCTTTTTATTTGGTTCTGCGTTCATATCTTCAGAGAAACTGAATTTTGAGTTTTTATTCAGCTGTAAGCCAGAATTGTCTAAAGTAAGGTCACTTTTGGGGTTGAACTACTGAACTAGGTTAACTTCTTTATCACCCAGTAAACTAGACTTTGTTGTTTGCCTCCAATAATAATCTCAGTTGATTAGGTTTTTGTTATTTTCAAAGAACATTGCTGATGTCCGTCTGACGGTTATGGAACTCAGTCAAAGATGACGACAGAGCTTCATGGGCTATTTGTTTTTAGGTTACACTTGATCTGCACTAACATAAGCTGAAGTAATGTAGCAGGCTGGCAGCAGTTTGATGTGATTTCATTTTATTCCTTTCTGTATTTAGTTTGGGTTGAGAAGACTAACATTCAAATTGTTGACAAAGGAAACCCACACATGCCTTGTTTGTAAAGGACATGACATCACACGTCAAGGTTACTCATGCCTAAACCCCCTTAATCTCATGTATAAGTTTATCTATTAAAAAGGTAGCACAGAGTATACGCTGCCTGAGCCACTGGAATATTTCTAAAGTCTTGAAATGTTTTCACATTTTGCCACATTACAAGCCATTTCAAAAGGATTTTATATCACAAAACAAGTTCTTCTTACAAAAATACAGAGGACTCATTTTGTTTAATACCCTCAAATAAAATCAGGTGTAACCAGCTGCCTTCAGAAGACCCTTAACTACTACATGGAGTCCAATTTAACATCCATAACCACTGAATTTAAGCAAGCTATTATTAATACCAGTGGTTCTCCATCCCAAGTCTCACTTACCAGGATCAATTGGCTGGTTGTTCATTTTCATGCCATTTAAAATACATTCCACTTGGATTTAAAATTTAAAGAAAAAAAGGCTAATGTTTTTATATATAGCTATATATTTGGAAAAAGGGGTTCTGAATGCATTTGCAGGCCACTGTCTACAAATGTTTCCTGTAATCGTGCAAAGTTGAAGCTTCCCTTGGGCGAGCAGGTTGCCTTGCGAAGCTAGAAATATTTTCTCAGGATTTAAAAAAAAAGGCTCATAGTTTGCTAGAAGTACAAACACCGTTCAACTCACCCAGCAGACCACCGTACGATGGAGACTGTTTGGGCGGGACTCCAAAGAAAAGCTGTCCTATTCTGTCAAGATACTGACGAGCCAGCAGCATGTTCAGAGAGAAAGAGAAAGAAGGAGGGAGAAATAAAAAAAACTGTTTAAAAATCAAGATACTGATTGGTTTCAGAATCTCTAACAGCCTCTTAGTCACATCAGATCAACGATGAGAAACTACCAAAGCAATATAAAGCCCCACTGACCTCGTTATACATGGGATCCCTCTTCAGGGAAGGTTGATATTGCTCACATAACACTGTGAAAACGGTTAATTTACCCCTGGAGAACAAAATGGCTGCGATTACATTCAGGACTATTCAAAGCGCCGTCTATATGTAGCCTAACGATCAACAGACTTGCTCTCACCCTTCCACTGCCAGCAGCAGAAACCAGATAAAGTTTAGTAGAGGCTGGACGAAGGGAGGGCCCCTCTCTATAGACGGGTGTTTCTCTGTGTATGTGCTGAACACCACGGAAGCGCTGTTTTTGTTCTTTAGGCAGAGGAACCTGTAGCGTGCAGGAGTCCAGAAAGAGGAAGAGTTAGGGTCGGAACAAATGAAAACAGGGCAGAAACGAACAAGAAAAAAAAAACATAACAGATGAAGGACAGACATTTGCAGGCTTGATAAATCCTTCAGCATTGTACACATTTTTTTTTCAGGGTTTTTTTTTTGGGTGAAAAGAAAAAAAAAAAAAGTCTGCTCATGTCTTTGTTTCACAGTGAGGGCATGGCTGTTAGCTTACTGAAGGACGGCCTGCGCCACAAACATGTCGACCTCGCTGCGGTAGCCTCGCGACGAGGAATACTCCACCAGCATCTGAGCACAGCCCTCCCCGTCGGATGAATGCAGGAAATGATACCGGGACTCGCTGTAGTTCTGCTCTGAAAAGGCAAAGCCAAGGAACAGCGCAACGTCATCAGTATAAACAGCAACACAAACGTCTCAGACCATTTAGACTTTGTGCCTCGTGTTTATTTTTTATTTAAATTCTTTAACAACATTACAAAGAATAGACTACAGCTAAAGCGCATCTCCATGCAGACGATACTTTAGCTAGTCGACCATTAGAGGCAGGCTGCTGACAAGCTGCACACTCCAGAACTCTGCTGATGATGGCATTTCCACCCTGGGGAAAAGCTATTTAAGAATGTAGCATCCTATAAATATTTGGCTATTTGGCTGGAGTCCAACCTTTTATTTCAGAGCGCATAATGAGCAATACGTAGGCTAGGCTTTGCTATCCAAATGGAGCCTGCCTACGATGAGTTTACATGCACATTGCTTTCACAGCACCTTGACGCTTAGATTCTGTTTATCGTGGAGTTGTGAGGTTCACAAACAAACCAGATCTACTGAGTCGCTCTGCAGCGTGAAGAAACCATTTGTGGTTGTGAGCCGTTCTGATGTTGTTTTGTGTTTTTTGGCTGTTTCACAGATACACGCCAAAGCTCCTCTGCCGTTACCCCAGCGAGACGGAGAACAGGAACGAGGGGCGACACGCCGCTCAGCACATCTTCCTGTGGTCATTTGATATGCAGGTGTCACAGGATGTCATTTCAGTGGTCCCGCTCCCTTTGTGCGAGTGCATAAGATGGGGGAAACGGACTTTAAATGCATTACAATTATTTGCGGCATTTATTATTATTGAAACAAATATTTAGGACCCAATTACAAAAATGAAATTTGCCATCTTCTTTTTCGATTGGAGTCAAACAAATGCCTCTGTGGAAATAGGACACGCCTCTTCTCGAACAGGCTAATATGATGTGCACCGGCTGTAACGGATGGCGTTGCTGCATTGCTGAATAGTGCACAACAGTTGCATTTAAACAAGATTTTTGAGTGTGCTGAAGATAACTGGGGTCTTACAGAACAGACGTTGCAAAGGTTTTCAAAAAGTAACAATCTCAACCAAGTTGTGAGATTTGGGTGTTTGCAGGCATCGTTAATTATTTACTGTTGTCACAATGCATCATAATTCCTCATTAGGACAACTTTAATGCATGACGGTGACAGAAGACATTATCAGACATTAAGCTGAGGAGCAGGCTTGAGAAGACTAAAAATTCTGATCATTTTCCCAGATTAATTCAAACTTCAATATCCCACCAGATGACTCAGTTTGAAGGATACTGGTCTAAATCTTACAGCATCATTCCTGCCAGGGAAATAATACAAGTTACCCTGGGTAGACGTATAAGCCGGGCTTTTAGAAGTCTCCTTGAAAGTAATGGAGCCACAAGACCCTAATTCACACCTCTAGTTCATCGTTGCTGCTTCCATTTTAAAACAAATGCATCCCTGGGTAGTTTATGTTCTAGGTTCCTCTAAGGCTGATACCCCCGTCTCACTACTGCATATTGTGGCTTCTGTTTTAAGTAGATGGCCAAAAATAAAAAAATAAAACAAAAAGACAAACCGCTCGTTAAAACATTTTACTGTTTAATTCGGCACAATCACTTTCAGTACTGGTACTTTTTAAAGTTCTACGATTTTATTTGCATTTTCCTCTAGTTTAAAAACTAGACAGAGACATTGCTGCATTTTTTTGCAGCAACTGCTTCATTGTGCAGCAGAATCTCTGCATGTACAATGAAGCAGTTGCTGATTTTGATTTAACGGAGTGACACGTGGAACCAGCCAGCTGACCAGGCTGAGAAGGGCCTTTTGGAGAATGATCACCAAGGAGTAGAACAAGATCCTGACGGTACCCTGATTTTCCTCACAGTAACTGACAAAATGAGCCATTTACCTTTCCATAAGATGACAGCGAGCAGCTGGTGGAGTTTTGGGTGACCCAACTTGCCGGATCCTCCTGTGGACCATTTCAAGGCTCTGGAAACAAATGCAACCCTCTCTGGAGAATTTGGGTCCATCAGGCTGAACAGCTTGGCCAGGTTTTCTACCCCGCAACACACACACACACCCCCGATCAGTAAATACATATATCATAAAACGCTGACAAATACACACACATCTCTAGTTTCATAGTATTTTCCGTTATTATGTTGGGTTTTGTAAATCAGAAACGCGGTGATATCGGATCTCAAACAAACCGTTTCTGATGCTGATTTGCGTTAAGGCAACAAACACATTCAGTGACAAGCATCCAGCCACGAAATGATGACATTTTTAAGGAAGCTGATTCATCGTTTGCTGGCATCCACCTCACTTTGACTCGCTCACACACAGAACGAACGGCAAGTAAAAAATAGATCAGTGCAGACGGCTTCAAAGAGCCGTCCTACCGGTCGCCGCATCAAACCTTTTGGTAGCGCCCTCGATCTGCCACTCACCTAAGATTTCATCTTCCACCTTTGTATCGGACTTCTCCAAAACCTCCAACACCAGCATGGAGAGATCAGCTGCACTGTTTTGCTGAAAAGGAAGAAGACATTTAACTTTGTCTGTGCCCTCGTTCCACACGAAGGGTAACATCAATGAGCCTCATCGCTCTGTCCTGAGGCGGACGCAACTGGAAACGTGTTACGGCGCAAAAGAAGAAACGCCTGCACGACCGCCATGTCAACTTTATGCAACCACACACACGCCGCTGGCCAGTGGCTACATTATCGGCTGAATACATGCGCGGAGAAAAATTACAATTATTCACCTTTTGCTGCAGCAACTTGTCACACAGGATAGAAAAATTCTAATTTGGGTTTTCTTTTCTGTAGAGAAAAGATCCCACCTCAAGAAATATGTTTTGTTGTTAAAACAATCTGTGGCACAACTGTTGGCACCTCTGGTCTTAATAACTTGTGTAGAGCCCTCTTTCTCCAACAGGGCAGTGTCTTCTACAACATTTTTCTTTTTTTAAAGCTGGAGCATAAAAAGAGAAAGAGAGGGAGCAGTGACTGTTTCTCTGTGAGTCCTAGCTCCCGCCTTACACTCAGCACACAGGTTTAGTACAGGATTTAGGTTCGGGGACTGAGACTCTATAGAAAACGGATTTTATGTCTGGTGAACCACTTCTGTGTTGATTTGGCCAGATGGTTTAGGTCACGCTGCTAAAGGACCCAACTGCAACCCATTTTCAGTTTACTGACTAAGTACACAGTATACAGAATAAAACATTTTTTTTACAGAGTATATGATGTCAGGCGCTACAACAAAGTTCTAACTGGCCTTAAACACCGCAGATCCTCTATTTCACTTAATAGAAGGCGTAAGGTACCTGCCCGCATTTTCATCCCCTATTTCACACTAAACCCTCAAAGTTCCATCTTAGTCTCATCTTACAAAGAAAATGCAGCTCCAGCATGAGTCCCAGTAGAGTTGATCCAACTCCAGATGTTTATGTTTGCAATAGCAGGCCAGAGATGGCTTTTCTGGTATTGTTTCCAAACAACTGATTGGCAAGTAGATGTTGTCTAATAGTATAAATAAGAATAAAGTAATAGAGAGAAGACACATGCTCAAAATTTATGTTGTTTTTTTTTTACGTTTCAGTGTGAATTTATTAGTGCTGGCTATCAATTAAAATTTCAAGAATCGATTTGCTTCTTCTCAAAGTTTGGAATGGATTCTTTTCTATCCGATCCCATCTCAAATTTGATTGCTGGTATTAAAAACATTTTTTTAGCTGCTACATGAATTACATGACTGTGTATTTATGTAACATATTGATACTACATAAATTCAACAGAAAATTGATAAAGTAATGGTAGTTAGTTGCGGCTGTAAGGACCAAACCCTCTCCCTGAAGGTTGAGACAATTGCTTTCACAAACATGCTGTGGGCAGAATACCCAAACAGACCCAGGGTAGAAAACAGAGACGCCGACTCACACATTTAAATTCACAGTGCATTTTTTTTACATCGATCTTTGGCTATATGAATCGATTTTGAGGAATTAATATGAGAATTGATTCAGAATTGGAAAATAGTTTATTTTTTCCTAACACAGCCCTAGAATTTATGCAATTGCAACAAATGATACATTTGTTTTAAGGCTTTTTACACATCACTGGTTAGCGCAGAAAGACGCAAACTTAAAAACCATGGCTAATCTTTGGGTAGTAATAAGTAAAGAGTACCCTTACAGTTGTTGTTGTTTTGCAAATGTAGAGTTCCTGGCTCATAACACAAATGGATAAGATTATATGCCCAGATCCAAACTCACCAGTCACACAAACCTTGAGTATTCTGTACCTGGTTATAGCTGAAGAAGAGAAGAGCCCCATTGAACATCAGCTCCCTGGCTTCTGCGTGTTTTCCCTGTGACATATACCTGATGGGAGGACAGGAGTAATAGTGTTAAACATTCTTATTGTTTTAAGCATCAGTGAACTTTTTTTGAGGTTCTTTGAGGCAAGTAGTACTAAAATGGTAATGCAGCCTGTTTCACATCTGCAGTTCAGTGAGACATCTTGGAGACTTATGCGAAGGGTCAAGTAAATCAAGTAGGGAAGCACCAAACTATCTTCATATTAGGCTGGGTTTAAATCAAATTCATTGAACAATCTCACCAGTATGACTAGATCTTTGGAACTAGTACTACTGGATCATAGATACTGAATTATCATCGTTATATTTTTATTATTAGACATCTCCAAGTAAAATCAGACACTTCTAACAGCATATAAATTGGATAAGACGTCGCCTGTAAAGAAAACAAACTAAGCATAAATAGGTCTAGCCATCATGCTTTATAACAGAATGTGGCTACCTAACCTAGCTAAATGCTAACACTGCTGCCCGCCGTCAACAACCCTTTACGTAATGACAACCAAGACATTTGGTCGTTATATATATTTTTTGTTATCTGTATGTTCTTTCGCCGGAAACGCAGAAATAGCTGTCTCATGTTCTTATCTCAAGTAGCTTGGCTAACATAACTCTATCGCCAGCCCTTTCTAGACTTGCTCTGCTAAAAAAAAAAAAAAAAAACGTATTCAGCCAATAGCTATGGGCCTACTAGAGAGCGAAAGCTCGGCTGTCCAACCACGAGCAACGCAGAGCAGAATAGGCGGGTCCAAAAAGAAACCCAGCCAATCGCGTGTAAACAGCAGTGAACGAAGGGTTGACAGCAGAATGATCTGGAACAGGTAGGCCTCGAAGCCGACAATTACAAACTACAGCTAAAGGCGAACACGGAGGCCACACTCACCTAAAAAATAAAGTTCTGTACATTTGGTGCGCTTCATAGTAGTCTCCTTTCTCTACGCTGGCTCGAAGTTTGCCTTCGACTCTCTGGACGCCTCCACGGTTCCTGACGCTGGAGCACCTCAGAGACTCCGGCTCAGCCATGGTCGCACCTCCGCAGCTACACACTGCCAGGCAGAGAGCGCTGAGACAGACCAAACCCTTTTAAGCAAACTGACCCTCTACGGCTGCCGTAGCCGGCGTAGTATTGTACTGCATGGCATTTGATTCATTTTTCTAAATCTCGCAACCCTCAAATCTGTCCTTGATGAGTGAGAAGCCACATAAAGTTATAATATGAGAAGCAGCAGGTTTGCTAAAATAAAATTCTCACTTATTACTCCTTTATTGAAATACTGATTGTTATCAAATCAGAAGAAAATCAATTACCCAAGTGTTAAACATAATTTAAAAAACACAAAATGCGCTATGATACTAGTTATTTTTCATCTATGGCACTGTTTACTCTGTGATTATGTAGTTTTTCCTCTCTTTGTTAGAGTTAAACTTAAATCATCCTCTTGTATAATTTTTTTAACGTTATTGATGTTGTTTATTCAGAAACCAGATGTGAAATTCCCACAGATTTTAAAACCCAAATTAAAGGACTTCCACTTGATGTAGAATTTTACAAGAAAATGAAAAGTCTTAAGCCCATAAGGTGAAATACACATGTGTAATTAATGAAGATTGTCTGCTGTAAACGTTTCTTTTGATGCTAAATTTAATTTGATTAGATACCGTTTTTATAAATAGGATAAATAAAAAAATTTTATATCTTAGTTTTCCTTTGTTCTTAACTTTTTGCTATTAAGATCACAATGGCACTGGTAACCATGACTGCACATTCATATCAAACAAATATGTTGACTGCTCTTTCCCGCTAACAAGCAAGTCTCTTTCTCAAGTAGACATATTTTGGTGTCTTTTTCATGAATGAGGCAAGGACAGAGATAGATAGACAGTTTGAGGCCTTGTCTTCAGAGATGTGATCATTGCTCCTGTGTGTTTTGGTCAAGAAAAGACTGAGCCAGAAAGCAAAGCTCCCCGTTCACGGGTGTGTCTTTGTTCCGATCCTCACCTGTCGTCAGGGAACATGGATCCTGACTAAAATGAGCTTCTTGGCTGAAATCAACTTTAGAAATCTGGTAAAGAGTGAGATCAAGCAGACAGAGCTCAAAGTAAAGCCACTGCTCCACGTCCAGGTGGGTAAAGAAACCAAAAGCTATACTCTATAAAAGTTACATTATTACAACACATTTTCATACAAGCAGAAGTAAAACTCATCCAAAACGTCCTCAAATAAGAGTACAATTGTATTGGACTCAGATAATGAGTAACTGTTGAATCATAACATCTGATATCATTTGTGTAAATGATGTCACCACAAACTCAAAAATATCACATTCTGTGCAAATTAGATTAGATTAGATTAGATTCAACTTTATTGTCATTACACAGGTACAGGTACAAGGCAACGAAATGCAGTTTAGGTCTAACCAGAAGTGCAATAGCAGCAAGTGCAGGATAAACAGTGGTTCCATAAGTACAGGACATGGGTTTTTACTGAATAAATATAGAGATGAATACTATTATAAACAGAATTTTACTGATAGATTTGTCCTATGAGTATAATATATAGATAACTTGTATTGTGAACTAAATTTACAGCTGGATATGTACTGGATATAATATACAGGTGGATATTACTATAAATAGAGTTTTTACAGATATGTACAATAGCATAATATACAGATGGTTGTTATAATAACAGTTTACAGGTGAATATGTACTATGAATATATGTACAGGTGGCTATTACTATAAAATGAATAAATAAAGTGTGGACAGAAGCTATCCAAATTAAAGTGCAGTGGACGTTAATTGCATATTACAGTTAAAGTACGGTATTGCAAATGTATATGTAAACAATTGGTACTGTGAATAAACAGTCGGCAGTGCAAATCAATATTCAGTCAAGGTGAGTAGTGCAAGATGCATGTAAACAGTTGTTACTATAGTAACAGTCAGGAGTGCAAGTGATCATTATAGTCTTGCAAATAACAAAATGGAGGTAGGTGTGAGGAGGGAGAGGAGAGTCTATCAGTGAGGATTAGAGTTCAATAAAGAGACAGCTCTGGGGAAACAGCTGTTTTTTAGTCTGCTGGTTCTGGTCCGGAGGCACCTGAAACGCCTGCCGGAGGGCAGGAGAGAAAACAGTCTGTGGGCTGGGTGAGAAGAGTCCTTAAGGATGCTGCGGGCTCGATGTAGGCAGCGTTTCTTCTGGATGTGCTCAATGGTGGGCAGTGGAGTCCCAGTGATGTACTGGGCGGTTTTCACCACCCGCTGCAGTGCCTTACGCTCTGCAACAGAACAGCTCCCATACCACACTGTTGCACAGTTGGTCAGGATGCTTTCTATTGCACAGCGATAGAAGTTCACCAGGATAGTCAAGGATACCTGATTTTTCCTCAGTGTCCTCAGGAAGAAGAGGCGCTGGTGAGCCTTCTTGACCAGGCAGGAGGTGTTGGTTGACCAGGACATGTCCGCTGAAATGTGGGTCCCCAGAAACTTGAAACTGGAGACACACTCAACAGCCATTCCATTGATGTGGATGGTGTCGTGCGTGCGTCTTGAATCTTTTCTGAAGTCCACGATGAGCTCCTTCGTTTTGGTGGTGTTGAGGAGCTGGTTATTTTCAGTGCACCATGTGGCCAGGTGCTTGATCTCCTCCCTACAGGCTGTCTCATCATTGTTGCTGATGAGGCCAATCACCGTAGCGTCGTCTGCAAACTTGATGATGGAATTAGATTTGTACACAGGCTTGCAATCGTAGTTGAAGAGGGAGTAGAGAAACGGGCTTAGCACACAGCCCTGTGGTACACCAGTGTTGAGTGTGATGGACGTGGAGCAGATGGAGCCTGATCGGACATTCTGGGGTCTGTTGGTCAAAAAGTCCAAAATCCAGATGCACATGGAGGTGTTGATGCCCAGGTCTCGAAGTTTGGCTATTAACTTAGCCGGGATGACAGTGTTAAATGCTGAGCTAAAGTCAACAAACAGCATGCGTGCATAAGTGTTCTTATTGTCCAGATGCCAGATGTGTGAGCACAGAGTGCAGTGCCATGGAAACTGCATCCTCTGTGCTCCTATTGCTGCGGTATGCAAACTGGTGTGAGTCCAATGCGGATGGTAGCTAGTCTAAAGTATAAAATTCTGATATTTTAAAGAATGAAACAAGAAATGAGTGAAAAAAAATAACTATCTTTATGGAATAACAAACGTTGAAATGTCATTCACAACATAAAGCTATTTAAACCCAATTCTTACAGAAGGTAATACATGTTAGAACAGTGCAAAGTACTCCGGTGACGATATCTACTGTTTACTGTATATTCACTTGTCCTCCAAATGACTGCAGGCTCAGTAGATAAAAAAAATCAAATAAAAGGAGATCTCCCTTCAACACAAACTGTGAGTACATGCCTGTGTCTGGTGCATTTGTAGTTAAGACATCTTTCTTCTTTATCTAGTGAAGCAACATGAGGTGGCTAGAGTAGCCTTATTGCAAAGTAACATTACTCGAGTAGAAGTAAGAGGTACAGTGTTGTGAAACTACTCATAAGAACATTTCTTTCAAAAATGTGCTCAAGTAAATTGTATCCACTGAGATGGTTTGAGTGTCTGATCAGGATGCTTCTCTTTAGTGGTTTCTCTGAATCTGATCTGCTGTATTATCATGCTAGAAGAAGTCACTAGAAGATGGGCCTGCCAAGGTCATAAAGGGACAAACATGTACAGCAACAATACTCAGGTTGGCCCTGGCTGTGAAATCATGGTCATTTGGTACTATGGTGCCCAAAGTGTGCCAAGGAAACTCCCCAGATAACATGACACCAACAACAATAGCCTAAAAAGCACATGCAAGGTAGAATGGATCCACATGCTTTCATCTTTTTCTCTCCAGAGTCTGACCTTACTATCGGAATGTGGCAGCTGAAATTCAGAGTCATCAGACCAGGCTACGTTTTTTCCTGTGTTGTTCGATCTTGTTGGGTCTCTGCAAAATTTAGCCTCTGTTTCTTGTTTTTAGTTGGCAGCAGTATGACCTAGTGGGGCCCTCTGATGCTGTAGGCCAACTGCAAAATTCAACAAACTGGACAAAGTAAAACTATAGACAATCTCAAGAGAAAGTCAAGTAAAAGAGTCCTTCATTTTAAAGACCAAAATAAAAAAAATAAGCTGAACAAAAAGTAACACAGTTATTCAGAAGAAACCCTTTTTTTAAACCATCTTTTATTTTTTCAAAATAAAACTTATGTAACCAATTCGGTAGTTAATACAAATATACTGTTGCCAAAATAAGTTGGCCACAGGGGAGGAGGTTAATAGTTAGATGTGAAAACCAGTATTTCAGCCTCCGGTCTAGTTCATCTCAAGGGTGTTCGACAAGGTTGAGGTTAGGACTCTGTGCAGGTCAGTCAAGTCTTTCTGCATCAAACCTTATAAACCTGCAGCCACGGAGGTGATTGGACTTTGAATGTTCTTGTTATTGAAAAGTGCTTTATAAATAAACTTGCCTTGCCTTGGAACACTGAATCCACTGATTTGGTGGTGTGTTCCAATGCATTTGGCAAAGTCAACTTTATTTATACAGCACATTTAATACAGATGCCTATATATATAATAACAAATACACAACACAAAATTAAATTAGTTAAGAAATTATAAAGTTCAAATACTAAACAAATACTAAAAACACTAAAAGAAAAATGATATAAGAATAATAAAAGAATCTGCTCGGCTTGAGTTAAAAGCCAGTGCAAGCGGGTGGGTTTTTAACAAAGACTTAAAAATGCAAAGCAATATAGTATGTTAGAACAAAGTAAAGGAATTCCAGTGACAATATCTACTGTTCATTTGACCTCCATATGAGTTCAACAGATAGAAAATAAAATTAAAACAACAAAGCTTGTCTACGAGCAAGAAATCTCACTTTAACATAAACTGTAAGCGAAGTTAGTCATGGTGGAAAGAGGAGACAGAAACTTCACTCAAAAGTAGCGATACTTCTTCATAATGTTACTCAAGTGAAAGTAATAAAACTACTCTTAAATGTACATTTTGTTGAGAAAGTTACTCGGGTAAATGTAACTGACTAAATGTAACTAGTCACTACCTCTGATCCTAAGTGATCTAAATTAATTTCAGGCTGTGAGAAAAAAAAACAGCATAAAAGTAACAAAAGGCGGATCAGCACTCTGCATCTTGGTTTTGTGAATAGAATGACACAATAATAACAGGGTACTGCCGGAAAACCCATTGGCTCCGCCGCATCCTGCAGTACACAGCCTCCGACAGTAGGTGGAGACAAACACCAACGAAGGCTCACCAGACATCACTTTTGCTTCGCTTCGCAAACACGTCGCCTTTTCCCCCTTCTTCCAGTGAATCATTGCGCATGTTTCACGGAGGAAGGCGTTGCGTCCATAGACTCTTTATATATGTCTATGGTTGCGTCTAAATCGCACAGCCGCTGTTGCCATGGAGCCCGAGTGAACCCGTGGGAACCACGCCGCGACAGGAAGTGGGCCGTCGCGTCCCACGCAGAGGAGGGTTTTCCGGTTAAAGTTTCCTTTGTGACTCGGAAGTAGCACTGTGATGCTGAAGCTGTTTATCCTCACCCTCGGCGCAGAAGTGGCAAACGCGACAAGTAAGCACGGGTAGAAATGGTCTGTGCTGACCGTCCGGGTGTCTGGCTGCTGTGTAGGGGGGGCACGCGGCGGAGGGACACGGGGACGCGGTGTAGCTGTTGGCTAGCGGGGACGTCTGTTTACCAGCCAGGGTGCGCTAGCTGGCTTTGCTAAGTCGGGGCAGCCAGGAGCTCTCAGCAGCAGCGACGCAGACCTGGCCGGTTCTGTTGTTGCATGTCGGTGTGTTGTTTGACTTCAGCGTGTGTTTGGCGTGTTTGGGCGAACTCCCACCCAGACAAGCTAACAATAGCTTAGCCTGTCTGTCTGTGTGTGTGTGTGTGTGTGTGTGTGTGTGTGTGTGTGTGTGTGTGTGTGTGTGTTTGGGTAGTGACAGCTGACATCTGCGCTGAGGCCTCCCGGGGCGTGAATTGCCAACAGTTGTCACGGTTGTTTTGTTTTTTTTAAAGACACTCTTAAGCACACAAGGAGCTTTTCTCCGCACAAGCATGGCCTCTCTGCCCCTGATCCCGCAGCACGGCACCGTCCGAATCCGCAGTCAGTGTGCGCGGACTGTTTTTTTTTTTTTTTTTTTTTAATAAAAACAAAACTCGTAATAAAAGTGCATCTTCTCTCCCAATTTCTGCAGCAAATCGGATGGACGCCCCGTGCTGCTGAAATGGAGAAGCCCCTCCTGAGTCTTTCGTAACGCAGGTGAGCAGCCAGAGCGACTGCTGATCTGTTGATCCAGGGAAAAGGTACACGTTGTGATTCGTGGGGATTTTTTTTTCCTGCGATTCGCCTTCAGAGAAGCGAAGCGAAGCTGTCGGGACGTGCGTTCTCCTCAGCGCTCCCCCCGCGTGACCGTGGCGCATTTCAGAGAGGCTAGTGTGGGCGTGTGCGGAGAGGAATGCGGGTCTCTTTCTTCATCGCTTTGCACCAGAGCATGTTCAGACAACAGCCCCTCTGAGTCGGCGGGGTGTGGGGGGTCGGTCAGCCTGATGCTACGCCCAGCCTCTCTGACAGATCACCTTAACGCGGGTTAACTAACCCTCTGACCAGGTGATTGGTTAACGCACTGACACATAAAGCTTCCTGGCACACTGACACCTTTTTTGCGTGTCATCACACGTTGTTTTGCAGGACGCCACCTGCGTACAGTGTGCAAAACATCTTAGCTGAGAACCTTCTGGTAAAAATAAAAATAAAAATGCTATCTCAAACCTGTTTGCTGTTATGTCACCTTTAAGGCCCGCTGACACTAACCGGCTCTTCTGTGTCTCACTCTCTCGCACTTGTTTTTTGTTTCTTTGTTGTTGTTTTTTATCAGCATGTGAGTTACTGTAACAGAACAGAGCTGGGAGGTGTCAGCGAGTTGCAAAAACTAAATAAATAAAAAAATACTCTTGCCTATCAATTATTTTTATTTCTTTATTTCTTTTTGCAATGTGTCAAGTTAGAGCCACCACCCTTCTGTATATTTTAGTAGCTTTTTACGAGACAGATCAGCAGAATGTAGCTCATAGTTGTAAAGTGGACGGAAAGTGATGCGCAGTTTGAGGTTTTGTACAAATAGAAATGAGACAAAATGTGCTTCCTTTGTATTGAACACCCCACCACTGCAACACTTTTAGAGGCTTTTTTGGTCTTGGGTCTGAACGTTGACAACGCGTTCTAACAAACGATTAGGTTTTCAGCTAAATCTAAGTCATGATTCCCCTGCAGCTCTGGCTCAATGTTCAGAGTTGTTGACCTGGTGGGAGAGGAACCTCCACCCGAGACAGAGGTTCAGCCTCTCCCAGGTTTTCCATCTTCCCATCCACATCGCCCAGCTTCGCTTCTCCCCCAGCTTGGAGAGAAGCGTCCCGGCAGCACGAGGCTGCCGCCTCCGTGTCTCTCTCTGCGGGGGACGGTGTTTTCATTGAAGGGCAGTGTGACAGTTCCGGTTTTGCGTGGGTGAGCCATAAAGTTTGATTTTCAGTCTCGTCTGACCGAGCACCTTTGTTTCACGTGTGTGCCGTGTCCTCTGCATGGCTTGTGGCAGCCTGCAAACACGACTTCATGGGGCTTTTCTTCAGCTTGGACCCTGATCCGGGCCGGATTTACTAGTTTCTGTTGTTTCTGAAAGCCGATTTTTGTTATGGAGTAAAGCAGTTTGTTTTGTACTGTAATTTTCGGGTTTTTATTTGTAACAGATCCTGAAAACCATTGGTACTTTGTGTGGATCTGTTGAGCCAAGCCCGATAGAAACACTTTGGTGCCTGATCTGCGGTAGTGACTTGATGAAACGTGGAATCTGCTGATTGGTCCTGAGAGGTGCTGCTTGTTTCCTTAATGTGCTTTCTTACAGGCTGTCTTGCTTGTTAACAGCGCACAACACGCCTCTTTGGTAGCTTATTTAATAGGTGATTTACCACCATTTCGTTTCTAAGGCTAGCTGCCCTTGGTTCTGTCATTCTCGGTTAGACGGCCCAGCTGTAAAAGCTCAAAGATGCAGCGTTAGTGCCTAGACTACAGCTCACGCTCTGCCTCTTTCCCAAGTTGTTTTTCAGGGCGAGCCGAACATAGACGGTCTGTTTCCAGGAACTGTGCGCCGATCATTTTTCTCCTGAAGTTTTGAAAAAAAACAACACCTCGTTTGCTTGCAAAGACGACCAGGTTGTCGTGACGTGTAGCCGTTTGATGGTTTTAGCCTCTTGCTTTTTAGCTGATCCAGAAAAGCTTTCATTATAAACATTTTTTTTTTTTTATCCGCGTTTGTATGAAAGAACGGAAAAGCTGGTGCTAAACGGGTTCCGCCCAAAGATACACAATGCCGTGTGTTGTGACTGTAAGCCTTTTGCTAGATAAGCATCATGGCTACTGTTAGAGCTGCTCCAGTCTTAAGGTGGTCCTGTTTAGCTTTTAGTTCTACAAACAGGTATAGGCTTATTTTACAAACTACACCTTTAAATTGGAAACAAAATGTAACTTTCATAGTACCTTTCCTTATTAGGTGTATTTTATTTAAGCTTTTTTTTTCCTACATTGAACTTGTCTGAAAATAAAAATTTTGGAAGAGGAAAAAACAAACGCCAAGCTCTGCCTTAAACTGAAAATCTAAAAGTTACACAGCAGAGTTCTGAATGAAAGCAGATTAATTATTATTATTACTCTTTTAGGAACTAGAATTAGATTGTAGCGCACAAAGATACGTTTTCTTTCTCCCACAAAATCACGTCTAAATAAACAAAAGCTGCGTCCAACGAAATATTTGAGGCGACTTGCTGCTGTGTGTTGGTTGGTTCGGTTGTTCAGTGTGTTGTACGGTTATAAAGGAGCCCTGAGCAGCCTAACTGTGATCAGTCTGTAGTTATAATGGGAGGGGAAGTGACATCACAGTGTGTGGCTGAGAACAGTGGCTCTGCTAACAGGATTTCATGATGCAGAATTTCCTAAGTATTTGGAAACAAAGACACAGTGATTAGTTGACATTTTGAACCTTCTTTAGCGTCTTGGTGATCAGCGCAGCTAGCTGTGGGTACTTCCTGTGGGGTAAATTGACCCTCGCCTTTAAAGGGCAGATTTCCAAAAGATTGTTAGCATTTCCTTATCCAGCATGTTCCATTAAAGATTGAGTTAGACTCTTTGAAAGAATAAAAGAGAGTAACTTAGCCATATAATGTTCAGCTTTCTGGTTTCTGCAACGTCCAGCTCCCTGATGGAGCAGCTTCAATCTACTGCCTTTCCTCTAGCTTCTAACAGCTTTTTCTTCCTCTGACTAAATCTGAGACTCTCACTGATACAGAAAAGTGCTTCTCCACTCTTAACAAGCTCCACACCATAGCTTGCTGTTGTCAGCATAAACTGGTGTGTCTGGAAAAAGGTGCATTCGCTGATCAGAATTGGATCAGATTTTTTTTTTTAAATCTCAATTTTTTTTCTCTCTGTGCATCTCTAATTGTGAAATCTTTTTTTTTATTGTAGTATATTCTGTCACTATGGCAACTGTTGATCCCCTCAAAGGGGGTGACCCCAGTGCTGGAGCTATGGAGGTCCCAGGGACGTCGGCCTCTGCCCCGAGCCCTCAGAGCGAGTTGGTGACCAACGAGCTTCAGGAGCTCTCGCTGCAGCCGGCTCCAAATCTGCTGCCAATACAGGAGCGCAAGAACGGTGAGTGTAGAATGTTCCGAATTTTTCTTTTTCACTGTTTTTCCATTGAGTAAAAAACGTCTCATTTTGCAAGCCAAAGTTTTGAACCTTGAACTGTACGGTCCTACAGACTGGGTCATCAGCCATTCTTTATTAGGGATGGTCAGAGATGGGCATTTTTGTCGCCACTGTGGAGGAAAGCTGTTGTGATATGGATTCTGATTTATCGTGAAAACGACGCACTTTAGTCAACGACGTCTGGAAACCCCATCATCTCCCAGTATCTGTGTCATGAGTTATGTTTACATGCACAAAACTTCATGACCAGATTGAAATGTATTCGGAGTAAAAAAAAAAAAAAAAGCTAATCGGATTGTACCGTTTATATGGGGACACAATCACTTAATCCTTTATTCAGAATAGAACCACTCTGACATGTGCAGGTATCAAATCCCCCTAAAAAATTGAGAAGAAGAAGAACTGCTTTCTTTTCTGAACAACAACAAATTGTAAACAAAACAGTAGTGTACGAGTTGGTTAGCCTTTCCGAGCGCCCAGGCTGGACTTGCAGATTACACATGAAACGTTATTGGATAAATAATTATTTTGAGCTCTTTTAAAGTTGCTAATAGGTTGTATCGGGAGCCTCGACAGTTTTGCTTCCCGACGTATTTCCGCCACTCAACAACGCTGAAATATGTCACTTTTACGTTACATGCACATGCGCACTCGCATTTTTATAAGTAAAGCTGGGCTGATATTAACAATCGGTGTTATTGTGTGTTATTTCCATCTAGTTGCCCTTTGTGCCAGTGTTTAAGGAAGGGAGGGGATGAGGTTGGTTGTGTTTATTTATTTATTTATTTTTGGCCATGAGACAGTGATGGCAATGCATTGCACCCAGGATTGTGGGGTTTTTAAATGTTTTCCACGGTGTTGAAAAGAAGACACATGAAAAGCAGCGCGTAAGTCTAGATTTTAACTCGCATTGAAAAATTCCGTTAGCATAGTTTTCAGTTGGTGCAAAAATGTGATCATCCTAGAAAAGTAAATGTGTGTGTGATAAATATAGCTTATCGGACATAACAGCAATATTAATATCAGATATCGATATCGGCCAAAATTTTCATATCGGTGCATCCGTATTTAAAATGCCTATCGTCTCTTTTATCGTGAACACTTTCATTGTGCTAACATTTTACGTCCACATCTCCCATCATAACTAGTCTGGATCATATCAGTGCTGTCGGTGTGTTTACTTCTGACCCGGGAACTTCCCAGTCTTCGACATAAGGCTCTAGTGTGTTTGTCTGCTCCGAAGAGCAAAACCCCGTTTGCATGTTTTTGGCTGCAGAGCTGTTTCCAGCCTGAACACACGCACAGTTATCCAGATGGTGATTAGGAACCTGGTTCTAAGCCTGCAGACCGTAGCTTGTTACTTCTCATTAAGACTGAGGAGGTGTCTGAAGGAAACAGAAAAATCCTGGTTATCACTGAACATGAACGGCTACGTCTCTACAAAGGTTTCACCGGCCAACTCTTTTGTTGCTCCCTGTAATGATTTGATTTACTCCTCCAGCGGTAATGAGGACTCTTAGAGACCGTGTTAAATGTGGAGAAACGTGAAACAGAAAGTCAGGGGGGAAACCCAAAGATGCTACAAGCGTCTTTGGGCGTTGTGATTTTATTAGCGGACCTCCAAGAACGTCTAGAGACAACTAGAACAGGAGGGGTGATGCATTATGGACATGGAGGTCAGAGGTCAGTCATCAGAAGAAGGAAGCTAATTGGCTTGCTCCTGTGTGCCGACCTCCTGCTGCAGCGGATTAAAAGACGCGTCCTGTTCGCTCTGGCGACTCCACTCTCCGCAGGCTGCAAGGCCGACTCTCGAAAACTGAATCCTGGTGGAATAGTCGAGTCGGCTCGATGAGCTGATTCAGGCGAGTTTGACGGATTGACAGTTTGTTTCCTAAATATTGATTCAAACTACACCTTGTAATGATCTCACTCTGGTTTGAACAACTTTTATTAGAGTTGTGTCTTTGGATTTAGCTCCTCCTCTGATTCTTGTTCTTAAAGTAATTGAGAAGCTTTAAAGGAAAACGCGCTGGTGTCATTTCGCTGCGTCTGGAGACATTCTCGCAGCGGAGTGTTGTGTAGTTCAGTCCCAAGAGGGCTGTTCGTCCCGGGTTAGCTTGTGTTGCTAGCGTTAGCTTATGTTGTTCAGGAAGTTTGTAGCTGCGCGTTCAAGAGCTTTACTGACCTTTCCATGCTGCTCTTAAACAGCCGCGTCATACTGACTAATTAAAGCGTCATTTTGAAAAGTTTGAGAACCCTGTAGCTACAGGCAATTTTAGGAGAAGAGCTATTTTCTTGTAGCCAGCGTCTCCCTCATGAAGATCAAAACATGTCTGCTTTAGTGTTCGGACATGTTTACCTGGGGTATGTCTACCCCAGGTAAACAGGGAGTCATAATTAAAAGCTCCTTGACATTCTGATCTTTTTCAAGAATTGGAATGTCTGGAATTAATATACCGTAGAGCATTTGCTGTCTGTTTTTGCAGCACAAAATATGAGCATGCGATATTTGAATTAAACAAATGAGTCAGAATATGTAAATCATTGTAGATCCCGAACCTTTGCAAATTTTTCGGCATTAAAAGATGACCGTGTAGTTTTGCAAATGCTTTAGTGCTCGATTGGGGGGGGGGGGGTGAAAACCCCCGTCTATTCTCAGCAATGACAGCAGCTGTTCGGGTTGGTCTTTCTTTGAAAGCACTTCCTGTGTTTAGCCAGTTTTAATAGACTGAGTAAAAGCAGATTTTGTTGCACGTAGGTCTGCATTAGAGTAAAAGTCATGTGAAATAAGAGTCTGTAAATGGGGTCACTAGAAGAGACACAGGTTGTTTCAATTGGAAGAAGGTTTTTACTAATAGTAATAGTAATAGTTTTGCCCTAATTAAAAATAAAAAGCCATAGTCTGCATCAACCACCTGTACTGGGAGGCCAGATCATTGTTTATTTACAATTGGTGTGTGGTATGTGGGGGGGCGGGGGCACACAATCAGTCCAGGGGCCACAAATGGCCCCTAGCTCCACACTTTGAACTCCCCTGCCTCTGGTCTCACAGCATCTCCATCTCTTGTATAACTGGATCTTTGGTAGCAATGAAGACATCCGTTTCAGTAGAGGGCGTGACGATCACGGGACCTTCAGGCCACCAGTATATCCAGTTCAGTGTCTTTAGCATAACAAAGATCTGCTCCTGCCGCGGAGTCTCAATGCTGTCCCGCTGCATAAGCACAGAGATCACAAAGATTGATTCTAGGTGTCCTGGGTAACCTGACTACAGACACTGGCACATCCTTGCATTATAGAAGAGTATCGGCCATCGCTCCAAGCTGGGCACTGCCTGCCTGTTGTTGTTGTTGTTCTTTAATCGGATGGGGTGAACTAGTTTGTTACGTGACGAGGAGCTCAAGTGATGTTTCTGCTGTTTGGAAAGACTTCAGAATGTGACTGCTTGTCACAGGACCGCATTTTCCTCTCAGACGCAAAGAGGCATTCCCTGCCAGCCTCGGGCCACCACTCCCGAATGGAAAGAACCCCTTCTGCTGTTGGACTATTCCCCACTCTTTACTCTGCCTGTCGGAGGCAGACAAGTCGATGCAGGCTCTCCTGCAGCTCACCCAGAGAGAAGATGCTGCTGCTCAGAGCGCGGGCGGCCATTTCTGCAGCGCCGGTGGGAACTCGCTGCACCGTCACCGCAAACGGCGTAGTGTGAGCCATCCTGCAGGACAACAGCCCTAAACACACAGCCACGGCATCCATTGGCTGGTTTAAATCAGGGCATACATGTGTGTCAGGGCGACCCGGTTAGAGTCCACGCCGGCATCTAGTGGAAAATCGGTGGCGAGGCTTGAAAGTTGATCTCCAGAGATGCTCTCCGTCCGGTTCGTCTGAACGATCTCAAAGTTGCTGGAGACATAAAAATTCCCCAGAAATTACTCGGAAGTTTCAGATTTCTAATTTGACAAAAAGTGGGCAAAGTTAAAAGGGGGTGTGAATACTTTTTGGGTGACCGTTCTGTGCAGTAAAACCCTGCAGACTGCCCGCATATTAAAGCTGCTCTACGCCTTATCTCAGACGTCGAGTGATGCAGCTTGTTTACTCCGGCACATTCCTTCCTCGGTAACGGGCGAGTGAGCAGAGATTTATTATCAAGCAGACGGACGTGCGTGTGTGTGTGTGTGTGTGTGTGTGTGTGTGTATGTATGGATGTATGTGTGCGCGCGCGCGTGTACATGGAGAGCGACACAGATGTTTTTCATCATCCAAGCGCGCACATTGAAGGTGCGAAGGCCGACGTTGGCACACTGGTCTGCAAAGCGTTTTACATTTCCTGTCCTCCCAGTTCCAAAGCTGCCTCTGAAGCACTCTGCAGCAAACAATAGCGGTCACGCCATGTTAATGTGACTGCGATCGCCGAGAAGTCTGAGGTGGAAAAGCTGGTCTGAGTGTAGGAGGGCAGGCTGGAGGAGCAGCAGGAGGAGGAGGAGGAGGAGGAGGATGGGGAAGTTGAAGGAAGGGGGAGGTCATGTCTTAAATGGCAGTATTGCATAACTTCTCAGAGGGAACAGAAAGAGAGGAAAACTGGAAAGCAAGTAAATGAGGTTGTGCTACTTGGACTTGGCACCAGCTTGTTTTCAGTTCTTTTTTTTTTTTAGATTTATTTCTTATTAGATGTTTTTTAAGAGGAGCTTAAACAAGCCAGCGAGAGCAGAAATAGGAAACGTGAAAGGCTAGCTCCGACGGGTGGACCTGGTTGTTACCCAGGGAGCCGAAAGGCGCCGCCACACATGCCCTCTCTGCCGGGACATGCTCACACTTGTAGACACAGTCCAGAGAGGAGAGGGCGAGGTGCGAAGCTACCTGTGGAACACCAGCTGCTTCCTGCAGGCAAGCATTTTGGACTCCTCTCCGTCGGCGAAGGGTGTTGAACACTCGGACTGCTGAGCATGCATCGCTAGTCCGGTCGGCATGGTGCAGAGGGACATGACCATCCAGTCAGGTAACGTCTGCTCAACCACACTTGACTCATGGCTGCAAGTTCAGCTAGCTTTAGTTTCCACCGAGCTTACATGCGCGCCTCTTTCATTATGTTCCTCAGTCAAAGTGTCTGTTTTTGACAGACGGCGTCATAAATACACTTATCTATTCCCGTCTGACTTAAATACGTCATAATGATGTTCCGTCTTCGGTCTGCTCTGAGGGTTTGAAGGGAAAATAAGAAGTCAAAGTAAGCGGCACACTGGTAAAATAAATAGGTCTCCCGAGGGCAAAGGAAACAGGTGGGGCCGGCGGGCCAACTTCTCAGGGTCTCGTTAAATCACAACTGGGCTGATGAGGTTGTAGGCCGATTAAAAAGGTGCAATCAAGACGGGGACGTTCTTCTTTTTGTGTTCATGTAGTTCTCTGAAGGCTTTCAACTTTGCCGCAAGTTTCCCCACTGCTGCTCGGTGTCCGACACGAGTCAACTGAGCGGCTCCCAGACCGAGGTGACAGCGGTGGAGTTTCAGTCCGAACAGATTGTTCCAGAACCTCACAGCGGCCGGCGAGCCGTGCAGAGGTGGCAGCTTCTGCACTGCCTGCAGAAGGCAGCAAACCCTGTGTGTGTCGGGGATGTCTTCAACGGAGCCGCACCAGATGATTTCACTGACATGTACGCCGGTTTAACCAGTAGGTGCTGCAGGGATGGATGTGCATTAGGAACCTGCAGACACTTGTTTTTCTGGAGCGCATGAAAGGCCAGCGTCAGATTACCAGCCGTCTCCGCAGTAGGCCTGTCCCAACAACAGTTCATCACGCAAAGCTCCTCGGATCAGACACTAGTAGTAATATTTGTCATTTTCATCCACTTCTATTTTCTATTTTTTCCCTCCATCCAACAGAGATCCTCTCTCAGAGACGGGACCTGTTGGATTCATTTCCTATAGAGAAACGTTGACGCAGCTAGAATTGTTTCAGTTTTTTCTGCCATGTTTGTAAAAAAAATGTGCTTTAGTACAGAAATTGCTGAATAAATCCGCAAGCTGCCATCTGTAAAGTAAATTTTAGTCTAAATCACTTTTACATTAGTAATGGTCTAATTGGTACAGAGTTGCTTAAATTCAGTCATCCCAGAGTGATTAACAGTAGCGGACCTAAGTATTTAAACTCCTTCACACGCCGAGCACAGAGCGCATCCATCAGAGAAGCAGACACGAGGTCCATGGTAACTCTGGGGGAGCTGCAGAGAGCCACAACGATGACAGCACAGCCATTGGTTCCACACTCCAACGATCCGCAGTCCCCTTACTGAGTTTGCTACTAGGGGGCCACAGGGAACCCATGGGAGAAGGTGCTCCGGTCCGATGGGACCTAAATTTAACTTTCTGGCTGGCATGCAGAACGCTTTATGTGACGGAAACCTAACTCCGCACGTCACCCTGAACACACCATCCCCTGGGTGAAATACGGCAGCGGCGGCATCATGCTGTGGGGAGAGCTCCAGAGGAAAACCTGTCGGAGGCTGCGCAACATGCGAGATTAGGGTGGGGACACCCTGCCAACGACACTAAACGTGAACGGGTCAGATCAAAACATATTAGAACGATCCACAAGTTTGCAAAGAAGAAATGGGGAAACATTTCAGCCTCCAGGTGTAAAGCTGGTGGAGACAATCCCCAAAAGGTGTAATTTCTATGAAAGCCGGTTCTAAAGGGGCTGAATACACATGCACACCAGTTGGGCTGTACTTTGTTTCACATAGAAACCGCTTAAAATGCGTTGAATTTTAGGGCTGTAAACAAAGGCAGATAAAGATCATCTCTCCGCCCCACGGATTAAGGATGCCGCCGTGTTGAGGACGCGCACGTCTGGGCGCTCCTGCTGCAGGACGCCTTCTGGAGGTACGGTGGCTCGATACGCCGCCTGGCAAAGGCCGGCTCAGCCCAGCAGTGACTCAGGGAGCCGATGGTGCTGTTATGTAACAGACTGGGCGGCTGCCAGCAACACGGGCCCAAGAGCACTCCGTCAGGCTGAGAGTAGGAGGCCAGGAAAGAAAGGGGCGAGAGCAGGATCGGGAGATCTACATCAACAAAGAGGGCTGATGGAGGAGGAGACGATGAAGAGGTGCGTTTAATTAGATAAATGGCAAGAATGTGAAAAACAAAAGTAAGTGTGGATGTTAGTTCAAAGAAGGAAGGAAGGAAGGAAGGAAGGAGGCATTTAAGTCACAGTAAACAGCTGCTGCAGACACAGTCCAGCTGTAGGTCGTACCTAAGGACAGACTGCTTTGAAGGCAGCACAGTAAGTTTAAGTGCATCTGATTCAGAGATGTCGGGTGATAGATGGATGTCCCGACCGCTGCAGCAGAGGCAGGAAAGCATTAACTGGAGTCAGAATCGCTTCTTAGGGGACCAACGTAACTGGCTACCTACTACACACGAGCAGAAATATATTTATGTTGCATCGCTGTGTAAGAAAGCATGCAGCATGCTCTACACACACCATCAGCGCTCTTGTGATCAGCACAGGACACACACAAACACACACGCGCGCTTCACACCTTGCGTCACTGTCAGGACCTCAACATGCGCCTGCAAGGATTTGGTTGCCTTCCCGTTTTCGCAGTATGTCCTGACAGCGCGGTATTTGTGCAAGCACCGACACACTCCCCGGGTTTGATTTGTGATCAAGTAAAATCCTGTTGCACGATAATGACACGCCGGGGGTGGGGGGCTTCCGATCTCCTGCCTTAAGCCAGAGAAAAAAGCGCTTGATCAGCTCGGCGAGGCTGCTCGTAGCAACAGGAGTACGACGCCTGCACGCCCACAGGTACAAGCCCACTCATGTAGCACGTCCTGTGTTTTTACGCCATGCTTTGCAGTTGCGAAACGCCAAGGAGAGAAGCGCCGGTGAGCGATTTCCATAGACGGATCCCAAAACCCATACATGCAGAAATAAACAGGACTGCTGTAGATCAGTAAAAATGGATAAAAAGGTAAAGACACCCTACTCCGTACGAGTCAGTGTGGGTGAGGGGGGGTAACACAGACAACTCTGCGGCTGAAATGCCCTCAGTGAGAAGCCTCCTGTGGCCACCCACCATGGCTGACATCGCTCTGACGAAAGTTCACCCCTCTCCTCACTCTGAGCTGTCAGATGTTTGAGGAGTTTCGGTTCATGTTTCAATGAGATCAAGATCCGGGCTTTGACTAGGCCCAGGACTTTCCCTCCCTTAACCCCCAACCAGTCCGTCGTAGATTTACCGGGGCGTGTGATACTCTGCAGAGTTGATGGCAGACGCTGATGGTGAGCTAAACCATTCCTTTGTCCAGGAAGGCTGTGTTGGGTTCATGCTTAGACATTAAGAACATTATTCCACAAGTCCTGGTCTTTGTCTACGTTCTCTCCAGGAAACTTCAGTCTAGCTTTAAGGGTTTTCTTAGAGAGCCAAAGGTTTCCTCCTCACACACCTCCCACAAAAGTTAAACTCCTGTAGCCACGGGTTGGTCTGTAGGTGCTGGGATTACATTCTAGGGTTTTTGGAGACGTCTTTTAGGCTCTGGTTGTCGGCTCTCTGGGAACTCGCCTCCGTCTGAAACACCTGGAAAGGTAACAAAAAATCAGCAGGGCTCCCCGAGTTTATTCTAAAGCTTTTCAATTATCTTTACCTGGAGCGCCTTCCTCTTTCAGCCGTCAGCCTCTCCAATACACGAGTGACGGTTTCAGTGGGTGCGTTTTGTGCTGACGGGCTCACTCACAGAGCCCCGCCGCCAACGGCCCAGATCCGCTGCAGCGGGAACACTTTGTCACACAAACAGGATGCGTTACCTCAGCCCGGTCTGGTTTTGCCTCATTTCTCACCCACCGCTCGTTGCGGCGTTCTGAATAATACAGCAGCCATTAGCCCGCGAGTCACCTGCCAACAGCAAACGTTACACGTTTAACGTTGGCTGACGAGCGTCGCTGTGAACTAACGGGACTCCGGTTTCATATCAGTGACTCAGACACAAGACATGAGAGCTGTGCTCACAGCAGCCGCAGCTGAACTCCAGGCTGCAGGCTAGACTTTCCCGAGCGCTCAGCGCTGGGCCTCATGTGTAGCCTTTTTTGTTTTCTTCTTCAGTATATATGAGAACAGCAGATGCTGGACTCGGGTCAAATATATGGAGAGCTTCACCTGCAAGAATCCGTAAAGTGCAAACAGGTTCACTTTTTGTGCTACTGGATGTCATCAGTGCTGCAGAGCGTTGGTTTGCAACATCCCTGCTCTTCGCACATGGTCTGCTCTGTGTGTGTTTTTGTGTGTGTGTGTGTGTGTGTGTGTGTGTGTGTGTGTGTGTGTGTGTGTGTGTGTGTGTGTGTGTGTGTGTGTGTGTGTGTGTGTGTGTGTGTGTGTGTGTGTGTGTGTGTGTGTGTGTGAGCGTGCTGTGAGAGCAAACCAAAGAACACGGCTGTCGTCACTTGGATTCAGTATCTTACGATCGTTTCTTCAAATGCTGTCTTTGTCTTGAGCTTCCGCCATGTTGTCAGCGGGTGTAAACCAGCCGACTGTTTCATTTTTTCCACGTTTAAAATGAATTTGATGGGTTTTTTTTACTCACAGGGATGGATCAGTCAGACTCAGTAAGCGAAAGGAATATCTTCACAAACCTTAAACTAGAGGCGTATTAACCCTAACTAACACTTATTCTTCTGAGAAGCACAGTGAAGGAGGAAAGATTTGTAAAGGATGGGTTTGTTGGTTTCTGAACAGATATCATTGGGGTTGAACTTTGTGTCCCTACTTTTCTTTTGTGACTGTGGGTCACTTGTTGGGGAAAGCTGTGACCCCATTGAAGGTCTGTGTCTAATAAAAACCCCTGAAGCTCAAGCAAATTAACAGCCAGGCTTTTATTAGATGTTATATTATACAGTAATGGGAAGAGGTAAGCAGAAGGAAGAGGTTCTGGGAAACCTAAAGAGCTGAACCTGATGCAAATCACTTTGAATATAAACCATTAAAAAATCTCCTGAGTGCTTCTGCTGATCCCTGACGGTCTTGGCTTGCTACCAGAAAGCCCGTTCTTGTGAAACAGGCTTTCGGAGGGAATAAAGTCATGTTTTCCTCTAAGTGGGGCATGAGGTTAGGAGGTTTGCTACAGTAAAAACCATATTCAGATGTTAGTTATGTAATAAACAGAAGTGGATAACAAAGTCATCATCGCTGCTGTGGGAACCAAGCCCTAATTTTCCCTCTGCAGGAGACTCCTGTTCAGCATCAACTTTCCTCTCCCTGTAGTTATTTTCCAGGGAAGGATTGAGCGAGCAGATGCCAACAGTTCCCTCTCAGACTGCAGCTTTAGTAGTTATTTATTTCCTTATTCTTCGATTGCAATAGGACAACTTTTGTTTTAGTTGGTGACACTGAAAGGATTCTTGCTGCAGTTTTAATAAGTGGGACCCTTCGCTGCTCTCCACTCAGCTTGGAGGTCAGAGGTCAGGCCTAAGCGTTACGTCAACCTCCTCTTTACTCATGTCGGAAATTCAGAGGAACTTTCTGACGCTCTCCAGCGTAGAAACAGTACATGAAAACATGTTTCTCGACATTTTTTATTATTTTTTGCTTAATGATTAATGACTATTCTGATTTACATGAGAAACAAAGTACCTGAAATTTAGTACAGCCGGTTATTTCTACCAGCTGTCTCTACCTGTTGGGTTTTGCAGTCAGTGTTGGTGAGACATTTCCAACTTTCTAAGTTAGCATTTCAACATAAATGGCACTTTTCTCTCAGATTTTTTTTTAAAACTAATATTATAGTTTTTTTCACCATGTAATACATATCTTAGAACGTCCTAATACAAATGGTGCACAGTGAACTGCGTTGGTACTCTCTTTATCAAGAGCCTTTATCTAACATCCAGTTGATTTAATAAAATATATTTGTCTTTATTTTAAAGGCAGAGTCAGCGATTTTTCCAGAAGTTTCCCCAAGTCCCTTTTTGAATAACTGCGCATGGGCAAGACCGCCTTACCTGCTCTTCCGCTCCTCAGGGGGATCGTGTGGGATCAGTGTTTTTAAGGTTAAATGGGTCATTTTTATCCCTCTCTACTTTTAACTTGTCTGCTTGTGTTTGCCGGGTTATTAAAGTTTTTCCAAAATCTTTAGCAGAGTTTCTGCAGGGTCTCAAAGGCTTCAAAAGTATTTTATTTAATAAGCTCGAATTTAAGGCTTAGAATATGCTGATTAAGTTCTGATTTTTCCATATTGGATCCTACATTAGTTTAAGAACATCCTAATTTTGTGTGTTCTGTAATTACAATGAAAAATGTTATTCTCTCATCCACTACAAACCTTTCTAAGAAAGAAGTTTACTGAACACTGCTTTTTACACTTAGCTGCCCAACTTTAACACCTTCTCTCAATGAACTTGCATGGCAGGGTTCTAAAACATCAACTTCATTTATTTATCAATGAGGTTTAATTACTCATCTTATATTTGCAGTTCATGTAAGGCTTAAATTTAACTAACTAAGGTCTAAAAGATTTTTTTTATTTAATTTGGTGAAAACCTGCCGTAAAACCTTTTAGAGCTATTTCAGGCGTATTCTACCGATTATTCTGATGATTAATGGAGAATTGGCACATCCAGTACTTTTTTTTATTGGAAGGTGGGATGGGGGTTTGTCTCTGTTTAAAAACATGTGTTTAAAAGAAAATTCATTTAACTACCTAAGCTTATTTTCTGAATAATATAATTTTTTTTTTTTTAAATCAGCGTTTTATTGCTTAAAATGCAACAGCATAGCATGCCTTAGTGGACACTTGAACATTTGTAGCAAAGGATACATCTGCAGATAAGGAAAGGTTTGAACATCATGTTAAATTCTTCGTCCTTTCTGATCAGCCATCATTACGCCGCTTGGATAAAATGGTAAAAATGGTCACAAACAAAAAAGTGTCGGGTATATATTTCATTCTGGATTTTAAAGGTATACTATGCAACCGGGGTTGATTTTCCAGCGAGGCTCCCCCCAGAGGGCGAAAGTAAAAGTGCACTGTCGTAAATATGCTCAGCTGTTCTCCTGGTTTGTCCGTCAAGCCAGGCGCGGTTGTTTTTAGCTTAACAGTGTTTCCCGCAGGAATTTGGTTATGCGAGGCGGGGGGTTGTTGGACGACACGTTGTCTGCGGCTGGGGGGGGGGGGGGGGGGGTGTTGTTGGACGACACGTTGCCCGCGGACCGAATCGCGGAGCGGGGGGGTGGGGGGCGGGGGGTGGGGAGAGAGACGACGACACGTTGTCCGCGGACCGACTCGTGGAGCGGGGGGTATCCATGTGTTTTTTCCCTGCCATTCACGCACGCGCGAAAGCAACAGCAAACCGCGTGTTAACATCACTTTTTTTTTTTTTTTTGGGAATGTTGGCGAGGCGGGTAGCGTGAGTTTGGCGAGGCGAAGATAGCGCTGCGGGAAACCCTGGCAGACAGGCGAATGCAACGAATACAAAAGTCGAAAAAACGGCAGTACAAACAATGACTAACACAGTGAAAGTATGAACATGCACACAGAGAGAGAGAAACCATTCCAATGCAGTGTTTCCCCTAGAAATTTGCTTACCGGACGACCGGCGGAGCGGGGGGGGGGGGGGGGGGGAGACAAACTTTGCACCGCTGAGCGGAGCGGGGGGGAGACAAACTTTTCACCGCTGACCGGCGGAGCGGAGCGGGGGGGAGACAAACTTTTCACCGCTGACCGGCTGAGCAGAGCGGCGCGCATATCGAGTTAGTTTTATTTTTTTATTATTATTTTTTTGGAATGTCGGCGAGGCGGTAGCGTGAGGGAAACCCTACAATGTTACTTACAATCGCATCAGCAGAAACGCGAGGTCCGCGTCAGCCTTGCAGCCTTCTATGTTCACCCGTGTACGACTCCTCTCTCTGTCCAGAGCCCTTTTCCTCTTTCTTGCCTGCTCCGACATGGGCTTTCGCTGTTTTCTCGCTGGTTCCGCCATGATAACTGCACAAATATCGCCACTGCGCTACCAACGAGCATGCCTTTCACTGGGGGCGTGTAGCAGTTCTCGCCGTAAAGCAAGACCGACTCTCGCGATCTTGCACGAGATTCTGAGCCTGTGGGCGCGGGCCGAGGGCTCCTGCAATTGCAAGTGCGGTATTTCCCCCACAGACCACCAGGGCGGCCGAGAAAACCTTTGTTCAACCTGAAATGACTCATTTAATCATCCAAAACGGTATGGAACATATTAATTAACTGAAAAATGTTGCATAGTGTGCCTTTAAAGATTCAAAAAGCAATGATGTTTGCAAATAAAATAGAACCCTTTTAGTTTAATGAAGCCAAGCCAGCCAGATTACGGTAAATCCAGAGTTACACTCTTCTTGTTTTCTTGTGCAAAACCAGATAAGAAATTAAATAAATTATACCTTACCAATGGAAAAGGCTAAACTGCTCATTGCACCCAGCGGATGTTGCCTGCTCAGGGATTTGCAGCGTCGAGGGCGAGCTACTATATGAAGCTAATTCAGTTCTGCAGTACCGGCCCAGCGCTGCGTCTTCTTTTCTGCTAAGTTTTAAGTTTTCTCTGCGCTTCATTTTGCCCCTCGCTGGCTCCCTCCATAGCTGACAACGGCACCTGGCATCCACCTATCAGCTGCAGAGGCTATCATTAGTGGGAGTGAGAGCGCCATGCAACACAAATAACCACCCGGCCAGAACACGGTGCGCCAAATAGTTGGACAGAATTTAACGTCTTGAAGCAGATAATTTACCTAAAAATGTTTCATCCTCGTGTCAGGATTAAATTAGCTTTCTGTAACCTGACGTCTTATCAGAGGGTATTTGGAGAATCTTTAAAGATTTCATGCCTTCAAACCAATCCTAATCACCCATCTTCCACGTACACGGTCCGTCTTTGTAGGCAATGTTCACTATTCTTTGGGATTTTTCTAGTTTTCGTCTTTTAATTATGAAAATACCCACATGACTAAACCAAAGTTATACATTAAAGGACTCCAACAAACAATATTTGCTTTGTCCTACATTCCAAAAGGACTTATTGGCTTCTTTTTTCAAAGCACAGAGTTGGCCTGTAACCTGACAGTGAGTTTGACTCTGTTCTACCAGCGAGTGTGTGAAGTGATTAATAGCAGCCCTCCTGCTGTGCTCTACAGTGACATCACCTGTGCTTCAGATAATATTAACTAGATCCATCAGACTTTATCTCGTCGCAGTTCAGAGACCAGAGCTCAAAGCCGCAGTGAAATCCCGGGTCTGATGTCAGTGTTGGGTTCTGGCCAAATGTTGGGAGCGCTGGTAAATTCCAGAGCTGAGCTGGTTGGGGGGGAAGACAGGGGGGGTGGGATCAGGAAGTAGTAACGAAAAAACAAACAAAACACGTCTCTTTCCAAGGCTGCAATGTTAATGGTTGGTGTGACCTGTGGCAGACTGACTGACACCAGGCTGTTCTTTTGGTTGGTGGCGTCCCTGTTGGGTTCGTATGTTCAGTGCGTTAAGTGTTCTGCTGGGATATGACCCGGTCTGTTCAAAGACGCCAAATCTGAACCTAGTGCGCTTGTCATAAGTGGGCTAGATGGTTGCTTAAATAGTCAAGATTTGTTTGGTTTAGGTTAGGCAATATGTGGTCATGCAACAGATGAACATACTGAGGATTCCAGCCACTTGCGTCATACCAGCTTTGGACACTCGACTGTAGTTGGACCTCAGGACAGACTGGTTTCCAAGGAAAGTTTCCTCCTATTCACATGATGTTGTAAGGGATGATTTAAACTAGTTAATTTGGCACCATCAGACACAAATGTATGTCTTATATTGGGCACGGTTGCCACATTGTCAATTCACAGCTTTGGTCTTGTGTAAAATACAGTGCATTAAAATTACACATGAATAGAATTCGTAATATAAACTCTTTAAAGTACTGCAGAGACCATCACTGACGTTCACTGAGAGGGTCACGGCGGGGAGCTTTTTTGCATCGAGGCAATGAGAGAAACGGAGGCGTGTTGTTTAGGTTCTTGCGGAGCTCCTGTGCCAGTGATTGGGGGAGCTGGAGAAAAGCATTCATTTTGCAGGGGGAGTTTTTATTTTGCTGCTCCCAAATTCCTGGCAATGTTTTTGAAGGATAAAGGAAGAGACAAACACGCTTCCAGGGTCAAATGGCTTTCCTGTCCTGCTCCTGGAGCCAAAACTTTGACACCTGGCTTCGCCTGTGGAAGGGTAAGGTTACCGCCAGTCAAATAGTTTATTGGACCAACTGACCTGTCCTGCAGGCAGGAAACTTCTGCAGAAGCTGCCCCCAGATGTTCAGGATTTCATTTCTGCTTTTATTGCTGCAACTTGCCTTTAGTGTCCCTTTTTTTCTTGTTGTTCTTAGGTGATTAAATGAGGTTTGTGTTCATTATTAGTAAAATTTCTCAGTTTTCTCATGTACAATAGCAAAAGTAATACTCTCCGCCACAGCACACTGCCTGTCTTGATGAAATAATTAATACTTAGTTATAATCGATAATGAAAAAGCAATTTAAAGGTACAGATCTGTGTCAAAATCCCCATATTGGGACCATTGCAGGGAATCAGCACCTCCCTGCACAGGTTTACCTGAATAATCATGGCTGAGAACCAGACCTCCAGCTGCTGTAGGACGCTGGGAACTACAGTAACATGGCAGGCATGTCCACAGGAGATCGCTTACAGCCCAGTTTAGGTGAAAAGGCAAAGGTGAAGCATGTCATTTGGAGGTATTTCCAAATGACATGCTTTATTTCCCTTGTACCTTTTATTTTATTTTCATTTTGTTTTTATTTTTTTGATACACTATATATGTAGACACACTGTATATACCTTATACCATATGCACCTTTTTTCCCTCCTTTTGGCACCTTCTTTTGTTTATTAAGGCTGTGTCTCATTCCGCCTCCTTCCGTCAGTGCACTGCTGATGTGCACTGACCACTTTCGACCGTTAGTAGTGTTCCAAAAGGAACACTTATGTTAAAACACTTATCGGAAATGACGGGATGACGTGACGAACGCAACACACGTGACCGCGAAGTTTTCAGACCGCCAAGAAATATATGCCGGCGTTTTTTTTAATTTTTTTTTTATAAAAACAACAATCGTTTACATTCACAGCATGTTGAAATTACATCGCCTCCGACGTCAACGCAGGATCCTCCAAATATTGGCTGAACATGAGGTATGTTCGTGTATTTTACAAACACCTATCGAGTACAATGCCTCGTATTACCACCATTACTTACATTTATATGATTGCGGTTTCGGCTGAATTGTCCGCCATTATTTTCAAAATGGGAACATCTTCCCGACGTCCTTAGCCCCTCCCTTTCCGCTTTGTAGTCAAGATGGCGTCCGTTTAGTGCGAGTAGGGTCCATCGTTACACACTGCATGTTGTGCCCGTTTTTAGGGGGTCATCCGGGTACTTTCACTGCACTGACTTTTTGTGTTATCTACACTACCTACTTAAAACTAAGTGTTCGAAGTGTAGAAGTAGGCGGAATGAGACAGCCTAAGCCGATGACGTGACAAGTGAATTTCTCCACTGTGAGATCAATAAAGCCTATCTTATCTTATTTAACTATGATTACAAAGAACAGGAAAAGCTGAAGGATGCACCTTTGGATACAAGGGGGAGCATAGCATAGCTGAGTACAAAAATGGCAAAGCATCTTACAGACCAATTCTTCCTTTGTAAGTTACCTGCTGAATTGAAGTAATAAACATGCCAGAAATGCATTACTAATGTTTAAATACCAGGAGCTTACCGATAGCCAAATGACTGTTGTGGGTGCAGGGAAACCTCCAGTTGTAGACCGCTCTGACGGTATGACATAGTAGAGCTGGGAAATGACCAGCACACCCCATCCATTACACCTCTGTTCAGCACTAAAGGAATTACAGGCTAATAATAATGGAAGCTGAATTGACTCGCTCCCATAAATGCAATGGTATGCACCGTAATAGGATACATTTTACTGATCTTTCATTACAAAGTACCCTATACATTCAAAATGGGTTCCTGCAGTATTGAAAATAGTATCAAGCATCAAGTATTTATTTTTTTTATTCCCCTGGTTCCCTTGCTTGATCTGAATGAGTACCTGCCGTGTAGTTCAGTGGTTAAAGCAAGGCGTGGTCCACAGCTTGCTACTGAGAGGGACCTGAAGTCGTGGGAAACGATTAAAATGAACTTCCTTCACATTGTGGTGGGCAAAAGCTAAACAAGCGCAGTGATTTTGCTCTGCCAAACTGGGCTGTAAATTCACGTGTCAAATAAGATTATATATGCATACATCACCGTAAAGATGGGAAGTATCTCTGCAATCAGTTTGTGACACCAAGAAAAAGTGACTGACTCTTCCTGGCATTTGGAGATATTCCTAAATGAACTGAGTTGGTATGAATTCCCTTAGAGCCAGGAGAGCAACATGTAAAGGATCAAGTTATAAAGACCAAAAGAAAAAAGGCTTTCTAAAGCCGTTAAAAGTGAACAGCCTGGTCTGATTGTGTGGTTGCTTCCCTAGACAGAGGAAGGGTGGAGGAGGCCATTTTGTTTTGATTGGCCATAATTTACCAAATTGTCTAAGGCCGGTCACGTTTTGGTCACTTAGGTATTTCCCGGCTATTTCCATGTGTCTAACATCAGCCCCACCCACTTGGCTGTAGTTTTGAACTGTGTGAAGTATTTGATAGTTTCAGAGTTTAGAAAAAGATCATATTCCTTCTAGAATCTACATGAAAAATATCTAATCTTTTTTTTTTTCCTTTTTTTTTTGTAACTTAATGTTTTTTTTTTTCTTTAAAAGATCAAAATCCATTCATTGATCCATCTATCCAACTATGCATCCTCTCGTCCACCAGGCCGTGGGTCCATCTATTGATTATACCCTTCTGTCCATCCATCTTAAAGTCCTGTCTAAACATCCATCCTTCCTCTTCCTTAACATCCACAGTCGTTGCTGGTTTCATATTCAAAGCCTGACCACTGCACAAACATCTGCCTTCACGTCACAATTTTTATTGTGCAGCTTAAATGTGCCAAAAATTCACTGGATAAGTTTTATTTTATTCTTTTAATGATCGCAGATTGTCTTCATTGGTCCACGTTCCAATCAGCTGCTGTTCCAGATGCACCGATCCAGTTTTTGCCAGCTGATACACAGTGGTGGTTTTCTTTAAAGCCCAATTTTCTAACTCCAATTTTAGCTCTCTTTATTTATTATTTTTTTAATTATAATTTTATTTTGGTAGTTTTTACAGCACCTACAACCAGGGTTGTCACAATACAAAAATTTCAAACTCAATATCAATACCCGGGAAAATATTTGATTTTTGATACCATTTTTGATAGCATTGGGATTAAAAACTAACAAATAATTAAAGGCACAAAAAAATATTTTATTAACATGAAAAACTCCCCTTTTTCTATCTCACCATGGCACATGCTTTCTCAGCAGAAACACAAACGTCAGTTAAATAAGTGCAAATAAATGCTACATGAATAACCCAAATATAACCCATGCCTGTAGCATGCTAACCACAGCTAATCACACATTAATGTGGACCAACGGTGGCGCTGACCTCACTAATACGTTTAATGTATTAAATTAAATTATGAACAGGAACTTTTCATCTATTAACCTGTCAGAATTCATCATGAAGGCCAGGATGTCGGTCCTTGAGATGTTTGGCCAAGTTTGTTGTGCTGCTTGACTTGGTTGCACCATTTTAAAGCTGTTTGCTCACAGGCTTGTCAGGATCTTTGGGTTTTCCTTCTTGGTTTGCCTCATATGCAAAATATTTAGTATCAATACCCTGCCAAGTTAGTATTGTATCTGAAAAGTATCGACACTCAAACAGTGTATCCAGAGTATCGATAGTTTTGACAACCCTACATAAAACACATTTTGTAATCATACATTGACTGTAAAATAGCTCAAATGCAGGTGATCTCATGCTACATATTTTTTTTAATCCAGCAGCAAATGGATTGATGTGTTGCAGCAGATGTTGCTGACCTTTTATTTGATTTCTACTCGACTCAAAATAAAGCGCGTCAAAGAACGCGCAGAGAAAGAGAAACCTGGTTGAGTTCAATACGTGGTTGTTGTGTTTTGTTTCTGTCTTCTCTGGGGTTAGCTTATTCTACTCAAAGGTCGCAGAGATGATAACCGTGTTTCTTTTGTTGTTTCAAAAAGACCACCCGTGTACCCGACATGGAGATTTTATGTGAAGACGGTTTAAGAAGCGAGACGTGGAGCCCTCTGTTTTCTAGCCCCTGTCCGCCCCTGCCTTAACCCCAGAGTGTGCTGTCATCTGTGTGCTTCCTGCCCAGACCGTGAATCATACCAGCAGGTGGACTTTAATCTCACGCTCGTATCAGATAGTTATTGTAGCTCCAGACAGGGTTTGTTTAAGGTGTTGGTCCCATGTGTCACCTGCGTTAAGGTTACCCTCCTAGCCGGCTGTTAAGCCCCGAAGTGTGCTCGGTTGTTGCTCATGAAACTTCTGCTCTGTTCTATGAATAAACCGTGCCTCCTGGTCCTCCACTAAAATTGATTTAGTCTAAGAAAGTGAGGCTCAACCTTCTCTTGTGTGTCTGTAGGCTGTGATGTGTGTGCCTCAGAGTAACATTACCCTGCGACGCACAGGTGACACCAGGCTGAATATAGCCCACTTCGGACCAGCTGGCCTTGCTATTTAAAACGGGTCGGAGGTAGGGGGCATGGGGGGCGTTGACTGTCAGCAACAGGGTTCACAGACTGGTAGCAAAACTACAGTAAAAGAAACCTCACAAAATAAGTGGGTTTTTCTTTTTTTCCACTTGCTGGTCATTGTTTTGTGACTGTTGGCGTATCTCCGATTTCCCCCTCAATTATTTCATTTTTGTGACTTTATGAATGTCCACTTTGAAGCCTTAATTAGATGGTGTCTGTCATGTTAATTCAGTTAAAACGATCATGATTCCCCCCCCCCCCGTTTTCACATCTAACCTGACACCTCAAGGCAACCCCACCCACCCTACCTTTTGTCCAAGCTGCCCGGCTAGGAATTGATTGGGGAAACAAAATAAGTTTAAAACAAAAAGATCTACTTCATTAATTGCTCTGCACTATCTCCTGCAACTTGAATGAAGTTTTGTGTCGTTGCGATGCTGCTATAGATCAGTTCCTGTAGGCTTGGATGAGATCATCCCTGGAAGCAGTGAAGTGCTGTTTCTGCTGGACAATAAAAGCTGCTCCTAGGTTGCCTGAGTCACCGCTTCTCAAAGGAAGCTTGTGTTCACGAGGACATTACATGGGCTTTTTAGTCTGCATGTTGTGTTTGTGTTGAATAGGAAGGTGATGTGTCTGAAGCAGCAGCCCCCCCCCCCCAGCTTGTAACTGTGAATGAATTGCAACAGCTGAGCAGGAGAACTTTATCAGCAAACACTTGCATCTCGTGTGTGTGTGTGTGTGTGTGTGTGTGTGTGTGTGTGTGTGTGTGTGTGTGTGTGTGTGTGTGTGTGTGTGCGCGTGCTGGATTCAGGAGGAGCTGCAACCAAAGCCGCCTCACTGGGGACTCGCTCCGCCGAGTTCACTGCTGTCCTGTCTTCCTCAGCCGCTGGCCTCTTTTTCTGTTTTCTCTCCACTCGGCTCTCTCGCCCTTTTTTTTTTTTTTTTATCTGCGACTCCCCCTGCGGATTCCTTTAACCCGGCTCCCGGGGAAACCGCAGGAGCGGCGCTGTCGTGACTTCGCTGGCTTCCACTGCAAAGGAACGGGAGATCAGTAGGAAGAAGGGAAATAGAGAGAGGAGCGGAGACAGACCGATCGATCGCCCTGATACCGAGGAGAGCCTGAGCGGTGTTCTGCATTTGCTGTTATAGTTTCACAGGAAACCTTCTTTGAGCGTCTTTCGCAGGATCTGAGTTCACCGGTCTGTGTGACAGAGAGGGACAGCTTCTGACACATCACGGGTCGTTCCCTTTATCGGTGCGCCCAGCACTTGGGACTCTGTGAGAACCGGTTCTGAAAGAGATGTTCGCAGCTTACCAAAGAATCCATCTCTGCTCTGAGTGATAATGTTGGACACCAACCATTGCCTGTCTTTTAAACCCTCCCCCCTGGACTCTCCCCCAATGGCAGACGATATGGAGAAGGCATGCTTGAAGATGGATCAGGAGAGACTCGTCTATCACAGCCTGAAAGAAGGTGGGCGATCCGTGGAGTCAGGCACACAAGTGTTTATTGTTCATGTGCTTCGGTTGTAGTTTTGTTATCAGTACTTTATGGCTTTGAAAGAATAGTTTATGAGGTTGTGTTAACGATAAGGGGTTCGGTTTACAGTCTTTTAGAGAACAGACTGGTGAAGAGATCATGTCCTCTAAAACGTTCAGTAGAAACAAGTTTTAACTCAGATGTTAGCAGCTGTGCTCAAATAAGTGAGACATTAAAGTCAGAATATCAAAATGATCCAGCTTTTGACACATTTTGTCCCATTACAACTAGTGTTGCACCGATACCGATACCAGTATCGGACGGGGCCCCGATCTAGCACTAAAATGGTGGTATCGGTATCGGCAAGTACCAACAAATAGGGCACGATACCATTTTGATGTTTGTATGTCACTTGAACGCAGCCTTCTCTCTCCCGACTAGTTATTATACATGCTTATATAAGTTCATGAAAGTTGCACTATTTTGGCATTTGAGAGCCAAAACTCAGGGTTTAAAAGAGATTATTCAATTATTAATGTAATTTTACTGTCTTACTGTTGCACTACTATTATACATGTTATAATTTCACGAATGTTGCACTATTTTGGCGTTTGAGAGCCAAAAGTTTATTCAACTATTGTCACCCATTCCAGGTAGGCAATAAAATGTTCTACTACCCTAAGTAGTATGCAGTTCTTCATATATACACACACACATCAATTTCAAACAGCTAGGTATCGTATCGGGGCCAAAAAATGGCATCGGCGCAACACTAATTACAACCAGGGTTTGATGTATTGGTGTTTTGTGAATCGAGAGGCAATGATAATCATTTTTAGGGGTGTCCTGTACCAGTTTTTCCAGACCGAGAACTGTCATCAAACAACCTCTTAGTGTTTAGCACCACTACCTGGTATAGAGTGGTATCCAGCCTTTGAGTTGCAGCGTAGCCCAGCCCAGGAGCAAAATTGGCGTTGGTTCAGAGTATCGGATTGCTTTTACAAGTATAAGCCAGATACCGCTGGTATCTGGCCAAATAACAATACCAGCATCGGTATCGGGACACCACAAGTCATTTTTCTTTTTAATGAAATCAGAAAAGACTTTTTTGCATCTGATTTCGGACCCTTTTACTCCGACACCCCTAAATAAGATCCACCGCAACCAATTCTCCTCAGATGGCCGTCAGTACGAATAAGATGGTATAGTCCTGGTGTAAATGCAGGTGTCCTGTGAAGGTCTCAGAGGTTTGTTAGAGAACATTAGGGAACAAACAGCATCGTTAAGACCGAGCAACACGGCAGACAGGTCAGGGAGGAAGTTCTTGAGTTCAGTCGGTGCAGCCTAACTGCAAACTTACCAAGACGTGGGAGTCCAGTTAAGTTTACAGGCGAGGAGAACATTGTTCCGAGATAACTTTGGAGGAGCTGTAGAGATCCACAGCTCAGGTGGGAGTTCCACTTGCAGTTTGGCACAAGCCATATAGGAGAACCTACAAGCATGTCTGAGAAGGAGCTCTGGTCAGATGAACCGAAAATATTCAAAACACTGTGTGGCAAATAACGTACTTTCCTCAACATAAAACCTGGTGGTGGCAGCATCATGCTGTGGGAATCCTCTTCTCCAGCAGGTACAGGCAACCTGGTCAGACATGATGGGAAGATGGATGCTGTTAAAAACAGGCTAAAAAACTGTTAGAGTCTGCAAAATCCCACAAACCACACTCATCATTCAGAGCTAAAAGCTTTAAAAGCCGCTCTGTTTTCCCTCCACTTCACAATCCCACATCACATGAAGTCATGATAAAAAACAAGGTTTGTAGTTGTAACATGACAAAAGGAAATGAAATCTAACGGTTATGAATACATGTGTGAAGGACCTCTGAGTACATTCTTGATCCAGAAAGAAGCTAGAGTTTGTAGTTAGTGTGACTTTACATAGTGTTAGTCATCAGCCATCCATCAGGGAAGATAAGTGGATGCATGACCTGACCCATGTGCCTGTTGTCTCATCATAACAAAGGAAACAGGAACCTTGTCATGAAAACAACTCTTGCAAAAGAATTCTTCCAGCAGAGCTACAGGCGGGTACATAGGATCAATAAAAGTGTGTTTTCAGCTGGATGGGGTTTTGTTTTGCTTTGTTTGCTGCAGCTTTAAACATGTAGGGAAGTAGATCAGCCATAATGGCTGCAGTTACTTCCTTCTTTCTGATGCGTTTAGATGTGCTTCGCAGTGATGTCAGGGAGAAGATATGTTCTTTAGCGGCGAGATGGTCAACATGCTACTTTTTTTTTTATTAAACCGTTCTCATAACACACCCTAATTTGGTCTGATCTGTGTTAATGTTTCGGGGGGGAAAGAAATGTTTATAACCGACATTCATCACAAGCACGAGCCGGAGTAACAGATGACACGACGCATTCCTGTGAGGTTGGAGGGACTGAAGATGGAGGAGGTTAGAGAGAAGCAAATAGGCTTTTCTGTACCATCTGACATCATGCTCTGGCTTTGCAGAAAGCTCGGCTAAAATGCTCAGCAGAGGCACACAGAAAGCCCGAGAGAGCTGTAGCCTGAACTTTACGACGATCAGTATTCAGCGCGTTGTTCGGCCCCTCGCTGTGGGGCGGCAGTAGGAGCCATTGACAGGTGTGGATGCCCTTAACTTCGCCCTCCTCCTGCTCTTCACCTCCCATGACGCGTGGAACATTTGCCGTGGTCAGGAGCCGTTCGACAGACGCCACCGGACCGTACAACCGATGACCTAATGCACGAGGGCATTTTTCACTGGGAATATTTCCAGTGCAGGTGCCAAGTGTCCCACCGCCAGTCGCAGGCTGCAAATGTTACATTGGTGGGAATGTATCTGTGAGATTGTCTATGCTTCCTGTGTGAAGTGCCCACTTCCTCACTCCCCTTTTCTTTAGATCTGATGCGTGCTGCTGTGGCTGACGTCTGCTCACGCTTAGCTGTGTCAAACTGGGGTTTTCTGAGGATGGGGACAAACTCAGACATGTTTAATCAGATCTCCTGAGACGTCAGCGCTGCAGGATTAACCCAGTTGGCCACCAACAGTTTGGCTCTTCCTTTCTGGCCTCCTGCAGCGACTCTGATTGTCTGTCTTAGGCTTTCGTCTTTTGCTCATCTTTTCTTGGCTTAACTTCTGCTCTTAGAAGTTTCTTTAGTAGATGCCAATGGCTCTCCAAGTTCATTTCAGCAAAAGGACATTTCTTGTTTGATTCTTGCAGTAATAACTATCTCAGAAAGCTCCAAAGAAAGTTCATCTCAATGTGAAGTTCTTGACATTGAAGCTCGTCGACTTTCTAGGCCCCACGTTGACAGAAATGAAAAGGTGGCATCCTGTTGCTGTCTTTGACAAATCCTGCACATTGTGGTCTACGGTTGTTTCCTCTGCGCCTCCTTAGATCTGTGAATCGTGCCCTCTGAGCTACTTCGCTGCAGCTTGTTGTGACTACAGCAACAAGCCGAGCCTGTGTCCCAGAATCCCAACTATATCGCCCTGCCTTTTCGTCCTTTTCCTAATTTAACCAGAATGGCCTTCAAACCTGGTTATGTCCCAGTGAGTGTCCTGGTCTCTTTTGACGTGCCCACAAAGCACAAAGAGCAGCTCTTCTGACAGGGGTTATTTTCAGGTTATTAAGTCCCTGTTTTGAAAGAGTAGGCTTAGTCCTGATAACAGTCTGTTTTCACTCTGCTCCACATCATATACCATAGAGAACTGCAGAAAGAATTCATATCATAAATTACATCCACTTTCAGGAAACATTTAAAAGCTGTGGATACTTCCTGCATGTATAACATTATCATGTAGAAATATGCTACTTACATTTTTCCACAAATAAATTTAAAGAGTCTGGCATACATTTGTATTCAGCCCCCTTTACTCTGACACTGCTAAATAAAATCCAGTGATCAGCCTTTAAATACCTTCCCTAATTAGCAAAGAATGCGTGTACGTCTGTGTAATTTAATCTCAGCTGTTTGGAGAACATGAGTGAAGAAACGGCATCATGAAGACCAAAGAACGCAGCAGACAGAACAGGAATAAAGTTATAGGGCTTTTTAAAGCAGGGTATGATTAGAAAACTTTATCCTAAGGTCCATCTATCATCAATTCAAAGAATATGACATAACTGCAGATCTACCAAGATGTGAGTTTCCTGCTAAATATGAAGGCGAAGATTAGTCAGAGAAGCTGCTAAAAGCTTTGTGGTAATTGTGGTACACATGTAGACATCTACAGCTCAGGTGGGAGAGCCTGTCAACGGGACAGCTATTAGTCGTGCCTCCTGTGAGCCTGCCATTACAAAAGGGTGGCAAGAAGAAAAAGCAAGCAATACGAAGTCCTATTTGCAGTTTGCGACAAGCTATGTAGACACTGCAAGCACATGGAGGAAGGTGATCTGGTCAGATGAGAGCAAAATTGAGCTTTTTCTTTTTCTGTATTGCAAAGTGTAGGGGCAGACTTCCACAACCAAACATGGTGGGGATGGTGTGTAACATGGGGTAGGTACCATACTACTGTAGGGGTGTTTGCCTTCGGCAGGGACATGGATAGAGGTAAAGACAGGGTACGCAGCCGGCGCTTCCATAGAATAGTTAAATGGCTTAGTGTACAGCGCTTTATCCAGTACTAAGGACCCCAAAGCGCTTTACCCTACATTCAGTCATTCACCCATCCCGTCTCATATTCACACGCTGATGATGAGCTACCTAGCCATGGCTGCCTGGGGCAGACTGACACAAGCTGACACATAATTGGCTCTACTTGGTCCTCTGACCACCGCCACCAGGCAAGGTGAGTGACATTTCTTGCCCAAGGACACAATTGAGACGGGGTTTGAACCGGCAACCCGCCAGTTACAAGACAAACTCCTAGCTTCATCCATCCATCCATCCATCCATTTTCCAACAAGCTTTATCCTTGCAGGTGCCCATGTCCAGCTGTCAATGGGCGAGAGGCGGGGTACACCCTGGACAGATCACCAGCCTATCGCAGGGATAGCTTCATACAGTCAGGATAGTCGTGTTTTTGAAAGGCATAGTCAAAGTTCTGACCTAAATTCAATTGACAATCTGTGGCAAGACTTGAAATTTGACTTTCAAGGACGCTCTCCATCCCGTCTGACAGAGTCTGGCTTATTTTGTAAGGAAGAATGGGCAAAACCTTCAGTCTCTAGATGTGCAAAACCTAGCAGAGACAAAACTAGACTTGCAGCTGGAACTGATGGAAAGGTGGTTCCTAAAAGTGTGGAGTCGGGGCGGCTCAACTGTAAACAATTTGAAAACCTTTAATGGGTTTTCTTCTACTTCACAATTATGCACTGGTCCATTGTGGTGTATTGTATAAAAAGCCTAATAATATACGTTAAGGTTTCATGTTATAACATGATGCTTTTGGGCGCCCGACTCCCATCTAGAGTTTTTAATATGGCTGAAAGGAAAACTCTCCAATCTTCAGATATGTTCTGTCTTTAGTGTCTGTGCAGAAGAATCGGGAGTTCATGCTGGAACTGTTTTCCTGCTCGGGCTTCCAGCTGTTCAGCTCCACTGTGACTTGTCCTTGTCTCTCTCTGTTGTTGTTTTTTTAATGCTTAGTGTCGACACCGTCAGCCACTCAAAGCTAGTATCACTGGAATAAACAGGCAGTTCACTCCCCGTTAGAATTTAGGAGTAAAGAGGAAAAGAAGAAAGAGAGCAGGAGAGGATAAATAAGTTAGTGACTGTAGGGGGGGGGGGGTATGGTGATGTGAGACGAGCAGTGAGGGAAAGTGTAGGATTCTCTTTCCCAGAATAAACCTCTTCCCTGGAAGTGCAACGCAGCGTGGCATCATATCCACCATGCCATCATCAGAATGCACTGATGTGTCAGAGCTCCCATATATATATGTGTGTGTGTGTGTGTGTGTGTGTGTGAGAGAGAGAGGGAGGTTTACGCAACCTGTGGGTTTGTCAGCAAGGCCTAGTCAATCTTCTAGTCAAGAGGAACATACTTCACTGTCCATGTTTGGATTTTTCTCTTTACGTCACTGATGTCTTTTTACTTTTATATAGGAGTCCCTAGCGATGGACTAATGGCCCAGGATGTAAAGCACACACACTTGTAAAAATAACAGAGGGGCGCTGGGTTAGCCAGCGACGATAGTAAGAGCCCAGGAATGGCATTTAGAAGCCTAGGAGCACGCAGTAATCCATGGTTCCACTCAGTAATGCCGTCCAGGCCTGCATTGTTGTCTTGGCAGCAGCTAACTGGTTAGCTAGTCAATGACGTTGTCCTATAAGCGGGATGGGACAGGTGCAGGGTGCCCTTAAAGTAGCAGACATAACGTATGACCACAAATGCTTGGGAGTCTTCAGCAGTGTGTTCTACTGCACAGATATACACACACATCCAGCCACGTTAAGCCAGCAGGGACAGCTGATACACACACAACAAGGGGCTGTTTATTTTGATCAGATGAGTATAACTGTCCCACCATTGCTCCTTTAATTAGGAGGATAAAGATGCGTCCCGTTTCAAAGATGAGATGGGTTTGAGAGCAGGATGACGTAACATTTTAGCTGTTTGTTAAAAGCTAAGAACCCCCAATGTTTTTCGTGAATTATTTTATGTCTGTTAAAAGTTTAGAAAATCATAAACTGTTTTTTAAAGAAATATTACCGGTTTTCTTCTTGTCCAATTCTAAGGTGGGTTTAATGTTGCAAATCTTTTAAAGACACAACTGCACCAATCACATCAACCAATTTTCCCTTGAGCGGCTTTGATCGATGATCAGCATGTTGATACTAAAATATCGATTTTAATTCACTGAAGGCTTAGAAACTGAGAACTCACTGTTTTCTTTATATGAACAGGTTACCGCTTGTACATTATAGCAATTAAAAAAAAAAACTCAGATAAAGTTTGAGATGCTTTGATGCATAAAGGGGAGGTAACCTCATTAACACAATTTCTGCTGAGCTTAAAACTATTAGGGCTGTTAAACATGCACACAGTTTTCTCTTATGTGATACCATCCTCCAAAAGAAGCAGCATGTAAGGCCTCAGTGGTGCATCTATAATTAAAAATGCTTTAATTTTTTCTTTCTTTTTTTGTCTTCGCAAACATTAAATTATTCACTAATTTCAAAGAATTCCTGGTTGGTGTAGAATTCTAAAGGTCAGATTTGATGAGTCTTAAGTATTTTAGACTGTGAGCTTGAGATGAAGAAATGCCTTTCAGACACATCCAAAAACGCGTGAAACAGCCTTTTAGCATTTAGATTTTTAGCACCGATTGGAAAATCAGAAGAAGACACTGGCTTTAGCTCCATTAAAAACAAAAGACTAGGAGTCGTCTTATTATAGTGCCAAATCATTCGTATCTAGTGTCTGTCACTCGGTCACCGTTTCTCTTTTCAACCTAAAGTGAGGCTACCTTTTCAGAGGTTAAGAGGCCGACCGGCCGTTTTTAGCTCCTTCTGGGTCATACTTTCATTCGGTGATCTTCACGTGTTCTGTATGCCTCACAATCAAGTGAAAGGTCCCGACATGGTATGAGGGTCATTGAAGCCAACCCAATAGAATTATGCTTCTGATCCGCCTCAGGAGGCCGTCGTAAGGCCCGTAACGGCTTTGGACTGCATGGGGTTTGTGGAGGGAGTGTGGGTTAGTGATATGATAAGACAGCTGCAGAGGCAGCAGGAGTTCTCAGCGTGACCAGCTGAATATGATGCAGATAATAAGTTGAGAATGGGTGCGTGATGGACGTATTTAAAGCAAGGGTTGCATTTGAAAAGTCTGAAAGAGGATCCAGGAAAGAGCTCAGCGCTTTCTCTGGAAGTTTTAAGGTGAATGCTGTAAGCCACCCCCCCCCCCCCCCCCCCTTTTGGTTCCGCAAACTCAACATCATGCAGGGGCCTGTGATATTGGTTCAACTTTTACAATGTGAAAGGAAAAAACTATCCGTAGCACGGGGATTGTAGTCGCACATTCATTACGGAAGTATCACCTGAAAGGGAACTTTTATCAGTCGACTCTGTCAACACAACAGGCAATTAAAGAGCAACTTCCTTGTTTAGTTCAAAATTAGAATCTCAAACCTAGATTCAACAAGGTGCCAAGGTTAACGCACTCACCTTCACATCTAGGGGTAATAATAAGAGCACAGACAGGACTATGTCATGCTGACAGCAACTATAGTGGGGCATGTAACAGAATTATTTTGCAGTTTTATTATCATCTTTACACCTAACACTAGTTAAAGCTTAGATGGACTAGAAGTGACTGCAATATTTCCATCTTCAAACATGATGACTTGCCAAGAAATACAGAAGAAGTGCGGTGTTGGTTGCTAAACAGCTTCATAAAAAAGTGTTGCCGGTCGTATCTAAGTGTCTGCAGTGACCGTTATGCAGCTTCTCGCCTCATTCCTGTCAGAATAACTTAAGTTTGTTGTTGAAAAGTCGGCTTCACTTCTCTGTCGTTTGTGTTTTGCAGTGAAGGATGTAACACCGTTTATGTACATGATCAGGTACTGTTCATAATCAGATTGTTCCCTGGCGTTTGACCTAATCTTAACTTTTCCATAAATTCATCTCCCAACAGTTTTAAGAGACTTGACTGTGTGCACAAAAAGGTCAATCGAGGTCCAGCTCCTTTGCCAAGTATTGTATTCTCTAGAGCTCCCTCTCTTAGCTCCTGGGTTATGTAAAAAGTGCTTCCTGTTTTGAAATGACTCTGTAATCGACCAACATGCTGCAGCTACCAATTAATCCAAACTGCTCATTTTACAATCCACCGTGTCATCAATTTATTTTTTATTTTTTCGCCCTACTTTCTCTGATCTTTTAAGCTGTATTTGCTTTTGCTTTCTCTGTGACCCTGATGCAAATCATTGGAGCAGAGAGAAAAAAAAGAAGAAAAATAGAAACAGGAAGTGTGTTGTAGTCTGTCTACACCCACTTTACCCGCCTTCTCTTCAACTTAAAAAAAAAAGAAGAAAAATGAAGAAGGTGGGAACTTGGAGGATGAACTGGCTAGCAGAGAGCGCAGGTCCTCCTCATCTCAGTTCGACCGCATATATGTTCCTTTATTCGTGTAAATGTGACGGATGGATTACTGACCACGCTCGGAGCTCGGTTGCCTACGTTCGCTGGCTGTGACTGACTTCTTCTCTCCTTTCTCTCTCCACCGTCTCTGTGTCCATGCAGTCCTTCAGATCAAACTTCAGCAGAGACGTACTCGAGAGGAGCTGGTCAGCCAAGGGATCATGCCGCGTAAGTCAATGCTTTGAATCTCTAACCTGTGTTTTTTTCGGGGTTTTTTTTGTCTTTGGATTTTTTACGTATTTCAAACTTGTGTAGTGTACCATGGCTTGGGCCGCTCCTTGTCATGCACTTTATTTTCACATGTGCGTGTATGCAGATGATAGCTTAATTTCTAAGATTACTTCGTATCTGCTCTGTGTTACCCAAAGAGAATTGGCAATAAATTTCTGAATTATATCGGTTTGATTGACTCTTGAAGCATCTAGAGCAGTGTGCTCTAGATGTTATACGGTTAACCTTTCTATTTCCTGCACTAGGCTTCACCCCCGACCCTACTACACACTGATAATGTTGAGTTTATCGTTACATTACAGTTTAATTCCCGCTTTAATCTGACCTTTTGCTGTTACATACCCTGCTGTCTAAAACTCCTGCATTTGTAAATTGAAACTTACACCGTCGGACACAGTTTTGTGAACGCTCTTGTTGAGGTCAGTTCTCTACTGAAAATGTTGGTCCTTATCTGCGTTGTCGGTACGAATAAGTGCATTCTGCTTACGTGCATACATCGTCTTTAGCTGGTTCTTTTTGCACCAGTTTGTGTTATCAAATGAGGCAGCTTCCTCTTCTCCAGTCACTTCCTGTTTCATGACTTACACACATCACAGGAGGCAGATGGTTTATGATTTTTATTTTTCCTGTTCGTTTCAACGTTTAAAGTCAAAGGGAGCATTTGACTTGTATGTATTAATTACTACTTCTATATGTGATTTCAGTATGACGAGAAGTACTGAGAAGTTGATATTTATGTTTTAGACACAAACTGTATATGTGCCTTTTTTTAGATTGACCAGACAGAGTGAAAAACAGCTATTTTAAAGCAGGCTGAAACCAGAAAGGCCTTTTTATTTTAGTTACATCTCTGTAAAATGCATGTTTGGTCATATTGTAATGCAAGTAACTATTTTAAGGCTCCTTAGCCTTGATAAGACGAGAGTAAAAAAGCAGTGGCTCGCATTTATTCAAGTCACCGAAGGGTCCTCTTAGGTTCTCTTAGGTTCATCTTTCCACCAAGCAGGGCTTCTTTTCGATTTTTTTTTTAGAGGTATATTTGTTGTTCTGAAGAACACTTGTGTTTCGGGGAAACCTGAAGCAGTCAAACTATTGATCTTCAGATAACTGCCCCTCATCTGAGCCACAGCCACCTTTCAACGCCTCCAGTCATCACCCAGCCTGCAGATGCCCGCAACCGGCCTGCATGAAAATTGTAAATCAAACAATGCATACTGTGTTAAGTCCAAAAAGGCTGATCTTGACTAAAAAATCTTTTTAGTATAAGTCAAATTAGTTTAACATGTGAAAACCCTTCCACAGTCTTTCAGCTGTAAGTCATTTTAAGCAGGTTCTACACCAGTAAACATAGATGCACATTATCCTGAGAATCTTGGCTCAAGGGAAGGAGCTAAAGATTTGTTTGCAGGAGTAAAGGGGTGTGCTGAGTTTGTGGAAAAGATTCAGGCCTGTTCTTAAGAGCTACACCTTGAATTGAAGTGAACAGATTTTTAGACACTTTTCTATCGGAATGAGCAGTTTCTTCATTGACCAACAATAGCTTTGTTGGAGCAGACCTTGAGGCAACATTCCTCAACGCTAAACCGCTCCAGCTCTTTCATGGTGCTTGGTTTTGCTTGTGAACAGTGCTCTTCAGCTCCTGACGCTGATTCTCAATTAGATTGAGTTCTGGACTTTGACTAGGCCATTCCAACATATTTTATAGTTAAAATACTTTATGAATAAACTTGCCTTGCCTTACAGCTAATTGTAGTCCTATGGACAGGTGATTACATTTACCGGACACTATTTACTACCATCATGCTACACATCCCTGAAGACAGAAGAAAAAAGTAACAGAGGAAGGTAAACATTTAAAAGAGCGCATGGATTTAAGGGGGATACCTGGCACGTTGTTTCCAGTCCTGGCCTTAACTGCAAAGTTGAACAGGAATCATAATTCTGCCTCCTCTCAGCTGTTTTCCTTGGCTTTTGTGGAGGTTGTAACATGTTGACACCAACATACATTTATATAAAGACTTTGTTTCCAAGGAAAAGCTTTAACATAGCCAACATCTGTTAATGAAGCTCTCGCTTTACAATTTAAAAGAGATTTTCCTAAGTAGATACCATAGTTGTTGGGCTATAGTGATCATTTTCACTTCTGGTTTAATGTTTTAAGAAGGGTTTGTGTTATGTTGTGATAAAATTAGCCTTTTTAGTTATTGTGTAGATAAAAATCCCCCCATTATTGGTAAATAAACAGGCATTTAAGAAAATAACATTTAGATTAACGTGTTGCTTGATAGATTTCAATAATGAAATCTTCCTGTCAAACAGATGTTTTAAATTAAACACGATTATATGTTTCACCTTTTGTAGACTGAGAACCACAGCGTCAAGTTTTCACGCTGCTTCTAGCAAACGAAGGTGGTGTGAATGAGTTTCCATTCTGTCTAAAGGCGCCCTAAACGTGTCTGGCCCAGGTACTTGACCCGGGCCCTGCTGCGCTGTCGGCCGCTGTCATTGTGAAGCTTAAAGTTAGATTATTGGCAGAAATGACAAATACTAGCTGTGTCAGCTGCTCCATGATGCACCGCCGACCTCTCTCTAAGATTTGAAGATGCTCCAGATATGCTGTGGAGGCTTGCTGGGTCAGTGTGAAGATAGAGGAGATTTAAAGAAAGCGCTAAGTAGTCCATCTCCCCCTCAGAATGGAAGTGCACAAAGGTTTTACTTCTTCTTTTGTTGTTCAGCTATTTAACGAAGTTGCCTTAAAAGGTGGAGGCTTTCTTTAGTTTATTACTTTCAGAAAACTTGAGTTTTTCTTGTATTGGTGTCTTATGTGATTCTGCTTAATGGTTTTTATTGTAAGCTGAGATGCACCGGTCGAGGATTCTTTTTGGGCCAATTTCCAATCCCCAATTTTGTGCATTTCTGAGCTGCTGATTTACACGTAAGAACTAGAAACAATACAATTCAGTATAGATGTTTTTGTATTCTCAGGATTGAATAAATATTTGAACTGTTGTCTAATTAAAGCATGATTGTGAAACTAGAGAATTATATTTTTAATTTTCCGTAACAGAACCAAGTTAGAGAACTGTCTCTCTCTACATCACAGAAAGTCTGCAACTACATTTTCCAGGTTATTGGATCATGGTATTTATCCAGAAAAATCTGAACTAGAAAGAATAAGCGTTTGTCTTATAAATGACATACACTTTGAAAATAAGTGTCTCCAGCATAAGTTCTGGTGTCATATGGGTTAAACTACCAAAACATTTCCTCCTCTATCACAGGTATATAGGATCCTTTCTGTGATTTCCCATTAATTATTGTTTGAGTTACACATCTCCACATGATATCAGCTTTTAAAGGAGAAATAAGTTAGACATTTACTGTAAAATCAACCTAAATCGTTCTCATTTGTCACCTGTGATGGAAGTGACATTCCCTATAAACAATCGATCCTCTCCATCAACAATGTCTCAGTCAAGTTTTTCTCCTTTCAAAATTAGAGCTATGGTGTGGAATGACTTCAGTTCAGAGTATAGCTTGTGTTTACTTCCTGGTTCCTGAGCCAATCATATGAGAGTTCCCAAAACAGAGCGCATTATTTGGTATTTTATCTTGGCAAAAGAGCAGCAGCCAGTACACGCCATTTATGTAACGTATGACGTTACTGGCTCAAAAACGTTAGCATTTTTGGCAAGTTGACACACCATTTGGCTTTATTACATTTAAAATAGCAATTTATTTGTCACAGGTAGGTATTATTGGCCGTTACATTAGTGGTTGCTACAAGGTCACTGATACCAACGGCAGCTAGCGGTCTTCCTCCATCACTCATGACTTCCACACCAGAGAGCAGTGCTGTCAGTAACCTCGTAGCCCTTTAGTAGGGATTAGAATTTTTTTTTTATTTATTTTAGTTTCCAACTGGCCAATCGGTCAGAGAATCGGCCAATTCAGGTCACCAGACAAGGTTTTGGTGCATCTCTCATTACAAGATGTAATATCTATGTCAACTCTTTCTGTGCAAACAACCATTAATTCCTGTGGATAAAATACAAACAACAGCAGCAGTTATCAGATCATCAGACGGAATCTCAGTTTATCCTCTTAGAGGAAACATTCTGTTTTGTCGAAACTCTGTGCTTTATAAATAGCTAAACGTAACAAGAGCACCGTTTATTCACGATGAAACGCAACACTGCATCAGGTCAGTGCAAGAACACATGCATTTGCTTTGCACAACGATAGAGCCAGTCAGTGTTTTGAGTAACTTTTGTTTGGCTTCGTGGCGTTCTGACCTCCTGACCTCCTGACCTTTATCGTTCGGCCAGTTTGTAGGTGTGTTTAAACTCCAGTGGTTGAGACATCAGGATTGCTTCGGATCCCCCACCCTGTCAACTGTTGCCTCCCTGCTGTACGGAGGCTGTCCCCACTCACACACACCCTCGGCTGGGATTTCACCAGCTGTTGACCAATTGCATCTTTGCTAGGTTACATCATCGTAACGGCCATGCTTCTCCCATTATCCTTCTACCAACAGCGGCTCTTTCTGTTGGTGTGTTTTTGCTTCTCCGAGGCCGGATTGTTAGAATTAGGTGGGAAAACCAAGATGTTTGGGTCTTAATTCAAACCTCTGTCTACTTTGGTCGACGTAAACGCACTACCTGAAATTAACTTAAGTTAATTGCTTACGTTAATTGCAAAGCATGTCAGGTTAAACCAGTTTGATATTTTATAAATTAATGGAAATCATCATTGAGTTCACAATTTTATTTAAAACACTGATTAAAAGTACGAAGTGGCGTTTGCGGCAGCGTAACGGTGTGGGCATACTCGTCAGTTTCAGCTTTCTGAAATGTCATAAGAGTCCGCGGTCTGAATAGCACTGACCTTCTCTTCACGCAGCTACTTCTGCTTTGAGTCGCTCGTCAACCGTAGTCCCGTCGGTTCTGCATCATCACTTAACGTGGAGCTGCTAGTCAACACAGTCCGGCTGTCTTCGTCGCTGCTTTTCTAACAGTTTTTTTTTTTTTTTACTTTCCATGCAGCACTGAAGAGCCCTGCAGCCTTTCACGAACAGCGGAGGAGTCTGGAGCGAGCGAGGGTGAGCTTTGTGTGCAGCCAGTTTCTTACAGTGTGGGTTTCCTTCAGTGAGGCGGTTGCTTTATGCAGACAATGGCTTCTTTGTGCAGAATATGTGATTGATTACAGTTGTTGCTGTTTGGATATTAGTGGCGATATCTGAGCGCTTACCCAGGAGCTTAAAGCAGAGTTGTGCCAAACAATGTCTGGTCTATAAAGGCTCCTACAGAGTGTTGAAGTATGATGCTTTCTTCTCTGGAGATGCATCGTCCGTGTTGGTGTATCTGGTTCGTTTCTTGTCTCGCTTTCATTTTGAACCCCCCCTTGTGTCATTTTCCTTCCTCCGCAGACCGAGGACTACCTGAAGAGGAAGATCCGGAGTCGTCCGGAGCGCTCCGAGCTGGTCAGGATGCATATTCTTGAGGGTGAGCCTACAAGTAAAAATGTGGAGAACAGTCGAGAGAAAAATGTCTACAGCTTACCTTAAAAGCAGCAAACTGTGCAGGAAAACACTCAGAATTTAGTCTATTGCGATGAACTGCGCGAACGAATTTAAACCGCAATTACGTAGTAATTCTGAAAGAGTTGCGATTGAATTAGTCTTAAGTCCCTTTAGAGTCGATGGTTCATCAGGTCATTTCTATTATTCTTTTGCTTTTAAACTGAGTTTGAAATCAAATGAAGGAAGTGGCGCCGAGCCGTATCTCAATATCTGTAATCTCCAGAAAGCCAACTTCCTTTTGCAATGTTTTTTTTGTTAAGAAACATTTTGCAAGACTTAAAAAGAACTCTTTGCTATTTCTCTTTCTGCAAGCAGAAACCCACTTATCTCGATCGTGCTTTAAAACGAGACGAGTCAGCTGTTGAACGCCCGACCCCTTCTTCTGTGTCGTCCACAGAGACGTCGGCAGAGCCGTCCCTGCAGGCCAAGCAGCTGAAGCTGAAGCGAGCGCGGCTGGCCGACGACCTCAACGACAAGATCTCTCACAGGCCGGGCCCCATCGAGCTGGTCCACAAGAACATCCTGTCTGTCACCTGCCCCCTGCAGTCCTCGCTGCTGGGTAACTCCATCCACAAGCAAAAAGCCTTTCTAGGTTTTGTTTCGTCACAGCCACGGACCTGGGTATATTTTATTGGGATTGTGTGTAGTTGAGTGAGGGGAAAAAGTTGGGGCGTGTTGTGAAGTGGAAGGAAACATTATCAAAAGTTAGCAAAGTTTGTTATAAATAAGAATCAAAATCTACCCTGTCTCCCTGGAATGAGGTCCAGTGCATGCAGTCGCCTCAGGGAGCCAACTAGTTAGTCAAAAAGGAAAAGATTCCTCATCATCCCTGCAATGAAACACGGTATTTTGTTTTGAAAATGATGTATTTAGAAAAGTAAATGCTAACGCCCGCCTGTGCCTGACTTTTCTATCAAGCCAGGGCGCTTTCAGACACGTCTGCCGTTCAGCTATTTTAGTTGCAGTTACTCCAACCACTAGGGAGAGCTCAGTTCTAGCTCCCACTAACACAAGTCACTTTCACTTGTTGGCACAGCGCGCAGGTACTCCGTTACTCCCCCCCCCCCCTCCCCCCACACCAAGAAACAAAAACAAAACACGGACATTTGCCGCCTCAGCGACTCGTCTCCTGAGATCTAGCCTTCTATTTTAAGCTGGTTTTGCCAGATTGAGTGATGATTAGGGCCACGGTACAGCTGGATTGTTCTTTTCATACCTGGAGGAGAACTCAGAGTGACTGCCAGCAGCAGGGAGGCACGGCCTGGAGTCGAGAATTTGTGACTTCAGCTGTTTTTATTTTCAACTGATCCGCTGATAAATTGAAAATTTATATAAAAGTGTTAAAAACTGTTTAGGTCCATGTCATAAGGTGTTTAAGGAGTTATTAAAAATATTTGGTATTGCGGCTCTTTGCAGTGCAGCTGGATTATATTCTGGCTCCTGATGCTGAACCGGTTGGCCAGCCCGTTTTAGATCAAAACACATTTTCGCCTAAATTCAGCCTAGAATTTGTGGCCAGACGTGAAAACGCCTGTTCATAGACGCTCGCTTGCTCTCTTGTCGGACTGAGCTTGTGCTTATTTTCAGAGTAGACTGATCACTTAGACTTAGACTTAGACAACTTTATTTGTCATTTTGCGTACAGAACGAAATTTAGTTTCACATACAGCTTGAAAACAATGTAAACAGTGCAGGAGAAAAACGACAGTGGTAACTGAGAGTTCGGCAGCATTTGTAGTGCTAGATAAGGATGCAATGATGGAATGTGCAAATATACGCATGTTGTACAGAGGCCATTTTGTGGCTGTTCAACAGTCTGATGGCATATGTGCAAATGTGTAAATGTGCAAGTATATGAATGTGGTACAGAGTCCATTTTTGTGGCTTCAGCAGTTCAACAGTCTGATGGCAGCAGGGAAAAAGCTTTTGCAGAACCTGGTGGACCTGCAGCGGATGCTGCGGAACCTCTTTCCAGAGGGCAGCAGGGAGAACAGTCCATGGTGGGGGTGTGAGGGGTCCCTGATGATGTTACGGGCTCGGGACACACAGCGCTGAGATGAGATGTCCTTGATGGAGGGAAAAGGAGCCCCGATGAAAGCATGAAATCCCAGCTTTTTGTGTTTGTAATGCGACGGATTGTGGCAGATCTAGAGCATGATGACCCTAAGATGGCTGGAGATGTTAGTGTTGTGCAATATCAGCATCCAGGGATTTCCTCACAGCCACTCCCACTGGTGGATCTCCTGTAGGATCCAGCATCTCTTGCTGGTTGGTGTTAAAAACAAACCGGTCCTCCCTGGTAGAAACATTACAACAGTCATGTTGTGTAACAGGACGAGTTAAACATGACATGTTGTACAACTTCTCTAAAGTAGCTTATTGCTACATAAGAGTGACTTTATTTGAGGAAGATAAGTTTAGCTGTCGTTTCCTCCGACTTGCCTTGAATCGTCTCAGGGAGTGTGTGAAATAACGCCTTCAACTCTGTTCTGTCGCAGATTCCCCAAAGGGAGCTGGAGGGGAGAGCTCCTCTTTAGACGAAGACAGCAGCGATGCTCTGTCACCCGACCAGCTAACCAATCACGACTCTCCCCTGAGCGCCGTCACGCAGCTGTCCCCGTCCGACGTGCTCACTCAGAACGGAGACATGTCCCCCACGCAGGTTGTCCTAAAGCTTGTCGTCTCAGTCAGATCATCGGAGGAAAGAGGCCGCTGTTAACCGCTTCCATTTCTTCACAGTTTCTCACACAGCCGCCTCCACCGCCGCCTCCTCCTCCCCCTCCCCCTCTGGTCAGTTTGCCGGACTCCTCTCCACTGCCAAAAATAACCAATGGGCTGGCGCTGACCTCTCGCCCTTCTTCTGGACACCTCAAGGTATGCAGCGTTTAAGCATTCGGTGTTGAACATTAGCCGGTTTTTAACATTTTTGGCCGCAATCTGTATTTGTGGAACAGCTGTAACCGGTTTTCGTCTCTTCCTCATATCTTAATCCCATTTCCGCCTGCAGTCCCAGACTAAGACGAGTTCAGACCGTCCCCTGAGACCTAAGAAACCAAAGGACAACAAACCCAAGGTCAGTGAGGCCTTTGTTTCCTGACGGAGATACAGAAAACAAGCATAAACCATAAAAAATGGCCAGTTGTCAGGTTATTTCTTTTAAACATTTTACTGCACTATATTAAAAGACTGTCCACCTAATCTGATCTTTTTTCTAATTGTTCCTCAAAAGTGTGAAAAATGGTGAAGTAGGACATTTTCGGTGCCTGTTCCTTTAAAAGTATAGAAAGGGGCTTCTCTGTAACCTCGACATTAAACATTGTTATTCTGAGAAATCTAGGTCGAAAGAGGAATGAATACTTTTGTCATTAAACCACAGTGAAGTGAACACTGACAGGATGTTAGAGCTGGGTTTACCAGATCTCAGTGTGACGACATTACAAGCGCTGCCTTCAGAGCATGCTGGGATCTGATGCGACAGACCAACACGAAGGAGTGAATAGTTGTTCGCTGCAGTTATAGCTGCAAGACTCTGACTCCATTAGAAATACACCAATCAGTTGAGTCTGGCCAATTTTCCCATTTCAGACCTGATTGGCAGATCAAAAATAATGAACGATCTGAATTATTTTTCTTTATACACTAAATGCATCCAAACTAGGCTCTATACCAATACCTTTTGTCTAATATAATCTTCTTTTGCCTTTACTTTCTGTTGTAATTAAAACTACTATCCTGGAATCAGAAGATCAAAGAACACCAGAAATTGATATTGGCCACAAAAAGCTTATTTGCTGCGTCTCTAGCTCTCATTGTTCTTCGGAAAATAAACTCAGTGGGTATCGATGGAGATCGTCTGAGAACAACAGTGTCTCCGTATATGTTCAGCGGGATTTCGGTCTGGACGTTGGGCTATTCCAGCCCATGAATGTGCTGAGATCTAAAGCAGTCTGAACGGTCCTGTCTCGTTTCACCGTCCCTGCTGGAGAAAAGCCTCAAACAGCACGATGAGGCCACCGCACATGGAAAAAGTTCCCACACGTCTCCTGCATGGCTGGTGGCCGTTCTTCAGCTCCTTTCCACAAAGGCCAGAATTGTTCTTCGGCGGATTAGCTGTATAGTGAGAATAAATTACACACAAGTGGCCGCTGTTTATTAATCTGGCTACAGCTGAAGACGGTGTTTTCTCTAGGGCTATCAGAGTAATGCGCCTGGATACAAATACATAGAAAACACTTGTTTTAATGTGACCATTTGAAGAATATTTTTTTTAAGGGGTGCAAATGCACTGCAGAGCGAGCCGGAAAGCAAATGGCCCGCGCATCGTGAAAGCTGCTCATGTTGCTGCTCTGCTCGCAGGTGAAGAAGCTGAAGTACCACCAGTACATCCCTCCGGACCAGAAGGCCGATAAGGAGCGTCCGCCGCAGATGGATTCGTCCTACGCCAAGCTGCTCCATCAGCAGCAGCTCTTCCTGCAGCTGCAGATCCTCAGCCAGCAGCAGCAGCACTACAACTACCACACCATCCTGCCCGCCCCTCCCAAGTTAGTGTCAGGCGTAGCTTTGTGTGCGGGTTTGATGTGGTGTGCATGACTAATGGGTGTCCCCTGCAGATCGCCTCCGCTGTGGTTGGCTTATTTTAGAGCCAGTTGATAAAGTGTGTCATCAAAAGCAGAAGTACGAGCTAAAAATGATCTCCCGCTGTTGCATGTCGGTAAACATTTGCTGCTTGTGGCACAGATTGCGCAACGAGACGCCGAAGTCTCTGTCATCACGTGTGTTTTGCAGCTTTGGACTTGTTTTGAAGTCTGTTTTGTTTTTGTGCGGTTGAGTCATTTGCTTGTTTATCAGGGCTACGTTTGCATCCATGATTGCCTCTTTGTGGAGAGATATGCGCTTGACCGCCGTTCAAACAATGTGCTCCTGTCTTTGTCGAGCCAGGCCACAAGCGGATCAGCCTCCCAGCAGCAGCTCAGGCCCCTCCCCCTCCCGCAGCTCTCACACCACGACCACCACGGCCCCCTCGGCTCAGAGCCCAGCAGCCCGTCAGAGCCAGGCTGCAGCGGCGGGAACCAAACCGGCCACTCTTCCAGCCAACCTGGATGAATTCAAAGTAAACAAATCCACGTTACTCTCACTTATCTTTGATTGGTGTATAAACGTCACTTAGCTTGTCGGTGTCGGACATTTCTAGTGTTGTCGCACATAATCCCGTTCACATGTCCGGCCGAGCCTACTTTCCTGCTGCTGCCTGCTGCATAAGAGCTTGTTCCTCATCCACCAGGTCGCCGAGCTGAAGCAAGAACTGAAATTGCGCGGCTTGACCGTCTCCGGAACCAAGAACGATCTCATCGAGAGGCTGCGTAACTACCAAGAGCAGAACGGCAACAGCGCCGCGTTCTTAAAGAACGCTACCTTCCAGTCAGCCCAGCAGGCCTCCACCTCAGCCGCCAACACCTCCACCGCCGCCGCGTCGGCCTCCAACACAGCCTCCGACCACCAGCCGGCAGAGGGGGGCTGCTTTAAGCTGGCTTTGTCTTCGCTGGGCCAGGCGGTCCCGGGCCGGGTCATGCGGTTCGGCAGCACCAGCTCCAGCCCTCCAGTGTCGCCCACCCCCTCGGAGCGGTCGTTGGCCGCGTTGAGTCCAGACGAGACGAGCTGCAACGGGGACTCGTTTGGAGAAATGGTGAGACCTGCATTGTGATCGTTAGAACGAGCAGATTATACGCAGCCCTTCAACAAGGGTGGGCTCAGTCTACTCCCTGCTCTGCTGAGCAGTTAGGCGACGTCTGGAGGCATTTGGTTGGATTGGATTAAGGCTGGGGTGTCACAACATACACTCTTTTTAAAAAGCATCTAAAAAAACTGGCTTATAACACATCAGACATGTCAGCATTAATCGAACGTGTCTTCCATAACCAAACCATGCTGCCATTTGTGTCTCTGCTGTGTGTGTGTGTGTGTGTGTGTATATATATATATATATATATATATATATATATATATATATATATATATATATATATATATATATATATATATATATATACATACATAGTATAATTTTATCTGAAATCTACCTAAAATCTGTAGTCTAATTCACATGAACTCTGTATTTTTAAACAAGATTTAAAGAGTTATAGCTGTTTTTATTTCTTTTTATATTTGTAGTGTTCACTGAAAAATTCTTACTGTTGTGTTTTTAGGTAGACAATTTTAAGATCTGTCCATGGACAACAGATGAAAAGTAGCCTTTTTGCTAATTCTGGTGCATTTGCAGGAATGCTAATTAATGTACACTGTCCCTGTCAAATAAATAAATAAAATAAAAAGTAAACGGCGCTGAATACAGAGGGTGTAAATACTTCTGCAAGGCATCGGTAGTCTGTCACTGATATTGTCTTCTTTTTTTCATCCTTTAGGTGAGCTCTCCACTCACCCAGCTCACCCTGCACCCCTCTCCTCAGCACCCGTCAAATATGGCTTCCCTCCCACAGCCTTTCGCCACAGTCAAAGAGGAACTTCAGAGCTCCTGCCTTCTGTCCAGGTCCTCGCCGCTGTCGCTGCAACCCAAAGAGTCCCTGCCGGCAGGAGCCATGGACACGTCGTCCAGAGACAAAGACCAGATGCTGCAGGAGAAGGACAAACAAATTGAGGAGCTAACGAGGATGCTGCGGCAGAAGCAGAGGTTGGTGGAGACCCTGAGGTCCCAGCTAGAGCACGGCAAGATGGCGGGTGGCGTGGTGGTGAAGAAGGAAGGAAGCGAGAGGAGCAGAACACCCTCAGAGGTCAGACTCCAAACTCTGATCAAAGCTCCCTCCGTTCAGCCCCCGTCGCTCGCTAACGGAATGGTTCTGAGCGTGAAGGAGGAGGCGGAGTCCGAGCAAGGGATGGAGGGAGTGACGGAGGAGGCGCAGGCCAAGAAGCTCAGCCAGCCGACGCAGTGCTCGCAGGAGACGCTGCTGAGGCTGCAGCAGATTCATCGGCTCCAGCTCCAGCAGGCAGAGCAGCAGAAACAGCAGCAATGTCAGGCCAAGCTGCAGAAAGACTCGGAGGGGAAGGCCCACCCTCAGAAGCAACAGCAGCCGCAGAAAAAAGAGGCTCAGCTGCTGCTCCATCAGCAGCAGCAGCTGCAGCAGCTCATCATCCAGCAGACCCAGCAGAAGCAGCTCCAGGACCAGCAGAGGCTGGCGCAGCAGAACCACGTCAAACAATCCCAGGAGGAGGCACGGACTCCGCAGAAGAGCCAGGTTCAGCCGAAGCAGGTCCAGGTGCAGATTCAGAACCAGACGCCAACCGGTCCGAGGGCCACAGCGAGCCAGAGCCAGCTGAGGAGGCAGCAGAGGGCTCAGCAGAGGCTGCAGCAGAGACAGCAGACGGCAGCAGCCACCACACAACAGGTGAGAGGGTTTTGGAAATGCTGCGACCCCTTCTGGATGCCACAAATGTGTGGTCCGAATCAAATATCAGGTAAATAAAAAAAAATCTGAATTTTCCCCCCAAGGTGACTCCAGTCGTCATCAACCAACAAAACGGCACTCCACTCCACAGCCAAGCCATTGCATTAGACCTGAAGACTAACGGCATGCCAACGCTGGTCACCGACAGCAACGGAAACCACTACCTGATCGCTCTGACCAGTAACGCCAGAGACCGGCAGAACGGCGTGTCCTCATTGGCCAAAATCAACGGACGCATCACTCTCCAGGTACAGGGAGCGTGCCGCTCTGCGGGCAGCCGCAGCATCCTGCTCATGAAATGACTTAAGTCTTTATCTGGATGCTGGTATTTTTCAGAGACTACAGTCCAGCCCGAGTAAACTCCCCAGCTCCGACAGCCAATCAAAAGAGCAGCCAGTAGCCGAGCCTGTGAGCAAACCGGACAAAAAGGTAAAACGAGCAGCAGTTCATTTCTAGTATTTAAGCATTTGACAAAAGATGTACAGAAAAATAAAGGACCATCAGCCATGTTCATGCAGTGCTGCAATTTGTCCACAAGGTGTCACTGCTGATAAAGAAAAAAAAAACGACAGTTGCATTGCTATAAATTGAAGTATTATCAAAAGTGTCATTACTTTAGTTCAGGTCAACAATTAAAACTTGTATATCATACGGATTCATTTCACACAAACCGGTTTTACTATTCGTAGTGTTTAACTCCATTATAATTGATAACGGTTTATTAATGCAGAAATGTCACCCTACTGAATGTATGTCCGTATTCTTTACAATATATTTACTCAAAACGTGTTTGAGGATCATTTTGCCTGAATTACTGCATCATCGCGGCGTGGATGGAGGTGATCAGCCTGTGGTTCTGCTGAGGTGTTCAGGGAGCCCAGGTGCTCTGATGGCGGCCTTCAGGTCATCTGCGTTGGGTCTGGAGTCTCTCAGCTTCCTCCTGACAACACTCCATAGATCCTCTACGGGTCAGTCCAGTTAATGCACAATCCAGCAAAGTAACACAACAGTTTGGGAACCAGCTGTTGGGACCTTTGGCAGTGTAGGTCCATCTGGAAAACGGAGTTAGCATCTCCATAAAGCTGGTCAGCTGCAGGAAGCATTAAGTGCTCTGATGTTTCCTGGTAGATGGCTGCCCTGACTTTGGACGTAAAGGGTCACTCACTGCCAAATCCACTTTTATGCCAGTTAACTGTTAATATGGTTGTCTTATAGTGCTGTCTACTTATCCTCATCTTGATTTGGACAAATTATTGCATATTTGTTCAAATCCTGCTTTTGTCTAAAGCCGCCAGTGCGGCGCCTCTTGGGTTCAACAAGTGTCGTGCACAAACAGTATTGCTATTGCTTCGAGTTGTTGTGACGTCACTTGGAGAAACTGACGTGTCCTTTGGAGTTTTGCAGTTGTTCAATCGATTTTCAGGTTAGCGATTCATTAGCTTAGCATTCAGTTCGTTTATCTAGTATTTATTTAGCTTTTACTAGTAGCCCAGACCATGTGGGTTCAGCACTCTTTGAACTGCCAGCTGTCCCTTCTGAGCTTGCCTTTCTCATCCTCCCCATAGTCGTGTAGGTCTTGTCTCGTCCCAAAAAAATCCTGATTAGTGGTCGTATTTAATACTCAGGCTTTCAGATTAACTGAATTGTTTTTCATGAACTTAAGTCATAATCATTAAAACAAATAGTCTGTGAAATGAATCTGCTTAACATTTGTTGTTTTATTTGGTTGCTGAAATAAATAAAACATTTTCGATGATGTTCTGACTTGAGACGATGAGATATTTTCCATAAATATAGCGATACCATGGAAACCAGGTGCTTTCCCTTAAAGCTATGGAGCGGCTAATTCTTGCTCTACAGTCTAAAAGTGGTGCCTCCCACTCTTCTCCCTCAGGGACAGAAGGCAGGTTTGCACTTAGACACCAACGGGACCCCCCCACCCAGCCTGCCCCACACGGCCCCTCCCAGCCTGCAGCCGTTCTTCGAAGACATGTCAGACACTGAAAGCCAAAGCAACCTGATGTCCTCCCTGAAGGTACCGTGTCCACCTCCCTCTGCATCAGACATCCCATCAGCATGCAGTCTCTGTCGCTCGGTGGGCCTCTTCACTTGGTTGAAAGTTTTCTTTTTCCTTGTTTCTCCTTGTTTCTTCATCCCCCCCCCCCCCCCGCCCCGGCAGAAAGAGGAGGTGTGTCCGCCTTACGACCGGCACACACTGTTCACCCCTCCCTCCCCTAAACCCAACGCCTCCCTTCCTCCTCAGCGCTCTAAAGTATGTCCCTCAGCATGTCTTTTCTTTCCATCCTCCTTGCTCTGATCGATCTTTGTTCGTCTCAGTCTGCATTTTCCATCTCTACTGGGGGCCGTGCGCTCGTGTTTCTGAACGTAGACGACAAAATGTCTGTGCACCCGCGTCTGCATGCTGTTGAGTGGGTTTACAGTGTTTCACATGTAGTTTAGTTGTTAATATATATGCTCTCCTGGCAACATGAATGCACCTATATCATCCCACATTGAATCTGCTTTTGCCAGATCTAATTCTGCTTTGTCTGTCCTGTTCCCTCCGCGGCTTTGGTAGCTGTGGAAATGTGAGACAAGCAGAAAGTCAAAGGTGACAGTCACTGGTCATGAGAAAAGGAGAACTGTATCTGTTGCTGCAACCAAAACACATTTTATTCTCCTCAGCGTCTCCGTTCTTCCTTTAATTTGAGATTTTCCGAAACGCATCTTGTTTCGTTTGCATGAAGCATAATTAGCAGCTCGAGACCGAGCAAGCAGAACAGAAGCGGATGTCCGATACGTTTCCAGGTTCCATTAAAGCATTTCTGCGTGTTTCCCAGCTCGGAAACGGTTGACATTCAAACATTCAGCTTTTGGCAAAATAACACCAAGCTTCCATGCATTCTTTGTAGTTACTAGGTTTTACCATGTCTTCATTCAAAAGACATGATCATCGGTAAAATCCTGGGCAACGAAAGCTGAAAAAAAATCCGCTCCATCATGGAATAACATTCAGAACTGTTTTTTTATTACTATTTGTCCATGCCTGCTAAATTTCCTTAACTTTGGCTTCAGATGGGTGAGCTCTTCAGCAGAAAATCAAAGCCTGGTTTGTTTGCACCAGTGTGGACTAGAGCAACGTGGTTTGGTGATTACTAACTGGGCTTTAAAAACGTGAACTTCAATCTGGTTAAGATTCTAACTGTAACCATTCAAACCATTTGAGCTTTTTCACAATTTATGGGTTTATGTGATGCATCGTAACAAAGTCGCTACAAACTATTCAAAATGACAAGTCTGAAAATGTTGCTTTTGCCTCCTGAGTAAATACCTTGTAGTAGGGCGGCCCACATTTTCCTCTCTACTCGCCAGCTCCTGCATCTCTGCATCTCTTTTTGGGAGGTTAAACATTTAGAGTTTGGCCATAAATATATATATTATGCACTAGATATATATCTGGCAAGTAGAGTTTGAATGTGTGCTGCCTGAAATAACACAGAAATAATTACAGTCCTGTTCTGGAACCGCTGAGCAGGCTTCTTATGGCCTTCTAACCTTGGCTTTCTTCTTGCCACTCTGCCATCAAGGCGCGATATGGTATACTGGCTTTAATTTAAAGGTATATTAGGGTACAGGGGGGAGGAAGACAATGTGTGCCATGCTTTTCAGATTTATACTTGTAAAAAAAATTTGGACTGCTTTGTGTTTGTGGTTTATCAGATTAAATCTCAGTAAAATATCGTAAAGTTTGTGACAAAAAACGCAAAAAACTCCTGAATATATGAATCCGTTTGCAAAGCACTGTGGTTGATAAAGGACCTGTAGTTTGTGCTTTGTTAGCGGCTTTCTTTTTCTGCTTTCTGTTTTTAACGGAGACTCCTCTGTTTGCAGGACAACGGTGTGAACAGCCAGCAGATGGACGATCTGTTTGACATCCTGCTCAAGAGTGGAGGTAACGCTCTCTGAGGATGAACCAGAGGGGAAACCTTTGCTAGCTTGTGTTGATGACCTTTATCTCTGTCCTCCTCCAGAAATTCCAGGCTTCAAGGCCAACCCGGACCCTTCCCTCGCACCCCTCCACTCTGACCCACCCTCCCCGTCTGTTCCCGCATCCCCACTCCACCTGTCTCCACCCACCCCCACGGAGCCCCTGTCCTCTCAGCTGCACGCAGGAGAGCCCTGCACCGGCAGCGGGCGCCTGGAGGACTTCCTGGAGAGCACCACGGGGGCCCCGCTGCTGGGCATGGAGCCCGGCGGCGGCCTGACGCTGATCGACGACCTGCACAGCCAGATGCTAAGCACGCCAAGCATCCTGGACCACCCTCCCTCCCCCATGGACACGTCCGACCTGGGCTTCTCCCCTCACTCTACGGGGCTGGACTTTGGCGACCCCACCCTGGACAGCATGGACTGGCTGGATATCTCCATGGGGACCGGAGGTGGAGGGAACGTGGAAAACGGGGGAGGGAGGGGAGGCGGCGCGGCGTGCGAGAGGGACGGGGGCACGAGCCTAACCCCGCTGGCGCCCCACACTCCGCCGAGCGTGTTCTCGGCCGACTTTCTGGACAGCACAGACCTGCAGCTGCACTGGGAGTCGTGCCTGTAGCCGCTCGTCCGGACGCACACAGACGGACACGTTGTCGCTCACACTGTGTACAGGCTCCGTCTTTATCTCATGCACACGTTTCTATATGCTGTCTCCACCACTGCAGGGGTTACTGGCACATGCAAACACACACACACACACACGCACGCACGCACGGTTCGTCGCGGGCTGTTACCGAATGCGACCTGAGGTGAAATATGCAACAAACATGGAAGTGAAATTCACAGAAAGGACCTAGATTTGATGCAAGTGAGGGGAACCTTTTTTTTTAATTAAAGTTCCGTGGGAATTAAAGCAGCTGACTGGTTCCAGCCAGGTTAAAAACAAAAATCCCATTTCCTGTGTCCGGACCTTGATTGTAACCCGGTTCCTATGAACCTGTCGGAAGCACGACAGATCAGAAACGAAGACGAGCCGTCAGGAACGTTTACGCTGCCTCTAAAGGCTGCAGAGTGTGTCAGTGCCTCCTTAAACTTTGCACTTATGCTGAATCTGATTGGTTTAAAGGGGAAGTTCAGGCCAGCAGCTGAATCTTAGCACCGGAGGGCCAGTCTGAGCGGAAGCCACCAGCGTGTTTTGATCAGCTGATGGTATGTAAAGCAACGGCAGCTGTTGCTGGCCTCGTCTCCCCAACATGGCAACCTGATCCCCCCCCCACACTAGTCAAAGAAACAATCGTCACTGGTTGTCAGTTGCTGTTGAATCGAACCATATCAGTGGCAACCATTTGAACTGAAGCCTCAGTGGAGGCTGTGTATTATTGGTAACATTATGGTAGACCACTATGTATTGCTGTATATGGGGTGTATATTATATCAATTGTTCATAAAACTATTTTTCTTTGCTGGTTGCTTTAGAGTCGAGTGAGCCGGCTGGGGAACATAAGGAGAGGGCGGGGCTTCTAAAACACTCGGTCCTTGTCATTTTATAAAGAGAAAAAAAACAATTTAAAAAAATAAACATAAACTAAAAACACAAAATGTTTGTTCGTATTGTTTTTCATCACGTACTAAATACATTTCGAAGTATTGGTGCCAGTATCTCTCTCTTCATCTTGAATGGGAAAGGGATAATCCACAAGGGGGCGCCAAAGCGAAGAAATCATTGAGCACAGCCATCTGGATTTGAGGGGTTTATTTTTAACAACCTAAAGAGGGAAAATATATTTTCTTGCTGTAAGAAAATATCGTTAAACCAAACCCCTCCTGTGAGGCTCACGGAAAGAGTTTTAATGAAATCTTTAATTAAAGCTTATGTGCATTTCTGTTATGAGCAAAAGTTAGTTTGAGAGTCGGTCATCTAACAGCTTTCCTTTAATGTAACAGACTACAATCTTTTGTTTGATTTGAATTTCCCCAAGAATTATTCAATGATTTCTTCATCTTTTTTTAAGCTCATCCATGTCATCTTTCGCTGGACTATGTTTAAAATTTCACCAAGTTACCCTTAAACCTGGGTTATTGAAACAAAAAGACACATGCATACAGCTGTCTGCACACTTCTTGGCACCCCTGCTAACTCAAATTCAGATTTATTTTAGCAGGAGCTTCACTGGAAAAAGAAGAAACCTACCCTGTACATTAGATGTAAGAATACTAAACCAGCCTGAATGAAACTGGCTCCTTAGAGGGTGCTGGGATGGCAGTCAGGGTGCCATCATTTACCCTGTACAGATCTGTGCGCCCCTCCATGGATATGCCACCCTAGACCAACACTGACCCACCATGAAACCTATCATGAAATCTTCTGCTTATGGCACGTGTTGAGTCATCAGGGTGAGGTTGTACTCCCTGTGGTACCTCTGTAGGGTCCAGGTATCGCCTCATGCTACCAATAGTGACACTGATCCTGCTCAAATGCTAAACTACCGAAACGGCGTCCAACAAATGAGGATGGAATGAAGGTCTGTGGCCTCCACCTGCAAAACCATTCCCGTTTTTGAGTTTGTCTCCTTGTTGCTCCTTTAGTGGACCTGTTGGTCATTTCATTACCACCAGAACAGACGGACCTGATTAACAACCCCCTCTACTACCGAACTGACCAGATCAATATTCCTGACGTTTAACTGACTTTATATTCTGATTAAAAAGAGTCGCTTTAAGTTTTTTTTTTTTGTGTGGAGCGTATGTTTTGATCCATGCTTGTTCACAGCGGCTTTGGCCCCACATTTAGGGTTGTTGTCCTGCTGGAGGCTGAGCCTGCATCAAACACTAGTCTTTTTTCCCTAACAGGTTTTCCTATATTTAGCTCCCACCATCAACTCTGAAGAGCTTCTCTGGTCCTGCTGGGGGAAAAAAGCAAAAACATTCCCACAGCATAGAGCTGCCACCACCGCGGGTCACCTTAGGAATGGGCTTATATGGTTGATATAAGTGGGGTTCTTTATTTTTTTTGGCCACACAGCAGTGCACATGTTGGCCAAAAAGCACAGTTTTAGTCCCATCTGACCAGAAGACCTTTTCTTTTGCTGTGTCCCCCTCTTGGTCTGTGGCGACCCGGACTTCTTTTGACCTTTCAGATTTGTAGAGCGCATGGCCAGTAGTTGCCCTGTGAACAGTTTAGGTCTCCACTTTAGGACACATGTGTTCCTCTCCTTCATCTACCCTTTTATTAGACTTGGGAGAAAAATGTAGTAAAAAGCTGAGAATCTCCAAACCCGCAGAAACCGAGAGCAGAAATCAGAAAGCCATTTTCATCAAAAAACAGTAAAGCAACCTCTTCATCATCCCCTCCTCCCACTTTTCTTTCTAACAGCAAACTCATACTAATACCAAGAGTTTCTGTGTCCTCTGCCTCGAACCTCCTTCCCCATCCCTCCGCCACGCTGACCAGCTGTCGGTGAATCTGAAACACTCCCCCATGGAGACATGTGCAACCAGCTCACACACAGTCCCTTCACATCCACAAACGCAAAGGTCACAGGCGCTCCCGCATGCAGCGTCGGGGATGTGTCTCTCCCATTCACAGAGCGGAGAAAAGTCCGGAGGCCATGGCACTAATTCACTGCAGCGGCGCTCCAAAAGGCTGCGGCAGCGCCACGAGAGCTGGAGGCCTTCTCTGTATTCCAGGAGCCCGTAACCCCGCGGCAAAGAGGCGTGCCTAACGCTTTTTATCTCACATGCTCTGGAAAGCTTTTGTTATAGGCAGAGAAATGGGGGAAGAATAACAGATAGCAGCGTTTGGCTCAGAGTAAAAATGTATTTTGTTGAAAATGTGAAGCTGATTTTCATTTTTATATATTCTATACTTTTTTTTTCAGCTTCCGCTCCACAGATCTAACTAGCACTGGCTTTTCCACCCCCGTGGCTGCTTTCTCCATCACAAACAACTCAACAGTTTAGTAAATACAGTAACAGGACGTGTTGCCAGGGGCCGGAAAAGAAGATGCTGCAGAGCCAGGAGGCAACTGTTTGGGTTCGGCACGAGCGGTGAGAGGACGCTGATCTCTCAAACGACAGATTAACATCGCTGAACTGGGATGAACAGCTTTATGAATCTGTCCAACTGTGTTTGGAAACTAAAACGAACGAGAAGGCAGCCAGCATCCGACGAATAATAACTGAGCGAGACAAATTTAAAAGATAAAGATGTCAGCCTCCTCGGAAGCGGGGTATAAAGAACTGTAAAGCGTTTGCACATATGGTTGTGAATCTAATGTTTATAGTTTTTGCATGATCTTTTCTTCTAGTCTACATGCTTTTTTTATGTTCAATATTTTGGTTTGTTCATGTTTTAACTCATTATTATTATTATTATTATTATTGTGGGTTTCTTCTGCCCAAGTTTAAACCCAAACCGTCAGCCTGACAGGAAATGGTCAGAATGTCTTCATCAAAACTCAAGCCTGTTAAAAACCAGGAGCTACTGGACCCCCAGTGTCACTGTCCACAGTGATGTGACATTAATGGACTTAGAGGTGGCTGACCAATGAGAAGCCTCTGATCTAAAATATATGCCTTCAAGCCTGACTGAAATCTCTAGTTTGCCACATGTGCAAGGAAACTCCTAGAGAAGGCTTTTATGGTCTGATGAGAGAAACATTCGCTTTCTGGCCATGATGACAAGACGGATCTTTGAACGGGGAGAAGTTGTCAAGCACGGTGGTGGCTGGAGTATTCTGAGTGACTGTTTTGCTGCCAGTAGTACTGGTGGCTGGAATGACGAGGAGGGACAACTACGTCTGAACTGTTCACCTTTACCTCGCACCAACATGACTGGATTTTGGACACCGCTGGATGTTCCCAACCTTAACTCCACTGAAAAGTCCCAGATTAAAGCAAGACTGATGTCAGGAAACCAACCGCCTGAGAGGAATGTTACCATTTCGGGTTAGCTGCCAAACATCCCGCCAGAATCATGCCAGTGTGCTTCCTCTGCCACCTAGTAAGGGACATTTGTGTAAATACTGGTGGGGATGCATGTATATATTTGAGCCTTTTGCATTAAAATAGAATTCCTGGTTTTAAAAAACTATTTAGGTTTTATGTTGTATTGTCACTCCAACCTGTAAAAAGAATATTTCCTTTCATGTGGACACTACCTGCACTAACTACTGTTGACCCAATCCTCATACTTCTCCTTCTCGGTGATGGTCTTTATTATCTGGTCCCACTGCGTAGTTCAGCAACAGTTCAAGCAACATATTGGCCTCACAAGTATCTGCAGAGTTGTCAAGAGTTGTTTGGTTAAAGGATATAAACAATATCTTACCTGCAGCAGACAATTCTCTGTGCAAAGACATAAGTAGTATTAAAACAGGTCCTGTCTCACGATAGAGGTTTATGCAAGCAGTATTCTATAAACTATCTTTATATTTGTATTAGGTTGTTATTTACACAGCAGATGGAGGTCAATGATCTTCCTGTGCAATGTTCTGAAGAACAAGTAACTGAAATGACAAAGGAATGTGTCAAAATCAATCAAAATGTGTTAACGTGAACCTTCATACTAGTTCCGCTTTTTAAACTGCTTCACAGACGGGAAATGTTCCCCACTCAGTGCCCGTTTCACACAGGAGGATCGTTGGTGGCGCATCGCCTTCTCCCTCTGTTTCCACTGTAAACAATCACCAAAAGCAAACATGATGGGGCTTTAAAGATTTATCTAACAGTGTTTGCCTAAACACTGTTAGATAACACCGTGATCTTTTCCAGACGGCAGAAGTCTTCATTGGCCTCGGTCCGACTCAAACTGGCCCTTAGCTTCAGCGTCTGGGCCCAACTAATCCTGCTTTATGCTAAATGAAGATACCAAGGGACTTGATGGATGCAATATTAACGGCAGCACTTTATTAGATCCTCGTTAAAAGAGGGCTAGTTACTGATGGATCGGTGGGATGGAACCAGCACCTTTAGAAGTCCAGTGTAATTAAAACCTCAGATCTACTTTGGGATGAAACGGGGCTCAATAACAGGTTGTAATGTACAGAGTGATGGTTTAATTAAACACTTCATTTACATGGCTGTAGCAGTTACGCTTTCCGTAATCCCTTTATCTCCAAAAGCATCAAGTTCAGCAAATGGAGCATTGCGTTTGAGCTGGGATGTGAAGAAGAGCGAACTGTGAATCTGGAGCCTTAAAGAGTTACACCCAGACTCTTACAGAGTCAGAGCCTTTTAATAAAGTTAGTGCAGCTTGTAGTTGTTCATAGACTATAACAGATTCTCCCAGCATCACGAAGGTTAAACAGCAAGGACTCTCTTTCTGCTCGTTCTCTACAGGAGCGAATCAGAGCTCGAGCTGTAGTTCTGCTTGCCAGAACCAAACCTCTAGTGTTTCTTAGCATGTCTTCGTCTCTTCTTTTTTTTGTTTTCCTTAAGCGTTATGATGTGAAAGGAGCAGTCAGGTTCGGGCGGATCCTGCTGCTACTGCGGCGCCTTTGATAGCAGAGAAGGTGATGGATGACATTTGCTCCAGCAAGAGGGGCCAGGGAGGGGAGTGGGAGAGGAAGACAGCACTGGCAAAACAAAGAGAGATTTCAATGTGCAGCAACATTTAATTCAATTTTATTTATGTGGCACCAATTTGTGATACATGTCATCTCAAGGCACTTTCCAAAATCAAATTCAATCAGATTATACAGATTGGATCAGATTATACAGATTGGTCAAAAAGTTTCCTATGTTTTTTTTTTTTTTGTTTTTTTTTTTTCTCTTCCAGTGTCCTGTCTAGCAATGTGGCAATAAGAATTGATGCCTTAATGCCAGAAAGAGCTCGACAGATTTTACTTTCCCAAGTGGAGCAATCAGCTTTCGCCATAGTGCTCCGTTTGATTTATGCATGTAAATAGTTTTATTGTGATTCCTGCGGGGAGTATTTCAAATTATGTGGACACTACAATGGGAAAGTAGGAGAGTAAAGGAAGAACAAGAAGAGAAAAAAGAAAGAAGAGGTGAAAGAAAGAAGAGATAAAAGGGAGAGAATGATAAAACGTCTTCAGTCTGCTTCATCACCTGGAAAGAGAGATGTAAAAAGAACAGCACAACCAACACACATAGTATAACAGATGCAATAAAGTAGCACCTTGATACCATTCCTAAATTATATGTATTATTATTTAAACTGACATGTATAATGTGATAGCTGAGAAAAGAAAGTAAATAAATTATGGGCTTTCTGTATAGAAGTGAACACTTAGTACCTGGAACCCAGCACCTGTGGGTGTTTGTGAGAGTGCACTTTTGTATGTGAAATTTATCCAGAAGAAAAATGTTCAATAGTGGTTGTGAAGAACCAAAGGCCCGCCTCCCCCGAGCACCGAGGCAGGTGCCAGGGGACCCATAACCCCAGACCCCCAAAGGGGCCCCCAAAGTAGGGTGCCCAAGAGGGGCCATCACAGGAAATCGGATTTGGGGTGTCCATCGGATAGCAGAAGACGATGGATGGATGGATGGATGGAAAACAGAGATTTAACTGCACTTTAAATTTTTCCAGAAGTTCTTGTCTTTGTCTACGTTTTCTTTGCTGTAGGTGCTGAGATGACATTTTAGGGGTTATGGGGACTTCTGTCAGCACCGTGTGGTCTGCTCCCAGGGTGAACTTGATTGGAAGGGCTATGTTGGCAATTGCTTTTAATATCCTCTTTTATCCACTTGTAGATTTATATGCCATACAGTAGAACAGCGCATTAACATTTTTTAGACCTTTTAAAACTCTTCAGCTGCTCAGTTTCTATTGTGTATTTAGATTACTTGAATCTTCAGTATTATTCAAATTGATACTGAATATCCATGTCACAATAAGTTAGACACAGATGTTGTACTGGAGGCTGTTTTTTTTAACATAACTGTACAAGAGCTGATGAGAAATATTAACAGGAAAAATGTAACTGACTTGACATTTGCAAATAAATAACAATGTGCCTGATGTGAATCATCAAAATATGGGAAGTTGTTCATGGAAAGACTGAAAAGAAGTGCAGCGAATTCAAACAAATCCTTCCATCTCTGATCAGCAGAGAAACTTTTACCAGTACGATTAGCTTAATAAAGCAACACCAAGGAAGGACATTGAAATTAATGGCAAGCTCTGATTCATTTTTCACATATTTGCTGAATTTTTAACGTCAACTAAAATGAAGAATAGTTTGATGTAACAAACTGGTCAGATTGTGATCTAACGGATCGGGAGACACTTTGCCTGTTGGCCTTTAATTATGTAATGGGGGAACATGTGTGTTACCGTTGCCAAAGGACAGCAAAACTGAATGACTGAGAGGTATGGAAATGTGGGGATTATGAAACGGTTCTGGGAGAATAAAGATATCTTGTGAGGCGTCACCTGCAGTGGGAAGTCCTCTCTGCATCAAGGATGATATCAGGCTGATGTAAAACAGGATTGTTTTTTTCAACAGAAATAGAAAATCCTAAATTCCAATCTATTTTTTATTTTTTTGGCTGGAGCCTTGATGTTTTAACGCTGCATCTGTGTCAGTGATCTGAAATGGGATCAGTGCACGGTGGAAAATGGATATGATTAGCAAACGTTGTTGGAGAGGCTTCATCACGATGGAAGCATCAATAATCGACCGGTTCAGCCCGAGCAGCCACGAGCTCTGGGTTTTAATTGGGAGGGAGCGTCGGTCCAGGCGTGTCATAAAAGCTGAGCCCTGAGAGGTAATCAGACCGATTGTTCTGTGAGTCACTCACATGAATTATTACAGTGATAATGGTCAGGTATTAGGAGCAGTGGGAAATCTCCTCCGATGGATATCTTCCTCTGATATGTGATTGTGAAATGATGAGATAGAATAACTAAAAGTCACTTACTGAACTATTCGAGTTTACGGTGACTTTATAACGAGTAAGGGGAATGCTGTAGATGAGAAAAGAAAATCAAATGAAGACATTAAACTTTAGATAAATTTAGGTTGTGATTAAAACTGACCCAGCAACCCGAAAAGGATTGCACATGTGGACAAAGTAGTTGCCACTCCTGGTAAAGATTTATCAAAAGCCTTTGAAACACAAAAATCTTCTATTGCTATAGCAACATCTCACACTAATAATCTTAGAAATGTCCAAACTTTCATTTGAGAAGAATAATTCTGTGTTGATCCTTGTTGGAAAATAACCTTTTTCCCACTAAATCAAAATTGTTGCTATCTTGTCAAACCCTTTAAAATAAAACATAACTTCTTGTCAATTTATACTTTTTTTTTGATTGACTCGAGTTTCTAGCAACCTCAAATTAATAATCCATGAATTATTGTAAAAATATGATGTGACACAGAGGCCCACTCTTTGCAGCCACTGACCACCATGCTGGACCAAGGCACACATTTATCCTGCCACTGGACACAGTGAGAAGGATGGTAATGGAGGTAACCAACTGCAGCAAGGCATCTTGGGTTGCCTAGTCTTCATGAGAACTTGTAGATCCCTTCTGGTGGAACAGTTTGAATGACCAGTCACTGGATTTGGTCATCAAAACAAAAGGCTCTTGTGCGACAATAAGGAAGTGGATTCAGAGCACAACCAGGGAAAATCTACCATAACAGCCGAACACAGCCAACAAACCGACTTGGTGAGCCTCTTACCTACACCCAAAACCTCGGAAAGCACGTAGTTTGGTGAACACTCCACTTGCTCCTTATGTCAAGCTAAACCTCCTCCAAGGAAGGTTGCCATAACTATGGAACAGACATGCACCGACACAAATGGTCTTGCATGAAAAACTTTTAAAATGACTCACTTTCCATCATTTTGGTTGGCCAGCAATTACCAGAGCACCATGAAACTTTAAGGGACACAGATATCCTACAAGTTACTTGGGACTGAAAAATAGCAGTCAGTCTGGACAAAAGGATTTTGCTCTATCTGAATACCCTTAATAGTAGCTCCTGCTCCTGCTCCTGTATCTTTACCCTTCATGGGGTCGCTATCGTGGGTAGGAAAGGAGCTTTGAACTGCTGTGCCGATTTTGGACAGCCTTTAACTCCGACATCGTTACGTGACGAAAATGCACATGGATGACTTTAGTCAAAACTGAGCCTGCAGCCTTCCAAAGATGAACTACAAATAAGCATGCATAACTTTTCATCCCCCTAATGTCAGTACTTTGTACAGTCACCTTTTGCAACAATTGAACCTCTGTCTCAGTCTCAAATCACAGGCAGAATTCAGAATATTTCTGCATTCAGCACCATCCATCTTTCCTTGTTTGATTTTAGTCTCATATGACTAGTGCCTTCCTCCATACACTGTGAGTTGCCCACGTGCCTTTTGGCAAACTCAAAACATGCTTTCTTATTTCAAACCCGTGTGCTTTCCATTTGAATATCATGGATTTGATGGGGCTCTGAGGGAACATCGAGGAGTTGAGTATTCTCTTATAATACTCAAGGGGGAGTGTTGGCCTAGTGGTTAGAGCACCATTGAGAGCATCCTCACCAACTGTATTACAGTTTGGTACGGGAACTGTTCTGTCGCCGACCTGAAGGCGCTGCAGAGGGTGGTGAAAACTGCCCAGCACATCGCCGGGGCACTGCTCCCTACCATCAAGGACATCTATAGGAAGCGGTGTCTGAAAAGGGCCGGGAAAATCACCAAGGACTTCACTCACCCTGCACACACACTCTTCTCCCTCCTGCCCTCTGGGAGGCGTGACAGAAGCTTACGGACCAGAACCACCAGGCACCGGAACAGCTTCTTTCCCACAGCTGTCACGCTCCTGAACGCCTCCTGACACAACTATAAGGACTGTAACCCCCCATCCCCCATACAATAATAACATATGGACTGTCCTCACACACACACACACACACACACACACACACACACACACACACACACACACACACACACACACACACACACACACACACACACACACACACACACACACACAATTTGTATACAATCTGTATAGATTCTGTAAATCTTATCTGCCATTATTTATGTTGTATTATAAACCCGCTAATACATATATAATCCTTCTTCTAACATTCCTGTATATTCCGTATAATCTGTGCATATAGCTCCCATATTTATATTTATACACAACATTTTATAGTCCCCTACTATTACTTTTTACTTATACATACACTTATAAATAATATTTATATCCTGTATAGCACTTCTGGATAGATGTATGAATGATATATATACTAAAAACAAAACTAAAAAGTACAAAACAAGAGCAGGCTGCCTGTGGTTGGGTTATATAGAGGCAGTGTAGATAGTGGAGGTGTGTGTGTGTGTGTGTGTGTGTGTAGACATATTTGTCTAATTTCACTTCACCAACTTCGACTAGTTTGTGCAGATCCTACAAAACGTTTAAATAAAAGACTGGGATGTAAAATAATAGGCAAAAAGCCAAGGGGGTTAAATTCTTTTGTAAGGCACTTTATGATCCATAAACTAAAAGAGATAGCAGCTAGAGATCCTTTCCCCCAACAACCAATAAAGCCCTTTGTCAGCTGTCGCAGAAAGGATCCAAAGAAATGACAACACTTTGGCTGCAGGCTGAAAAAGGAGCTGAGGAGGGTCTAATTAGGACTCCAAGCATCATGACTGTTGTTTCCAGAGATGTCTTGGTCTCATCAATGAAGCATGGTTTATAATTGGTTTCCCACCTAATGACACAACTACTCTCCTGTACATCGATCCTATCCCGCTGCCATTTCCAACTGTACTGACATAGTACAGACATGCAAACACCAAGTCCTCCTTCGCTCCATTGCTGGCACTGCTGGTGACGAACCGAGAGCAAGGACAGGCGGCAGTAGGTGAGATGAAGGAAATGAGGTACAAATAAAAACAGGGAGCCAGAGCTAAACCTTTGAGAAAGAAGCTTGAAAAAAGGAGATGCAGCAGAAACCCCAGAGAAAAGAGCGGAGCTGATATGTTGGTGATTACCCGAAGAGAAAAGAAGCTGCTGGAGGACTTACAGAAATAGCTGCTTCCTATTAAAATCCTCTTCTGCGACTGCCGCTCACTTGGCTGCTGTTTAGCATTGCAAAGTTACATCATTCTGCAGCACATTACAGCAGGTAGGAGTTTGGATTTGTACCTGATATGCAAATTTTTTTTTTAACCACAATTCTTAGCACACTAATACAGGGCCAAGGGAGAAAATGACCATACATCTACTTTAGAGATCCCCTTTTTTACCCGGACTTAGGATTTTGTTAGGCAGCGTTGGATCTCCTGGATCCAGTCACCATGTCAGCAAGAGCTGAAACCACATTCTCGACACCAAGCTGGGCTTGTTCCTGCTGTAGGTGGTCCTGGTCTCTAACTGTCTTTGGCATTCATGGACAGGATCTTGGAGTGTTGCTGTGGAGAGCAGGGTGTCTGGTTGGAAGCCTTGTGGTAAGATCTTTTTGCAGACGATGCGGTTCTGTCAGTGTCCTCAAGCCTTGTACCTTCAGCATGAACTCATACGGTTCACAGCCAAATGAGGTCAGGATGAGTGTTAATTCCTCTGAGACTAAACCCATGGGTCCTAACTGGATAAAGATGAATTGTTCCCTCCAGATCAGAGGTCCATCTCTGCTTCAAGTAATAGAGTTTAGTTATCTTGGTGTTTTGTTTACCAGTGATGTGGAGATGGAGCAGGAAATGGATAAATAGATTAGGAAGAACAGGGCCAGCCAAAAAGTAACGGTCTTGTTTTGCTGGCCAGACCACATTCTGACCCTTACCTGTGGTCATGTAAATAGATCCTGACCAAAAGAACAAGAACCTGGATACAAGTAACTGAAATTATTTTTCTTTGTTGGACCGGGCCTTAGAAGTCTGCAGCAGACCCACAGCTCCTCTGTATCGATAGGAGTCATTTGAGGCAGATCAGGTTTAATGTCCTTTGAAGATTGTGCTGCCAAAAGGGAACTACATTCCCCCTCTTGCTTGGGGAAACATTGAGATCCCCCCAGAAGGAGCTGGAGAGTGACCAAATCTAGGAAATGTGGAAAACAACAGATCTACATTTTAATAGACTTCTATTGAAATCTGTGTGGAAATTTACCATTTTGAAGAGCAGCGCTATCACATCACAATATACTACAATGTACACCTCATCTGTCCTATGTGCACACAAAAAAGAGCAAAAAGCAGTTCTATGATTGGCTCTTTTAATGGGAAGTATTGACACCTAGACCCTTTTCGAGCTACAGGTCAGAAAAGTGTCTGACTGAGTAGAAATCAATGCCTTGACTTCATTAATGGACTTTATGTCCATTTGAACACATCCTGATCTTTGTGAGGAAGCTGTTTTGTTTTTGTGGGTTGTATTTAAAAAGAATCTTTCATGAATATCATCTATATTCAGACCAAGTACAATGGCAACTTCTGATAATTTGATTTTTTTGGCAAGAAGAATTAGGTGTCCTTTTCACGCCTGTTAAGCATGAAAGGTCACATGAAGGAGATGCTTGTTAGAATTATGTTATCCTTGGCAGCTCTGAAGGATTGTTTCTTTCTCATTTTGTATCTCCTTTAGTTCCCTTTCTTCTCTTAATGTGCAAAAAAATGTTATAGGGCCTATATCATGCAAAATTAACTTTTTATCAGCTATTAACTTCTTGCCCAAAGAGGTATTTTACTTGATTCATACACATCTGAGCAATTCACGTGAATTCTGCTCTTTGAGTAGCAATCCCTCCCTGTCCTGGAAAACGAGGGGCAATGACTGGGTCTACCTGGCTGCCTTGCCCCTGCCGAGTAAACCACACAGCTGACGAGCAGGGATGTGAGGAAGAGCGCAATCAGTTCTGCCCAAAGCTAAGACGAAATGGCTCTTTTAGCACCTAATCTGCACAGCCACAGCCGCTTCTCTTCTTTTGATACTATGCTGCGGCTCTAGGGCGAACCTACAGTTGGGTCGCAGTGAAGGCAAGTGTCATCTACCGGGTTGGAAAAATGGCCACAAAACGACTAATAGGCAATATTTCATCACAACTATATGCCTATTGTTGACTTTGGAAGGCTTAAAAAAGCATGATATAGAACCCTTAAAGATAATTTACCTGTTGTTACTATAGAACAGGCATGGATGGATGGATGGATGGATCGATGGATGGATGGATGGATGGATGGATGGATGGATGGATGGATGGATGGATGGATGAATGGATGGATGGATGGATGGATGGATGGATGGATGGATGGATGGATGGATTCTTATTGTGTACTGGAGAAAAATAACAAGAATACAACTGATTAATCTAAATTGAATCTAAAAGCTAAGTGGCCAGTGCATAACTTTTCATCCCCTGAAAGGTTTGTTGAAAATGTGACTTTTTTAATTCACAGTTCCTGTCCACCCAGAAAGTCCGCTACCACAATAATGACCCACCATGAGCTCGCCACACATGTTCTGAATAGGCTCAGTAACCAGAGCACAATGTGTTCTTGATGTGTAACAGAAGAGCTCTCCAAGGAACCAAGAATTCACATTCTGGAGTTTTTTTTTAATGTTGTGGTGGGTTCCCAGTCCAGTGTGAAAGGTCCCTGAGGAACACACATTTTTTCCATTTTTATTACTTGTTCGCAAGAATCCATGAGCCTAGATATTGTGTCTAACAGCAATATACTGTAGGCTGGAATATTTGCTTTACTGGATAATCAATAATAGATTTAAAAGAACGACATTCATGGATGTTCCATCCTAATTATTGTGCTGATTTGTACCTTTTCTGTTTTAGTGACTTTCATCCTGTTTTAGCAGGGTGTCAAGAAATGTTACACTTTATGTGTCAAAAAATATACAAGCTTTACCAGCAATCCACTACTTAGATGAAGTAGTTGTAGATGTGGATGTTTAAACTTATACATCAGAGAAAAAAGGTGTGGAAACTGTAAGAAAGGAGATAGAAGAAGGGCAAAGAGACATAGACTGCTGGGAAATGAGATTCATTACAAATCTCTCAAGAAATGATGCCAGTAATGGACGCGACAGCGTCAGGGCTGATTTGTATCTGTTGAGTAGAGTAAAGGGCCGAGGCCCTCGAAATTGCTAATCAAAGCCGGCTGTGAAGACTGACAGTTATTCTCACAGGGTTTCTGCGTACAGCTCATTCACTTCTATAAGTAACTGTGTGTGCAGCTGTAATAGAGCCAAATGAAGCTGGATATTTGGATCTTCTTTGATTTGGGAAAGGTCACAGCCGACAGGACGGTCTGGTGGGATTGGAGGGAACACACACACACACACACATACACACACACACACACACACACCTCCACTATCTACACTGTCTCTATATAACCCAACCACAGGCAGCCTGCTTTTCTTTTGTACTTTTTAGTTTCAAATTATTATAATTTTATATATTTATATATTTCTTATTTCGTCTTTGTTCACCCCAGGGACGTCTTTTGTACCTTCAGTGAATTTGCCACTCTTATCTCTATCCATCATTCTCACAGCCACATTTCGCGAGTCTGACTCTAAAATCCTTCTAAAAGTCTTGTAATATTTATAATTCAGTATTTATGAATCAAAATGGATCTTCATAAAGCACAGAATTCAGGATGGTGTAGATCAATCCCGGAGCCATTTGTTTTCTTTGATTGGGTTGTTGCTCTCCTTAAATGAGAAACAACCACAAAATTGGTTCATAAACCCTGACTGAAACTGATGACTGTGGCTTGTGCGGCTTTGTCAGAGGGTGTGGGGATGGTGAGCCCTCTGGGCTCTGCTGACCTATTTGTCTTTGCGGTTCTAATCAGTGGACTAAGTGTAGCCACACAGTCACAGGAACAACACTGATAATTCACCTTACTGCCTCTAATGACTGTGCTGCAAACAGTCGATGATTTCTGCCTAACTTATAACTCTGATTTGTATCTGTATAGTAGGTCTGAACTGTACCATTACCTGATTTTAATATCTAGTCTGACAAAGTTTACATATAGTAATACATACAACTTGGTGAAATAGAAAATTTTAAACTGTGTTTCTGTGAAATTGCTTTGGCTTACTGTTATTTAATGTGACACGTTATTTTTTATGCTAAGGTGACCGTAATCCTTTCTAAATGTACATCAACCGACAGTCTTCTTACTTCAAACAGATGGGGCCACTGTTCTTGGCTCTTATGAGGAGTTGATGCCAATCCTTGACGGACGGACGGACAGATAGATAGATTAGTACAGAGTATAGAATCATCCAATCATAAGACATAATGATATTGTTATTTTATAATTTATTGAGGTAGAGTAGGCACTAAGTTTTCTATAAACTTCCTGATGCACCCAGAAGAAAAACATTTGTTTATTGCAAATGCACTCATGCAGGTCCATGGGTGTTTGGGTTTTCAAGTTTCTTTTGTCTCCATTTCCATCAATCTCCTGTTAGTTATGTTCTCTAGGTATTGCTGTATTGGATTATTCTTTGTGTTTAGATATTTCTCCCAGCTGGCTCTTTTCCCCTTGGTTTAAAGTTTCTTTGGCTCAATCTGAATACCCTTCTAATGTAAGGACTCTTTAGCCAAAGCGGAAGTGCGTCAGCGGTCGCCATGATAAGTGCTGTTCGAATGGTGCAGTCAGTAAGGAAGGAGGTAGGAAAAGGAGCTTGTATGCTCCCTCCCGCGGCTAGTTTAGCCAAGGAACCCCGCAACGTCCCTTTAGGTATCTCTCAGTCCTTGACATGACATTTCTGCATAGCCCCTCACAAAATTCTAATTCTAATGAAAGATCTGTGACCAGACTTGAAAGTTGACTTTCCCAGACACTCTCCATTCAATCTATCTGAGCTTCAGCTGCTTTGGCAAAGCATTTCAATCCCCAGATGAGAGTAAAGCCGATAGACGCTTGCAACTCTAGCTGCAACCAATGTAGTTCTGTAACTTAATCAAATCTATAGACGTTTGTGGCTGCAATGTGACAAAATCTAAAATAAGTACCATAAATCACTAAGACCTATGTCCAAAATCTGCAATTCCAATGTTATGTGCCACTGTGGGTGTGGAGTCTTAATGTAGTGGCTAACTAGTGTAGGCAGCAGAGTGGAAAATGAACATGTTTTGATGCATAAAAAGCAAAGCATACAGCAAAGTGACACCATAAGTTTTTTTAATTAAAGCCTCAGATGTTACGTGACATTAGATGTTCATTGGTGTTTAACAGCAGGAGAGCAAAGACTGCAACGCTGGAAGATATTCAGATTTTTCTTCAGGCAAAGTAAAAAAAAAATTTTAATTGACTTATTCCTCCATTATTTGCCACATCAACAAAGCAAAGCCTGCCACATCAATGAATTTACTACACTTTACTGAGGTCAAACATCTAAAAAAAAATTTGCGTTGGCTCAGCAGCTCAGTGTGGATCTAAATCCAAAGCGCTTCAGCTCGGCAAAATCGGAAACATCACAGCTGCTCCATTGCTTTGTTCTCCGATCTCACACTGTGCCCCAGCAGGGTGAACGGGCCGTTACCCTCATTTACACGTATGCACATTCAAATGATGATGGTACAAGCAGATAAAACAGGATGATGAGATGGTATTGATGGATGACACATTTAAGAGACAAGAAAACTGGAAAGCTTTTGAAAACAGCCTACAAGTAACAGGCGACTTCACAGCAACAAGTCAATTCAATTCAATTTTATTTATATAGCGCCAGTTCACCACACATGTCACCTCGAGGCACTTTACAAGTCAAATTCAATGCTAGTACTGCAAAAACACACACACACACACACACACACATATATATATATATATATATATGTATATATATATATATATATATATATATGAGTCATATGCTCTTCAACATTTTTGTTCATTAGGGTTTGTAGGAAAGGTCGTTAAAGTAATCTCATTTGGAAAAACATTCACCCCCTTGTAGGTTTTTCAGATTTGATCCAATTACAGCTTCATTGTGTTTTATTGGGATTTTATGCTATTAAGAGAACACAAAGTAGTTCACAGTTGTGATATATAACTTTACCGACATTTTAAAGATCGTCATAAAGATAAATGTTTTTGTTACAGCCACATTTTATCACCTTAATATACTTTGATCAAAACCACTCCATTGTAGCTCTGGTTGTTTATGTATTTGGGGCTGTCCTGCTGCAAAAGTGAGCTTCTGTCCAAGGCTCATTTTTTTAAAGCCTCTAAAAGGTTTTGGTTTGGGATTGTCTTGCATGTAGCTCCATCCAACTTCCTTGTGACTCTGACCACCTTACTGGTCGTGTCTTAGAAACATCCCGACAGCATGACGCTGCCAGCACCCTGTTCTGTCTAAGACTGGAGCCTTTTGTCAAATCCAGCAGGTTTTTCTTTCAGAATTCAGTTGTATTCCCATAAACTCTGACCAGCTTCCCTCTTTCTGCTGAAGAAAATCCTCCCACACAGCGTGATGGTGCCATCAACATGTTTAATAGTGAGGGAATATGTGTTCAGGATGCAGTTCAGTGTTACACACACACACACACACACACACACACACACACATGCTCTTACACATATTTGACTTCAGCAAATGGTGCAAGGCAAGGCTGAGCATAATAGAGGACAGATAGGTAATGATACTTGTGGTGGATGGGTGTGGTATTGATCACGTGGTGTCAGCAGTGATTGTAAGATCACCTGTTTTGCTCACCTGGGGGAGTTGTCAGTGAGTGGGTGATGGGGGATGTCTACTTTTTGCTGACCGCTTTAAGCTTTGGATGCTTTTTGTACCTTTTCCCTTTGATAATGGCTTGAACCTGTGGATTCGTTTTTTATGCTTCATTGCAACTGGTGTTGCAATAAAAGGATCTTAACTGCAGCTTGGACTGAAGTTTTGAATAGCGAGCGCGTCAACAAGAATTCCCATATTCAGCCGCTCGGCGACGCAGAGTTTGTTTGACTGTCGCCAATAATACTGGTGTTGTCAGCTTCTGTTCTTGGTGCTGATGATAAGGGTGTACAGGAAGGTAGCTGGTGGCAAGCCAGCAGCAGCTGCTGAGGTTTGTAAGTTTTCCAGGTGAATATTGGGGATGAGGATCCAAACCATAGGCGACCAGAGGACCATGAGGATGACACAATAAAGAAGCAAGGTAAGCTGCGTGTAGGTTAGAGTAAAGGTAACTGAGTTTGTCTAGAAGAATAAAGATGGGGGGGGCTGGATTACCGTAACCAAGACGGACAATCAGAAACTTGATGGGGCTCTGCTGGTCCTCCTATACAGTGGAGAGGCTGTGTCATGATTTGTCTTAGATGAACCCGCATGATATCTGTAAAAACTCTATTTATAGTAATATCCACCTGTATATTATATTCGGTACATATCCAGCTGTAAATTTAGTTCACAATACTAGTTATCTATATATAATATTTATAGGACAAATCTATCAGTAAAATTCTGTTTATAATAGTATCCATCTCTATATTTATTCAGTAAAAACCCATGTCCTGTACTTATGGAACCATTGTTTATCCTGCACTTGCTGCTATTGCACTTCTGGTTAGACCTAAACTGCATTTCGTTGCCTTGTACCTGTACCTGTGTAATGACAATAAAGTTGAATCTAATCTAATCTAATGATGCAGCCATCCAGGCTGATTTCAAATTATTTTTCAATTAATGTCTTTATATCCGCAGGCAACAACATTCTTCTTTCTGAAGGCCTCAGTCAGCTCTTTGGATGTTATTTTGATGTTCACTCTCACTTCAACAGTCAGGAGCACACCGAGCTAAAAGTCTGATTTTTTAACAAGGCAAAGCTCTTCAAACATTGAGGGATGATGTTCATGACATGGGCACTTGATGTGATCCTTTCCAGAAACTGATTTTTTATTACATATTACATAATCTTTTGTTTGTTTACCTTAATTGTTTGCTTTAATTATTAGAATTTCTTAGTATACTTTAAACTGATGTTAAACATCCTTATGTTGTAAATGTAAACTCTTCCTTGGGCCTTGCTCTAAATACCTGTTAGCGTTGATTTCTTAGAAATGTAACCCTGAATATTAAACATGGATGTCTTTGATTGTGGTCTACTGCAGAAAAGACACTGACTACTTGTGACTACTCCACATTATTCAACTTGTAGGAACAAAATATCCATTTAACAAATTTTATTCATAATGTTGTCATGGTTTAGTTTGAGTCTAATGTGCGCAGCAATTATAGACATGACAGCAGATATTATACTAGATATTATATTAAATGTATTTTTGGCAAGTTCTTGGGACCAGGTTCAGGGTTAGTGGTTAGATTAGGTCTCGGGAGATGATGAGAGGTGAAATGATATTAATGAGCGGAGGTTAGATGGTTGGAGTTCCAGACGAAGGTGAGTCCATCCACAGACCTGAGGTTGGCAGGTGTTCGGTATTGGATCTCTGTCCTCTCCATCCAGGTTGCAGCTGTTGAGCGGTGATACACTGTTTAAGCTCCTCCTGATGAGCCTAAATGGGCTGCTGCTGTGGAGCTGGTCACACCCTGGAAGGAAGGAGGATGAGACAGCACCAGACAATCTACACACATGACAAATATGCTATGCAAACGTATTTATCCCACTTGGCTTTTTACATATTTTGTTACATTACAGCCTGTAACCTACGTATATCTTTTTCAATCTGACTTTTGTTATGAGTCTGGCCTGGCTATCTGTGCTGCACCCAGCAATTTTTTTATAGTGTTCTGTCTGGCAATGTGGCAATATGAATTGTTGTCTTAATGACAGAAAGAGCCCAACAGATTTAACTTTCACAAGTGGAGCCTTACCGCATGCAGGCTCTGCACCCAGGAATTATAATTATTAGCTACAACTGCTCCCATCTGCCACTGCCTGATCAGCCTTACTCAGTTAACCTGGTCAACTGCCTTTATGTACTGGGCTTTCACAGATGCCTGCAGAGGTTTTTTCCCTTGCCTACACCAATTTTTATTTATGAATAAGCCTTGTCTGGCTTATATTTTGGGATCTCTGTTGTGGCACATTACAATTTTCATGTGAAGGATAATTATCATTAATAAGTATTAAACATTATTTTTTCTTATTATTATCACATCTGTCTAATACATTTTTTAACATGTGTGTGTAATTCTTCTAAGAAAAGCACAGTCTTATATGGCAGTGTATGTTTTTCTGCCACTTTAGTGAAATGGTATGGGCTTAAGCAGACAGACAGTGAAAGTGCTTTTGCAACTTGGACAATGATGAGCAAAATGGGGGATTTTATTCAGAAATAAGAGTTGTTTTTGACACTACTTGTCAAGCCTTTGAAAACACCAGTTCTCAGGGTACTGAAAATGTAAGTAAAGGTTTGTGTAGATTAGGGTACAGTAATTTAACCTCTCCCAGTACTCCAGTGCATTTTGCATTCTGCCGATATTGGGCTCTGAAAGGGAGCGCTGGACTTCAACGTGGCATCTGCGGTTACATTTAGCATTTTTCTTGCCTCAATTGCACTCATGTCCAAACGATGCCACAGTTTGCTACCTAAGAGAAAACAGCACATCATGTTAGCAAGGGTTCTGATAGAAATAATTGATCTCAAAATGAAAAAAATAAAAGATTACCTTACCTACCTACCAGGGAAATCATGAGAGGCGGAAAGCCTGGGAGATTTCTTCTGAGCTCTCTCTAGAGCACATAATGATGGCACACTCTGAGGTCAGTCTCTTAATTGCTTCGGTGGCTTTAGTCTGGCAGAAAAAACCCTATGACATTGAATCTAGGGTCGAGGAGGGTAGCTAGGGATAGGATGCTCATGGACTGCAAAATCTGAAGCTTTTCCCATAGCTGCCTGTTGAGGTGGTCTCCAACTTCTTATGCAGCTGCGGGTGCTGGCTTTGTCATCTCCTCCGGAAGGATCTGCTACAACATTTTCATGAGGAACCTCTTTGGAGGCAGAAACATTTTCCTCTGCAGACAGCTCAGCAGCGGCGTCATAAAATGGAAACAGCAAAGAAAGGCACCCTCCAACAATGCTGAACTCCTCTGATGTTAATGAAGAGATGTCAGTTAGTAGGCAGCTAATGCACCTCACCTATGAATAAATAAACAGTAAAAAATACAATTATTGATAAGCAAATCTAGTGAAGCTTGAGTATGTTAGATTTACATTATCGTATTGGGAGAAATCAAGGCAGGATGTTCCCACACAAGTAAAATCATCCTCTTCCTAGCTGGCTCCATCCTCAGGCCGCAGCACCACTAAACAAGAGGCATCACACCATGAAGACCAAGGAGCTCTCCAGACAAGTCAGGGATAAAGTTGTTGAGATGTACAAGTCAGGGTGGCGTTATAAAAAAATATCCAACTCTTCTCCCCGGAGCTCCATCACATCCATCATTTTCAAATCGAAAGCACATAGTACCACTATAAACCTACCAAGAGACGACCATCCACTAGAACTTGGAAACCAGGCAAGGAGGGAATTAATCAGAGAGGCAGCGCAAAGGCCAAAGGTCACCCTGATGGAGCTCCAAAGCTCCACAGCAGAAACTAGAGGATCCATCCACAGGAACAAAATAAGCTGTACGCTCCATAGAGCTGGGCTTTATGGGAGAGTGGCCAAAAAAGCCATTACTTAGTGTTAAAAATAACAATACACACGCACATTTAGCAAACGCGCTAAAAGGCACATGGGTGAAGCCCCAAATCTGTGGAGGAAGGTGGTCTGGTCAGATTAGACTAAAAATAAAGCCACAGAAGAAAACGCCATGCCCGGTGCTAACTCAAGACATCCCATCAGCCCAAGAACACAATCCCCACGGTGAAACATGGTGATGGCAGCATCATGCTTTGGGGATGTCTTTTTAGCACCAAGGACTGGGAAACTGGTCTGAGTTGAAAAAAAGATGGAAAGTGGTAAATACAGGGATGTTCTGGAGCAAAACCTGTGCCAGTCTGCCTGCGATTAAAGACTGGGACGAAGGTTACACTCCTTGGTTTAAAATGGCCTAGTCAAGTCCAGACCTCAATCCAATTAAGATCAAAACACAATACAGTGTGTCTAAAGTCCTGCATAGTTAACATGAAGCAGGTGCTCCCAGGCATTAGGCCTTGTGGAAAGAGGGGGGGGGACTTTAATAAAACCTGTCCCCATAACAGCGCATTAAACAGAGCCCCCAGTAATGGGTCAGCAGGTCAATACTGGGGCATGATGGGAACTAATTCTCAGAAAATCATTGTTTGTCATGTCTTGTGGCAAGAATGCTTCTATCAGCCCAAAAGAAACAGAAAAAGAATTAAGTAACTGTTGCGCAAGAATGAAATCCCCCAAATAAGGCTTGTTGTGACCAAATACTCAGTTTTGGAAAATGATAAATTACTAGAGAGAAAAAGTTTGATGGCACTAAAGCAGTTATCACCTAAGCTACTCAAAGTGGGAAAGTAGGCTACTGGATTCACACCTTCATGCAAGAAAGGGCCAGCATCATGGTTCTCCATGTGGCTGGGTCTGTTTTCTATCGGGTTTCAGCCTCTTTCCAGAGTCCCATATGCCTTTTAATCAGATAATGTGAATAAATAACAATGTGTCATGTTATGTTAGCCCAGTTCAGGGTGTAGCCTGCCTCTCACTCAATATTAGCTGGGTGAGGTTCCAGTGCTGCTCAATGATAACCATGAGAATAAATCAATAAAGATAATGGATGGATAGATTCGCACCCCTGCTGACAGTTCTGATCTCTGTGACCCAGTACCGTTAAAGTGTTTTTTTTCTTTATTCTTTCTTGAAAATATTTATCGATAAACTAAACGAAAAGACAGCTGGGCCTGTCTATGTATTCAGTCCACCTACGGCAATACTCTGTAGAAGCAGCTTTCACTGCCATTACAGCTGCGAGTCTTTTGGAAGAAATGACATCTGGCCTTTTTTCCTACAGCTGCCACAGGATGAGATTACCTACCCATTGTCAAAGTTAAAGGGCCCCTTGCCATCACACCTCCTCTCTACTATTTCTCCTGATCTCCTGAGCTGAGCAGCATCAAAGCCTCTCCTGGATGAACTCACTGAAGGGTTTCCGTCTGATCACAGCTCCGCATGCCTCTTTAGCTTCGAACTCCTGAAGCTCTTTCATGTACACATCCTCAAAACACACAGAAGTTTCAGCAGAATCAAGGTTTGAAGGCAAATTTTAAAATGAAAAAAAGGAATGCACAACTGAGCTTGGAACAGCTACAAACTTGTTTTTGACACATAGCTCTGTCCCTTTGGGGTGAACTCTTCGTGATAGTGATGTTCATATTAAAAGTCAGAATGCTGTAGGATTGTTACTGATCATTTAGTGGTTAAGTGAAACAAATTACTCAAGGAGCCAAGGCTCAACCCCACTGGGCCTGACTCCAAGAGGATACTCCTGTCTCTAATTCAACGAAGGTTCTCCAATTTACATTAGTCTGGTTCTGTCAAGCCTCTCTCGGGTCAAGCATCCTCAAACCGTCTATCTGTCCCCTTGTTTGTTGCTTCCGGGTCACCATGGAAAACCAAGCCATGACATCAGGATGATAACAATACTCAAACCCCAGAAGCCCTCTGAAAGCTCTGATTCTGCAGAGGGGTTAAAGCTGCCATGGTTTTTACCTGGGAGGAGATGGACCTTTCTAGCCAGGTTTTGTGGCTGTTACTGCCTGAGGACAATTGTTCCAGGTATGCTGGTGTTCTCTTCATGATTGATGGTAAGATAGACAGGAAGATGGATCGGGCAGCAATGTGGACACTGCTCTGGTGTAGTGTGGTTAAAATAGAGCTGAATCCAAAAGCAAAGCTCTCAACTCACCTTTCTGTCTACGATCTGAACCTGACTATGGCCATGAGGTGTGGATCATGGCATAAGGAAGACAGATCCCATTACAAGTAGCTTAAAACTGAACAAACTTGCCGTGTCTCTAAAGCTGTCCCAGCTTTAGAGGTACAGCGATAAGGTCTACTTTGAACATGCAGGGGGAGCTCGTAGTACCACCGCTGTTTCTCCACATGGAAGGGTGTCAGCTGAGGTGGCTCGGGCATTAGGTTGGGATGATTCCTTGGTGTCTTTCTTTGGATGCTTGCACCATGACTGGACCCTGGGGCAGACCATAAGCTCGCTGGAGAACCCCCGTCCTGGTAATAGACCAGGTTCCACCAGCATGAGGTGGAGAGTGGCAGGGAGTCGATGGACCGCCAGATAGATAGATCTTTGAATGCACAAAATAGACAGATAGTAGGAACAAACAGTTTATTATAAAATAATTATTGAGAGTTCTAAAAGGGTTTCAGGTAAGACTTGGTTGGGGTATAGTGGGATATAAGATAATGATGTAAATGAAGCTATTGTTGCTACTTTAACAGGATTAACATGATCTAAGTTCTACAGCTATTTCAGTCACCTCTTTTCACACCATCTTACCTCTCTGATCATAACGTTTTCAAATCTCTTACCTCTTTCTCCCACTGCAAACCCAGTTTTCTTTCCTTTTCTCAAAGTCGCTCCTTTCTCTTTCTTGATCTTCTGCCAAGCCGTTTCCCATTCCACCATTCTTCAGCCCGCCATCCTCCCCCTTTCGTCTTCTCCTCTCTTTCTTTTTCCCCTTTTCTTTGCTGTCAGCCCTCCTCCCTGCTGCCCCACATAGACTCCATTCATTTTTCACCTCCAATTACGCCGTTAATGCTCCCTCTCTCTGGGTCCGACATCCAGAATTCAGAACAAAGAAAATCAGAGGAAACCGGAGGAAGGGTCGCCTTTGCTTCAACGACACACGAACTGGAACATTTTGGGAGAGGAGATTAGTGGAAGGCGAAAACAAAAAACTTCTTCTTGTCAATCTGACTTATACTTCCATTAAAAACTGCACAAGTGGTGGCTTACGTTGAGAAAAGCTTCGATAATTGCCGTCAGCAGTGGGATTATGAGAGTGTGTGTGTGCAGTGCATGCACCTGGAAGCAATAGTATAATATCCGCAGTTTATTTTTGAGCATGCACGCGTGCTGATCTTTGGTTACGAATGGGGTTGAGATGCAAGAGTTTATGCGCATCCCTTAAGCTCTGTCTGCCAGCTCCTGGTTCTGGCACCCCCCTGCACAAGTTTTGATTTAGCCTAAAGACAGAGCTGGACCCTGCTGATTCCTGAGTCTTTTTGACAAAAAAAAGATGCTCATGAAACACATTCACACACACATACTGTATATACAGGCAACAATGAGGCTGGGGCTGGAGGAAGATACACTTCTGTAAGAGATGAGAAAACCGATAGGAAAATGGGAGTGTGTGGGAACAGTTGGGGAGTGATGTCTAGATGATGAGCAGGAGTGACTGCAGCAGATGTTGACTGCCCTCTGTCAGCCATGCAGACATGTTTCTCTCTCACACACACACACACACACACACACACACACACACACACACACACACACACACACACACACACACACACACACACACACACACACACACACACACACACACACACACACAGGCATGCAGAGAGAGAGAGAGAGAGAGAGAGAGAGAGAGAGAGAGAGAGAGAGAGAGAGAGAGAGAGAGAGAGAGAGAGAGAGAGAGAGAGAGAGAGAGAGAGAGGGAGAGAGAGAGGACGGCTGAAACCTGACCATGAAGTTAAAGCATCTCTTCACCCTTGCGTTTGAGTCCAGCAGCTTGGGGAATTTGCTCCAATGACCTTTTTGCCTATTTTAAAAATAGAAACTGTGTTTGGATGGAGCAGCATAGTTCCAGCCATCGACGTAAATGTTATTATTTTTATCTACAGGATTTTATGGCGGGCCAGAAATAGAAATAAAATCAATAATCCAGTGAAGCTAAAAATACAGGACCACAAAAGTATTGTGAATTATAACCACCTATTACATCTCTTAGCTAGCGGATTATGCAGTTTAGCGGTCCATGTAGCATCAAGCTAGCCAACCATGCCGCCCTTGCCCGGCGAGGCATTTTACATTTTTCAAGGAGCTGACTCAGCATCCACCTTGTTTTTATTTAACTCATAAACAGCCTTTGACTTTTTCAGTCCGAAAGCCCTGAACAAGTTTAGCTAAAGCAATGACTTTGAAGACACTAACAATTCAACACATGTAGATCTCTATTGATTCCTTCATGTTCAGCACTGTGGTAAAAGTATTTGCCCCCTTTACAGATGTTTTCTTTTTATGTCACACATACATGGTTCAAATTATCAATCTAATTTCATTGTTGGACAGAGATAACCTGAGTAACTGTAAACACCTGTTTTTTTTAAATGATCATTTCATTTACTGAAGATAAAAAACTTTCCAAACTAATCTGGCCCTGTGCTGTAATCAATCTTTTTCATCTCTGCAGAGAGAGTTTGTTCCACTTTATTTTGCAGATTTGTTTTAATTTGCTCACACTGGAGGATTTTCAGTCCTGAAGGTTGAAGGGCATGTTACAGCCTCTCAGTTACATTTAAGTCCACTTGAGCTTTTGGTTAGGATTTTCTCCTCAAGAGCAGAATTCCAGGTGCTGAAGTAGTAATGCAGCCCCAGAATACAGAATAACCTCTTTGTTTGACTCTTGCTATGCTGTTCTTATTATGAAATGTATTGTTAGTTCTTTTGGTCAGATGTTTTGGCACACACCATCCAAGAAGGTCTATATTGTTCTTGTCAGCCCACAGTATGTTATCCCAAAGGTCTTGGGGATCTTGATATGATTAAGGTGAAGGTCATTTGTGTTTTTTGAACCATTTTTTGGTCAGTTTCCCCCATAATGTTGAATCATGAACCCTGACCTTAGCTGCAAGAGAGATCTACAATGCTTTCGATGGTGTTCTGGGTTCTTTTTCCGTGTTCAGCCACCCATAAACTCTAATGCAGCTGGCAGTCTGATAGTGACGAGAAGAAAGCCATCATCGAAAGAAAGCCACATGAAGTAAGGTTTTGCAGACCCCACCCCCCACTGTAAAACATAGTGGTGGTAGTGTCATCCTGTGGGGATGCTTTTATGGACAACCCTAACACCGTGTCCCTAAAGATTTGAGTCTGAGGCCTAGTCCACGTGTAGCAGGATATCTGGGAAAAACGAGACATTTTTATACGGTTATGCCTTTAAACCACACATAAATGGTGTTATACATCCCTTAAAATAAATGATCCTAAAAACTTCAGCCAAAGTGGAGATTTATGATGGCTCCAGTTTTGAGCCTGCGTGTGTACATGAAAAGGTAGATATGAATGTCTGTGACGAATATTGCTGCGCTGCGTCACACATGTGCGACCATTGTTTATACACTTGGCAATTCGGTGGAGTTAGAAACGATTCCCAATCGACATTGTCTTGAGTTTTATTCACTTTGTATTCTAATATAGTGTTTAAAAGAAGCTCAACTTCTTTATCTGTCCACAAGATCGAACCTCCCGGCACAATCATTTATTCCTAACAGGAAGTCGTGGTTGTCTTGAAGGATTCTGATTGGTTGACATAAGCTTTAGTTTTGCGGTACACTCCCCCCTATGCGTCTGGCGTATTTAAAAAAAAAAACGCTTAGTGGTGTATTTCTGCAGGTTGGTGTAGGTGAACAGCTACAAACTTGTTTTGTACACAGCATTTTTTTTTTTATGCTGTGTAGGGGAGATACTCGTTTTTATAAATAACCCTGCTACGTGTGGACTAGGCCTAAGGCAGAGCACATAAGAGGTGTCAAAACACCACAGGTCACACACATGTTGGTATGTACATCAATGTGTGGACCTTCCATTGACTTCCCTTAATTTTCTATTGCTTTCTAAACCCTAACCCTGAACCCACCCTAAACTGAACTTAAACTCAATTCCCACCTTAGCCCTAAACCTAAGCATTAGCCCAATTTACATGGTGTGGACCTTGCAAAATGTCCTCACAATGGCAATTGTCCACACAGCGTTGGTCTACTGTTAAGTTTTGATAAACATACATGTGCACACATACAGATATATATTTCCCTATATTTTCCATTCATCATAGGCATACTTTGGATTGAGCTGTTGAAATTATCCTGATCAATTTCTACAAACTTCTTGAAGGTTTCGTGTGTTTGCAAAAGCTGTTAATGAAAGATTTTTTTCTGAGACCAAAATACCGTTTTCAGGCTGATGGAACAGAACTTGGTAGTTTTAACCAAACATAAAAAAACATGGTAAAGACATGGGACCTAGTGTCAGGGTTCAGTTTCACCCTATTCACCATGGACAGTTCCAGCACTTTCTGCCTCCCATGCTGCCTGTTTCCACTCCACAGTTGATCACTGCACCTGCCGTCAATAATCAAAGGAAACTGATTCCACCTGCCACTCTGCCTACTTAAGGACTCCTCTGCCAGCCCTTCATTGCTGGAACGTCTCTCTACCTCTCTCACGCCAACGCCACGCTCACCAGTTTCTCCAGCCTTAGCCTCACGTCCTTTGCTGCCTTCCATGCCAGTTTCCTCGCCTCAAGCCTGCTGCACTCACCTTCTTCGTACCCACCTGCAGTGATCCAAGTAAGCTCTCTGCGTTATTGCTGAATCTCCTGCTACCCCAGTGCTCCAAGTAAGCTCTCTGCTGTGCTGCTGACCTTCCCGGGAACTACAGCACTCTACCTTCAGTCCAGAAGACTGCCTGGCTCCTCTGTGCAGCACCCGCAGTCCTCCACTTCCTTCCCGCTTCAGCTGCCATCACCCACCTGCTCCAGACCGGTACAGCTCTCTGGTTCCTCATATCCACTATCTATCATCTTTCAATAAACTGTCTTAAAACGTGGCTCTGTGTGTGGCTGAATTCGGGTTCACCAGATCGATTCATGACACCTAGTTTGCTGGATTAATGGAGGATCCTCATTATTTTTCACAGATCGCTATTTTGAATTATACAACAATCTTCTCAGACTTCACTGAACGTCTTCCACGGGAAGTAACAAAAGCTATGGTAAAATGATGCTGCATAATAATGCTAATGTGTAAATAACTTTAGTTTAGCCTAGAGGAGGACTTTGTGCAAACAAGGTTGGAAAGGAATCAAAAACAATTTCAAGAGAACTGACCAATTTCTCTCTTTGACCAATTTCTCTCTTTCAGCAAACATTTGTTTTTCCCTCCCTTTTTTTTTATCTTTCACTTAGGATAACATTAACCTTTTAAGTTGCTAACAGAAGCTATAGTCCGTGGGCCAGAATCTGTAGGACGTCTCCTTAAGAAGTTTCGTATGAACTGTCAGGGGGCAACTTTCTTCCACCGGGATAAGTTGCTACACATAGCAGTGATCTCAAAACACCAATGTTCCCACGTTTTCACTTGCACATTAATAAGTTAAAGCCGATAAAAAATCTAAACTGTTGCGCTCCGGTCCAAGAGGTCACGTGATTCGATTTTTGCTGCTCAGCCAATCAGATCGCTGTACTGTCAGCTGAGCGAGTTCAATGAGTTCATCATGGCTGCGCCCGTAAAGGGTTGTAAGCATCTGTTTCCAGATGAAGAAAGCCCAATAATGGCATTTTCTGGCGCCAGTTGGCAAAGATCTTTATGGCAAGGAAAAAGAAATAGCCCACTCCATCCATCATTCATTTTCTAACACGTTTATCCCTGCTGGGTTCATGAGGGGTTCCGGTGTCTATCTCCAGCTGTCAATGGGCGAGTGGCGGGGTTCAACCTGGACAGGTCGCCAGTCCATCGCATGGCAGAAATAGCCCAGACTTTTGCCCAATTTACGGTGATATCACCAAGACCTGCTGCACTAGGATACCACAGGTGACAGGTGTCGTTGTGCCAAACGACTTATCCCCGCCAGAATTTGTATCCCCTGCGCCGAGAGCGCATTCAGCTGGAAGAATGAATCCAGTCAACTCCGCCTCATCTCCAACCTATTAGGCGTGGAAATGAAGATGTTTTACTTTTCTTAACGAAATATAGCAATGGTGTCGTTACATTATGGTTCAGTTAGTGGGATAAAACTGAAAATGTGACACTTGTTAGTGCTACCATAAGGGATTGCTATGTCGGTTAAAACTTGATTGATCACTCAATATAACACATTACGAGAAAGAAAACGGCTCTGTGGTCATTTCCAGATGTGTCACGAAAATATTAGATTGTCGCATTGTCTGTCTGCTGAAACCAAAAATCCACCTTCCTGAGTCCATCACAGCTGTCTACTTGTTCGTCTTTTTTCTTTTTCTTTTTTGGTAGCTAGACCCGCATGAATGGATCATATAAAGCGGATTTCACGTGTGATCAAATGAACACTGTATAAAGGTACAGCCAAAATGATCAGATTTAATAAGATTTTAATTCAACCAAGAACCATATAGAGATATTAACCATATTAAGAAAACGAGATATGTCGCTTTTAAAAATAGAACAATGTATTAGGAGTTTAAAAAAATCAATTTCATTTTATTAGAATGTGATGTTTAAAAATATCTAGACTTCACAAAGCTGGAGGTTAAAAGTTTTATTGATTTCAAACACTCTCCCGACGCAGGGGATACAAATTCTGGCGGGGATAAGTCATTTGGCACGACACCTGTGGTATCCTAGCGCAGCAGGTCTTGGTGATATCACAGTAAATTGGGCAAAAGTCTGGGCTATTTCTGCCCTGTGATGGACTGGCGACCTGTCCAGGTTGAACCCCGCCACTCGCCCATTGACAGCTGGAGATCGGCACCGGCACCCCTCACGAACCCAGCAGGGATAAACGTGTTAGAAAATGAATGGATGGACTGGGCCATTTCTTTTTCCTTGCCATAAAGATCTTTGCCAACTGGCGCCAGAAAATGCTATTATTGGGCTTTCTTTGTCTGGAAACAAATGTTTACAACCCTTTACGGGCGCAGCCATGATGAACTCGTTGAACTTGCTCAGCTGACAATACAGCGATCTGATTGGCTGAGCAGCAAAAATCGAATTACGTGACCTCTTGGACCGGAGCGCAACAGTTTAGATTTTTTATCGGCTTTAACTTATTAATGTGCAAGTGAAAACGTGGGAACATTGGTGTTTTGAGATCACTGCTATGTGTAGCAACTTATCCCGGTGGAAGAAAGTTGCCCCCTGACAGTTCACATGAAAGTTCTTAAGGAGACGTCCTACAGATTCTGGCCCACGGACTACTAGTGCTAGCTATTTTCAAAATTCACACTGTGACTTTTAAGGAGAATTTAGAGAGGCCAATTAACCTCTCTAAATTCTCCTTAGGTGTAAGTGTGTGTGTGTGAGAATGGTTGTTTGTCTCTATGTTGCCTGGGATAGACTGGTGACCTGTCCAGGGTGTACCCCGCCTCTCGCCCATTGACAGCTGGAGATAGGCACCAGAACCCCTCACGACCCCACAAGGGATAGACCTGTTAGAAAATGGATGGATGGATTTAAACAATTCGTTTAATTTTGTAGTTTTAACCAAATTTCCACTGAGCAGAGGAGAATTTTGATTAATTTTATATCTTGAGTTTGAATTTTGCTATTCATATTCATTCATATAAGCATCAATAAAAGCCTCATTAGAAACTACAAGTCCGTTGCTTTGCGTTTCTCTCATCTTCTCTGATCTTATCATTTGCAATGCAGAATTATATTTAAAATGTATGTTAATATTTGCCCAAATATTACTTGGTTTAGGAGGACCTTACTCTTTGCTAGCTTTAGCATTAAGGGCAATACAATATAAAATGTGTTATTCCACGCAGACACAACTGACGTCTTTCTGTTCTTGCAGCCCTGGTCTTTATTTTTGCACAGCGTTAAGCTTTAACCAATTTTTTCATGGTGGTAGGGGGTTGACATCCTTATGCAGTATCCTGGGTCAAACCTTAATACCAGCCCTGTTACGTCTGACCTGCGACTTAGTTAGCAAAATAACCCCTATTTGCTTGCATTTATTGCAGCTGTTTTCAGATTGAATGCCGGCCAGTGAGTGGAACACTTATACAAAAGGCATCTGCTCCCCTATTTTTAGCAAAATTCTTTACCTTTTTCCTATATTTTGGTGAACGTCACTTATTAAGCTGTCGAAATAAAAATAAAAAAATCTGTGCGTAGAATGAAAAACAAACAAGGTTGGAAAGAAATCAAGAACAAATTTTTGGAGAGAACTGACTAATTGCTCTCTTTCAGCGAACATCTTAGTTTTCCCCCTCCATTTTTCATCTTTCCCTTCTCCCTCTTCCTTCCTCCCTCCTTCCAGGCTTTTTTTCCTCTGGGTATGATGGGAGATGCAGCTGGATATAACGCCCCCCCTACACTCACATTCATATACAGACGCACACACACACACTTCCTCTCCTCTCCCTCCTCCCTTCCTGTCTATCTAACTCCGCTGAGAGGTAAACAGAAAGGGAGATGTCATTTAGTTCCCGAACTGTTGCAGCGCTCGGTGCAGCAGCTCACTCTCTCTTGATCTTGGTCATTCACAGGCACCATTAGAGACAGAAACATCTTGAACTGGACTCACACTCGGCAGCCTTTCCAGAAGAAGAGAAGGCAAAAACAAAAAGAGTGACGGGGATGAGAGGCGTGAAACGTCTTGCACGAGTTGGATTCCACAGGATGAGCGTACAGCTGTCATGGACAGCACATGAGCAACTGCAGGAATGTCAGGAATGATGCTGTTGAGTGAACTTTGTGGATATTTCTGAATAGATTTCATTCCCTAAAACTGTGGGAAGGAATTTCACTGAGTTGACAGAAAAGGTAAGCAAAAATCCCAGGTGTTCGTTCTGGTGGTGCTCATTCAAAACAATTACTACTTAGGACTGATATAAAGTAAAGAGAATTTCATACACTCTTTTCCTGCATTTGATGACTTACTTTAGGTTTTCTTAGTGACATAGAAGCTAAATGGTTGTCATGTTTTTCCAGTACTTATTGAATGGATTGGTTTGAAGCACCCTCTGCCCTCATTTCTTGATTGACTCCATAGGCATAGATGATCAATAGGCACATCGTATGATTTTTGTCATGATGCAAATATCTTTGTTTTTAAGTCATTTTTTTATCCATTTACTGCTAAAAAAATAACATCATTAAACATAAAGCGAGTTTCTTGTCTTCTTTGGTGTCCTGTCCTGGGAGCTTAGACAAATGTTATGGTAGGTCTGGTTGCCTTGTAGTGTCAGTGGCAACTTTGCACTATTTGCACTAGAAAGGGTTGCACAGCTGGCTCTATTGAATTAACGCCAGGACCGGCCGTGTCTGATTCAGCAAGCAAATTGGGCAGGCGCAGAGAATTATAAAGAGCTAAAGATGACAAAGAAGGGAGAGTAAAAAAAATGGACTGGGGGTACCAAGCGTCAGTAATAACATTATGTCAGATTTTCTCAGTTTAGTCTTGTTTGTTAAAATGATCAACACTTTGGATGTTTTTTGCATCTAAATGCCACTTTCCTGTCAGTGACCTTTGTTTTATCATAACACTCTTCCATCCGTCTTTAAAATGTCACCTAAGGTGGGACATTGGAGAAAGGAGCGCTCTGAGAAGCATGGCGGCTACCAACCCTTCATCCTGCCACGCTTTTCTCTTCTTCTTCTTTTCCTTCCTCGTCAGCCGGCCAGCACTCACCCAGGACACTTTCTTGTCCACAGCGACAGTAACGGAGAACGACCCCCTTCCCACCCACACCAAACTGGGCAACCAGACAGCTCCAAGCTATGAGGACGTAACCCAGGAGACTCCTCCAGAGACGGGGCCCTCCACCCCCACCAGTGGTGGAGACGCTGACGACGAGGACGTCCCTCCGGCTGGAGGGACCCGATGCCAGGGTTATTATGACGTGATGGGCCAGTGGGACCCGCCATTCAACTGCAACGCCGGGGTCTTTCTTTACTGCTGCGGCACCTGCTTTTATCGCTTCTGCTGCCAGTTCCGTCAGCAGAGGCTGGACCAGACCATCTGCTCCAACTATGACACGCCCATCTGGGCCAACACCGGAAAGCCAGTGGCCACCATCACAGAGGGCCAGGGGGATTCGGACCGGGACCGTACACACCTCATTGTTTACATCATATGTGGCGTGGTTGCTGTCATGGTGTTGGTGGGCATCTTCACCAAACTGGCTCTGGAGAAGACCCGTGGGGGAAGTGGGGGAGGAGCGGGGATACCTCAGACTGACCTTAACACCAGGTGAGGATGTGTGTGTCTGCCCCCTCTTTGTGCTCGGATGTTCTTGTGGGTGCATGTAGCCTACAGATCTGTTCCGAATTTTGCATGTACATGCCATAGGGATGTACGTCATAGAAACTTTGGCCTTTGATGATGCATTTGTAGTTTTCCTTTCCCAAGGTTGAATGAGAACGCAACATCTCATTTCAGTGATGTCAAAAACAAGAAATTGGGTGTGAATATTTTAAGTTCTACACAAGTTTCTCTAACCAATACATGGTCAAAATTATAAATACAAACTCAAATATATGTTCTGTTATATACATAAAAACCTAACATTTAGTTAAATCTCCTTAGGCAAGGTGCCGCTCACCACACACTTTTCGAACCGTCAAAAAGCTTCAGTCATATTTCTAGCTGTATCCTTGACCACTCTTCCCGACAAAACCAGTACAGTTAATTTTTATTTGTTTCACTGAATTCACTGCATTATTGCGAGGGACCTGGTTTGTTAAGCACAGTTCATACATTTACATTGAGTTTTATTTTCATTTATTTTGTACGTTTTGATCTTTGTCTTGTTGAAACACCTAAATGTGTACAGGTTTTAATCTTCTGATCTAAACTGTCATCCTGTTGTAAATATTGTTGGAAAATAGAGAAAACGGAGAACAATTCCCTACTTTTATGGCTCAAATTCATACGTTGAACTTCGTTGCAGCTTATAACTTTCAACTTTGCATCTTTAAGCCCAATCTCTTTTTGTTCATGTGCGTTTGCGATGGAGGTGTAACCAAAATGCGGATGAAAATAGAATATTGATCATAAAACATAGAAAGGCAGTGGAAAAGTTCAGTTAGATAGATTTTCCTTAGCGTTAGTAATGGCACTCATTGATCACAAGCTGGCATTTTCAGATAAATGGCTACTTATTGCTCTGGATTTTCTTTTTTATGAGTCTGTAAATGAGGTGCATATGAGGAAAAAGAGTATTTTTAACATTACTTAAACCCTTTGCTTTTTGTTCACCATGGCTGCTTCTAATTGTCCCATTTTTCTTTATTTTAGTTGATTGTGCTTCAGTCTTTGCTTTACGCTTTTCTCTGTTTTTCATATACAGTTTTGTAGCACCCAGTTTTTGATGATTTGCCTGGCTTGAAAGCATGCTATTTGAAAAGAACACCACAAATGTGCAAAAGAAAAATCAACCAAACTATCATTGCCACAGTGAACAAATACACATGAAAACATGCATAAACACATGTAACCCCCACCCCAGGGGTGGGGTTAAATATGAGGTTCAGAGGTCCTATTGAGCAGTGCACATTATTGGCTGACATCTCCTGGCCTCAATCCCAAACTATCAAACCCTCTTTAGCTGTCTTGTCGTATTGTCCTCTTGATCTACAGTTTATTTTACTTATCTCTCCCAGCCTCCTAGTTTTGATCACCTGTCACTTTATGTCTTCTTTTTAGTTTCTTTGCTATAAATCTTCCTTTATTGGTAAGAATGTGTCAAAACGGCTTCAAATACTTTAGTCCTTTATTGTGGTTATTTTTATTTTTTATTTTCTTACAAAATCACATAAGTATTGTACCCCTAACAATCCTTTTCCAATAAATGGTACCCTAAGGATTTAAGCCCCTGAAACGTGTGCTTTGGTCAAATGAGATGCTGTGATTGGTGGCTCCAGGTGGGTCCGGTGAACAACAAAAGAAGTATGTGTGGAAAAGCACCTCATGCCCACAGTTATTTGTGGTGGAGGATCTGTGATGCTGTGGGCCTATTTCTCTTCCAAAGATCCTATGAGCTTTATAGCGTATGGCATCATGAAGTTTAAAATGAAAAATCTGGTAGTCTCTGCTGTTCAGCTGAAAATGTGCCAGGTGGTCCTTCAGCAGGATAACAATCCAAGTCATGTGAATAAATCCACCGAGAAATGGTTTATCAGATACATAGTCAGCATTTTTCTGTCACAATCCTGGCCTAAATCCAACAGACAACCAGGGTGTTGAGCTGAAGAGAAGAGGATTGAGGAGAGGACCCAGGGCTCTGGAGGATCTGAGGAGAGGAACGGTCAAAGATGCCTAACTCTGTATGCTCCAGCCTTGTGGAATGTTATAGGAGAAGAGTATGTTGGGTCCTATTAGGAAAGGGTTTCATAATCCAGTGGACTTTGTGTATTTTGAGTTATTCTGTCTTGCATTTTGAGTGAATTCCTGTTCTTTGTTCAGTTATTTTGCTTTTTTGATTATTGCCCTAGTTTTTCCCTGGTCCCCTTACTTTTCTTTATGTGTCACCTCTGCCATTTTCCCTCAGATTTAGTCTTGCTCCCCACACGGCTGTTGCTCATTCAGTGAATTAGGCTCACCTGTTACCCGCCCCAATAATGTTTTGTCTCAGAAGTTGGAGTGTGGATCGGGGAATGATAGCACACCTGTAGTAGAGCATGTTTTCATTACAAGTTGGAACACAGTAGGATTTGCTATACGATTATACCATTATACACATTCAAATACAAAAGCAACGCTACATGTGCAAAAGTGTGAAATAGAATGCGTCAGAAATGTTGATAAGTAGTTTATAGTGGCAGCTTTTATGATGTTCTTTATCTGTAGTAGATCTGTAGTTACTACATGGGAGACTTGTTGCTGTTCTGACTTTCCCGGTCAGAATTCTGACTTTAGGAGCCTTTTTTGTTGTATTCATGTCTGACAAACTCAGAAAATCTGATTTCTGAGAGCAAAGAAAACTCATTCCTGTGGTTCTCTCAATCCGTTTTTGAATTTGCCTGTTTTTTCCAGATGTCTCTCTAGATCCACCCAACCCACATTTTTCCTCTGTGTCACCTGCACATTTTTGTAATTTCTCTTTAGTTCAACTGGACAACAATATGATCATGCCTGCCTCCTGTCTGTGTTTCGGTCCTCTACCCCCACAAATCATGATGAAAGGATACTGCACAAAATATTAACAGCGAAGGAACCAACAATGTTTTTTTAATGTGGATTTTATTTCCCCACCGACAAAATTAACTCAAATTAAACGTGGGACTTTTCAAGATTGCTCAGTGTTTTACTAGGTGCTGCAATATAAAATGTTATTTTAAGGCTTTTTATGGATCTGTGACAGGGTGCCAATAAATTTGTCCCCATCCATATCCTTGTCATCCGTGAGTTTTATAAGGTTTAAGATCTGAGGCAGATGTTGTGGCCAATCCGTAGGTGGACATGAAAGGTGAAGGAATGAAGTCTGGTCTTCAGTCCTTCACCTTTCATGTCTACCGATGCTTCACCGTCGGTTTCCTCACCCACCTCTTGTCATTCAACGTGGACACTCAGACACTCTTCTCCTGCAGACATCTTCCAATGTGCAGCTCTTTTTCTGTTTCTCCTATTAACCTGAACAGCAACATACACTCACACACAAACACACCCACACAACGAGGATTAATACATCCTGCAGGGTGGCACCTCACTAAAATAGAAACAGTCTTGCTGCATAAATGGGTTGCCTCTGTGAGCCCATCTCAACAGATTACCTCCCCTCCTTGAGATTAAACACATTTGAGTGAGATTACAGCTCCTCCATTCCTGAACTGCTCTTCCTTTACGGTTGTTTAGTCATTAGCCTGCTGACATAAATCCCCCAGTCCAAGAACACAGAACAAGGAGCTTGTGTACCAAACACACTTTCTTAGGTGACATGTGAGGCTATGAGCCCACCTAAATCAAGGTTTGGTAATAAAGAGGCCAAAGACAAAAGGGATATTTTGGTACTCTTCCTAACACTCTATGCTCTGTCTTTTTTGATGCTTTCTTCATCCTGGAAATTGATTTCTCTCTTCCAACATAATGACAGCGCAAGGTGATTAACACTGTGAAAGCCCAATAGTTTTCCTCTCATCCCAAACCCACATGTTGTAATTCATGTACGGCACCAGTACCTGTTCCTGCCACACAAGTCCCAGCATGTTTGCATACTGCCCCCTCGGACAGCAATAAGGAGCAGAAAGGGCCGCCCTTGGCCACATGTGTCACGTCTAATGAAAGGCTCCAGCTGCAAAAGGCCCCCAGCTTTGGTGCAGGGAGGGTAAACAAATACCGGTGACCTTCATGATTTCACACAAACACCCCACATATTTTCTTGCAGTAATTCAAAGTTTAATCAAGGACAAGAATCGTAGTTGTGGCATTTTGGTTTCGTGAGTATGGTTCAGATTACCGAGAGAGGTCAGGACAGAGATCCACCTCACACAACCGTGAGAAGACCAACAAACTCAGACTGGTGGAAATGAATCAGCAGGGTAGCACTACACTCTGCAAAAGCAGTCATACTCCTTAAACATTTTCCCATTTTGTCACATTGCAACCACAAACCTCAATATATTTGTTTGAGATTGTATGGATTAGAGCAACACAAAACAGAGCATGATTATGAAGTGGAAGTAAAATTATCAAAATACAAATAGAACTCTGAAGAGTGGCAAGAGTACTCTACTGCAGTGGCAGGGCGCCACCATTTTTATAATCAATGTCAGAAGTAAATACACCGGACGTCTAGCAAAATTGCTGCAAGTCGCTCCCAAATTGCAGTGGTGGGCAGAGCCAACCAAAAAGTTAGCTTTGCAAACTCAAATTCCACAAACAGAAATATTGGCTTCACTACAATTGAGCTGATGATAAATAAGGAAATTTGAGGAAGCTAATGCTAACAGCCACGCCCGCCGACAGGGGGGGACAAACAGGTCAGTTGTCCCGGGCCCAGGACAGCAGGTCAAAAAAGGCCATATTTTGGCTGCAGTGCTTTCTGTTCTCTTATGAAGAAAAGATCAAACAGTGCACTAAATTCAATAGATGGGTTGAAAATATCCAGTATAAAATACAGAGATTTTCAGGGCATGAAGTATACAGTTAAGTTGACTTTTTTTTGGTGTGTGTGTGTGTGTGTGTGTGTGTGTGCGCGTGTGTGTGTGTGTGTGTGTGTGTGTGTGTGTGTGTGTGTGTGTGTGTGTGTTGCAGGAGGTGTAGAGGGGGTCCCAAAAAGACCGCGTTGTCCCGGGCCCTAGCAAAGCTGTCAGCTGGCCTGCTAACAGCAAACCCATAGCGACCAGCTGTCAATCAGTCTGTGTCAAGCATCTTCAGACAAAACGTGCTGCACACACGCAGACACAGCATATGACGAACATGTGCAGCCCTGCATGTTTGAGGGGATACCTGTCTTAGTTCAGCATATATTACTTTTAGATTTCAACTTTTACTTGGCAGTAGAAAACTTATGAGAAGAATATTCTATCTTTTAGCCCAAACAGACGCATTTAGAAAAAAATGAGCATCCGGAAGCCGCTCCTGTGTGGCCAGTTTTTGTGAAAGAAACAAGCAGCCAGCTCTATTACCCCTGCCTTGTAAACAGTATAAATTAACAAGCTCAAAGTGGTTGATAATAAGCTGACCTGGCAACACTGCTGGAAGCCTGGAACACTGTGCTGACCATTTCTGTAGGTCCCTTTTCCCCTCTGTCATCACTCTTTAACAAGCGTGAAATAAATCCAGACTTTTTGGGTTATTGTTGTGACTTCAGTATTTCATATATTTAATGTGCACATTTTTTGAATTGAAAAGTATAAATAAAAATCGGTTTAATCATTGCTGTTTAGAAAGTTTTTGCTATTTTATACATGCTGGTTAAATATCCCTCGAGAATTGCCATAGAGCAGCTGCATGGTGTTTTCTACGGAAGTGTTAAAAAAACAAAGTTTCCTGCTGAGCCATGCGGCGACCCAAAAGCCTTGCTCCAACTCCAGTCTCCTTCCACCTTATGTGATGGCAGTAAAAAACTCAGAAAGCTCTGTTACACCACTAATTATAGGGTTAGGGTCACACAGCAGCGCACCATTTACAGTTTTTGAGCAGTGGAAGCCAATTGCATTTCAACCTGGAGAGACTCACACAAACAAAAGAGGCAATTAGAGAGATTTATTAACATAAATCAGATAACTTCTTTGGCGGTCGGACCCCTGTAGAAGATGTGAAAGCTGCAAATGTTTATGATCTTGAATGTTAATTTTAGGATTGGGATTAGTAAAGTCTTCCCCCGGGGTCTGGACACTGGTGGCGGAAGCCACAGGAGAGTAGGAGCCAGGTGAAGCCTGCGAGCATGAAGGACGAGATAGGGAGCAGGAGGGTCGAAGCTCAGCTGAAGAGCAGGAGAATCCATGGATGGGGAGCCTTATAAGCAAAGTCTTGTGGGATAATTGGATGAGGACTTGATGCAGATTGGCTTGGGCACGGGCACATGACGAGGCAATCAGTGGATGCAGGTGCCGCCGAGGTGACTCTTCCAGTTTGAACATACGTTTAAACATCATTATAGCAACAACAAGAAAGGTAAGAAGAAAACGGCACAGCAGTTAACAATGTTTTTTTTCTGGAGCTGTGACTGACACTGCTGTAGAGAAGTCTATGTTGATGTTTCTTGAGAGTCAGGATAGTGACTTAAATGGCGGAGGAATATCTTGTTGTGAATGTTATTGTACTTACAGTTATCGAAACCCAATAAATAGGATGCCAACCAGTTCGCAAACAATTTTTAAAAACTTAACAAGAATAATAATGAGATGATTAAAAAATGTTCTCTGAAATTATCTATAATCGTATTATTGTGCCAACCACTGCAGAAATGTTTATTGTTTTGTTGTGTGTGATCGCCTGACTGTAATTCATGTTGTTCATGGCTTGAATAAAAACAAAAAAATCACTTCCAGCCACAAGTCACTCCCGAAATTGCCAAAAGTCGGTCCCAGCAGAAAGTTAATGAAGTCGTATTAAATCTGCTGACCTTCTCATCCACTAATGTTAGGGTTAGGGTTAGCTCTCAGAGGAGGGGATAAATCCCAGGTTTTAAATTAGGTTTAAGTATTAAATCCACTGACCTAAGGTTTAGGTTTCCTTACCTTTCTCTCAGTCACTGCATATTATAGTATCCAAAATTCTGGTGTGAACTTTCAGTATTGATTGTAAAAATGGCCTCTCAAAGTGGAGTGCTTTTACAATAAACCCATTTATTCTGATACACCTGAAAATCCAGTGCAACCAGTTGCTTTTAGAAGTCACCTAGTTATTAGATAGAGCCCACCTATTTGATTTTATCTCAGTATGAATCCAGCTGTTCTGTTCTTTGGCAGGGACAGAGAAGTCAGTCACATTTGATGAGAAAATAGATAGAGCTAAATATAAGGCAATCCCATAAAAAGCAACTGTTAGTGGCTGTAAAAGCATCTAGCTATCTAATTATCCTAAACCTATCCTTCAATGTAAATTAAAATACTTGGATTTATATAAAAGGATATTCAGGCATTAAATCTAAAAATTCAATTGACAATCTGTAAGTAATTTTGAAAGGTCCTTATTTCTTCAAAAATGCTCAAGATCCAATATTTACATTCAGCAACAAAACTATTTATTAGATATATTTTTATGTGTTGTATGTAACCTACAACCCTTTCCATTTGTTTAATTGCAACAGTAACTCCCCTGCTATATTGGAAACACCACTCACTTAAATGTTCTGTATGCTCTGCTCTGATTTAAAGCAGATAAAGATAGATAAACCCTAGTCAATACAGACTATACAACTGGGTTGTCCCCTACATGCAACAAATGGGTTTACCCTTCGTGTCCTCCACACTCATCGATCAGAAAATCATGGGATATAGTGCAGCCGTTCGTATTTCAAGGGCCTTTTTCTCACACTCTGTTGGGACTTTTAGGTACAAATTTCAAACTTCCTTAAGGGGGACGTGATTTCCCTTTTCTACCAGGAACATCTGAGTTCCTCACTTAATCCACGGTGACTTGAAGCCAGTAGCTTTTCTGGCTGGAGATACACCCTCACTGCCTGAAATAATAGTGTTTGGGAGGACAGGGAGAGTCTGCCTACTACTAAGAGGAGCTCGATGTAGAGCATACGGTGGAAAATAGGTCTGTTTTCTTTATGGAAAGACATGTCAGTATTGGCAGACAAGGTTCACTGATGGCTATCGCTTTTCTAAGAGGGGTGTATTCATTAGAAAATTTCCACTACATCAACAAGTGATTGCATAGCATCACATATACCAGGAGAAACAGAAAGGAAGCAGCAGTTCTAACTAGCAGGAAAAGTTGTCTAGACAATTGTAAGTGCTGCTTCAATTGCACATTCCTGTCTTCAGTGCTTCTTGCCAGAAGGTTGTGAGGAAAATCTTCCAATGATGGCCAGAAGAAATGGACAGAACACACGCATTTACACATCTCCAAAACATGGCAGTACTACGGCTATGGAGCATTTACCATTCTTTCTTAAAAAAAAAAAAGAAATTCAGAAACTCTGGCACACCTGGTGTTCATGTTTTTGCTTCTTATTTTAGATAGAGTTTTAATAAGCTTTATTCCTAAATAGGAAGTTCAGATTTATTTTGAAGTGAGGTTCTGCTGAGGTCATGACCTGTAAAATATCCTACCTGCAGAAACTTCCAGTACTCTCTCAGCCTCTTTACTTTCATGGAGCAGCAGTTAGTTTTCCAGTGAATGGCTACTCAGAACTGGACCAAGACAAAGGGGAATTATTTTAATAATAATAATGAACTGTAATTCATAATATAGATCAATGTTCATTTTGAAATAGTTTTTTGACCAAAGGGCAATTTTTAGTGTGAGCAACAATTCTGCCATACCCAGTCATCTTGAGTTTAGTATAGTTTTAGTCACCCACAAGCCTGGCAAGCCAGGTTGATAATGTGCAGCATTCCCCATTCTGCACATTTTCAATCTGGATCTGCTCCCATTGAATCCCATTAGGGCAAAGGAGGGACATTTAGCAGAGCTTTCCAAGCTGACTGGGCAAGGCGACATCTAGTGCCTGCCTACCAAAGGTTGGTTTTAGCCAATCACATTATTAAATGAAAAGATAAGCAGCAGGTGCCATGAGAAACCACAACAAGTTATGCTGGTCAAGGCATTGACCCTCATGATAATCATGGATTTTGTCAAAACAGATGTGATGGCAGCAGCTACGTGTCCGTCCTCCTGAGCTGCCATGATTCTTATGGTTTGGCTGGGGTCTTCAGCCTGTTCATTCCAGTAACTGTGAGTGTTGCCTGCTAAAAGAGGACGAACCACTTTGTGCAGCGGCTTCTACACCTGGTAGGTGGAGTCGCAGGGTATGCTGGGAGTTGTAGTCAGAGTTGTGTTACATGCTGGGAGCCATAGTTTGAGCGGCCATGATGATATTATGCACTCAGGACGTTGTCAAGACTTCAAGCACCCAGGGCCTCCAAGGCTCCTGCTCCGCCTAGCGGGTCCTCGACATCAACCATCTGAGACTGCTACGCTGAGGTAGGTCTCCAGAGACTCTGCTACGCCGGGGTCTGCCTCCGGGACACACGCCAGAGATCATGCCACACCGAGGTCTGCCACTGGGACATCCACCTGAACTCTTAATTCACCCTTTTTGGGTTGTTTTTTGTTTGGATTTTTGGACTTTATTGTCTGGCTGAATATCGGGTTTTCCTGTATTACACATAACAGGAGTCTAGTCTTTCTAGACAATTTCTTTCTCCACCTGCGTTCAGCTTTTCAACACTCCATTTTTTCTCTTCTGACTGCTGGAGCAATTCTCCAATTAAATTTTTTCTTCCCAGAAACAACTTTCACTTTAATTGGAACAATGCAGTCAATGATGTCTGAAACTTTAGTCTGAAAGTTATCTACTAGTTCATCTACTGAGTAACAGGACAAAGTGGAAACAGAGCAGTGGTATTGTCCTTAAATATCCACTTTCTTATGATGTCCCTTTGGCTAACTGAGTCATTGAAAATGATGCTTTCAAAGATAACAGAAAAGTGATCAGATAGGGGGATATCAATTACATTGACCTTGGCAATGTTTAGACCCTTAGTGATGATCAAGTCTAAGATATATTCCTGTTTGTGTATTGGTTGTTTAACGTGTCATGTTAAACAATAAAGAAAAAGTTTGATGTGGACTTAGGAGGCCTGTAAACATTTAAGAACATAGTTCGTGCCGGGCTCTTTCACCTATAGAGCCTAATATTCAAAAGAGTCAAATTTTCCCAGACAAACCTTTTTACACTTTAGTGAATCACTAAACAAAGTTGGCACACCTTCACCTTTCCTTTGTCTGCTATTACAAAGGAATTGTTGAAAATTGGAGGGGTTGACTCTATCAGAATAGGAGCCTCATTACATTCATGTAACCATGCTTCTGTTAAAAATATAAAAACATAAATCAAGATTATGGTCAGTAGTGAAGTCATTAATTAGAAATAAATTTCCTGACACAGATCTAATGTTTAATAAAGCCAATTTATATGACTTAGTGGTCTATATTGTCTCTGTGGCTGGTTGTATCTGACAGATTATGGCATTTAAGTATGATTGTCTATTTCTGTTTTTTATCCTTTTAGCTTTGTTCATTCTGCCACATGTCATCACGGATATTTGACAGCTAGGACCAACAAAATCTCTGTCACCTTTTGGCTTAAATCATGTTTCTGCATATATGTACACACTGTATATTGAGAACAACCGTTAGACACCTAAAGACAAGAAAACATGAGAGGCCAGCACTGGGATTATATATTCTTACCAGTGTGTGCTGGTAATAAATCAAGCTGCAGCATTCTGTAAGGACTCAATACAAGTCTAACTGATTCTAAACAATGCTTATGAATACCTGATAAATTGGCTTTTACGTGAGTAAGGGGGTAATATTTATTTATGTAGCACCTTTTTACAGACAAAGTCTTAAAGCGCTTCACAACATAAATTGCATTTAAGTTATACATGGTATTAAAACAGGCATTAAAAAGCATGAAATTAAGACATAAAAGCCTCGTAGGAAAAAAATAAAAGTTTTTCGGCTGGTTTTAAAAAGCCCCCATTGTCTCAGCAGAGAAAGTTGGCAGGGGCAAACACTTCCACAGTTTAGGAATCACCTCACACAGAGAGAGGCCTCATCCCCTTCAGTTTTCAGCCTTGTACGAGGAACAACAATTAAGCAGGTATCGTAATATTATCATTCTAAACTAATATCTAATTTATTATTCATTCCTTCCTGGTTTTAGTGAGAACACGAGCAGCAGCATTCTGGATCAGCGGCAGTTGTGTGATTGCTTTTTTGGGCAGACCTGTGAAGACTCTCTTGTAGTAATCAATGCGGCTAAAGATAAACGCATGGATGAGTTTCTCTAGATCTCGTTGGGACATCAGTCCTTTAATCCTGGAAATGTTCTTCAGGTGGTAGAAGGCTGACTTTGTAACTGTCTTTATGTGTCCTTGAAGGTTCAGGTCTGAGTCCATCACTACACCCAGATTTCAGGCCTGATCTCTAGTTTGTAGTTGTAATAACTGAAGCTGCGCGCTGACTCTAGTTGGTTCCTCTTTAGGTCCAAAGATAATAACTTTGTTTTGTTTCTGTTCAGCTGGAGAAAGTTTTGGTAAATCCATGCATCGATTTGATCTAAGCATCCGTTCAGTGTATGGATGGGTTCAGAGTCACCTGGGGACATCATAATGTAGAGCTGTGTATCATCTGCGTAGTTATGGTAACTAATCTTGTTTTCTTGTTACTACCTCAGCAAGTGGGAGCATATAGATATTGAATAGAAGGGGTCCTGGGATTGAACCTTGGGGTAGCCCACATGAGACGTTTGTCCGCTCTGATGAGAAGTTACCTATTGACACAGGTCCCTGTTCTTTAGGCAGTATTTGAACCAATTGAGTGCTGTACCAGAGAGTCTGACCCAGCCAACCCTAACCCACCTGATGAGAGGGATGGATTTATTATTTGAATCGGGTCAGATGCAATGAGAGGCTGAACTTTATTTAAGGAAGGTTGTAGGTAGGATATGAAGCCAGCAGGAGGAGGAGCTTAACTGATTTATAATTTCTTCCAATAGACTTCCGGTGACGCCATGAAAGGAGAAGCAGCCTGATTGCCCTACTCTGAGGAAAATCCCTTAAAACTAGCTTATTTGGCGATATAACATATAATTTATAACAATTCGACGAATTACAAAAATGACTACTCTCAGAAAAGAAGCTGATAAGAAAAGTAAAACGACTTCGCGGAAAGAAACCTGCCAACTTCCAGAAACTACGACGGTCGTGAGCGAACAGAAAGACAACATGGAGACCGTACTTGCAGAGCTAATACAACTGAGAAAGGAACACACGGATGCTTCACACGATACTAAAGCTACTCTGTCAAGGGTGGAATCATCATTGAAAGACGTGCTTGAACGAACGACGAAACTGGAGCAGCAAATTACCGACATCAACCAAAGAGTGAGCGACGCTGAGGACCAGCTGCTCCGCCATGACCGCGTGCTGCGCTACATGCTACAGAGAGAAGCTAATCTCTCAGCTAAATGTGAAGACCTCGAGTCAAGATCCAGGCGCAACAATCTACGCATATACGGGATACCTGAAGGAGAAGAAAAGAACGACATGATTTCCTTCGTGACTGACCTGATGCGCACCTCACTCAAACTACCGCAGGACATGAATCTGAATATAGAGAGGGCCCACCGGTCGCTAAATGTGAAGCCCAAAGACTCCGCTCCCCCTCGGTCAATCATCGTCAGGTTTTCTAACTACAGAGTGAAAGAAAAAGTAATACAGACGGCATGGAGTAGACGTGATGTTACCTACCACGGCCAAAGGATATACTTCGACCAAGATTACACGGCGAACGTACAGAAGAAACGCAAACAGGTCCGAGAAGTTATTAAGCAACTTAAAGACAAAAATGTGAAAGCAGTGTCACCTTTCCCGGCTCAACTGAAAATCCACCTGGACTCCGGTGTGAAGACCTTTGCAACACTTGCAAGAGCAGCCTCAACACTGGAGAAGATGGGAATCCATGTCAAGATAGATGAGCGTGAGAGATACCGAGAGGAACTGCTGGGCGAATCCTGGACCACGGTGCCCGGAAAAGCAGGAGAAACTATGCTGAGCATAACGGACATGCGGGCGATTTTGCAAGGTAATAATTAAACCAAGGATTTGGGAGTAATATATGGACAACTAAAATTGATCTCAAAGTATCATATTTGGGATAAAACGACTTGAAAGAAGGCTAGTTTAGTAAAATATGAAACAATTCTGTATACCAGGGAATTTCCTCACCACAGGAACGGTAGGATGATTTATTTTTTCTATTTTATTTTATGTATACTTGTTTTTGGAAAGGCAAGTCCGGGAACAGACTCTTGTTGTCAGACTGCTATTACACGGCGTGTTCAGGCGAAGGGATTCTGTCACACCCCCTTCGTCGCCATGGAGACCAGTTTTAAGGCCGTATTGTTACTTAGCTCAGTGTTTGGAAGCCTGTTCACTTTAAAGTTCAAGTATGTTCTAATGTTTGTAAACTTTACCTTGACCAATTTAGCAAATGTGCAATCACATCGTGTAAAATACATATTTTACATTAATATTGATACTTACAGGATCAGCAATATAGAAAAGGTATTCATAATTAAAAGCTACATATGGAAAAACTAACAATCGTAACATATAATGTCTACGGATTAAATCACCCAATAAAGAGGAAAAAAATCCTTAATCAACTAAAAAAGATGCACTGCTCCATTGCCCTACTACAGGAAACCCACTTAAACGAATTAGAACATAAAAAATTAAGACGGGACTGGGTAAATCAAATATATAGTGCATCATATGGAAATAAGAGAGGAGTCACTATTTTATTTAACAAATCATTGGCCTTTTCCACAGAAAAAGTTATACAGGATAAAATGGGGAGATATGTCTTTGTGCTTGGTCGGATGTGGGAGGAGGAGATATCTATTTTGAATCTTTACGCTCCTAACGAATGTGATGAATCCTTCTTTAAAGAAATAGCTAATATAATTGCAGAGAATGCTAAAGGCATAGTAATAGTTGGAGGAGACTTTAACGCAGTACATGATGGCAAAATGGATAGGACACCAGTAGAGATGGGGAGTCAGAGCAGAAAAACAAAAATACTTAATAATATGATAACTGAACTGGGACTGGGGGATCCATGGAGATTTAAAAACCCGAGCAAAAAGGATTTTACTTTCTTTTCGAAAGTTCATAATAGCTATTCAAGGATAGACTTCTTTTGCATACCTCAAAAATATTTTTATAAAGTAATTGACTGTAATATTGAACCAATTACTCTGAGTGACCATGCTCCAGTTACCCTACAACTAAACTTAAGTAAGGACATTCCCTTTAGATACTGGAGGTTAAATGTATCACTACTCACCAACACATCAGTGATTCAGGAACTGAGACAACATTTGCTTGAATATTTAGAGATAAACGATAATGGATCAGTAACACCACCTATGATGTGGAGTGGAGCCAAGGCAGTGTTAAGAGGAAAAATGATACAGATATCTTCTAGACTTAAGAAACAACGCATGGAAGAACAAACAAGACTTGAAAATAAAATAAAACAACTAGAAACTGAGCATAAGCATAGAGGAGGAGATGACACTCTAACAGAACTAAAAGAGACTAGAAAAAAGCTTGATGAAGTTCTTACATACAAAGCAGAGGGAGCACTGAGGTTCTCCAAACAAAGATTCTATGAGATGGGAAATAGAGCCAGTCGACTGTTATCTTTCCAGCTTCGAAAAACACAATCGGACAGAATAATACACAAAATAACAGATTCCTCACTTAAAACAACTCTATTTCGTCCGATAGAAATTGCCAACGCTTTTGCATCCTTTTATAAGAACTTATACCAGGAACCAAACCAAATCAACAACGAAGTAAAAAATCAAACTGCTATGTTTCTTGCTAAGTTAAGACTACCTACTCTGTCCGATGAGGAAGCGGCTGAAATGATCTCAGATATAAAAGAAACAGAAGTACAGGAGGCAATTAACAATTTGAAAAATAATAAATCTCCAGGGACTGATGGACTCCCGGGGGAATTCTATAAGTGCTTCAAAAACATCTTATCGCCAACACTAACTAAAATTTTTAACTATGCACTTAACAAGGGTGAAATCTCAAACTCCTGGTCTGAGGCCATCATCTCAGTTATTCATAAGGAAGGGAAAGACGCAACAATTTGTGAGGGATACAGACCAATTAGCCTGTTATGCACAGATCTAAAACTACTAACCAGTATTCTAGGTAAAAGGATACAGAAATATATTAAAAAACTAATTCACCCAGACCAGACGGGTTTCATTCCAAATCGACAAAGTATTAATAACATAAGGAGAACCCTGAATGTTATAACACAAGCCAAAGAAACCAACCAAGAATCCATGCTAATTAGTTTTGATGCACAAAAAGCATTTGATACAGTTAACTGGCAATTTTTATATAACACCTTGTTAACCATGGGCTTCCATCCACGTTTCGTGGAATGGATTAAAATAATATACACGAACCCTAAATCACGTGTTAGAGTTAATGGATTTTGCTCTGACTTCTTTATGCTTGAAAGAGGGGTTCGCCAAGGAGATTGTCTTAGTCCCCTACTCTTTGCATTAAACATCGAACCTCTGGCAGCAGCGATTAGAATGAACAAATATATTAAAGGTATTAGAGATAAAAATAATACGGAACACAAGATTTCACTTTTTGCCGACGATATTTTGACCTACATAAGTGATCCGGTGAAGTCTATTCCCTCACTTATGGAGACTATTGAAGAATATGGTAGACTTTCAGGTTACCAAATCAATCAATCCAAATCTGAAGTGATGGTGTTACACGGCCATTTACCCACAAAATTAACAGATAGATTCAAACCTAAAATATCAAAACAGGGATTCAGATACTTAGGAATCTTCATAACTCCTCAAACTTCACAACTTTTTAAAGCTAATTATGGAAAACTAATGGATGAGATCAAGACAGACCTTATGAGATGGAACATTCTACCCCTCTCACTCGTAGGGAGGATTGAAACCATCAGAATGAACATCCTTCCAAGACTCCTCTTTCTTTTTCAAACCTTACCTATAAAAGTACCCATGTCCATATTTAATATTCTGAATAAATGGCTTTCGAAATTTATCTGGCAAAATAAACGCCCCAGAATTAGATTGAAAACTCTTATGTGTCCTAAAGAACATGGGGGACTAAACGTACCAAACCTTAAAAAATACTACTGGGCCGCACAAATTAGATCAATAATAACATGGATACGCCAAGACGAAGATACAATTTGGTACAAGATGGAACAAGGTGACTCCCAAGATATACTTCTTGATACTGTCCCATTTGTTAACCAAAACACATGGACAAAGAATAAAATTAATAATGAATGGGTTAAGTTTACTCTAGTAACATGGGCAAAGATCAAAAAGATACTAAATTTACCCAACTCCTTATGTAGAGTTATACGGCTCGACCATAACTCTGAATTTCTTCCTACATCTGGATTACATAACTGGGTTGAAAAAGGATTGATTCTAATAGATCAAATGTTTGAAAATGGAAACCTAATGTCCTTTCAACAACTTCAACAAAAATACAATCTCCCAACCCATGATTTTTTTAAATATCTACAAATGAGACACTACCTGCAGAAACATAGGGAATGGGAAAACCTACAAATACCCCCCTCAAACATAGAGAATTTTTTTCTCTCTGTAATAAAAGGAAATATAACCACCAAATTCATATCCCATATTTACAAAATATTGCAAGAGGAAGGAATAACTGACACAAAAGATATTAAAGGGAAATGGGAGCTAGAAATGAATGTCATAATCAATGATGAAGACTGGGAGAAAATGTTCCGAGAGGGTCATAAAATATTAAATAGCCCAATGCTAAGAGAATTTGAATGGAAAATCAAAGTGAGATTTTTCAGGACTCCTCTTCTCACATCCAGATTTAACCGCACCTCGGACAAATGTTGGAGGGGTTGTGGACTAATTGGAGATTTCACCCATATATTTTGGGACTGTCCAAAACTATTAAACTATTGGAAAGGAATACAAAGGGAAATTAATAAATGCCTGGGCATTACAATTCCTCTAGAGCCATCTTTAATAATACTGGGTATTTTCCAGAATAAAATCCAAGATCACAGTAAGATTTATATCTTAAAGATTTTACTTGTCCTCGCAAAGAAAATGATCACTGTCTCATGGCTGAAGCCTCAGCCCCCAACAATTTCCCAATGGAAGAATAGAGTGAGGGAGGTTTACCATATGGAACATATTACGGCAAAACTTCAGATGAAAAGTGATATCTTCTTAGAAAAATGGTCCCTAATTCAAACATTCATTTCGAATCACAATTGATGGAAACTATGATTAATAAATATGAGACTCCTCCTCGTGTTCTTCACCCTGATTGTACAATTATTACTTGCCTCTTTAAGACCTCAGACAAACAAAACATTTTATGAAACATAACATGTGAGTTTGTACATGTAACCTGTAAAATGTATTATTTGTAAGATGTATGTGATGTGACCTGCACTGGAAAATCTGAATAAAAAAGTTCTAAAAAAAAAATAATTTCTTCCAATAGTTGAAATGTAGTTATTTTCTCTGTATTAATGATTGAGCATAACATTGGTACTGACTTTGGTGTGGATGTGCAGATTAACCCTCTAATTTCTTTTATTTTCTTTGCAAAGAAGTTGGCAAATTCAAAATAACAGCATATGATATAGCTGAGAGACACATGTAGTAAAATCTTTCTTAGCCTCCAGGACTAACCTGACGGCACACCTGCTATGATCAAGGCCTCATTTTGCAATTTTAAAAAAAGTAATCTGTCTCTAGGACTGCATCAAAATCTCCTAGGTTTCTCTTTTTCTTTTTTGCGTTTCCTCTCCAGTAAGTTTGAGCAAGTATGGTTTGTTAGATTTTGTACTGACTGACTAGAGACATTAAACAAACCTCTGACTCAGCAGAATTTACTTGAGTGAAATGAATCTGCAGCATCATCTCTCCTTCCGGCACAGCTCGGGTACTCTAAGGTGTGGAGCACACTCAAAAAACTACTGGGTTAAAAACAAGTCATTTTAGGTCCTATTGCTAACACAGTACAGCATCAAAGATAGAGTGATCCAGCTCTGTGTTGATTTAGTAAAAGATCGGATTGGATTTTAACACAAAAGCAGGGTAAAAAGGGATGGATGTCTAAAGTTCAGGCTATGAAAGATTTGGGTGAGAAGAGTAATTCTTAGAAGTATTATTGTTGATTTTTTAAAGTGAGGATTGTGTCTCATTACTAGTAAAAACCTCTCACCTCTTACAGGCAGAAGTCATATCAAAAAAAGTTTTTAAAAAACTTAAGAAATCCTCAAAGGGTAGAAATCTATCAGCTGGTGAGAAGGAACCTCGGTTTTAACTGTCTTTAGCTATATGAAAGCTTCATACCTGTACGCCATAATGCTATATTAGCAGATATTAGTGCTCTATGCTTTTGCAGGTGTTATAGTCAGTATGTGACTGTTTTCTCAGTCAGACAGTATCTGTGTTATTAGAAAAATTACATTAGCGGAGAGGCTGCCTTCTTTATAGTCCAGCTGATCAGTGAAATTTTTTTATGTAAATACATAGCTAAGACAGGAGGCGTCTAACTCACTGTTAGCCTTCAGCAGCTCTTTCTACAACAGGCAAGGGAAATACTTTTGATATTAATGCTTCTCTAACCCAACTAATTGTTCAGAACTGGCCAAATTCTGTTCAACCAGCATAAATCTAGCATCTGGGTTAAAGAATAAACCAGCTGTTTTTTTTTTTGTTTTTCCGTGCACGCATGCATGTGCGTGATTTATAGTAAAATTGTATTTTTTTCCCAGTCTTTTAATGTAAAGTGTTGGAAAAGTTGCTTTCCTTTTAGCTACACTTTTACATTTTGATAAGCTGCAGGGCTGTGCTGTCACTGTCACCACTTTTTATGTGCGACCCTGTCCACATGTATGCATGCTTCTGTACTGACGTGTTTGTGCGTACCTAATGTATGTGCCTGCATCACCGTTTGGCACAACGTTTCCCGAAGTGAAAAGACAAATATGTTGACACATTTCTGGCTGCATCAGAAGTGACAACCCATCCAAATACTTCCAGCTGCTTCACCTTCATTGCCCCTCCTCTTACCTTCCAGGCTTTACAGGGGCCACACAAACGTAAATGTGGGTGAGCATCCACAGTGACTGGAGTGTGCTGGGTGCTGTGTATGCTTGGGGTTTTTTGAGCAAACATTTCCTGCCAGTATTATGTTATATAAAATCAAATGTCTAAAGATAAATGTAAAAATGTCTAAAGGTTATAATGATAAAACATTTCCCGTGTGTTTTAGCCATGTGTTGTCATCATAAAACTTTAAACTTTTGAGCAATCAGTGACGAGCACTGCGACATGTGAGGTAAATTAAACATAATGCTAGACAGAAATTTGTTGTATTTTCTTCTGTTTCTAGTTTTTTTTTTTTAGTAAATTGCAAAAGGTTTTACTAAACAGAGAGTCATCATTGATAGCAGAAGGCTGCTATCACTGTGGGGTGGGAGAAGTTAGGAAAACACTATATACGATGTCTTTAAGGACATCACCAATATGTTGTCTCTAAATCTGTTGTATCTGTAGGCCTACTATACACCTTTGTTCCATATTGTCCTTACAGGTTTTCTCTCATTGTAGATACAAAATTTGATATTGCAATATGAATCTACAATTAATTAAAAAAGTAAAATCCTAGGAAAATGAGAGTTGGACCGAATCAGGGTGTGTGATCTAATCCGGTAATGGATTGTTACAGAACATTAGCAAAGACTCATCTCACTGAAGATATAATGTGAGGAGAAACCATGAAGAGAATAGAGAATCTTGAGATTCTATTACATAATGTTATTCAGATTACTAAAAAGGAGTTGGTGATTTAATCTAAGGAGCACTCATGGATAGTCAAAGTATTTAATGTACATCACATCAGAATAAAATTAAATTCTAAATTATTATCTGGATAACAGAGTCAAGCAGATGTGGAAGGTGGCATTCATCCTTCACAAAAATTTGTTCTATGACGCAGATTGAGGGGAAAAAATTGTATCTCATGCTAACCGTTACCCGCTAAACACATTTGGAGCTGAATGTATAAACTTGAGTTAGCTCACTGCCAATTCCTTTAAAAAAATTAAAAAATAAAAATAAATAAAAGATAAAATAGATAAAAGTTATGCTTTGGGATTTTTGGAACTGCACACTCAGTCTCATAATACGCTATGCAGATGCTTTATCTGCACTGATGAAGATTCAGTCACATTGGCATGTCATCTGCTTAGATTGGTTGATGCTGCAGGGAAGCTGGACCACGTTTTTGATTAATGTGGCTAATAATTATCTGACCACTCATGGAATTTGTATTAAGCATTTTACTTTCCAAGACTGTCAGGTTAGGGATGGGAAAAAAAGCAAGAGACAACTTGGTGGTAAAAAAAAGGAAAAACTTACTACTTCACCTCCCTGTGCACTGTACGCTTTTCATGAACTCTTGTACACTTCCCCACTTGCCTCAGTCAAAACAAATTCCATTTACTCTAAGCATTTTCCTCTCTTTAGAGCAGTGGTCTCCAACCTTTTTAAGCCCAAGATCCCCAACCTCCACTTTGGTGGGAAGCAAGATCTACCTGTAGAGGCGTTGCAAGAAAAATAACCCAGATTCTACTTCAAACTTGAAGCCTTTTATTCATGAATGAACTCATAAATCAACTGTTTTTGAATTACATAAAATGTTTTGGTCCAACTGGACAAATTAATGCAACAAAGAAAACATTGTAAGAAGCATATCAAACTGGCCATAGCTTCACATCAACACATCAACTTCAATTAATCTCAACACAAATGTGAAGTAATGTCTTATCAAGTGTTATGCTTATCTCCTGAAGCATCATTAAAGTCACATTAAAATCAACATTTTACCAAACAGAACTTTTATTTTACCACAATTCTCAATGCAACTATAGGTACAGCTTTATGTCCAACACAAAAAATAAAAGCGTGGCCTATTTCCTTTTCCAGGGGTTCCCAAACTTTTTTTAGCCACGCACCCCCTTCAGGGTCCCAACCTTTGGCGCACCCCCAGAATAAAATCTGTTGCAGTTAAATCAATACAACCATCATAACAAAAGTTGTGGGAAGGAAATTAGAACATAATTTGAATTACACTGCAATAAAGTTGCAAAATCCACAACAGAATCCTGAGGATTTTCAGGTGGCTCAGCCTGGAGCGAGAGAAAGAAAGAGACGCTCGGATCGGCCACACCTCCACAACCTGAAACGTCTCTGAACCGGCCATGCTGTTGCATTCATGGACTAAACTCTGATGATCTATCTGTGTGTGTTCTCACTTTGTTTATTTCGTGCATCAGCTTCTTAATCTGAGTCTGACTCAAAATCTATGTTGCAAAATACAAACACGAAGAACTTTAATTTGATATGTGTCAGAGAGAGAGAGAGAGAGAGAGAGAGAGAGAGAGAGAGAGAGAGAGAGAGAGAGAGAGAGAGAGAGAGAGAGAGCGCGCTTTGGCAGAGCAGACCAGAGTGTCAATAACAGAGCGGTCCATCGACGTTATTAATCAGAGAAATAAAAACTTTTACAGCGGCTACATTCAGCAGGTAGACACGCCCAGGGCAACACACCTCAGCTCCCCTCAGCCCCACCGTGGGTTTGTCCCTGTCTGAATACGTGCTAAAACCGCATCTTTAAAATGAACTTTGCCTGTCTGAATCACAATGAAACGTATTGCAGCTCTGTGCGTGAACATGGTCAAGAAATCGCTTCTATCACTAATACCCCCCCCCCCCCCCCCCCCCCCCGCCAACAGCAGCAGCCGAGGCTGCAGCGGGGTGTGGGCGAGTAATGCGCGTCAGTGCTGGTAGAGGTTCAGAGTCACCGCACCATGAGCGGAGGCGCTGCGCGATCGAAAGACAGACAGAATCACTCAATTTAATCTTGTAAATAAAACTTTCGACCCGAATTCAATTTTCCCTTTAATGACGAACGCGACGTAAAGCGAGGAGAGAGATGGAGAGACATTTGTCTTCTCCCACATCCGTTGCAATTCTCTCCTCTGTTGCCACCGATTCCCTGGTTTCAGCCAATAGAGCATATTTGCGAGAATAAATGAAGTAGAGGCACAAGCCTGGTGCGCAGATGAAGCACAATGCGTAGAAGAAGATAACTTCATCTTAAAATTAAGCGTAGAACAAGACTTAAAATAAATAGATTTTCATGTCAATACATTTTATTTATTTATTTATCAAATTTGCAGTTTTTTATTTAAATTTTCACAAAGGAAATGTTTATTTACACGGCTTTATGGTGTGGGGAAAAAAACACAGTCGGACGCCATTATAGATTTCAGCTCGCGCACCCCTTAGTGGCAGCTCGCACATCCCTGGTCTATTCTATCATCGGGATCTACAGGGAATGTCTGCTTTAGAGGAACGAGACAGGGTTGTCCAATGTCCCCATTACTCTTTGCGATCACTTTAAAGCCACTGGCTATCTGTCTTAGATCAAATGCACGTATCACTGGAGTCACAAGACAGGGCATCGAACAAAGGGTTTCATTGTATGCTGATGATTTGCTTCTCTACATTTCTAAACCAGCTTCCTAAATTCCCAATCTACTTTTAACTCTTGATCAATTTAGCCGTATCTCAGGCTACAAGCGTCTCACAAGCGTCTCACAAGCGTTCTTCTTTATGATCCAAACACCTCAAACTTGGATTCATCCGTCCACAACACTTTTTTCCAGTCTTCCTCTGTCCAATGTCTGTGTTCTTTTGCCCATCTTAATCTTTTTCTTTTATTGGCCAGTTTCAGATATGGCTTTTTCTTTGCCACTCTGCCGTGAAGCCCAGAATCCCGCAGCCGCCTCTTCACTGTAGATGTTGACACTGGTGTTTTGCGAGTACTATTTAATGAAGATGCCAGTTGGGGACCTGTGAGGCATCTGTTTCTCAAACTAGAGACTCTAATGTACTTATCTTCTTGCTCAGTTGTGCAACGTGGCCTCCCACTTCTTTTTCTACTCTGGTTAGAGCCTGTTTGTGCTGTCCTCTGAAGGGAGTAATACACACTGTTGTAGGAAATCTTAAATTTCTTAGCAATTTCTCGCATGGACTAGCCTTCATTTCTAAGAACAAGAATAGACTGTCGAGTTTCAGGTGAAAGTTCTCTTTTTCTGGCCATTTTGAGCGTTTAATTGACCCCACAAATGTGATGCTCCAGACACTCAATCTGCTCAAAGGAAGGTCAGTTTTGTAGCTTCTGTAACGAGCTAAACTGTTTTCAGATGTGTGAACATGATTGCACAAGGGTTTTCTAATCATCAATTAGCCTTCTGAGCCAATGAGCAAACACATTGTACCATTAGAACACTGGAGTGATAGTTGCTGGAAATGGTCCTCTATACACCTATGTAGATATTGCACCAAAAACCAGACATTTGCAGCTAGAATAGTCATTTACCACATTAGCAATGTATAGAGTGTATTTCTTTAAAGTTAAGACTAGTTTAAAGTTATCTTCATTGAAAAGTACAGTGCTTTTCCTTCAAAAATAAGGACATTTCAATGTGACCACATACTTTTGAACGGTAGTGTATATTAAGGAGAAAACTTCTGTCTTTCCCTCTAAACCTCCTGCCCATGACTTTGATAATCTTTCGTTGGGTATTATATCATGCTTGTATGAAAGAGTATGTTCTATTCGTAAATCACCAATCCTAACCATTAAAGCAGCATGGGAGGTGCACTTGGGTTTTGTGTTTTAAGATGACTTATGGGATAAAATTCTTAACAGAGTACATGGCTCCTCACTTTGTGCCAGGCATGGATTAATTTAGTGTAAGGTCTTATATCGCACTCACTGGACTAAGGCTCGGTTCTCTAAAGTATATCCTAGTGTTAGTCCAGACCTGCCTCACTGATTCATATGTTCTGGTCATGCCCATCACTTCAGCAATACTGGACCACAGTTTTTCCAACCTTGTCAAAAGTCGTCCAGTTGTCCATCCAACCTAACCCATTAACAGCAGTGTTTGAGGTTCTACCTGACAGAGTTATTCTGCCACGGAACTTTTCATTCCTCACTTTGGTGAAGAGGCGTAGAAAACTCTTGTGCTGGAAACCACCATTACCCCCATCGTTAGAAATTTGGATCAAAGATGCTCTACACTTAAGATTAAATTTACCTGACGTGGGTCCACGGCAAAAAAGTTTAAGATCTGGCAGACATTTTTGATTATATCCAGTCACTGCAGACCCACAATATGCCCACTCAACTTTAATAATACTATTTTACAGCTACAAATATCTACATCCAACTACAAATATCCATCCATTTTCCTACACGCTTATCCCTGTTGGGGTTGTGAGGGGTGCTGGTGCCTATCTCCAGCTGTCAATGGGCGAGAGGCGGGGTACACCCTGGACAGGTCACCAGTCTATCGCAGGGCAACACAGAGACAAACAGGACAAACAAGCATTCTCTAAGGAGAATTTATAGTAGCCAATTAACCTAACAGTCATGTTTTTGGACTGTGGGAGGAAGCCGGAGAACCCGGAGAGAAACCAGGTGTCAGGGTGCAGTTTGCCTGCTGCACCCTTGATATTTCCCGGCACCTACCACCTCCCATACAGCCCAGCTTTCCGCTCCATCACTGATCAGTTCCACCTGCCGCAGTTAATCATCCCGGACTCATTCCACCTGTCAAGCAGTATACTTAAGGACTCCTCAGCCAGCTCTTCCCCGCCGGAACGTTGCCGTTTATCTGCCTGCAACTTTGGTCTCTCTGCCTGCAACCTTCGTCACGCTGCCAGCGAGCTCCGTTCTTCCTCCTTCGTCTCACGTCGCCTCCCTCATCGCCTCCTTTGCCTCACGCCTGCCTGCCGGCAGCTCTCCCTGCGCCTAAGGACTGTTGTGGCTGTGCTGCTGGTCCCACCTCGATCCCAGCGCTCACTCACCTGCCCAGGAGGCTTCCTGGTTCCCAGCGCCTACTGGCTCCGCAGCTCAGCACCCACGGTCCGCCTGCTACAGCCGTCACCGTCCACCTGCTCCTGTCTGGTGCAGCCCTCTGGTTTCTATCATCCACTATCCATCATTCTTTCAATAAAACTCTTAAATGAACCTCAGTGTGTGGCTGAATCCAGGTTCACAAACGCAGTACCTGACACCAGGGAGTTCTCAAGGAGAACATACAAACTCCATGCAGAAAGAGCCAGGGTTGGACTTGAAGCCAGGACCTTCTTGCCTGCAAGGCAACAGCACTACCCACTGCGCTACTGTGCAGCCCAGCTACAAATATAATTTCAGTTATAAACTTATGCTTGACCTTTTTCCTTTTTTTTTTTTTTGTTTTTTTAAATGCATCTCTAGTTTATCAAACCCTATTGAGTACTTACCGGCCCACTTGCTTTTTTATTTTATTTTTTGCACTATGAAGACCTAGTTTGCTTATTATTTTTATTTTTTTGTTTTGGTACATTGCACATGACTAGTAAATCAACAACTAGAAACAACACAACCAAATCATCACCTTCCTCTACTGTGTTAGAGTGAATAGTTAGAAAGTACAGATATGATGTATTAGTTGTTTTGCCTAATCTCGTCACGAGGTTCGTTGTTTATGGTTTGTGCAGATGTTACTTTCTGACCCAAATGATGGTGTTCTTCAATCAATGTCTCTTATTCCATCTTCTTCTCTTTGTGCAGTAATTGAGTTTAAAGCCCCAGTGTGTAAGCCGCGGAGTATCATAAATGTGACAATGTCAACATGTCCTCCATGTATTTGGTACCAAGCTACAGGTAATACCTACGGTCATCGTGTGAAATGGTTTTCGGCACTGCTGCCAATTCTGCTTGTTTTTTTTTTGGGGGGGGGGTGAGGGGGGGGGGGTGTAAATTTGCTTATAAATTCCATGAGTCGCAGTTTTGTGGGCTCGTTTCTGAATACGTAGTCGCTTATTTGGGCTCTAAAAAAGCAACTATAAACACAAATAAGAGATCTGTTCTTGTTGCTGCACTATGGACACCGTGAACCGGCCTACTCAAATATCCCTCCACATACACACATACTCCCTGAGAGGGAGACAACAAGATGAACAAACTGGTCGTCTGTGCCGGGAGGACATAGTAGCTGCTAGACGACACTGTCCTGTTTCTAACATAATGCCAAAATAAACTTGACTGTTATATTGAATTAAGTCCATTCAATTAACTTACCTGTCTAGCAGAAAGCCTGCAAGCTCCTCATCCATGTTTAATCCCCGGTCCCTCATGAATTGTCTTCACCTGGTAATAATAGCTGTGCCGATATGGACTCTTGTTTTCTCCCAGTTATTACTTCCTTTTCTTTTCTTGGTTGCTTTCTCTTCCCTCTACCTGGGTAAAGAGTATTGATGGTTCTCCATTTCAACAGAAAACACAAATAGAATGATCTATGATTGTCTTTGCTTGTTTTATACTAGACAGGGAAAACGCATATGGCTGACAAGTTTGTCTCCTTTCGGAGAGTGTAATCAGAAATGGCGACGCAACATGGTAGCTCCCAGTGAGTGCACCGACACCTATGTATCTATAAACAACAAATTCTAAATTTTGAGAAAGCTTTCCTTTTTGATGTGATGTTATTAAATTTTTCCACAAGATGTATCAAGCAATACTTGATTTTTGCTAATTAAAAGCCAAATTAATCACACACCGTCCCTTTAATATGTAGCATTCAGACTGCAGTGTGTACAGTCTGGGAAACACTGCAGTCGAACTGCAGGAACAGTAATTTCTCTTATCTTTTCATGCCCTGGTCAACCTGCTTTGTAGCCTGTAGTTGGGCAATTTTCAAATGTCTTGAATGTTGCAATTTATGAAAAATCCCTCATATGAATGTTGCATTCTAATTTGTTTGTATAGGTCCTCATGATTATCATACCCTTTCCAGATTAGAAAATAATAAGATTATTGCTGAATCCTTTCCTTATTTCAGTTATGTCAGCACAAACTTCTGAAGTTGTACTTGCCAAAGCTTCACTGTTTACTCTCACGTGATTAACTATACGGTTATGTGTAAACTGTTGTAACAAAAAAATTTTTTTTTTACCTGATATAGATCTCATCACTCAACTGTCAAAACGTATTTCTATCCACCCCACTTTGCTACTGTTAACTTTTTATTCCGTTGCGGGGTTATCTTAACTCTTTCCGAGGCATCATCTGAAATTCTAATGAAGCTCAGCCAACATTCTATAAACACCATCCAGCCTGGAGACGTGTGCAGATTTGTTGGAGATTAAAAGTCTAAATCAGCAAGTTGCTTGAGAGTCAACCCAAGAGAAGAGATCGTAGTGCTTCAAGGCAATGAGTCAAAGAGGAAGAGAGGGTAGAGATAAAAACAAATTTTAGATTGGGTCCAGGTAAAGACGAGCCAGAGAGGGAGAGAGAAGGACGAGCCTAAGAGAAAAAAGTGTTAAAAAGTATTTAAAAGTAAAGAAAGACAAGCTTGTTATGCAACGTTTAAGTCTGTGTAGTGCGATCCGGATGTGGAGTGAGCGGAGAAATGCATCCTGATCAAAGAGCTGCAAGCATGCTCAGTGTGTACAATCACTCTGAGATCTTAATTGATTTGAATGAATGAATCTAATTTTCTGATGCCTCTATAAATAGAGTTATACTCTTTTTAAATAGTTCACTTAAACATGTGATTCATGTGGTTTTGACATTCAGAGGGGAATTACAACATTGGCAGACTGCTTTCTAACCTTTATATTCTGAACTCTTTTGTTCTCATGGTTTCGATTGTTTACATTCCCATTATGGCTCTATTAAGCCTCCCTAAAACAGTCCCAGAAACAGGGGGCGATCAAAAACAGAACAAGGCACGCAAAGTGGACAGATGAACAGTAGCTTTTATCAACTTACTATGCTTTTGGGTGATGACAAACAGGATTATGTGGAACAGTCTCTGTGACTCTCAAACTGCAACACATCATCACACCTACAGATAGTTCATGAGGGAAGTGGCCGAGTGTGAACAAGTGGCCCTTGGCTGAAGTTGTCAGGTCAGTTCTGCTCTGTGTGGTACTGAGGGCTACACATATCAGCTTTAGTAGTAAAACAGAAGAGTAACTGTGGACATCAATTTTGAACACAAATTTGCCAGAAACTCTCAAAGGGATTTAGGTCTGGACTTTGACTGGGCCATTCTAACACATGGAAAAGGGGTCATTTAGGGTCATTGTCCGTCTGGAAGGGAAAACTCTGTCCCCCGATCTGAAGACTTTTGCAGCCTCAAACACCTTTTCTTTTAGGATGGCCCTGTATTTAGCTGCATCCATCTTCCCCTTTACTGTCCCTGAAAAGCATCCTCATAGCAAGATGCTCCCACCACTATGTGTCAACCTCTAATCAGTGTACAAAAAAAAAAAAATTGGGTAGCTCCTCCGGACGGGATCTTCTTTGTTGAAATGTTCCGTCTCTTCTCCGAGACTTCTTCAATCTGAGAAGCTACAGGTAAATTCAGCCTTAAAAGCAGTACCCCTGCATAGTGGCTCAACAAGTTTAAGTGTGACAATCAAAACTCGTTGCAAAAGAGGACCATAAGGATACTGATCGATCATTAGTGCTCTGATGACCGCTTATTGTTCCCAGGGAGCTGAGTCATGGACCTGGAGGCCATCACCCCTGTTACACGGGGGGGGTTCTTCACAAAAATCACTTTCTGTATTCTATTTCATACCACTATTCCTCTCTATCCAGGATGACAACATCTTCATCCCTAAAAGAGATACCACTGGCCTGTAGAGGAGTGTAAACCACAGAATCTTGGTCTGATGATGTTGTTCTTCTGTGTTAGGCCATCCTTTTGGATGGCTCTAATCAGTATATTCAGGGTTAGATCTGACGTTGCTTTTCTAGCTGTGGCTCAGTGGGAAGAGTCATGTTGAAATTGGAAAGTGTCATGATTTAGGTTTTTGTTTGGACTTTCTGGACTGATTTTCCACCCTTTGCTCCACTCCTCTCAGTCATCAGTCACTATCCAATCAGCTCAGTCACCTCCCATCCACCACTCAGCACCAGATCAACTCCCCCTGCTGCTACTAATTAGTCCCAACTCTGCTAATCTGTCACCCTGCCTTTATATACCTGCCTCACTCATCCACTCCCTGCCAGAACGTCTCGTCTTGTATCTAATGCACTGCTGCTTTGATGTTTCATGTTTCTTTCAGCTTATTCCTTGTAACTCTTCCAAGAATTTATGGAATGCACGATTAATAGTTGCTCTATCAAACAGGGGTGCTGCCAGGACAAATGCCCTATGACAAAAAATTTAAATCATCCTAAAACCTGATGTAAATATATAACATTTTCTGTTTTTGGGGGTGGGGGTCGGTGTCAGTCTGGAGCCCTTAGAATTGTCCAAACCTTTCTCCCCTATATACTATTAAAAGACTCACTTGGTCCATCAAACCCTACAGCTCCACCAGAGTCATGGGCCTCTTCACTGTTACTCTGACTGATGCCCTCTTTCTCCAGATAATGGGTTGTGGCCTCCACACAACAGCTGTGTTGTTACTGAAATTATCTGGACTCTATTTACAGAGCAGGTAACTTCTGAAGACAATTGGCCACACTCTATTTTACTTAATGATATCCAATTAAAAAGAGCTGAATAAATACATGAATACTCCACACTTTTCACATTTTTATTTGTGAAAAGCCCAAAAGAATTGTGTACAAGTATCATTGTTCCTCCGATTAACACATTTATACTACTTTCTGTTGGCCCACCACATACAATCCCAATAAAATAAAACCTAAGATTGTGGTAGAAACGTGACAAAATGTGGGCAGGTTCAAGGGTTATGAAAGTTATGCAAGTCAAAGCAGATTGTGCCTGGGAATGATGCCTTGAGTTGATAGATCATACACCGTCTTCACCGTCTCATGGGAATGAACAGAAATACTCTTCACAAGAAAGAATGAAAATATCCATGGGTATAAATATCTTAAAGTGTGCAAACAAACACATTTGTGGTGTTAAAGATTATATCATGCAACTGGAGCACTTTAAGAGCCAAAGAGTCTAAATGTGACCATATTGCATGGATGTGGTGCAGCAAAACGGCCTCCGGTTATGTACAGCTGGCTGAAATGTGTCCTAAAAAAAAAAAAATTAAAAAAAACATTGAAGGACAGGCATGGACGCCGGACACGAAAATGATAGACTACTTCTCTTTAAATCAGTTTCTGAAAACCGCAACCTAAGTCAAAGAACTTGCAGCATGTTTTCTCTACTTTATGTGTAATGTGCTTAGAAAACAAAACTATAATTGACCTAAATTGGACTTTGTGGGTCAGCCCTGAAAGAAAACGGGAAATTGTCTTTGGCCAGGAAAAGCCTTATCTGTCCGATTTCTAAGAAGTTAAGATCAGGGCAAATCTAGGATAGAATATGTCATTTAAATAGAAATATATGTGTAAAAATGTATTTAGAAATTCTGACATTTTTCTTTTAAAGGGGAAGGACGATGAGGCATCTGTTAGCCTTGTTGTCTTGCAGGAATCCTTGCATAGAAGATGGATGGATTTCTTTTAGGAAAATGGAAAAATGGATTAAAGTCTGGAAAGTCTAACAATTTTCTATACACAATTTTCTTTCCTCCAAACTTTTTTAACGACTGCAAAGACTCTGCTCGAGGTAGTTAGAAGGCCCCTAACAAAACTCCATCTAGGGCTGCATAAAACCTTTGGAGTGACTCTGTAGACTAGAATTAAAGAGAGCAGTGTTGCAATGGTAAAACAATTTTCCAATTAAAGCCAAAAACTAATAATTTCTAATGTTGGGTCCTTCTGGTGACCATGCCATGAATGTCAGAACATATTGGTGATAAAATCAAAATATAATCCCTTGAGTGCTGAAACTTGTAAGCCTAAACAGTAGCTGTGATGGCTTTGTACAACTTCAAATCTAACACCAGCTCCTTGTATAGTGTGAGTTATTTAATTCAGTCATTAATCTTTTTATGTATTGTTTATATGGGTCTACAGGACGCTGACAGACCTGTTGAAGCACCAGGGAAGTGAGGCGTGCTCGGTAGAAAATACCACGGATGATTCGCCCAGCGGAGGGAGAGCCAACGGCGTTTCAACAAGGATGCTGCGCAGTAGGAGTGGTGAGTGCAGAATGAGTGTCTGGCAGCATCATTTCACTAATCTAAAACTTTAGTTTAAGTACATTTATTATGGGGGGGTAACATTTTTAGCTGCTATTCAAAAAGGAGAAACAAGAAAAAATACTAAAGTTTGCAACTGAGCAATGATTAAAAAGTTTGAAACAACAGGAACTGTGACACATAAGGCTGTAAAATGAAGATAATGGTGGGGGAGTTCAAAAAAAGTCATAACAACTATTCATTTTAATGCTTTTCTATAACTCTATACCAATGATAATCATTGTTAATTGTGAAATCTGATTCTAAGGGTGTAAAACTACAGAAAAGTTTAGCAAAAGTGATTTTTTTTCTATACATCTTCTCACAGACACTGTAACTAAGACTTCCAATAAATAGATATATTGGAAAAGAAGTAACACAACTTTAGAGGAGCTCATTAAGCTCCTGTACCTGGAAGTAACAAAACAAATCCCCACGGTCATGCTTCCACTGTTTCTATGCAATCTTTCACCCGCCGCTTATTGTGTGACATGATGTAAAGAAATAGAAGTGTCGAGGCTAAATTTCTGGGGGAGGGGTTCATAAGAAAATAGACAATTTTATTATTGTTTACAGCTGGTAACCTTACAGGAAATACACAGTGTGGCAAAGTGTCGGTCTTGTGATTCTTAACAGGTAATAACATCTAATCTCTTTAAAATTTAACATCACTGAGGTGGAAGTTCAGATCCTTAAAATAAAACAAATCAACACTAACGTTTCTTTAAAAGTGAACATGAACTTCATAATCCGGCTATATACATCCAAATGATCACAGTAATCAGGAAGGCCAACTTTGTCTTAGGACCCATTGCAGGTGGTGGGAGACAGAAGGAATAACATCAAAAATAACATCACTGATGGACGATGTCTTCCCCCCATGCATGGACCTGGAGAGCTCCTTATGTGACAGACTGCTGCATCCTAGATGCTGGTCTAGAAAAGACATATTTCCCATTTTAATAGAAGTTTTCCTAAAAATGCATGGCTTTTTTTTCTTAAATGGGTTGATAAACGATTTTCTCAACAGAAGAAAAAGTTACGGTAATAGCAATATAAGCCTAACAGTGAATGAAACACGTCAATCATCTACATGTGGATATTTTTTGCCCTAACCATGTTTTTAGGAACACATCGTTGAATGAATCCGCCCACTCTGTCCTAGACATTTGCCATTTCTACTCCAAAGTCTGCATCAGTTGCAGATATATATTAGGCAAACGGGTTGGGCGAAAATGTAGTAGAAATGTTCCCTAACTGAGCTACAGGACAAAGCAGCTTACAGGCGAAAAGAATTGGATTTTCCATTGCAGATGGAAAAGCAGACATAGCTTTGGAAAAAGTTCTGCTCATTAGACACAGTGACTGAACCCATTTGGACTGCTGTTAAAGCGACTGCAGCTGATCGTTGTGTCCTGACGTCTTCAAAAATATGGAGAGAAGCTAATCTTGTTGTCACAGGGGGGTGGGGGAGGAAGTGTGTCAGTGGAGCTTTCTATACACTGTTTAAAGTTATTTAATGTTTATTTAAATAACTCTGTTAAGTATTGTCTGGTGATAATAATAATAATAGAACTTTATTGATCTCACAATGGAGAAATTCACTTCTGCATTTTAACCCATCCCCTTGGGGAGCAATCAGGGGTTAATGGTCTTGCTCAGGGATCCAGAGTGCAGGCAGTGAGGATCGAACCGGGTACTTGCATCCTTCTCTGAGCGCAAACGCACTGCTCTAACCACTAGGCCACCACTCCCCTATGATCAACTCTTAAGCTGATATCAGGACAATGGTTGAAAGGGATGAATTCGAGCACTAGCTATCTTTTAACAGCAAACTCTGCACACACATAGAATAAAGGAGTGACAACTTCTCTTCAAGTTCAAGAATTTAACAGAAATAAAATCCAGTGAACATCACTATATAATGCTGTTTATCTGAATTAACACAATATTTTGATTAACAAATCCTCTCTACTAGGCTAGTGAAACTTAACTAAACTACTAAGCAAATTGAAGATAAAAATAAACTAAGCTAAGGAACTATTTACATGCAAAAGAACACAAAAGACAAAACAAAAGTCGATCATAATCAGAATAATTCAGTGAATCCTGTTCACTGCAGATCTGATTTAAAAAAAAGGCATGGAAGGGAGTTAAATTAGCTTAACCTATTTAGAACATTTGGCATGTTTTCAATCCATTCACAATGCGAGTCCTGAGTTAAACAAAACATTATTTGATTAGCATTTTGTTTAAGTCAAAGAACCAAAGTTCATCTCAAAGAATGTGAATTGAGGTTAAATTAGCTTCACTAATTCAGAACAACATTTGGTATATGTTTCAACCCATTCACAATGCAAATCCTGAATTACACAAATTAATTTGAGGAAATAATATTTTAAAGAATAGTTTGCTCAGTAAAATCATTTAAACTTTATGAACGGCCGATCTTATTAATGCAATTCTACCTCCGGGCGCTAGGGGGCTCTGCTGTGATCGGTCGCTAAAATCGGTTACTCTTAAAGTTAACTAAAAGCCTTTAAATCGACATTAATATTCCATATTAATGTGGGAATAAGGCTCATAGCACAATCGAATGATGGCGGAGCGAAACCAAGCAAGCTTTATGCTTTAAAATGGCTTTTGTAAAATAACCGGAACCGGAAATTACCAAAAGCTAAATAGCATTTTGGCTAGCGGATTTTCGGCGCTGACTTTAAAAGCTTCGGCTTTTATTTTAGTCATAATGAGTGGCCGGATAACAAACATTAATATCCCATCAATGTATGAAACCCCTGTGGAGATAACGTTTGTTATAACCGTAAAACACATTTAAAGGCATACTATGCAACATTTTTCAGTTAATTAATGTGTTCCATACCGTTTTGGATGATTAAATGAGTCATTTCAGGTTGAACATAGGTTTTCTCGGCCGCCCTGGTGGTCTGTAGGGGAAATACCGTACTTGCAACTGCAGGAGCCCTCGGCCCGCGCCCACAGGCTCAGAATCTCGTGCATCGCGAGAGTCGGTCTTGCTTTACGGCGAGAACTGCTACACGCCCCCAGTGAAACGCATGCTCGGTGCTAGCGCAGTGGCAATATTTGTGCAGTTATCATGGCGTAACCGGCGATAAAACAGCAAAAGCCCATGTCGGAGCAGGCAAGAAAGAGGAAAGGGGCTCTGGACAGAGAGAGGAGTCGTACACGGGTGAACATCGGGCAAGCTTTTTCCGAATGGCGAGAGCTAAAAGAGAAAGAAGGCTGCAAGGCTGACGCAGACCTCACGTTTCTGCTGATGCGATTGTAAGTAACATTGGAATGGTTATTCTCTCTCTGTGCATGTTCATACTTTCACTGTGTTAAGCCGGGCATACACTGTACGAGTTTTTCAGTCGTGGTACTTGTATACATCTCAAACTGTGCGACGGAACCGCGGGGTTTAAAAGTTCACCGCTCATCTGTGTGCTGATCTGTTTTCTCAAACTGTGCGACGCGACGCTCGGACGCGGCTCGGGAGGCACCGGGCGTCGGGGGGAACGGAGGGGAGAGAGGAAAGACGAGACGCCCCAGCGGCCGCGCGGCATACGGAAACAGACGGCCAGCGTGTCGCGCGGACCGGAACACTCGCCCTCCCCAACCCCCCCGCGAGCCGACGTCCGGGCCCAGCGGGTCCCGGGCCCGGCGGAGGTCGCTTCAGGGACGTCCGCTCCCCTCACTCCACTGGCGGGGACGGAGAGAAGGGGAGGGCGCCCCCTCGTAGCTCTGCTTGAACAACAGGATGGTGATTCGTTGCGTTCGCCTGTCTGCTAAGCTCAAAACAACCGCGCCTGGCTTGACGGAGAAACCAGGAGAACAGCTGAGCATCTTTACGACAGTGCACTTTTACTTTCGCCCTCTGGGGGGAGGCTCACTGGAAAATCAACCCCGGTTGCATAGTATACCTTTAAACCATATCAGCAGACCTCTCAACTTTTATCAAAAGTTAAGAGTGAGATTATGCTAATTTTGGGGGCGGGGCTTGTTTGGGGGTGGGGCTAACTGGACCCTGTTAGCCAGTGCAGTCAACTCCATCTCATTTATATCCCACCAGACATTGAAGTAGACATGTATTACTTTTGTTAAAAAGAGAAAAAGACGTGTTAATACTTTATTGTTCAGTTAGTGGATTAAAACATAAAAAACACACACTTGTTCAAATAATACTGAATAAAATAAAGTAGTTTTAAGTTATTGACCGAATTATTACACAGTTACAGATTCATCTATGGGTTTGTTTCATTGTAGATCTATAACCTGATTGGTGAATCAGGCTGTGTTTCATCAAGCCTATACAGTCTGACATTTTCCCCTCAGCAGCAACACTGAAGCACACAGAGGCTCCCGCTGCGTCTTTTACGCACGATCCTGCTGCTGATGTCTCCCTCTTTTCAGCTCAATGCACTTCTAGACTGTTACAGTTTATAACCATTATCATCACCTTTCACAGCGACAGGTTTCTCATCTCAGTCGCCGTGCTGACCAGACAAATCTGTATTTGTCTCGTCAGTGCGCTCTGGGTGGTGAGGTGGGTGGATTTTACCCCCGTTGGTGCGCTGCGTGCGAGGGATAAGCAGTGGAGAAAATGCATAAATAAAGACTGTAAAGGGCTCCTTTAGAGGAAACAGGGGGACTGACGGGTCTGAGATCAAGCCCCTGATGTTACAAGTTCTTAAAAATGACCCTTAAAAGTGCGCACCAAAATTACATGTAACGTAATTTTGCGCACCTGAATTAAAGCGCAAGGCAGCACCGAAGCGCCACTGATTCTATGTTGTTAAAAACAAGAGCATGAAACACAGCTACTAACTCTCCTATTGACTTTAACTGGCACACTTTGCTACGGATGTGAGGACATTAAACGTAGTGATTCACGTTTTGAATGGTGAGAAAAGCAACTGGGTCCGAGGAAAAGGAGGGGGGAGAGGAGCAAGCGCTGAGGCACAGAAATACGGTGCATGTAGTTAAAAAATGCAGAATTAATAAAAACGAAACTGATAAACAGACTAGGTGGCCATTTAAACTGCATTTGGTTAGCAGAACTGTTTTATGATCCAGAGTGCAGCCATGCCTGGTTCTGAATGAAGGCAATATCTGGCAGCAGCTCTTCCCCCACCCCCTTTCCTCCTGCGTACGCAGTACAGGACCGTACCGGCTTACTTTCACCACTGGTTAAGACTAAAATTATTCATAACTCTGATCGCTCTGTTAACACGAACTGCAGCAGGAATTACGGATGGCCACAAACTGTGAAAGAAGCGAAACAGCTCAGCAGAAGGCGGAGTTTTGTCGTCCGCAGCCCAGATGGGCTTTGTGATTTTTATGCGTGAGAAATGCCATGTGTTGCGTGTGAGCGTGTGAAGTCAGTGAAATGCGTGTGTCACGCGGTCAATGCGTGAGAGTTGAGCGCCCTGCATATCAGCAATGCCATGGAACCGGATGCTAGCATAGGCTAATTCCGTTAGCCCTTAGAATCATGCACAACGCATCACACAACATTTCCAAATTAACCATTTAACTTTCCCGTTTGTGTCTCTGTCCAACCTGTCGGTGCCTCATGTGAGTTCGGTCCACTTTGGTCGTCCAAGGAAGGCAGTGAAAAGGGAAAACGTCATTTCAGCAGCAGACTGCGGCCATGCAGCTATGGGCTAGCCTGTGGCTCTGCAGCCTAGCAGCAGCCACATGTGGTCAGGATTGGAGGCCCGATGTCCTGCAGACAGTCCCCGACCCGGTTGCAGTCACGATTTCAGCAGGTTCTCCTCAGCATTTGAAAGCGGGCCCTTTTCTGGCTTTTCAGCTCCGTCTGGAGTCTGCATTCCTGTAAAGGCTGAGAAGAAATAAACAAAGTCGTTTCTGGCATGGCGGAATTCCTTTACTCCTGCGCCTGACGCTGAAGTTAAGACAGCAGACTTAACTCTGATTTGCCCAGTCATGTCTACGGGCGAAGAGAGATTTCTCCAAGGTGCTGGACGGTGCGTCTTTCAGGCCCATCGTGGTTTAGGCCCGTCTCCCTCCTTCTATGTCTGAGGCAGGTAGAAAGTGAAGGCCGGGTGGCAGCCCCCTCAAGGGCAGTGACGTGCAGTCAGGGGAGGCAAAGAAAATATATAATGATGATAACATAATATAAATTGTGATTCACTCAGTCATTTGTAATAAAGCGTTAATTTTTCATCTAATTTCATAAATTTTTAGCATATTTTATTCAAAATCACAGAATTTTGGCTATTTTCCATGTAAATCCTTGGTGGCGCTTGATAGCGATGCCGGTGAGGCTGCAGCGAGCTTGGCCTCCCCTGGGATTGCACATTCCCATGTTAACTGCGCTGGCTTCCATTCTGTGAATGCATCTTCCTGTCTCTAGATCATAAATTCAATTGTTCAAACAGTTATGAACTGATTTTCCATAATTTGATGTATGTGGATAACTTATTGTGTTTTGGTCATCTAACTGTGTGCAGATAACATGTTTTCGTGCTGCTGTGCGATCATAAACGGCAAAGAACTGGTTGTAGGTGAGCCCGGCAGTTCCTTGGCCTCTAGGCAGGGGGCGCTCAAGGGGCACCGCTCGTGATTCCAAAACTGTAAAGTGACAGCAAGTTATGGATGTATTATTAGCGAGTTATGCTGAACAAGTAAAGCACTAAAAAGACTCAAAACATACAGCTGGAACAGGACTGGTCAAGGAAGAATTTTCTCCTAGACAGTGATCTCCATAGAGACTGAGAGACTTTTAAAACTGAAGAAGATAAAGAGAACTTTTACGGGAAAGTATTCGATATTCTTTGTGCAGACAGAGCGCCACATGGGCTTCATTTATAAGCAGAGGTAAGACAGCGATAGTTTTTCATGTTTTGTTTTTGTAATGAAATGTGCGTTATGTGGGGTATAGTTTTTGAATGTGTTACAAATACAGACATCCACCATAACTCATAAACTGTTGCCAATCAAATGACAAATAATTTATTTTTTTTCCTCAAAGAATCAATATTTTTTTCATGCCTCTTGGTGAATTTACTTGGCACAATGTAGGTGATGTAGGTATTCAGCACTTTGCAATGAGTCTACTCTGTAGAGTGTATATATTTGTAAATCTGACTCTGATGATATCAGTGCCTCACCAGCTATGAATCCTACCGCACGTCACTGCTCAAGGGCTCCAGCAAGAAGAAGCAGACTGCTCTGTCCTGTGGGAGGAAGGTTTTATTGCAACAGGGAACCCCTGCTGAGAGGGGAGGTCCTTTGTGCATGTAAGGGTCCCAACTCATGTTGCTCCCAATCCAATCTGATTTTATTTTCTCATCATGGCTCAATGGCACTACACAGGTGTAGTTTGTATCTACAAAAGTATGAGCTACATGACGAGGCCAATTTTTGGGGTTTATTTCTACCCTGGAAATGTGATATTGTCCTGATAGCTGCAGTGCAAGTGTGCTATCGTAGTAGTATTTCTTTTTTTTTTTTTTCAAAGAGGGTATTTTTCTGTTATTTGTCATTTTCCTGTAAGAACTCTACATGGGGGCTTCCTCTGAATTCCTCCTTTTAAAACCCAAACTTCCCCCACTCATTCTCCTTAATCCATTAATGTGCCACATTACTAATATTTCACTTTGAAATGAAAAGTTTGACATGTCAGAGAAGTCACAAATCTGTGGAGTCACATCTTTGAAGACTCAGTTTTGCAATTTGGGCCTGTTATAATCTCTGTACAGGAGGCAAATATTTGGACTGAGAACCTCTAGCAAGCGTGACTCAGTGCTGAAAGAAGGCTTGAAGCAAAAAGCAATGACCTAAATATGAAAAGACAACTGCAGAAGTAGAGTGACCTAGTAATAAGTCACACTTGATGACATAGATTTCACCTTTTTCTGTTTTTCATGCAAGTTTTCTTTTTCTTTTTTTTTTTGCATCACACTGCCCTTTATTGCTGTCCCCACGGCATGCACACATAAAACATACGCTATGAAGAAATGCTTTTTCATGGTCTTGATCACTAACAAAAGACCAGTTCAAAGCACAGCCAGATGACGTAGGTCTGTGTTTTATGTGTGTGAGTGGGTCTGAGAGAGAGACGGAAATATGTATGAATGCCTATGCAACAAAATAGTCTTTTAAACTGAAAATTTAACTCATGATAGTTAACTTTTTTAGTTGGTGTGTGTGGAGTACTTATGAGTTGTCAGTACCCTACCTGCAGAAGGCAGCTGTTAGAGTGATCTGTCAGGGAGCAATTTTTTAGGGGAGGTCAAGATACGGTAACTGAGTAGACTACATTAGGCTTATATGAAATCACTTTAGCTTTTTTGGTAACTAAAATACCCCACCAGGTTAGTTGACTAAGTATCCCTGTTATTCTTTTCAGCTAGATGCAGTTAGAAGCAGAAACATTAAAATTAATAATAAAGAAACTGACATGATTGATACGTATTTAAGGCATCAAGGTAAAAAATAAAATAAAGCACACTTTATTGTCTTAAGTTTCCATTTCTTACTGTAGACAGGCTGTTTTGACAGGTGGCTCTTTGGCTATATTCACAGTGCAGGTCCGTTTTTTTTTTTTTTTTTGCTGAAATCTGAGGTGGCCATCCATACTACTATTAAATGCGACTGCCATCAGACTTCTGTCTGAATGGTTGAAGACTGCAAAGTGACCCGCGTGCGCAGCGTCTCTCGAGACGTCGCACAGCAGCGTGCTGTTTACGGAAGTAATGCTGAAAGTAATTGTTTCTAGAAGTGCTCAGTAAAGTTTTTTTTTAAACAAACTCTCAAAAATATACAAAAAAAAAACATGGATACCAGCCGGCATCTCTCCTTGTTATTATTGGAAAGCGGTTGAGTAATAGGAGCCGATAATATTAAGACCACATCATTGCAAAATAACGGTATGAAGAAAGTAGCACAGCTGTTAATGTTTTCTTTTATAGAGTGCTAACTGCTACTGCTGTGTGTGGATGTGCAAGAGCCAGAACAGTGATGTGAAAGATGGATAAAATGCTGTCCAGACTGCAGACGCCTTGAAAAATATCCTATACATATCCAAATTAGTACCACATATAGACCACAGGTTTGTGTGTGTGCTTTACCTCTGATTGCAGGGTGTGACTGGCAGGTGTGTCCTCACTGCTGGAGCTCATTCAAACCGATCAGGAGGAGCTTAAAGAAGAGCGGGTCCCCTTAGCCAGGTGCCAGATTGATGTTACATGCAGAGTGGTAATCAGGCCTCCCACAATTTCCTCATCGCTCCTCTGGTTGCTCCCCCCTGAATCTGCTGCTCGGACCTCTTCACACCTCCATCATCACACACCTGCCTGAGCAATGAAACACCATCAGCAATGCGCTCCATATAGCCGCCTTGAGTATTCTCAACTCTCTCCCTGAATCGTCTTCAGCTCCAACAACAGGAAGACTCCGTTCTTCTCCCAATAACGCACACTACCAAACATCACTTCATATAATGATCATTTACCTCGCTTCCTCAGTGTCATCCTGGAACCCATTCCTGGACCTGGAAGAAAGATTCACTGTTGTGTCAATTTACTGTTTAAACCTTCGCCTGTTGTTCGTGTTTGTTGTCTGCCCAAGTGTCTCATTGACAAACACTATGGCCCATATATCCAAACCAGCTTGATGCAGTTAACAGTGCCTTGATAAATCATTCATACCCCTCGAACATTTTGATGCTTTGTCAACAGAGCACCTTTTCCAACGTGTTTGCTGGGTTCCCACATGGATTTCTCCTTGCCATTCTTCCATAAAGGCCAGATTTCTTGAGTACATGACCTGTAGTTGTCCGGTCGACAGATTCTCCCACCAGAGCTGTAGATCACTCAGCTTCTTTGAATAATGAATGCTCTTTAATGTTCTCGAGCAGTACTCTGGGGTCTTGCTCCCTGTTCACTAATTAGGTGACTTCTGTGGCCATTTGGCTGCTCTAGATTTTATAAAGGGGGTATCAAAGCATATTGTATTTGTTAAGAACTTATATTTTCCTACGTATATTTTCCTTCTTTCTCACATTTTTTCTTGTTTTGTGTTGACCTATCACACAGAATAGCCCATAACTACAACATAATTTGACTGCAGTTTGGGAGAACATGTGAAAAGGTTCAAGGGGTATTAATACTTTTGTAAGTAACTGGAGAAGCTGATTTGCTGGTAAAATGCTCCCATGTTTTGACGTTGTGTGTCTCTGGGTATGGCTCTTGGTAGTAGGTAATGTAGAGGCTCAAGTATAAATCTTGTTACAATAAGGACTAACTCATTATTCCTCCACCCCTCTGGTTTTAGTATGATTTCCTAACAGAACAATCACTCGTCCTTTCTTTCAGTTACCCTCTGTTTCTTTCACTGTGTTCATGATTTCCACTCTGTGGGTCTCTTTTATGCCAGCCGATAAAGTAATTGATATTCACAAGTTGCTGCACAGCTGCATATTTCTCCATCCTCCCCAGCTTTCACAGTGTCAGAAACCCTCTGAAACTCTGTCCTTATTGCCATGCAATTTTATCATTGTGACATGACTTTTAAATGTGCACACATCTGACCTTGATCAGGCCGCGCCATATCCAATTCTCAAAATAAAGTCCATACACCTGGCAATTTTCTTCTGTGAGTTGAACACACCAGTGTATAGATTAAACAGAGACATAAAATTTAGCAGATCTTATGACTCTCTCCCAAATGACCTGGATCTTGTGTGTCCCTGTGAACATCCATGAGTGCCATGCATGCTTTCATCCACCCCTAGGGCAGACGGCAAGTGTACCGGGTGCATAAGTGGACTTCATTGATGCTAAAAGCCAGGGCTTTACTCCCTCACCAGTTTGTTCCATTGTTCATTAACCTCATCTCTTTTGGCATGAGGCTGGTTGACCATCAGGGATGTACCACAAAGTCACCCGCCTCATAGTAAAAGGGGGATGCTTTACAAGTCAAATTTGAACAGCACTGATGTGATGTTTCTATAGCAGTTTTCCTAGCCTCACGTGCCAGATCTGTCAAAAAAGTCAAAGAGCATGTGATAACATCCTCCCTTTATGCATCAGGTCATAAACTAACCTGCCACTTTTATAGATGCATATGTCCAGTTGCTAATCCAGATAAATGTGGTGAATAAATACGCAGATCAAACAGTAGAGCCTGTCTTTCCATGATTAACCTGATATTTTTCTTACTCAGAGCAACTGAAGGAGCTATTGCTGCGACTAAGTCTGTTATGTACCCTGTTTTTCATGGCATAGATTATACCACTGGTTTAGAACTTATCTGGTTAGCTGTGTTTCTCTCATAGTTGAAGTCACTCTTTACTTGTTCTTTAACATACAAAAGTAGGTTAAACCAGGTACCTCTGAGACACATTTATTTTATGACTACAGAAAAACTAAATGCATTCAATAAATTATTTTGGAACAGTATTTCCATTGCTTATTTGCAATATAATCAGTCAATAACATCTAAAAGTTGTCCATATGCTTTGTCATGTGCTCATAAATGTAAGGTGCATCTTTGATACTTTGTATCTCCTTAATAAAGCATTGCAAATGTGGTAGGAATTTAAATATGAGTTTAGAATTATAATTGGATAGACTGTCAAAATTATGTATTCAGTGTAGTTAATATGTAATTGGTAAAATAAATGCATTTGTTTTCAAGTCATGTCCAGAACATACGTTCAATAACTGCAATCTATGTTAACGTTTGCAGTCATGAAAGGAAAAGGAGCTATTTAATGTGGAAGGGACCAAGTGATATGAAAATCTTGCCTGTAAACAATACTTTTTTTTTTTCAAAATATTTAATCCTACATTCAGAGAGGATGGTAATAAGCTTGTGCTAGAAAAAAATCATAGACCATGCTTGACATGCATGCAGCTTGTTCAAGGTGTGTCAGCTGTGACCTTGTTCCAACTGTCTAGTCTACCCTACCTCTGAATCCGGGCTTCTGTGTTCTTTGTGTGTGTGTTCTGCATTCTGAAACCCACAGTCAATCGTATTACATCACCCCTCACACTGAGGCAGGTTCTGTTGGAGGACTCTTTCTGTTGAAGGGGAGTTTACTTTTCCACTGTTGCCCGATACATACTGAGCATGAGGGACTACTGCAAAGTTAATGACATGTTACAGTAACTTGTCCACTATAACTACGTGCTTGTTCAAGAGAAGGGATTGCTGTAAAGTTAGTGTCTCCATTCAGTCGGCTGGATTTCCTTAGACAGCAAAACGTTTTTAACCAATGCGAATAAAGAACTGAACTTGACTGCATTGTTTGATATCTAGAACCAATTGGAATGTATGTTATTGACTTACAATCTCTCTTTATAAACTGATTCAATTTACTGCATATTTCTGTACATAAATTGTCTTCTTTACATATGTAAAGTATCTTCACACTACATTTGTAGTGAATAAGACAATATGTAATATAAATGTAATGAATGGATTCACCCCAATCATATTAAATACGTTCAAATTCAGGTACTTGTACTGGTAAAAAGTGTAAGGAAGCATAGCCAATTGCATCAAGTTATTTTGTCGTAACAATTCATATTGAGCATGCAAGTGACGGCAGTAGAAAGGGATTCATCCGTTTTAATGGCAAGAACCCTCCTGAAGCACCAAGTTTAGTGAGAGTGGTACCTTGGAGCCAACAGGTGTTTGAGAAGACAGAGCAGAAAAACACAGGAACATTGATTCAGATGTACTTTCTATGTAAATGAAAACGTAAAGCGGTAATGGATGAAGTAGCTCATTCAGCAGCTTCATTAAAGGTGCCATGACATCACTGTATAAACCATTTAATGTAGCTGATATTGGTGAATATGTAAATTTTCCAAAGAAGTCTCACTCAGCGCCAGGGTCTGTGGCCCCCACTGGGGTGGAGCTTTGTTTTTGTTGTATTTTTTTTTAAAATAGTGTCCTGTCTGGCAATGTGGCAATAAGAATTGTTGTCTTAATGCCAAAAGGAGCCCAACAGATTTTACTTTCACAAGCGGTGCTGTACCGTTTTTGCCATAGTGCTCTGCTTGATTTATACATGCAAGTAGCTTTATTATAATTTATGCAGGGAATATTTCATGTTATATGGACACTAAAACAAGAAGGTAGAGAAAAAAAAGGAGAAAAGGTGAAAGAAAGAGGAGAGAAAATGAGACAATGATACACCCTCTGCCTGCCTCTTCACCTGCAAAGAGAGATGTAAAAAGAAAATCACAACCAGCTGATAACATATTACAGACACAATCAAGTAACGCCTTGATACCATCACTGAAGTATATACAGCATTAATCAATATGACTTGTATAAAGTGACAGCCAAAGATAGTAACAAGGGTCCTCTGCATGGAAGTGAGTCTGTAAACACCTGGATCCAAGCACCCGTAGGTGTCCGCGAGAATGGGTCCGCTCGTGCAAGGTTCATCCATGAGAAAAATGCTCAACAGTGGTTGTGAAGAGTCCCGAAAGAACGAGATCCCGTTCCCCCCTGGGCTCGGTCAGGGACCGAGCCCAGGGGGGAAAGGCCCCGCGAAGCAGCCGGTAGGAGCGAGCCGACACCCGCCTGGACTCCAATCCCCAGACACCGAGTACCACCAATGCACCAGCGGGCCAAGGCGCCAGCCAGCAGAGGGGAGCAGGACGGGGGGATGGGCTCCCCGTGGAGACCTGAGATGTCCAGGGAGCCCCTCTCCCTGGACATCTCAGGACAGGACAGTACAAACCCAACCTGACAAATAAACAGAAAACTACATACACAGTCTCACTCACTCGTTCCAGCCCTGGTGCCCCCACACGCAAATGCTCCTAAAAAAAAAAAGACACAGTACACACACTCGCACTTACCACACACATCCTATATTCCCGGGACCAGGCACCGGCACCCCAAAGGGGTACCCAGCCCCCGGACCCGGTAGGTGAACCCTAAGATCAAGATGCGGGGGAGGTTCCATCACAACCCGAGACCTACCCGGTTCATATTTCAGTCCCGGCCCCCCATCCCGCACCCAGATCAGCCTCCCCATGGGCCCACCCACCCGGAGATGGGGCCAACCAACCAGAGCCCCCACAAACCCTGATGTCCTACCTCCCCCACACCCTCTCCCTCCTTACCCTAGTCGCCCCCCCCCCCCCACACACACACACACACACATATTTCAAGGGAGAGCAGAGGTGCCAGACCCTGTCCCGGCCAATCGCCCGGACCCAACCACTACCACTAGCCAAGACCCTGGGCTGGGTGGCCCGCTCCTCCTCCAGGCCCCAGACTCCGGGCAGTAATCGGAGAACAGCGGTGTGAGAAAGACCCCGAGCTTGCCTCCGCCTGCTCAAATGTTGTGTTGTTGCATTTTGCTCTCAAGTGTTTAAAACTGGGAGTGCCAAAGGGGGTGCCCGGCACGGTCCACCCCCCCCCCCCCTCCGGAAGGTAGCTGGTGTGAGTGCACCCCCCCCCCTCCAAGCAACCTACCCAGAACCCTCAATGTCTAAATGTGAGTGGGCGCAGAGGGGACTATGAGGGGTGAGGCCTACATAATAAGCCCCCCCCCCCCATCTCCCTATCTCCTGGGATAGGGAGAACCCAGCCTGGGTGTGTATTGTCCTATATGGTGTAGGAATTGTTTGAATGTTAGTGTTGTGTGTGTGTGTGTGGGGGGGGGGGGCAGTGGAGGGTAGCTTGGATGGCTCCAAGTCCGGCTCCTTGTCTCAGTCTTGGTTAATGGTGGCTCTCAGTCCCGATTCTATCCAGGGTACAGGGGTCTGCATGGTTCGGGCGGGCTAGCTGACTAGAGTGTTTTTTTTTTCTCTCCTCCCGGAACGTCCCGACCTGTCCTGATGGTCCCAGGTGTGGGGTGAGGGTGGGGGTGGAAGTGGAAGTGGAAATGGGGGGGCTGAGGTGTTGGTTTCAGTTTGCGGTTGGCTGTCAGGCTTCTCCGCCTGTCTCTAGCCCCACGGACTTTGGTGCCTATTGGAGCCAACAGGTGGAGCTGGCTTCCTGGGAGAGCATGTTGCACCCCAGTCATTACTCCCCATTCCTGGACGCCTCCCTCTGCCTGCTCCAACACATTGCCACACATATAAAACCTTAGGGCGTTGCTGGGGGAGCTGGGAGCATTCCCCAGCACCGCTGTCATGTGACGTCCTTGGCCCAAATTTTTTGTAAATCTTAGACACTTTCATTTATAATATTCCCACAACACACATATGTCGGGCAAGAATTGGGGGAGCGGTGAAGGCATCCGGGGGGGAGGGCGGGGGCTGATTGTTTAGGCTTCTCCCCTGGTGTTTTCCTCTGCCCCTGTTCGTATTTAGACATTGAGGGTTCTGGGTAGGGTGCTTGGGGGTTGGCGCTGGTGCCAGCTGCCTTCCGGTAGGGGGGTGGGCTGTGCCAGACACTCCCCTTTTGGCCCACACCTTCTTAAAAGCACTTGAGAACAACATGCAACAACATGACATTTGAGGAGGTGGAGGCAGGTGCTGTGGAGTTTGGGGCCTGGAGGAGGAGTGGGTCGCCTGGTCGGGCTCAGGGCTGGGGATAGGCATCGGTTCCTGGGGGTCAGCTGGTGCTGGCACTACTGCTCTCCCCCGGATTATGGAGGGCAGGGTGTGGAGGAGGCAGTTTGGTGCATGTTCGCCCCACCTCCTGGGTCTGGGGGCTGGATACCCCTCTGGGGTGCCGGTACATAGACCTGTGAGAATAGGATGTGTGTGATGAGTGTATGTGTAAGAGTGTATGCATGTGGGGGCACTGGGATAGGAACGTCTGAATGGGTTTCGACTGCCCCTTCACCTGTGACATCTCAGATGTCCACTAGGTGGGGAGCCCATCCCCCTGTCCTGCTGGGCGCTCAGGTGTGTGCTGGCTTACTCCCGGTGGCTGCTTCGCGGGACATGGGCCCCATGGCTCTGTCGGGGTCCCGCTGGGGGGCAGGGCGCACCTGGGCTTCAGATGTCTGGGCCCATTTCTGGATCTGCTCCGGCGTGGCTGGCTGCCGGCGGAGCCTACGGGCTTGTCACCACAGCTCCTGGGGGCTTCAGCACTGTGGCTGTTGTTTGGGATTTCCTGGGGCTCCTCTCTGCTCTTCCCTGGGATGGGGGAGACAGCTTTCTCTGCTTTTTCCTTCTTGAGCACCTTTTCTCTGGAGGCTCTTTCGGGCTTCTGGGGTTGTTTTGCTTTTCTTTTTATATCTCTTTTTGCAGGTGTAAAAGCAAAGTCTGAGGATATTATCTTGTTCTATCCTTTTCCGCTCCTCTATTTTTTTCACCTTTTTTCCCTTTTAGCATTTCATCTCAATTTTCTCTTCTACCTTTCCGTTTTTGTGTCCATTGAACATGAAAAAAAGCTTTATGCATATATAAATAAAGCAGAGCACTATAGCGAAAGCAATAATGCTCCACTTATCTGTTGGGTTTTCTTTGGCATTAAGACAGCAGTTCTTAATTTCCGTCCGTCCGTTTTCTTCCGCTTATCCGGGGTCGGGTCGCGGGGGTAACAGCTTCAGTAGGGAGGCCCAGACGTCCCTCTCCCCGGCCACTTGGGCCAGCTCCTCCGGGGGAATCCCAAGGCGTTCCCAGGCCAGCCGGGAGACATAGTCCCTCCAGCGTGTCCTGGGTCTTCCCCTGGGCCTCCTCCCGGTGGGACGTGCCCGGAACACCTCACCAGGGAGGCATCCAGGAGGCATCCTAACCAGATGCCCGAGCCACCTCAACTGGCTCCTCTCGACGTGGAGGAGCAACGGCTCTACTCTGAGTTCTCCCCGGATGACTGAGCTCCTCACCCTATCTCTAAGGGAGACCCAGACACACTACGGAGAAAACTAATTTCGGCCGCTTGTATCCGGGATCTCGTTCTTTCGGTCACGACCCAAAGTTCGTGACCATAGATGAGGGTAGGAACGTAGATCGACCGGTAAATCGAGAGCTTCGCCTTTTGGCTCAGCTCTCTCTTCACCAAAATGGATCGATACAGTTCTTAATTTGTTTGTTCAAAAACCATGACTTGACTCCTCTGAACCAGTAGTAAAAATTTTACTTTATGAACTATGGATGAAAACAGAGTTCATAAAATTTGTCCCAACAGTAATTCGTTCTGTTGCTTTGCCCAAGTGAGAGAAAAGGGTTCAACACAAAAAGAGAGTGATGTGTCTCATCTATAGAAAGAGAGCATGAAGTTTTCGCCAGCTATAGCTCAGCTAATGACCACCTTGAGGAGGGGATCATCGCTAAAGAAATCACTAGACCAGGCTCAGAGGAGTCAAGTCGTGGTTTTCGAACAAACGAATTTGAGCTCTTTTCCAAATATGGTTGTTGCAAATCAGAGTGAAGTCAGCTAAGTAGAGCTGCATGTCATTACCGCAACCAACCCTTTTACAGAGAAGACACTTTTGGCCTGACAAAACAACAACCTGACGTTATTTTTTAAATTAAATTCTTTGGAGAATTTTTTTAATGTGTCCTGTCTGGCAGTGTAGCATTAAGTATTCCTGTCTTAATGCCAAAGAGACATAACCAAAAGAAAACATGTTGTAGTAATGTAGCAATAATTGATACATAGTTGGAGAGTAGTAGGAGTAAGTTGCCTAGCAAGGGAAAGTGTTCAATGTTTTCCTTCGGCAGCCTAAGAATCACGACCAGAGAGAAAGTGAGTGTTTTACTTGGGGACAGGATGGAGCAGCTTCACAAGAAACCAAGAATGAAAGTTGTGGTTATTTGTGTTTGCTCATATCCGGAGTGCAGTGCATGTGTAAAAAATTATTACTGTTTGTATTGGCACAAATAGCCACCCCACTGAGTTTTTAGCAACTATTGCATTTACTATGTCTAGCAGAATAGCAGTTTTTTTCTGATCCCCCTTGTTAAAATGGAATTTCTGGATTGGGTCTTTTTTTTGTCAGTAAATGAAAAAAGATCTCAATAAATGAACCCCTGAGTTTAAAATGTTTAATAAAAAGCACAGGTGAAACTTTGTAATGTCCTAAAGCACTGCCTTGTAAGCCAGAATATTCAAGTTAAAAGTACTTGTGAGCTACAAACTTCATTTAAAAAAATACAAAAAAATAACTATTTATTTTTTTTCCCAGTGTCCTGTCTAGCAATGTGGCAATAAGAATCGATATCTTAATGCCAAATAGAGCTCGACAGATTTTACTTTCACAAGTGGAGCAAACAGCTTTCGCCATAATGCTCCGCTTGATTTGTGCGTGTAAATAGCTTTATTGTGATTCCTGCAGGGAGAATTTCAAATTATATGGACACTACAATGGGAAAGTAGGAGAGTAAAAGAAAAACAAGAAGAAAAGAAAAAAAAAGAAAGAAGAGGTGAAAGAAAGAAGAGATAAAAGGAAGAGAGTGATAAAACGTCCTCTGTCTGCTCCATCACCTGGAAAGAGACACAAAAAGAACAGCACAACCAACAGACATAAAGCAACAGATACAATCGTGTAACACCTTGATACCATTGCTAAATCATATGTATTATTATTTAAGCTGACATGTGTAATGTGATACCTAAAAAAGAAAGTAAAAGAAAGTAAATAAATGAATTATAGCCTTTCTGTATATAAGTGAACATTTAATACCTGGGACCCAGCACCTGTGGGAGTTTGTGAGAGTGCACTAGTTTAGGTGAAAATTTATCCAGAAGGAAATAGTTCGATAGTGATTGTGGAGAACCGAAGACCCACCTTCCCCGAGCACAGAGGCAGGAGTCAGGGGACCCGTAACCCCGGACTCCTAAAGGGGCCCCCAAAGCAGTGCGCCCGAGAGGGGCCTTCACGGGAAATCTGCAACCCCCCGAGGAAAGAGGAGAGACGACCCCGAGGAAATCCCCCAGCCACCGCAATGCCGACGCCCCCAAGAGCCGCGGGGACGAGCCCGTGGGCTCCGCCGGCAGCCGGCCGCGCTGAAGTGGTCCCGGCCATGGGCCCTGGGGGCCAGAGGCCCCAGGGGCGCCCCGCCCCCGCGGCAGGGAGCACCCGGGAAGGACGCTGTACACACATTCCCACATAGCATTCACATCCAAAAATCCCAAGTGGGGGGGGGGGGGGGGGTCACCACAATAGACCAGTTCATTGTTATTGTTTTGATTCGGGTTTTTCGCGCATGCGCACCGGACTGGTTGGCAAAAGACGAACACAATGGCGGACGCAAACAGAGAAACTGACGAGTTCTCCATGTATTTTTCTTCTTTAGATAACGTATCACAAGATCGTTTTAAGACTAAGTTGATGGTTGATGGTAGGGATGCAAACGGTTAATCGACTTTAGATTAATTGTCGATCAAGAGGTTGCTCGATCAAAATGTATTAATCACGATTAACCGCTAGAGGGCGCTAGCGCTTTACTGTAACTTGAACACAGCGTGAGAACGAGAACACGCCTCGTGTCGCGAGAGAGACCAGGGTTGAAAACAAAATGAAGCGGGCGAAAAGAAGTGCGGTGTGGGACCACTTCAATATTGTTAATTCAGGCAAAGAAGTCAAATGTTCTCTTTGTAATGCGGTATTGAAATACAACAGTTCCACTAGCTCACTCAGTTATCATTTGAACACTGTGCATGCTGCTGTCTTGCACGGCACCACCAGTTCACCTGGTCAACCTAAAATCACAGCTACCATTGGAAGGCGAGCGTGTGATGAGAGAAGGGCGGAGGGCATTACAGAGAAGATTTGCAGCATGATCGAGAGGGATTTGATGCCAATCAACACAGTTGACGGTGCAGGATTTCAGGATCTCATTGGGTTCATAGAGCCAGGTTACAACATCCCTTCGAGAACATCAATAACTTCTCGCCTCGAAGCTCGGTTCGAAAAAAAGAAAAGTGAGGTAAAAACAAAGCTCGCTGCTGTTACAGCTGTAGCATTAACAACAGACTGTTGGACGGCTCTCACAACAGAAAGTTACATCACAGTTACCTGCCACTACACCGACGAAAACTGGCTGTTAAAATCTGCAATCCTGATTACGACGAGCATGTCTGACAGACACACCGCCGACAACTTGGCTGAGAAGCTGAATTATATAGTGGAGACTTGGGGACTTTCCGGGCGCGTTACAGCATGTGTCCACGACAATGCTAGGAATATTGTCCAAGCGAACAATCCTACACGAGTCAGCTGGAAATCAGTAGCGTGTTTCGCGCACACCCTGAATCTCGCTGTCAATGATGGTTTTGCTTCTGCTGGGGTAGACAGAGCAATCGCGGCAGCGGGAAGGTTGGTCAAACATTTCCACCACAGCACAATCGCAACCAAAGCCCTGGAAGAAAAGCAACACCAAATGTCGCTTCCTCCGCATCGCCTCATTCACTCCTGTAAAACCAGGTGGAATTCAGTCTGCGACATGTTTGAGCGCCTGGTTGAACAGCGATGGGCTGTGTCAGCCGTGCTATCAGACCGATCCGTGACAAAACTGGCAGATGCGAGGACGCTGGAGTTGAGAGACGACTACTGGCAGCTAATGGAAGATATGGCACCCGTGTTGGGAACATTGAAGTGTGCAACTACGGTGATGTCTGCGGAGTCGGAGGTGTCAATCTCAAACACGTACCCCATCACGTTCAGTCTAATCAACACTCACCTCAGCGCTTCAGACGAGGACAGCCCCAAAGTCGCAGACTTCAAGGAAAAAGTGTGAGATTCGCTGGGCGAGCGGATGAAGGTATGCATCCATTAATTATTAAACCTATAGGGTCTATGCAATAGACTAATAATAATGATGAATAAAATAAATAATGATGCAAATAGGTCGTAATTGTCATTCAATTGTATCGTTTTTATATGTGTAATTGTAGGCCTATGCCTATTCGTTCTATTTTCAACAGATTCAGTCTGATGACCTCAACACATCCACCCCTATGATCGCAACAATGCTTGACCCTCGTCACAAACACCTGGGATTTCTTCCTCCAGCTACCAGGAAGTCAGCTCATTCCACGCTGCTTCAAATGGCTACAGCCGAACGCGACAGCATCACTGCAGGTGCCGCCACCGCTGGAGACGACGGTAACACTGTCCATACAGCAGGGCCTCGGCGACATGGGGCTAAGCCTACATCTGCTATGAGTTTACTTCTGGGTGAAACCTATTCCGATGCCCGCAAAGGTGACGTGGAGAGTGAAGTGGATATGTACTTAAAGGACCCTCCTGCACCACTTGAGTCGAGCCCCACGTGCTGGTGGAAAGTGAATGAAAGGAGGTTTCCGACGCTGGCAACACTAGCAAAACGGTATTTGTGTACGCCAGGCACATCAGTCCCCTCTGAGCGTGTGTTTTCAGTAGCTGGGCTCACTGTAAACAGGCTACGTACACGCCTTACCCCAGAGCACGTTAACATGCTTATTTTCTTGAACAAAAATATATAGAACCTAGGCCTAGGTCAAGTTTTGATGTGCCACATTTCAGTTATGAGAGGGTAATATTGAATCACCACTTTATTTGATTGTTCTGGTTTGAGGCCCTGTAATGTTATGCTATGTTGTTGTGTTCAGTGACCCTGTGAACGTTTCATTCTATTTTGCTGTAATCCTATACAAATTGAGGTAGAAATATGTTGCGGATGTTTCATTTTAGGATTGTTGAGGATTACCCAATTAATAGCCTATGCAGTTTCTTTCTAACCTATAGGCTCAATAATATTCTGTTTGGCTCTCTATTTAATTTCTTCTATTCTCTTTTTATGTCTGTTTCAAATGCAAGAACTGAGCCAGGTTTTTTTTTAATTAAAGATTTTGTTTTACCTTAAAAACGTGTCTGCTTTCTTCTCCTAATGCATAATTACTTGAGGAATGTATAATATAATACAATATAATTATGGTATCATAATGTTGGCTAATGTAATATAATACCTCAATTATATTAAGGCCCTATTGAAGCCCTGAAACTCAGGTGAAAAACGCCGCTTATCAATTAATCGAAAGTCGATCGATAAGATAATCAACTAATGATTAATGAATTAATCGATAATTTGCATCCCTAGTTGATGGTATCAGACTGCCAGATCCACACAGCAAAAGCCTGAAGGGACGGAGCGAGTCTGTGAAATGCTGCCAAGTGTACCGCGACATATACAGCTACCTTATAAACACGCAGGCCAGTACACACGAGAGAGCATGGAAGCATGAAACCACTGGACGGCTACAATTATATTATATCTGGACATAGGCTCCAGCAACGCCCGCGACGCCATGAGGGACTAAGCGGGTCAGAACATGGATGGATGGATGGATGTTCAGACATGTTTGTGTAACATACGAACGCGGAGTCGGACAGGAAGACCCGCCCGGTAGGTTAAAAAAAACATAGTTCACTACGGATTATTTTGGTGTTTTTGTCTTGTTAAAATTGGTGGGGGTGTCGGCGACATTGCAGCGTAAACACAGAAGTACTAGCGCCCGTGAACGGGGGCGTAATGCAGCTGCTGCTGCTGCAGCGCATCGACTCCGCTTCTCCCGGCCCCGTCTAGCGATCGCCACCCCCCTCCGCCGCTATTCAAGTAGAACAATGACTAGAGCAGAATTAAGTTGTATTTACCGGAGATGAAGTGTAGCACATTCTGTCGTAGTATGATGGATCCCCCAGTCCATTGGGAGTGTCTGACTGCGCTCTTTTCATTGAAAATATCCATTTATTTCTTCTTTCTTCGTCCTTCGGTAAACGACAGAAACGTACATCCAACGATTTGGAATGCCTCTGTGTGCAACCGGGAGCACAACAAGTGGTAGACATTGTTTAGATTCCAAAAGTAAACTAACTAAAAATACGCTCTAAATCACCCGTTTTGTCATGTAGTAGACGAGAACAGTGCTGTTTTTGCCAACCACCGTGACCCGGATGTAGCGCTGACGTCACGCGTGAACTGGTCTATTCAACAATACGACTGCCTGTGCCCAACCCCCGGCCCCGCCCCGGACCAGACGCCCCCCGGACCAGGCCCCCCAAAGAGGGGGGGCCGACACGACCCGTACGGGCCACCCGACCAGAGCCCCCCCTCACCCACTATATACCTAATAAACCCCCTCCCACCCCGACCTTACCCTAGCCATCCCTTCCTGGGGATAGCAGAGGCGTCAGCCCCAGAGCCGGTAAGCCGCTGGCTAGCCGCAGCAGCCCCCCGCCAAGACCCCGGACCGAGTGGCCCGCACCTCCTCCAGGCCCCAGACTCCGTGTCGCGATCGGAGATCGGGGGTGTGCAAAAGACCCCCGATCCTCCCTACGCCCGCTCAGATGTTGTGTTGTTGCATGTTGATCTCAGGTGTGTTTAAAACTGGGAGCACCGAAGGGGGTGCACGGCACAGCCCACCCCCCCTCCGGAAGGAAGCTGGTGCCAGCGCCCCCCCTCCAAGCAACTACCCAGAACCCTCAATGTCTAAATGCGAGAGGGGGTGAAGGGAGCCGCCCGAGGCGAGGCTCACACAACATAAGCCCCCCCAGACGTCTTCCCCCCAACCCCCCCATATCGTGGCCTACATGAATGTGCGTTGTGAAAATGGTTGGAGTGAAAGTGTCTAAAATGCATGATAAAATTGGGGAGAGGGACGTCACCAAAAGGTGGCAACCTCCAGTAACGCCCTCTCCCCAAGGACCTACATGTGTGGCGGCGTGATGGAGCAGGCAGAGGGAGGAGTCCGGGGATGGGGAGCAAAGGACTGGGGAGCCAACCCAGGGAGCCAGCTCCCCTACTGACTCCAATAGGCACCCCCGCTCCCCGAAAGCTCCACCCGGAGAAAGGGGCCCCTCCAGCGGCACCACCATAGCCGGGGAGAGGCCGCAGGGCCCGCCAGCCAACCACCCACCAGGACCAACACCTCTACCTCCCCTAGCCCACCCCCCAAGCCTACTGGCTTTAACCCCCCCAAAAAAATTATTATTAATAATAATAATAATAATAATAATAATAATAATATAGAAATAAATAAATTAAAATATTAAGTTAATAAGATGGGGGACCCTGGCCAGCCAGCCCGCACGAGCCATCCCAAACCCCTCCCCCCAGGTGAAACCCGCACCGGGAGACTACACGGACCAGGACCGGGACAGGGGGCCGGACACAAGCCCACCAGAACGTCCACCAAACCCCCCCCCCCCCCACCCCACCCGTAGATTTAACCCCTCCCCAACACTAACATTCAAACATCTCACCATACATTCGACACTAGACATCCAGGCTAAAAATAACTTTATTGGAGTTTTTTCACCTGCTCTCCAATTAACTAAATACACAATTTTTTGATAACGTGAATTCTATTATAAAGATTTTTGGATCCATTATTTTCTTACTTTCTTGGCCTAATTTTTGATTTTCTAATCTCAGTAACACCCTTAGAAAATGCTTGATGCACTTACCCAAGTCTGCTTTTGAGGAAAGGTTTCTGGACATTCGTGGTCCTATTTACCATGAAAACAAAAATGTTAACATTGTTGATAAAAGCTAAATACTTTCTGTTGGAACATTTTTCATTTCAAGTATATTTTGTCCTTTTATTTTGTCAAAATATTATTCAATTATTTTGTAAAAATCCCATTTTCATCAGCCACCTGTGGCGATGCACCATATTGTACAGTACTATTGTTGAAATGCAAGACAATGCGACACAAAATCCTTCCAAGGGCCTCAAATGGTCACATCATCTGCCCTTTGGACACCCCCACCCTAAAGAAAAGGAGAAACTGAAACAAACATCACTACCTCCCAGCAACATTCAGCAGAGCAGTGGTTGACGGTGTGTCGATGTGCTGCATCTCTACAAACTTTTTGAACTGCTGCCATCAGGAAAACAGTAACGAAACATCAAAAACAAAGCCAGCCGAATGCTGCACAGCTTTCTGCCTCAAGCTGTTAAAATGCTAAACTGCAGATAAGATTATGCATTTCATGTGATAGCCCTTATTTCAGGTTTTCATGAATTCTTTTTTATCTCTTTAATCTATTTCATGCTAATGTGTTGAACATCCCATGGGAATGCCATCTCATCTGGTGTGTGCTATCAGTTATACAATAAACAGACAACACAGTTTCTGAGCTGAATGAAGTAGATGCATGATGGAGGCTTAAAAGCATAGCAGGCCATTAGTTACACTGCTTTAATGTTTTTTCTCTTTGTTCTTTCCTCCCAGCAGTTATTTTCCAATAAAACTGTTGCGATGAAAACACAGACTTGTGTGGCTTTCAACTAATTCTGAGAATAAGTCTCTTTTTAAAGCTGAATATTCAACATTTGTTTGTATACGTTTTACTGGTCTAAACTTTATCGAGACCAATATAGTCTGGAGTCGAGGTTACAGCAGAAACAACTGAAAGAATGACAGAGAAAGCTGCCCCTTGTCTGGTTTTCATTGAGATTAGCATATGTTATGTTTTCTAATGTTTTTACTTTCGTTTGTCTCTTACCAGAACAGTACCAGCTGAATAACGCAGCCTATGGCGCATTTGGACAAGGGCTTCCACAGCCGCACAATAACCACAGCATGCTGGGACTAAACAAATACGCCTCTCTCAAAGCTGTGGGTAAGTAGCAAACAGCCTCACACTCTCCAAATGATGCTGACTGCAACTGACACAGTAACCTTTACAGTGCTCTTAGGATGGAAGTATAGGAGCCGCCAAATGAAGAGGGTGTCTTTGCCTCTGGACAAACCAAGTGTTGATCTTAAGGACCCAAATCTACATGTTCTCTATAGCATTACTTTTCTTCTAATTATCAGGGACAGTGATCTAAAATCCTCTATTCCTGTTCTTCATGTAAAAACTGTCCTTTTGGCAAACATGATCATTATTCTGTAGAACAGATAGGACCATTCTCTGATTTATCTAGTCTATACAGTAGTTTTGTTGTTTGTATAGAGGCAAATACATGTGTTTCATTTCTAGAATCAAATGGGTAATATGATAATATATGGGTTACTTAATGACACAATTACAGTGGACAGCAAAAATATTAACACCCCTTTAACTTTCTCACATTTTCTTTTTATATGTAACAATCAAAACAAATCTACTAATTGCTGTAAAATGATACAATGCTTTTTAAGATGAAAAAATGTGTTCAGATTAGGCTTTTAATTGAGCTTTTTGGCCTCTATGCAACCCACTACGTGGGGAAGAAAAATAAAACTGCACATCACCCTGAAAACACTGTCCCCAGGGGAGAAGCATGGTGGTGGCAGCATGGTTCTGTGGTGATGTTTTTCCTTCAGCACACACTGGGAAGCTGTAATGCGTTGGCAGACAGGGATCCCGATATTCAAGCCGGACACTGTGCTGCGTTTTCCTGCTCACTTCCTGAATGTCTGGAGAGAGAAAACAGTGAGACGGGCAAGGGTCATCCAATGGGCTGGGCTGGAATCATGGTCATTAATAGTCCAGGTCGTGTGCAGCAATCAGAGACCCAAAGAGCGAGGGCAAGGAAAAATAGAAAATCCAAAAATGAGAAGTCGGGGTAAAAAACAAGCGATGCAGACAAAAAGGCTATATTCACATTTTCATGGCAGTGTGAACGGCTCAGTTCTGATCTTTTCATCCCCCAAAAAAATCAGAATTGGGTCACTTCCATATGTGGTGCTAATTCGGATACTTATCAGATATTTTTCAAAGCGTCCGCAGTCTAAACGGTCATGTCACATTTTACCCATCTTTGGCATCACCGTCTTGGCTCCAACTACACATCCACACACAGCAGTAGCAGTTAGCGCTCCCAAAAGACTTAATAGCTGTGCTGCTTTCTTCTTACCGTACTTCATCTTACTATGATGTTGTCTTAATATTGTCGGCTCCCATTACTCAATAGCTTTCTAATAATAAGGAAAGATGCAGGCTAGTATCCATGCTTTTTTTTTTTTTTTTTTTTTTAAGAGGTTTACTTTTTACAAAATTTTATTGAGCACTTCTAGAAACAATTAGATTCACCATTACTTCCCTAAACATTGCATTGCTTTGTGACGTCTCCCTCTGTTATCCTCGCATGCTGGTCGCTTTGCGGTCTTAAACCGTTCAGACAGATGTATGATGCCAGTAGTAGTATGAGCAGCCACTTCAAAAAAAAATATCTGATTTTAGCAAAAAATCAAAACTGAGCATCAAGACCTGCAGTGTGAATGTAGCCAAAAAGTCTGCAAAGCAACTCTCACTAGGCAAAGTCCCAGGTTAAATGACTTGCAGGTGATCAAAGTCAGCCCAGGTGAATCTGCTCACCAATCAGCAGAGTAGTGAAGCACAGAGTGGGAAACAGCCAGCCAGCCCAAAAAACAGCCAGGAAGCATGACAGGAAGATAAATACAGGGTCTGCTTGGGTTCAATTTGGTCTAACTTTTAACATCCACTGAGGGTTGACAAAACAAGTGAGCAGTTATCTTGCTGAATCCCTCTTTAAGAATAATACTTGTACACATATCCACTTCACTTTTTTTTATATATTATGTTTATTAGGTATTTTGACAATTTATACAAAGAAAGAAAGAAAATGGAAGAAAAAAAAGAAACAACAACAGGACAAACCTTATACAGCACTGATACAGAAAACAAAAGCGGAGGCATGTACATAAATTATAGCAATCATTTGAGAAAAGTAACCAATTTATACATAAACTTGAACATATACATCATTCGGATTCACATTACTGGTCTTTTAATTTTGAAATTTTGAAGTATTCGAGAGTACGTTCCCATCTTTTTTTGAAAGCATAGAATTTCCCATTCAGGCAGTATCTTAATCTTTCTAACACAATAACTTCAGAAAGTAAGTTTTTTCATAGCTGGATCGAAGGGGCATCACAACTAACCCATTTAAGCATTATCGATTTTCTGGCCAACATCAATAGGAATTGCACTCTGTGAGTATCCAGATGACTGGGTATGAACCCAAGGAGGCACAGGACTGGGCTAGGGACAAGTGTTTGTCCTATAGCAGAGCTAATTTCTCGACATACTGCTTGCCAGAATGCCTCTATAATTTTACACTCCCATAAACAGTGTCTAGTCCCTGTGATTACTTTACATTTGGGACAATTTGGAGAACTTCCTGGTGTGTACTTGCTATATATATATGGAGATATGTATGCATTATGTAAAATATTATATTGCATTTCTTTATAACGGTTACATACTGAGATTCTAGAAGGCAGAGTCAAAATGTCTTCCCATGCTTCTGAATCAGTTGTGCTTTTCAGAGTTATATTCCAGGTTGATCTTAAATTCTCCATATTATCTTTCCTTAGGGCTTGTAATTCAGCATAGAATCTTGACACAAATCACCCACGTTTATGATAATCAAGAATAGTTTTTTCAAGTAAATAATAATTCTCTGGGAACTCAAGTGAGTCCATTTTTGCTTTAACGTAATGCAATGCCTTAGCTATCCACTTCACTTTTAACTTTTCAATTTGAATGCTTTTGCTCCTAATTAGATGATCCAATCAAACATCTTTCCTCCAACAAAGCTTAGACTGTGGCAGATTCACTGACAATCAATATGGATTCAGGTCAAACAGATCAACATCCCAGGCACTACTACAACTCATGGAGGAAATCACAGATTGCTTTGACAATAAAAAAGTGGCAGTTGGGGTTTTTATTGATTTAAAAAAGGCTTTTGATACCATTGACCACAACATACTGCTGACCAAACTAGAAAGGTATGGGATAAGGGGAGTTGGGTTAGATTGGATAAGAAGCTACTTAGGAAATAGACAGCAATTTGTTCAAATAGGGGAACATAAATCAGAGCTCTTGGAAATTACATTTCAAGAACGAGATGAAAAATATAACTTTAGAGGAGATGCAGTATTCAGAACGAAGATGGTACGAACAACGATGAAAAGAATGACTATATCAAGTAGTGGAGTGAAGTTATGGAATAGTTTAAAGCCGTGTTTAAAGCAGAGTGTGAACATAAATTTGTTTAAGAGAAGGTACAAAAAATTACTTTTGGATAAATATGTAGACGAGGAAAGATAAAAAACAGGTAGATTAATATGGAAGAGTGAATGTAATTAGTTAAATGAGCAACTTAGGTCACTTGAATCATTAGGGATGGGAAACTTAAAAGTTTCTGAACTGAAGGCTCAGTAGCACATTTGACAGTTATTATAGGTGCCCGACAAAATGATCAACTCATTTGGCAGAAGCCATTTCATAATTGCCTGGAAACCAGATTGTCTTCCATTCTGTTGGTTACAGTCATAGTAAAAAATGGTAAGTACATGTATATCGCTTTATCAAGACAGACAACCTCAAAGCGCTTTTCACTACAGTCACTCAAGATTAGTGCATTATTCACAGCTACGTTAGCCACAGCTGCCCTGGTGCAAGCTGACAGAAGTGAGGCTGCCATACATCTGTGCCACTGGACCCTCTGACAACCGCCAGCAGGCAATGCAGGTGAAGCGTCTTGCCCAAGGACATAACTGAGATGGTCAGAGCAGGGGATTGAACTAACAACCCACTGATTATAGAACAAACTCCCTAACCCTAACCCTTTTGGGGCGCCACCATCGCCCCCAAAAGACTGCACCCTTTTACAATGCTATGGATTAGTGGTTCAGGACATAATGAAAATAGTAGTAGTGAATCTAACTTTAGTTCTACAACAGCCTGCAACATTTCTTAAAAAAAAAGCTAAAATTGTAAACATTATGATTGAAAGATTAAGTGCACCCTTGCTGTTTCCTTCGGATTTAAGCAAAAAAGTAGCAGCCAATTAGATCTGAACTGAACTACTTCACTAACTGATCATGAGCATAAAATTAGGAGTTTTGGCTGTTTGCTCATCTTGAGTATATATGTGCAAATATGTGTTAAGAGTCATTGGAACATTTCCGAATAAGATGAAGTGCATTATTCTACAGTAGACACACATTTCACAAGTGGAAAACATATAAGGCAACTGCAAATCCCTTCAGGAGTGGAGTTTCTTCACGAATTTGCCTCAATTTCAGACCGGGCAAAGTTTCAGAGAAATACTTTTGTTTAAAAACTCAAAGAACTCCTCAATCTTATACTTTACAACTGATATTTACTATGTTAAACGTGAAACTTCATGGCAGCAGATTAAGAAAATCACAGAACAAGTGTGGTTGGTTTGAAAAGGTTGCCAGAAAAAAAGGGTGTGAAGCAATGTGGTATGATAGGCAATGTGCCAAAATTCCTCCAAAGCTAAATGACGGTCTATAAACCATGTATCTTTATCCTGCTTTTACTCTTTACTCTGCTTTAGTATTATAAATCATGACAGAATGGACTGTGTTGGAAACACTTAACTTTTCTGCAAACAATACTGAGTCTTTTTAGCAGGTATTTACACAAAATATGCATATTTGAAGATATCAAGTGTTAAAGGGAATTTTGAAAGAAGCTTCTCTTTATCACTTTGTATGACAAAAGTGTTCACTCCCCTGTTGCAGCTGCAGAGTTCAGTTTATGTTTGAGTCCCTATTTTACTTTGCTGGGAGCTGGGGAGTGTTTCAGAAGACGCCAGGAGGTGCCGATACAGATGAGGACGAACTCTCCCTCAGGTTGAAGGTCTAGCTTTGTCTAATTTTGGAGTTAACAATCTTTTTCTAAGAGTTCCAACAGTGCTCAGTAGAGCCACTGAATCTTCTGAGGACCTTCCCGTGAGAAACGTTGGTGTGGCATAGATAACACTGGTATATACAGGAGGCTTTGTGTGTGTGTGTGTGTGTGTGTGTGTGTGTGTGTGTGTGTGTGTGTGTGTGTGTGTGTGTGTGTGTGTGTGTGTGTGTGTGTGTGTGTGTGTGTGTGTGTGTGTGTGTGTGTGTGTGTGTGTGTGTGTGAGCAGAACGGGTAGTTGGATGCTGAGAGCTTTGTAACACTGTAAGCTGTTCATTCCTTGCAAGGATCAATAAAAGTGCCGATTGAGTGAAAATCACAGATCTCCTTCTTAACTAAGAGTCCAAGACTTTTCTTTCACAAGAACAACAGGGGAAATGGAAGCAACAGTGCTTAAACACCAACTATGGCATTGAGAGGCAAACAATTCCTGAAGTAAAAACTTTTTGGGAAAAACAGGCAGTGATGACCTTAGAGTCTGGTTCATTGAAATAGACTGTGTCACTGCTTTGCCATGGCATACATGAATAGAGACATGTTTTAGACTAGTAAGAGGGAAATTATCATACTGTGTGACACACATACCTTTACGTTCTTCATCTCCATCACTTATTTTCAGTTAATCCGTCCTTCTTAGGCAGACATCTGCTGTCAAGGTCTCGGCAAAAGACAGACTGCTCACTCACCTTCAGGGCATATGCCAATTTAAAACAGTTGAAAACGGCCCTTCCCCTTAGATCTTCTTCAAACCCTTCCTCTCCTTCCTCGTTTTCCTTTTTTTTTTATCCCAATCCAGACTTCTTTCTTTTCTGAAAAGCCAAAGTCTGCTTTATTTAGAGGAGGAAATAAGCTTTTATTTGTTTAGGGCTCAATCACCCTAAACAAATAAGTTATGGCACAGCACAAAGAGTTGTTTGAAAAGTAGAAATAAGCCAACACAAAAACTTGACAAAACCAGATTTTTGTGTCGACATACAAAAGTTTCATCTTGTTTTCACCTCATAAAAACACTGGGGTGAAAACAAAGCTGAAGGCGATGGACCTAAATGCATCAGGGATTAAGTGTGATTCAGAGATGGGTGCTCTTCCAACGGCAGACTGCGTTTTCACATCAACAGTTCATTCAGGGCTGCTTCCACGTGTGACTCAGTGCTGAAACACACTGTGACAAATTGAACATGACTCCAAAGTATAAACAAGTTTAAAGGGGCCAAACAAAAAAAAGTTTTTCCACTTTTGGCCTAATTATTAAAGAAAAAAAGATTTTTTTCCTTTCCAGTTAAAACAGCATTTACTATTACTGCAAAGATTTAAGAATATGGTAAGATTGCATCATTTTCTCATTTTGAGAATGGCTAAAGTCCAGAATAAAAGGTAAACCCCCTCAGAGAGCCCATTGTCGGCATTTGTAAATAAAACCATCAATAAATGCAGCGCAGAAAGAGGACATCTTTTTCCGCTTTAGTGACCTTTTCCTGGAATCAGTGTGGTTTTCTGGCTCGATTGGTTGAACCCCCCCCCATCCCCCGAGGAAAGACAGATTACTCGGGTACAAATATACCCATGAAAATGACTGTGGTTGTAAGGTAGTAGCTGTTCACATGGAGCTTTGCGGTGGGAGAATGCCTAGCATTTCTCCTTGGATTCATATTTTTTGAACATCTTCCACTTTAAATTTCTCCAAAGTTTATACTCGTCAAGTGAAATTTCAGTGAAAAGACAACCTTGCTTTTATTCCAAACAAATGGGTACAATTGTCAAGGGAAAAAGCTTGTTCTCTTTTGTTTTCTTTTTGGGTTTTTTTGCAACCTATGAAAGACATTCTGTGTATAACTCAACTGTGGACAATGGACAAAGCAGACGACTGTCCACTGTGGCCCATTCTTTATGAAAGAACAGGTCGCTCTGATTAGCTCAGCGAATTCCGGCATGGTTAAACTATGATAGGATGACACCTGTGGAAACAAAAAACCACAGAGCAACTAAACTTTATGTGGTCTTCAGATTAGTTCAAGAATAATTCATGGAAAGCGTTTCCATGGTAATGCCAAACTGCATCCAGGTTTACCTCACTTAGTCTAAAGCCAAGCCTCGAATGCAGTGATTTAAGCACACCACTACAGGACTTTAGAGCAGTGGAGATGTTTAATCTGGATGGAGGACTCGTGGCTCTCTGTCTGCTAATGGCCGCAGACTTGAGAGAAGATGCAACAATGAAGCCATCTTGAAGAAGGAACAGAGCAGTACTTCTTGAGGAAGATTAGGTCCTTTAGTGTTTGAAGCAAGATGCTGCAGAACTTCCATAAATCTGTTGTGGAGAGTGTAATCTCTTCTATCATCATCTAATAAAGAAGGTTGACTCTGTTCTGGGGACTCCTTAGAACAGGCATGTACAAAGTCTGGCCCGGGGGCCATTTGTGGCCCCTGAACTGATTTTGTGTGGCCCCCAAATTGCATTTCAATTTGGGGGCCACACAGATTTGTTCTACTGGAAATATTTGGCTGAAGGTGATGGAAACATTTTATTTTTATTTGGGTAAAATGAATACAGACAGGTTAAGATCTTGCAACTGAAAATGTTAGGTACAACACAATGTATTCATCAGCCAATGTTTTGGCTAAATACTGCAAGTGTTCCTAGACCATATTGCTGGACCAAAAATCAGTTGTTTTTTTATCGAGTCTAACATAACTTGCATACTGGGTGACCATCTTTTAATAAAGCAAATGTGCAAAACCCGTTTTTAACTTTGGGTCTACGGTGATTTAACATAATTTTCCTTCAGAAAATCTGAATAATTTGCTTAATTCAAATCGTCATATTTCATAAATGAGATAGAAAAATTCACAACATCATTTTCAGGCTTATTTTTTATTGTTATAATCCATTTTTTGGCCCTCGACTACTTTTGACTTGAGAACTTCAGCCCGTGCCAAAAAGACACTGGGGATGAGGGCAGATGAGTGAATGCTTCTGGACAGATAGTGTATGAATACTCCAGTATCTCCTGTAACAAACAGAGAAAAAAATGCACTACCGTAAATTATCCAAAATACCCCCACCCCTTTTTTCATGAGCCAGGTTAGGATTCTGACCCTGAAATAGGATATTACAGGTGGAAATTTTACAAAGTAAGGCATTTTTATACAGAGATCAAACATAACAGAGATTGAAAACACCAAACATATGAAAAACAGGAATAATACGTCACATAAAAGCATACAGTTGTGAGACATGATTTCACAAAGGGAAGAACTATAAAAATGACAAAAATATTAAGCAAATACAAAGATAAGAAATGATAGGAATGATAAAACAATATTGGATCCTTATGTGTAAGATGCTGAAAACAGTAATGTATTCAGGTGTGCTTTCAAAGAACCAACAGTTTTCTGCACATCTCAAGTTGGTTCCTGTGGAGACTAGAAACTAAATACTTCTTCCCCTTCTTTAGCCCTCTTCATGGAGAACAGATGGTGAAGAAGTTTTTGATGATTTAAGGAGTAAACTTGGTTCATACCAAGCTAGCGACTCGGAGATTCAATTCAATTCAATTTTATTTATATAGCGCCAATTCATGAAACATGTCATCTCAAGGCACTTTACAAAGTTAAGTTCAATCATATTATACAGATTGGGTCAGATTATACAGATTGGTCAAAAATGTTCCTATATAAGGAAACCAGTTGATTGCATCAAAGTCCCGACAAGCAGCATTCACTCCTGGAGAAGCGTAGAGCTACAGGGAGAGTCGTCTGCATTGTACATGGCTTTGCTGCAATCCCTCAGCAAAGCCATGTACAATGCACTGTCGCTTCATGCTTGCTCCCATACTGAGCAAGCATGAAGCGACAGTGGGAAGAAAAACTCCCCATTAACGGGAAGGAAAACCTCCGGCAGAACCGGGCTCAGTATGAACGGTCATCCGCCTCGACCGACTGGGAGTTACAGAAGACAGAGCAGAGACACAACAAGAGAGACAAAAAAGCACAGAAGCACACATTGATCCAGTAATCTGTTCTACATTAGATGGTAATAGTGGGTGAGCCGCCTTCTTTGGATGATGTCACATTTAACAGAACGCCAGACCAGGTGTACCTACTATGAAGATAAAAGAGAGAGAACAAAAAGTTAAAGCAGAAAAGACGACACGTAATGCATAATTGAAGAACAGTAGAACTCTATAGAGTGAGAAAATTAGATCCTGATGTCCTCCAGTAGCCTAAGCCTATAGCAGTAAAACTATAAAGGTAGCTCTGAGTAACATGAGCCACTCTAGTTATAAGCTTTGTCAAAAAGGAAAGTTTTAAGATTAGTCTTAAAAGTAGACAGGGTGTCTGCTTCACGGACCAAAACTGGGAGTTGGTTCCACAGGAGAGGAGCCTGATAGCTAAAGGATCTGCCTCCCATTCTACTTTTAGAGACTCTAGGAACCACCAGCAGACCTGCAGTCTGAGAGCGAAGTGCTCTGTTAGGAACATACGGGGTAATCAGAGCTCTGATATATGATGGAGCTTGATTATTAAGGGCTTTATAAGTTAGAGGAAGAATTTTAAATTCTATTCTTGATTTAACAGGAAGCCAATGAAGGGAAGCTAAAATTGGAGAAATATGATCCCTCTTGTTGATTTTCATCAGAACTCTTGCTGCAGCATTTTGGATCAGCTGAAGGCTTTGAACTGTATTTTGTGGACTTCCTGATAGTAAATAATTACAATAGTCCAGCCTTGAAGTAACAAATGCATGGGCTAGTTTTTCAGCATCACTCCTGGACAGAGTGTTTCTAATTTTGGCGATATTCCGGAGGTGAAAAAAGGAAACTCTGGAAACCTGTTTAATATGGGATTGGTCAAAAATAACACCAAGGTTTTTTACTTTATTACCAGAGGCCAAGTTAATGCCATCCAGATTAAGTGATTGGTTAAGAAGTTTATTTTTTGAGGACTCTGGCCCAAAGATTACAACTTCGGTCTTGTCAGAATTTAGATGCAGGAAATTTAAAGTCATCCAGCTTTTGATGTCATCAAGACATGACTGCAGTCGAAGTAACTGATTGGATTCATCAGGATTTATGGATAAATATAGCTGAGTGTCATCAGCATAACAGTGGAAATTAATCCCATGCTGTCTGATAATTATGCCGATCGGAAGCATATATAAAGTAAAGAGAATTGGTCCAAGGACTGAACCCTGTGGTATTCCACAGGTGACCCTACAGTTTGAGGAAGATTTATTATTAACATGAACAAACTGGAATCTGTCCGACAGATAAGATTTAAACCAGCCTAATGCTTTCCCCTTAATCCCTACAGTATGTTCAAGTCTTTGTAGGAGAATATTGTGATCAACTGTATCAAATGCAGCACTAAGATCTAACAGGACAAGTACAGACACAAGTCCATTATCTGAGGTCATGAGAATATCATTGGTGACCTTCACCAGAGCTGTTTCAGTGCTATGATGAGCTCTAAAGCCTGACTGAAACTCCTCAAGTAGGTCATTGCTTTGTAAATGTTCACAAAGTTGATTAGCAACTACTTTCTCAAGAATTTTAGATAAGAAAAGAAGATTAGATATAGGTCTGTAATTTACTAACTCATCTTGATCAAGAGAAGGTTTCTTAAGTAAAGGTTTAATAACAGCTACTTTAAAAACCTGTGGTACATATCCATTTACTAAGGATAGATTAATTATGTCTAAAATAGGACCACTGATCAAAGGGAATACCTCCTTAAACAACTTGGTTGGGATTGGGTCTAACATACAGGTAGAAGGTTTAGATGAAGCTAAGATTTTAGATAGCTCAGAAAGCTCTACTCCTTCTAAACAGTTCAAACACTGTGCAGGTTCTAAAGATTCCTCCAATGCTGCCTTACTTACTGGGGATGAGGTAATCATGTTTGGGAGGATGCCAATTATTTTATTTTTAATGGCATCAATTTTATTTATGAAGAATCCCATAAAATCATTACTACTAAGTGCTAAGGGAATGGATGGATCAACAGAGCTGCAGCTCTGAGTAAGTTTGGCAACTGTACTAAAGAGAAATCTAGGATTATTTTTATTCTCTTCAATTAATGATGAAAAATATGCTGCTCTAACTCTGCGAAGGGTCTTGTTATACAACAATAGACTGTCCCTCCAGATTAAGAAGGATTCCTCTTGGTGTGTAGAGCGCCATTTTCTCTCCAATTTCCTAACATTGTGCTTCAAGGAACGCAGCTCTGAGTTAAACCAGGGAGCCAGCTTCCTGTGAATAATCACCTTCTTTTTCAAGGGAGCTACATTATCTAATGCAGAACGCAATGAGGAAGTCACACTGTTAGCAAAGGTGTCGATTTGTGAATGGGAAGAAACAGCATTGCTGCCATCTACAGGGCAGTTCTGCAATACTGAGGATATTAAAAGGGTGACAGACTATTTAAGTTTTGATACAGCATTATCCGATAAAGATCTACTATAATGGAACCCTCTTTTGGGGGTGGAGAACTCAGTTAGATTAAACTCAAATGTTATTAAAAAATGATCAGATAGGACAGGGTTGTGAGAGAATACTGTTAATTCTTCACAATCAATGCCATATGTCAGCACAAGGTCCAAAGTATGGAGCGGAGAGTGCGTTGGCTTATGCACATTTTGAGCAAAACCAATTGAATCTAGGATTCTAGGATTATCACATTCAGTGTCAACATGGATGTTAAAATCACCCACTATAATAACCTTGTCAGTATTTAACACCAAATCAGATAAGAAGTCTGACAGCTGATCCACAAACTGAGTGTAAGGGCCTGGTGGACGATACAAAACAATAAACAGAAGAGGTTTTATTGCTTTGCAGTTTGGATGAGGGAAACTGAGGGTTAAATGTTCAAAAGAACTGTAGTTATTAATTGGCCTGGGACTAATTAATAAATCAGACTGAAAGATGGTTGCCACTCCTCCTCCTCTTCCCACAGATCTGGGAATGTGGAAATTTGAATAACTGGAGGGAGTTGACTCATTTATACTAACGTAGTCCTCTTGTAGCCAGGTTTCTGTGAGACAAAACAAATCAATCTGATTATCAGAAATCAATTCATTAACTAACAAAGTCTTTGGAGGGAGAGACCTTATATTTAATAGACCACATTTAATTCTTTTATTTTTTGGTTCAAAGTGATCCGTATGGATTTTTATTAGATTTTTATGATTTGTTCCCTTTATATCAGTTTTTGATCTGTTTTGGCCGTGGGAAAGACACCGTCTCAATAGGATAATGGGTGGGTAACAGTACAGAAGCTGCAGAGAGGTGTGTTAAACTACGGCTCTGCTTCCTGGTCTGGACCCTGGGTTGTCAGCATTTAGGAGAACTAATAAATCCGGACAGATTCCTAGAAAGAAGAGCTGCACCATCCAAAGTGGGATGAATACCGTCTCTCCTGATCAGACCAGGTTTTCCCCAGAAAGTTTGCCAGTTATCAATGTAGCCCACGTCGTTTTCTGGACACCACCTAGACAACCAGCGGTTGAATGACGACATGCGGCTAAACATGTCATCACTGGTCAGATCAGGCAGGGGACCAGAGAAAATTACAGAGTCCGATATTGTTTTAGCAAACTCACACACCGAAGCAACACCAACTTTGGTGACCTCTGATCGGCGTGACCGGGTGTCATTACCTAGCCTGGGTGCCATTCCGAACTTAGTCCCGCCCACAACGTTTTAGGTCGGGAAGTTCGGTCTGGCATTGCTCAATAGTAGCGCGAGTATGCTCGCCCAATATCTGGCAGGCCAATCAAATTGTCAGGGCGGGCTTCAAACGATGATGGACAGATGATCAACAGTAACGTAATCAACCACGTCACCAAAGCGCACTTGGGTTGAATTCGTTTACAACAACGATGGCTGCCGCTGGAGAGTTGAGGTGTGTAGAATGACTCCTTGGATCCTTACATTCTTTTTGCAACACCGGCAAAAATCGTTCACGCTCATCTTCTTATTCTAGGCTAACAGTTGAGTTCTGTTGACAACAACTATGCTTCGCTTAACATACGTCACACACTCCGTTGCTCTTATTGGTTGTAGGTCTATCCAATTGAGTGCAGAGGAATTTTTTTTCCTGGTTCGTTCGAAACACGCCCCATAATCACAGCTCTATGGAGCAGTATCAGACTCAAATTCTGACTAGAATTGAGTATGACCATGTCAGGCTAGTCATTACCGCCAGCGTGAATAAAAATTTTGCGGTATTTACGCTTATCCTTAGCCAGCAGTTTTAGGTAGGATTCTATGTCGCCCGTTCTGGCCCCTGGATGTATTTAGGTCTAAGACAAATTAGTGCCCCAAAGACCACCAACAAGATTTCCATCATTTGGCAAACAGTGAGTCAGAGGGCATTAAGAACTCACAGCTTTCACATGGATTATGACCTAGATAAAACAACAGTATAAGGAAACTGTTTACTTCTCTTTGGTTCTGATGATGATGATAAACATACCTATTAGATATGATTTGATGTGACCCAAACATGTTTATAATGCTCTGACAGCAGACTTCATTAATGAATAGTTGAACTGGATGGTAAATATTTCTTTTGCATTTCTCCCTGCAGCAGAAACTGCTTCCCGTAGCTACTATAAGAGCTTTCCTGTCATGGACTTCTCCACTTACCAACCAGTAGCACCTCCTGCCTTCCAGCCTTCCCAGCCTAAGGAGAAGTCATACATCCACCAGCCGCTGCCAGCGCACCATGACCTTCACGCCCCTCTATCTATCTCCATCCCATCTGACCACTTTGAGCACTCGCGCCTCCCCAAGACCACCACACACCCGTTTATCTCCAACTCCGCCTTCAAAGCCTGGGAACCAGCTGCCCGCCACGTCCATAGGCAGACCTCTGCTCCGGCGCACACCTCCTCCTCTCTGCACAGCTCCACCCGGAGACACGGCTACTCAACACGGAGGCAACAGAGCATAGAGAACATGAAAGATGTCTTTAATCAGTCCTATGAAGGTATGCATGGAGGAGCTGGAGGTGGAGGACGGCAGGGTCACCATGGCCAGGGGCAGCACACTTCTCAACCCTCATATTACAACCACCCCAGGCAGAAGAGCTACTCCACCCACAGTGCCACTGAGGTGACTGTTTGAGTGTTTCATTGAGAGCGACCTACCACAATATTAACCACAACAAAAACTTTGGGGTGCGCCAGATGCTGCGCTTCCTCACAATCTGCCCAACATGTAAGGGGGTTAAGCGTGGAGACTCTTTCCAATACACAAATAAGCGACAACTCAGAGTTCCAGCTTGAGGAAAAAAAAGAAACAGACTCCTTACACATGAAGGATTCACTCCACTGGATGAGTTAAAAACTCTTAGGCTCCTGTCTGCAGAGTGGTGCTTCAACCGTTGCAGTCCTGCAATATAACAGTTGCAGTCCTGCAATATAACAGTATTATGGTTAATCAAGCCCTGTAGCTCTCATCTTGAGGACAGAACAAATATGTCCTTCTCTGTATATTAGAGGTCAGAGCTTTGTTTTCTCCACAACTATGTTTTTGTATTTAATATTTTGGTTTTAATTCGGACGTGGGAGGAATAAATTCCAAACTTGTGTTAGACAAGTAAAGGTGCTCGTAACTAATCTGGATATAAGACTAAAAACTACCTAGTCACACTGTGATTAGTTCCTTTTATGCAAAAACATCTGCTTTTTTGTCCTTCTTGCCTGAAGTAAAGATAGTAGTCCATCAGATCAGTAACACTGTTATGCAATATGCCGGAGTTGTAAGTAGAGCAGCCAGTTAGCTAAGCAGAAGTGACTAAATTAATTGGTCACACTAAAAGTCTGGAGTTAAACAATCGTTGCTCATTTTACCATGCCGTAACTTTTACACAAATAACACCCAGTTTATATTTACAACTAAAATAAGGGGCTAATTTTAGCATCTGTTTCTTAATTAAATATGCTAACTACATCACCAAACCATGATACATAAAGATAATGTAATGGGTGAAGCAAGAAGTATATGACATTCACACGTGACTAAACTTCACTGTTTAGGTTATTTGTTTTTCTTAAAAAAATTATGTGATGAGTTGACAAATAGTTTGATGAGCTAGCATGCAAGCTAGTATTGCTAGCTACTATTTGGTAGGCTCTTTGCTAATTTGTTTGTTTAACCTATTGTAAAGAAATGTAAATGATCTAATAAACTGGAAAGTTATTTTCATTAATAGAGGTTCTTGAAGACAAATTTCATTTATAGAACAAAAGTAAAAAATAAAGCATGCCCAATAAAAGCCTCCCAAGGTAGTTGAAGTTGATAAGTTTTCATTTCAGAAATAGTTACATAATAAATTACAGTTAGTCTATATACAAACTGGACTATTTTTATTTTATATGTTTATTTATACATTTTTTGTATTTTAAATTGCTTCTTTGTATTTTATAATTCAAACATGTTTTTTATTTTATGCAATTTTAAAAAAAAATTAGGGAGTACTAAAAGTAGCTTTCATACCTTGGAAAAGTATTCATACTGCTTGAATTTCTTTATGTTTAGTCAAGTAACAATCACAACCATCATTGTATTTATTTTATTTTTTTGCAGTTTTACGAAGAAAATCATGCATGTTTTTCAAATTATAATTTTTTTACAATACAACTATGAAAAGTAGCTTTTTGTCCCTTTTACTGACACCCAAAAATAAAGTACATGGCAATCAACTGCCCTCAGAGGTCATCGCCTGAATAAATAGTCCGCCTGTATGTATTTTAATCTCAGAGTAAATTCAGCTGTTCTCTGTTCTCACAGATTTGTTAGAAGACATTAGTGAACCAACAGCCTCATGAAGAACAATGAACACAGCAGACAGGTTAGAGAGAAAGTGATAAAGAAGTTTAAAGCAGGGTTAGGTGATGAAACAATATCCCACGCTTCAACTATCAGCAGCCGAGAGGCTCATTGTGACTCTGCAGGAGCTGCAGAGATCCACAGCTCAGGTGGAAGAATCTGTCAACTAGATAACTATAGAAAGAAAGGGTTAGTATAGATAGATGTTCACTTTTAGCTGGATGACCCTTAAGATAAAATACAGCTATAATAGAATGACCTAGCCCAAAACACATTCATAAGTTATAACGGCCCAGTCAAACTCCTGACCAAAATCAAATTGAGAATATTTGTTCTGACTTAGAAATGTTTGTTTATAGACGCTCTGCACTCAGTCTGACTGAGCTTGAGCTATTTTACAAAAAAATGGGCAAATATTTCTCTGGGATTGCAAAGCTGGTAGAGACACACCTCGAAAGCTTGCAGCTGAATTGCAACAAAGGTTCTAGAAGCTATCAACTCTAAGGAGCAGAATACAAGTTCAAAAGGTGTGAATACTTTTGCAAGGCACTGAAGTTATGAGTGTTAAATGAAAAGTTTTAACAAGAATTTGTATTTTTTCCATTTTTTCTTTTATGCATCTTTTGTTCTGTTGCTTTAAAAATAGTAATAAAAGGCCAACATATACATTGTTTCTTTAATTTAATAAATGCAAACCAAATATGTTTTCTTCAAATAGTCTAGATATTTATACAACTATAGAGGCTGTGTTTTTTATCTCTATTTTTGGGACCGACTTGTGTCATATTTTCCATTCATACATGACCCTGAGTGAAAAAAAAAATCTACTTTAAAGTTTCAGTCAAAAACAAAACATTTTCATATATCTAAAACTCATCTAGAAAATGAAATGAGAATACTGGCGTGATTTGGTTGGTTTTCGACTGAGAAGGCAATGCTATGTTTTACAGTGGACGATCATTGTCCCCGAATGCTGGATTTTGAAGGTAAAAATCTATGAACCAACAAGGATACTTTTTCTATGAGGGTGGCGTTTGCTCTCTGACAGATTTCCTAATTTTTGTGATTTTTGTGTCAGTAAAATTCCTTTGATGATCTGAACCAGAGAAACTCTATAAGGGAACACCTCCTTTGTTCTGCATCCCTCAGTCTACCTCCATGCACCGCAGTTGTCCCGTCCCTTTCGGCCCTCGCCACAGATTTTCCACGATGAAACACACTTTGCATTCTTTGCCATCAGGCCAAGCATACAGGGACAGCTTCCCCTGGGTCACATTAACTCGGTGTTGAGGACAATGCCACCGTCATGTCAGCTCCCATCAGCCTCCATCCCAACCGGAGATGAGGGGAGGGTGGGAGACAGCGAAGGAGCCAGAGGCTAGGACTCTTTAGAAAAAGGAGATAAAGGGGGGAACGAGAAGAGGAAAATAGAAAGACAAAACGTACAACGGTACATGTTTTCCTGTCTTGGGGGAAGGAAAGGAAACAAGTCAACGTAGATCTGGGTCTTTCACTCCTGAACTGTCTGAGTCATAACTCAGAATGTGTGAATGCATGTATGTGATTTCAGACCCAAAGGGCCCATTGCAGGGGAATTTGTCGAGGCATTTCCAGGCCTCGGGGATTTGACATCTTTTATTTGATCTCTGGGGCCTAAACTGCAAAGGACATTGTACACAGCTGCAGCTGCTGCTACGTTAATCCAACAGTTAACAAATCCTTCAACTGGACTCGTCGGTGAAGGTTCATGGCGGGGGGAAAAACCCCTCAGGAACTGTACGACATACTGCACATGTATCCAGGAATGCTTCCATGAGATTCAGCGATGAGATTTTGTTTTGTCTTTTTTGGTAAATTTTCACTTTATTTGTGGTGTAAACTTGTAAAGCTCTTGTGCAGCTTCTGATTTCATGAATTAGGTCAAACCAAAACAGTTAATGTGATGCTCGACAAGAAATGTCCCCGGTAATGCTGTTGAAAGAGCCTTAAAACAAATTAAACTTCTATTGCACCAGCCTAATCTCACACTTTAAAGAATGATTAGAAACATCTGTCCATTCATTTGAGTTCATTTATCCATCCATCCATCATTTTCTTACTCGCTTTATCCCTCATTGTCTCTCGAGGGGTGCTGGTGCCTATCTCCAGCATTTCATTGGGTGAGAGGCGGGGTACACCCCGGACAGGTCGCCAGTCTGTCGCAGGGCAAGTTCATTTATTCAAAGGGAAAAAGAAATCCCATGTTAAGAAATAATTATTTTTAAGAAAAATCACTTGGAGTCACAAAGTCTCCATAACAACCATACAATGCTAGTTACATGCCAGCCAACCTACCATCACAAAGGTAAGCATAAAGCTTGGTAAAGTTTACTGAAACATTAACTATAACTCAGTGTTTTTGTCTAGCGGGGGGTCTGTTTTCCTTCCCCAGGTCAGTGCTAGAGTGCATTACGTGATGAACTCCAAAATAGAGGGTTTATTTTAAATAAAACCAACCTTCTTCTATCCCTATCTCAGTCCATGGATAGAAATAATAATTTAATATTAGGGTTAGGGTTAGGGTTCCTCACTGAATAGACAGTCCAATTAGGTGTTGAAGTTGGATTATGTTACTGTGATAACAATAAATTACATTAGTCATTGAACAAATTAATTTCAAAGGCTTTATACTTGTGGCCACATTATGCAGTTGAAAGAAGATATTTACATAAACAATATAAAAAGACACCTTTATCTCGCTGTCTGACATTAAATCAGACCAAACCTTTTCTAGTTTGGGCCAGTTAAGATTTAAAAAAATATTTTTTGTTGTCCTTTAGCCACTTTCTAACTAATTTGCCCTTATGCCTGAGATTGTCCATTTGGATCCATTTGTGCTCTCCCTAAATCTTGTCTATTTCATTTATGATTTAACCTCCAGGCTGATGTCTTGAGATGTTGCTTCAGCATTCCCACATAATGTTCTTACCTCATCTGTTTTGTGAAGTGCACTAGTCGCTCCAGCAGGTAAAAACACCCACACCATGATGCTTTCACCCCCATACTTTAGAGTAGTCAATGGTATCTTGCGTTTGGACGCTTCCATATTTCCTCCAGATGGAATAACAGTCATTTTGACTAAGTGCTTCAATTTTGTTTCATCAAACCACAGCGCAATCTTCTAAGATTAAAGTCCTTGTCCCTGTGTGATTTGCTAACTTTAATTTGCCTATTTTATGTTGTTTTTGAAGTATTGGCTTCTTCTTGTCTGAGTGGCTTTTCAGCTTGTGCCAAAACAGGCTCATAGCATCCTCACGAGATCTTTTGTCTTGGTTCTTGGGTTGATAACAAACAATTCCCCCCAAAACTGGTCTCCTTCCTGAACCGCATGCTCGCTGCACATTCCTCTGGTTTTCATAGTAGCATGTATATGAAAATTGTACCCATTTAACTCAAATGTTGTGACTTATGAGAAATTGATTACCCCTCGTCATCAGCCATCAGAGACATCCTCATATGGGATTTTCTTGGAATCAGGATATAGAAATATTTTTGGTAATCCTTACCGACATAAAGCCAGAAAGGTTTACTCTGAGCTGATGAGCTGATTTAATACAGCGTTTGTTTCAGCGTAGATCCAGTTTGGTCCAAACCAAAACCCGGATCTGTTTCCCTCCACAGTTTGTACAGCACAGTGGCTAGTCAGAATCACATCTTCATAGAAACGCTTTAAAACATCTTGTTGTAGGGTTGAGCCCCAATGGTACAATCAAGAACCCTTGCAGACAAACTCCTATGGTATATGCCAGTGTTTTTTCTTTTCTTTGTTTTTTGTTTTATACCACCAGATGTGATTGGCAGCGTATTAATGAGTGCTCTGACAGAAAGCAAATCAAACTCCTGTTTATCTTTTACTGCACGCCTTCCCTCTTCTGTTTAGTTTCCACCCAGCATTGATTCAAAAGTTCTCAACGTCTGTGAGTGTCTGCTGGTTTTTATTAACCGTCTGAAAGTGGTTCCTTGTCTCAGCATCCTTTACATTTGGGCTTAATTTTGTAATTAAGATTCATTTGATTGAGGGTAAAAAACTGTTTTGTGTTCTTTGCAGGGAAAAAGAGATTTGTATTTTAGTACAAAATCCTTTTTTTTCTTCTTCTGTCTTGTCTTTGGTAAACCAACAAAGCTGTTTTCTCTTGTATTTATGAGGAATCTTTAGCTTATTGTGTAGCTTATGATTTGTTGTGCACATTATTCTTTATTGTTGTTTGAAGAAGTGCAAAGAAATGTTTAACAAAATCCTGTTGTTTACTTATAAGCACTGTTTATGTAAAGGCATTTTTTTCTAAGGGCTGTAAACCCGCACTTAAAACCGCAGTAACAATTATTCCATGTCAGAGTCAGAAGGACTATACATCAATGAGTCATGAAAGTTACTTTTGTGCAGCACAGGATGGTAAAGTGGACCTGCTGTACTGTGTAGTGGGTTTCTTTGTTTAGTATTTTTTCTGGCACAAACAGAAGCTTTTCTTCATGACTTTGTACTACTATCTGCAGTAGTATAATAAATATATGACAGAACAATGGTTTTTATGTGTACATAAATAGAAAATATCGAAAAAGCGCATTGGAGGGACAATATGCAGAAAAAAGTTGTATTTGGTGTATTCATCTGTACTGCTTACAACACATTTCTATCCAAAATGTTCTTCATAAAACTTTGTTTAGAAATCAATGCCATGTAGTAAAGACTGTAAAGGATATGTAAGTCTTTGTATATTTATTTTATTTTCATATTAAAGAGATAGGTCATTTCTTGCGTATGCAGTTGTATTGTGAGGATATAACCAGTAAATATCTTACCTGCGTAGCTTCTCTCCGGGGGTACTCCGGCTTCCTCCCACAGTCCAAAAACTTGACTGTTAGTTGACAGGTCTCTCCAAATTGCCCTTAGGTATGAGTGTGTGCAAGGATGTTTGTCCTGTGTAGTCCTGTGATGGACAGGCAACCTGTCCAGGGTGGACGCTGCCTCTTACCTAGAGACCGCTGGAGATAACCCCCCCATGCGCGCTACCCTGCACCGAGAAGAGACAATGGACGGATGCTTGCTGCCACGGAAGTTGCTTTAAAATGAAGATGAATTGGTCTGTAGCTGTGGCATACTGCAAAACCAAAGATGTTACATATAACTGGCCATAAAAATATTTCATCTGAACCATTATGGTCTATTTTTGTTTCTTGCAGTATAGTTACTGTAATAGCGCAAGTATTACAGTATATGAAGACTCAGACTGCGACCAACCGGCTATTAGAATATTATTTTCACTTATATAAGTGAAACACATTATATAGATTATTTACACACAGACTGATGTTTTCAAGCCTTTATTTCTGCAAATTGTGATTTTCAGTTTACAGCAAATGAAAGAAATGACATGTAAGATTAGGTTATATCAATAATCTAATCAGAAATGGGGGCTTAATGCAAAGTATCTTTAATACCTGCTACTGCTGTTTTCAAAACGTACTTTTAGCCTGACAAACAAGCCTCATCAAAATGCAGATTCTGTTTTAATGAATATGACTGTATGAGGAAAACAGTCTCAGATTAAAATATGACAAAACCACCATGGCTTTTGTTTTTTGCATGACCTGACTAGCAGTTGGCTATGAAACTGATTTCTGTCTCATCAAATAGAATATTGCAAAAGTTTTGGAGTATTCTCTTTCGTTCGTGTCCCAGAGGGATCCTCCTAATGCTGGGTCCTGGAGAGGCAGAAGTGCAGCTGGAAGCCCCCGTCACCCAGACGCAGCTACAGGTGGTGGTACTCACCGAATCGGATGAGTTTCTGGGGGATCTAGTGGACCAAGGGGCGCCGACGTTGTTCGGTTTTCTACGTTACAGACAGCACCGTGACTCGCTCGGTAAAATCTCTGCCACAGTGAGTTGAACAGACAAGAGGAACCCGCAAGCAGATAGACACTCCTAGTTGACACGGTGAAGCGAGCTGGGGGAAGCCTGGCTGTGTTTTTGGCACAAGTTGCGAGAGGGGCAAAATGTCAAGCGACCAACGGCAGGCGATCGACGCAAACAATTTGCCTTTTTCAGTTTGGTGTGAACTTATCTTTACAATAGCCACCATCTTGATTTCTGATGGCTCCTGCAGCCGGCAGATGGCACAACGTTTATGGCTGCTGATCTCGCCTGGTGAATAGTTCTTTTAAGGCTGAAAGAGGACTAAGTAAACACCATCAGGACAAACACTTGATGTATATTGTTCTATTTGAACAAAATCTAAGTGTTTTCATTCATGGATAAAATATGTGACTAGGCCTCTTGAAACTCTAACCTTTAATGGCTAGTCTTAGAGGGGTCGAGTCTTAGAACATCCTCAGATTTAGTTTATACGACCACTTTCTGGTTCATTATCTAAGGCGTTATGTGTACTGAGGGAATGAAATGGTGCCCTACCAATGATTCTCCATGTGAAAGCTGAATAAAACCCAGTAAAAGCTTCTGTATGGATGAAGCTTACTTCATACACATGAACTATCCCTTTAACTTGGTTTAAAAAACAAACTTTAACATACCAAACACCATTAACCCAAATCTATACAACTTGCTTACAAGTTGCACTGATTTTCTGTCAGATTATAAATCTTTTACTAACCAGACAGCAATATAACTCAGCATAGTCTTTTATTTGTCGTGCGTTTATCAGGGTCCAATGTGTCGTTTAATTGACAGCAGCCATAATGATTTGCTGAAATTTGGAGAGTACAGATGCTCTTTGTGAGCCATTGAGTCTTTTTCTTTAGAGCTGTTCTTATCATACATTGAAGGTACGTTTAATCCCCACAGTGCAAAACAACACAGTTTCAGCCACAGCCTCAAAGTTTTCATTTTCAACATAATGGCTATGTGGTGCCATCGTGTGGTTGCTCTTGATACTACATAAACACAAAACTAAAGTCGTGACATAATGAAACAAAATCTGTACTCAAACACAGACATAAAAAGCAAACAGGCAGTTTAATGTTTCAATATCCCGTCTCCATTTTCTAACACCAAGCAAAACTCACGTTGTAAAAGTAGTATTTTATTATCATTTTAAATTGGTATGTTTCACTTACAAAACTTCATACTCAAAATTGGGATTAATAACAGTCAGAAATTTAAATAAGATAAAACAGATATAAATCAACAACTGCTTCTTGCCTTTGAGGCATTCTGCAGGTATTTGTATCATTGTTTTTAATCCTTTCACATACAGTGACTTGCACATGCGCTATTTAGTCACAAATGGGAAATTAAAGAGATAACGTTGGATTGAAACCCTAAATAAGATTCCAAAGGTAAACTACTTCTAAGAAACTTGATATTGTCCCGACGCCATTAATAACACCTCTACAAATACCTGGTTCTGATAGTGCATGTTTAAACAGTCGGTGCTAACAAAGATCCAAATGTCGGAACTGAGAGGTAAGCAAGCTGATTGGTCCAGGAGTTGTCGGAAAAAATGTCCTATGTTTAGTTGTTACTACATAACATGAGGTTAAATTAGGTTGCAGTTTTTTTTTAAAGTGCTTTATAAGTAAATTGGTGTGGCATGGGAAAGAGAGAAGGCCTTGAATTGGTAAAAATTGGTTTTCTAGACCAGGGGGTCCCAAAGTAAGGGGGCGGGGTGTCCTGACACAAGATGTTTTGTTGCAGATGTGCTAAAAAGATTTAGTATTTCCTGCTCTTTCTTGTAAGAGCAGGACAACTCTTGTAAGAGTATAAAAATATGATATTATTCTCGGAATATTTTGGCTTTATTCTCACAATTTCCAAAAAAAAAAAAAAAAAAAAGGGAGGAAAAAAATCCCTGCCGCCTAAAGGGGGTAACCAGTCTCTGGCGCTGTTATTTTGGGGGTCGCAGGCTGAAAAGTTTGGGAACCCTTGTTCTAGACAACAGCATTAAAAAGCCAGCAGAACAGCTTTGACTGAGCAAGTTTGCACCTGAGGGTGAACTTCTATGTAAATGTAACTTAAAACATTACCTAAGCAATAAAGCTTTAAATACTACAAATTTACATTCATGTGACTTTCAGTGGTTAAAAAACTAAACTAAACAAAAAACACTCTCCTATTGATCCCACAGATACAGATTTTTAAACGCTTCTTTTCAACGTGTAAGAGTTTATCTGATTTATTAATAAAGTGACAGATTTAGTTAAATTGAAAATAAATATATCCATTAAACAGTGTGCCTGGGGAACAGAGTAGAAAGCAACACAGAAATACAAAGTGGTCTTGGTTTTCCACAGACTCAATAAGATTAAACATAGGATAACAGGGAGTGACGGGTGCATCTTAAAAAAAAAAAGGTAATAATTTCTAAATCTGTATTGCAAACATTTGTCAGCTGTCAGCGACAGCCAGAGAAAAGCTTAAAGTCGACGTTTAGCAAGAACAAGAGCTTTGTATGGCACTTCAAAGGTAAATCCTGATTACAGGCCAAGTTCTTTATACGGCAAAGAAAAAAAATCTATGCTTTTAAATGTATAAATAATGCACCATTTTAGAATTGTACAAATCTGGAATCTCTGGTCTAACAAATCTGATTGTGTGTCACGTTAAAACGGCTACTTAACAAAAAGCACCTTTTAGGAAGGACAGAAACACTGGACAAGTCTCAGCAGGATGATCAAACCATTAACGGGAAAATTTCAAACTATTCTAGAGCAAGACGTCATATTTTAGCCGAGCCGGGAGAAAGTCGTTCAGGAACAAAAACTGACTTAATGAGCTGAAATACTTCTTTTTTTTTTCTGTTTTTTCCTGTTATACCGTACAATGCATTTACAAGACGCAGACCTTGAATGTGATGAAGAAGGAGAAGATAGCAGGTTAGCTGTAAAAGTGACTGGTAGGAGACTGGTAGCCAGACGTCATCAGGTGCTTTGTTCTGTATGCGTCGCTCCATTCAACGCTGTCCAGTGATGTTGTTTCCTCCAGGATTTATGGCCATGGAGTCCAAGAGTGGGCGGAGAGCCTGGCCAAATGGCCTACAAAATGAACACGGGGAGCAGGACACTGAAGTCAAAACATCGAAATAAATTCTGCTCACCAATCATTTATAGCAATACATAGTGCCTGGCAACAATATATATGCTCCTCTAGGGCTGGACGATATAGATAAAAAGCACATTGATAAAATAGAAATCCTATTGATCGATAATTATCAACAAATTCAAAACATTTATTTTAAGTGCAGCCCTGGCCATTTTATGCTGTTGCTTAGCGACCTATTTTTAGATATAGAACACACAAACACTGAATTCAAACTCAACCCTTTATTCAACCAACTTTTTAGCAAAACTGCAAGTTTTTAAAAAAAATGAAAAAAAAAAAGAGCACGTGCTCTCTAAGCTCTTTGAAGGGGGCGGAGCTTGGTGACGGAGCATTCCTGGGTCTGCGTTTGTGATTGGTTGGGAGGATGTAATGACTGTAATCTACATTAACCTACATGGCTAGAATGCAAAAGGATGGAAAACTGTTATTCTAATGAACTTTTTACTTGCTCTTTTTTTCTATCATCGATATACGTCTATCGATCGATATATATTGTTATTGAATTATCGTCCAGCCCTATGCTCCTCCAACATGAGAGCATGGCCACATTTTTCAGCTTACAAACTTCAGTGTGTTTTACTGGGTTTTGATGTGACAGACTCCCAAGCGTTAATCAGAGAGGCAGCCAGTAAGGCCATGATAGCCCTGGAAGAGCTAAAGAGATGCAAGAATAGAAGAATCTGTTGACAGGACGATAATCAGTTTCAGGCGCCACAAATGTGGCTGTTCCATTTGTTGAAAAAGAGATTTTAGAAGTCCCGTTTGCAGTTTGCCACAAGCCATGTGTGAGACGAGGCAAAACGTGAGAGCGAGGGGTCCAATGCTCCGCTGACAGCAGAATTTAACACGCAAAACTCACACTCCACTTCACCCTCAACACACCAAGAAAACATGGTAGAGGCTGCAAAAGGCTTCCCGCTCCAGGACAACAAACATAGAGCCAGAGCTACGAGGCTTTAGATCCCAGCATGCTCATGAGTTAGAATGGCCCAGTCAAAGTCCACACCTAGCTGAAAATGAGAATCGGCGTCAAGATTAGGAAACGGATGTTCACAGACGCTTCTCCAACTCCAACCAAACCGACTGGGCAAAAACCTCCACCATGTTTTCACGATTTGTGTTGGTCTATCACCTCATTTAGCTTCGTGTGAACATGCTCGGGCAGCACAAAGCAGATCAAACGTGCTTCCCAAACTTACGTGGAGAGGATTTCGGATGGTAGGTCTGTGATGTAGGACGGGATCTTTCTGCCCGTGAGGAACTGTGCCACGTCGTTGCTGAAGGTGTTGCAGTTGTGCTCAAACACGTTGTATCTGTCACCGCTTTGCACCAGGAGAACGAAGAGGAAAGAGGAGAAAGAAGATACGGATTTTTGGAGAAATGATATGAAGGCAGACAACTGAGAGGCAATCAATCATTTAAAGAACTAAAAAAGATCAACCGGTGCATGTTAGGGTTTTAGGGTTGCAAGAATTGCAATAAAATGTTTTTCTAAAGAGTTTCACAGAAAATCATCCAATAAGGAATTCGTCCCAAACATTGGTTTATTTCCTTACACGGGTTACGACAACATATTTGCAATTAGAATATAAAAAGCTTTGAGTAGATATGATTAGTATGGAAGCGTATCACCAAAGAAAAAGAAAAAAATCAGACAGCTTAACGAGATGCTGATCTCGTAATTATGAGATCTTTTCTCATAATTACGAGATAAGATCCCATATTTACGAGATCCTGATCTCGTAATTATAAGATTTGTTTTTTTCTTTGGTGAATGCAATACGCTTCCGTAGATTAGAATAGTGGAACAAAAAAAAATGTTAACAATAAAAAAAAAAAAAAAACAGACCACGATAAATCATTTCAAAACTTCTTTTACATATGATATGAAATATTATATCCACTACAATTCCACTCAAAGACTAATATTTCCCTTGGAAATAGCTTTAATACCCAGTTGAAAACGTGTTTAAGTGTCCTTAAACCAAACCCCCAGTCAGATCGTCATCCCTGTCCTTGAGTTGGTATTTTCTGCCCACTCTGCTCTGCAAAGCTTTTCCAGAGTCATCACATCTCGTCTACAGCCTTCTCAAGGACACCTCACAGATTCTCTGGTCAGTGTAGCTGTGGTCTCTGGCAAAGACGTCACAAAACTTTTATCTTGAAATCTTTTTTCATTGATTTAATACTATGCTTGGACGCGCTGTGATGCTAAAAAATTCTAACCCTTTTTATACAGAACCCTGAAGGTTTTTGGACCGACTCTATCCACCATAAATTCTAGGGACAAGTAACCCTTGAGCATGATGAAGCCCCCAACATGTTTACCCTGGTGATTGGTGGTGGTTTGGTGCCAAACATTTCATGAGACCAGAATACAAGTTTACGTGAGGTTTGGGAGATTCTGAGCCACGTCTGGGTGTTTTCTTTGGAAGAAATCAAATAGGATTTGCAACCCCAATCCTTAGTCGAGATTAATGGAGAATCCAGGTGACTGTTATTGCATATAGAATACTGTCAGTGCCTCTTACACGTTCCTGTAGCTCACTTAGCAATGACCCACTTCATTCTTATTTGTGACTGAACGCATCTGGGAATACAGCAGATAATGCTTCATAATGATTTTGTATGATTATTTTCACTGTTATCTTTGGGCAAAGAGCCCAAACCTTCCTACACTGCTGTGTGTAATATATGGCTTTAGCTTAAAGAGCCAAATGAGCAAATGTGAAGAAGACCCTACGAAGACAGCTGAACTGTTTCAGATTAATCCGATTCACTAACCAGATCATCAGATTTAAACTCAGAAAGGTGCTTCAACAGTACTAGGTTTAACAATGTCCAACTGGGAAATTGTAGCTTTGTTATCTTCTTTCTCACTGGATGTTCTTTAATATCTGCTGCTTAGTGTTTTACCTGTACGTGGACTCGGCCAGTGAGTCCAGATACTCCATAAATAAATCTTCATTCACCTCGGTGGAGCCCAATTCCACCACTGAGTCTGGATCGCCCAGTATAGTGCCAGACTGGAAGAAGAAAACACACATTTCACACTTCAATGGATGCCTTGATACAAAACAAACACCAAGTACTCGATCCACTACTTTGTCTTGGAAATAGGGAGCTGATTCTTACAGGTGGGCAGTGGTTGATTCCTGGTCCACCAAAGAAAAACTCTTTTCCGTGGACAACAACACCCGTGTGCCTGTTTAAAGCAAATAAATAAATAATAAAAACACACACACACACCTTAGTACCAAAATACAAGCCTGGATCAGTCGATTTTTTTTTTTTTTTTACAAAGTTGTCGTGTGAGAGATGTGCTCACCAAATGCCGTCTAGCTGTCTCCCTATGAAGATCAACACATACATAGATACAGCAATTAGCAGTATAGCTTTAGGCTCATTCTCACTTGTTTCCAGCCGATTTAATGTCAGGAAAGGAAGTCAAAAACTCACCTAGCATAGCAGGGCTTAGCTGGCGAGCCATTCCCCTGGACAGGTCGTAGATGTACAGCTTCACTGGGAAAGACGAGTTACTTTGTGCCATGGTGCTAAAAGAAGTTTCCTCAAGCTAAAAGCCTGTGATAAAGTTAGCTGACTGACTCGACTAAAGTTGACCACCGGCTAGCTAGCTAGCACCGGAAAAAGAAAAGTGGGAGCCGTGTTATAAAAATAACGACGCCGAAAAGAATTGTCATCAAAACAAGACTCGACTCTAACCCTAAACCAGCCTAAAGTTGCCGGGAAAAATAGTTAATGCTGTGTCATCGTCTTAATGTAATCATAACACGACTGTCAAAAAGTGCCTCCGCTCTCTGTAGAATAAACCCCACCCCCTTTATTGTGATTGGTCAGCATCTTGGCTCGGGAGCTGAACTGCCAATGAGGAGCTTGTGATCGTCAACCGACCTTATGGAAGGCAGACTGTGGCAACCAAATGTTTACAATTTATAACTCTCACATATTTAGCCAAAGTGAAGCTTCCTGATATTTTTCCTCTAGATTCCACCAAGACTTTATTGGAATAATAATAATAATAATTCTTCTTATTATTATTATTATTATTATTGTTGTTGTTATATTCACATATTCTCATATGACGTTCACTTTGAAATCATTCAGCTATGGTCTATATAAAGTTGAACTGCAATACTTTGGTCTGAATTCTTTAATTTACTCCTGTCTCCCCATTTTACCACTTTTCTGAGGCATGTCTGGACACAACTCGTTTTGGTCCAGTCTCCTCAAATCTAAAGGAGGCACTTCACATCCCGCCCCACCTCCAGGGGTCCGTTCTTCGTACGTCGCTAACTCAGTTAGCTGAATTTGTTTGTTGACGATTTGGCATGATCTTGGATCATTTGGTTCTTCGAAACTCTTCCTGGACTTGCTGTCATAGCAACATGTGCGCCAGCTTAAGCCTGCTCGCGAGCAGGCTTATTTCATGTAAACAGGATTAGATCGCAGCTTTATAAACGGAGGAGATAGGGAAGTCTTATGGAGTCTGTCCAGCCAGTGCACTTGGACCACCTAGTGGCAGAGGACGGGACAGAATTGTGGAACACCATTTTTTAATGTTTAATAAAAGACGAAACAAATAATGCTTAGTTCCTGTCGTTTTATTTAAACAATTGTTTATAAAGAAAAGCCAGAAAGTCATCTTTTACCTGCAATAAGAGATAGTTATGTAAAGTCAGCAATACTACTGTCAAATTGTGTATTAGAACTTACTCTGAAGGTCCTTTTGAATCAACTCGATCTCTAGTGCAATTTTTCTCTTTTTCAAGTTGTGGAGTTCAATTTCTCCTCTTAATTTGTGTTTTTTCAGGTCAAAATACTAAATTGTTTGTCGAAGATGCCGTTTGTATAGGGAACGGTTGGCACCCTGTGTCATTTTGTGAAAGAAAAAGAAAGGGTGAATCATGGCTCATGCAACAAAAGTAAAAAGAACCTGTTTTTTTTTTCAGCCTTTTTCTTGGTGGCTGTTATAAACAGACAAACACATCATTTAACAGTGGCCTTTAAAAAGAGGAAGAAGTTGGTTTTTAAAATACAGTATAATAATTAAAGGCTACCATTTTGTACAATATTCTTGTACTTCACTTTTTTCCCCATGTTCTAATGTGTCCGGTGGAAGCTCTGACATACAGAACAAAGTAAATATGAAATTATTAAAATGTGAAAAGTACATACTGTAGAAAGTGATAGAAACATCTACCATGGACAGCACTTATGCATGTAATTTTTCTGCTACTTTTTGCCAGTCCTCTCTTCTGGCTTTAGCAGACTTTGAGGTGTTACCTGTTGTTTTAATTAATGTCTCAAATTCGACATAACCTTCCATTAAAAGCTCGTGTTCGGCTTGGGAGAAAAACTGTGGGCGTTCTTTGGCCATGCTGAACAGCCAATAACAGCTTTGCTGATCATTGTTTCTACTATCGACACATTTCCCCTTTTAAACAAACTCAGGAACGCGCAGTTATCTCAGATAACTCAATCCAGCCATACTAATCATGCTGGATGCTGGGGAACGGCGTAATGAGCAACCAAACGCTTATCCACTTGTAGCTTCAGTATCTTTCAGCTTGGACCATAAAATCACTCTGATTAATAAAGATGGCGGGCTCACGAAATTTGTAAACAAGACATGCTAAACAAGGTCCATGACCCTATTTAACATGTCTTTCTTTTCATAAAGTATAAAAAGGCCTCTCTGAATCAATACTTTATCCCAAATGTCTCACAGGCAAAATTTTAAACAAACAGCTGTAGATAAATATGAGAAACAGCTGAGAAATAACCTGCTGGAATATAATAATAACACAACATAGACCACCTTAATAGAAACAAAATATCTAATCGTATATCTAATTTTTTAAATATCAATTTTTTAAAATATTCCCAGCCCCATGTAATAGTTGAAAAATCATAGTATAAAACAGACACGTGTCCCCTTTGAGGCTCTATACAACCCACGAGAAGAACTTGTGGCACCACCGCGCTTCCGTACTGGGGGCCAGTTCACGTCCTCGATCGCCTCCCATTGAAACTAGCCTGGACTTGTAGTTTGGAGGCAGTAGTTGTGGACAACGGAGCGCGGTAAGTGATAAGTTACCTCTGAGTGTCTTATTCTGGGGTTTAGTGTAGCTTATACAGTTTATATGCATGACTAGTAGTAGGAAGAATGAAAAAGTCGCCTGCAAATTGCAAGTAAAACAACAGAGGGCAGTTACAAGCTAAGCTAGCAAGCCTTATCTTGTTGTCCGTAGTCTAGTAATAATAATGGCGTAAGTAAACCGCTATAACTTTCTAAACTCGAATGGGGTTAGTTACCATGTGCGCATTTGTGAGTTTCCTTGTCCCGTTTGCCGCACAACAGCTCCGTAAATATGCGTCGGGAGGGACTGTGAATACGAGGTTTCTGCTTAAGCTACGCTTTTTTACGTTGGAAGCATGGACGTAAAGTCCAAGGCGTCTCGGTGAGACGTCTGTCTCCATCCTGTGTTACAGAGGCTGAAAGCTGGCCAAATGGCGGAGTGGAACGCGTACTACCAGAATGAGGACGAGGAGCAGGAGCAAGAGGAAGCGGAGCTGTCTGGCGGTAAACCAAGTTCATCCCTTTCTGTGTCCGAGCTGCACCAAACCCGGCTGTGTTGCCGCAAGTTATTCTAATCGCATTTCAATTCACTCCCAAAAACAAGCTTCCGCCGGCACAGGTTCATTGTGACATCACATAAGGCCTCTGATCAGTCACTCATTATGTTCTCCACTTGCATTATTAAATTCCTCTGTGTAAAGCACTTTTTTTGTGTTGTTTAAGGTGGCAGCAAACATTTGAGCCGTGTGGGAAAACGCTGCATGGATTTCATGCGGGCAAATTTGGCAACAATAAAACACACGGTGCTGGGTTTGGATCGGTTTCGGTATGAAACGGGGAACAAAGGTCAGACATCGCAAACCAACCTAGTTGTCTGTCTTTGACAGGAGACTACAAAGTCTCAGGCAGAGACAGCCTGGTCTTCTTGGTTGACGCCTCCAAGGAAATGTTCATCAAAGGCGAAGATGGACAACCCTCTAACTTTGACATGACCATGCAGGTCAGATCCTCGGTTGTTTTTGGGGGGTTTTTCGCTGATTTTCCTCTTTGTTTTTCACCCTCCCTTTGCTTTGTCTTCTATATCGCTTTAAAACAACTAGAAAGTTATTTATAAGAGACAGTCTGCGATACGACAGAAGACATTATATCTGATTGGTTACTGCTTTCAACTGTCGTCTCGTCTTATCTTCCGCCCTGTCTGCATCTTGTGTCGTTGCAGGTTGTGCGCAGCGTGTACACAAGTAAGATCATCAGTAGTCACAGGGACCTGGTGGCTTTGGTGTTTTATGGCACAGAGCAGAGCAAAAACCCCAGGAACTCATTCAAACATGTTTACGTGTACCACGATCTCGATGAACCAGGTGATATGCTTTAAACTCTCTGTTGCTCTGCGTTTGCCCTGCATGCCAACAGTGATCTGCATAAAGTACAGTTTATTTGACCAAGTAGTGGGACTTGTACCCTGTCTGGATTAGGACCAGTAACGAGTTGCTTTGAAACCTTAACCCCCAGGTGCAAAGCGAGTGCAGGAAGTGGATGCCCTGCGGGGAGAGAAGGGGGCGCAGCTGGCTGCACAGAGCATGGGAAGTGGGGAGACGTCTCTCGGCGACGCCCTGTGGTGCTGCGCCAACCTCTACAGTGACATCAAGCTGCGCCTCTCGCACAAACGGCTGATGATCTTCACCTGCAGGGACGAACCGCACGGAGGCGACAGCGCAAAGGACCGACAGGCCCGCACCAAAGCCAGTGACCTGAAGGAGACGGGTCAGTCTGAGGAGCAAAGCTGCCCCTGCTTACAGAAACCTCTTCTGCCCTTGTAGTCAAGAAAAAAAAAAAAATAGGACACCCTATTAAGTATTCAGTTCTTTCAAAACAAAAGTTACACCCTGAAAAGGTCGCCGGTCCATCACAGGGCTCACAAATTGAGGCCTAATTTTTGTTTTATTTAGCACTGGAGAAAGAGAGTTAAAAGCAGTAAAAAATCTTTTTTTCACTCATTGAATGAGGTCTATCAATAGAATCTGTATTGTAATGGAGGAAAAGTTAGGCTCATCCCGTTGGCTGAAAGATTTTCAGTAGATTCCTTCTTGAAGCCATTTATCCGTCTCTGACGTTGGTCAAAAGAGAGTTAGCCCGGAACCAGGACTTTTCTTAATTTCCAGCCTGTCTTTGGTGTCATTTATGCTTCAGGGGTCCGTTCTTCGTACGTTGCTTAAAACATCCGAGATCAAATGAGACATCCAAGATGATTTCATCCGGCTAATCATGATCCGGCTAATTGGGTTCTTCGAACACACCTGTTGTTTATGATTAGTATGGCTGGATTGAGCTATCTGAGATAACTGCGCGTTCATGCGTTTGTTTAAAAGGGGAAATGTATCGATAGTAGAAACATTGATCAGCAACGCTGCTATTGGCTGTTCAGCATGGCCAAAGAACGCCCACAGTTTTTCTCCCAATCAGAACAAGAGCTTTTAATGGAAGGTTATGCCGAATTTGAGTCATTGACTAAAACGACAGGGAACACCTCAAAGTCTGCTAAAGCCAGGAGAGAGGGCTGGCAAAAAGCAGCAGACAAATTAATGCGTAAATACTGTCCATGGTAGATGTTTCTATCACTTTCTGAATTTTTGCATTTTAATAATTTCATATTTACTTTGTTCTTTTATGTCAGAGCCTCCACGGGACCCACTAGAACATGGGGACAAGTAAAAGTGAAATACAAGAATATTCTACAAAATGGTAGCCTTTAATTATTATACTTTATTTTAAAAAGGCACTTGTTATCTCAAGAGATCCAAATTTCAGTGTCATTCCTTAGACACTGGAAGTAAAGGACACGTGCAAACTGGGAATTTTAACAAAAAAAAAAAATCTTTATCCATGAAAAATGAACATTTTCCTTTTCCAAGTCATCCACAGTTTATACGGTCAAAAACTGTATTGCTCCGTGGCTAGATAATCCATCCATAGTTTTTTCTAATACAATATACGGCTCGACAGGAAGCAAGCCTTTCAAAGTAAAACTAAACTTCACAATAAAATGGCCCGAACAAATCTTCTTACTGAATATTATAAAAATAAAAAGCAAACCATCATACAAATAACTTAAATATTTTCTATTTATGGCTCTAACACCACTTTTCCTCTTTAAAAGCCACTGTTAAATGATGTGTTTGTCTGTTTATAACAGCCACCAAGAAAAATCTCTCTACTGTCGCGCTGCGCTCAAGGATCCTGTGTATTGCGCAATACGCGATTAATTCGAAAAACTCTGCAAATTATTCTTTCGCCTTCCGCAACAGGTTGCTGTCGTAAAAATGGACATGGCTACGACAGACTTCCCTATCTCCTCCGCTTATAAAGCTGTGATCTAATCCTGTTTACATGATTTACATGATGCTCTCGAGCAGGCTTAAGCTGGCGCACATGTTGCTATGACAAGTCCAAGATGAGTTTTGAAGAACCAAACGATCCAAGATCATGCCAAATCATCAACAATCAAATCCAGCTAACTGAGTTAGCGACATACGAAGAACGGACCCCAGCTTTCTTCTCTTTTTTTATTTATTTATTTTTCATTATGTGTGCTTTTGCAGCGTTTCAGGCATACCATATGAATCAGATGCTTGCCTACATGTGTCAGGGCAGTTTTGCTCTACAATAAGGAAATCTGAAAACCGTATCTATCTACCAACCAACCAACCAAACAAACACAGGCCTTTGCAGCAGCAAGGGGACCACAGTGCACAATAATGGCAAAAATGGAGGCCCTGCACGGTGCTCCCCCATGCCCAGAAGGCCCATCGTCCCACACCCAAGAACCATGTAGTGTAGCATAATAAGGGAATACTAGGGTAGGTGCCAAGGTCCCAGATCTGGTTGTTTTGTAACAATTGACTCACTTTTCCCCCAAGCACGGCCTGACATGTGGTAGACTCTCTGGTAGATTCATCCCCAAACCATGACACTTCCACCTCCATGCTTGACAGTTGGTATGAGGTTCTTTCCCTGGAATCTTATGTCAAACATGTTTTCTGTTCTGGTGTCCAGATAATTAATTTAATGTTGGACTCATCTGGTTCCAGAACATTATTCCAAATTTTCTGGCCTTTTTCTTTAGGAGACATCAGTCTGGCCTTGATGATTTTCTTAGAGAGCCAAAGGTTTCCTCCTCGCACACTTCCTACAAAAGTTAAACCTGTACAATCAGTCTCTTTCTGACTTTCACTTTAACATTAACAGCAGATTGAGCCCGATGTAGATGCTGTAGCATTACTTTAGTGTTTTTGGAGACATTTCTTAGCACTCCACGGTCTGCTCTAAGGTCGGACTTGCTTGGACAGCCAGAATAGAGTATGATTGCTTTTTTATTTATTTTTTATTTTTTTCTCTTCTATTTGTTAACTATTTTACATATACTGGAGTGGCTGAATTCAAGTTCTTCTAAGACCCTTTTAAAACCCTTCCCAGACTCATAAGCTGCTCCAATCTTCTCTCTGAAGGCCTCAGGCAGCTCTGTGGATCCCACAGTTCACTCCCACCTCAACAGTCAGGAGCACCACGCTAAAAGCCTGAGAGGTTTAACCTGATCAAACATCCCATAAAATGCCTACTAATGATTTTCTCATCACGTAAGCCTGACGTGTGTGTGATTTGAGCCATTTCAAGTTGGAATAAATGGAGGTGTCCTATAATTGGTCATTTATTTTACTGAAATCTACATTTATTATTAAAATTTATGATAAATATCCATGTTTCTAATTTCTAAATATGTTAGAAAAACACACGGCTGTCTTGTAGGGTGTCCTAATCGTTTAACGTGGCTGTCACTTGTAAATCAAACCTGCTTTCTAACAAACAGCCGGTGAGTTTACAGCAGTATTTGACACACAAACTGTCTGCAGTTTCATGTTTCATCAGTCTGTATCGGCTCTCCCCTGACTCCTCTGGCTGTCCTCAGGTGTTTTCATCGATTTAATGCACCTAATCAAACCAGGCGGCTTCGACGTCTCACTCTTCTTCCGAGATATTGTGAGTCCGCCGGAGGACGAGAGCGAGCTTGGGCTGCAGCTGGAGCCCTGTGACAAACTGGAGGACCTCCAGAAACGGGTCCGGGCCAGAGAGACCAAAAAGAGAGCCTTGGCCAGGTACCAACAAAAAAAAATTTTTATTTCTATTTCTACACAAACAAATCAGTTGTTTTTGTTCTTCAGCTATATATCAATTTTGCCATTTTGTTTTACTCTAAACATGCATCTAAGTATAACTTTTGGTTGCAACAAATACTCCAAAAACAAGCGACTCCCTCAAAGGAGACACCTAGAGTAAAATGGGAAACGATTTGACACAGGAGGTTAATCAAATACGCACAATGCTATACTTATTACAGTTCCACATTTTTATCCAGGAAAGTTGAGATATTTCTTCCAGCTGGCGCCCATCACTACTCTGGTGGAGACGTCTCCATAACGCTTGTGCTGGAAGAAGGTAACAAACCAAATCCATACGAAACGGATGCAGGAGGCGCATGAGTCTGCGGCATATCAGGAGAGCATAGTGATCAGATTTGTCACTGACATGATGCAATAATACGTTAAAGCCACTGAATCTGGTTAGACAGTCTTTCACTTTTTTTTTTTTTTAAGCAGCAGTAAGTAACTTTTATTAATGTATGTTTTACACCTTTGTCACACCTGTCACTGTGTCCTGACTGTATAATATGAGACAGATAATCAGTGAAAAATAATCAAGCCCCTCCCAGTAGTCCCGCTGCCATTTGCAGAGATGTGCCGCTCCCAGTCAGAAACAACCAATCAGAGCCAGGAGGAATGTCTGGCTTTGATTGGTTGTTAGCAATGTTAATCAGTCTTGTGTACGCACTTCACACAACCCCTCCCTCGCACAGCGCTACCATAATTCAAGCTCAAGACTGCAGATACGACGTAACGATACAGGAAAACTGCCAATTTCTCGAGTGGCACCTGCTCTGAAAACAAAGACGGGGACACAGAAGACGATGACGAATAGCAAGCTAAAAAGAGTTAGACCGAGCCCGAAGTAAAACAAGGGGGAACCTCAGAGCAGCACCACACTGTGTGGGAGGAGCTGTGGCGGGAGGGACCTGTAAGGTGTGCTTGTTCAAATTTCCAGGCTAAGTCCACGGTTTTCTCAGAACTTCCTACTGCAGCTTTAAGCAGCTTTAAAGCAGCAAATCTACCCAAACCCCAGGTGGATTCTAGCTTCTAACTATAACTTAGATTTGCCAAGTAGTTTCTTGCAGTATCGCTAGAATTTTGGCCCATTGCTCCTGACAGTACTGATGTCTCAGGTTTATAGGCCGCAAGGTGCCCACAAGTTTTAAATAGGACAGTAGAGCGAGCTCAGAGCCAGCTGGGTAGGTGTCACTGCTGACGCATCTTCACACAGTCTTTTGCTTTTGTTCTGGAGTTCATGGCAAAACGTTTTTCACCCGAACATGTCCATTTCTGGGACACAGAACCACAGAACTAAATGTTCCTAAATGTTATAATTGCTGCATAATCCCATGGTTTTGTTTATATAAAAGCATTTAATTTTCTGAGCAGAGGAATGTGGCACATTCAGGCATCTCTAAAACGGTACCCAAGGGTGAACCAGACTTGCGCAGGTCCACAGTTCCCTTCCTGATATCTTGCCTGATTTTTTTTATTTTTATTTTCCCGTGATTCCACAAAAAGAAGCAGTGGGTTTGATGTGTCCCCGGATTGGCTGCCATTTACCTCCCCATGTTTTGAATTACCCTATCATAAGCCAATCGTGACTTGACATCACTTGGGTTCTCACAAAAACCGAAACTGGTCCACCCCTTTGCCAGTTTCAGGTTAATTTGCAGGCCAACAATGACCCTAACGACTCCCCATTACAAAGGGGTGGACCAGGTTCGGTTTAATTTGCATGTTATCTAAACCATAACCAGGCCTTTTTGGGCAATAATATAAAGCTTGGAACTCCACACTACTGCAGACATTTGAATTGAGAAAGCTTTCTGGATGGGAAGTGAAACGTCGTCAAACTTTGGAAAAAAGTCCAGTTGCTTTATTTTTTTAACTTTTTTTTGGAATGATCATGACCTGGATGACTGAGAATCTTCACCAGTCTCTTGTTTATTCACCTTTTGCTTTTGTTTTTGTTTTCTTTTGTTACACTATGTGTTCACCCCCTGCTCACCACCGTGCTGCTTTGTGCTTAGGCTAAGCTTGAGTCTTGGTGAGGGTCTAAATGTAGCGGTGGGAATGTATGCAACCGCCGTTGGAGCTCGGAAACCCGCCGCCATCAGACTCTACAGGGAAACGAATGAACCGGTGCGCAGCAAAACCCGCACCTTCCACACTCAGACCGGCAGCTTGCTGCTGCCCAGTGAGCTAAAGAAGGCACAGGTACATGCCAACAGGCTTTAAATAGAAAGGATCCTTTGTTTTTTAGTATTAAATTATTCAGTGTGTGTCTGTCTGTTGTAGGTGTACGGTAGGAAACAAATAGTGATGGAGAGTGATGAGGTGAATGCCATCAAGAAGTTTGACGAGCCGGGCCTGTTTCTGATTGGCTTTAAACCAATGGAAAAACTCAAGCTGCATCATCATATCCGACCTTCTGTCTTCATCTACCCGGAAGAGGATAATGTGAAAGGTAGAACTGCCTACCTCTAGACTTGGAACGCCGTAGGCCTCTTGCAATGTAAATTCTTGGAAAGCTAAGCTGCTCACTTGGCTTTCTTACAGCTGCTTACAGTGGGTCACCGTTTTCTCATTTTCTGTGCTGCATTAAAACTCTTTGGTTTGTTGTTGTTTGTTTCCACCAGGAAGTGCCTGTCTGTTCTCTGCCCTGTTGAAGAAGTGCAGTGAGAGAAAGGTGTTTGCCCTGTGTCGCGGTATCTTCCGCCGAAACTATCCACCTAGATTTGTTGCCTTGGTGCCTCAGATGGAAGAGGTCGACGAAGGGAAGGTACAGATTACTCCTCCAGGTAAAACACTGCTGAGGCTGTGATGTCACGCACAACAGCCTGAGACATACAGTAAAGAAACTGTTTCCTTCTGTCCTTTCTTTTTTGTCATGTCCTACCTTCCTTCCTTGTATCTGTCCTTCTTTCCTCCCTTATCTCCTTTTTCCTTCTTTCTCAATTCTTCACTGTGTCCTACCTCCCATTCCTCCTATTATCCTTCTGTCTGTCCTTCCTTCCAGTCTGTGATTTGTCCGGCTTCTTTACCTAAAGCCGGCCCACCGTAGAAATATCGCCCATAGATTGAAAGTGAATTTTAGTATTTTATTTGAAAATGATCCTAAGGGACAGATCTAGAAAGTAGGGTCTGAAAAAGTCTAGAGGTTTGTGTGAAACATGTGTATCCATCAGGATTTTTACATTGGTATTCATGAAGTTATATATATGATTATTTTAAAAGGAGATAAAACATTTGAACTGGATCAGATAGTTGGAACAACATATTGTCTCTCTGTTGCCTGTAGTGTTCACACTAAGGTACTTTCTTTCTTCCATAGATGTATGTAGATGTTCTCTCTGTTCCCTTCATCAGGTTTCAATGTCATCTACCTGCCGTTTGCGGACGACTTGCGAACTGTTGATCCTCCCAGATGTCCACCAGCCTCACAAACACAGGTTGACAAAATGAAGGAGATCATCTACAAGCTCCGCTTCAAATACAGGTGCGTTTTGAAGAAGAGACCGGGAGTGGGGAACTCTGCCGTTAAACTCCAGCTCTCTCCTCCCCCTGGTAAATGCACTACGTTGCCACTTATCACAAAGTATTCAATCACCCATTCAAATAATCAAAATCAAGTATTCCAGTTACTTTCGTGGCCACGGATGTATAAAATCCAGCACCTAGGCATGCCGACCGTTTCTACAAACATTTGTGAAAGAATGGGTCGCTCTCAAGAGCCAGGTGAACTTGGTGACGATGGAAGATAGCATGCTAGCCAATTTTTTGTTTTTTTATTTTTTTGCGGCAGACTTGCAGCAAAAAGGTTCAACAGAGAAATTAGTCCAACAGTAAATGGCTGGATCGTTATGGGTGTTAACACTCTTAGGTTTAGAGTCATATGCTAAAAAGAGAGACGATACAGCAGCGGACGGGCGCATGTTTGGGGAAAAGTGGATAATAATCAGACATTGGACGGACATCGTCTGTCAGCTTCATAGTTTTTGTAGGTTGTTTGTGGAGCCGTTGGCTGTGAGCTAAACTGGCAGAATGGGTATCAGTCACAGCGACTGACTACAGACCAAGTTCGTCCAAGTCCAGGACCAGAGATTTTATTACAGTTCTCTCCCAGTGAAAGACTTTACCTAAGACTGTCGATAATTGTACTGTCTATGACTTTACCGTGACCTTGGCAGATTTTTTTTTTTTTTACCTCCTTACTGTGCATGGTGACAAGATAAACCGGAGTCCTCGTTCAGTCCGGTTTTTCACAGTTGTAGTTGCTTCAAAATTGTAATTTTTAGTTTTACCATAGATGTGGATAAGTTTCAAAGTGTCACCTTTTCCTCGTAGCCAATTTATGACTTGTAAAGATGTTTTCTTGTCTTTTTGATTTTTAAGAGTGGCTAAAAGATAGAGGCCTTCGTCTCATGTCTCACTTATGCACCAGGGAAACAGGAAGTCATGGATTAGTCATTAGAAATTTCCAGAACACCCTGATCATCTCAAATATTGAGTATAAGTTAAAAGAAAGCTAAACTGACATTGATTCTATTAGCAGTGCCACTAATCATGTCATCCATGGATTTGTTTTTCCCCCTGTATTAAGTGAATGTAGAGAAATAAAGGTTTGAGTTTTTTACACGTTTTTGCCTGACATGCCGGTAATTTTGTGTGGAAACTGTAAATTCTCTAACCATATTCAGACTGTATAGCACGACTAAGCCCCACAGCTTTGATTTGGGATTCAGAAATCGGTAGATAGATGTGACGGCATCACACTTCTGCTGCTTCCTTCTGTTTTAATGTCATACAGGAGTGATGCTTTTGAGAACCCTGTCCTCCAGCAGCATTTCAGGAACCTGGAGGCCCTGGCTCTGGACATGATGGCTCCAGAGGACATAGAGGATCTCATCAGTAAGAAGCACAAACAAAGCTTTGTTGTCCACCAAACTCTCTACTTTTATCTGAACTGAACTCTGGACCTTTTTTCTTGTGTTTTTTTTTCTCCACCTCAGTGCCAAAAGTGGACCAGATTGACCAACGACTCGGCCCTTTGGTTGAAGAGTTTAAAGATCTGGTCTACCCTGCCGGGTACAATCCAGAAACCAAACCCGCTCCCAAACGTAAAACGGGTCAGACTCTAAGTTCTCTTAGTTTGGATTTGTTTATTGCTGCCATATTGCAGATCTGACGCGGTATTATGTTTGGTTGCATGCAGCCGACGCTGGAGGTGGAGCTGAGAAGAAGCCCAAGGTGGAGGTGACAGAAGACGAGTTGAGGACCCACATGCAGAACGGTACGCTGGCAAAGCTGACCGTGCCGATGCTAAAGGAGGCGTGCAAGCAGTTTGGGATCAGAACCACGGGGACCAAGAAGCAGGATCTAATAGATGCTCTGAACGAGCGAATGGGTTCATGAGGACATTTCAGAAACCCTCTCAAAGTCCAGAAAGGTTTGAAAAAAGGACGAAAACAGAAGTGCCAGTAAAATGACCTTATTCAGGGTCAGCAAGCTAATTATCTTAATTTCCTCATATTGCGAAAATCCCAATTTGCCCAAATATCACATTGGAATTTCCAAGATCTCCCATTCTAGGTGACGCTGACTACAACACTGTAAAGAAAATTAAACCAACAAGAAATACTGTGTAGGAACATGTTTGTAAGGAAACGAAACAAATTGTATGACTGATGATGTGTTGAATTAAACTTTTTTTTTTTTTTATAAAAGCGCCTCTAGTTTGTATTATTTCAAACTGGAAGAGATTGTGCACTGTAGTTGCTGGGCAGACTTTCCAGTTCTGCTGGAACGAAGGTGTGCCAGTCCAAAGGGAAGCCTCATTATACACATACTTTGAGGTTTTTACCCCCATCTCATTGTTCAGCTCAATAAACTGGAAGCAGCGTTCCTGTTGAGGGCAGGCCTGGGCAGGGAGTGTCTTAGCACTCAGCAGGAAGAAAAACGTTCCCACGTGTGTGCTGCGTCAGATCTGGACACATTGAAACTGAATGTCATTCCCTGGCAGGGTTGATTTCAGCACACACACACACACACGGTAATGACTTCAGAAACAATTTGCTGTTGAGAAAGGCTAACAGGCTGAACACCACTGATCTGTTGTTTTTACCCTCTCATTGAGAGCCTACTAAGGATTTGATCCACTTCCTGTTCGTAGAACTTTAACAAAGATCGTTGCTGAGAAATGGAGTGTCAGTGTGAAAACAACGCTCAGGCTGCCTCTGCTGGTAGGAAATTCACCATCTATGTTATCTGTATAATAAAACTCCAGTCTATTATTATTGTACTAAACATGTGACAATGCTGCATGATTAAATAATCACCTGCCTGCATTTGAACTCTGTGGCAACTAAGCTATATGGATGTAATATTGAATGTAGAAATGTATTTCTTACCCTACTTCAGGAAGCCTCATGCTGTAGTCAGACTAATCCTGGAATGCCTTGTAACCCGTGATACGTGTGCAGACACACATCTCTACACAGACATTCACCATGAGTGGGAGATAGCTCTGCTGTACTAATGTCCCTCCTTCATCTTCTTTAGGGTGGTTCCAGAGCGGCAGCAATGTCCAGATGGGGGCTTTTGCTGTGGTGGGCTATCTTCTCTACAGATTTTCACAAAGTCAGTCACCGCCATCTTCCATATTCACTATCTCATTTTGAAAGAAAAAAATATTACACAGTGGCTGCATTGTTCTACCCATTCGTCTTCAACTGAAGTATGGAGCTTGGAGTTTACCCCACTTAACTGAGTTAAAATAGGTTTTTGTTGGGACAGGCTTGTCTGGTCCTCTACATACAGCATGCGTCACAGTATTTGTCACCCCCAGAGGATTTATTTTAGATGCTTTTGCTTCTTTTGTTTCAGATCGGCAAACATTTTTTAACATCAATCAGGAGGAACATTTGAAACTGGCTTTAAAAAAAAAAACCTCTTGTTTAATCATGAATTATCTGTGCTGAACCACGTTTTGTGAAAAGCAGAGTTTATTTTCACTGGCTGTATGCAGGCCTGATTACTGCAGACCCAACTCACCTATGCCAAAGCCATCCTAATGAACTTCTGAAGAAATGTTCTGTACACTTCTCTTGGGGTCTGAGTTAGAGCAGGTGTAAAACTAACAAAGTAGGCCTATTTCAGAAAGAGTATCATACTGACAATAAAACACAGTGGTGGTAGTGTTACAGTCACTGGAAGGCCTAACGTAAGTGATGGAACCGTGAATTCTCCTCGCTACCAGAAATCCCTGAAGGAGAACGTCCATCCATCAGTGTTTGACTCTAAACACCAGAGTATTTGGGTCATGGAGCAGGACAACCATCTGAAGCACAAGAAGAAGTCTCCCTTTGAGTAGCAACCAAAAACGTTACGAAGGTTTTGGAGTGGCCTAGTCAAAGTCTGGATTTAAATCAAATGAAGATGCTTTGTCACAGGCTATTCAAGCTTTAAAACCAATGTGGCACAACCTCAAAGAAGAGTGGAAGTAAATATCAGAAAGGTTTTTATCAAGGCTTATTTCTGTTGTTGGGAAAAAAACGAAAAAACAGCGTGTTCTTTTCCTTCACCTTCACTATGAACCTCTCCCCTGTGTTGCTATATTAAATAGAATAAAATACATCAAAGTTTGTGGTAGTAACTTGACCAAATTTATGCCCACTATACCCCCTAGAAAAAAAACATCTTCTTCCCAGTGTTTTTCTACTTCATAATGCAAAAAAAAAAAAAAAATTCTAAAAAAATTAGAATATCATGAATAAATTCTATATTTTTGTTCACTCATTTTGGAGTGAAGTTCATATATTAAATGGATTTATTACACATAGAGTGAACTATTTCAAGCCTTCATTTCTGAGTTCCTGGTTATGGCTAACAGGTAATGAAAACCCAAAATTCAGTCTCGGAGAATGTGAGTATTTCATAAACTCAATGAAAGAGGGTATTTTAACTTCTGAAAAGTCCTCATTTCAGGCTTTATCTCTGTGCTCTCTACTTGTTTGGGTGTGTTTTTGCCTGAATTACTGCATCAATGCGATGTGACATAGAGGTGATTGGCCCGTGGTTTTGCTGAGGTGTTCAGGAAGCCCAGAATGCTCTGGTAGCGGCCTTCAGGTCATCTGCATTGTTGGTTCTGGTGTCTCTAATCTTTCTCTTAGCAAATACCCCATAGATTCTCTGTGGGGTTCAGATCAGGCCAGGTTGCTGACCAGTCAAGCACAGGACCACCACCAACTGAACCAGCTGTTGCTGCCTTTGGCAGTTTGTACTAAGTCCTGCTTGAAAATGAAATCAGCGTCTCCAAAAAGCTTGTCAGCAGAAGCAAGCTCTAGAATTCCCAGGTAGATAGTGGCGATGACTGTAGACTTCAGAAAGCCCAGTGCACCAGCACCAGCAGATGACCCGGCTCCCCATATCACCATACAGGCTAATGACTAGAAACTTTGCTCTGGGCTTCAACCATTGAGGATCCTGTCCCTCTCCATCATTCATCCAGACTCTGGGGCCTTGATATTCAAACAAAATGCAAATTTTACTTTCATTTGAGAAGATGACTGAATAACAGGCTGGTTCTGTCTCCTTGGCCCAGATAAGACATTTCTGAAATCCTGAGTCTAGAGTTTTCTGACATTCCTGGTTCTGGAGTGTTTTGAGACGAGGAATGTGACATTTGTAGCTCATGTTTATGATCCGTCTCTGTGTCGTGGCTCTGCATGTGCTGACTCCAGCCTCAGTCCACTCCTTATGAAGCCGTTCTCCCTGCTGCTGGTGCACCTCTTCCTTCCACTCAACTTTCTGTGAAGATGCTCGATGCTGCATTCTGTGAATAACCAGCTTCTTCAGCCATGGCGTTTTGTGGCTTCCCTTCCATGTGGAGGGTGTCAGTGACTGTCTCCCTGACATCTGTCCAGTCAGCACTCTTCCCCATGATTGTGTCGCCTACTGACCCAGACTGACAGACCATTAAGACAGTCAGAAAACCTTTGTAGGTGTTTTGAGTTAATTAGCTGATCACTGTGTGACACCAATATTTCACGTTTTCACAATATTGTATTTTTCTTATATTTGGGGGTTTTATTATCTGTAAAACTTAATCACTTAAGTTATAAAAAATAAAGGATTAATATATTTCACTCTATGTAATGAATCAATATGAGTTTCACCTTCTGAAACGAGTGACAAAATATATTGATATGATATTTTAATATTTTGACAGGAGTCCTGTAATAATGCAAAAACTATTTTTTCAGAAGTTTTAAGCCGTTTGATTTTCCTGCAGCTCTCCCAGCCCTGATACGATGGCCGATCCGTTTCTTCTGCTACATAACTGGTGAGTTGGTGTTTTTTTTTTTAACTCTTTGTGCGCCACCATGAGGCTTGGCTGGAACTGAAATCCCAACATAAACGTTTCGTTGGTTCTCAGGTCTGTCAGCTCTGTGGGGCTGGGTGAGCCGCCTGATTGGAACCCTCCGTGGTATGAAATGCACCTCTTGATAGGAAATTTCAAAGGAGCCTCAATGACCCGCTGGCCTTTCTCCCCTTTTCCTCAGTAATCAAGAACCTGGTAAAATGGCTTTCCCGAACGTGGCGTTTTCTAGTTGGTGAGCGCCTCTTGCTTTTCTACGCCATCTAGTTCAATGTGTTGCGAATTAAAATATAAATTTCCTGTAGACATTCCAGCAACAGAAATACATAAGACTGTAACTACAACTCAGACTAACATCTAATATGATGTCTCCTCAGCAACTTCCTCCAAGTTCCAGTGGATGGTTCCCATCATCAGAGCTATTACAGGTCCTCTCTCTCTCTCTCTCTCTCTCTCTCTCTCACACACACACAAACACACACACACACACACACACACACACACACACACACACACACAGTCTGTCCCTTGGTACCTAATTCAGGTAGTGGTTAAAATATTCCAGCGAGACGATTCATTCTATTCATTTAGGCAATGAAGGTATGACGTAATATGCCCCTATATGTCACGTAAACACTTATGAATCCTGCATCTAAGTCACTAAAGGATTTCTCTGAGGCCTTTGGTAATCCATGCTTTTTTATCAAAGAATGCAGTCACAGCAGATTATTTTTAAGAGTATTGCAAAGAAAATGTTCCAGCAGTTACTCTAAAGAGATGTATCACCTCCTGTAGGATCCTCTGACACCACAGAGGAGTTGGATTTGAGGCTGATCGTCCTGGGGCCCAGCAGAGGAGGAAAAACCTCCATAGCAGATACTTTGTTAGGCGGCAACAAGACAAGAGCATCCATGGATCCAATAAAGCAGAGCACCAAGCGGACCGCAGTTGTGGACGGTAGAGAGATAACAGTGATTGAAACCCCAGATATTTTAGGGTCATCTCTGGGGAACGCCAGTCGGGCCAGGGAGGCCTTAAGGAGTCTACAGCTCAGCAGTCCTGGTCCACATGCCTTTCTGCTGGTGATCCGGGCTTCAGGCTCCGGCATGTCAGTCGACCAGGACCCCACCCAAGCTATTCAAGGCACCCTTGAGCTGTTTGGAGAGGGAGTCACGGGATACATCATTCCAGTGCTCACTCATGCAGACAGGCTAGGACGAAGACGCACTGTGGATCAGCTGCTGGAGGCGGATTCAGGGGAGCTGAAAAGAGCTTTGTCTCTATGTGGTCAGAGACCAGAGCTTGTGGACAACAGGCCTGACCTTCCGGCTGAAGCACAGATTGATTTGTGCAGAAATTTGGTGGAGCATGTGATGGAGATTAAGACTTTTAGGGGGCATTTTGTTCATGAGGTACACAGGAGGGAGGACTACCTGCGGGAGAAGCTGCTGGATGACATGTCCTCGGCACTGGCTAAGAAACTGGGCCATATGTAAATAAGGGGACGACAGAACTGGAGACGTTGGTGTTTGAAAATCAAAAATGGTTATTTTACTTGGAACTCTTTATATATATATATATATATATATATATATATATATATATATATATATATATATATATCAAACTTGGTGCACAGCATGTTGGTGCTTTCTAGATTATTCAATGTTTTCTCCAACAAACACCAGGAAGGAAAGACTATAATGAGTTTCTCAAATTTTTTTACACCAAAATTCTAAACCCATAAATCTGTAATTTATGGGTTTAACATCAACATGTAGTGTAATTTAGCGGTTTTACATAGATTGCACATGGCCGTCCCATTCATTTATTTATTTGTTTTGGGCTTTTTTATGTTTCACATGCTAATTTTTGCATGTGTTTTATGGGTTTCACATTGGCATCATATGAAATAACGGGTTTTACATGGACATCACATGTAATTTAGGAGGCTTACAGGGGTTGAACATGGACATCACATTAAATATATTTGTTTTTCCTGTGTTTCGTAACAGAATCATATGGGTTTAACAAAGTCATGACATGAAATGTATGGATTTTACAGGGACTCTACATGTAATTAAAGGGTTTTACATGGGTTGAACAAGGATATTGCATGAAATTAGTGTTTTTTCATGTTTCCTAAAGAAATCGCGTGATCTATTTGTTTAGATGGTCCTCACATTGAAATATATGAACTTACACGGACCTTGCATGAAATTTACAGGTTTCACAAAGTCGTCATATGAAATTCATGCATTCCACATGGGTACCACATGCAATTTCATGGGTTCCATGTGATTTTTGGGTTCAATTGACCATCATGTATCAACCCTTAAAGACTGTAAATATTTATCATATCAGCTGCTGATCTCTGACAAAATTAGTACGTGGAACCAAAACCAAGAGGGTCAAAAATATACATCAAAATATCACCAAGAGCCCAAAGGGGCAGTTTTCTGTGCATTGGTGGTTCTTGAGAAGGACAGCATGACTTTTTGTCCAGAGTGGTATTGGCTGGAGGAACATAACGGTCATTAAGAAAAATAAATAAATAAAAACACAAAAGTCATTTGTCCCCCAATCTCTCTTGGGCTTACTTTCATGTCCAAGTAATGTGAGGCCCCCTTGTGGCGTCCACAGTTTTAGCCCTATAAGGAAACTACTATGCTCTCAATTTAGGTTTTAATGTCAAATTAAAGGACTATTTTGGTATATCTTAGAGTCTGGACTGCATTTGATCATAAACTGTAATTTAAAAATTTGCTTAGAGTTTAGCCGAAAACCCTACACTAAATAAAGACCCAATAAAACACAGTTTAAGATTAGTAAAATCTTTTCTATTTTCAAAACAGTGCTTTCTTGGTTTTAGTGTTAGATGAGAATAAAGAGCACTGACTGGTCAAACCTGGACTAAATTGTCATTCTACAGTGATTATCGTGGCTTAAAGCACAGCTTGTTATTTAACATCACTGTGTAGTTTCCTCACAAATGGGGTGGACATCCATGCATCCCTCTAGAATAATTACTATCACATCAATATTTTTTTAGTTCTCAAAACGATGAATAAAAAGCAAAAGTCCAGGTTTAACCAATTTACCTGAATGAATACAAAGCTAAAAAACACTTTGGAAAGACATCAGATCTCAACTGGAGAGAACACTAATCCTGGATGTCCATACTGACATGGTATGGGTGATGTGTTGGGAGCAAAAGGACGCCACATTATTTGAAGAAAATGATCAACCCACAAAGAGCTGAATCCAAAGTCACTGAGAAAGTGAAACGGAAAAACTGATGGCTGGTCCAAAATGCTGAAATGTAATTTCAGCAGCTCCAAATAGTACTCAGTTGTTTTTTGCTCCTTATGAGATGACGGATGGTGTCCTGGGGAATCTCCTCCCAGATCTTGACCAGAGCATCACTGAATTTCTGAACAGTCTGAGGTGCAAAGTGGTGGCATCGGATGGACCTATACATGATGTCTCGGAGATGGATTTGGGTCAGGGCAGCGTGGAGGCCAGCCAATGGCATCAGTTCCTTCATCCTCCAGGATCTGCCTGCATACTCTCGCCAAATGAGGCTGGGCATTCTCATACACAAGGAGGAACTAAGGTTCTAACAGTGGGTCTGAGGATTTCATTCTGATACCTAATTGCAGTCAGGGGGTTGTTTATCCTGTACAGGTCTGTGGGTCCCTCCATGGAGAGGCCTCCCCAGACCAACACTGACCCACCACCAAACCAACCATGCTGAACAATGTTGCAGGCAGTAAAACAGTCTTTCACTTCTACCAAGTGAGCTCAGAGTGAACCTGCTGTCATCTGTGAAAAGAACAGGACACCGGTGTGGAACCTGACAATTCTGGTGTTTTCTGACAAATGCTAGTCGAGCTCCTCTGTGGTGGGCAGTGAGCACAGGGCCTGCTAGAGGACATGGGGCCCTCAGGCCACTCTCATGAAGTCTGTTTCTAATGATTTGGTTGGAGACATTCACACCGGTGAGCCTTGATACTGGTGCTGCTGATGGGTTAAGGACCTCTGATGGGCACTGTCTGGCACTCCTACAGGAACTGTCTGTCTCCTGCACTGCAAGAATAGAACTAAAAATAAGAACATTTTTCTTGAAAGTATTTTTCCTTGATTTGAGCAGGTAAATAAGACTATTTGCCAATGGAATAAGATTTTTGCACTTAAAATAGGAACAAGTCATCTCCATCGTTTTATTTCAAGTGCAGTATATCTACTTATCTTATTTTAGAGGCAAATAATCTTATTTACCTGCTCAAATCAAGGGCAAGTACATTCATTTCTAGAAAATTTTACTTAATTTTAGTTCTCTTTTTGCAGTGTGGAATCTGCAGCAGCACAGCACATCTGCTAATGGCACGCGTTGATGAGCCATCAGGGTGGGGTTGTACTCCCTGTGGTACCTCTGTAGGGTCCAGGTATCGCCTCATGCTACCAGTAGTGACACTGATCCTGCTCAAATGCTAAAGTGCTGAAAAGCAATCCAAACTGACCCGCATGCGCAAAAGAACAACAATGAGTTCACGCAGCCCACTTTGGTCCAGCAAACAGAGAAGAAATAGGTTGTATGGATTAAAGTGTCCAACGGAGCCCATATAATGTGTCAGCGGGTGCTGAGGGGAAAGTAAACAAATAAAAAGAGAGTGAACTGAAACTCTGGCATTTTATAAAGCTTTGGCTGCACAGATGTAGTGGGAACAGGGGCCATGGACGACGTTTTTTTTCTTTTTCTTTTTTTTATATGTTCACGCTTCATAACACTGAACTGCTTTTTAACCTTATTATGGTCTTCTTATGTGTGAACAACAAGTTCCAGTAAGCTATTTGACCTTTCACCCCAAGAACTGCTCTGTTTCAAAACACCTTGAAAATGTCCGTGCTGGATTTGAAGATTTAGCCATGACAATAACTTCCTATACTGCTCTGATTCCTAAATCTTCCCAGATGTAATGTTAGTCGGTTAAGATTTTGTTACACGTGCAGTATTCATTTGCAGACAGCTAGGAGTGATATTATGTGTATGGGGGCGGCAGAGGAGGCTCGCCCAGGGCACTAGTAATGCCTCAGTCAGTGGTATAAAATATTGAAAATGATAACATTTTCTCCTGCATTATTTACATTTTAGTAGCTGTGAACAGAATGTGAGGCGTTCCTCCTCACAGCTGAGAGCTTTAAGTGGAGTATTTTAGGGTTTCATTCCCAGGGGAGGAACTGCTCCCGTGCTTTCTGACGCAGCCACAGCGAGTTACTGCGCATGCTCGGATCTTTACGGACAGAGAGAGCGAGAGAGGGAGAGAGAGACAGACAGGGACGAAAAAGTGTTAAAGACAAAGGAACCGGACAGGCTTCAGGAAAAGCAAACCCAGCTCAGTTAGTTTTTGAGACCACCGTGTAAAGGTTCGGCGGTCCTGCCGCCGGCTGGAACCGGGCGGGTAAGTGTCGCTTGTGAAATAGCGAAGTTAGAAGAAGGCGTTGTTGTGTTCGTGTTGGCCGTAGAGACGGAGTTACGTAGAAAACACCCTAACGGCAAAAATAAATGAAACAAAATGTTTGCCAACATGCGTTCATTACTACTGTAAGAGTGTGTTGTTGGCGCACGAGGGGCTGGCTGCTGAACGTGAGCGTCGGCTCTGTGTGTTTGGCTGCTGTCACATTTAGCTAGTTCCCCCTGAGCAGCTTCCTCTATTCAGAAGTAGCTGCTGGAGATGTTGACTTTCTGCTGATGTTGAGCTCTGCTGACCAAAAACAAGAGTGGCCGCTGTTGTCGGTGCCTTTTGGCCATCTTCAGACCCCGTCAGTGTATTCGGCTTTGCTTTCAAGGCCTTTGCTTAAACGGCTTGGCCGCTTTTCTCTTCTTCTTTTTTTAGGAAATATCGCAGCTGTCCGAAGTTCTGGTGGAAATCTGTGCCCACTTTCTTCGTTTGGATCACTTTAGCAGCTATACGGTGCTGTGAAAAAGGCATTTGCCTCCTCCGACAGATTTCCTCTCTTTTCCTTTTTATCGCAATTAAATGGTTAATCCCATCAATCAGATTTTACTGGCCAAATTTAACCTAAATACAAAGTGCAGCTTTTAAACAATGATTTAAGTTATTAAGGGTAAAAGGTGGCCTGGACCAATGTTGTGTCACCCTTTAAGGTGACAGCTGTCCTCTGGGGCTTGCTGTCAATGAGCCTGTTACATTACATTGGAATAATTTGAGCCAGTTTTGCTCTACATGGTCGTGATCAGCCTAATGACTTCAAGCCTAATGCCGGTGATCAGATCACCGGCATTAGGCTTGAAGTCATGGCCGGACATTGTCCCTAATTATTTTAGTGTAGAGAGCAAATTTCTTTATGGTTTCATCAATTGTAGCAACTTGTCCAGGTCCTAAAGCGGCCCCTCAGACCACCACCACCACCAGGTTTGAGGCTCTTTTTCTTAAACACATCGTTAAGTCTGACAACAGATGTAAGGTGACGCGCACCTTTCAAAATGCTCATATTTTGTCTCGCCAGTCCACTGAAGATTTTCTCTGGAGTCTTTGGGATCGTCCAGGTGTTTTTGGTAAATATGAGATGAGCTTTGAGGTCTTTCCTCTGTCATTTGGGGCCAGCAGTCTATTTATTCCCTGTTGTCGGATCAGGAGTGACTGCAGCGAGGCTTGCAGTACTTCAGAGGTTCTACTGGGTTCTTGTTCTTGTCGTTGTGCTCTTGGAGTAATTTTGGTCGCCTGGCGGGTCCCGGGAAGGTGGTGCCACTGTTGTATGTTTTCTCCATTTGTGGACGATGGCTAGCCGTGGCTTGCCAGAGTACCAAAGGTTTAAAAAGGCTTTGAAGTCCTTTTAAATATGATAGATGTTGATGACTTCAGTTCCTTATGTTTTCCCACTGTTTTCTTTCATGAGAACTTTCCAAAATGTTGTAAATCACAGTAAGTCTGTGATTTCACAAGGGGATTCCACATGGCGTTAGCTTGGTGTGGATAGCTTTTTTTTTTCACGTTAAGAAACTGAGCCATTATTTGAAAGCGATTCGATCAGAATCAGAGTAGATCATGAAAATGGAATGTGTGTTTTAATATTCTTCTAACCTGGCTGTATCATCTGTTTCTAGTTCACGAGGAAGCGTCACGCACAGCATTCTGGTGATGGAAAGTCCCGTAAAACAGTGGTGACCGGAGGGTGGGGGGGGGACACAACTGTCAACGCACCCAAACACCCACAGGATGGAGGAAGTGGAAACGCACGACGGAGGGATGACAAGTTGATTTATGATTTTGTTGGAGAATCCTATTTTTATCGTCCCCTTTTTTTTTTCCTACTTTTCTGTCCTGAACTCTACCTTCTTTGTCTGACTGCTGTCGAGAGAGGTGACGTCTGTTTACCTTCCTCCTCCCCCTGACGGCCTACCTAGCAGCACACAGGCCCCTCTCTTCCCAGAGGTTGAGGGGCTGCCATGGGAACGGCTGTCCTGCCACCGATGTAGCGTCCTGAAAGTGGTAGTTGTGGAGGTAGTGGTGGAGCTGGAGGAGGAGGACGAGGCGGTGAACGTCCGGGGATGGGGAGTACTCGATATCCAGCCGGTGAGTGGAAGGAGAAGGGCCGAGGTGGACTGCAGGAGCTGGGCTGCATGCCCTGGAAGGTCAGCAAGCAGAAGGCGGGGGGAGGAGGAGGAGGAGGAGGGGAGGCGGCTTTGGGAGCAGAGGAGAGGAGGTGCAAGGATCCGAGGGACGGTCAGCCTCAGCAGGATCTCTCGTCCTCCTCTTCCTCCCTCAGCCCACCGGCTCCGCAGCAGATGTCTCCAACAACTCCGGCCATATATCACGAGAAGCAGCGGCGGGAGCTGTGCGCATTGCACGCGCTCAATAACGTCTTCCAGGACGGGACAGCCTTCAGTCGGGACACTTTGCAGGAGATATACCAAAGGTGAGGGAGCTGGTTTAGTTCAAATGGGCCAGTATTTACTGTGCTCTGCAAACGTATTTATGCTCCAGCAACTTTTCCACCTCTCGCCACTGGATTTTATACGGTGGACCGAAGCAATGTTGTGAGGGTAAAAAGAATGTACGTGGTTGTTTTCCACAACTTCAAATCTGCCCAGTGTGAGACGCATTTGTATGCAGCTCCCCCGAGTCAACCAGTGACCTAAGTCTGACACAGATTCTCAAGTGGTTACATTTTTGAACTTTGACTAGGCCACTCTAACAAACCGCTATGCCTTGAGGATTTCCTCACGACTCTGGTTGTATGTTTGGACTCATTGTCAAGTGCCAAGTCGTTTGCAGCCTAAAAGGGTTTCTTGCGGGATTGTTCTGTCTTTAGCTCCGTCCATGCCTCCATTAGCTCTGACGAGCTTAAGCAAAGCGTCCCCTCAGCATGGTGATGCCAGTACCACGTTTCGGTCTGGGCATGCTGTGTTTCAGGTGACGTGTGGTTTTCCTGGGGCTGTCTGCAAATGCACGTTAAACCTTTCATATTTATAATTTGTAGAAAGCTTAGTTAAAAACACATAGCTTCACAGTTGGCAAGTAGACACGAAATGTTGCAGACAGACCGTGGTTGATTTCTCATTTTCTCGTTTGCAGGCTTTGTCCGAGCACCATGGTTGCGCCTCACAAAAAGAGCATGCTGGGAAATGGGAACTATGATGTAAATGTCATCATGGCAGCCCTGCAGACCCGAGGGTTCGAGGCAGTTTGGTGGGATAAAAGAAGGTTCGTAAGGTTGTTTCTTTGTGTAAAATGGTTTCAGTCTAACTTCACAGTGAACATCAGCTGCAGATTGCAAATATGTAGTTTTTAATGAACAACGATAAATCCAAAGAGGAAAGTTAAACCTCAAAACCTCCAGAAACAGACAGAATGCTTCAAATCCTTGACTATAAATGAAGCGGACAATCTTTTACCAATTTAATTAATATCCAAAGCCACCATGTTTAATGCACCAACTCCAGAAAATGTGAAAATGTTTCTCCATATTAGATGGTGTCCCTGGTCTTCTCGTTTTTTAATTTGGTAGCATGTTCATATCAGCAAAAGCAATGGGTGTTGGACAGTCCCGCTTCGCGTCGTCATTCCCTCACGTTTGGTCATGAAAAAGGAACATCCCCGTTAGTCTCACGTAATGATGGTGGATGCTTGGCCCACTCTTCTTGACGGTATTGCTTGGCTTCGTGGATGTTTGCAGACGTTCATTTCTACACTGGCAGCAGGATGTCCACCAGGTCGTGATCCGGACTGGACCATGGCAACACCTTGATTTGTTACTTTAGTTTAGCCATTTTGTTTAGATTTGCAGCTGTGTCTGTAACTCCCACCCTGCTGCTGACCCGGTTTCTTTGCTTGATTTTTCTCCAAGTACGCTGCTTTGGATTTTGGTTTATTAATATTATTAGAGGCTTTCTTTTGGTAACCTTTCCAAATAAACCATACTCGTTAAAATAGTTTTTTTCTGATTGTGAAATCATGACCTTAAACATTTTGCACGCTAACTTAACATTGCATGGCCTGAGTTAGAGGTGAATTTTCACAAACTTCCACTCCTGAGAAGATTGGTTAGTTGTCTTAAATATTTTCCACTTGTTGGTAAACTTTATTGCTGTAGAATAATTTATAATGCGTTCCATTTGTCCTCGGTGGTCGGAATTCACGACCTCTGGGTTGGACAATTTAACTGGAATGGCCCCAAAAGTCGCTGTTACGAGCCGACGTTGGCATTCAAGATGGCTGCTACTCGCAGCAGCATTGAGTAAAACCTCATACTTTGTCTGTTTGTAGCAGCGCTCTATTATTTATTGTAACGTTTACTTTGTCGTACAGGTGCTGCCTTTCAGTGTTCATCAGATGTTGGGATGTTTTAGCTCTGTTTATTTGCACAAAATACCACCTAGAACAGCGTTATTGTCATTGTTATTGTTTCAACAACGTTGGGAGCGTCCAGTTTTTTTTTCCTACTGTCCGACAGGGGAAACTGGAACGCAAAAAGGTAGAGATGACGTAATCTGCCACTCGTTTGACCCGACCTCCGAGGTAAAGGAAATGCACCATTATCCTCGGGTTTTGTGGAAATGCCCTGATAACTCTCTCTAGATCAATAGGAAGCAACCGTTGCTCTTCCATGGCCGATGACGGCGTCTTACCATCATTAGTGGTCATTGTGTTACAGCACACCTGTATGTGGTTGACCAGCAAATTAATATTACCTCTGCTGTCATAGAGGTGACCTTTCTGAGGGCCCTAAGGAGCAAAGGTCAAGTATACTTAGCTTTGTCCATGATTATATAAACTGCTATGGACACTTAATCTCCCCTTTTAGATTTGTCTTTTTTTTTTTTTTTTTTTAATAATAATAAAGTTAGTCAAAAGAGCTAAGTTTTCCTAGGTGTCATTGGGGGGGGGGGGGATCACATTTTTTGCTGATATTCTCCAAGTTTGCAAACCAGCTGATCATTGAAACGTGTCAGGAGGCATTATAGTTTGCAATTCTTGTTTCCAGGCTAAAGTAGTTGGAATAAGCTGCGTTCTGGGTACCTGCGATGACTCAAGCATTTTGGCTGATTGGGTCTCAGAGACAGCAGGGATGAGCTTTTCTGCTCAGGTCACAATTGATCAGACGACACGGGACACGTGGACTTGGATCCTAACTCACTAGTGTTGCAAAACACAGAAGGGACTCTTGTTTTTCATGCGAGATCAAAGGCTTTATAGCCACAAAAGTGGTTGGAAAAAGTTTACGTTTATAATCAGAGAAACTTAAATTGATCCATAATTAAACACGTTGTGCTGGGTAATAGTTTTATTCCTTTCACTGGCTTTTTGTTCAGACTGCGCAGTTACATTAAAAGTACATTTCAATTCAGTTTATTCATATAGAGCCAATTCACAAAATGTGCTTTTGGTCTTTTGTCTTTCTGAATATTGATTTTAGCGACACGTCTATAGTTTTTATTTTATTAATGTGGTAAAAGTCTCATAAAAACCAACTGCTCCTAGCATTGAAAATGAATGTTATAATCAGTATAGCATACAATATATACATAGTACTCGCAGTACTGTTTCTGATCTCGAGGGGCCATGGAGATTATGCGATGCGTTTCTACCGAGATGAATCCAAATTTTTGGGGTGTAAAATCTCAGAATGTAGTAAGTGGCGTTGGTTGAGGGTTCACTTTCTGAGCTCCTGGAGCAACGTGAGATTCTGCAGGTGATGCAGCACCAAAGCCAGACAAATGCAACACATTTGTTGAAAGTAAGGCCGACGTTGAATAATTAAACATTCGCACCGAAAGTATTCACTAAAATCTTGAGGCTCTTTCTTATAGTCTATCTCCAGTAACACCAGTTTGTTTGGAAAGCTTCAATAGCCCTTATAGCAGGAGTTTGTGTTGTTGTAAAACGCTTATTGATGGTCGGATTGCCATTTTGGTCTAAAACTAGACCAACAAAACTCTTATCTGTTGTTGAGCTCTAGCTTGGATCCGGTGTTGAAACGGCATCCCTCTCCAGTGCATGTTTTTACTGCTTGCCTTAGTTTGTTTCCCAAAATGGGGCATGAGCGGGTTAGGAAGAGGCTGCAGACCCGAAAGATAAACACTTTTACTCAGGTCCACATGTTTCGTTGTTTTGGTTTTTTTTTTCCCCCATGTTTGTTTCTAATCTTAAAAGAGAAGTACTCAGAAGGACAGGAAACGTCCCGAACAACTCTAACATCTGCCGTCTTCACCAAAATCCTGAATGTAAACAGGATTTCAGCTCTTCGCAGAGCTTCCTCCACTCAGAGTGCACTAACTCATCAACTCAGCCTTCAAAGATATCAGTAATTAGTCAGCAGTTGACAAAGTCTCCGTCTTTTTTATCAGCATTTCTGCTTTCTTTATTATCAGTCTGACAGGACAGTTAATAGCATCAGGAGCCGCTGCCCTTTTTCTGCTAAAATGATTTCCTGTCTTTCTAGCCCGTCTAGCAAAAACAGGAACAAAATCTCTGCTGTGAGTCAATTGATGACATAAACGCTCCTCTACTTTCTGCTACTTCTTCATGTAGCAATATTTAGTTTTCCATGTAGCTTAAAAGGCAGATTTTAAAAAGGCAATCAATGTCAGCGGGACTTTGGACGAGGGGGAGAACAGACGACACAGCAGCACTGAAAACCTTTCAGGGGAGCTTTAAGGATGGGGAAAAATCTGATAATTGGTCTATTTACTTAAGTGAATTCAGCACATTGGTTTATCTTGGGGGTTTGATTGTGGGTGTGTATTTTGCTGTGAATACTTTGAAACCCAAAACCCAAGATGTTGTGCCTTTTACTTCCTGTTATGTGCCGGGCTTCCAGTGGTCGAAAGGTTTGCGAATCACACGGTCTTCCTTTGCATAAGATTATCACAATTTTATGCTTGTCGGTATTCACGGGCCAGGACGAGCTTATCAAGGTGTGCTAACCTTGACTGAACAAAACTACAAAATCTCCAAGCAAGCCTAGACATAGCTCACCGCTAATATATCTTTACTCTCGCTGTTAAGCTAGCTATATCATAACAAAGACACTTCCGGGTTATCAAAATAATGGCACGTCCTGTTGTTCTTTCGGAAATCCAACATTCTTTTATTTACTCACTAAACTGTTCCTGGCTTATTATGTTGTAATTCATATCATAAATTCAAACCTGTTGAATCAACAAAGGCTCGTTTCCTGATAATCACATGAACCCTCTGACTCAGTGAGGAGCAGAACACCCTCCAAAACATACACAATAAAATATCTGGATTTGTTCAAATATTCCATTTTTGCAGCTATTAATTTATATGTATTGTCTTTCTTTGAATTAAATTCTTATGTATTTGTATTGTGGTAAACAGTTTTTTGCTTTATCTTGTTTTTAAAGTATTTTAAGGCAGCTCAAAACAGTTTTTCTTTGCTCGTTAATGTGAAAATATGTCTGACAACAAACCAGCAGGAGTTGAATTTCTGGCGTACAGGAATGCCGCGTTGTCGGTGGGCTGGATGGCATACATTTTTATCAGTTAAATAAGACTTAATGTGGAGTTGGAGCTAAAGGTTTGAGACTTGACCTGGACTGGAAAAGGGATTTGTGAAGATGTTTGGCCAGAGTAAAGTCTTTCATCTGAATAAGTGGTCGGATTGCTACGATGGGAAAATGGAGTTAAGTTTTCCACTTCAAGAAGATTTCCATTGTGTGCAATGTGATGCTTCTGAGGCAAACTGTCATCTTTTAGGTTCAGGTTCCTTTTTGGCAGATACATTTGCTACGTGTTATGCAACTACTTAAGACCTGTGCTGTTGTAAATCATTTCAAAGGATGAACTTGATGGCGTAGAGACTCTGCGTAACGTCCAGTCTGTAGACCAACCATTTGTTTTCCCATGTTCTTCGCTTAAGTTGCTATTTTCTTCCCCAGGGACGTAGGCAGAATTGAGCTCTCCAACGTGGAGGGCTTCATCCTAAACGTACCGTCCAATCTGCGCTGGGGTCCCCTCCGGTTGCCACTCAAACGCCAGCACTGGATTGGAGTCAGGGAGGTGGGCGGAGTCTACTACAACTTGGACTCTAAGCTACGCAACCCTCAGCCTATTGGCAGTCCTGACGAGCTCAGGTGAGACTGGCTATATGGTAGAAAAATGTCTTCTCAACATGTTTTTGTGTTCAGTCTACTTTAAACCCTCAGGGGAATGCAACATCGCTTCATTTTTTTTATGTTGACCCCAGAAGTGATGTAATTTCCTGCTGTAAATCTGCATTGCTCTTTGACTCTGAGGTTTTCCGGTCCGGCAGGCCTAAAGCAGATCCGCTGGTTATTGTTAATGTGACAGTTCCTGCTGGCCTCCTAATACAGTACATGACAAAAGTATTTGGACCTCTTGAACGTTTTCAGATTTGATCATGTTAGTGCCACAATCTTTCAAGTATTTTATTGAAATTCAGTGGCACAGACCAACACAAAGTGCTGCATAATTGTTGAGCAGATAGAAAATGACGCATGGGTTTTCCAAAATGTTTACAGATCTGAAATGTGTTTCGTGTACAGGTCCAACTCAATACATTAGAATATTGCTGAAAAGTTTCTTTAAATACACGGAAGACAATGTGTTAGAGGCTGCAGGTGACTTGAGACCAGGGTGGAGGTTCACCTTGCAAGACATCAACCCTAAAATATGAAAATGTTCCCAGGTATCAACATGTTTGCAAGGCACCGTATTCTCTTAGTTTAAGATGTTTTTTTTTTTTTTTTATCATGTGTTCCCATTAAGGCAAACAACCATAAATGGCATTGCTCTGTAACACTACAACCTGTTTGCTCGTGTAGTGTTTTATCTTTGTAATGAGGCAAGTTTATTTATAAAGCATTTTTCAGTAGCAAGTCGATTCAAAGTGCAATGTAGCTCTCTTATAGTGTTATTTTAGTGATCCCAACCTCCGGATTGGATCTTAGCCTCTCCTTCAAGCCTGTTGAGAAAGCTTACCCAGGGTTAGAGTAGTAGAACAGCTTTTTTTTTTTATATATATATATATACCATGTTTACATTCTCAGCAACAAATAAATGTGTCCACACCTTCACTCTGGAATGTGCTGAATCAAAGGGATCCTGCTTTTCCACCTGAGCCTATTTACGCATTTGTGGTTCAGAGTGAGAAAAGAGTAATTTTTTTTAAACAGATGCCTTAGTTTTTGTGATTCCTACTCCTCAGCCTTGTCTACGACAGCTGGCACGCCCTGACTAAAGTGATAAATACACGACTGTCTCTTTCTAGTGGGCCATAAGAGATGATTTAAAGGGATGTCACAATGTTACCCAACCAAACACTTGGGACTGTATCCCACTTCTGTGCAGCTTTAACCCACTCTACACATTTTAATGAGCCTCTCGTGTTGTTTAACCTAAGATTTTGATGCCTTTTTTTTTTAATTATCACAATTGACCCTTGTTTGCTTTCCACCAATCCAGGAAGTTTCTCTGTCAGCAGCTACGAGGGAAGAACTGTGAACTCCTGCTGGTTGTCTCAGAAGAGGTGGAGGCGCACCAAACGTGGCGCTCTGATGGCTAAGAGTTAAAGCAGCCGGTCACATCAGCCAACCGAGCCTGTCGCAGGAGGAACCGGACAGGAAGCAGCGTTGCGCACAGCCAGTCGCATCAATGCACCCCTGCAGCGGTAGTTCTCTCCCCAAGCCACCCCTCCACGCCTCTTTTTTGGGTTTTGTTTACACGGCCATTGCTGAACACTTGACCGATGTGAGACACAAAGTAATGAAGGAGGCAAACACTTTGCAGAGAATCAAAGAGTCTCAGTCCGTTCTTTTTTTTTCTGTATCAGTTTCCCTTCATTTTCTCAAGTTTCCAAAGTTGTCGGGGGGGGGGGGGGTTGAATCTTGGAAAAAAAATCTGATTTTTACGTTGGGATGTTCACTATTATGTGACTTTGTTTTTTTCTCCTTTTTTTTTAATGTTTTGATTTACTTTATTTGCCCTTCCTTAACTTCTCACCAAAGTGCATCCTTGCTTCACGGTTACTATACTTCTCCCCCTCCTCTCCAACTTGTCAAATCACAGCAACAAAGTAATGCAACACTCAGGCCAAGTACTCTCTCTAGTGGATATTTGCTTCAGCTTGTTTATAACGGTTGATAACGTCAGTCATTTAGTGTTTTAACAATTCTTCTCACTGCAGAGGCTTCTGTAAAAGAGAGAAAATATGTTTATTGTTTAAAAAGTATTGCACTACACACGAATATCATCCATTGGGGGAAAAACGTGCTAAAGACTGGCTTCCCTTTTGGAGAAAGTGCAACAAAATCCACCAATGGCAATCAGCGTTGTGTGAGTAATGCTGCTTAATGACTTCTTCAGATTTAAGGTTTACCTGCAACACTTTTACTGAACGAGTTAATTTAAACATACTGACTGAATGATCAACAATTAAAACCCTTACTTTACCGTACACTAAAAGTTTATATGCGAGCTCTTTACCACTCAAATGCCTCTTGTTGGCAGGATTTTTTTTTTTTTACCTTACGTTTGCCTCACTGACTTCTCCAAAGGGTCCCCATAACAGCAGCCCTCCGTAGCACAGGAACTAAGCAGATAAAGGGCTTTTCATCATTGTCCTCTTAAGATTTTTTGCATATGTCAAAACACAGCAGCCAAATATAGCTTTAATAGGAAATCATTGACTGTCCCTCCAAGTTATTGGCTCTAAATTGGAGGAATCTCAGTCTAAGGAAGTTTTTTTTTTTTTTTTTTTTCTTTAGTTGGGTGATGAAAGTTATTAGCTTGTAAATGTGAAAGGACCTAAAGAGGGAAATGTTTTTGAGATGCTAATCCAGAAAGTAGAATGAAAATGGAAAGTTGTCAGCGACGTCAAGGAACAGATGTCCACACACCCTGTCGTTGTGTCTAAAGAAAGAAGAATTTAGTTAGTCTGATTTTTTTTTTTTTTTTTTTTTTTTTTGTGTGTTTAAACTTTTTATCCTAATCATTACACTCTTTATACTATACATTTGTCTAAACATTGTTTAGGACTAATGTTGGCCTTAAAGTGTTTACATAAAAAGTTCCTGAACAATTCGGAGTGGATTTCGTTGTTTGGCGCCAAATCGGCAGATAATATCCAAAGCAGCAGTTTATAACGACTAGAAAAGAGGAACGGCTAATGCCCTTCCATTTTTTGCAGAACAACTATTCCACGATGACGTTTCACTTCTGCCAAGGAATTTGTTACACAAAATCTGTAAAAACTGTATGTTTTTTTTTTCTAAATAAGCAATCAAGAGATCCAAGTTGTGCATGTTTTATTTTATTTTTGAAACAACATTGTCACAGTCCGGGCAAGTCTGGAATCCTTTAATGTCACAGTGTATCCATGTGAAACTGCGTCGAACTGAACACGGACACGGCGACCCTGAGCAGCACGTTTGCATTCATTTGCCTTTGCTTTATTGCCACGACAATCCATTAAGTCCTTCCTCTCGACCAATCCTAATCGTCAGTGTACTTTATTTTTTCATAAAAAATAATAAAAAAGGCTCATATTGGCACGTCACGTATCATTGTGTGTAAGTCAGTGACAAAGGGCAAATTATAGATTTATTTCACCAGTTATCTTCTGTGGCCCCTTTTGAAGGGTTAGAAACTGTAGGTGTGGGCCTAGTAATAGTTTTGAACGATGCAACGCTCTCAAAAGGTGTTCAATGCCTTGGAACTTTTTCACTGTTTTCCACAGAACAATAAACATCAGTGAGAGATTTAATTAAAATGCCCCAAAGGGATCCCCACACCATGTCCAGGGTGTATATAGGGAGATGTAGTCTATTATGCATGCTGGCCCTTTATATTGAATCAAAATAAAAGACATTTGAGTTTGGTGAGTGGTTGGATGACATGTGGAAAAGATCAAAGAGAGTGAATACTTTAGCAAGAGACTGTTTCCGCTGATAAACGTTAGCCCACTGAGGTTCTACTGCTTTAAGGGCGTCTAAGGATGAGGGTACTACCACCGTTTGGCATCCAATAAATAACGAGGATGATGAGGCAGCCAGCGGCGCGCGCCGACGCATCCTCCAAAAGGGGGGGCGCCTTCATGAGCGCGCGCGCGAAGCGGCGTGCAGATGTGTCGCAGATTTTGTAAAGTCACTGGACGAGTGCGGAGGAAGTCTCTCTGCTGAACACTGGCCTCTGAAAGTGGCAGCAAACTGAAGCGACTGAAGAGAGACGGAGCCGAGGCAGGCGGCGTCAGCGGCTGTTACCGTTAGCCCGGTTGTAGAGGGACGTCACTTTGACAGTTAAATCCCCACGGAGGGCTGCGCGCACAGAGATGGAGCTCTCTGCCATTGGAGAGCAAGTGTTCGCCGTGGAATCGATTATGAAGAAGAGACTTAGAAAGGTAAGGGTTCAAAGCTGGGACGTCAATTATATTTTAAAAAACGGTGTTCAGCGGCGGCTTAATGTTTCTTTTTTATTATTAGTATTATTCATTTGGCCGGGGGGATGAGAATGAATGTCTTGGAGATTAGTAGCGCAGTTCTCTTTTAAACTGGTTGGCTAATTAGAGGCTTTTTAAAAGGCTGCGCAGCTTATGGCGTCAGCTGTTTGACTCAATTACCCCAGGAGGAAACATTATCAGGCAAACTGGGGTTATGGGCCTGTCTGCCTGCTGATTAGTTTCGGGTCTCGTGCCATGTAGTTTCGGGTCTCGTGCCATGTTGTGTTGACAGTAACAGGTGCGTACCTAGAACTTTAGGACCCACAGGCACCCGAGACACTCCTGGTCATTACTAGTTTATGTCTCAGCCCTGTGCAGGATGCAGAGATTTAAACCCTTTCTCTGCATATTAGAATTAGTATCGCTGGACTTTCAACAAAGAGAGAAAAAAAATATGGTCACATAGCTGTAGATATGGGCTAGTTACCACTATCTAGTTTTAAAGTAAATTTATTTGCCATACCATCAGCAGTTTAATGTCCTTTAAATGAAATGACATTGTTCGACCATTGTTTCTGCGCCACTGCCAGGCAGCGGCTTGAAACGGGGCTCCTAACCGTTGCCCTCGCTAAGGATAAGGACAATTTTGTCAGTCTGGAAATATTAGCTGTCACAGATGGCGTTCCCAGTTGTGATATCAAAATTTAAGACACGCCACTACAAGAGGGAACTGGGTCAGAATGGCAACCAGGGATTTTCTGCGTGGGGTTTGGATGTGCTTCCTGTGCATGTAAAAGCAGGAAGTGTCAGGATACCTGGGCTCTCTAAACGAAAGGTGTGGACGTGCGTGCATGGTTGTTGTTCCTGCTTTCCCGTGCGTTGCCCTGTGATAGGCTGCCGACCCGTCCAGTGTGCCGTGTGGACCCCGTCTGGTGCCCATCGAAAACTGGAAATGGGCACCAGCAAACCCACCCCTATGCCTCACCACACACACACACACACACACACACACACACGGTGATGGTTAGTGTTTTAAGACTAACCATCCAGTCCGTTAATCAACTGACTGCAGACTGTCTACCTATGGCCCCACTAATTAACTGGCTACCATCAGCTCGTTAGACTCCCTTTGTTTCTTTAGAAATGGCAGAATGGTAAAAAGATTTGGGATTCTGTGCAATAAGCACCTAAACTATGACAAAATGTATCGAGCACTCTACATTGTTGCGTTTGTCTATGTATTACAATAAAAAAAGAAAATGTTATAGATAACATTAATATAATGATATTTTTATTCTAGCAGCGCAGGGAATAGCTAGGGCTGTGCTGTTCTTGTGCATTTCTGTATAAATCCAGTGAAACTGTGATATTCTTACTCCAGGCTATCATACCATGAGAATCTCTTCCCCATCCATCCATTTTCTAACACGTCTATCCCTTGTGGTGTCGCGAAGGGTGCTGGTGCCTATCTCCAGCTGTCAATGGGCGAGAGGCGGGGAACACCCTGGACAGGTCACCAGTCTATTGCAGGGCAACACACTCACACCTAAGGAGAATTTAGAGAGACCAATTAACCTAACAGTCATGTTTTTGGACAGTGGGAGGAAGCTGGAGTACCCGGAGAGAACCCACGCATGCACAGGGGAGAAACTCCATGCAGAAAGACCCAGGGCAAGGGTAGGACTTGAACCCAGGACCTTCTTGCTGCATGGCAAGAGCGCTACCCACTGCGGCGCCCAAATCTCTTCCCAGTTTTACAAAACAATGTTTTTAAACCCTGATTAAATTGGATATGTCTTTTTGTGTGTGTGTAATTAGTTGAATGTTTAACTTTTTCAACAGGCAAAATTGTGTGTGTGTTTTTTTTCAATCAAATGGAAACTTTATACTTAGATATCTCCAACCAGGAGAGGGTGACACGACACTGGATTGCAAAAAAATAGAGCATGTGGCCAAACTACCGAAGCAAAAAGATTTGAGGTATCGTCTGTACGGCACATTCACCGCTGTTGCCTATTTCTGGAACACCATAGACTAGTTTTCATCAAGTAATGGCACACTTTGCCTGGTTGTTTACATTTTAGATTGAAATGTGTTTTTCTCAGCAAAGCAAAATAGCTTTTTTTCAGTCTTTGTATCTCAATGACAGCTGATTAATGCAAACTGGTGGAGCTAATGTGTGGTGTGTTCACAGATTGGAAAAAAGTTGGATTTTCTGGGCTCACTGATCTGTGGTCAGTGTGAAAATCATCCGTCTCCAGTCAGCAGTTGGTTTCTCGGTGCACCTTTTGTTTAGTATCCCTAATAAGTATTAATGTTAAAAGATAATCACCATTGGCAAGCTGCATAATCAGAATAAACAGTTTTTTTCTCTCTCTTTTTTATTTGGAAGAATTTCTTGCACTGTCTTACAATGGGAAATCAATTGAACCTGATGCAATTGTAGTAAAAATGTCAAATCGCTGCTTTTTACAACATTATAAAGTGTATATTTTGCACGTTACTGTGGTTTTATTGGATGAATGTGGCTGTGGTGCAAAGCGCTTTGAGAGGTCAGTATGACTAGAAAAGCACTGTTTAAGAATATAATGGTGTTAAGAGTTATTTGCTGGGGCTACACAATTAATGATGCAATCAATTCCCTTTTGTTGCTAAAGAATACGTGCTAAATATTATACTGTTTTTAGGGATGTGCAATATCTGGCATGTATTTGAAGGATGTTGCAGGAGTTCGCAATACAAACATGTTTTTTTAATGCACTGATTTTTTTTTTTGTAATGAGTGAGACGTTAAATATTAAGATGTATTTGTCAGACTTATATCAGGTGTTCCTGTCTGTGCTGCGCATTCGTCTCCTTACGGGATCGAGATGAGTTGGGCGAAGTTTTGGAAAGTGGTGACTTCATCTTCTGGGAGTGCCTCGAAGAGCTTGGAGGTTATAGCCGGATGACTTCACCAACGATGACGGTCTCTGGGTGCTTTGGCTGGTATATTAAAATTATTCAGGTAAAAGAACAGCATCTCTTCACGCCATGACTCAATGTGGATCCAGCAGAAGAGAAATTTCAAGATGTCAAGGCCCACGAGAAGAACGTGAAAAGTGAAGCTCGGTGGAACGGTTTGTTCCAATTTCAGCGAACCGGTCGTATTTCACACAGGTTGCTGGCACCTTTCACCCAGTCATGGATAAAACCGGGCGGCTGTCTGCATGCACCATAAAATGCAAAGCAGCGATGCAGAGCTGCCAGCAAAGTTAGGTCGTCACAGCATGCAGCTCCAGAACTAGGTTATGTTCTTTGATGTTCCTGGTGGCATTCTGCACGTTTGATGCTGGTCTTGGACTTTTCCCCCACAGGGTAATGTGGAGTACCTGCTGAAGTGGAAAGGGTGGCCTCCAAAGTGAGTATGTACACTTGCAGGGTATTTGATCTGGAGAGTGCCTCAGGTTTACATTCAAATGAAAAACAAATGACAACAGGCGTAAAAAAAAAAAGCAGCATGGGTATACGCGAGTCTATCGTTATAGGCGGGGGCCTGCAGATGTTTTGTAATCCTTGAACTTTTCCACATTTAATGTTTAGCTCCATCCATCCTACCAGCAGCTTCCTGTACCACAGCATGATGCTGCCTCCACCATGTTTCACTGCAGGGCGGGGGGGGGGGGGGGGGGGGGGGGTTCATTTGGTCTACTTTTCAGATTTCTAATTGGAAAAAATGTTGAAAACCATGTATTGTCCCTCTGAAAATTATACATTACTCTTGGTATTGGTCTGTCACATAAAATTCCCCCCAAAATGCAGTACATTTTGAGATTGTAATGTGATAAACGAGGAAAACGTTCCAGTAGTAGTGATAGTTTTGCCAGGATACTGCAGGGGGGTTTCGGCTTATGGGGGGAAAATAAATGTTTTCTATCTGAACCGTAATACAAGGAAAAAGGTTTAAAATGGTGATGAGATGAATAACGGTCCTTTAGGACCCCTGTTAGAAAGGTTCAAACTGCAACTATTTTGGAAACGCAAAGTATCTTTTCTAAATCTTTAAAAGCAAAAACAATAGGAAACGATCACTATCCAGAAAGCTAAAATTATAAACAAATAAATCTTCAGACCTTCGTCCAGCAACATAGTTTTGATGAAATCGTAGCAAAATTGTCAGGATACACTGTTATCGATAAATGAGTTAAAAAGAAGACGGCTCAAATACCTTTGCAGTGCTTTGGGGACTTTTAGATGAAGCGTCATGCAGGCAGATGAATAGAAAATAAGTTGTTTTGGAATATCATAAAGTTCTTCCTCAGACTGAAGGTTAGAGAGACAATCCATTGAGCTTGCAGCATGCAAGTCTAAAAGCCGCATCCGTGGTGATATTAGGGGAGAATGCTGCATGTTTTGGTAAATGAAAACATTCTGAAGAAGTTATTCATCTGAAACATGAAACAGGGTGTGCTGTGTATTGCTGCCTACAGAGATGCTGAAAGAAATGGGGACTTTGTTTTTATTTTTCCTGAAAATATCCTGTTTTAAAACATCAGTAGAATATTCAATTCAATTTCAATTCAATTTTATTTATATAGCGCCAATTCATGAAACATGTTATCTCAAGGCACTTTACAAAGTCAAATTCAATCATATTATACAGATTTGGTCAGATTATACAGATTGGTCAAAAATGTCCTATATAAGGGAACCAGTTGATCGCTTCAAAGTCCCGACAAGCAGCATTCACTCCTGGAGAAGCGTAGAGCCACAGGGAGAGTCGTCTGCATTGTCCATGGCTTTGCTGCAATCCCTCATACTGAGCAAGCATGAAGCGACAGTGGAAAGAAAAACTCCCCATTAACGGGAAGGAAAAACCTCCAGCAGAACCGGGCTCAGTATGAACGGTCATCTGCCTCGACCGACTGGGGGTTAGAGAAGACAGAGCAGAGACACAACAAGAGAGACAAAAAAGCACAGAAGCACACATTGATCTAGTAATCTGTTCTACATTAGATGGTAATAGTGGTGATCTGTCTTCCCTGGATGATGCCACAGCAAACAGAATGCCAGACCAGGTGTACCTACTATGAAGAAAAAAAGAGAGAGAGAACAAAAAATTAAAAGCTGAAATGACAACAGTCATTTCAATGTAATGCAAAACTGGAGAACAGTAGAAATCAGTGGAGTGAGAAAAATAGACCCTGATGTCCTCCAGTAGCCTAAACCTATAGCAGCATAACTATAGAGGTAGCTCAGGGTAACATGAGCCACTCTAACTATAAGCTTTGTCAAAAAGGAAAGTTTTAAGATTAGTCTTAAAAGTAGACAGGGTGTCTGCCTTACGGACCCAAACTGGGAGTTGGTTCCTCACGTCCTCAGATTTGGTAAAGACAAGTAACAAAAGAACTAGACAAGCCATACAGGTCTGTACCCTCACCGGTCACGTTATTAGGTGCACCAGGTTGGACCTGCTTTTTGCTTTAGATCTTTCTGAATTCTTTGTTAAGTAAATATAACAAGGTTTTGGGACCGTTGGTCGGCAAGTTTGGTGCGTGTTGACGTAACTATAGCACATGTATGGCAGATCTGCCTTTTGTACCGCATCCCAAAGCTGATCTATTGGATGTAGATCTGGTGACCGTGGCGGCCTTTGGAGGACAGTGAACTTGTTTTCATGATCAAGAAAGCAGCTTGAAACGATCTCAGCTTTGTGACATGGAGTATTATCCTGCTGGCAGCAGCCATCAGAAAATGGACACACAATAGTCGTAAATGGACAAATGGGGTCAGCAACAAATGCCAAGGTGTTTGAAAAAGTGCTAAATGAGCACATAGCCGTTCAAATTGTGCAAAGAAAATATCCCCAGCACCCATGACACCACCACAAGCAGCTAGCACCACTGATACAAGGCAAGCTTTCATGTGGACTACGCCCCATTCTGACCCCACCGACTGGATGCTGCATCTGAAATCAAGGCCCGTCAACCAGGCAAAGTTTTCCAGTCTGTTGTCCAGGTTTGGTGAGCCTCAGTGAATTTTAGCTTCTGTTGATGTTCTAGGTGCCACGACTGGCATCTGCTGTGGTCTTTAGGTACTGTTGTTGATCTGATTCAAGATTGAACATTAAGGACATCATTCTGCTCACTAGATATAATCTCTGCCCTGGATTATTCTCTCTAAACGCTAGAGAGGATGAATGAAAATTGCATTTGGTTGGCAGTCTCCGAGCTACTAAGACAAGGCTGTCTTGATGCTGCGTTACACTTCAGCAGGTTGTCTTCACCATGTCTGGATGGCCAGATGCACGGAGCTGCTTTCATGCAATTGGCTGATCAGCTATTTGTGTTAATAGATTAATAAGAAATTGAACCAGTGTACCTAACAGAAATTGCACTTTGGCAGTTTCTGTTCCCTGACTGATTGAAGTTCAAGATGTTCCAGATCCGATGTTTTATCCAACCATCAGTTCAATTACCTACGGAGTGCTAAAACTGACCAAAGTACGAATTAATAAATCCAAGAAAAAATGGGTGATTGCATTAATTAAGATCGTCAGCAATACTGACTTATAATTTGCCAACTATAGCAAAAATACTCTTCTGTCTCCATCTTGTAACGTGTCACAGGTATAGCACCTGGGAACCTGAGGAGCACATTCTGGACCGGCGCTTGGTGCAGGCCTTCGAGGACAAGTAAGACCCTCCTTCCTGTAACCTCTTCAAAAGGCCCGCCTGGATGCAAGAGAAACCACTCTGTGCCGAGTTTACCCTCTGTTTCACCAGTCGTGAAAAGATGAGCTAATTTCACATCTCTCTGGTGTCGATTGGTTGATTTTAAGATCTATTTTATTGACTTTTATAGGCAAGGGCTGACACAGCCAAACCACACCCAGAGATCCTAAATGCAGCTTTATTTCCTAACTGAAAATCAGACGCTTGCTTTAACTGATTTGTTTGTTTCTCTTTCCTAGAGAAGAGAGAGACAGAGTCATTGGCCACAGGAGGAAAGGAGCCAAGTCAAAGAGACTTCTCCTGCAGGTAAAGTGATTAAGATGTTCTCTCTTCCGCATTTTGTCAGGTTTCAGCCACAAACATCGAGATATTTTATGTTAACACAACTTAGTGCGTCGTAGTTGTGAAATAAATGAAGGATTTTTTACTTTTTTATATACTCCTAAAGATTTACCAAAACATGTGGCGTGCATTTGCATTCAGTCTCCTCTAAGTGCTTGGTAGAATCACCTACTGCTGCAGTTCCAGCTCCAATACTTTTATGCTGCTAATCCTTTTTTTTGGGTTTCAGGACACCGTTTACACCATGGATCTCCGCAGCGCTCACAAGATTCCCGCCAAGCCCCCTCCTCGCCTTCGCCTCTCTCTGACGCGGTCCTTAGTGGCTGACGAGGAGGACGATGAGACGTATGTTCCTTGCGGCGCTGGCTCTCGGATACAACCGGCACATCGAAAAAGCAAGCACAGGGGGCCACAGAGCAGATGCCTTAACGTAACCCCCCTGAGTCCTTCGCAAGAGGACTGGGAAGAGGAGGAAGAGGAGAACAGTCCAGAGGAGAGTGAACAGAGAGATGAGGGAGAGGAGCAAGAAGAGACCCAAATGGAAGGGGCTGAGATGAGAGAAGGTGTTTTTAACGGTATGTGTGTCACTTGTGTGAATTACAGTCATGGTCCTCTTTGTGAAACTCCCCATCCCTTTTTCTGGGCGTACAACCAGAACCTTACCTCATCCTGAGGTGACAGAGCACCAGAATAGGCTGATTGATGAGCTGCTTTTTTATTCTGATGTAGATAAAAGACTTTACTCATCACATAACCACAGTAAGGCTTTTATAGCTGAACGAAATGTTCAATATTTTACAAGGTAACCAGATGCTAAATAACAGTTGCAGAAGAGATGAGTTTGATTCAACTTCTGTCTGACCCTTGCCCTTTCCTTTAGGACACAGGGATACAGATAACTGGAGTACCGCTGCTGGACCCGACGCTGCCGCCGCATCAGAACAATTGTGGCGACCCATCATCGGCCCAGGAGAGGTGACGGTCACAGACGTCACCCTCAACTCCCTCACGGTGACCTTCCGAGAGTCAAGAGTGGCCAAAGGCTTCTTCCGAGACTGGGGTCTGGAGGTGTGAGAGCCGCAGGGAGGAGAAGCCTCTGAGAGCCGGAGCAGGAAGCACTGACTCAAACACAGTGCACAAGCCTGTTCTGTGGTTGCTTTAAATGCACAAAGTCTCACGCCAGGTACAGTGCCTTACAAATGTAGTCACACCCCCTAGAACTCGCACTTTGTCACCTTACAACCATAGACTTTAAAGTGTTGCATCGGATTTAATGATTTAACAGAGTGGGCGTACAAAGTGGAGGGAACGTGGTGTCTGGTTTTTTAGAGAAATCTAAAGGTCTGGCGTACATCTGAGTTCAACCTTTACTACACTGCTCAAAAACATTAAAGGAACACCTTTTAATCAGAGGATAATATCAAGTCAGTTTACACTATCTATCTATCTATCTATCTATCTATCTATCTATCTATCTATCTATCTATCTATCTATCTATCTATCTATCTATCTATCTATCTATCTATCTATCTATCTATCTATCTATCTATCTATCTATCTATCCTAATCTAATGTAATCTATAGCATCCTGGCTTGATGTCTTCCTTCCTCCAACCTAACTTTTAGACAAAAACAAGGTGCAATGACATGTCAGCAAACTGGACCAACCTGCTGCATCAGCTTTTTACTTTCACTTTCTCTGTGACGTCAGACTGAGCCCTCTTGGGCTTGATCATTTCCATTCTCATCAAATAATGTGGCATCCTTTTGTTCCTAGCACCTTACCTATTCCATACCACCACGGATATCCAGGATAAGTTTTCCCATTTCCGAATGACTTCTGATTTCCAAGTGTTCCTTTATTTTTTGACCAGTGTATAATACCCCTAAAATCAAATCCAGAGCAACCTTCAACACTCACCTCATTGGTTAACAGAATCCAGCTGTGTGTAATTTAGTGTCAGTATAAATCCAGCTGTGACTTTGCTGCTCTCGGAGGTTTGATGGAGAACTTTAGTGAAAAAACTGCATCATGAAGATCAAAGAACACACAAGACATCTCACGGATAAAGCTGTGGAGTAGCTTAGAGCAGGGTTAGCTGTGAACGTCTCACTGTTCAATGCAGCTGCAAAACTACCAACATGACCAAACGGCTAACTAGCAGGCAGGGCAGGGAGAGCATCCATCAGAGCAGCAGCCGGGAGGCCCGTAGGTAATCTGGAGGAGCTGCAGAGATCCACAGCTCAGGTGGCAGACTCTGCTGACAAGACAACCATGTCCTGCACTTCTGTGATTCGTCCTTGGAGTGCATAACAAAAGTCGCTGAATGACGGTAGTAAGAAATCTACTTTGGAGTTTGCTACAAACCATGTAGAGAACACAGGAAGCATGTGAAAGCAGGTGCTCTGGTCAGATGAGACCAAATGGTAACCTGTTTATCCCTCATCATAATGTGTGCTATGTATGGTGGAAAATCAGCACTGCACATCGCTCTGAACACAGCGTTCCATGTCTAAATATGGCGGCGGCTGCATCACGCTGTGGGAATCATTTTCTTTAACAGGTAACAGAAAGCCGCTTCGAGTTCATGGGAATTTGGATGGAGCTGAATATAGATTCATCCTGGAAGAAAACCCTTTTTAGATCATGATGACTAAAACCATGCATCCGTTTAGGTTCACTTCACAAGGATGCACTACTCTGTGATGGTTTCTCTCATAAAATTGTAATAAAACACACAGAAGTCGGTGGTTGTAACTTGACTAGATGTGGAAATCTTCAAATGTATGACTATTAATACGATATTTGGTTGATCTGGTCACTTTTAGTGCGACGCACCTGAGTCCCTTTGACATGCAAGACTGAAAAAGAAAAAAAAAGGTCTGAGCACAGAAAACTGAGAGCTGCTGCAATGATTTTCTTCATTGCAATTAATTCTAAAGCATCTTGTAAAAAGATCCTATTGAACAACTGTGCTCTGTTTGGCCCGAGGACATCCTGTTGTCACACGTTGGGAAAGATGAGGCTGTTTGTAGCATTTAGACCTGCTCACTAGTGAAAATATACAGACTGCTTTGCCAGATGGAATTTTCTAAAAACCTTTTTTGTTAAGTTGTATAATTGTTTAGAAAATGACTTTGGTTTCTTTCAATTTCAGCTGGGGAAGTTTTTCTTTCTACTTTGAAGAGTTCTGCCACATCCACTAAACAATGCATAATGCATATTATCATTATTACCTCTAACTCTTTTGCTTAGAACTTCATCTTTGTGTTTAGTATAAAACGTTTTCTGTTAACCAAGTTAAACCCAGATAATGGCGACAGAATTCATTTGTTACTGAGAAAGATGTCATCAAAGGGGGTATTTGAACCAAAACGCTGTCTTTGCAGAACGAACGCAGTACCCTGGGCGTCTAAATGTAGCCTTTCTCCAGTGTTCACCTAGTACGTGAAGTTTAACACTGTAGGTGTTTCCACAGTAACAAGGACCCCTATTTGTGAACGCTATGCTAACGTGGAGCTAACCATGAGGGAGCTTCATGTAAAAAGACCGAGGTCAAAACCAGATCCCCTCTTTTGAAATCTCTAAGATCTAGAACTCCATCAACTCCCTCTACAGCAGTTAAGTAGGTGCCATATGTTTATTACTTTTCTTTATGATCAGGCAGGAGTTGAACATTTAATGCCCAATCAGTCATATTTTGAAAGCATATTTTTCAGTGTGAGAATGTTGATTCATAAAAAAAAGATGAACATCAATATGGATCATGAAACGCAGACATTTAGACTTTAACTAGGTAGCTAAGGAAACGCACTTTATGACTGAATCAGAATGGATCAAAACACTGATGACTAACTAGATGGGATCTCAGTAGAACAATCCTCTGAGCATCTAAACATTTCCAAGGTCTCCTGGGGACAGATGATTAATAAAAGGTTTGTTTTAACCCCCCAGCTCTACGTCGTTAGAACGTAAAACCAAAGGCGCTAATGAGCCAGACTCTGAAACCAGACGACAGAATGTGTTATGGACCTGCACTGTATTAAAGTCACGTGGGTTTGTGTCTCCATTAGAGTATGTCTGACACAATCCGCAGAATCCCAACCAGGAGGATTCTGTTGATGCTCCGAGAACATCTAAAGTTGCCAGACTTGGAACGTTTGTTTGTCTGCTGTCTGCCGCTTTAAATAGAAATCCCAAAGAGAAACAATTCCAACCTGAATTCTAAACATAGAACCTAGCAAAAGTATGCTTACAGCTTGAGCCTTTCCAGGTTTTGTCACGTTACAACCACCAACTTCAGTGTGTTCTGCTGGGCTTCATGGTGGGCATTTGCATTCAGCCCCCTTCATTTTACCACACCTAAATAAAATCCTTTAAAAGTCACTTGTGTATAATAAACTTTCAGCATCCATCCATCCGTTCTTTAAAAGTCTCAAATGTTTGTCAGTGAGCAAACAGCAGCAGGAAGATCAAACAAAGTTAGCTTATAAAAAAAATACAAATAAAAATGCTTTGATAGCCTTTGGAGCCGTTTTCAGGCAACGGAGCATGGCACAGCTGCTAACCTACCAAAACATGGCCGTCCAGCTAAACGGGCTGGCCGGGCAGGGAGAGCGTTACTCAGACATCAATAGTAACTCTGAAGGAGCTCCAGAGATCCACAGCTCAGGTGGAAAAATCTGTTGAGAAAAGCCATCAGAAGATTGCAGTTTGTCACAAGCCAGTTAGTCACCCTCCACCAGGAAAGTCAGCCTGAGCTACAATGGAAGGCCTTAGATAGAAAGGTCCCTTCAAAGTCTAGACCTAAACCCTGTTGACAATCTGTGGCAAGGCCTGAAAAATCATCGAGACGTAGAAGTGAAAGACTGTAATCAAAGTGAAAGGTCATTCTGCTAAGTATTAGCTCGGTGGAGCTCAATATAAATGCATGCCACACCTTTCAGATTTTTTTTATGTATCATTATTTTCTCCTCTTCGCGGCTGCTCTACCCACCGCTTTGCATTGGTCCTTTATATAAACTACATTGAGGTTTGTGGCTGTAATGTGACAACGTGAAAGAATTTGTGTGGTGTGAATACCTTTGCGAGGCGCCGTGGGTCGTAACGCTTCACCTCCAAGTATCTGTCGGGGGAAAACACAGCTGAATGATCCTGAAGCGTTTGGTCGGACTCTGTGGAGGTGATGACGGTGTTCCTGTGACACTGATGATGATGATGATGATGATGAGTTAGTCTCATACGACGCTGGACCATTTCAGTGAAGCCACTGACATGGAAGTGCCTGACGCTGCCCTTTTTGATTTTCTTTGTTTTGATTTGACTGTGGCACTTTTAAGACTGATTATCTCCCGAAATCTCTCATTATTACCAGTGTTTGTTTGTTTTTCCTTAGCGTTTCTGTTCTCTCCACTGATGTGATGGAGAACGCGTTCTCCGGAGAATAGCATCGCTGGTGGGACAGTAGCAGAAACCCACGTTTTTAAGTCATTTTTCTACATTGACCTGAATATTGATTCATTGATTGTAAATGGGTCATGCAGATGACTGAGCATGATAGTTTTCTACAGTTTGTTATATAACACCTGACCAGATGCCACTTACTAAAGAATCGTACTGATGCGATGAAATTAGCGTCCCCTTGCCTCTTGTCGTCTCTTGCGCCGCCTCTGTCCACCAGCGAGCGCAGAACCTTGCACTTTATCGCGTTGTGAAGCCGCATTACCTGCTCCAGTCTATGAAGTCTTGTCGTGTATGGACTGTTTGTTGGGTGACATGAAAATAAATGTTGCACATGTTTACTACGACTTTAGCAGCCTTCTTTTATTGAGGTGCAGCGGTCAGTCCACCACAGATGGGGATCCACCAGTCAGCTATGACCAGCTGCAATAACCCAGAATCCCTCAGCAGGTGGCTTGATGCACATTTGTAAATAGGTGCAATACGTACACAAAAAAATTGTGAATCCCAATGAAATGTTTTTATTTCTCTTTGGAAAGGAAATGTAATTACCTAAGTACCTGTAAACAAAAAATAGCCTTGAGTTACTGATTATGAAAAAAGATATCAACAAAAATGTGTATTCTGAGGAAAAACTTAGGACACCCTACTCCCCAGCAGTTGGTCTCCCCCGCTTTGACTCCAGCTACCTTCACTCCTCTCCTCACTTTCAGAGCGTTTGAGGCGTTTCCTTTCATGTTCTGCCTGTTTCCCCACACAGCATCTCACTGAGATCAAGATCTTGGCTTGGACTAGACCCAGGACTTCTCCATTTCTTTCCATTTCACCATTTCTGCTCCATGGTGCATTTATGGGTATGTTTTGGGTTTTAGATGGGTCATGGTAGAGTCTATGATGGTCACATGGTCCCGCTGCAGCAAAGCATGCCCACACCATGAACCAACTCCTTGCTTCAGCTGTATTTGGTTTATACCCGACATGTCCTGTCCCAAAATAATTACCCTTTAGACTCATCTGTCCCAAGAGCGTTGATCCAGAAGTCCTGATCTACATTCTCTCTGGCAAACTTTAGTCTTCTACACCCCACATGAAGATCAAACTCAGTCAATATTTGACTCTCCAGGCATGGATATTCACATAAACAGCAGCAAGAGTTTGAAAAGATCCCATCATAACAAGTAAGGGTTTGGGGAGACTTCGCTTAGCATCTTGTGGTCCGCCCTTAGGAAAATCTTGGGATGCCAGACCTGGCCATGATGGTTTTGTTCTGAATGCCCTGCACTTCAAGACGATTTTTCTGTAATGGTGACTTCAAATTCTTTCGACCTTTTTACATGCCTTCCCAGACTCACAAGCTGCTACAATCTTGTCTCTGAAGGCCTCAGCTCTCTACATCCCACCATGTTTACCCTCACGTCAACAAGGAGCACCGAACTGAGGGCAAATCCTTTAAAAAGCCAACTAATTGATGCTCATGTCGTGCGCACCTGATGTGATGCATCTGTCTGGGATTTTGAGCCACTTTCTAAAGTTGTCATTGTTAAACTACATTTCTGGAACCTCCCGGTGTCACTGAAATTTAGATTAAACATCTACTGTTCCAAACACATACTGCCATAGATTGTCCTAGTTTTTGACATCTGGTGTATTAATTGGAAACTTAATTTCAGTAGAATTGAAAACTACATTTTTTTTATCTGTAATTTTTCTGAGATCAGCTGGTCAGCCCTCTAAGGAAGTCATTAAATCGGCCAGACCCAGGCTGATTGCTGTCTATTGAAACCCAGTCACAATGAAACAGGAACGTCTTTTCTAGGTCAGGTAAAAACTTAATTCTACCGTATTTCCACTGTTGTAGGGTTTTCTGCATACGCTGTCACTCGACAAGCCAGTTTATTAAATATGAAAGAAGATGAAAACAAATGTTTCCAATAGTACAAACATACTTTATTGTACAATTAATTTATTGGCAAAAAAACAATCAGACCACCAAAATAACTTAAAAAAAAATGGAGCAACAGTTATTTTTGCTTTCTCTCAGCAAGCACCACAATTGTTAAGAGGAACAAAGAAAAAAAAAAAAAAAGAAGAAAAAAAGTGGTCAGCGCTTTCATTTGAATACTAAACAATTTTAAATAGTCTTATTTCCAGTCTCTTTTTAGGAAAACAAAAAAAAGACAAAATTTGTTCAGTTGCCATGTGTTTGTACAGTGATTCAATATGTATACAACTTTATTCATGTACATAAAACATCTCATCAAAAGGATGGTATAATGGACTCCAAAGCCTCGCCGGGGCAAAACATAACTGTCTGCAGTGTCTTTTTGCATCACCATAAACACCTTTAATAGAAAAACAAAACATTTTTTTTATCTAATAATTCCTGTAGCTTCAAGTTTTATTTCCAAAAAAATAAAATTAAATAATATATCTATATTTATATATATATATAAAAGACAGTTTATCCTAGTTTTTTTCTTATTATTTATAAAATAAGTCTCAAGATATATTGCAACCTGGTTTGATGTGTTCCTTCCCCATACCCAGCAAACCCAACTTTTGGAGAAAATCAAATGGTAAGCGTGTGAAAATTGTCTTCAGTCCCCTCCATAGAATGCTGAACAACCAATTTGAGGTCTTTCAGGTCAGGCCTCATCCGTCCCTTGTTTTGGCTCCGTTTTGTGCAGGTTTTACGCAGGTTTTTTGTTGTACAATAAGGTGGGCGCTGTGTGTTGCGATAGCCCCGACCCTCTCCAAAACGCTGTCAAAAAATACACTAAAAAAAAAGGCGCATCGGTGCTTGTGACCTACAACAACCCATACTGTACACTTTAGAAAACAGAAAAAAAGTAATACTGTACAGTAGCTTAGGAGCACTTCTCTCACTTTGTTTTAGACACAGCACATATTCCATGAAAAGAAGGGTAAAAAGAGCAAAAAAAAAAAAAAACTATCGCAGATTTTTATATACACTTTAGATTTTTTTTTTTTTTTTTTTTTTTTTTTTACAAAACAAAACAGCATCCAAGTCCACAATTTCCTATTTTTTACAGTACTAACAAATCAAACCTTGTTGCTGAAGACGGAAACAAAAGAGGCAAAATCATTGAAAGGAAAAGCGTTAAGGTAGCGGGCGAAGGCGGAACCTGCTCCATCTCTCTCATACGTCACATAAAAAAAAAAAACAGCGCTGGAAAGTATTTACAACCCTCACGGGATAAACTGGCGACCTGCCGTGAATTCCTCCACATTTTGTAGGTGATCGGTATGAAGGGGGTCAGGGTAGGGAAGGTGTGCATATTAACAAGAAGGCTGAAAAGCTATTTGTGGCCAAAAAGGTGAAAAATGTTACCCAAAACGACGTAAAGGCTGACCGTTAACAACCCCCGACTCTAACGTGCCTACAAAACAAACCTGGGTAGCTGTTGAAATAAACAACCTCCAGCCTACTTAAGCGAAATAAATATCTGGATTTTGCTGCAGTCCTGTACAAAGCTGCGTTCAGCGTTCTGAAGCTCACCGGAACGGAAGATATGTTGATGTTCCTTTCAGCTTTTGCTGAGGGAACAACATAAACGTACTGTGGAACACAGATACAATCATGACAGGGTCCTTGAGGGGAAAATATATATATATATTTATATGGTACGTCATAACAATTCACTAACTTTTTTAACCACATTTGAAATCCTAAAAATCTTAAAAAGGCAAAATACTCAGTCCCCGAAAATATTGTCGTATTTAGGAAGAAATATCTCCGCCAGAAACTCCAGCCTTCTGCCTTTTTTTACACAATTGGCAAAAATATATAGATATATATTTACAGCAATAACTTACCATTGTTTTAATTTATTCATTTATTGATTTCTAAGATTTAAGTCGCATCTCCCATAGGAAGGAAGCTTTAGTTTGTATTTATACATCACAAAAATGTTTAAATAGAAAATAAAAACTTCTAAAACCCCAGCTCACTGTCCCTTTATGGCAGTTTGTCGTCTGGGGCAACAGAGCACAAACGCAGATAGGAGTCGAGGCTACATGAGATTGTGGTTAATGTTTGTCCCAAGCTCCTGGCTGTTGTTGCTGCCGTTATTGTTCCCCCCCAGGATGTCTGGCTGGCTGCCCTGACCTCCGTGTAGCCCTGTCATCCCGCTCAGCTGGGACATGATGGAGTTTTGGTCAGAGCTGAACTGACTGGGATCCACAGAGCTACCTGGTGGCTGCTGCTGCTGAGACATCGCCCCCTGTTGGACTTGCGAAGGCTGAGGCAGAGCCATACCGGGGTGATGCTGAGCGAGGTGTCCTGGGTGCGGGGAGCCCGTCTGGGTCTGTGGGGAAATGCGATGAGGCGAGGGCTGAGGCTGGGAGGAGGGCTGCATGCGTGGGGAGGGGCTGGAGCGTGGGGGCTGTGACTGTGGCCTGGGTGAGGGCTGCGGTGACCTGACCTCACTGCCCAGAGATCCTGCTGGACCGAGTCCTCCTTGTCCCTGAATGTGGGGGGACTGGGCCATTTGAGGGCTCATAGGACTGCTATGCTGGCCGGGCGAGCCTCCTCCAACGTGCGCCTGATGCATGACCCTCTGATGGAGGTTTTGGTGAACCTGGGCCAGCTGCGACAACGCCGGTCCACCGCCAGCTACGCCGACTCCGCCTTGCTGTTGGCCCGTCCCGGATCCACCTTGTCCAGGCTGGAGTGGGGGTCCTCCAGAACCTCCGCCGCTGATATCCGGTCCTTGATGACCACCCATTGCGTTTTGCTGCATCTGCATATGATGCTGGAACTTTTGCTGGAGTGCTGCAGTTACTTGCGACATAGGGTACCCTTGCTGCTGGCCAAGCTGTCCTGGCCCACCCTGTGGTCCGCCTTGCTGCGGGACCCCGACCGCTCCGCCTGTAGGCTGTGGTTGAGAGGATGGAGGCATCCCTGCCTGTCCTTGTCCAGGTTGCATAAAGCTCGGCTGTGCTTGCGGTTGTTGCTGGAACTGCCCGTGGTTTGCCATTTGCTGCTGCTGCTGCTGCAGTTGTTGCTGCTGCTGTTGTTGTTGCAGCTGTTGTTGCAGCTGTTGTTGCTGCAGCTGTTGTTGCAGCTGTTGCTGCTGCTGCTGTTGTTGTTGTTGTTGCAGCTGTTGCTGCTGCTGTTGCAGCTGTTGCTGCTGCTGCTGTTGTTGTTGCAGCTGTTGCTGCTGCTGCTGTTGTTGTTGCAGCTGTTGCTGCTGCTGCTGTTGTTGCAGCTGTTGCTGCTGTTGCTGTTGTTGCAGCTGTTGCTGCTGTTGCTGCTGTTGCAGCTGTTGCTGCTGCTGCTGCTGTTGCAGCTGTTGCTGCTGCAGGTGTTTCCTCAGTAGCAGCTCTCTGAATTGCGGGTTCATACTTGCCATGTTGCCTTGTTGCCCTGCTTGCATTGCTCCCTGTTGTTGCTGCTGCAGAGCGGCCATCTGCTGTTGCTGTAGATTCCCGGGCAACATTGGACGCTGCTGCTGTTGTTGTTGTTGTTGTTGTTGTTGCTGCTGCTGCTGCTGCTGCTGCAGCTGCTGAAGCTGCTGAAGCTGAGCCATGGTGGGCACATTTCCACCCCCAGCTCCACCCTGAGCCATATTCATCCCTGTCTGGTTAACATTAAGCTGTTGCTGTCCGTCCAAGTTGCCAAGCTGATTGCCTCCAGGTCCTCCTACATTAGACAAGCCTCCAGCAGTGCCTGGGAACCTCACACCTCCAGGGCCCCCTGTCGGCGGCCCTCCTGTTCCTCCAGGACCTCCCTGAGCACCCTGGTACCGGGCTGTTCTCTGGCGTATGAAGGCTGCCATTAAAGTGGGGTTGGAACGTAGGATGTTGAGGACTTGCTGCTGCTGTAGTGGTGAGGTTGGGGAGCGGAGTGTACGCAGAAGATCTTGAACTGCTCCCTGGGGCAGGTTTCCAGATCCACCTCCTCCTTGAATCGGCCCAGGGGCCGCTACCGCCCCTTCTGAAACACCCAATACCTGCATTAAGCCTCGGTTTCCTCCCTGGGGCTGTTGCTGATTCATTGGTTGCTGTTGAGCCACTGGAGGTTGCTGCTGTGGGGCCATAGAACCCACCATGCCTGTCCTTGTTTGTGGGTTCATGGGTGGCCCCCTGGGACCCCACTGCTGATTTGTTTGCTGAAGCTGCTGTTGAACTTGCGGGGGCAACTGTGACTGTGTTCCGCTTTGCTGCATTCCAGCCATGAGTCCGTGTTGCTGTGTTTCTAAAATAGTCCTGCCAACAACTCCCTGGGCCTGGGGAGGCATGCCCTGGGCCCCAATGTGGGGCATTACCATCTGAGCCTGGCTGTTCTGGTGGTGATGATGTTGGGGCATCATACCACCCTGTCCCAAGCCACGAATCTGTGCTTGGGCCTGAGCCATCCGACTTTGGGTCTCTGCTAGCCGTTGGATTTTTAGGGCCGTCTCTACTGCAGCCAGAGGGGGCCCTTGCTGCTGGCCCTGTACAGGCATGGACCCTTGTCCCTGGTTGGTTTGTTGCTGCTGCTGGGGTGGGGTGGCTGGACCGAGGCCAGGTTTCCCCAGCGACTGATGGAGAGGAGACGGTCCAGGTGGTCTGGGGTTGTATGGAGGCAAACTACCAGCATGCGGCTGCTGAACATTGGAAGTCTGCTGCTGGAGCTGTGACACCAGCTGCTGTGGAGGAGAAAGCATCATCCCGTCCGCCTGAAAATGGTGCAGATGGTGTTGGGGAGGAATCGTATTACCTTGTTGCTGACCTGGACTGACAATTCCACCCATTGCGACAACTGGTGGCTGAGGAAGTGCAGGCATGTTACCCGGGGTGGGGGTCTGTGGGGTTGGAGGTTGTGTACCAACAGATGTAGGAGTGGCGGGACCGGTTGCTCCGTTGTTGCCGCATGGAGACGGCAGACTGTTTCCCCCAGGCGGGCCGCCTGAAGGTGGCTGGCCGACTCGCTGCATGCTGGCCATTCTCCTCCTCAGCATCTGGGCTTGCTGCAGCCTGTGCTGCAGCTGCTGCTGCCGAAGCTTGTGCTTGATGTTTAGGCAGAACGGAACCGGGCACTTGTTCTCCTGACAATGCTTAGCATGGTAGCAACATAACGCGATAAGCTGCTTGCAGATGGGGCAGCCGCCGTTTGTTTTTCTCTTGCAACCTTTTGTATGCTGGACCACCCGTTTCATCTTCTGACACGAAGGCAGGGAGCAGTTGGCGTTTCGACACTGGCACGCATGGACCAGGGACTGGATGCAGCGCTGGATGCTGAGACGCCGGGAGTCTCCCGGGCTCTGGGTGGTTGCAGCAGCCTGGTTGCTGCTCTCATCATCCAAGCCCAGGCCTAGCTTCTCCATCTTGTGCTCGTGGCCCTTAGTGTTGTAACACGTGATGCACAGGTCGTAATCCTGTAACAAATGGCAAAAACAGATCTAATGTGATGAAGGTTGCAAAATAGAAAAAGGTTAATGCACATTTATCCTGCTTTACCTGACTCAACTCTCTAGTTTAGTCATTCAGGTTTTTACTAAAATAAAAACACACAACTCCGCCACAGATTAACGCTGTAACTATGGAACCTGCAAAATCAGGAAACTGCAAGAATAGAACAAAATATAGAAAGGAAATCAGGACACTGGGAAGAAAGGACGAGGGACAGCGGAAAGAATTAAAGACAAAAGAATGTACCGTGGACAGAGAAGCACAAGGACGAACACGGGGAAAAGGAGGGACTGAGGTAGGGAACAAGGAAGGAACGACAGGGAGGAAGGAGAGAAAAAAAAAGACGAAAGGAAAGAAGGTAGTTGGGATACATTGTAGGAAGGAAGGATGGATGGATATTTGGGAAGAAGACGACAAGGAAAAATGAAAAGGAAATAGGACACAAGGACAGAGAGAAAGAAAGAAACAGGGAGAAGAAAGTAAACAAGGAAGTAAGTAAAAAAGGACACAAGGAGAGGAAGGAAGAGGAAAGAAAGGGGACAGAATGTTTCCTACATTGTGTCTCATGGTAGGTAGGGAAGGAGGAAGGATACATGGGAAGAACTAAGGGAAGAACATGAGGCAGGGAGGGAGTTAGGACAACATTTAAACAACTGGAGAGGGAATATTTCCAGGCTTTTATGTTTCCCCATACTTGTCTAGATGTGAAAAATCCTGAAATCAAATTCCAGACTTGCTATAATTTTCCAGACTGCATAGGAGCTCTGGAGTTTACCATACAACCCTGACACATCAAAACCAGCAGCCTTATCATGTCAGATTTAATTGCCTGGTATGAATCCACACTGATCCTCACCAGACAACCCAGTGACAATATTAGAACGCTACAGATACTACAGAAAATCAACAAAGATAAATGGAGTGTGGCCTTAATAAGCCTTGATGCTGAAAAGGCATTTGATAGAATAAAGTGGGAGTTTTTGTATTTAACATTAGACAGGTTTGGATTCATAACCATAAAGGCTCTCTATCAACACCCCACAGCAAGAATAAAGGTGAATGGCTCCTTGTGAGAGCGTTTTGAATTATGCAGAGGAACAAGACAGGGCTGCTGCCTCAGTCCTACACTCTTTGCTCTATATATTGAACCTCTAGTCCAGGCAATCCGACAAGACAAAAGGTTAAAAGGCATCATTATAGGAGAAAATGAACATAAAATAAGTTTGTTTGCAGATGACATCATGTTGTATCTCGGGTCACTGGTATAATCTCTTCTCAGACTTGTGGAGGTGTTTAATATGTATATATATAAATATATGGAATTTAATATGTATTCAGGATACAAACTTATTACCAAGACCCAAATTATCAATTTTAACTACACACAAGGAGATGAAGAAAAGAATGTGTTTAAGGTGAACTGGAAAACAAAATTAGTCAAGTACCCAGGTGTCAACATAACCAAAAATCCAGAATTAATGTTTAGCGCTAATTATAACTAGGCCTGTCACAATAAACTTTTGAGATAAATCATATTATTGTCATTTGGAGAGACTTTTTTCAATTAATATGATAATGGCATAGTAACGCAAGTACATCTTATCAACCTACCGGCTCAGACAAATTAAATGGGTGGCGTCATTTGGTTTAAATTAAAAAAAAAAAAAAAAAACTCCCACCCTAAATCAGTCGTGTTTGGCTTTGACACCAATTAAATTTCTTTTCAAACTAGCGTCTCTCTGGCTCTCCCTCACCAGGTTCTAGTTTTAACTCTGAGCATGTGCCTACCTGACACAAGCTGGGCTTCCACCACCGTATTACTCGCTCGCCCCAGTTTGTTTGTTTTAAATGCCTCCATGTTTGAGAGAAACGTCAAACAGTCAGTAAATTTCCCGTCTGGAATAAAACCTCCCAGTCAACTAACATAACGCGCTAGCTGTTATTAGCACCTGCCACGAGCCACAAGACCTCTACCGCCATGTTCTGTGGGAAACCCTGGCAAGATTTAAGCCCTCCTACACTGAGGAAACGAGAAGGGGGAGGTGAGCAGACACTGGAGCAGAGTGCTGAAAACCTTTTGCTATCTCACCGTCTCAGAGAGAGGAGACGGAAATGCAAAGGGAAATAAGCAAGCATGCCTATGCAAATTATTGCGCGTATTTTAATTAATCATGTGATTAAAATTTATCGCGAGATTAATTGATTTATTGACTATTGCAACTAGGGCTGGGTATCATCTAGGATGAGCCAATTCGATACGATTCTCGATCCAACTCAGCTTGATTTGGTTTGACTCCAATATCAATATTTATTACTTTCAAATTAATGCTCAAGGTGATTCAACCAACAAAACCAGCCAACTATTATATTTATGTTCAATTTATTGAACACTGATATATTAACAGGAAAATAAAGAGCATTTGGTGCTCAAACGTCTGATTTTCTCACTTGCACTTCCTCGCTGTGAACAGTAATGGCGGGCTGTGTATATTAATGTTTTTAAAAACATTAATATTAATCTTTGTATCGATTTTTATGGACACCCCTAATTGGGACAGGCCTAATTATAACCCACTCAATGAAAGTGTCAAAAAGGATCTGGAGAGATGGGCCTTTACCAGTAGAATAACAGTGGTGAAGATGAATATTTTGCATACATTTGTTTTATTCACTTCCAGTTGAAGTTCCTGTGCAACAATTTGTAGCATGGGATAAAATGGTGTCAAGACTTATTTGGTAGCGGGAGTGGGGTCGGGGTGGGGCGAGAAACCCCGATTACTCTTTTCCGCACTCCAGCTGCCAAAAGATAGCGGGGGAATGTCTGTTCCGAATCTAAAATTATATCTTCAAGCTGGACAGTTTAGACCTCTGTGTTGTCGGTGTGGCAATAACTATGTGGCTCGGTGCAAGGAAGTAGAGGCCGGGGTCCAAGCGTTACTCTGTGAGACCAAGGTCAATAATGTCCTCAGAAATTCACTAGATCCGGTTACTGTATTCACATTAGACACCTGGTTCTCCCTAGTTAAACAATTAAAACTGAGAAATTGCCAGAAATTATTAAAGGTGGAACGCACTACATGAAGGATTCAGGCCAGGTGCAAATGACTCAGTATTTGAAGAATGGAAAGGGACTGACAGCCTATTGTGTAATGATTGAATAAGATGAGCAACTTTCAAGATTTAAAACATAAATATGACCTTAAAAATCAGGACTTGTTTAGATACCTTCAACTAAGACATTATTACAATAAAGAAATTAAAAGTTCTGCCTCTGGAGAAATTAATTCTCTGATTGAAACAGTATGTGGAGGTTACCTCCAAAAAAATACCAACATTATCTAAACTTTACCACATTCTAATGTATAATCTGAAGTTTACTTCATCACCTGTTAAAGGAAATGGGAATGAGAACTACAGGTCACAATAACAGAGGAAAAATGGTATCTAACTTGAACTTCAGTGCAGACTTCAACAAATTCAGCGCTTTGGAGAGAATTTAACAGGAAATATGTCGTGAGATTTTTTTTTGTACTCTATATGTGAAGACTCAACAACTGCAAATGCAGCAGACCTGCAGGAGAAAAGGCGGTAGCGTTGAGGCTCGTTGTTCTCATATTTTCTGGACTTGCCCTTAGATACACCCATATTGGACCTATATAAATGTCACACTAAAGAAGTCCTTAGATATGTATGATATATGGTGTTCAAATGGGATGTACTGTGATGCATTTTGGAAATATTGTCGACGAGGTACGGAGGGAAGACCAATACCTAACTAAGATCCTCTAAAGGCAGCCCGCACGGCAATAACTAGAATCTGGCTAAAAGCGGATACTCTGAATCAACACCGGTGGATTAACATTGTAGAGGACATTTCCCAAATGGAAATATTGACCTTCATCTTAAGGTTGAAAAAACTCAAAAGTGAAAGAAATGGATTTGTTTTATTAGCCTTGAAGAATAAATGCCTGTTAGGTCTGTCTCAGAACTTAGAGAGTCACTGGTTTGTCTGGGGTGTATGTTTGATTGCCATGCCGGCTTACAGATTGTATACTCAGCATGTGCTGAGGAATACTGTGAAAATGTGTCTTTAACTGTGCCATGAAAATATGGGTTTGTTAATTTTTTTTGACTGATATTTTCTTCTCCCACTCCTCACTGCTGTCTGTCTTTGTGATTTATTGCTAGTGTTCTTTGTTAAAAACTTAAAAATAAAGTAAAAAAAAAACAAACAGCACCCTTAATTTACTCACCTCACAAACTGTGCAGTGGAAGCGAGTCTCGACGTGGTGCTTGCACTCGTTGCATGTGTAAACAAAACGGTCCTGGCTTTGGTTATGCAACTCCACCAGCATGCACATGGAGCTCCATTTAGCCCTCCTCAATGAGCTGAACTCAAGGTGTTTGTCCCGAGCCAGCGTCAGGAAAGCATCACGGCCGTCCATAAGGTCGCATGCCATCAGGGGGTCTGGGTCTACGATGGGGGGCAAGGCGTTTGCCATGGGGCCTGCGATGAGCCGGATCACAAAGAACACCTAGCAGCGTAAAGGGAGAACAGAGGAGAGAGGGTGATTACCAGGCTTTTGGAAGGACCACCATATTGTGCCAAGACAGGGGCCAAAAGAGTTCACTCAAACATATTCAGTAGACTATTCAGTAAAGATGCACAGACAGGCTGCCGTCAATGATGGGACAACTTTCAGCTGAATGGACCCAGATGAGGCTTTTTGGAGCCTCAAAAATCCTAGCTTATTGTTACCAGTAAATGCACCCTACTAAGTGCTCCAAGGCTGCAGTAACAACACTATAGAGCAGGGATTCCCAAAGTGTGGTTCGCGCTGGGGGTGCGCGAGCTGAAATCTGTAATGGCGGTTTGACAGTGTTTTTTCCCCCACACCATAAAGATCTGTAAATAATCATTTCCTTTGTGGAAACAAAAATCAAAACAGCACATTTAATAAATAAATAAAATGTATTGACATGAAAATCTGTTTATTTTAAAAAGTGTTCTTCTACACTTCATCGTAATATGAATTTATCTTCTTCTACGCATTGTGCTTCAATGCCAAGCCGGTTGGGACACTGAAGGGGGTGCGCGGCTGAAAAAGTTTGGGAACCCCTGCTATAGAGTAAAGGTCAGTTTCAGTTTCACTCAGTGGAAGCACATAGCTGTAGCAAGGTACACGTCTGCTAGTTGTTCAGGCTGTGAGAGCGAGACCTTCAGCAGATAACAGGAAGGCTGTACGGCTTACCACAAACTCGCCGTTTTATTCTTTTGAGCTGGAACATGCCGGACTTACAAATGTTTTCCTTTCGGAGGAACCAGAGTTAAGGTCATGATGTACATCCTCTATAGCGTACAGATGAAGACTGCTGCTTCTGCTCTGCTAGCCCAGGCTAATAGCGGACATAAGATGCTAAACAGTTTAAAATGTACACTCCATGATTCATTTTTGTTTGTTGTAGAAAAGTAAAGCCCTGTTTTACAGCTCCATCTCTGTCATACAGAGGTGTGACATCCCCTCTGTTCCTTATAGAATTGACTACTGTTCGCAACAGAAAGCTAAATAAAACTTTTTAAAACTTTCTAATTAGTTCACAGAAATCATCCTCAACTGGACCACAACATTTGGACTGGTGTGAAATGTAGCCTTTTCTCAATTGTAGCAGTCATGTAGCAGGTTAGAGAGACCAGGCTGCATGTGCCTTCATACCTCTTTGTGTTTCTCCATAGTAGCGTAGAGCTTCTGCGACAGATCGTTGGAAACGTTGGGCATCCCTGGCTTCTTCTTATTCGATCGACTCAAGCTACTTTTGTTCTTGCTTGTCTTTTTGTTGTTCTTCTTTTTTGCATTTTTGCTGTCACTTTTTGTGTCCTGCACAAAAACGGGAGCGGTTTAAAACAACTGAACAACAATCATATTATCAACATGTTAGAGTGCCACTTCTTTCCTCCTCTTCCCAGAAGCACAGCATTAATCAAAGAGCACAGAGTGACTCAGTCTTACATCAATACTCTCATTAGAAGTACTGTTCTCCTCCCTTTTTCTCTCCTCCTCCTCCTGCTCGAGCTCCTTTATACTCTCCTCCAACACGTTGGGCCAGAAGTCACCCTCAAAGTAAGGCAATTCGTTGGCACTTGTTAAACGATCCTCTGTCGCCTGCTTGAAAATGTCCTTTGAGAGCAAACAGTAGAGTTATGGTTTTGTTCAATTGATCTTGAGCTATCATTTCAAACATATTACTTTAGATTTAAAAGCTGAGAGGCAAAGGAAATGTAACTCTAAAAGAAATAGAAGCTTATTCTGCTGCGCACCTTGTAGTCGTGCACTATCCGCTCTGCTACAGCTTTGTCCAGCATCTTCTTATACCACTCCTGCAGTCGCTTGGGCTTTGGGATCTTCTGATCCAGAGGATGGCAGTGGAAGATGTAGTCGTCGCCCTCACTGGGAGGGCAAGCCCAGATGTGACCGATGGTGTAACTACAGACCCAAACGAGAAGACCAACAATGATCAAAAACCAGGATTACTACACATTTTCATTTAAAAATTCCACTCTTTTTTTAATGTTCTTCATTTTAGTTTAGAACATTTTGGACATTTTAAAAAAAAAGCTAGAAATTGCGATACAACAAAATGTAAAGGTTCTTATTCAGCGGTGGTTTGGATCATTTCTCTTTCCCATTCAATTACACTAAGATCGATGAAATCTTGTCTGAATCATCATTCGCTAAGTGTTTTATATTATATTTATAAATAGTATGTTTCTTTTAAAAAATAATGAAAAAATAGGAGTTTTAACACTTTGGTTATTCCAACCTGGTCCAGTTTAAGTGGGTTTAGAGGCAGAAAGAGCATTAAGTCCATGCTTCTTTTTGAAGAAGTGTATTTATCTGTAGGTTTTCTAGCTGTTAACTCAAAAACCTAAACGATATATTCAAGAGAGATGTAGTTTTTTACCTTCTAGTTAAGGGATATAAAGCGATATAAAAAAAACATATCTCCAAACCTATCCAGACTTACAAAATGATTACATACTTTCAATTCTGCAAACAAACCTTAACAAAAAAAATGAGCACATGATTTTGTATTCAAAGTCCTTCTAAATAACCATTTTACTGTGCGGCTTATTGTCAGGCAGTACCCACCCCAACTTCTTGACATACTCCAAGTAGTTGATGAGGATTTCATGGTAAACTGCTGTTCTTAGAGAGCGAGGCCGAAAGAAGTGTACACTGTCCAGGTAGGAGATGTAGACTCGCCTGAAAGAACGATGAAGATGGACTTGATTAAAATTGCTTCAATTTAAATCAGCTGACAGAAGCAAGTAGTAAAAAAGTGAATTAAAGTACCTCTGGTTTGGCTGAGGGCAGTCAGATCCGTACTCCTGAACATGCATGCCAAAGAAGCAGACGTCTACACCATCAATGTCCTCAAATGCAAAAAGGGCTTTTGTCCTGTATGGGAACGACTCGGACATCTCGCCGCTGTCCACAAATCTGAGGGGAGAAACATTGGTGAAGTGTGACTATGAATCTGCAGTCTTTAACCAAAAGTGCTTCTGTATGGACACACTCAGAGGTGGAAAAGCACCAAAAGGTTAACAACTGAAATACTTAAACAACATATTAGAAATATTCAACGTATCTGAAGGTCAACTCGTTCATCGCCGTATTTATCCAAGAAAAACGCCTTAGTCAAGCTTTTGGCAAAGCCCAGTTCAAGTGTCTTTCTTCTTTTACCTGGACTTCATTCCTGGTTTCACCTCCACCACTTTGTCAGAGACGTGGACGACACGAATGAAGATTTCTCCAGATTCAGGATGGGCCTGACGCTTCAAGAAGTCGTTCACCCTCGCCTCCAGAAAGCTACCCAACTTAGTCTGGGGCAACCCTGCGGGACAAAGAGCAGACTGCAGTAAAGAAAGGTGCCAGGTACATCTACAGTGATGCAAAATTCTTCTCTTCTTATTTCATGTCTTTCTGCAGATGGTTACTTGTATGCATTTCAAATCAGCTAGTACATAAGAATCTTAAAAGTAAAACTAGAATCTTCAGTCAATCAACGGCTTATATTTAGAGCCTATGAGCTACGTTAAGGGTCCCTGCACATGTTTCACGTCAAAACTCCATACTCTCCGTCTCTTTTAGCCATAATTTAAAGAGGGAAAAACTAACTAGCTCACTGTGAATTTATGAAGGTACTTTTTTTATCACGGTCAGGCTTTAAATATGGAACCCTGATAAACCCAGAGAAAGGGAGCGAGACAGCCAGAGACAGAAAGACACACGGACAAAAGGAGGTTGGTAAATGAAGGGGCTTTGAACGGAAAGAGACAGATGTTTGACAAACAGATGAAGGACTCGTTAGTTTTCATACTTTGTTACTTTCCCATACTTATCCAGACGTGGAAGATGCTTTAAAGGACCCGCCTGCATCATAATGCAGTTTACTTCTGCCACGCTATACGTGTGCATGCTTAGTCAGACATGTCAGATGAGAACTAATTCAGAACCGTAAGTGTCCTATCAGAAAGTGCCTTCAAAGAGGGCAACAATTTCTGATTAGAACATAAGGTTAGAAAAATGAAGAAAGTGTGTATCAGTTTACCATGAATGCGTCATACACCAGTATTCTGTATAAAGAGTACACACTACTTACTTTTCGCGCAGTACTTGTTCTCTTTCCTCGTCTTATTTGTCTTCTTTAGGCAGCCATCGCAAACAAATCTACAATGCATAGCGCAAAAAAGGTCAGGTGAACTCAATCAAAGAAGCCCTTTGCAAACTGACTGGCTACAGCTGAATAGCATTAGCTTGTCCACACAAACGTTGAGGAAAAACATAAGTTATTTACCCAGATGGCCAGATTGTTTCATTGTGCAAAACGCAGATCTGATGCATCCTGCGTCCGCAGTCCGTACATTCAACTAGCCTGGACACAGAGACGGACACGAACACACACATTTACACCCCAGGCCCCGAAGCGTCGCGGCTTCACAGCTTTAAGTTCTGACAAATGGCTCTAGACTTACAGCTCAGGGTCCAGTGTGTCGTTTTTCTTTTTCTCAAACTGATCCTTGTTTATTGACCTGAAATTAAAGCAGAAGCTGTATGACAGCATGTAGCATCATAGTGGTTAGGATTAGAAACCTTTAGCAACATCTGGAGTTCCAACTGAATGCAACTCCGGTCAAATGTTTAGGTTGGGATGAGTAGTAACAACAATCTGAGGACTAGTCAGAAAAACCTCTCAAACGTTGTTAGGAATGCTAATGGAAAACGGATCAATACTTACGTCTGTGGCTGGGTGGGGTCATCGCCCAGAGAAACAGTTTCTCCCTGGATCTCGTTGAAACACTTCTCGCAGTAGTGGTACCTGTCAGCAAGAAGCCCAAATGTTGGTGAACTACACCATCCCCCACAGCACAGTCAACCACAGCGCATGGGAGGGCAGTCAGCAAACGGTGCGGGACATGGACAAGGCGGGGAGGCGTAAGCAGGAAGGAGTGCAGGACGGCAGGGAGTCGTCATCAAGCCAGTCATGATTGCAACGAGAATGAAAGACAGGCATGGGGGGGGGGGGGCACCAAGCAAGCCAATGTTGATATCACAGTGAGCGGGAGAGAGGACACAGAAACCAGACAGGACAGAACGAGACAAACATCAAAAGACAAAACAGAGCAGAGAGGCGAGGCAAAGCACAGATTAGCAATTTGGACATGGGAGGATGAGCAGCAATAAGCACCGGCACAGCTAACGAAGCAGGAGCAGAGTTAACAGGTGCTAAACACAGGGAGCTGGAGGGACGGGACGTCATGGAATTAACACAGAACGGGAGTGAAGCACGGGAAACGGCTCAGCTATTCAATAAAGCGGCTCATTTTAAAGTCGGTCCTTTCACATTGCACAGGTTTTCTTTGCTTTACGGAAGGCGACTAAGGTGTTAAAAGAATAGCTCTAAAATCTAAGCTTTACTTTCCAAGATGCACTGAAAATCAACTGTTGATCTAAATGAGACATTTTTCCTCTTGATTGGGCTTGAGCTGTCAAAAACACAACAATTCTATCTTTTTCTGTCTAGTGAACGTAGCATACTTAAGCGCTACCAGATCCAGGTCACAACACTCTTCAGTGGGGAAGTTGTTATTCAAGGAAAAGGAGTTTCTGACTTTCAAGAACAAAGTCAGAAGACGCAGAGATGCAACAAGGATATTTAAATTAAAACTATTTCTTATGATGTGCTGTTCTGTCATGGCAAAAGAGAGAGCAGGACTTTCAGCAGATAACGGGAAGGCTGAACGGAGTGCAGCAAAACTGTTCCGTTTCATCCTATTGACCTTTAAACTCTACCTGGTTTAAAACTTGGGGGATTTGAAAGTGTTAGCCGTCTTTTGGAAATCTCAAAGGGTAAAGATTTACATTTGAATACACACAAAGAGTGACATTTTAAGATTGCTAGCCAAGCTAGCTGCACTAATTGCTAATACAAGTGGAACACTATATCATTGTCTATTTCAGAAAACTGATTTATACCAACTACTGGGTCACACTATACGATGCTGCCTCTGCTTCCCAATATAAATAACTAATGACTGCTCACAACAGAAAGATTAACAGAAAACTTAATTCTAGTCTTATATACTCTTATATTGTACCTCTGAAGAAGAAACAGTCTAACTTTGAATCTTCTTGTGACTGAAAAGTGCTTTATAAATAAACTTGCCTTGCCTAAAATCAATGGCAGGTCAAAGCTTTACCGAAACTAGAGATCACAGCCACATAATTCGGTTTGTTGCATTTCTTTTTACCATCTCTTCTTTAGTACCATGCGTACTGCTGATCATTAACTTGACATTGCATAAGCTTTGAATAGCAGCTGGAAAAACTTATTCTCTACTTTGCTGGCTCAGTTCTGTAAACGCTAGCCCTGTTTGTATCTTGCATAATCCAATCGTGAGAGGACAACTCAGGTGTAAAGCTCACAAAGACACCTTAAGATCTTACGCACACTCCTGACAGGCATTTGCAGATGCGTATTACTCCATCGAATGGGTGAAACAACATTTATAGCAGCTGTCCTTTTGTTTTAAGACTACATAAGATGCACTTAAATGCTTAAATAGAAGATTTTGAAGATTATTAATAAAACAGGAATTCATTGAGGTTTAAGGAAAGCAAAACGAATGTGATCAGAGGACTGACTGTTAAAACGCCAGTGCATAAGGAATCACATGTAGGTAAAAAAAAAAAAAAAAAGGGGGGGGGGGAACATGAAGTGAAGTGTTTAGGGAAACATTAAATTAGATCAGCATATTCATGTGGCACTCACGGAAATGCATATACTTGATTACTGGTAGTCTAAAATTAATTTCCCACAATCCACTCCTCTTATCAATCAAAACATCTACCTGAAAATGTGCCCTGTACCGGTCAGTAACGTTCCCTCTCTACATACCTGTTCTGGTAGCTGAAGTAAACCGCATCTCTGGGAATGGTGCACAGCTGCTTGCCATAGCAGCACAGTGTCTGTGGAGAAAACTCCAGCTGATGGACACCAAACAAAAAAGAAAAGGGGACACGTTAATCTGAGGAGTATCAACAAGTTTGAATTTTTTAAAAAAGACCGTAAGAGATTAAGGAATACACACAGGTGAAAGAAACATTGCGCTTCGTTACACTGGCCTGCACAACACAAATAAACACGGCCTTCAACTATAAAGTCATCATTTTAGGAAATATTTAAATGTTATTTAACCCGGGGTAATAAATGTGCAGACATTATTGGAAAAAATTTACAATACTTATACTTAGGGCTGGACGATATAGAAAAAAAGCTTATCGATAAAAAAAAAAAAAATGCATATTGATCGATATCGATAATTATTGAAAATATTTAAAACCATATTTTATGTGCAGCTCTGCCTGGACATTTTATGATATTGCTAAATTATTTAATTTTAATAAAGAACACAAACACAGAATTCCAATTAAATCTTTATTTAACCAACTTTTTTAACCATAACAGAATTTTTTTAAAGAAAAATAACTTAAGAGACCTGAGTTATGTTATTAAATAAAGACTTTATTATTAAATAAAGACCTAAATAAATAAATAAATAAATAAAATAGCCTATTTAGGTGGGAATAGTACACTAGTTACTTCTCAGGTTTCATAATTGAGAGGCTGACGCAGGGCTGAGGTTGTGGCGTGTAAGGAAGCAGACCGCAGCTCATTTTGCACTGATTCCCGGCACTCGTTGCACAATTTAGGGAGCGCTGTTAGAGAAAAAACTTGCATCCCGGAACTTTATATCGCGGACTTTATACCTCGCGGAGTGGCGAGTTATTGTTTGAAGCTAGGTTTTTTAACTGCAGACAACAGCAGCATGTCCGCGATGTCGCGCGGGGCTGCACAGCTCGCGCAGCAGCTCGTGCGGGAGTGAGCGGCTGAGCGGCTTGCGTGATGAAACAAGTTGGTTGCGTTACCAGACTTTGTTTTTACTGGTTCCTTGCAAGTTTTACAAATCACTGGTTTATTTCTGTCAGACTGGTGAACTAGTAAAACCCCGTTTTGGGACTGTTTCCTCCGCCGCTCCTTGCTGCGACATATTCAAGTTCTCTGTGTTGTGGTTTGAGAGGGCGGCGCTTTGTGACGGCGTGCCTGGGTCCGCGATTACGATTGGTCGAGAGGAAGTAGTGAACTAATATGATAGGCCGAAAGGAAGGAAGGAAAACTGCTTCTATCGAACATTTATCGACCCTATTTTTTCCTATCGCGCCACACGTCTATCGATCGATATATATTGTTATTGAATTATCGTCTAGCCCTACTTAAACTGTTACTAAAACTAACACAGACCATTGGTTTCCAAATATAAATAGTGTGCAATAAGAGCTAAAAGATCTTATTTTAAAGTCCTAATTGAACGTTAAAAGTAAACATCTGATCCAGGCTTCCCTCACATACACAGTAAGTTGGGGTATTTGTCGGTAAAACATAAATAGACACTAATGAAAACTGAAACATGATATGGCAGTAGTATGCCTCTGACTAAATTTAGTTATGAACCAACGTCACTGGTGAGGCAGACTTCATCTTTGCAGTTGAGAGCTGGATCACCCTTACGGCTTCTTAGACTAGACAATTTGTCCACATGTAGATTTTTGCCTGAAAATGAGCAACATTCATTTGAACCAAGACGTTTTTTTGCTTTGTTTTTTTTTTTTTTTAAATCAGAGAATGGGATGGTCTCAAAAGCAACAATTTATTTACTAACAAAAGCTTGATGCAGCTCTTTTGTCTCTCTGTAACTGGCTCCATATATCCTACCTCATAAGGAATAACTGGGAAGAAGAAACAAACTAGTTCTAAAGAGGCTGAAAAGCAATATGGACAATAAGCTGGAATTTAAATTTTATCTTGTTTTCTGCATGTTTTAATGGTTGTGTGAATGATTATACACAGCCCTCCATCTCACCTTTTTCCCACAGCAGTAGCCGAGGCCCTGCATGACCAGGTCAATCTCCTGCTCGAACACCTCGGCCAGCTTGGAGCAGAACTTGTAGACCCGTGATGTTTTGCGATTGTACAGCCAGGCATTGTTGAACATCAGCCAGATGTCATCAACATACTGCCACGGATCCTGGTACTGACCTGCAGCAACACAAATGGCAGGAAGGTGAACAACTCAACAACTCTGGGAAGTACAAGCTACTATACAAAACTATAAAGCAAACAAAAAGAATCACTTCTAATTATTTAAATATCTGTCAAAGGATAGCCAGGGACTACTTTCCAAATCATTTGTGTCTTTCTTTTAATAATACAGTGTTGACTGTGACATACAGCGGCTTGTACGAGAGCTGAACTTGCTCGTCGTGTGACCGTCTCCACCTTCAGCGTGTTTTACGGGGATTTTATGTGATAGATAATTACAAAATGTATAAGTACAAGGACATTATACATGTTTTCACATTTTATTGCAAATACAAATCTTGAAAGTGTGGCACACACTGACATTCAGCCCATTCGGCACTTTGTAGAAACACCGTTCACAATTGCAGCTGAAGATCTTCTGGCGTATGTCTCACCCAGCTTTTTATAACTATAAACTAGGACTGAAGCTATTGATTCATTGATTAATCTATCCAATATTTTTCCAATTCATCTGAAAAGAGATGCTCTTGGTAAATTAACATATCTCAATAAACAAGCATTTTGAAATTCAAAAGAACTAAACCTTTATTGCACATTTTAAACACACTGTGAATGGCAAGAACATGTAAACAAAAGTCAAATCAATCCTCATAACATGCCAATATAATTATTACTTTATTCAATTGTCACTTTAATAGGGGGGTTTATTTTTTACAGAATTTGAACCAGGTGGAGCTAAAACTGCCATTTGAGGAGTTGTGATTAGAGCATATTTGCAGACAAAGAAGATTTTTCATCTTGAATGCAAAATTTCTATATTTGTTGGTACAGTTTTGGCATAATTACAGCTCTGAGTGGCTTGTTGTTCGGCAAATGGCCAGTTAACAATTATTTGATGACTTAAATTAGTTGACGATTATTTCCATAATCAATTAACCGGATTAATCATGATTGTTTCAGCTCAAGCTCTAATGGTGCATTCACACCGAACGCGATTCCTGTGAAATCTCCGCCTGAACCGCACGGTGTTGACCGCTGTGCTCTTCACATGCATAAATGGTGACAGCGGCTTCACCGCCTCAAACAGGAGGAGCTTCTTTTGTCAAAGCCACCCGCAAACCTCTAAAGAGCGTTCCTTACTTCATCCCATATCAACATGAATTTTTCACCTTCCATTTTGATTGAAAAAAGCTTCGTCTCCGCTTCGCTCCTTCACCGTGTGTCACAACAGCAACCGGTCTCTGATTGGTTGACGTGACGCAATTTGACAGTAAAGTTCAGATTTTTTAAACTCCTGCGAAAGATCTGCCAGTTAAGAATAAGTTTGGGTGTAACGTTATTCAGTGTATATTTGATCACGTTTGGCATTTGTTTCATTATCATCCACTCAAGCGGTCTGTCAACAAAATGTCTTTTACAGAATAGAGCAGACGGCTGTTATGATGGACTACGGAGGAAGGTGGGTTTTTGCTTTCAGCAGATGTGCGACAGAGTAAATGGTATTTGTTTGTAGCACATCTGGACATGACCACAGGGACGTTTACTTGCTGAGAACATGGAAGAACGAGCGTTAATGTTCATCCTTGTAAGGTGGGCGCAATAAATGTGTCCTTTCCTGTTGTAACCCACTAAGTGAACGATGAAGTGACACCCATCTTCCACTTCTTCACAAAAGTAAAACATCACTACTTCCACGTTCCGCTCTGAATTTTCAGACTCTATTTGTAAAAATATTCTAAAACACTTCACAACAGCACTGTGTGACTGTTGCCTGAGAAAGGTGCTGTGCATGTAAATAAATAACTGCAAGCTATATTTTGTTGATGTATTAAAAAAAAAATTGAAACAATATTTTGAAGTTTGTGGTTTTAATGAGGAAAAGCCCGAGGGTTTGAATAAGGCCCAGTGTAATGTGATGCAGCACGTTTTTCAGCAACAAGCCTCGGCATCCAGCAGACACTCACCTGTATCTAGCTTTCGCTTGATTGTTGACAGGTCCATCGGGTTCTTCACGATGTCAAAGTAGTCCTGTCAAAACGTTTAAAGGAAACATCATTAGACAAAAGCTGAAGAAGTCGACTCGGTCAACAGACTGCAGGAAAATGCGACCGGGAGTTATCGCGGAGAACGAAAGCCAGGCAGCGACGTCACTCGAGATACGTACAGGTATGCAGAGCAGCTGTGGGTCGACGGGCATCCTGAACGGCAGAGATTCTGGGTCTTGTCTGTAAAGAGATTCTAGTGTGGGCATGAGGGCCTGACGGAGCTCCTCGGGCTTGAAGACTAGGAGAGGATGGAGATGTGCAGACGATCAGATGAAAGGTAGATGTTCACTAACCCAAATAGTCTTTTGTGAAAAATTCGGTTAAAATTACGTCAACTAAGATGTTAAAAGAAACGACAACAAAAAAGGAGAAAGAAGAATTTGCCTTACTCTTCTTTTTCACAGGCGCCTGTGGAACAGCGGCCTCTGAACCCTCCTCTTCCTCTTTCACCTCTTTCTTCACCTCTGGTTTCTTGTCTTCAGTCTTCACGGCCGACGGCGGAATTGATGTGTCCATAGGGACTCCTTTACCCCCGTCTCCAGAACATTCCTCCCTCTTCACTTCTGATTTTACGGGTTTTTCCTCCGTTTTGTGGTTGCTCAGCTTCCCTCCTTTGGAGCAACTGCCTGGGTCGCTCTCCTCCTCCTCATCCTGATGCTTGGCCTCCATCTTGAGTTCCAGGTTGGTGGCGGAGGTGTTCGACTGTGGCTGCTGAGATGAAGCGTCCAGACTGCTGACAGACGCTGGCGTCATCGCCTGACTGTCTGCTGGGAAGGAGCCCTTCTGGGACAACTGCAAAGACGTTTAGAGACAAGTTCAGGGGGAAGGTAAAAAAGAAAGAAAGAAGTACAAACTACTGGAATAATAACCTGAAGTTGACGGCGCTGTTTTATAACTGGAAGACGTTAAGAGTCATTTCAGCTGTCTTTATGTGTGGACCGAATAGGCTAAATATTTCTGTTTTTACTTCGGATTTTGTTTTCTTCTAAAGTTCATTGAGACGACATTTGTTGTGAATTGGTGCTGAATAAATAATCTGGACTGAATTGAAAACAAAGGCACAGTGAGGACAAAAAGGCCAGTGTCTTGAAGATTAAGTGAGCGGTGGCCTAGCGCGTAACGCTGTAAGTAGCCGGTTCGAACCCCGCAGGATGCCACTATGGGCCCCTGAGCAAGACCTGTAGGCCCAGATTGTTACGGTGGCGCTGTAAAACCAAACGCTGCCCACTGTACAATCGCAATGACAAACATTTCTCTTTTATTAAAGATTTAAAACTAAAGACATCAAAGTAGAGATTTTCCATACAGAGTTGGCATTCAATTCCAACTAGAAGCAGAAGAAGCACTAACCGGAGTGCGAGGCAGCTGTCCAGCATGCGGTGTCGAGCTGGAGGACAGTCCGGGGTGAGAAGGAGTGGTTGAGCCAGAGGGGCCCATGTGTTGCTGCTGGAGGGGTTTGTTGGATCCGGGCCCCTGGCTAAGCGGATTCTGCTGCAGGGATAAGGGTGGGGCCAACTGTGGAGCACCAGGGGTATGTGGCTGTGGTGTCTGGGACCCTGCTAGTCTGGGAGGCGTTTGATGGGGAGTGGGCGATCGACTGTGTGCAGGGGAGGGAGAGCTGCCACGCATGGGTCCCAAATGGGGGATGGAGTTGGCTTGCTGGTTCGGGTTGGATGAAGTCACAGATGAAGCAGGGGTGCCAACAGATGAGTTTGGACCGCCGCCTCCCACGCTCTGCGGGCCCATCGGCCCCACAGCGGGGACCCCATTGGGACCGCTGACTGAACCAGGCTGTGCTAGAGGACTAGCCACCGAGAGAGACGGAGGAGTTCCCATCTGTGTCTGCAGGTGGAACAAGTAGGTACGTTTAAAACAGAACATTGAAAACGTTTAAAACGAATCGTATGAAAAAAAACGCAAGAAAAAATAAAATAAAAAAGTCTATTTTTTTTTTCAATTTAACCAAACAAGCATCATTTATTAATCGTGATTTATTTATTAGCAAAGAAGAGCTGAAGCAAAATGCCACAAAAGCAAAGCATCATGACTGGGTTTCAATATAACCAAAATACTACAAGGCAGGTTCTCATTGTTATAATCAAGAGGAAGAGTTGCGCTATTTCAGAAAAGTATACAGAATTTGCTGAACCATTTTCCCACCTGTACATACACATCAGGTTCTCTTGGACACAGACAGAAATACCTGAACCAAGCGCAAACCTTCTCTAAATAAATGTGACCCAAATGAGAACAGAGAGCCAGCATCGACACACTCATCACTACGGACCTTCGAACACAGGTTTCCGCTGCTTAATGGACCCAATAAAACGCTTTGCTGACCCAAACCTTGCTGATGCTACTCAAACACTGCATGATCAACATCTAACCTTAGAATATACTTTGGGTTTTTTCTCATTTGTGTTCCTGGTGAGAAAAGCGTAAAGGATTGTGGGTCTTCTTACCTGTGCCATACCGCCCTGGGCTCCAGGCTGGCCCATTCCAGGCTGAGGTGCTCCAACTCCAGGCCCTGACCCAGGAAACTGTCCATGGGACAGATACTGGTTCTGGAGTGGGTTGACATTGGGCTGTGGCACTCTGGGCCCAACCATTCCGAGCTAGACGAACAGATTAGCACAAATCAAACGGTTTTGTTCATTTCTGCTGAACAATTTCACCCTTAAAACAACAGAAATCTCAATGCAATCGCGTTTGCACAGGTAACCTTAAACAGCGCGGTTGACTACAGCGTCGGAGAGGAAAACACCTTTAAGAGACCTTTTCTGTGTAGCTTAAAGCAGCACTGACCTGGTTGCCAATAGGAAGAGGGGGTGTGGACCTCTGACCCATGGATGGCATCCCCATCTGGTTGAACTGGTTCATACCTGACAAAAAAACAAAACATTTTATACCACAATAAGCAGAGGTATTTTTAATGTAATCTACTGGAAGTCTGGTGCAGGTGAAGCATGGGATGATGGCATTACTATACAACAATCCAAGTCTAATTTAAACTTCTTAGGTGAGACCAGCTTTCTTACCTGGGCCTTGCATCCTGTTGACCATCTGATTGGGTCCAGGCGGTCGCACCATTGATGGATCAGGGAGTGGGCCGTCTGCAAACACAAGATGGAGAGCGACGGCCATCAGGGCACAATGGGAGACAGAGGAGGAACAAACGTGCCTCTTAAGTAGAGCTGCAGAGTTTCAGATCCTGAGGTGCAGGTTAGAAAGGATGTGTGGAGGATCTTTGTCCTCTTAAACACCTTTTACCCAACTAGTGACTGAAAATATGAAGGAAGAAAAAAGGTCTGCATGACAACAGTTAGATAGGAGTTCACCAAGGTGTTTTGAGTTATTACCGACTGAAGATTTCTACACAGCGCATCAAAGGTAAATGAGTTACACTTTCCAAATGGTATAAAACCCACTACAGGCGAAAATATAGGCGATAAAAAGAGCTAACCTGCATGTGATACATTATCAGATGATCTCAACACTGCCAGCGCACCTTTTCATGGGAATATAAACTTACTTTGAGGCAATCCTGTTGAGGGCTGACCCATACCGGGTCCAATGGCTTGACTTTGTTTCTGCAGCCGTGTCCTCCTTTTCTCCTCTAGTTCCTTCTGTATCTTATAGATCTTTTCTGCTAGCAAGTGATAGTACTCAGCCTGGCAGAACAAACAGGAAAGCAGAATAACCATTAACGAAGCGCCAAGAAGGAACTTCCAAGTTAGAATCGTTTGGGGGAAGACCACCGAGGGGCGATGGTCGGGAAATTCAGTCCACATGTTTTAGCTTAAGAAGGGAACAACATACTCGACTGTTGGCCGACTCGTACATGTCTCCCTCAACTTTTCGGGCGTAGGCCACCAGGTTCTCCATTCGACGGTCTTTGAGCGCAGCAGGATCCGGAGTCGGAAAGATGGCCTGGACACTGAGAGAACAAGCAAACAGGGAAAGGCTAAGGGATAAGGAATAGAGCTTGTTTTGGGATTTTTTGTGATTGACCTTTAGAAAGTGGCGCATGGTTGTGAAGTGGAAGGGAAATTATGTCTCATCTTTAAATAAGACAAAATTAAATTTTGACAAGTTTGGCAGGCACTTGTACTGAAATCCCTAAACTCTAGTACCCCTAAATAAAATCCAGTGCAACCAGCTGATTCTGAGGTTATCCAGAACCCACCTCTGTGTAACTTAAAATCAGTATAATCGCAGTGTGTCTGGCCTCAGAGGTTTGTTAGAGAACATGAGACCGCAAACGACATTTTGAAGACCAAGGAACCCAGCTGACAAGTCAGGAAGAAAGTTTAAAGCCGGGAGAGACTGTAAAACGTTACCCAAAGCTGGAACATCTAACATGGCACGGTTCAAACCATCATCTAGAAACGGAAGGTGGTGACAGCATCATGCTTTTCTTCAACAGAAGTAGGGAAGCTGGGCAGAATAGCCAAACATGGAGACTCCGAAGAAAACCCATTAGAGGCTGCAAGAGACTTTTAGCTTTCAGCAGGAAAGCTAGACGACTCTAAACACACAGCCAGAGCTAGATTAAAGCATAGCCATGTGTTACAATGTCCCAGTCAAAGTCCAGACCTCAATCCAGCTGACAATCTATAGTGAAACTTAAAAAAATGCCGTTCAGACACGACCCTTGTTATCAGACTTGCCAAAAAGGCCACAAACACAGTCACCACATGTGCAAGTCTGCTGGAGAAATGCTCAAAAACCTGCGGCTGAAAGTCGGTTCGACCAAGTATTGAGTTGGGGAGTTGAATGCAAATCAGATTTTTCTTGGCAAAAAGATTTCGTTTTCAATCCACTTGCCAATGATGTGCTGCTTTATGATGGTGTTTTACATAAAATCCTGATAAAATAGGTAGAAGTTGGTGGCTTTAACGAGACAAAACGTAGAACATCTCCAAGGTTGTAAAAACGTTTTGGATCGCATTGTAGCTGTGACATGATGGCTGACAATTAGTGAATAAGGGTAAACATCTTGTGCGACTGATGCGATGCGTTTCTTCTAATACTTACAGCTTGTGCACCAAGTGGTTTCGGAGATCCTGCGTTATGTCTTCGTGCCAGCCTTTCCTTATACCTGTGGCAGAGGGCGGGGCTGCGGTGGGCATAGAGCCAACTCCTACAGCATCATTCATCAAACTGGAAACAGAGAACAATCAAGACTCTTTATTCTCACCATCTGTTACCATAGTGACGTTTTTTTTGAGACTGACACCGGGTCAGGATGCACACAGATGACAGAACATGTGGACACATATTTTAACTTTTTTTCTAAATGAAATCAGGAGATTGCACTGACCAACACGCTTCCGGAGAAGCTCAAAGCGTGCAAATAGTCTTTAGGGTCTGATAGGATTCGTATCCGAATCCAAAAAGTCCGATATCAGTCCCTTTGTGAACTAAGAACTTCAATAAACTGTTCATAAAACAGTTTAATGAAGGACCGTCATTAAACTGATTTCTTTTAAAGAAGAGGTAGTTTAGGTAAAACTGGTCATAAAACATCCGTCTTTGCTGTTTCAAATGATTCTTGTGAGAATCCCATGAATCTGAGCCATTTCTTACCTTTGGCTATTCACATTTAGATGCATCATGGTGTCCTGCAGTAAACTGGCTTGTTGACTCTGAGTGGAGGCACCCACACCACCGTTCACTCCCATCGGATTAACACCTGTACAAGAAGAAAGTGGGATAAACGATTCTAATTGTAGAAACACAATTTCTCCTCAGCACTTTCTTCATTTGGACCTTTTTGGGGAACGTTTGCCTGTTGTATTCATAGATTAACTCTGGTTTACTGGCTGCCTCTAAAGAATCTGGAAGGTTTTGGGCAGTTCATAAAGGTAATACCGGACAAACCCAGGTACAGAAAAGAGAGAATTTCTGGAATAACCTGGATGGTCTCTATAAAAAAAACTGATTTTTTTGAAAATATTAAAACCTTAGATGAGCTATAATTTCACTGACCCATTGGATTGAGAGGCCTCATACCCGCCTGCCCTTGGCTGGACATGTTGGGTTGACCAGGCTGACCCTGGATCTGGTTCCCCTGGTAGGTGAGCCCCAGGGCAGCATAGGCTCTCTCTATTGAACTGGGGTCAATCTGGCTGGGTGGGTTGATGTTCGGAGTACTGGGCTGGCTGCCTGGGATAGAACCCAGCGAGCTTCCCAGTCCTGAAGTAGCAACGCTGAGAAGAGCTGTGAGGACAACAAAGAGAGTTGATCAGGTTCTGCTCGACACCATAAAAAACAGTAAGTTCAACTAAAACCTCTAAAACAAAACCCATGATGCTGTTATTAAGCCCACTGCAGAATTTACAAGCGAGGCAAAAATCCAGAGGTTGTTGGTTCGGATCCATTACCAAGCAAAGCCAGACAATCAGTTAGCATTGCAAAGTGTCTATAAAGCTACTGTGAGGAAGTCAAACTAATAAAAACCTAGAATGAAAGCAAATGTACCACAGCTTTCTTTAACAAACGGAGAACAGTGAAGACATGTAGTTTTGGTCAGATACAGACACTCACACTGCGGGTTCCTCTTGTCCCCGGCGTTCTTCAGTGGCAGGCAAACGGGACAGTCATGCCGCGTGCAGTTCTTCCAGTGGGAGATGATCTGTCTGGATGACGCACAGTGAGCCACTGTTGGGGGGGATCAAAGGAATAAAGGTGGGAATTAAGGAGGGTACATAACATATAACAAGTAACATTTTGAGATAAAAAAAATGGATTTGGTTTTGTTCAACAATTTTACATTATTCTAAAATAGCCTTGTGCAGCCATGAAATAATTTGTTTTATGTGTAACCAAAACAAAACAATGCTGCGTAGCGCTTAAGTCAACTAGAAAAACGGAGCCATTATAAAAAATAAATAAATAAATAAATCTGACATACATTGACCCCTCCTAGCTTTCTTTTCAGTGTCATCGCTCCAACCCTCACCTTGACAAGACTTGCCAGCCTGGCAGTGGGTCATGTGGTTCAGGACGTTTTTCATCGTTCGACAGTGGGGTAGGTTGCAATGCCGCACCTCACCGTTGGCCTGCTCCCGCCGCTGGCACTTGTGTGCGTGAAGCAGGAGTACCAGCTGCTGCTGGATCAGCTTGCGCTTCTCAGGGTCGGCCGTGGGCGGCGCTCCGGCCGCCGCCGACGCTGCAGAGGCTTGAGCGTTGTATCCCGCCAGACCTGCCTGCGCACTGGGAACCATCCCCGGGGCTCCTCCCACAGGTGCACCTGTTGGACCGCCCACGCCTGCCTGCGGCTGCTCGGCGCCCCAAGAAGGAAAGCAGAGGAAGATGAAATACAGGAGTTGTGTTATGAAAAGTACTTTGAAAAGTGACAAAGCAGACGCTTAAAAATAAGGGAAGAGGAGATGGTGAACATAACAGGGACGTGCAGCTCCTCAGACCTAAATCTGACAAACCCAGCGCAGGGCTTACCATGGCACCCATTCCTTGCATTGGCTGGTTCTTCTTGTCCACATTGAACTGGGCCAGGCTGTTGGCCATCGGACCTTTGTTCTGGAGTTGAGGGCCCAGCCCTGCAGCTCCCAGACCTTGACTTCCTTGACCCCCATATGGGCCTCCAAATGAGGCGCCTGGGTTCCCCATCATTCCCGGCTGGAAGAAGAAACACCAAAAGAGAAAGAGCAGTGTGTAAGAAGGTAGGTGTAAACTGCCGTAGCTTTCGCTATAAAATACCTACAATTACTCTTCTTACCATTCAAGCAACGTAGCACCAAATCTAATTTCATTTTATGATCTGTTACAATCAAGGTTTATAAACTTACAATTATAGCCATTGAAAAAAACTTGTCTACATCCTGTAAAAAATAGTTTTGCTAGGAAATTATAAAAGTAATCTATAAAGCCATAAATTAATTAATCACCTTTCCTTTTCATGCTTTACATTCTTTGTTTTTCCTTTAAGACCCATAAAGCCCTTTGGACTGCCCTTTGTATGAACAGTCTTACATAAATAAACCTCCCTTATCTTCGGTCAACCATGCAAACTCTAAGATGCAACTACTGCATGGATACCATTTGCGAAGATTTACACATTTCATTTAAAAAAAAAAGTCTGCGCATCTAGTTAGAAAGTCTCCAAACACACATAAGACGTAATGATATTTTGTGGAAGTTATTGCAACAACAATATTTAATGACAATAAATCTTTCCCTGCATCACTTCTAGATGATTAGAAACACAAATGCTGCTCCAAAACGACTCAAATGGGCTTTTTCTCAACAAGAGTTCCACTGAGTAACAGATGGGACCAAGTTATTGCACTGAGAGTCACAAGTAAGTCGCTCCACTCAAGTCAAGTCCCAGGTCAAGACATGAGCCTAGAGTCAGAAAACTGAACCATAATTTAAAAAGAAATAAAAATATTTTTTTTTTATTTAAATATCAGATTACTTGTATTACTTTTGTAAAAAGAGAGAACCAAAAATATGTCTGATCTGGTGTCATATCTGCTTTGTTTTGTTGTTGCGGCAGTATGAGCTCAGATTGCAATCACCTAGAATGTTACCTAGACTAGTGCTCTAGGTCACATGACCCATTCAGCGACCGCTCCGACCCCCTCAAGTTAAATAGGCGGGTTTTTGAGAAGGGCAGCGATACACACCAAGTACTGTATATTGACTAGAAAAACAATTTAATATATCTGAAATTAATCAAATAATTGGGTCAAAACGTACACGGTTCTGCTTTAAGTATCAGATCTGCTAGTCACCAATATTGGCCGATCAATGGAAAATTGATTTCAACCTCTGGCAAACTGATTGCCACGTATCTAGCAATAACAGTGCATAATATTGTATATTGTGTACTACTACTAATAATAATAATAATAATGTTCCCCTCTCTCATAATTCAAATAGATGCAGGATCAGGGATAGTTCCTTTAAAGATGGTAGGTCCCTCTCCCACAGCAGATTTACATCAGTGGATTCATTTTTAGACCTGTGTGGCGTTAATGCCGTATGTTTGAATAATCCCAAAATAAAAGGCTCCTGTGTAACCTTATAGGATAGACACACATTTTCCTACAATTAAAATGCCAAAATAAATTTCCTCTCTGTATTGATCTGCTGCCTCCTGATTCCAAAAGGTTTTTTTTTCCCTCAAACATGAACACGTTAGTAGATAAGTGACTAAATTAAACACTTGGATATATATTTGTCAATGCTTCTGTAAGGAAATAAATTTCATTAGATTTTTGCAAAAGTAAAGTTGACTTAAAACACTTATACCTAACCCTTTAAATATGTTGGGTCTAGTAGAGTGCCCTTTCTTTAAGAGCATGGTCTGTTAAATCAAATACTAGCTCCTTTATTCTTTAAATCGCTAATCTAAACGATGATCTGCGTCTGGAAGCTTAAACTCTGCTAATATGGTGGGGGAAAAAAACATGCGACCCTCCATAGCCGACAAGGAGAAAGAAAAAAAATGCTGAAGGAGACCAAATTCTAGTTGCACTAAAGCTACAAACTAAGTCTATGACACTGATGTCTGAGAGCAATGTCAGTAAAGCTCCTGTATCTGCAGCAGTTTAGAGCTAAACTTCCTGAGGAAAAAGCTAACGCTATATGTTTATATATTGGCTTCACAGACATTATTAGTATTATTATTAAACACAGGGTTTCCCTAAGAAAATGGGGTAATCCTGGCGGTAGTTGTCATGGTGGGTTGAGGTAGGAGCGCGCAGGGGGAGGTGCACAGAACGGGGGAATTGGAAACACGAGGAGTGTTGCGTGATACAGCTCGATGGAAAGGTACAGCGGTGTACGTCAAGCTAGTAGCTGCTAGCGTTAGCTTATGTTTTCCCCCAGACGGGAACTTTAATGACAGTTTAATGTTGCTCTCAAACACCGAGGCATTTAAAAGAAACAAACTACACTTAACCTGGCGGGGAGGGGGCGAGTAAAGCCTGGCGGTCTGCCTTGCTTTAATACGGTGGGGAAACCCTGAAATACTTTCAGAAAGGATACTTACGCTTAGTTTCATCTTGTCTACAGTTTTGCTAAAATAGAAAATGACATTTCACTGATATATTTCTCTAAATGATGATTGAAGTGTCCCCTACTTATTGGTTTTACCCTGTTTGAGAAAGTTAAGTGTGTCACATTGTAATTCATCATATTTTTTTTTGCTCAACCTGAAATAACCCCGTGGCTTCCAAAACCGTATGCGCTAGTATCGAACATGGTATCGAGTACCAAGTATTTTTTTCTTTGCCCTGGTAGATCTTTGGTCAAAGGAGCGGGGACTCCCCGGATGCAGACTGCTTCTGAGCAGGGAGAGCTTTCAGGTGTTGCAGCTATGGTGGATGGACGGACACTCTTCAGAGGCAAAACGTAACAGCTTTCACCGAGTGTAAAATGAGAGAAAGCCTTTGTAAATCCACACATCTCAAACACCGCGTCTATGTATAGAAAGCTGCAGAGTCCTTTTTCTTTCGTTAATGCATGGTTCAGAGTTTGTAAATTGTAAAATTATATTTCGATTTGACCCACTCTATTCATAGTGGTTCTTAATATCAATGTTGTCATTCTTCAGTTTTTCTGGACTTTCTTGAAGAAAGACCTTTTCATTTCTCCATAGCCATCACTGAAAAGTGAAATGTGAAATGTATTCACTGAAAACTCAGCTCGAGTCCTCTCGGTTTGACCCAGCTGTTGAGTAGGGCTGGAGGAACCCGGGCTGGCCCTAAAAAAACTGCTCCTGAAACTCTGGCAAGAGGGCGGAGTCGAGTGGTGCGCAGCCAAACCGAGTCGGCGGATTAGATTAAGACAATCAGACCTGCAACAGTTCAACAAATCGACTATATCTAAATTAATAAAGCACTGACAGGGTCTCACACTGACTGGTTTGTTAACACCTGAAACATTCTCAGCATTTGATTTTTTTGTTTGGAGTCTAAGGTCCTTGTAACACATAAAATACGCAACTACCCGCCACAAAAAATGTTTTGACATAGGACTACCAGACATGCAAAATGACTTCAAAAGGTAATTAAACACTGGATTCCTTTCAAGGTGACATATTGTACAAAACCCACATTTTCAGTCCTTAAATACATTTTGTTGCGTACTTGAGGTCTCTAGGTGTGCAGAAAATCTTAATGTTGTCTGTCCAGGTACTGCGTAGGCATCTTTTTATTCTGTTTGGGTCATATTTTTCAACCAGTTCAGTTACTCTGTTCCTTGCTAACTTTATTTTTTAACAATTAGGTCACAGTTTTTGCTGTGGAGCTGCTGAATATGGTCATGGTCTTCTGGCTTACCAATTTCACAAATCTGTAATTGTTATTTTTTGCTGCAATTTTATAGTCCAAGCTGAAGGATGCCGAAGCTACCAGTGGATAAGTCAAATTATTCGGTTGTTGGGTGAATTAGCCCACACAGCTCATTAGACCGTCCCCCAGCGTACTACAAAAATGGCCATGTGGAGTGAAACGCTCTGTGACCTGGAAGGGGGGTGGGAAGCGCCTCATTTAAAGAGACCGCACCATAACGAGTCGCTCTCAGACGCACATCAGAAGAGACGCTGTGGGGCAGCGATAACGAGGAATCCAGACCAAAGCATTGCAGATCCACTTTATATGGATCACAACTGAATGATTTCAATGTGAAAAGGAAGGCATTAATAAAGCATGAAATGTTCCCTTTAAGCTTGATTAAAATATGAAATGCGTAAGGCCTGACCTTGATGGTGGTATAGAAAAAAGTCTGTTTGGCATTTGAAAATGGAGAAAACAGTCAAAACATATTTGACTGAAATAGATTTTACACAAAACTTATTGGTTGGATGGATGGATGGATATAATAAGTAATGTTTTTACAAAATGTATAAAAATTTACATTGGACTGCAAAAATGGGTAGCCTTTCCCTTTAACATTATATTGTTGTAAGTGGGTTTGATATGATATGCGCATCTTCAGGCAAATGCTGCTGAACTTTTAACGAATTATCATTTCCAGCATCACCTGAACTCCATCAGTTTAAAAACGATGTTATGTCAAGTCCATACCTTGTTCATTGCTCCGTGCTGTTGTCCCCTCAATGCTCCCTGCCCCCCAGCTCCTTGCTGTTGTAGAGTGTCGGCCAACATGTTGCCGCTGCCAGCCATTCCCTGATTGCCGAAGCCCATCCTGGGGGAGCCGTTCATCACCTGGTTCCCAATCATACCAGACTGCTGCTGTCCATTATTGGCTTTCTGCTGCACACCAATCATGCTCCTGTTGCCCATCATTCCAGTCTGTTGTTGCTGCATCATGTTAGCCTGCTGCTGAGTGGAGAGGTGCTGCTGCTGGCCCATCATCTGCTGAGGCCCTTGACCTGAGGATGCCTTCATGTTCGCTAGGTGTTGCCCCATCCCTGCAGGGCCCCCGGGGCTTCCCATGGCTCCTTGATGCCCTTGTTGACTTGATGTGGTTGTACGCAAAAGCTCTGACAGTTGCTTGTGCTTAGCCACTGCATCCTGGCCTCCACCAACAACCCCGGTATCCCCTCCTGGGCCTGGGCCGAAGCCCAGCCCCATTCCTCCTGCTGTCCCATTGCCACCTGCAGCACCCAGACCCGCAGGTCCTCTTTGCAAACTGCTGCTCAGCTGGTTAAGGTCCCCATCATTGACCAGAACTGGTTCACTGGGGAGGATAAGTTCATCCGGGAGAGCATGCTCCAAGTCTATAAACCCAAAATCTGAAATATGGGAGAAATCAAAAGGTTAGAATGGGAAATAAAAACACCAGTGATGCTATTGGAATTATTCAATTTCCCACATGATCAAGTGAAAATGCAATAAACCATTGAGAAAATGCACCAATCACCTCCACTCAAGAATAAATAACACATACAACACTACCAAGCACCAAAACTAAGGATGTACCAATATAGAAAAATGGAGCAATGGCAATATTATTAATATTCCTGTTATGCCTGAAAACCTATATTTTATATACTTCCTTACCCTCCACCTTTCAAAATTGTCCAAAAATGACCACACAGCTAAAACTGCTTCTCTGCTGGGATGAAACACCCCACAACCCTGTGCTGCACCACTGTCATATGCCCAAACTAATACCACCTGGCCAATCCACTACCAAAACACACAGAAAGGGCAACAAGATGCAAATAAACATCGGTTGTACAAAAAAAAAAAAAAATCCCAATGCAATTACAGCCCTGTAATATTTTTGTTAAGAGGTCACAAAACACAAATCACACATTTTGGTTGTTATTTTTAGGATTTTCTTAGATTTAAAAAGACTCCCTATTTCAAGTAATAAAACAAAAAGGATAAGCTTAAATTTAGTTAAATTTTTTTTATTTATTTAGATGTTTCACATATTAGCTCTAATGGGCAGACTGCTTAATTAAATGCAGTTCCTGCAAAGTAGTCCACATTGTACACGTTTTGTTACCTTACAACCACAAATCCTACTTTTGGTGAGACTTTATTAAAAACACCGCAAAGTAGAGCATCATTGTAAAGGAGAAGGGAAACGATACGTGGTTTTCTTTTATATATATATATATATATATAAATAAAAATCTGAAAGTGTGGCATGCATTTGTATCCAGCTCCCCAGAGTCAATAATTTGTTGACTTGCTTTGGCTGCTATTCCAGCTGCTGGTCCTTTGGGGTATGATTCTATCTACCAGCTCTGCACATCTATTGATCACCAATTTTCCTTTCAAAACCGAGATAGTCTTTAAACATCCATTTCCGAGTCTTGCCACAAATTCTCTATTTTAACTGAGGCATTCCAATACATCGATGTGTTTTAATCTAAATCATTCCATTATAGCTAGGGCTGAGCAATACGGCTTAGAAATAAAATCTCCGATTTTATTATACCAAATCCGATTCAAAGGCCAGGTCAGCTAAATTAGACAGTTAAAACTACATCAAAAGTGGAAAATGTACCCTTGTTGTTGTTGGCACCCAGTCGTACAATATTGCCAGCCACTCTCTGCCAGGGATGGAGTGGCAATGTATGCGCTTCACATGATCTCAAGGCTTGGCTGCTGAATATGTTCATTAATCGGTATCGGCTGATATGCGCATATCGGCCGATACCGATTCAGGAAAAAACGCAAATATCAGCCAAAAATATCGATTGGCCGATATATCGGTCAACCTCTAATTGCGATCATGTCATTTAGATTGGGTCAAACAGCCCCGACTGGGCATGTGCGTCCTCGTCTCTCAATGCGTAACACAGGAAGACCATTAGCATGTGTTGCTAAGCCTGTAGCTTTATTACTGAGCGCAGTAACGTTCCAACTGCTCTTAGAACCTGACGTGGGTCCATTCTGAGCGCTCAGAAGACACAGAACAAACACTTTCACCTTTGTTTGTGCATGCAATTGTTCCTATTATGTTTGCTTCTATATGATTGTTCAATAAAAGTTAAAAAGAACATTTTCAGATTTTTTTTTTTCCTTCAACACAACAACACGTAGTGTTTTTTGACGTAGTGCCCGTATTCCGAATAAAGCCTGGTGATGGTAAAGGTATGTCATGATCGGATTAATTGATTTTGTATCCATACTAACAATGTATTTGAATAATTTTTTCAATCCGAACACATTTCAATCCGATCTAGGTGTTTCGAGCATGTAAACATAGCTAATGAGATGTTCATAGTTTGGCCTATTGTTGAACAACCTAACCCAGATTTATCTGAAGGAGGTGGGTGGCACTGGATTTTATATTGGGGTTTTGGCGTAAAGGGGGCTATCCACCTCACTCTTGTTTTATTAGTTTAAAAAAATAATATTCATAGTTTCCACTTGATGGATAAGCACTATCTTGTGTTGCTATATCCAATGAAAGTGTGTGCTTGTAGGGTGACATCGTCACATACAGTAGAACCAACACATCGCATCCTAGCACCCTTAAGATTTTCTTGAAAGCTCTGCAGTTCATTCCAAATATTACCAAAGTAACAAATGTGCGAAACCATCTGAATGGATAACCCATCAACCTAATGGCAACTGGGGGGGTTACACGCGATCTTGTTAATTAACTAATTAATTAATAAATCACGAGCAGGTTATAGCTAACGAGTGGGGATCAGTGTTTGGGCATGGCGATCTAGATTTCTCCTAGGCCGTTATTCCAGTTGTTGCCACACACCACCAACCAAACAAAATTTAAATAAAAATACTAAAAGGATGATTATAGTTTAACAATCACTCAAGCCCATGGCCTACGTTTACCTCTACATCGCGTAGAAGTCCCATTTTAAACACTCTGTACTTTGGCTAACAGTTTCAACGACAGCTCGGCTGAGGTAGGCAGAGAGCAGAGCTAGATTTTGAACGCCTTGTATAACACACCAGTCTATCCAGACAAGCACTCCTGTGACACAACGACGAAGCTCCCAAAACTTTAGCATAAGTTCCCCTGGGACTGAGATTTGTATCAACTAAGCAGAAGTAGCCATTAGACACGACACCGTCAGCTGCGGAGCCGCACACAGCCCGGAGTTAGCCCCGTGGCTAACGCAGCTTCCTCCGGCTAAAATGGCTGTTAGCACACGGCAGCTAGCAGGGGAGCCCTTCCTCACGTCCGACACACACTCGGAGGCAAGCTAGCGTTAGCGAGCCACGACAAAAACAGGCGAATAACCCCTCCTCGCCGCCCTTTTTCGGCCAAACACGCCGCCGAGAAACATTAATGTCAATTAATACAGCGGCAGCAGACGATACATTAAATCAAAACTTACCATTTCCATCGCTGGCGGAGGCGGAAAGTGCCGGAGAGGAGAGTTTAGGCCTCTTGGCTGAAGGCGGGCCAGAGTCCAGAACGTTCTCGGCCATATTTTTTCGAAATAAAAATATAGAAAGTATCCACAATTGTAGACGTTTTCACGCCTTTAGAAGCCCATTCCTTCTCGTTGCCAATATTGCGACTTTTCCCCCTCCGTTTGGGGTACTAAGAGGGGGAAAGTCCCGTGTAGAAAATACTCCTCTTTCCCTGGGTTCGCCTCTCGATTTCAGCCTCGGCGCATATCTACCCTCTCCCTCCCTCCCTCGTCGGATTTTTTGTTCTTTATAAATTTCTGCCAGCGGAGGAGGAGGAGGGGGTCGATGAAAGTAAAGAGGGGGACACACGCATCTGCTTCCCTCCAGCAAACTTAAAGTGGCTCCTCTGGTGTCAATAAAGCGTCCCCGGGTGTTGCCTCCATGGTTGCATCCGTCATTTCAGCCTCCTTTCCTGCGGAGTCAGGATGAAGATAATGTCGGGCACGGAGGCTCGCTCGGCTGCGAAGTGACGGTGGTGGTGCTTGCTGGTGGCAGCGGGTGAGGATGATGGGATGCAAATCAAACACATGCACAAAGCTGACAAATGTGCAGTTGCAATAACGATCAAAAGTATTTTCGTAAATATTTTTGGCCATAGTTGTTACAGAAAAAAAAAAAAGAAGGAAGAAGAAGAAAGAAAAAGAGATGTATTATCGCAAAAACAAACTTGCGTCTCCTCATTTTTGGGTGATTATATGCTAAGAAATCTACATTATTCAATAATCACCAGTTAAGTTTGGCAAAAGGTAACCCTTTTAATACTTATTTCCCTGTTGTTGTTTTTTTAGCTGAGACATTGGTAACCAAACCAAACCAACTTTACGTCAAATGGGTGCTTTTCCAACACGGACACCCGTACACAATGCCGTGCAAAGTATTCACACCTATTGAACTTTGTCACATTTTGGTTCCAACCTTAACATTTTGTTTATTTTTTACGTTCACTGGAATTTTATGATGGACAAACACAACGTAGCCTGTAAAGTGGAAGGATCAATTATATTTTTTTCGCACAATCTTTTTTCAAAAATAAAAACCTTAGTCTCCATTTACATTTACCTCAAGGTTAATTCATTTTAGTTTTTTTTGCTCCACTTACTGATTAAAGTCTTTTGGGGTATGTCTCTATTCGGATACTGAAAGAGAGACTGACATTTTTTCCTATTATTCTTAGCAAAACGTCTCAAGTTGGTTTAAAAAGGTTGTCTGTGAACAGCATTTCTCAAGTCCTACAGATCAATTACATCTATGTCTGAACTTTGACTGGGCCATTCTAAGAGAAATATACTTTGATGTAAACTCTTCCACTGTCATGGAAAGCGAGGTGTAACTTCTAACACATTTTTTTAATGATTGTGCTGAATTTAGCGCCTTATATCTTTCCATTAACTCCAGACCAGATTCCCTGTTGAACAAAGGCAATCCCACAGTATGATGCTGCCACTACCATGTTTTACCTGATAGTTCAGCGTATTGACCAGCAAATTCAATATTGTTCTAATGTGACCAGTGCACCTTCCCCCTTATGCCAGAATTCTTTGACCAAGATGCCAATAGGCATTTTTGTGGCTTTGTTTCTATTTCACAGTTAAGTAGGTCTGTCACACGAACTCCCAATATCAAACTGCGGTTAGTGGTGCTAACATGACAAATTGTGAAGGAATTCAAAGGGTGTGAATACTTTCGTGTAGCAACAAATTTCTATTTTCTCTTCTTGGGTTAATCTTTCATTGATAGTCCTTAGTAATAATTTTAATTTTCATTGGATCACAACCTAAAAATATTCTTCTTGTCTACTTTTCAACCAATATACACAAGAGTTTACTTTAAATTGAACCAATCCATACATAATGTCAAGAATTAATTATCCATAAAAAAACCTCTTAAGCGGAAATTTTCAAAATCTAAATTTAAGAAACTGTTTTAAGCATTTGTTTATTCCTCATATTCATGGATCACTCTTTGTCTCATTACCTTTATTGCCCCCACATAGCAGTATTTTACAGCAGGGATATGTTTACACTGTAATGATTCATAACCTCAAATAAAACAAGTTGATGTTTTGAGAACACGTTTCACCAAAACAGAATGTTAGTGTGATCTGAGCAAATAATGATCTGAAAATCTGAAACTTTTCCTGTATGTGCCATATTACAGTCAAAAAAAATAAGAACAAGTATTAAGCATGAGTTTAAAAAAAGAGACTGCCACACTATTTAAAAGATCCCATTAAACTTGGCATGAAAGGGGCATCTGGTGAAACTAGGGGAATGTATAGCTTATAAAAATATGCCTAACTTAAAGTTGAAAAACATGGATAGAAACAAGAGAAGACTTGGAGAGGAGTCTTATAGTCATTTGTTTGTGAGACTGGAAAGAGGCTAATCGGTATATTTCAGCATGTAAACTGGTGCCGAACAAAACACGAGAGAGAAAAAGGTTCACAAGAGGATTTATTATCATCTGCTGATGGGTGAGCAACATCCCTCTCTACCTGTCCAGGTAGCAGACTGTTGTGTTCTGTTTTTGTGTTTTGTTTTATAGAATTTTTTTTAGGTCAAGCCTCATTTGTGATGCTACATGTTATTTTTGGAAGTTATTTAATTCCTTATCACAAGCACTTAACACTTGATCATTTTTTGTCATTATTATTGGAGGTTTACAGTTTTTTTATTATCAATTCTTGTTAAGTTCTGTCATTGGCATCACCATTTGCAACTAGTAAACAGGAGTAAGTAAGCAATAATATGTTTTTGAATGTTTGTTTGTACACAGATTAACAATTTACCCCATTCTATTAAATCTGTTCACATTTCCCAAAGTTCACTACCAGTAAAAAGTTTGGACTAACCTTTGTTGTTCAGTGGCCTTTCCTTATTTTTTATGAATTCCCACAGTGCAGATACATAGTGAAGACATCAAAACTATGACTCAGAAGAATATAAAAATATGTATCAAGCACGAAATTCTGAAATAACTCAAAACATCTTGCATATCTTAGCTTTTTCTATCCCCCACCACCCTCTTTTTGTTTCGACTACTGCTTTGGTCACTCTTGGCCTTCTCTCAATGAGCTTGATGAAGTTAGTCACCTGAAATGCTTTTGCAGTTGTCTTGAAGGAGTTCCCAGAGGTGCAAATAAAAATAAGGACAAGCCATTGAATAAGAAGGCGAGTTCAAATTTTTGACAAACAGTGTGAGTCTTCCATTAATTGCCACCCAATTGCGGAGTAGGGAATCAAGTTTCCCAAGGAGCCTGGAGTATGGTGTATTAGGAATTGAGACACAAAAGGGAGGCAAGGTCCTTGAAGGTCCAATTACTGATTTTAATGACATTGGAACGCCTCCTTACACAGATAGACTAACCCTTTGAAATCAGCTTTGGTGAACACGTTCAACTCAGGAGAAGCAGTAATTTAGAGGCAGCCAGTACATTATATCCACCACACGTTTATTTATTTTTTCCAGTTGGGGGTATGGTTTTGGAATGTTGCAAACACATACACGTCTCATTTACGTCTGACTTGCTGTGGGAACATCAACATCCAGGTGATGGCACTGTAACCTGAACCTGTCTATAATGAACTATACCTTGGAATACACCAGGCTGATGTGGTCTTTAGTTTCAAACCTTAAGTTGTTTCAAGGAGTTATTATAGATGGTGTGGATTTTATGAAGAATCATTTTCTTGCACAATCATGTCCAGAAGTTCCAGAGAGTCCCCAGAACAGAGCGAGACTTCTTTATCAGCTTGTTGAACTTTTTTTTAAGTCACTGGCTCTGATGGTGCTACCCCAACAGATGAGGACAGAAGAGATCACACTCTCCACAACAGACTTATAGAAGATCTGCAGCAAACACTGAAGAGCCAGATGTTCATCAACCAGTACCTTCTGCTCTGTCCCTTCTTGTAGACAGATTCACTGATGCATCTCGAGAAACATTGGCTGGTTCGTCAATTATCTATATTTACGCTTTTGACTATTGGGCTGACAGACGCAGTGTACACAGGCTTCTAGTGAGAGTGCACAGATCATTATGAGACGACCAGCCTGACGATCCGGCCATCTGAGGGAAGCCGGGCCCATGGAGTCAGGACGGTCTGTGGTTCCAGACCACCACTGCTAATGAGATTGTGCAGAGTTGAAAGAATAAGGTTTATTCAATGTTTCCCATAAAAGTCAACCTCCAGGTTGCATGGAAGAACTCTGGGTCTCAATGGGCCACACCTCTGGGTGGGCCCATCAGAACTGTGCCCTTCTTGTGGGTGGGGTCATTGATGCTGCTTTAACTGTATGCTCTCCATACTTTAATCCCCCTCAGACGGTACACTCTTCTCAGTCCTTCAATTGAATTAATTTCAGTTTATTTATGCAGTACCATTTCACAACAAATATTGTCTCAAGACGCTTTACAAAGAAATAAAAAAAAGTCAATTCAATAACAGTCATACGGATGGAAGTCAGTTACATACAAGCTAATTCGAGCCTGGTTACCAAACAATACAGTCAAGGTTAGTTTAGTTGTAAAGTTGGTTAAAAAGTTTTGTAAGGAAACCCAGTCCATTGCATTAAGTTACTGACTTTCAGGAATCCCTCCTCCTGGACTTCAGTGTTTTTATTTATTTATATATTTTATTTTATTTTTAAAAGGAACAGTGCATATTTGTGAACATTTAAATGTAAATGTGCCAGAATTACTTTACATCTGTATTCCCTGGCAAGTCAGTAAGAAAAAAGCAACAAAACACCAAACAATCAGACACTAGACAAAAGAGATCAATCAATCCATCAATGAATAACAAAACAATAGAATAAAAGACAGTGGAACATTAACATTAACACTGCACATGATAAGGATAATCTGACATTAGTGATCACAGATCTGGTTTGCTTTAAGCCATCTTTTACAACTGGTTTTAAATTAACTGAATGTAGTAGAATCTCTTATAACAGCTGGGATGTTGTTCCAAATTTCTTTACCCTTGACTGATAACACCCGTTGACTAAATGCTGTGCGTCTGTGAGGTGTTACACAGTCACCTCTAGTAGATGCTCTTGTTATCTTTCCACTAGTGCTGGATTTTAGCTTAATAAACTTTCTCAGAGATGGTGGAGCGAGTCCATTTAAAACCTTATACATTGAACAGGCAATTTTAAATGTTCTAAAAATTTCAAAACCAAGAATACTGTATTTTTGGAGAATGAGAAAATGATGAAAAGGCAGAGGTTTTCGTCTAATACTTTTAAAGCCTTTTTGAGTAGTGATTCTATTGATTTTAAGGTTGTCAAGTTTGTCAGTGACCAGTAAGTAATACATTTTTTCTGGTCTCCTTCCTGCCAACAACAACCTTCCATCAGTTCAAGTTGACTTAGTTGTTGTACTGTAGCTGTCTTCCTGTTAAAAGGGGAAAAAATGTCATCAGATGCTTGTTCAGGATGAGGGATCGCTTATTGACAGTCATTGACTCATTCAAATCAGCCGGGCTTCCTTTGATAGCTAATCTTTAATGTCTTATCAACTCATTTGATTGTACTGTAACATTTGATTGAATTAGTCTTTGCTGAATGTGAATCTGACAAAATAACTTGACCGGAATGAAATGCATTGATTTAAACAAGAGATGCAATCCTAAGGAACAAAACTATATTAACTGTATATTTAGATTGAAAATATACCTTTTGTCTTGGAAAGTGACTTGAGATTAGGGCTGGAAAATATATATATTGCAATATTGCTGTGTGCAGCATTCACCTATAAAAATGACTGTTTGTAATGCAGTAACTGTTAACTTAAATACTGCAAATGCAATGAACTTTCATCTTTCATGCTAAAGTATTATTTAGCCAGTTGGACAAAATCTCGTGGCCGCAGATCCTGACAGCAGACACAAACAATACAGCCCAGAATACTAAAGGTCATTTAGTGATGAAAGCACGGAGAAAAAAGGAGGAAAGAATAAAAGAGGAGTATATCACAACTGATGTCATAGCAACAATTAACACATTTATTGCCACTGCAAGATTTTCTAATACCATACAGCCCTGAGTTTACTTATTTTTGTGAATTTGCACTATGTAAATGAACTGAAATGAAAATCTATTGAATAAAACTCTCAGTGTCGCAGCATAATGAAAGTCTACACTAGATGTATGAAGCTGCAGGGTCTGCGGGGTTAACAGCAGGTTAAAGCACCATAAATGTGGGACTTTTGGTGACACGGGGGTTAAACACGATCAATGTACAGAGGCCCCAGTCCTTGACGTGGCCTTCCCCAGTTTGAATCCCGGGACGTGGACCATTTACCGCGTGTCTTCCCACTCTCTCTAAACCCCTTTTTCTGTCAGCCTACTTTTACTTAAAGGCCCCTAGTGCCACAATAAATAAATAACGCACAAGCAGCAGAATAAAAACTGAGATAACTAAGGATCGTCCAACTTTTCAGGACAGAACACTGAGGTCTTATAGGTTAGGGTTTAGTTATAAACAATTATTTAAATTGAATCAAAGTGGGGCACGCTGGTGGCGCAGCAGGTAACGCGACCCATGTACAGAGGCCTTAGTCCTCGACGCAGTTGACCCGGGTTCGACTCCGGCCCATGGTCCTTTGCTGCATGTCTCTCCCCCTCTTCCACCCCTCTTCCTGTCAGCCTACTGTGTTAAAAAGCAAGCCACTAGAGCTGTGAAAAATCCCCCCCCAAAAAAATTTTTGATGTGACAAAGTTCAAATCAGAGTGGTAACAAAAATACCAAAGACATCCCTGGAGCCAATGTTGGCCCAAGCCTCCATGGGGCCCTAGGCAAATTTAGATTTTGGGGTCCCTTTATTTCTGCCAATAATATGGATTGCTGTAATCAACAGTCAGATGATCAGTAGTGTGAGCTATTGCAGCTCAGGCAGTGCTGTTTACATTATCCTATATGCATACTACATCATCTAGTAGTCACCGACCAATTTGAAACTGAGAGTTACTTCATTGGTGTTGTGTCATACGAAGGGCTACCAGTACTGACCTTTGAACTAGAAGAGTCAGAGTTCACCCTAACTCTATGTAAAATAATACAAATTTCATGTTTTATTATAGATATTGTCATTTTTAAATCTATATAACTGCAACTGTGAAAAACAAGAAGAGCAATGGAATGAAATAAAGTTGTGGTGGTGGATTGTGTTTTTTTTTAGAACAGGCTCATGGGCACCACATGTGGTCCTTGAGGGCTACTTGGTGCCTGTGGGACCTGACACCGGACACGGAGCAGTACTTTTTGCGATCACACACTCCTATGGGCAGTTTTTTGTCATTCGTTGTTATTATATTATTATTTTTATTTTATTATTATTATTTCCAATGGGCTTACCACCTATCGGAGGGGCCAAAGGGGTCGGTTGCGTTGTGTAATGGGTGGCAGTCGAGGGCGGGGACCTTGGCGTTCCAATCCTCGGCTGCAGAAGCTGGCTCTTGGGACGTGGAATGTCACCTCTCTGGTGGGGAAGGAGCCTGAGCTAGTGCGCAAGGTTGAGAGGTTCCGGCTAGAGATAGTCGGACTTACCTTGGCTCTGAAATGCAAACGCATGGCTCTGGCTCTGAAACCAGTCTCCTTGTGAGGGGCTGGACATTCTTACACTCTGGAGTTGCCCCTGGTGAGAGGCGCCGAACAGGAGTGGGCATACTTGTTGCCCATCATCTTGGTGCCTGTACGTTGGGGTTTACCCCGGTGAACGAGAGGGTGGCCTCCTCCGCATACGTGTGGGGGGACCGGTTCTGACTGTTGTTTGTGCTTATGCGCCAAACAGCAGTTCAAATTACCCACCCTTTTTGGACTCCTTAGAAGGGGTACTGGAGAGTGCCCCTCCTGGGGACTACCTAGTTCTGCTGGGGGACTTCAACGCTCACGTGGGCAATGACAGTGCGACCTGGAGGGGCGTGGTTGGGAGGAATGGCCCACCTGATCTGAACTCGAGTGGTGTTCTGTTGTTGGACTTCTGTGCTCGTCATAGATTGTCCTTAACGAACACCATGTTCAGGCATAAAGGTGTCCATATGTGCTCTTAGCACCAGGACACCCTAGGCCGTAGTTCAATGATCACCTTTGTTGTAGTTTCATCTGACCTGCGGCCGCATGTCTTGGACACTCGGGTGAAGAGAGGGGCGGAGCTCTCCACCAACCACTACCTGGTGGTGAGTTGGCTCTGGTGGTGGGGGAGGAAGCCGGTCAGACCTGTTAGGCCCAAACGTATTGTGAGGGTTTGCTGGGAACGTCTGGCAGAGTCCCCCGTGAGACGGAGCTTTAACGCCCACCTCCGGGAGAGTTCTGAACACGTTCCGAGGGAGGTGGGGGACATTGAGTCTGAGTGGACCATGTTCCGTGCCTCGATTGTTGAGGCGGCTAGTCGGAGCTGTGGCCGCAAGGTTGTCGGTGTATGTCGTGGCGGCAACCCTTGAACACGCTGGTGGACACCAATGGTGAGGGAAGCTGTCAAGCGGAAGAAGGAGTCCTATCGAGCTTCATTGGGCTGTTGGACTCCGGAAGCAGCTGATATGTACCGGCAGTCCAAGTGGCAGGCAGCTCGGCTGGTCGCTGAGGCAAAAACTCAAGCGTGGGAAGAGTTCGGAGAGGCCATGGAGAAAAACCTCCGTACAGCTTCGAGGTGATTCTGATCCACTATCCGGCGTCTCAGGAAGGGGGAAGCAGTGCAGTACCAACACTGTTTATAGTGGGGGTGGTGTGCTACTTACCTCGACTCGGGACGTCGGTTGTCGGGTTCTGCCATCTCTGGTGCTGAGGTCACCGAGGTGATTATAAAGCTCCTCAGTGGCAAGGCCCCGGGGGTGGATGAGATTAGTGCTTTAAGGCTCTGAATGTTGTGGGGTTGTGTTGGTTAACGTTACTCTGCAACATTGTGTGGACATCAGGGGCAGTTCCCCTGGATTGGCAGACTGGGTGGTAGTCCCCCTATTCAAAAAGGGGGACAGGAGGGTGTGTTGTGACTACAGAGGAATCACACTCTTAAGCCTCCCTGGTAAGGTCTATTCCGGGGTTCTGGAAAGGAGGGTCCGTCGGATAGTCGAATCTCGGATTCATGAAGAGCAGTGTTGTTTTCGTCCTGGCCGTGGAATACTGAATCAGCTCTACACCCTTAAGCTGGGCATACACTGTACGAGTTTTTCAGTCGTGGTACTTATATACATCTCAAACTGTGCGACGGAACCGCGGGGTTTAAAAGTTCACCGCTCACGATCTGTGTACGGCGCGACGCTCGGACGCGACCGGAGTGCTCACACTGTACGTCCGAACGTAGACAGAAGGAGACGAAGAAGACGAAGACGACGAAGAAGAAGAAGAAGACGGAAGTGTCGATGGCTGTGGATAGCAGATTCTAATATAACAGATCTTGAATTATCTCAAATAAATGGCAGTAAAACAGTTATTAGATCAATACTTCATCCATCTATGTTACCTGAAATTGATGTAGATTTAACCTTGTTGTATAAACGGATAAACAAACAGGATATTTGTTAGTATAGTTCTGTGTTGTGTTCTGTGTTGTCCGAGAGGAAGACGGAATAAGAATCTACTTGTTTGCGCGTGCGCACTGTGCGAAGTTGGGGGAAAAACGGCTCGTAAACTGTCGTAGCTCTGCTTGAACAGCAGGATGCGCTCACGAAAACCTCACGACGGCCGACTGAATTTCAAACATGTTTGATTTCAACCGACCGTCCGATTCCTGATCGGGAGGTGGTCGTTAGAAGCCAGTCGCCCCTCCTCCCGCCCTGTACGATCAAGCTGAAATTCGGCCCGACTCAAAAAATGCTCGCACGACTGAAGAATCGGCCCAAAAAGGGCAAAAACTCGTACAGTGTATGAGGGGCTTTAGCAGGATCCTGGAGGGTGCATGGGAGTTTGCCGAACCAGTCTACATGCGCTTTGTAGATCTGGAGAAGGCATTCGACCGTGTCCCTCGGGGGGTCCTGTGGGGGGTACTCCGGGAATATGGAGTACCGGGCCCTTTAATAAGGGCTTTTAGGTCTCTGTATGATCGGTGTCAGAGTCTGGTCCGCATTGCCGGCAGTAAGTCGGACTCGTTTCCAGTGAGAGTTAGACTCTCAAAGTTGCCCTTTGTGACCGATTCTGTTCATAACTGTTATGGACAGAATTTTTAGGTGCAGCCAAGGTGTTGAGGGGATCCGTTTTGGTGGCCTTAGGATTGCATCTCTGCTATTCGCGGGTGACGTTGTTCTATTGGCTTCATCAGGGTGTGATCTACAGCTCTCACTGGAGCGGTTCGCAGCCAAGTGTGAAGCGGCCGGGATGAGGATCAGTACCTCCGAATCCGAGAACATGGTCTTGAGCCGGAAAAGGGTAGAGTGCCTTCTCCGGGTTGGGGAGAATGTACTGCCCTTAGTGGAGTTTAAGTATCTTGGGGTCTTGTTCACGAATGAGGGGAAGATGGAGCGGGAGATCGACAGGCAGATTGGTGGTGCGTCTGCTGTGAAGCGGGCGCTGTACCGGTCCGTAAAGAGAGAGCTGAGCCAAAAGGCAAAGCTCTCGATTTACCGGTCGATCTATGTTCCTAGCCTCATCTATGGTCGTGAGCTTTGGGTCATGACTGAAAGAATTAAATCCTGGATACAAGCGGCCAAAATGAGTTTTCTCAGTAGTGTGTGTGTGGGCTCTCCCTTAGAGATAGGGTGAGGAGCTCAGTCATCTGGGGAGGACTCAGAGTAGAGCCACTGCTCCTCCACATCGAGAGGAGCCATTTGAGGTGGCTCGGGCATCTGGTTAGGATGCCTCCTGGACGCCTCCCTGGTAAGGTGTTCCGGGCACGTCCCACCGGGAGGAGACCCAGGGGAAGACCCAGGACACGCTGGAGGGACTATGTTTCTCGGCTGGCCTGGGAACGCCTTGGGTTTCCCCCGGAGGAGCTGGCCTAAGTGGCTGGGGAGAAGGACGTCTGGGCCTCCCTACTGAAGCTGCCACCCCCGCGACCCGACCCGGGATAAGCGGAAGAAGATGGATGGATGGATATTATTATTGTTATTATTATTATTATTACATTACTACATTGTCTCTGTGTTGCCCTGCGACAGACTGGCGACGTGTCCAGGGTGTACCCCGCCTCTCGCCCATTGAACTCCTGGAGATAGGCACCAGCATCCCTCGCGACCCCATGAGGGATAAAGCGAGTAAGAAAATGGATGGCTGGACATTACTACATTGTCATCGATTTCAAGGCGCTCCTGTTCAAACTGAAAAGGTTTAACGTTACTCATTGCTGTTTTGGCTGGACCTAGTATACGTCATTTACCTAGAATGCATCGCAGTGTAAACAACATGCCAACTTGCGTGTAACAAGATTTTGTTTAAATTTATAAACATTAAACAGCTTACAGTATTTTTGCTTTATTCATTTTACATCTTGTTGTGCAATTATACACTGTTTAAAGTTATTTAATGTTTATTAAATAACCCTCTGTTAAGTATTGTCCGGTGATAATCAGCTCTTAAGCTGATATCAAGACAATGGTTGAAAGGGATGAATTCGAGCACTAGCGATCTTTTAACAGCAAACTCTGCACACACATAGAATAAAGGAGTGACAACTTCTTTTCAAGTTCAAGAATTTAAAAACAGAAACAAAATGAACATCCAGAGAACATCACTGTGTAATGCTGTTTATCTGAATTAACACAATATTTCGATTAACAAATCCTCTCTACTAGGCTAGTGAAACTTAACTAAACTACTAAGTAAAATGAAGATAAGCTAAGCTAAGGAACTATTTACACGCAAAAACAAGACAAAGACAAAACAAAAGTGGTTGATCATAATCAGAATAATTCAGTGAATCCCGTTCACTGCAGATCTGATTCAAAAAGCATGGAATGGAGTTAAATTAGCTTAACTAATTTAGGAAACATTTGGCATGTGTTTCAACCCATTCACAATGCAAATCCTGAGTTACACAAAACATTATTTGAGGAAATAACATTTTGAGGAATGATTTGCTCAGTAAAATGATTACCTTAGGAGTGCTTGAATTTATTAATGCAATGATACGTCCGGAAGCTAGGGGGCGCTGCAGCGATCAGTCGCTAAAATCGGTTACTTTAAAGTTACCAAAATTGCCCTTAAACCGTCATTAATATTCCATATTAATGCGGGAATAAGGCTCATAGCTCTATCTAACGATGGTGCAGAAAAGACAAGCGTTATGCTTTAAGGCAAGCTCCTTTGAATGTCCGGAAATCAGAAGCTACCAGAAGCTAATAGCATTTTGGCTAGCGGGTTTTCGGCACTAACTTTAAAGACTTTAGCTTTATTTTTAGTCATAATGAGTGGCCGGATAACGTAAACATTAATGTCCCATCAATGTATGAAACCCTTGTGGAGATAACCTTTGTTATAACCATAAAACACACTCGAATGATATTAGCAATACCATGAACCGAAGGCTAGCATGAGCTACCTCCCTTTGTTGAAAGACCCATGTACAAAACGATTTACAAAACATTTCCCAAATGTACCATTTAACTTCTCCTTCTGGTTTCTCTGCCCAAACCTGTCGGCGCCTCATGTGAGTTCTGTCCACTTTGGCCATCCAAGGAAGTAGCACTGAAAAGCAGGGAAAATCGTGGTTCCTTCAGCAGCGGGCTAGTGGCTTAGCAGCTCTGTAGCCTAGCAACATGCGGTCAGGATCGGAGGCCTGATGTCCTGCAGACAGCCCTTACCCGGTCAGGTTCTCCTCAGCATTCGAAAGCGGGCCCTTTGTCGGCTTTTCAGCTCCGTCTGGGGTTCGCTTCCCTGTAAATGCTGACAAAAATAAACAAGGCTGTTTCGGCAATCTGTACTTTGGGGCTGGTTTGCGCAGAAGTCAGAGTGCAACTTAGCTCCGGTCAGTGTGTTGTTTATCCGGATTCAGTCAGGTCCTCCGCTCCCTCTTGGTCCTCTTGGTCCCCTCTTCCATTGAAGCAGGCAGATGAGTTCCACAGAACAGTTGGTCTGTGGGCTTTCGGCATTGAGTCACATGGCTGCTGAGGAAGGGGACTGGGTGCCCCCCCCCCCTCTCCTCGGGAGCTCCAGGAGAAAGGGGTCTGAGTGAAGTCAGGAGTGTGAGAGCGTCTGGTCAGAAGAGAGAGAGTGCTCTGACCTTTTATCTGTGGGGAGTGGCCCACAGCTGGCATCCTGCTGAGAGAGAGGCCGTCCTTTGTGCCTGTGAGGGTCCCATGTTTGCAGCAGGTGCGGAATTCCTTTTGTGGCTGTTGTCAGAATTCAGTCTGACATCAATTATCTATCGTGGCGTTAATATGGCACAACAACACACCCCCGACCCCCGATCTCCAAACGCGGCACGGAGTCTGGGGAATGGAGGAGGTGTGGGCCACTGGGTCTTGGCGGGGGGCTGCTGTGGGTAGCCGGCGGCTTGCCGGGTCTGGGACTGACGCCTCTGCTCTTCCCAGAAAGGGGGGGGGCAGGGATGGCTAGGGTAAGGTCGGAGAGGGAGGTGGTTTATTAGGTATTTAGTGGGTGAGGGGGGTTCTGGTTGGGTGGCCCGTACGGGTCGTGTTAGCCCCCCCTCTTTGGGGGGCCTGGTCCGGGGGGCGTCTGGTCCGGGGGCGGGGCCGGGGGTCGGGCACAGGCAGTCGTATAGTTGAATTGTGGTGACCCCGCCCCACTTGGGATTTTTGGATGTGTTATGTGGGAATGTGTGTACAGCGTCCTTTTTTTGTAAGTCTGTGTGTGGTGAGTGGGGCATTAGGGAGGGATGGTGTGAATGGTTTTTTTTTTTTTTTTTTTTTTTTTTTTCTCAGGTTCGGATCCGGTCCGCTCCCTCTCCCAAGAACATCCCAAGTCTCCGCTAGGTGCAGAGCCCATCCCCCCACGTCCTGCCCTCCTCCGCTGCATTGGCAGGAGCCTTGGCCCGCTGGCGCATTGACGGTCCTCGGGTTTGGGGCGGGTTCCTGGGTGGGTGCCGGCCCATTCCCGGTGGCGGCTTCGCGGGGCCTGACCCTCCGGGTGTCGGCCGAGGGATTTCCTCTGGGTCGTCTCTCCTCTTTCCTCGGGGGGGGGGGGGGGGGGTTGCAGATTTCCTGTGATGGCCCCTCCTGGGCGCCCTGCTTTGGGGGCCCCTTTTATGGGTCCCCTGGCCCCTGCCTCTGTGCTCGGGGAAGGCGGGTCTTTGGTTCTCCACAACCACTATCGAGCTATTTCCTTCTGGATAACTTTCACCTAAACTAGTGCACTCTCACAAACTCCCACAGGTGCAGGGTTCCAGGTTTTAAGTGTTCACTTAAATACAGAAAGCCTGTAATTTATTTATTTATTTATTTTCTTTCACTTTCTTTTTTCAGGTATCACATTACACATGTCAGCTTAAATAATAACACATATGATTTAGCAATGGCATCAAGGTGTTACTCGATTGTATCTGTTGCTTTATGTCTGTTGGTTGTGCTGTTCTTTTTGCGTCTCTTTCCAGGTGATGGAGCAGACAGAGGACGTTTTATCATTCTCTACCTTTTATCTCTTCTTTCTTTCACATCTTCTCTTTCTTTTTTTCTCTTCTTGTTCTTCCTTTACTCTCCTACTTTCCCATTGTAGTGTCCATATAATTTGAAATTCTCCCTGCAGGAATCACAATAAAGCTATTTACAAAAAAAAAAAAATATGGCACAACAATCTGATTTCTCAAATGTCTGTCGTTAGAACTACTCCTGGATCCCTTTAAAATTAAATATACTGTACAGGTCCTGGTCATATAATTTGAGTTGATTTTTCTTTCCAGTAATTCAGTTCAAAAGTAAAACTTGCATATCATATTAATTCATTACTCACAGACCGATATGTTAGAAGTCTTTATTTCTTTTAATTTTGATGATTATAACTGACAATTAATCAAAACCCCAAATTCAGTATCTCAGAAAATTAGAATATTAAGACCAATAGAAAAAAAGGATTTGCAGAAATGTTGCCCAACTGAAACGTATGAAGATGAAAAGTATGAGCATGTTCAGCACTCAATACTTAGTCGGGGCTCATTTTCCCTGGATTACTGCAGCAATGCAGCGTGGCATGGAGTCGACCAGTTTGTGGCACTGCTCAGGTGTTATGAGAGCCCAGGTTGCTCTGATAGTGGCCTTCAGTTCTTCTGCATTGGTAGGTCTGGCATATTGCATCTTCCTCTTCACAATACCCCATAGATTTTCTTTTGGGTGAAGGTCAGGCAAGTTTGCTGGCCAATGAAGAACAGGGATACTATGGCCCTTAAACCAGGTACTGCAAGCTTTAGCACTGTGTGCAGGTACCAAGTCCTATTGGAAAATTGAATCTTCATCTCCATAAAGTTGGTCAGCAGCAGGGAGCATGAAGTGCTCTAAAACTTCCTGGTAGATGGCTACGGTGGACCAACACCAGCAGATGACAAGTTACCCCAAACCCTCACTGACTGTGGAAACTTCACACTGGACCTCAAGCAACGTGGATTCTTTTCCTCTCATCTCTTCCTCCAGACTCTGGGACCTTGATTTCAAAACGAAATGCAAAATTGACTTTCATCAGAGAACATAACTTTGGACCACTCAGCACCAGTCCAGTCCTTCTTGTCTTTAGTCCAGGCGAGACACTTCTGATGCTGTCTCTTGTTCAAGAGTGGCTTGACCCAAGGAATGCGGCAGCTGAAACCATGTCCTGCATACGTCTGTGTGGGGTGGTTCTTGAAGCACTGACTCCAGCTGGAGTCCACTCTTTGTGAATCTCCCCCGCATTTTTTAATGGATTTTTTTAGAGATGCACTGATCCATTTATTTCCAATCCGATACGATACCTGGGCTAAGCGTATCGGCTGATACGCAATACCAATCCGATACTACTGTATCCGTGTACCTTGCCATGTGAGTGAAGTTATCAGGCTTGAAATAAACATTGTTAAAAAAGTTCTGCATGTTCTTTAGCATGGTGCTTTTGGAGGTTTGTAGTGAATTTACCAACCTTATCACCCCCCCAATGTATGCATTGCAGATGCTGCATGTTGCAGTCGGACTTGTTAGCGTATCAAGTTTGAAATGTTTGCAAATAATAGACTTGGCTCAGTTCGGCACTTACTCCATGTTGCTCTATGGTTGCTCATCGCTAGCTAGTGTGCGTGTGCTGCGTAACCACCGTTGCAAACATAAAACAGAAGTGACTGCATAGTCATAATTTTATTGCTGTGTACGATATGAATAAAAAAAGAAATTACTGGATCGGAATGTTGGATTGGCATCAATCATCTGATATCCGATCCAGCTAATTAGTCAATATCGGAGCCGGTATCCGATCTGGGTATTGTATCAGTGCCTCTCTAGATTTTGTTTCACAATCCTCTCCAGGGTGCAGTCATCCCTGTTGCTTGTACACTTTTTCTACCACATCTCTTCCTTCCCTTCACCTCTCTATTAATGTGCTTGGACACACAGTTCTGTGAATACCCAGCATCTTTTGCAATGACTTTTTGTGTCTTGCCCTCCTTGTGCAAGGTGTCTGTGGTCGTCTTTTGGACAACTGTCAGCAGTCTTCCCTATGATTGTGTTGCCTACAGAACTAGACTGTGAGACCATTTAAAGGCCTCTGCAGGTGTTTTGAGTTAATTAGCTGATTAGAGTGTGGCACCAGGTGTCTTCGGTATTGGACCATTTCACAATATTGTAATTTTCTGAGGTTTTCATTAGTTGTCAGTTATAATCATCAAAATAAAAATAAGAAAATACTTGAAATATATCATTATGTGTGTAATGAATGAATATAATATACAAGTTTCACATTTTGAATGGAATTACTGAAAAAATAAACTTCATGATATTCTAATTAGATGACCATCACCTGTAAGTAACTATATGCAAAAGCTTTAAAAAAAAAAACTACCTTTACCCATACATTTATGCAGGAGAGTGCAGACTATCCGAAGAATTGGGTGTGTGAGGTAAGTGAGAAGTTCAAATGGGTTCATCTGTGCTTTAGGGAGTTCTGGAAGGTTTTTAATCTCTGGAGCCAGTGCACTCCCTTTAATATCAGACTATTTTCCAAATCTCAGGAATATCTTTTGCACATTCCTCTAAATCATTGCACAAAAGCACCTTAATGAGGTAATCATTACTTGTGATTCATGAAGGATGAACTAATCTATGTAACATGGCTCATATCGCTTGCGAAGGGACTGATGATCAAAGCCCTCGGACTCTGGCACAAACTTTTCTATCTTTTACTTTTTTTTATCTTTTGCACGCTCTAATGTGAAAAAAAAGCTGTGCATATATTTATTGTCTGTTGTGTGTACTCTAAGCCGGAAAGGAATTTTACCACAGTAACGTGGTGATAATAAAGATAATTATCTTTATTTATCATAAAGATATTATCTTTATGATAAATAAATATAAGCGTGGAATGGCATATAAATATTATTATTATTATAATTATGATAATATCTTGAATCTTGAAAAATAAGTTTGTCTCTGGCAAGCTTACACTGGTCCTTCCTCGTCTGTGCATCAAGCTGGCCAAAGTTCTAAAGCACTCCAAAATGCTTCTGACCTCATCTAGGGACAGAGCAAACCTGCATTTGTTACAATAATTATGTTACAAGACAGAAATATAAAATTTTGTGGAAATTCTGGTATTTTCAAACATACCACTGAAAAAAATAGTAAAAATAAATAGATTTATTACAGACTAACAAATTCAAGCAGAATAAACAAATATTTCCAATCCTATTTGATTTACAACAAAAAGCTTTTGAAACCAATACTTGCATTGAGTCTGTTAGAGTAGTCAGAAATGGCAATGTTGACAGCTTTCTGTGCATTCATCTGACCTCCCAAGAGCACAACAGTCTCAGCAGATAGAAAACTAAAGAACAATGAAACTTACTTACAAGCATGAAGTCTCACTTTTTGTCCTGCGTCCTGGGTGGCAGGGTAGCACTTCTTAATGTCAAAGAGAGCCCAACAGTTTTACTTTCACAAGTGGAGCGTCGCTGCTTTCGCTATAGTGCTCCGCTTGATATGTATGCAAAAAAACTTTATTAGATATTATTTTCGGATTTGGGAAACGCAAAGGTAAAAGAGAAAGAAGGGAAGAGAGAAAGATGAGGCAAAATGTTAAAAGGGAGAAAAGGTGACAACAATAGGTAGAGGAAAAAGAGAGTGCAAGACAATGTTCTTGGAGTTTGCTTCTACACCTGCAGGGAGAGATATAGAAAGAAAGAAACAAAACCAACAGAAAAAGTATCACAGGTGCAAACAACCAACGCCTTTGATAACATTACTGAAAAATATGCAGTATTATTTTAATACATGTATATAGTGACGGCCAAAGCTAACACCTGGATCCAAGCACCTGTAGGTGTTTGCGAGAGTGCACTTGTATATGTAACATTTATCCATAAGAGAAAGGCTCAATAGTGGTTGTGAGGAGCCAGCTACGCCTGAGTAGATCTAGCCATGGGTCCAGAAACCTGAGGCCCAAGTGCACAACACTCCCCAGCAGGGCCCAGACAGAGCCAGCGAGCTCAATCCCTACGAAGCAGCTGCCAGGACTTTGACAGCACAAACCTGAGCACCCAGCCACGGACAATAGCTTCTAACAATCCAGGACACCACCAGTGCACCAACTACAGGTTGCTGAAGCGAGCCACCAGAATTGACAAAGACTCCGGGATAGGTGTTGAGACGTTTTCAGAAAGAACTGAACGAAAGTCCGGTGGCCTCCGATTTAAGCCTGTTTGCTGTTGCGATAACCCGGATAACTGAGAATATACACAGGCATATTCAAGTAAATTTAACTGAGTAATCGTAAACTTTCTACCCACTAATGCTTATAAAAACACTAGCATTTACATCATAACAGATGGGCGAAGTATAGACACAAGTCCATCATTTGATGCTATACAAATATCATTAGTGACTTTCGCCATGGGCTGCACAGTGGCGCAGGGGGTAGCACTGTTGCCTTGCAGCAAGAAAGTGCATGGAGTTTGCATGTTCTCCCTGTGCATGCGTGGGTTCTCTCTGGGTACTCCGGCTTCCTCCCACAGTCCAAAAACATGACTGTTAGGTTAATTGGCCTCTCTAAATTCTCCTTAGGTGTGAGTGTGTGCGTGAATGGTTGTTTGTCCTGTTTGTCTCTGTGTTGCCCAGCGAGGTCTTCATTACTGGGATTGTTTTTTATAAAAGTAACCAGTATGGCACTTTAAGAATACTTTTGCACTTTGAACTTGCACTTTATTTACCGCAGCACTTTGAGCATCAATTTGCACAGCAATAACCATTTGCACACAAGAAGTTTTAGCTATTTATTGAATATTTATTGGATATTTTAATAATTAGCATGTAGCCTTTTGTTTCAGGCTCTGCACAGCTGCTCCTCATTAGGAAATGGGGTGGATGTCTGTGGAAAGAAGAATTGTTATTTGGAGCTAAGGTCTACTGTCCAGAAACTTACGCGAATGGTGGTGTAGAATCTGTGAGAAGTGCGAGAATAAACAAAGTGTTAGGATTTGGTGACTTACCTGTTTTTCTATGTCTTCTCCAGGGTGTTTGGACAAATGCTTCCCCGGGGGTCCAGACACCATTTATAGGTTCCGGGAGAGACCATGGAAAAAGAAGGGGGGAACTTTTGCACATTTGTTTTAAGGGGTTTTTAGGTGTGGGTTTAAAAAATAAAATATTTATAAAAACAGGTGAGAATGTGTATATGTGTATTTGTATTATGTAAATATGGTATTTTATAGGTAAAATCAGCAGTAAATTGTCTGGTGCAGAATGGTTTAGCCCTTAATCAGATGAGGGTATTTAAGGCAGTGATTGTGTCTTTAAACCATGTCGGTTGTTGGTTAGAAGATTGAATGCTGCTACCAACAAATAAATGTGTTACTGCTTCCGCTTCATCATCATTCCTGCTGAAACTCCAGCCTCAAAAGGCCACGAACCGACAGACAGACTGGTGACCTGTCCAAGGTGTACCCTGCCTCTCGCCTATTGACAGATGGAGATAGGCACCAGCACCCCTTGCGACCCCAACAGGGATAAGCGTATTGGAAAATGGATGGATGGACTTTCGCCACGGCTGTTTCTGCACTGCGATGAGCTCGGAAACCTGCCAGAACCTCTTTATCCAGGTTATTACTGTGTTAAATGCTGGCACAACTTTAGCCAAAAAAAGGAAGACTAGATATAGATTTGTAATTGGTTAGGGAGTCTGGATTATAACATAAAGGCCTCCTCTGACTGATCATCTTCTTTATCAGGGAAGTAATGTTGATGTACACTTTAAAGGCTAGAACAAAGGTTATCAACATAAACAATCAATCTGAGAGCTAATGTTGCTGCCCTCTGCTGTGCTCCTCTGTTATACTGAGGAAATTAGCAGTGGAGCTGGTTTTCAGAACTTCTTTCAGCAAAGTCTGTCAAAGATATACTGTAATAACATTTTCTTTAAGGTGAGATTGTCCCCCTCTGTAGTATTAACTCCTTAATGTTGTGGACAGATTTGAGCACCCTTTCAATCTTGGTGTATTGTCTGGGGTTTTGGTCTCTGGTAAAGTCTCTTCCGATAAATTGATGTAGGGGAGGGTGTTAGGAGTGATGGAGAATTTCCTTACATCTGGACAGTGGTCTGCTGCCTGGTGCTCAAATCTTCTGCTGCAGCAAATGCACCATCCATTCGGCCTTGATTAAATGGATGCGGTTCAGCTGTAGGTGTGTCAGACACAAGCCTGGTGAGCATGGAGGAGACCGCGCCAAGGAGACACAGTTGGATGTGTTTGGAAAAAGCCACTGACAGCAAAACCAAAAGAGGAAAACCCCATCTTTTAAGAAAATAAAAACTGAACTGGACAAAAAAAACATTGATGTCCAGCGAGGACCTAGATTGGACTGTTGGAGTAACTAGTGATGAAGCTACTCTCCAGCAGTCCAGGTAAGCTAACCTACCCATGTTTCTCATGCCGGCCTAAACCAGTCTGGCACCAGGAGGCCAGATGCACGTGGGCCTCCTGGGTCAAGATGATGATCAATGAAGATCATGTGCAAGGATGAGGTGGTTCAGAAATTAACTTGGTCTCAGGCCACCGTTGGCAATAGGGTTGATGGTGGATTTTATAATTGTATCATCAGACCAGGAGCATCATGTGTTGGACACTCAGGTGAAGAGAGGGCCGGAGCAGTGAACTGCTCGTCAATTGGCAGTCAGTCGGATCCACTTGTGGGGGAAGCTGCCAAACAGAACTGGTAAACCCTTAATGGGTGGTATGGGTGAGTTAGGAACATCTGGCGGAAGAACCAGTTTGGAGGATCTTCCCCTCACACCTCTGGAAGAGTTTCTCTCCTTTTCCAAGAGGAGTTGAGGACATACAATCTGTATGGCCACATTTCAGGCTTCGATTACTGATGCAATTTGCAGAAGCTGTGACCTGAAGGTCATTGATACCTGTTGCAGTGGTAACCAGAAGACTAGTTGATGGAGACCTGCAGAGATTGAATCCATTAAGCTGAAGAAGGAAGTCTTCAGGGCTCGGTTGACTCATGGGACTCCTGAAACAGCTGACAGGTATTGGATGGCCAGAGGGGCTGTGGTTGCTTAAGCAAAAACTACCAAGTTACTTGGAAGGTTGATTTAAAGCATCAGGTGGAGAAGAAAGAAAAGCTACAGGGTCTTGGAAAAGCACAAAAACGCGGATACACATTCTCTCAAGTTACAACCACATATTGCAATATATTTCTATGTGGAATTTATTTATTGGACAAACAAAAGGAAGTTTCTAATTGTGGATAACTGTGAAATATAAGAGAAAATATACATGTTTTTAACTGTTATTTTTTTACAGCTAAAAATTAGAGAAATTTGTTGCCGATTTGTATTCAGTGCTAGACAACTCTCATGCTCTCAGAAATCACCTGGTTTGTTAATAGTACACGTGGATGTAATGTAATTTTTGTATAAATACAGCTGTTCTGTTAAGGACATGTTGTTGTTGTTGTTATTTTAAAGAGAACAATGGTGAAAAGGCATCATGAAAAACAAGGAAAATAGCAGACATGCCAGGGATACAGTTGTGGGGAAATTTAAAGAAGGGTAAGGTTATAAAACAATTTCTCGGAACATCTCATGGAGCGTAGTCCACCAGGGTATAGCATGGGGGCAAACCTATCAACACATGGCTGTTCATCCAACTGACTGGCTGGACTTGAAGAGAAATATACACCAAGTTTTATTTTATACATACAAGAACAACATGTGGAGCTGAAAACTAATACCTCACATTATCCAGAACACACCATCCCCACAGTGAAACATAGTAGTGAGTGCATAATGCTGTGAGAATGTGTTTCTTCAGCAGGTAGTTGCTAGGAAGATGATTACAGAGTAATCCTGGAAGAAAAGCTGTTAGAGCGTGTTAAAGACTTTATACTTTGAGCAAGTTCAACTTCGATCAGGACAACAACCATAAACACACACCTAAATTCACATATAAACATGGTTCACATCAAAGAGTATACACGTATTTGAATGCCCCAGTCAAAGTGAAGAATGGAATTAATTGAAAATCTATGGCTAGACTTGAAAAGCGATGTTCACAGGTTTTTATTTGTAGAGAAGGTTGAAAACCCTGCATCCTTTACCCAACTTCCGGAACTTTTATGCAACACTAGGTGACAGCATCGAGCCGCAGCTAAGACAATTAAAAAGAAATAAAGAAAAAATGACAGGATAGATGTAACATGGATAAAAGTGGAAGAAATTATTATAGTGTGCAGAAATCTATTAATGCCAAGGGCGTGATTAGAAAGAATCGAAGAGAGGAGACTATTTTGACTAGGCTAAGATTTGATCATACTGGGTTAAATAAAACATTATTTGTATTAGGAAAAAGTAAAACAGATGAATGTTTAGAATGTAAAGTAACAGAAAATGTAGAACATATATTATTGCATTGTAGGAAATATGATGAAGAAGGGATAAGATTAAAACAAAAGAGAAGACAGATAGGAAGGGAATGGAATCTGAAAGGATTAATAGGAACAACAGGAGAGGGGAAGAGGGGATAAAGGAAATACAGAAAGCTGTTATACAGTATTTTATGGATATAGGAATATATTTTTTGCGTGTATGTATGTATATATATATATATATATATATATATATATATATATATATATATATATATATATATATATATATATATATATATATATATATTTACATACATACATACATTTGTTGCCACTTCAAATCATCAAAATTAAATGAAATAAACATTTGAATGCATCAGTCTGTGTGCAATGAATAAATATAATGTACAAGTTACACCTTTTGAATGCAATTACTGAAATAAATCAAGTTTTTCAAAATATTCTAATTTACTGGCTTTTACCTGTATATATATATATATATATATATATATATATATATATATATATATATATATATATATATATATATATAGAGAGAGAGAGAGAGAGAGAGAGAGAGAGAGAGAGAGAGATGGAGATACATAGATACACTGATACATTGATACATTATATAGATATATACACTCCTGATCAAAATCTTAAGACCAGTCAAAAATTTGCAAGAATTAGCATTTTGCACTATTGGATCTTAAGAAGGTTCTAAGTAGAGCTTCACAATGTTAAAAGGACAAATCAGTGCAAGAGACAAGAACATTTGAGCAGGGAATTGTCTGAAAACTGCATTTACACTCAAACATGATTTTTTCAGCTGATCAAAAGTTTAAGACCATAGTCTTTAAAAGCCAAAAGCTGTGCAAACATCTGGATTCCATGTCATTTTCTGTGAAGTCTTTACACTGTCAAGACCTCCTGATGGCAAAAGCAAAAAAGCTCACTGACTTTGAACGTGGTAGGATTGTTGAGCTGCATAAGCAAGGCCTCTCACAACGTGCCATCGCTGCTGAGGTTGGACGCAGTAAGACAGTCATTTTGCATTTTTTAAATGATCCTGAGGGTTATGGAACAAAAAAGTCAAGTGGTAGACCCCAAAAAATTTCACCAGCTCTGAGCCGCAGGATCCGATTGGCTGTCCGTCAACACACGGGACGATCCTCTACCCAAATTAAGGCCATTACTGGTGCTGACTGCAGCCCAATAACCATCAGACGGCATCTGCGAGAGAAGGGCTTCAGAAACAAAAAACGTCTTCAAAGGCCACGTCTTCTTCAACGCCACAGAATTGCCCGTTTGGACTTTGCAAGGATGCACCAAACATGGGACATTGAAAGGTGGAAGAAAGTTGTCTTCTCTGATGAGAAAAAATTTAACCTTGATGGTCCTGATGGCTTCCAACGTTACTGGCATGACAGGGAGATCCCACCTGAGATGTTTTCTACACGGCACAGTGGTGGGGGCGCCATCATGATTTGGGGTGCGTTTTCCTTCAATGGAACAATGGAGCTTCAGGTTGTGCAGGGGCGTCAAACAGCAGCTGGCTATGTGGAGATGTTGCAGCGGGCGTCCCTCATGACTGAGGGCCCTCGTCTGTGTGGTACTGATTGGGTTTTTCAACAGGACAATGCTGCAGTTCACAATGCCCGCCTGACAAAGGAGTTCTTCAAAGAGAATAACATCACTCTTTTGGACCATCCTGCATGTTCCCCGGATCTAAACCCAATTGAGAACATTTGGGGATGGCTGGCAAGGGAAGTTTACAAAAATGGACATCAGTTCCAGACAATGGATGCCCTTCGTGAAGCCATCTTCAACACTTGGAGCAACGTTCCCACTAGCCTCCTGGAAACACTGGCATCGAGCATGCCTAAACGATTGTTTGAAGTCATCAACAAGAATGGTGGAGCTACTCATTACTGAGTCCTTTTTTTTGACATTTTGATTTCTGTTTTGGGGGGTTTTCTGGTTTTTTTGAGCTATGGTCTTAAACTTTTGATCAGCTGAAAAAATCATGTTTGAGTATAAATGCAGTTTTCAGACAATTCCCTGCTCAAATGTTCTTGTCTCTTGCACTGATTTGTCCTTTTAACATTGTGAAGCTCTACTTAGAACCTTCTTAAGATCCAATAGTGCAAAATGCAAATTCTTGCAAATTTTTGACTGGTCTTAAGATTTTGATCAGGAGTGTATAGATATATAAAGTATTCATCACATTGATATGACTCGTGCTATATACACCGATATGGCAGGTGGCGGTATGCACCTAAAAGTCACGGTTGCAATCTGCCATTAAACAAAAAGAAGAAGAAAAAGAAGAAGAAGAAGAAGCATCGAGCCACCTGACGTTTATAGTAGACCCCGCATCGACCGCTCTCGCCTATAGGCGCTGACGAGATTTAGGGGCGCCATCTTGGGGCGGTCGACAACTCAGCTCTGTGTAATGTGTTAACCAGGTGCAGAATCAATTTTAGTCAACTATACTCGCTGATTACTGAACCAATTTTCACGTTGTTGTTTTCTGAAAACTTTAAAGCTATAGCTATTATAACAAGTGGTTCAGTGCATTTAAATGTTCTTAGTGTGGTTAAAAGTAATTGAATATTCTGACAGAATGTATGTATGCTGCAAAACACAGCCACTCATACACTTTAATAATTTTTTGTTATTACTATATACAAAAACACAGTTACAGAATACACAAACATACACACACACACACACACACACACACACACACACATACATACATACATACATACATATATATATATATATATATATATATATATATATATATATATATATATATATATATATATATATATATAACACCTTTCCTCTGAGTCCCTGTGTAGAGCTTCTAACTGGTGCTGATTGGAAGTGGAGGCAGCTGGCCAGACTGACGGCAGCAAGCTTCCTCACCTGACAGCGCAAGGCCAAGCTCCGCTCAAGCCCAAGCACCAGATGATCAACCCCAGCTGGGAGCAGATCAGATCAGACCAGCACGGAGGAGCTCAGCTCATTCTTTCTCTCTCTCTGCCACCTACTTCTCTCTTTCCCTCTCCTCTCCAACCACTTATGATTTTTGTTAAACAAATCCCATTTTAAGTTATCCCATGCGGGACTTCCCTTTGATTTGTTATGGTCCAAGAGCCAAGCCATAGCAAAAAAAAATCTATCTGTAGATTTAGCAAATAATATATATATATATATATATATATATATATATATATATATATATATATATATATATATATTATTCACCAATGTCTAAAGCTCTGATGCCTTCACGGAGCAGAAGTCACAAAAACTTGTACGTGTAGACCTGTATCTCTGCATCTAATATTAGAAAAATGACATTCTAATATAAACAATATCTTTTAATCTTACTTGTGAAAAGTTATCCCTCGAGCCCTGACGTCAATAGTCCGTCGATTTAAACAAAAATACGCCGCACAGTTCTGAGGCATCAATAGTGTGTTCAGCTTGAATCAGCAGGTTAGGGTAGCAGGTCGACCGCCCCAAGATGGCGGCCGTAATTCCTTCGCCGCGACAGTCAATGCGGGGTCTACTCTTATATTATGTCTATGTTTTTACCGACCACTAATAGCAGTTGAGAGGAAGCAGCTGTCAAACTGTACGGAAGTTATGGTTCCGTAGATGATGCCGAACAGCGCTTATGTGAACATTTCCCAGGTTTACAAGCTTGTCTTGCAGTGTTTAGCGAAGATACGTTATTAGTGCTGTGTAATATTAGATATTTGATATTGCAGAATACAAAATTGTTTGCAAATCGCTTCTCGCAGTTAACTCGCCTCTCGAGCTCATTGAAAGCAGCTCACGTGCGGAAAAAGACGTTCTGAAACCAGGCCTACGTTGATGCAGGAAGCTTTGAGAAGCTGATGGTCCCATCTTTAAGATGCCCTACCAATGCGTGGCCTACGGATGCGGCAAAACCGCCGAAGACGGGGTGACGTTGTTCAAATTCCCAAAGAAGCCAGATGAGTTTCGCAAGTGGGAAAAGCAGGTCCAGAGGACCCGTGGGAATTGGGTGGCCACCAGCTTCTCTCGCCTCTGCAGCGATCACTTTGGCAAAGAGTACTTTGAGATGACGCTGCCTACAGGGGCCCTGCTGCTGAGGCCGGGGGCAGCCCCCACCGTGTTCGTCCGACCACGCTGCTCCTCCTGCGGTGGAGTGGGCTGCAGAGAGTGCCTGTCTTCTACCCAGCACTGCACCTCAGGAGCAGAAACAGAGCGAAGGGATAGCGTAAGCTGCTCAATATGATGGTGGGGGGGTCTGTGCATGCCTCTAGTAGTTCAGTTATTATGTAAACATTTGTTTTATTGATATTTATTTTTTTGTAGGGAGAATGCAAAGAAAAAGAGGTTGGTAAGAAAATTGGTAAAGAAAAAGGTTTGCCTAAAGGAGGGAGGATGTCTAAGGATAAAGGGATGAATGCCAAACCACGTAAGGAACAGATATGGAAAACACCCAAGAAGGGACTGTGTGTTCCTTCAACATCTGTTGACGTTTTGCATAAAAGCGAAGCTCTAATCCGTTGTTGTTTTTACAGTGTTTTGTGAGATGTGTGGAACGCCTGGCAGTTTCAGCACCTTCTTTTCAAGATCAAAACGTTTCTGCAGCTTGTCCTGCTCGCGCTCCTTTTCATCAAACTCCAAGAGGTCCTCCATACTGGCACGTCTGAAGGTTAGAATTTAAATGTATTCTATCGGCGTATTCTGTATAGCTCTGTCTTTGGGGGAGTTTCCTACTTTTGAATTGTGTGTACAAACTTCAGGGGACATTTAAAATTCTTAATGCACACTTTGGTACAAAATTAGCCTTTACACATTCCCGAATAAGCCTCAACTTGAATTTATTGCAATTATTGCTCTAGGGCTTATTTTCAAAAGCCCAGATCTTATTTATGTGATTACTACTGTTATTATTATTTTACTTTTTGATATACTTGTGTATTTATCAATATTCTCCTTTATCATTCTTCCTGCTGCCCGTAACAGTTTATGGCTGTCCCTTTTATATGTATATTTATACTATCTACACATCTATTTATTAAAACAACATATGCTGCAGACTTCCCTAAAGTTACAAGGCTTATCTTTATATGTAAATAATGTTCTTTCATTCCCTTGATTTTTTTTTTTTTTTTTTTTTCCTTCTGCCGACGATTTTGATATTGTCACTCATAATCACCAATAACATTTGAAAAAGCAAATAAAAAAACTTGACTAAAATAGACCTAAGTCTGAAAACATGACGGTTTATGTGAAAAAAAATATATATATTTTGAATTTATCTATAAAAGAGAAAATGCAAGCATCTACATTTATTTTTACTTTATATGCATCTTTTTTTTTTAAAGCCGTGTTTACTTTACCATGCCTCCGTGCTCTGCTTTTGGTTTTAATTTCTAAACTAAAGGAAACCAAAACTCTGCAAGACAGCTTCATTGCTGTCTAGAGGAGAGTGGGAGGAGAGCTGTATGGGAAATTAAAAATTAAAATAAAATGGCTCATCATCATCAGAATGATTCAGTGAATCCTGGTTCAATGCAGATCTAAGTTTAAGAACCAAAGTTCATCTTAAAGAAAGTGGAATGAGGTTAAATTAGCTTAACTAATTCATAACAACATTTGGTATGTGTTTCAACCCATTCACAATGCAAATCCTGAGTTAAACAAGCATTATTTGATAAAATAACATTTTAAAGAATGATTTTCTCATTAAAATTTATAACTTAGGACGCTTGCTTTTATTAATGCGATTATACCTCTTGGAAGCAAGGGGTCGCTGTAGCGATCGGTCGCTAAATGGGTTAGTCCTAAAGTTATACAAAAACACCATTAAATCAACATTAATGTTCCATATTAATGTGGTAATAATGTACATAGAACTATCAAATGATGGTGGAGCAAAAAGAAACAAACCTTATGTTTAAAACGAACCGTAGTTGCGTGGTATTTTATCCGGAAGCTAATAGCATAATGCTACCGGACATGCAGCCTTAATTTAAAAGGCTTAAGGTCTGTCTTGGTCGTAATGAGCAGACAGGACAGTTACAGCGGGCGACTTCAGATCAGCGTTTCCGTCACGCAATGACGTCAGAGTTAAAAGCTGTCCGAAACTCCTTTCCTACCCACAATAGAGTTCTTACTGTTGACTTCATGCAAGGTCAAGGAACAGGAGCTAGGAGCTTCAGACACCCGTCACCGCACCAGATGTATCAGTACTGTGGTCAGAAGATGTCCTCCATCCATATTGATGGATCATGTTTATGCCAGTAATGACACAGGGAAACAAGAAGACTGTCATTCACACGACGTTTCTTTAAACTGATGAATTAACCGGAAAGATACAGTAAATGCAGTCCAATCCTGAGTATAGTTTAACCACTTTTTTTAAAACTACATGCTACAGGAAGCTTGAATGTGAAAAAAGTTACCACAATACACGGGAGGATAATTAAGTCTCCTTCACTCGAGGTAGACTTCATGGGGAAAGAAGGAACAAAAAAATACTACAAAAGACACCAGCCTTCTTAAATGTGTCATATCTGGTATCATGAAACTAGAGTCTTACATTTCTGACACTGTACTCCACATCCATTGCATATATGCTTACATTGCTTTTTTACTAAGTTGTTTTTCAATAAAATTATTCTAGTTGCAGACAAAAGGATACAATTCAGCTCTTTTTCTCTTAGCTGTATTGATTTTATGGTATGCAGAATGGTATTTTGATGTTACAGTGTAAATGTCTTGATCAAAGGCTATGCCATATGCAGAAAGAGTCCTACAACAGAAACAATCACTTTTATTTAACCCCATTTCCAGTTGTGAGGTAAAAAACAACAACCCTGCTCAGCCTGGCATGCTTCCCACTGAAACTTTTGCTATAACTTTGACAGGATTTGGCTAATTCTGGGTTTTCACAACAATTTTTATTCTGTTTTACACTGCTTATAAAAAAAATGGCGAAATTAAAATATTTTGCTATTTTCTTTGCTTAGTCACAAATAACAGCTGCAATAGTGGTTCCACTTGGTAAACATTATTTTGTCCTTTTTACACAGATGCCAAAAGTTTACATTCAGATTTCATAACTGGAGCTATTCTTGATGTATTATGCTGTGTGTTTTCAGGCGGACAATACTTATAAAACACCTTAAGTTCGTTTGAGTCTTCAAAGATTATTGGTCTGAGAGTTTATAGTGTTGTTGACGCAGCGAGCGGTAGGGGGCAGCACTCAGCTATGTAGGGCCCGCCGCTGCGGAAACAGTATGGCAAGAAGAAGATGAGCGCGCTGGACTTAAATGCTACTGTAACGAGGGGGGCAGTGTTTACATCTACGGTTTAAGCCTGCTGGTGGTCGTCTTCTCAGTCCCAGAGATGGCCAACTATTGCTGCGTGGCCTACTGCAACAGCAAGCGGTCTTCCACCATCTTTCATCGGTTTCCACTCGGCAATCCCGAGCTTTTGAGACAATGGCTGTTCATGCTGAACATGGACCCAAACACCCCGGACAGCGTTCTCGGCAAGATCTTCGTGTGCCAGGCACACTTTCACCCGGACGATTACAAAGAAATAAACCCCCACCTGAGCCGCCGACGCCGCCTCCTGAAAGCCACCGCGGTCCCGATGCACGCGACCTACGGACAGCTCTCCGCCGCAGGAGCGCCCACCGCCATTACGCACAGGCGCAGGGTGGTGAGTCCCGTAACTTCCTGCGGTCAACACGGGATGCTGGAAACAGCCGCTTTTTACTCTTAACCAGAGCTGCTCCACTCTTTTACGGAGGCCTAGATATCTAAATGGTCTGAATAAACTCTTATCAGATGAGATCCTATGCAATCCTAAAAGGTCGTTTGCCAATTTAGGATAAACGTAAGAGGAAAAGTTGACTATGGAAAGAGCTTCCAGACTTTATTCCTTTTTTTTTTTTTGTAAATCTTCTAAAACAGGGACATTTACATTTCCTTAAAGATCAAGTGTTTTCTTTTCTCTCATTGATTTCAAGAGGACGTATGCAAAGCAAAGTCAACTTTTTATACATTTTGTTGTGTACTTGTAGTCTCTAGGAGAGCAGAGAAGTTGAATGGTTTGTTCAGATGCTGCGTGTTTTACACAAGGTCATGGACTTTCAGTTTACTAATTTGGCAAATGCAGCATTTTAATTTTTGCAGTGACATTTTGTAGTCAAAGCTGAAGGATGCAGAGGCTACATGTGGATGAGTTTAAATGTTCGATTGTTCATTACACCGTCCCTCAGCATGCTACAAAAATGGCTGAAGTGAACGCTCTCCGACCTGGAGGGAGGGGCGAGAAGTGCTTCCTTTGCATTTAAAGGAGAAGTCTGGTCAGCAAGGAAGAATCAGTGGATCATTATCTATACCTAAAACTAATACGTTCGCGGTGATTTAATGAATTTAGCGATAGTTAGTAAAAAAAGTATTTATTTTGTCACTGAGGTTGGTAGCGGCCATTCATGACCGAATATGGTAGCGCATAGACATAATATAAGAGTAGACCCCGCATTGACTGTCGCGGCGAAGGAATTACGGCCGCCATCTTGGGGCGGTCAACCTGCTACCCTAACCTGCTGATTCAAGCTGAACACACTATTGATGCCTCAGAACTGTGCGGCGTATTTTTGTTTAAATCGACGGACTATTGACGTCAGGGCTCGAGGGATAACTTTTCACAAGTAAGATTAAAAGATATTGTTTATATTAGAATGTCATTTTTCTAATATTAGATAAAGAGATACAGGTCTACACGTACAAGTTTTTGTGACTCCTGCTCCGTGAAGGCATCAGAGCTTTAGACATTGGTGAATAATATATATATATATATATATATATATATATATATATATATATATATATATATATATATATATATATATATATATATTTGCTAATGTCTACCAAAGTTCTGATGCCTTCACAGAGCAGCTGCAATACATATCTATCTATCTATCTATCTACAGATAGATTTTTTTTGCTATGGCTTGGCTCTTGGACCATAACAAATCAAAGGGAAGTCCCACATGGGATAACTTAAAATGGGATTTGTTTAACAAAAATCATAAGTGGTTGGAGAGGAGAGGGAAAGAGAGAAGTAGGTGGCAGAGAGAGAGAAAGAATGAGCTGAGCTCCTCCGAGCTGGTCTGATCTGATCTGCTCCCAGCTGGGGTTGATCATCTGGTGCTTGGGCTGGAGCGGAGCTTGGGCTTGCGCTGTCAGGTGAGGAAGCTTGCTGCCGTCAGTCTGGCCAGCTGCCTCCACTTCCAATCAGCACCAGTTAGAAGCTCTACACAGGGACTCAGAGGAAAGGTGTTATATATATATATATGTGTGTATGTTTGTGTATTCTGTAACTGTTTTTGTATATAGTAATAACAAAAAATGATTAAAGTGTATGAGTGGCTGTGTTTTGCAGCATACATAAATTCTGTCAGAATATTCAATTACTTTTAACCACACTAAGAACATTTAAATGCACTGAACCACTTGTTATAATAGCTATAGCTTTAAAGTTTTCAGAAAACAACAACGTGAAAATTGGTTCAGTAATCAGCGAGTATAGTTGACTAAAATTGATTCTGCACCTGGTTAACACATTACACAGAGCTGAGTTGTCGACCGCCCCAAGATGGCGCCCCTAAATCTCGTCATATATATACATCTCAAACTGTACGATCAACAACAATTATTTCGGATTTCGAGAGGACTTCACCATTGAAATTCGCGAGAGCAATTGTTAAAGCAACAATGCCTACGTGCATGGCAGTTGGATGTTGCAATACATCGGGTAAAAGTGGAAAAAACATTAATTATTTCACTTTTCCAAATCATGATCCACCACGGGTTCGTCCTTGGATTGCCAACTTGAAGCGGGAGGATTTGCCATTAGTCCGTGGGCCAGAATCTGTAGGATGACTTTTTGTATGAACTGTCAGGGGGCAACTTTCTTCCACCGGGATAAGTTGCTACACATAGCAGTGATCTCAAAACACCAATGTTCCCACGTTTTCACTTGCACATTAATAAGTTATTGCTGATAAAAAATCTAAACTGTTGCGCTCCGGTCCAAGAGGTCACGTGATTCGAGTTTTGCTGCTCAGCCAATCAGATCGCTGTATTGTCAGCTGTGCGAGTTCAACCAGTTCATCATGGCTGCGCCCGTAAAGGGTTGTAAGCATCTGTTTCCAGACGAAGAAAGCCCAATAATAGCATTTTCTGGCGCCAGTTGGCAAAGATCTTTATGGCAAGGAAAAAGAAATAGCCCAGTCCATCCACCATTCATTTTCTAACACGAACCTGCTGGGTTCGTGAGGGGTTCCGGTGCCGATCTCCAGCTGTCAATGGGCGAGTGGCGGGGTTCAACCTGGACAGGTCGCCAGTCCATCGCATGGCAGACATAGCCCAGACTTTTGCCCAATTTACTGTGATATCACCAAGACCTGCTGCGCTAGGATACCACAGGTGTCGTTGTGCCAAATGACTTATCCCCGCCAGAATTTGTATCCCCTGCGTCGGGAGAGTGTTTGAAATCAATAAAACTTTTAACCTCCAGCTTTGTGAAGTCTAGATATTTTTAAACATCACGTTCTAATAAAATGAAATTGATTTTTTTTAAACTCCTAATACATTGTTCTATTTTTAAAAGCGACATATCTCGTTTTCTTAATATGGTTAATATCTCTATATGGTTCTTGGTTGAATTAAAATCTTATTAAATCTGATCATTTTGGCTGTACCTTTATTCAGTGTTCATTTGATCACACGTGAAATCCGCTTTATATGATCCATTCATGCAGGTCTAGCTACCAAAAAATAAAAATAAAAAAGACTAACAATTAGACAGCTGTGATGGACTCAGGAAGGTGGATTTTTGGTTTCAGCAGACAGACAATGCGACAATCTAATAACATAAAGCTAATATTTTCGTGACACATCTGGAAATGACCACAGAGCCGTTTTCTTTCTCATAACGTGTTATGTTGAGTGATCAATCGAGTTTTAACTGACATAGCAATCCTTTATGATAGCACTAACAAGTGTTATATTTTAATTTTTTTCACACCAACTGAACCATAATGTAACGACACCATTGCTATATTTCATTAAGAAAGGTAAAACATCTTCATTTCCACGCCTAATAGGTTGGAGATGAGGCGGAGTTGACTGGATTCATTCTTCCAGCTGAATGCGCTCTCGGCGCAGGGGATACAAATTCTGGCGGGAATAAGTCATTTGGCACAACAACACCTGTCACCTGTGGTATCCTAGTGCAGCAGGTCTTGGTGATATCACCGTAAATTGGGCAAAAGTCTGGGCTATTTCTGCCATGCGATGGACTGGCGACCTGTCCAGGTTGAACCCCGCCACTCGCCCATTGACAGCTGGAGATCGGCACCGGCACCCCTCACGAACCCAGCAGGGATAAAGGTGTTAGAAAATGAATGATGGATGGACTGGGCTATTTCTTTTTCCTTGCCATAAAGATCTTTGCCAACTGGCGCCAGAAAATGCTATTATTGGGCTTTCTTCATCTGGAAACAAATGTTTACAGCCCTTTACGGGCGCAGCCATGATGAACTGGTTGAACTTGCTCAGTTGACAATACAGCGATCTGATTGGCTGAGCAGCAAAACTCGAATCACGTGACCTCTTGGACCGGAGCACAACAGTTTAGATTTTTTATCAGCAATAACTTATTAATGTGCAAGTGAAAACGTGGGAACATTGGTGTTTTGAGATCACTGCTATGTGTAGCAACTTATCCCGGTGGAAGAAAGTTGCCCCCTGACAGTTCATACAAAAGTTCTTAAGGAGACGTCTTACAGATTCTGGCCCACGGACTACATCGGACTTCTGGCCAGAGAAAAAACACGTCATCTGTAGCCAACATTTCGAAGAAGAATGTCTTCAAGATGACATGAGAGCGAGGATTTTTGGCAGGTTTTTCTTTCGTATAATGTAGAATTTGTGATTGATGGATAGGTCGACCAACTGCGTTGTAAACAAAACATCATGGCCGGTGTCGTGCCAAACGAGTTATCCCCACCAGAATCAGGCATAGAGAAGCAGCATTTAGTTCCTATGCTCCACTTATCTGGAACAAACTTCCAGAAAACTAAAAGTGCGGCAAGCCTGAGTTCCTTTAAATCAAGATTAAAAACACATTTGTTTAGGACTGCCTTTGACTAGTTAAACTGTTTTACTGAAACATCATTGGTTCAAGTTTGTCATCCAACAGTTTTTAATATTTGCTTTTAGTTTCCATTTTCGCATGTTTTATTTTTTTTAATTTTTCTGCATTTATTTATTTATTTATTCTTACTTCTTACTTGCTTTTATTCTTTATTTTCCTATATTTTAATCATGTATAGCTCACTGAAATGTGCTCTACAATTAAATTTGCCTTGCCTGTCACTTAATAACACATTTTTTTGTTATTTTTGCTTGTTATAAAATTTGCCAACTTCAAAAACAACTTCCTATCCAGATATTCTTAAAATAAATATAAAAAAGGCGCTTCCGATGTTTTCGACGTTTTCTGTGACCTCTGTAGTGCTGCCGAGGATAAATTGCATAGAGCCGTTCAACAGTTTCAACGAGCGGATGCGTGAAGACACAACATGGTTCAGTGTTTGAATGAATCGTTGGAACCAACCACAAAGTTGAATTTGTCCACTTCCCGAATGATTTAAAAAAAAAAACGCTCCGTTGTGAAAATTGCTATCCAAACTCTTGTCACAGTCTTTTGTGGTGATCACTTAAAGAGGAGACATTCAAGTACAAGCCAGCATTGATGCGGTCAATTGGCTACACGCCACAGAGGCGGGGTCTTTCGCCAGAAGCCGTCCTGACGAGTTTTATATTTGAAACGGCAGATGGAATGGAGGGCGTTGCCGTGGCAACAAAAGGCATTACTTTATATACTCTTAAAAGGTTTCTTCTATATACACTATTAAATTGGGACAGTTACTTTTTCTTTTGTTTGAATAATTTTTTTTATGCTTTCATCTCTTCAGGGACGACCTCCCTCAAAAAAAGCTACTGTGCTGAACAAGGTGATGAAAGTCTCATCTGCAGCTACAGGAGTGGAAGGTAATGACACCGATACAAACACCGTGTTCACGAGGGGCAAAACTAACAACTTGGAACGTAGGACAATATAAGTCATACATCTCAAAAAAGGTTGCAAATAATAATTATAAAAATGATTGAATTATAAAAATGTATTTATTAGATTTTGAGATAAAATGGGTTACTTTTGCATAACTTAGCTCCATTTGTATTAATGGTAGTGATCACTTGTATGAAACAAAAAGGTTCGTAGTTATTTGCCATCTTCAACATAAACATCTCCCATATTAGATGCTTTTATTGATTACAAAAAAATTGTGATCTGTTCATTCTGCAGCTCCTGCGGTGTTTGACTGGGGCTCCTATCTGAAGACTGAAGCATCTGTGGCTGCGTCCGTCTCTTGCTTTGCACATGTGAGTTTAGTCTGTCTTGCTAGTTGCATATATTATGCCTCTTTATTTAAACAAATTTATTAAATACAAAGAATGGCTTGAAATTGAACATCTTTAGATATGACAGCTGTGTAGTTGCAGTGAAGAGAAAATAAAATAGAAATAGGATGTGAATAGTTAAAATCTTAAATTGGGCATAAGATTGACGATGGGAAAGAAACCACTTGAGCTCCTTTTCTCTGCAGGCTCCCCTGAGCTCTGAGTGGGATGACGTCGTCGTTGGGATGAAGGTGGAGGTCCTCAACACAAACGCTGTTCTTTCCAGTAAAGTCTACTGGATTGCTACTGTTATTCAGGTTGCAGGTTTGCAAATCGTTCTGCTTACGGTTCCTTTTAAGCATTAATGTGCCATAAACCATGAGATTTGTGTATTTTTAATATTAAAACTTGCTCTACATCATTGTTGTTCCTGCGCAACTAAAGCGCAACTTAATGGTGTCTAGTCACGTATTTCGACCACAAAAAGAAAACACACAACCCATATATTCATCTTCAAATAAAACACCATACGCCAAGTGTTCGTCCAGATAGTGTTGTCATTTTTGAGCCTGAAAAGAACTTTGCAAGGGGCACGATCAACATAAACGCTTTTGTGTGCAATCTGCTGGCAGTGCTGTGGAACTATCAGGAAGTGGGATAACCACAATTGACGCAGCTACTGTAAAGGCTACTTTATGCTTGACGCAGGTGTTGTGACATGCAGGCACAACATCTGCAGCATTTATGCTCCGTGCGACTCTTTCTCCAAATTGGCAGTATTCTCCTAGACTCTAGAGGGCAGTGTTGCGCTCCGACGGCAAGCGTACTACACCCCACAACACATAGAAAACATTTCCAACATTTAAGCCTCTTCTTCCAAAAGGGGACGGTGATTTCTGTCCAGGAATTGTTAACACGTTATTGATCATGGTAATCTTTTCGTTTCGACTCATACAGATGTCTATATTTACGAACCTCCGGCAAGAACCTACACCATTTTCCCGTGCGGGACTGTCCACATAGTTAGAAATCTTCCACGTGCACGGAGCGGAAACTTTAGGCCGCGTGGAAGCCAAAATGACGTCATTTGGCCGTGCAGACCTCGCGGATGTGTCCAGCATAAAGCAAGCTTAACAGCCTCCTGGCTCTCAGATACAGATTACATTAACTAAGCTAATTTGGCTAGTGCTACAGTAAATATAGTGCTACAGTAAATATAGTGCTACAGTAAATATCACTGATATTTATCTTGGTATTGTATGATCATTGTGTATGTATATCTAAACTTGGGGCTAGATCCCAGTAACCTGACCCTAGCCAGATGTATTTCGCTCCGCCTAGCTCCACTCACATCCATCTGGGACATCTCCATAGGAATGGCCTTTATTGAAGGCTGGGCCTTATCAAAAATCCTTGTATATCGTTGGAAAAGCCACTTGGCTGTCATCTTGTCATCTTTATCGACGTGCTATTTCAACCACTCACAACGAAGCCAACCCGTGACGCTGTGAGAGCGACGCAGGAAAAAACAAAACTTATTTTTTTTTTTATGTGTTTGCGGCTCTAATGGCACGCGTTTTATTGACAGTGAGCTGAAGAGGGGGAAAGACAGGCAGCAAAGCGCCGCGGGTCGGAGTCGATCCCGGGCTGACCGCGTCGAGGACTAAAGGCCTCCTAACATGGTTCGCGCTAGGGCTGGGCGATATAGAAAAAAAGCTTATCGATAAAAAAAAATGCATATTGATCGATATCGATAATTATTGAAAATATTTAAAACCATATTTTATGTGCAGCTCTGCCTGGGCATTTTATGATATTGCTAAATTATTTAATTTTAATAAAGAACACAAACACAGAATTCCAATTAAATCTTTATTTAACCAACTTTTTTAACCATAACAGCATTTTTTTTAAGAAAAATAACTTAAGAGACCTGAGTTATGTTATTAAATAAAGACTTTATTATTAAAGACCAAAATAAATATACCAACTAAATAAATAAATACATAAAATAGCCTATTTAGGTGGGAATAGTACAGTAGTTACTTCTCAGGTTTCATAATTGAGAGGCTGACGCAGGTCCGAGGTTGTGGCGTGTAAGGACACAGGCTGCAGCTCATTTTGCACTGATTCACGGCACTCGTTGCACAATTTAGGGAGCGCTGTTAGAGAAAAACTTGCGTCCCGGAACTTTATATCGCAGACTTTATACCTCGCGGAGTAGCGAGTAGTTGTTTGAAGCCAGGTTTTTTAACTGCAGACAACAGTAGCATGCCTGCGGTGTCGCGCGGAGCTGCACAGCCCGCGCAGCAGTGCGTGCGGAGTGAGCGGCTTGCGTGATGAAACAAGTTGGTTGCGTTACCAGACTTTGTTTTTACTGGTTGCTTGCAAGTTATACAAATCACTGTGGTTTATTTCTGTCAGGCTGGCGAACTAGTAAAACCCCGTTGTGGGACCGTTTCCTCCGCCGCTCCTTGCTGCGACATATCCACGTGCTCTGTGTTGTGGTTTGAGAGGGCGGCGCTTTGTGACGACGTGCCTGGGTCCGCGATTACGATTGGTCGAGAGGAAGTAGTGAACTAATATGATAGGCCGGAAGGAAGGAAAACTGTTTCTATCGAACTATTATCGACCCTATTTTTTCCTATCGCGCCACACGTCTATCGATCGATATATATTGTTATTGAATTATCGTCCAGCCCTAGTTCGCGCTAACCGCTCCGCCACGGGCGCGCCCAGGAAAACAAAACTTGCCAAATCCGGTCGGGAGAAGGGCGAAAACATCGTTTCCACCAACAAAAGCCTTCAGAGCCGTTCTCTGATGTTCTTTTAATGAAACAATATTAGGTAGATTGGACAACACGGAAGAAATAGCAGCATCAATGTTAACGCTTGCTTCCTCGATGCGAGCCGCCTTTGTCTGAATCAAAACAGTCTGACGTCACGGTCGCTTCTCCACTACGTCACATCTATGAAACTCCAGCCCTGCGTCCTGATTGGCTGGACAATAAAATTGGTTGGAGAAATCACTCTCTATGGGAGAGGTCCCAGATGGATGTGAGTGAAGCTAGGCGGAGCGATATCAATCTGACTAGGGTAAGGTTAAGATCCCAGGGCTTTGTTGCGAGGCGACCAATCCATCGTGAAGGCAGTAACGTTATCACTATTGGCGACTATTTTTAATGACATTCTGATGCGTTCCAATGCAACTAATGCTGAAGATTTCAATATACTGTAGGGGACAACAGTATATTGAAAAGGGTAGAGTGCCTTCTCCGGGTCGGGGAGGATGTCCTGGTGGAGGAGTTAAAGTATCTTGGTGGCTGATTTTGTTCACGAATGAGGGAAAGATGGAACAGGAGATTGATTGGCAGATTGGTGCTGCGTCTGCAGTCAAGCGGGCGCTGTACTGGTCCGTTGTGGTGAAGAGAGAACTTCACCACAACGGAGGAGCTGGCCCAAGTGGCTGGGGAGAGGGAAATCTAGCCCTCCCTACTAAGGCTGCTACCCAGTGACCTGCATCCGGATAAGTGGAAGAAGATGGATGGATGTAGGGGACTATGCAGGCAGAGCGAGTGTTTACCATGTAGATGTTTAGCATAGCGTATCTACGCTAACCACAGCAGAGACATCCTAGATACTGAACAGAATAGTTACCGGAATAAAAGTGACCGGAGCAGATTCTTGCCATTTTCGATGGGTGATCTTTGCAGTCGGTGTTTCCAAGCTAGACTGTCGTTCAGCACTCCACTCCTCCATTTGTTGCCCTTTTGTACTTCAGGGTTTTAGTGAGAACTGTGCTTTGCCGACGGTTGCATCTGACAGTTGGAAATTCCTTTCACCCAACATGAAATAACCATTGTATGCTTTGCAAAACATAAAGATAAAATAAATACCCCTTGGGAGTCAAACTTACTCAGCTGTTTTTGCCTACCAACATGGCAGGTAGTGACAAAGTGACCAGGTGGGTGATGTCGCATAGGAACTGTCGTACAATCTGGTGCTTGACTAATTCACTCTAAAAAATTATATATACCGCTCAAAAAATATAAAGGGAACACTAAAATAACACATCATAGATCTGAATGAATGAAATATTCTTATTAGATACTTTGTTTACATAGTTGTGCTGACAACAAAGTCACACAAAAATGATCAATTAAATCAGATTTATTAACCCATGGAGGTCTGGATTTGGAGCCACACTCAAAATTAAAGTGGAAAAACACTACAGGTGGATCCAACTTTGATGTAATGGCCTTAAAACAAGTCAAGATGAGGCTCAGTAGCGCTTGTAGCCTCCACGTGCCTGTAGGACCTCCAACGCCTGGGCAACTCCTGGACTGTACAAGAGGACTCCACATGTGGCACCACCACAGACATGGTGGTGCAACGTGGCGTTGGTGGATAGAGAGACATGATGTGCTCAATTGGATTCATGTCTGGGGATGTGGCGGGCCAGTCCATAGCACCAATACCTTCATCTTGCAGGAACTGCTGACACTCTCCAGCCACATGAGGTCTAGTATTGTCTTGCATTAGAAGGAACCCAGAGCCAACCGCACCACCATAAGGTCTCACAATGCGGAACAACAATAATGACTCTTGATTCTTGAAAAGTTAGTTTAGAGCCCTGCTCCTCTCTCCCATACAGTACCTTTACTCAGACTTTGTCAGCAAATTAAAACTTAAAGCTTAATCAACAAATTATTACCTTCAGAATGAAATTGTATTCTGATTGACAGGGTTGGTTTATGATCTTATGTGTTGAGATCAGCGTCCATCTAAAGTTCTGATTAACTCATGAATTTACGGCACATGCATGTGGATGATGGAGCCGCAGCGCTGTGCAGCACAGAACATTTTGGGATGATCATCATTTCCTCCCTCTCTCAACAGCACCAGAACTCAGAACCAACACCCCTCTGCACTTGTTTTTGTTTTTTTCTGCAAGAAGTACAAAACTTGTGCAGCTGTTTTATGGAAATTCATCAACTCCGCTAAAGTCAGAGTTTCTACTTTGAATAAATCTTGGTGCGAAGAAACGCACGTCATGATCTGATTATTTGATTTTGAGCCCATATAAACGGTGCTTTCGGAGTACTTTCCTTTTAATCGGAACACATTTCAATCCAATGAGAGAAAATTGTGCATGTAAACGAGCTCCTGTCATTAACCAGCTAACAAGCTAACAGCTGCATTAGATGAGCTACCAGACTGACGTCAATGCGGCACCCTGAAGCACGACTTTGGCTGCGCAGCACTCCACTCACCACCCTGAGCCAAGCGCTGTCCACGTTTCCTCACTTTGAAACGGAACAAATGTAAAATATTGTAACAACTTATCCTGCTGTTGAGCTCCCATCGCCCTGATCGATGACTGTCACTATAGAGCTCTCATGCCGTGTCAAATCTCGCATGTTACTTTTGGTTTTGTGAAGTGCGAGGTGCTCCCTATCGATGACTTAGTTCCAGCCGTTTTCTCTGTGTCATCATTAGTAGAACTTACTACAAACAGCAGTATTTGAAAATACCGCCTCCGGTTCTCTGCGTTCGACTTGCTCTGCAGCCAATCAGCGTTGACGGTGCCCTGCAGGGGAGCTAAACGGATCACCTGCATGAAGAGGGACTCGTTAATCATGCGACACAATGAATCGAGGATGAAATTTGTTGCCGACGCTTTTAGTTGTCGATTGTTTGTTGTTTTTTTCTATCAACTTGATCGATGTAGCCTTAGATGTAATTTTACGTTGAAGGCTTGTGCTTTAAACTCTGCCCTCCTCTTGTCTGCAGGCTACAAAGCTCTGCTCAGGTATGAAGGCTACCAACATGACGGCAGCCAGGATTTCTGGTGCAGCCTAGTTTCAGGAGACCTGAACCCGATCGGGTGGTGCTCTATGACGAGCAAGCTGCTGGTGCCGCCACAAGGTGAGCTTTGCCATCCGAAAACAAAGCATGCAAAATATGCTTTTCTTTGTGTTCTTTCGGTTATGGCTATAATGTCTGAAACGCTGTGGAAATAAGAATTTCCGTGCTAAACGGGTGCATGTTCACAGGCGTGAAAAGCATCTCAGACTGGAAACTGTATCTGATGAAGAAGCTGGTGGGTGCCACCACCCTACCTGTTGACTTCTATGTGAAGGTAAATGTATCGTTGTTTTGACATGACGCAGTAGCCCTTTTTCTTGCTCATGAAGGGTGACTTAGTTTAGCACCTAACCCAAAATCTCTGGATATTTTTCATCCTCCTGGTGTCATCTTCCTCAGCTGGCAGAGAGTATGAAGAACCCTTTCAAAGTAGGTATGCACTTGGAGGTGGTGGATCCCAAACACGTGAGTCAGACGCGCGTGGCCGTCGTCGACTCCATTGTTGGCGGCCGTCTCCGGCTGGTGTTTGCCGACCAAAGCGACATCCCTGAGAATGTGGTCCTTGACTTTTGGTGCCACATGTGGAGTCCTCTTGTACACCCACTGGGCTGGTCAAAATCAGTGGGTCATGCTATTAAGGCGCCTGGTGAGTTTAAAACAGGAAAACGTGGGGTTTAGGACAGCGGGGGCTCGCTGTGATTTTCTCTCTTGCTGTTTTTTGTACTAAGCTGTAAATGACGTGTTGAGTTTGCTTTAAAATGTGTGTATTTTGGTTAAAATGGTCAGCTGCATTTGGTCAGACTGATAAATTGTTGTACAGCAGTGCTAAGGCTAATGGGATATTAAATCTTGACCCTTTTGCATTTGAACATTCAGATTACTAGCCTTCTTGGCTTAATAATGTCCTGAGTTAGTAAATCTCATCATCTGTACACACCCACCAGTGTATGCTATGGGTCTCTGCAGATGTCCGTCTGAAGCCCAGATTATCACATTGCTCATGTGCACTGGCAGGGACAATAACGCTTTGAGTCAGAGGTTGGCCCTTAGGTGGAGAAAATAATGACCAGATCGAATGAGGAAAAAGGATGTTATTTATCGTACTGTTGACCAACACGTTATGCTTGATAGGCTGAATTATGGATGGTTGTCATAATCTTATTAGCATTATATTCTGTTAGGCCTCTCTGGGTTGCTTTTGCTTTAAGGTCACAGTATGAAGATTTAAAACTTGCAAAAAGTGTCGCTGTTTACGACGTGCTAAGATAACAAGTGTTTTGTTGCTGTAGTTGATAACATTTAATTCTAAATTGCTTCATTTCAAACCGTAGTTGATCCAATTTGAGAATTTCTGTCCTTTTTCTATGAGGTTTGCTACAACTTATGCCGCCTGGAGGTAAAATCCTGACTGCTGGTGTTTCTTTAAAAAAATCTTTTAGGAATTTCTAAATGGTTCTTGTAAATTTTCTTCTGGCATTTAGGTTTGTCATTAAATGAGTAGTTTATTCAAAACCTCAGAATTCCTTCTGTTCTGAGTAAAATCGGTTTGGTTTCTAAATGTGGGCAAATCCTCAAGTACTGGATGTGAACTGGACCTGTTTTTCCCGTGAAGTGCCTTCAGGTGATAATTGCTGTGAACTGGTAACGTATAAATGATCTGAGGTGAATTTAAAAAAAAAAAAACTGATCCTACCATGAAAAAATTAAAATAACGTAGCATGTTTTAGTTTGATTCAATAAGACAGGAAAAGTAACGGCTGGCTCTAGAATCTGCTGAATGATTGTAGCGGGGGTTTTTTGTTTTGTGTTTTTGGCAAAAATTCTCCATTTTCATTATCACTTTGTTGTGTATATAAAGTTAGAACAAAAAAGAAATCTACGGTCCCATAGTTGAGTTATATCTAAGCGTTTCTGTGGCTGGATAAAAAGTCAACATTTATTAACTAATTTTTATTGTTCATAGGAAACAATCTGGAAGCTTCAGCCAACATGAAGGGTAACGGTGAAGGCACATTCCAGGTGTTTAAAAAGGTAAGATGTATGAAAAGGTTTTCACCTGAAGAAACAGTTCCTCACAACAGTATAGCGTCCCTTTTTTTACATGTTGGCAGTCTTGCTGCCACAGATTCAGTGTAATTCATTGGGATTTCATCTGATATACTAATAAAGTGGAAAGGATGATTAAAAAGTAGATAAAACATTTGATGATAAAAACTTTTCACAAATAAAAACTTAGAGTGGCTAGTATTTGCATGGAGTACCTGCCAGCACTTTTTTAGAACCACCTTTCACTATTTGTGAACTTTGGGTTATGTTTGAACCAGCTTTGCACATCTAGAGACTGCAGTTGTTGACCTACTTCAATGCCAGATGGTCATTGGGGTCCGTATGATAAAATCTAAACTAGACCTGAAAAACACATTCCCTCTATGGTGATGGCAGGATCATGGTGTGCTGATGCTTTACTTTGGCAGGGACAGTTTTCTTAGTTAATGGGAAGATGGATCTATTAATGGTAACACAATTAACACTAATAATCTCGCTTTAAAATAGTATCAGTTTTTACACATGTAAGGCTGAAAGATTCTCCTAAAGACTCGTGGCTGGAATTGCAGTGAAAGTTGGTTAAACAAAGCGCACTATTCTGCTGATTTTTATCTACAAAGCATTTTAAAACCTGTGTTTTCATTCCCCTTAAGAACTGTTCACTACTTTGTGTTGATCTATTACATCAAATCCCAGTAAGATCCATTAACTGACGTTTAATGTCACAAAATGTTTGTAGTGACTGGTCATGCATTCTTCAGTGTTGATGTACATTCTGCTTCAACTCCCCACTAGTTGGTAGTGTTTTATTTATTTATTTTTGTTGTTTTTCAGGCTCTCTTAATTGATGTTATAAAAATGGATTTGCTTGCTTGAATAATTGCAGCTCTTAGAGTTTCAGATTGTCAGAAAACACATTGTTTCTTTACCTTCAACATATCACTCCTTGTTCTTAAAGTGGACAATTTTTTCTGGGACAGACAGTAAGAAACGCCCAAGTCCCTTTTTGAATAACTGCGCATGCACAAGACCATTTTACCTGCTCTTCCACTCCTCGGGAGATTGTGTGTAAAATTCCCAAATCCACCCTGATCTTATTTCTTTCTACTGAAGCCTTCTTCATCTTCTCATAAACTTTTAATTGAATTCAATTCAATTTTATTTATATAGCGCCAATTCATGAAACATGTCATCTCAAGGCACTTTACAAAGTCAAATTCAATCATATTATACAGATTTGGTCAGATTATACAGATTGGTCAAAAATGTCCTATATAAGGGAACCAGTTGATTGCATCAAAGTCCCGACAAGCAGCATTCACTCCTGGAGAAGCGTAGAGCCACAGGGAGAGTCGTCTGCATTGTCCATGGCTTTGCAGCAATCCCTCATACTGAGCAAGCATTAAGCGACAGTGGGAAGAAAAACTCCCCATTAACGGGAAGGAAAAACCTCCAGCAGAACCAGGCTCAGTATGAACGGTCATCTGCCTCGACCGACTGGGGGTTACAGAAGACAGAGCAGAGACACAACAAGACAGACAAAAAGCACAGAAGCACACATTGATCCAGTAATCTGTTCTACATTAGATGGTAATAGTGGGTGATCTGTCTTCCCTGGATGATGTCACAGCTAACAGAACGCCAGACCAGGTGTACCTACTATGAAGAAAAAAAGAGAGAGAGCAAAAAGTTAAAAGCTGAAATGACAACAGTCATTTCAATGTAATGCAATGCAAAACTGGAGAACAGTAGAAATCAGTAGAGTGGGAAAAATAGGCCCTCATGCCACTCTAACTATAAGCTTTGTCAAAAAGGAAAGTTTTAAGATTAGTCTTAAAAGTAGACAGGGTGTCTGCCTTACGGACCAAAAGTGGGAGTTGGTTCCACAGGAGAGGAGCCTGATAGCTAAAGGATCTGCCTCCCATTCTACTTTTAGAGACTAGGAAGACAGACAGTTTGCGTCTTGCAACTCTCCGCTATTTTCTGTCTTCTAAGTATACGGTGAGAGCAGTGCAGCTACAATGAACGGCTGAAGCCGAAGCTAACTGGATATGTAAACACTAGAAATGTGCAGCAAGAGAAAATTAGCCAGGAACCAACGCATCACAATGATTGGCATGTGGGACAGCCAATAGATGAGATGATCGCCCCCCCCCCCCCCCCCCTGAAAACTCGAAGCCGAGGAAGATTGTTCGCTATACCTTTTTAACTTCTGCGGATACAAAATGTTGTGACAGGTTGTTGATGTTGAGTTGTTGTGTGTGCCCCACAGCCCAGGTTTGTCTTCATGGGCGAGGGTTTCTTTGAGGAAGGGATGAAGCTGGAAGCCATTGATCCTCTAAATCTTGGAAACATCTGTGTTGCTACTGTTCACAAGGTAACCATTTATTTATTGGTTTTGGGGGCTGGCATGCGATTGGTCTGATCTGCCTTCATCTTTGACTGGGTTACAGAAGACCCCATTACCAACAGACCCCTGCAGAGTTCTGACTTGTCTTTGAATCGGCTGCATCTGCAGGTGCTACTGGACGGTTACCTTATGGTGGGTATTGATGGGACTGAAACAAACAATGGCTCTGACTGGTTCTGCTACCACGCTTCCTCCCATGCCATACTACCCATTAACTTTTGTAAAAGGAACGACATCACTCTCACTGTACCTCAAGGTAAACATTTGCTGCCTTCTGCTTCTTAAGCTTCTAATTGAGTTTTACAAGTTAATTTACAAGTGAGTTTTGTTTTTGCTAAAAGGATTTTCTTAACCTCGCTTCTGCTTTAAGTTGATAAAGAATCCACAAATCCAGGTGCAAAACGCTTCATTAGCTTACGGTTTATTGATTCATGTGTGTATCCTGACAGGTTTTGATCCTCAAAATTTCACCTGGGACAAATATCTGCAAGAGACCAAAGCCAAAGCTGCACCAGCAAGACTCTTTAATACTGTAAGTTCTGTTCTGTGAGGCAGAAGTCCTGGTGCAACTTTCAGTGCTCGTTATGTGACCGCTCTAACAAAGACAAACTCCTCTCCTTAAGGTTTGCAATTTCCTTGGAAACGTCAGTCTGTTTTATTGGGAGTTTATGTGATAAACCAACAAAAACAAGTGCAGAATTGGAATATGATACATACTTAGTTTAAACTTGCCTTCCATCCTCTGTCACAACCGGCCTACCACAGGGCTCTGTCCTCCTAATTTAACGTCCATTTACACTTATGCAGATGACACCCAGCTCTATCTTTCATGTAAGCCAACTTTCACCCTCTTCCCTTACCTCCTGCCTATCCGAAATATAATCGTGGTTCACTTCGAACATCCTTAAACTGAACAAGTGGAAAAACTGAGATCCTCCTTGTAGGAAACAATTCTGTTATCCAAGACGGTTTCTCCCTTTCTCTTGATGGTTCTGTAGTCTCACCCTCACCTCTGGGTGTCATCCTTGATAGCACTCCATCCTTTACCTCACATCAATAACATCGCCCGTTCTGCCTATTTTTATCTACGCAATAGTATGCACATCCCTCCCTTTCCCCTCACTGTACATCAGTTCTTGTCCATAGCCTTGTCAGCTCCTACCTCCCACATTGATTAATATAACTCTCTCCTCTTTGGCCTTCCTCAAAAATTCCTCCATAAGCTTTGACTGGTTCAGAATTCAACTGCTCGTGTTATTACCAAAAGCCCCTCATTTCATTACATCACCCCAGTCCTACAGCAGCTCCACTGGCTCCCGGTTAGATTCAGAATAAAATTCAAAATCCTTCTGGACACATTCAAGGCTATCCACCGCAACCCCGCTCCCGCCTCCCTTTCTGATCTCCTTCACAGCGCTACTCCTTCCCGCACCCTTAGATCCTCCTCTTCCTCTCACTTTACTCTGCCTCCCGCATACCTCAGCACCATGGGGAATAGAGCTTTCTCCCGCTCTGCTCCCAAACTCTGGGATTCTCTCCCTCCAGACATCCGCAATACCGACACCCTCTATAAGCTCAAGTCTAAACTCAAAACCCATCTGTTCAAGCGTGCTTTCTCTCTGTGATTGCCGGTTCATTGTAACTTTTAATATAGTTTTATCTTGCTTTTTTTATGCTGCTTGATCTGTACAGTGTCATTCAGTGCTCTGAAAAGTTCTTTTACATTGTATATATATTATAGATTATATATATTGTACTGTTATAAAACAAGGCTAGCATTAATCAAACAAGCAGTCAGGAGCTCCATGGTAACTCTGGAGGAGCTGCAAAGATCCACAGCTTGGGTGGGGTCAATCTGTCATCAGAATAGGTTTTTGCAGTGATCTGCAAAAGTCGTTTATGGAAGAGTGGAAAGACAAAGGCGTTGTTTGAATAAAGCCTTTCAAAATTCAGTTTGAAGATTGCCAAACGGCATTTTGGGTAAACTGTAAACATGTTCCAGTTAGTTTTCTGATTAATGCTCTCCTTGCTTGTCTTGTAAGTGTAGGTTGAAAACCAGATTAATACTGATCTGAAGTTAAACACGAGCGGGCTGTTTTTACTGGTTAATCAACTTCTGAAAACCAGTGGGCCTCATTTTGGGGTATCGGAGCAAAGGGGCTGAATACAAATCTTTCCTGTTGATAACTCTGCACTTTTGTCATTTTATCACTTAAAATCCCAAGAAAATAAATTTAGTTTGTGGTTTTAATGCGACCAAAATTAGAAATGATCACATGATGTGATTACTTTGGCAAATCGCTGTGAAACAAGACAGGCTCTGGTGGTTCTTTTCATTTTGTCACTTTTTTTTTTTTCTCAGGACAATCCAGGTCACGGTTTCTCTCCCAACATGAAGCTGGAAGCGGTGGACCTGATGGAGCCGCGGCTGGTGTGCGTGGCCACCGTGAAGCGCTGCGTGGGTCGCCTTCTTCTGATCCACTTCGATGGCTGGGATGACGAGTTCGACCAGTGGATAGACCACCAGTCCCCGGATATCTACCCCGTCGGCTGGTGTGAGCTGGTGGGCTACCAGCTCCAGCCTCCTCCTGGACTCGGTAAAACATCTGTGTCCTAACAAGGACAAGGATTGCTGCAGAGATGGGTTTAGTTTTTAGTCTTAATTCGTAATATGAGGGGTGGAGGAGTTATCAAATCTCAGTTTTATAATAAAGTGGTTTCATTTTGTTTTCCAGTACACTTGGCTGAAAACCAGGTGGCACGGTACAAGAAACCCAAGCCCATTGTGCACGGCAGAAAGAGTACGTGAAATGTGCATGGATTCCCGTGTCTTCCCACTACTCTCTAGGGGACGGAGTCTACTGAGCAGTTTAAATTAGCATTAGGATGCACACAGTGGTACGGTCCATCTCTGCAGATAAGGTCTTAAAATCACCAATAGAAACCCAAATGGCACAATTGTCATACTTTAAATTATTTCTTACACCATAGATTATAGCCTGGTCGGGTATTTCAGGCCCTGGTCAAATCTGCGATCTAAACAGAGCTGGGTAGAGTAACCAATAACTCTTCTCAAGTAAGAGCAGCATTACTATAAAATATTACTCAAGTAGAGGTAAATGGTATGTTGCAGTAAAACTGCTTCTGGAAGTGCTTGTTTGTTTTCTTAAGTTATTAGTAAATGTAGCCTAGTTACTATGCAGCTCTGGATCTGAGGACACTTGGACACTAAAGACAGATGAGAATGTCCTGTGACACATGAAGGACCTGCTGTTGATCCCAGCACGTAGTGGCTACTAGTGTTTATAATTTCTCAGTAAATTAAAAACCATTTATCAACAACCCTGTGGGAAAAAAAACCTGTCTTAAGCCAATGAAAACAAGTTGCATTCCAACCCGTGAGAACTTAGAACAGAGTCCTTATTACTACAGATCCATGAAATATCATACAGTATGCCTTTAATAGAAAATTTCCTTTTTTCATGCAAATTTGCTACTTTCGACATCACAGAATGTTGAAAATGTTCTCTACCTAATAGACCAGTTCATTGTTATTGTTTTGATCCGGGTTTTTCGCGCATGCGCGCCGGACTGGTAGGCAAAAGGCGAACACAATGGCGGACGCAAACAAAGGAAACGACGAGTTCTCGACGTATTTTTGTTCTTTAGATAACGTATCACAAGATCGTTATAAGAGTAAGTTGATGGTATCAGATTGCCAGATCCACACAGCAAAAGCCTGAAGGGACGGAGCGAGTCTGTGAAATGCTGGCCAAGTGTTCTGTACGGCAACATATACAGATGCCTTATAAACACGGCAGGCCAGTACACACGAGAGAGCATGAAAGCCATGAAACCACTGGACGGCTACAATTATTTAACATCGGGACATGTTCAGACATGTTTGTGTAACATACGAAAGCGGAGTCGGACACAGACAGCGCCTCAGCAGAGAGGAAGACCCGCCACCGGTAGGTTAAATAAAAACATTGTTCACTAAGGATTATTTAGGTGTTTTTGTCTTATTAATCCTTTTCACAGACTCATGCCAGAGGGTTTGCATACATTGTAAATGTACGTATATTATTACGAAACGAACATTTACGTCTTGACTTAAGTATATATATCCTAATTTTTTATTTATATAATTATTTAAGTAGAACAATGACTAGTGCAAAATTAAGTTGTATTTACCAGAGATGAAGTGTAGACTGCAAATTCTGTCGTGGTATGATGGCTCCCACAGTCGATTGGGAGTGTCTGCCTGCGTCCTTTTCATTGAAAATATCCATTTCTTTCTTCTTTCTTCGTCCTTCGGTAAACGAAAGAAACGTACATCCGACGATTTGGAATGCCTCTGTGTGCAACCGGGAGCACAACAAGTCGTAGGCTTTAGATTCCAAAAATAAACTAAAAGTACGCTCTGATTCACCCGTTTTGTCATGGTAGTAGATGAGAACAGTACTGTTTTTGCCTACCAGCGGGACCCAGATGTAGCGCGGATGTAGCTCGTGACGTCACGCGTGAACTGGTCTATATACAATAAATCAAGAAATTTGAGTTTTTTTTTCTTTCTTGTTTTCCACCAGAAAGAAAAAACCTAAATATACCCCTCCGTGACCAACACGTTTCTTCTTCGTTAGAATAGCTCTAAGATGCCCTAACTGCTAGCTCCTTCTGCAATGGGAGAGTGTACATGTAACAAAGTTTGGTCTGAATAAAGGGATTTCAGTAGGACGCTAAAGCCTCAAATCATCTGTAACGGAGCGTTCTGTATTGGGTGTTGGAATTTTATGACTTACAAAAACAGACTTGCACGCTGTGGCTCAAAATGTAAAGGGTCGAAGTCGTATTATCTCAAGTTAATGAAGTTAAAAAATGAAGTTTTTTTCAGCTATTTAGTTTGTATCATAAAGATCCTAAAAATTCTAACTGTTCACTTAGTTTTCACCAGTTTCTCCACAGTTCTTAAGTCATTAGGGTTTTCTATTGAATCCAAGTTTTAAAGGTTGAAACCTTCAGTGGCTTGGAATGAAAAGGAACTCTTGCAAGTTACAGAAAGTTGCATGTTGAAGCTTTCCAAGAATTTCCTGAAAAACAGAACATTTGGGGAGTCTTGACTTGGGCAGCCGCCGTAGTTAGAACTGTCTACGTTTTAGCAAGCAAGAAGTGATCCTATCCATTATGTATGATATTTTTGAGGCAAAAGTTTAAGGTTGCCGTTAAAGGGTGGCAATTGGTTCCCAGTAACAGATTAAATTGAAACAAGTTGAACAAATAGACAAGTAGAGTAAATCAGCACAGATCAGAACCACAGACACGTCTCCACATGTGGAAAATGGTTTTTATTAGAAGCTCCTGACATCTGTGCTTCCTCTGCCTTTATTTGGAGAAGCCTCTCTGATACTGCAAATAGCTAGCTCTAGTTCCTCCTCTTCCCCCTGGAACGACGTTCACACCTAGTAGCTCTCAGGTCCGACATGTTACAGATTGTAAAAAGGTCAAATATTTTAGTTTCTGGCTGACTTCTCACTGATCAAGGCCGATCACGCTGAAAATAATCTGGTTCCTATCACCGGACGAGTTAATTTACACAGGCCAAACAAGAAAACAAAACCAAAAGAGCTGCAAAAATGCCTTCCAGCAATTCTTGAGTGAACTCTTTTAGTCAGATTCTGACTTTTCTTGGCTTTCTTCCAGCGAATTAAAAATCTAATTGTGAGAGCAGTTCTGCTAATAGTTCAAAACCATTGGAGATTTCTTTCCTGACAGCAGATTAGCAGCCGATTCTGTATTATTCACAGAACTTGAATTTCTGCACTGATACAAATAAAAGATTTGTATTTCATTTCTTTATGTTAACCTACTCTTTCCGACAGGAAAAAGGCACTTTAAGAAGCGGCTGTCCCAGGAACAAGCAAACAATCCAGCTAAGGAGCCACCAGAAAGTTTCCAAAGCAGTCGACCGGAAATCCCGCCCATCAAAACTGAATCGGAGGAACAAGAGAGTGAGGAACCAGCTCTCAGATCTGTCGTCTGTTCAGTTTTACAGTTGGCTAAATGTATTTTGTCTTTGCAGTCGTCCCAGTGCAGGTGAAATTGGAGGAGATGGAGTCCCCTATTGAGACTCGCATGCCCCAGCAAGTCTTGCTGGGGACAGTAAAACAGGAGGAGGCGGAGCAGCAGATTGAGTCAAGACCGGCTCAGACGACGCAGCCCTGCCAAAGTGAGGACCTGGCAGAGGACGGATCCCTCAAGGGGAACTTTAGGAGAGATGTCACCAGTCACCAGAGTGAGAACAAAAGACCAAAACAAGCTTTGAAGGACGAGAACCGAGAAAATGATAGATGTGGAAGAGAGACTCTGAGCAGGACATGACAGAAGCTGGAGACATGGACACGTGAGATCTGTGCTTTAGGAGGACCTGGCAGCTGTGGGGACGGCCAATAGTTTAGAATAAAAGATTGGTTGTGGAAAATGATTGTCAGCCATTTTTGGTACAAGCTGTAATAAGTGTCTATATTTCACACAGAGCAGGCCACCGTTTAGCAACTACCTCACTTTATCCATGTTTTTCTGGTTTACTTTGTGCCTTATCCATATCATTTGTTGTTGAAATGTCCAATCAGTTAATGGTGTTTGTTTTCTAAACCAGCTGATTTCCTGCCGTCTTTCGTAGGAGTAATACCAGATATGTTAGTTTATGGGTACTGCAAAGAAAAGATGGAATCGTTTAGCCCAACCAAACAGAATGGAGCTAAAATATTTCAGTATTAAAAACGTTGAGATGAGTTTATTAAACAGGTTAGAAGCTTCAAACCTTAGTTCTAAGTGTACAATCTACATTATTTATCCACACCTACACCTGGATATTGGAGCACAACGTTGGTTAAAAACGGGAGAGGAAAAAGAAGCAGCTGGCCTGGGTAGAGATTCCAACTTAAAAAAAACTGGATTCAAAATACACCTGTTTAATGTTATTGAAACTTTTCAATCAAAAGCATCTAGCAACATCTGTTGTATTAAAAACAGACAGTATAAACTTTATATATTGTCATCTAGAATGTGTTGATTACTTTTACAGATGAGGGCATAAATATAGCATAAAGCCTCGCGAAATTTCGAAGACATTTTCAGTTGAATCAAAATATTACTCGTTTTTGACATTTTGCTTTTTATGTCTGTGTGAGACTAAAAAGCTAATAGCCTAACTAACTAAGCAATTACTATCTGCTCAGGGAGCCAGCCTGCTCTCCGCTGCCTAACAGTTTGAGTAGCTTTACATTAGAGCCGTTGTTGGTGATTAGTCTTCACAACGCGATTGTTGGAAGGATTTCCAAACAGCTGGATTTGTCTTTTAAGCGAAAGAAAACTGTTTTTGCCTCATTATTCTCTGGCTCATACGTTGATGAAGATTCTCAGTCATCCAGGTCATGAATCAATCCAGCAATAGGTTTGATTCCTGCCAAGTTTCACCCCAAGCCTAACGACTCTCCATTGTGAGGGGCGATCAGTTCCAGGTAAATTCAAGGTCTAACGAGGCCTCGGCAGCACGTTTATAAAGCTTGGAGCTCCACACTACTCCATTTTCAATTGAGAAAGCTTCCTGGATGGGAATCTAAACGTCTTCAGCTTCAGAATAGAAGTCCCGTTTTATTTTTAAAAAATGTTTGGATCTGCCTCATACAGCCAGAGAAAACTCTGTTCGATGTACCTGACGTGTCATTAAAAGGCTTTTGAACAGTAAGAGGTAAAATGTTAGTGGTTTAAAAACCATGTTTGTTTTTTCAGTCCATGGCAGGCCTCACTTGGCAGAACTGTTCAAATCTGAACTTGGAACCAAAAAAATAAAGTTCAATCATTACTACTGAGTGCTGATAAACACAAACCAGATCAAGATTATTTTTTATTTTATCAGGTGAGGCAAAAATATAGTTTTTGAATATGACTTGATAGCAGGAGATCAAAGAACCCAACAGCTAGGTCCAACCATTTTCTGTGCTCCTTTTGAGAACAGTTTAATCTCTGTACAGTTTCTAATTATCATTTTTTCAATAACATAAACTGGAGCTTATTTGACAAATGAGAACATCACAGGCAATCCATTACATTAACAGAATAAAACCTTTTCAGCATGTTGCCAGACAAATATCTTCCTGCACGTAAGCGGATAATCACAATTTTGTGAAAACATGGATGCACACTAAAAACGGTGCAAAGTATAGTAGCAGAAATGGCAAGCTGACATAGCTACAGGCACTTACAAATCAGTACTAGTTGAGGATCAGGACTTGAGGCGGATGAAACGAATCACTGGGATTAGCTGAATGGAACGCCATGGGGCAGGTCCACAGTTCCCTGTGGCCCTGATTCACTAGTAGACTGTTTTTCATAGTTTATACCAACAGTGCCATGTTGATCTTTGTTTCTGTGCTGCAAAGTTGACTAAAGGCTAGCAAGTACCTCATCCAGCTCTGGCAGAGAAACTAGTAAGGAATCATTTAAAATTTTGAAATCATCCACAAGTTCCTACAAATGTGTTACATTACAGGGCTCCTGCAGCAAATATAGGTCCCGGTCATATTAGGATATCATCTATATATCATATCAACAAGGTTTTTGTTTTTTCACTAACTCCACTCAAAAAGTGAAACGTGTGTGTTTATTTATTCATATATATATTTCAAGTGTTTATTTTTTAAGTTTGATAATTATAACTGACAACTAATGAAAATTAGAATATTGTGAAAAGGTCTAATATTGAAGACATCTGGTGCCACAATCAGCTAATTAACTCAAAACACTGGCAGAGGCCTTTAAATGGTCTCACAGTCTAGTTCTGTAGGCGACACAATCATGGGGAAGACTGCTGACTTGACGGTTATCCAAAAGACGACCACTGACACCTCGCACAAGGAAGGCAAGACACAAAGGCTCATTGCCAAAGAGGCTGGCTGTTCAGAGCTCTGTGTCCAAGAACATTAATAGAGAGGTTAAGGGAAGGAAGAGTTGTGGTAGAAAAAAAGTGTGCAAGCAACAGGGATGTTCTCTGGGACCTTGATTTCCAAAGTAAATGCAGAATTGACTTTCATCAGAGTCTGGAGGAAGAGATGAGGAACAGAATCCACGTTGCTTGAGGACCAGTGGAAAGTTTCCACAGCCAGTGATGGTTTGGGGTACCTTGTCATCTGCTGGTGTTGCTCCACTGTGTTTTCTGAGGTCCAAGGTCAACGCAGCTGTCTATCAGGAAGTTTTAGAACACTTCATGCTTCCTGCTGCTGACCAACTTTATGGAAATGCAGGTTTCACTTTCCAAATTACCAATGCAGAAGAACTGGAAGCCACAATCAGAGCAACCTGAGCTCTCATAACACCTGAGCAGAGCCACGCTGCATTGCTGCAGTAATCCAGGGAAAAGGAGCCACGACTAAGTATTGAGTGCTGAACATGCTCAGACTTTTCATGTTCATATTTTTCATTTGGCCAACATTTCTGCAAATCCTTTTTTTCTATTGGTCTTAATATTCAAATTTTCTGAGATACTGAATTTGGGGATTTGATTAGTTGTCAGTTATAATCATCAAAATTAAGAGACATTTGAAATATATCAGTCTGTGTGTAATGAATGAATATAATATACAGGTTTCCCATATAACAATCACATAAACAATCGATCCTCTCCATCAACAATGCCTTAGTCATGTTTTTCTCCCTTCAAACCTAGAGGTACGGTGCAGAACTAATTAGGTGCAGTGTGTCGCCCATGTTTACTTCCTGGGCCAATTATGAGAGTTCCCAGGGTTCCCAAAGAGGGCGCAGCATTTGGTATTTTATCTTGGCAAAAGAGCAGCAGCCTGCAAACATGGAAGCCAATAAGAGAATCAGACTAGAAGTAGAACAAAATACAACATCATATACTTATCCTGTGATGGTAAAAATTCAGCGGGCTTTTAAACCAGAAACCCACCCTTGAGAAATGGCTGTTCGCCATGAAGGCGTTGTGTATGTATTGCAACAGTCTGTATTACTTATGGGTCTTGTAACATCTGTGTTTGCTGAAGCGGCACCTAACACTGAGTGATCTGCGCTTCAACCCCCTTCCTGGCTTTGAGGTGCCAGTTGGTTTGGCAGGTTGATTCCCTCCGCCGGGACAGGCCTTAAACACGTGGACGTCTTTGACCCTTTGACCCTTCACCTCAGGGGGATTAGCACAGGTGGCTCTCACTTTGAGATTAACCTTCTCAATCCATCTGGATGAAAGGAATAAATGGAAAACATCCAAGTACTTAATAAGTAGTGTATTTTTATTTATTTATTTAAAGTCAAAGTAGTTCCTTACAAGCGTAGTGGCAGTAGAGGGCAGTCACACATCAGAGGGTTCTCAGCTAGGTTGATTACTTCCAAGGAAGTTAGTTGGTGGAAGTCAGGCACCTCCTCTAATTTATTTCCCTCCAGGAACAGACTTCTTAACCCTGGACCCACACCAGCTAGGGAGTTCTTGGACATCTGCAATATGAAAACAGAATCAGACATCTCTCTAATACACTCCATCAAGCTCCTTAAGAGTGAAACTCACCTTCTCCAGCCCCATCTTATCCAGATACAGTTCCTTCAGAAATCCCTCCAGAGGTTTAAAAGCGTTCGGACCCACCCAACGGATCAAATTCCCAGACAGTCTGAGGTCCTTGATGTTCCTTGCCTTGCTCAAAGCCTCAGTGGGAACCTTCGTCAGGTTGTTTCCGCCCAGGTGGAGCGTATCTAGACCACTGGCCTGATCCAGAGCCCCAGGTGAAAAGCTCCTAATGGCGTTCCCGGTGAGGTAAAGGGCTCGGAGACCCTTGGCTCCGGTCAGGATCCCGGGCTCAAGCTTGGTAATGGCGTTGTCCTCCAAGTGAAGCGCTAGCAGACTAGGCAGCAGTTTAAAGGCTCCTTTGGGAAAATCAGCAAAGCGGTTCTTCTCCAGGTGAAGATAAGTCAGCTTGGGTAGACCTGTAGATTCAGATGAAAACCAAACCCGTAATTCTTGAGAGAAAAGACTATGTGATCATCTTTTTTTTTTCTTCATAAAAATCACCTTTAAAGGCTTCATGGCTGAAGGATGTGAGGTCATTCTCGGACAGGTAGAGGTATATCAGTCCCTTCATGCCACTGAAAGCCCCACCCTCCACATCCACGATCTTGCAGCGCTGCAGGTGCAGAGACACCACCTGGGCCATACCGGGGAAACTGTTGCTGGGGATGTAGTGGAAGTTGTTGCCTCGCAGATCAAGAAGACGTGTCTCTGGGGAAAAACCTCGAGGGACTTTGGTGTGGCCCCGGTTCTCACATGAGGAATGGTTGGTCGCTGCCTGTTGATGAACAATCATGGAAATATTGAGAACCTGAGATCCTGGACAACAGTCGTGGAGTTGGCGATAAGCGTATCTATATATTAAACATTTCTAGAGTCAAATGTTTTGCTGACAGTTGAAGCTTGGTTCAAACTTAATCGGGTACTACAGTTATCCCAGGGACACCCTCTGTTCTCCAGCTAAATCATGTCCATGCAACTTGTGTGACTGAAACAGAAACAATTAAAGGTGTTGCAGTTGCAGGGCCAACTCGACTCGCCATGAAAGCAAAACAGGAAACGAGGGTAAGCAGATTCAAAAGGTAAGTCAGAAACCCTTGCGGGTCCACTTAACTAACCCCCTCACCTCACAGACACAATTGTTGGGACATTTGATCTCGTTTCCTGACGCTTGCGTGGGTGGTGGAGTTATCCTGGTGGCTTCCTCAAATTCTGCCTTCAGCATGGCTTCCTGGCTCTGGCAGCGCATCTGCTTAGGGTAGACGGCCTCCAGACTCTCTCCTGACAGATGACCTGGTCCTCCGCACGTACCCAACAGCTTCACCTTGCGACGGATCGCCCACTCTCTGTGGTGCAGAAAAACACAAAACGTGATTCAAACATTCATGTGGTGGATGAAATCTCATCGGTGAGGGTTCCACTATAGTTTGCTGCACCTGAGTGGACGCAGGTAGCAGTTGCAGTTGACGGGGTTCCCAGCCAGGTTGAGACGTGCCAGCTTGGGGGAGCCTTCAGAAAAGGGCTGAAGGACACGTAGCTGGTTGTGGCTGATGTCTAGGTGTACAAGGTTGGGGGATTTGGTTACAGCAGTGTTGACCAGGTCCTGCAGGGACATGTGGTCCAGGAAGAGGTGGGTCAGCTTTGCCATGGATACTGCATCCTCTCCCAGGTATGTCATGGGGTTATGGCTAAGGTGCAGATGAGTCACCTCTGGCAGTCTCAACACAGCAAAGAGGAAGTGTAGAAAAAGAAATGTGGGGGGGAGGGCATTAAGATTAAAACATGTATCTTGATGCAATGGAGAAATGTGCTGCCTGCTGTCCTCTTGGTAAAAAATGCTTGAGCGCACTGCCTGCTCAAACATGGGTTAGGGTTACATGTCCCCAAGCATCCTTACCTCATCATGGTTTCGGTTGGGAAGAACTGCAGCGCATTGTGGTCCAAGTTGAGGCGCTGGAGCGTGAACAACCCAGCAAAAGCCTCAGTGTCCAGGTAATTCAGAGAATTGTGACTGAGGCGAAGCCACTTGATGTTCTGCAGGCCCTTAAGAGGACAAAAGTTTGCTCGTGTTAGTGGTTCTGACTACAATGGTACAACAATGACGGTCATGCCTTTCTCTGAATGATGTGTGTGCAGTTTTCCCTTTTGGGAAAACGTTTGTGTTGGGTTTGTGTACCTGGAAGGCCAAGTTGGGCATGTAGACCAAATGGTTATGTGTGATGGAGAGAAGGTTGAGAAAGCCCAGCTGAGAAAAAGCTCCAGGCTGGATCTCTTCCACACGGTTACGGTCAATCAAAAGCTGCTTCAACGAGGAAAGGCCGTCGAAAGACTCCTGGACTCAAAAACCACAAACGTTAGTTTTACCCTGCTGCCCTGAAACCCTGATTATTATCAGCGGTATCATAGAAAGTACTCCTGGTTCAGTACATATGTGACTAGCCGTGTCATTTTCCTGGCTATAGCCATGGATGCAGCAGTATCTGCCATCACCAGTGGGAATTGTGTTTTTGGTCACCTGGTAGAGAATCTCTATGTTGTTGTCAGCCAGGTTAAGGAAGACCAGTCGACCGAGGCCCCGGAAAGCCCCCTCCTTAACTCTGCGGATGTTACAACGCTGCAGCGACAGGTGAGTCAGGTAAGGAGTGTGCGTAAATGCTCCCGAGGGTAGTTCTTGGATGTTATTGCCTCGAAAATCCAGTTTCACTGTTATCTAGAACCAAACACATTGCAACTATAGCCAGTTTCGTGGAAAAACTACAGCAGAAATTGCGATCTGTGCATGTGTGTGAGCAAGAAACCTCATCAACGGTAGAAGGAACTTGGGTCAGGTTTTTGTTCACACAGGCCACTCTGAGCTGGATCTGGTCACAGATGCACTGCTGCGGACATTTTGCCGTGCGACCTGCACGGATGCAAAGCAGCAAAAAGCTGAGGAACACTGCCCAGAAGGAGTTCGTAAAGTCCGGAAGGAGCATCTGAAATCGAACGACATTTATATGATGATTAGAGGAGACCGGGGATGATTGTAACATGGGGTGGGTTATAACACATCACTTCTACCATTTAGGGACCAGATAGACATCTGCGATTCCTTCAGTATTTAGCTACCCATCGTGTCTCTGTCCATTTTGCCAGTTGAGCATGTTGAAAATATGTAGAAAGTTGGATTTGTGATAACAGGATTTCTGCTTTTTGGAGCAGGTGGTTACCTGGAGTATCGAGAAATTCCAGAAACGTCGGTTTTGTCCCATGTCAAGGCTGCCTGAACTATGTGAGGGATATGTCGTGCATTCAACACTCAGACTCAGATGCTGTGTGAGCAGAATTGGCAAACTGGATGCGATCCTTGCACAGAATTGCAGACTGGCTGTGGTTCCTTGAATTGCTGGCTGGAGGGAATAGATCTTGGAGAAGTTGGCAGCTCGGCGCTGGTGGAATTGACCACAAATTTGTCTGTTTGGATTCGCCATTAAGAGGGCTACTGGGGCAGTGTTCGCAAACCTACACACCCACACAGACATGATTACACTAACACACACATGGCCGCTGCATTTTCCTCTCTACTTGCTTTCTATTTTAGCTATAGTTAATGTATAAATAGAAACAATTAAGATTTGACTGTTAGTGATGAAGCTTGTTTCTTACAATGAAACTAAAGAGGTCTAGTAAGGTTTTTAGACCAGAAACCCCTAAGGATTTACTTAGTTTATTTTTTTATTATGAATAGAAACAATTAAGAACTGGGATTATATACTTTAGGAAGCTTTGTTAACGTATGAATAGAAACAACTGAGCTTTGAATATTAGTGATGAAGCTTGTTACTTGCAATGAAGCTTTGTTAAATGTAAAGTTTTTCTTTTTTCGTATGTAATAGTTTCCTCTGTAATGTTTTTCTGTTCATCTACAGCACTTTGAATCGTCTTGTTACTAAGAAGTGCCATACAAATAAACTTGCCTTGCCAAGCGACTCGAAACGCTCAACACAAAAGTGCTCTCCATTTTTTTTGTCGTCGTCTTGGTGACATCAGATGCTTTCTTTAAAACATAAGCAGGCACACCCTTTCTGTCTCTCTTTTCCACTGCCTTGGCATACTGTAAATGAATAAAATCAAGATGTAGCCTACTTACATAGGCAGCAACAACTCACATTTAAACACTTGATAACATGAAATGGCAAAACCTAACTAGAAGATTTAATAGGAAATGTCACAAACACTTAAAGGTCATGGATCTTTTGCTTTATACTGTAACACTTATTCCCTTTAGAGCGAGCACAATGCTGTGCATCAGTAGCACTGTGGAAAAGTCACAACAAAAGTCACAAGGGGTAATTAATTACCCCTTTTTTGTTGCTCTCTAAAAATCCTAAACTTTTGAAAAATGAGGTTAGGATTGATATTCTGGGCTCCTTACTGTGACACCAACCGATCCAGCAGTGGGTAATTTAATCTCAGTATAAACGCAGCTGTTCTGCGAAGGTCTGTGAAATGTGTTAGAAAACACTAGGGAAGAAACAGCATCATGAAGAACAAGGAACACTTTCAGGATTACGTTATGATGAAATAATAGCTCCACCATTAAATGTCTCACTGTACAATCCATAAAACAATTACACACGCCTGCAAACCTACCATGGCATGGTTGTCCACCTAAACCAATGGGGCGGAGGACAAGCAGAGCAGTAATCCAGAGAAGCAGCCAAAAGGCCCATGGTATCTCTGGGAGAGCTGCAGAGATTCACAGCTCAGGCAAGATAATCTATTGTCAGAGCTACTCCATGATATATGGCCTTTGTGAAAGAGGTTAATAAAAAAAAAAACAACAACTAAAACTGAGAGAAACCAATAAGAAGTCCCATTCACAGTTTGTCACAAGCCATCTAGAAGAAATGGCAAAAAAGAGGCAGAAGAAGCTCGGGTTAAATCAGAAGAATACTGAACTATCTGGCCTACGTAAAAGAAAATATGGTGTGTGAAGGAAAACTGATGTAGCACAACTCTTCAAACGGCATCCCCACAGTGAAACGTGTTGGTTGCTTTGCTTTTCAGCAGGGACAGGGAACTTTGTCAGACGATATAAATACAGCGCAATTGATTAAGAGGAAACCAAAAACTTGAAATTGATGTGCAGAGGTATACAGAAGTGCATTCTGGATAATATATAACATATTATATAACACAAAAAAAGGCGCCAGACAAAGTTTTTCTGAGACCTTTCAGTCCAACACCATTTTTTCTCAGACCATTTAATCTGATTCTGTTTTTTTTCTTAGAAACCTTAATTGGCTCCTTTTTTTTGTCATTCAAGTTTTCATTAAACCTTCATTTTTACTTTACAAATAAACAACAAAAAAACAAACAAATGCAAGAACAACAACACAGTTCTATACAATAAGAATAAAAATAAAAATTACACATTCCCGGTAATTATACAGTGGAAGCAATATTGTCATTTGACCTAATAAATGACACAAAATGACTCAATTTTTGACTTGTTTTCACCTGGATATTGTTTAGCCTGGCAATCAGTGCTTCAAATAAAGCAGTCTCGGTCATGAGTTTAATCCATTCTGTGGGGACTTTTCCAGTTCCGCAGAATAAGTCTTGCAGCCACAATAAAGCCAGCTATCACAAGCCCTAATCTTTCTTTCCTAAGTCCAGACGGCATGGCAGACTTATCTCCCAGCAGGCACAGCTATGTTGATTTAGGTATGGGCAGATCAATCCATTTTCTAATTTTTCAATGATTTCAAAAGGAAAACACCAAGGGACATTCCCAGAGAACATGGAGATAGGCGGCGGTGTCCTTGCCATATTGTCAGTATTCATTGTCTTGCAATAGACCGGTTTTAAACATTTTCAATGGAGTATAATAGTACCAGTGTACAATTTTATAAAGAATACTTTTACCTCTAGCATCTCTAGTAGCCCAAGCTGTGTTTGAAGTTATATTGCTCTATACATCTACATTAAGCACAATATTTAGATCCCTTTGCCATACCGGTCTCAAACTGTCAGAGTCTGCCATGTTTGCTTAAAAGTTTTTTTCATAAAACATTGACACCCTATATAAATCATTAGAAGAGTTCAACAAATCTCGCATCACAATTTCTTTCTGTACCAGTTTTAGGCCAAAGACAGAGTCACACTACTGCTGAGTTGTAAGTACTTCCAGAAATCCCCTTTATCCGTCAGTAAAAGCTTCTTTTAACAAATTAGATTGCATAAATGCATATCATCCATATACAAGTTCTATACACAAGAAACTACTACAGGACAATTCCAGACTGAGGAATAGTATTGTTTGTAAGAGCAATTTCCTAGTACTTTATGTGCCTTGGTCCATGGCCACTGTGAATGCTGCAGTATTGGGGTTTGCTCTATATTACTAATAGATATTTGTGAAAGAAGCTGAATGACATTAAAAAGGGCCTTCTCAACTTTAACCCACCCAAGATTAGAACCCACTGATTTCCAGTGTATAATTAATTTATTCATTTCAAATGCAGTATTATACAGCTCTATATCTGGAAGTGCTTTCCCTCCAACATCTCTTGGAGCACAAAGCTTTCAATATCCAACTGTTGGTTTTTTACTATTTCACAAGTATTTTCTAATTAATCCATTATATTGTTTCAACAGGACATTACTAATGGTTATTGGTATCCTCATAGATTTATAATTGTGGATCTACAAGCATCTTTATAATATCACTCTTCCCCAGTAACGTGAGATTAAGCCCCTTCCACATATCCAGATTTACCTTTAGTTTTTGTAACAACGGGTCTACATATATGGATATGTTAGTTAAAACTGAATAAACCTAATACCCAAGTATTTCATCCCAATGAGAATCCATCTAAACTGGAATGGAGAAACTAGAGCCTGGAAACACCCTTTTGACACTGGCATAGTCTCTGACTTTTGCCAGTTTATCTTATAGCCCGAGATCTTGGAATAAATCTCGATTGTAGACAGGATTTGGGAATCGAAGTAGAAGGATCTCTAAAAAGAAGCAATATATCGTCAGCGTACAAAAACATTTTGTGCTCTTCTGCACAACTCCCCTGATATCTTTCTGTAATCTGACCACAGCCACCAAAGGCTCTAAGAATAAAGAGGAGAGGGCTGAGTGGATCCCTTTGTTTTGTCCCTCAAACCATTAGTTAATACAGGTGCCCTAGGTTTTGAATAAATTAACCCATTTAGTCAAACCTTTGCCAAATCCAAATGCTTTTAATGTATACTGAGGGAAACTCCACTCTGCTCTATCAAATGCTTTATGGGCATCCAATAATAGAGCTGTTACAGGTGTGCTATTGTCTCTATTTAACCACATGAGGTGGAAAAGTCTCCTGATATTATTGGAGGATGTTCTCCCCTTAACAAACCCCACCTGGTCTGGGTGTATCAAACATGACAATAACCCTTCCAATCTAAGGGCCAAAACTTTTGTTGATATCTTAACAGTCTACGTTAAGTAAACTCACTGGCCTAAAACTGTCCAGGTCAGTCGGATCTTTATTCTTTTTTTTTTTTTTTTTTTAAATGATCAATCAAAGTCTCATTAAATGTTTCTGGCATTCTTCTTAATAAAAAACCCTTTGGCTCCTTTTTATTGGAGCCAAATGGTTCAATTAATCCATCCAACAGAGTTCAACTAAATATTTAATAAGTATTTAATTGGCAAGCCAAATATTTAGCTTGCCAATTAAATACTTAGTTTGTAACTGTGACATTTAGGGTGTGAATGACATGATGAAAATATGACTTCCCCTCCGCCCCCTTATTGCAGGCTAATTAACCCAAAATATTGCAGTCAATTTTCCATTACATCAGGAAATTAGATTATCGATTACATTACAGACCAAGCAGCTGAGTTGTATTATTTTTTTATTGTGTTTTTGTTCAGACATTTAAATGTACGTTCTTGAGAGGCAGGACTGGCCATCTGTTCTGTGTGAAGGAAGTTTAGATTATATAAATGTCAATTTATGTTTCCTTATATTTCTGGATGTTTGATTTCTTGCTTTAACAATACACTTGTTTAGTCGTAAGAACTTGCCTCTTCCTGGTTTGGCTCGTCAGCAGGCTGCGGCAGCAAAAGGGAGAAACAAGCTGCAGGTGCTGCAGAAAGCTCTTGGAGCAAACCATTTGGAAGGAGGGTAGAACTTTAAGGAATTAAGTTTAATTTGAAGTATTCTTTTGAGAGACTTTAGATTTGTTTAGTTGAAGGTCCTGCCTCTATATTCAACGTTGAGCCTCTGCTAGTCAAAAGCTGACAGGGCATTTTTAAAGGCCAATTAAAGAGACATTTGGTCAGAAAGGATTTTTAACTACCACATTCTGAATTATTTATTTTCTGTTTTCTTTTTGAATGTTATCAGTTTTTTGTAGTGGGCTTTAGGTAAGCTGGCTATAAATTAATAAATGAGAGTTTGAAATAAACACTGAGGAATTTTTTCCCCCCAGATGTACAAAGCCCAAAGAGAGATACCCTAAAAAGGCTTATGGGTTTTAGAAAACCATATATATTGTTCCTTCCACTTCACAATTGTGCAGCATTAATGTTAGTCTACCACATAAATACGTTAATTGTGTTTGTAACACAATGCCAGTAGTCTTAAATTGCTTACTTACTAATTCAGTTTCAATCTGGAAACATATGAAGCTGTCCTTTTGAAGCGGAAGCATTAGTCCCGCTTCCTGTAATCGGTCAGATTTCTGTCCAGAATTTTCTGCTTTCCCTGCCGTTTAAATGATCTGTGCAAGTTGTTCCCTAGTCTCCACTGGAATGCCTTGAAACCACATTCCCATGTTGGATCAACAGCTTTGTGCCACAGGAAAGGAAATCAAAAACTTTTAACAGTTTCATGCTCAATAATTAGGAAATCCAAAAATGTTGGCTTGCTTTATACCTTGTTAAACCGGCCACAATCTAACACCAGCGGGACCGTAAAGAAAAACTAAACTGAATTGGTTTTAGTATTTAAAAACCTACTTAAAAATGATGTTGGAAAAAATTTTCAATGTAAAAAAACCCCACTAAGAGCATTATGTTAGAATGTTTTTCTTCCGTTTAGGGGACAAAATCATGAGGGCCCCTGAAACTAGAGATGGAGGAATTTCCTCCTCTGACTTTTGGGGCAGGATGGTCCAAACTGCGTAGGGAAAGCGGCGTACAAAGACGTAGTGTTTCCCTGCAGATGTGCCAAAATATTCCCTGTAGAAAAAAAAGGGTGTCCGTCCAGCAGGAACCATGTGAGAAATTATCAGATTTTCACATTACCTGAATCTTAGACATTGCCGTGCATTTAATTATTTTTTTTTTTTTTACATATTCAACAATCACTAATAAGATTATAGTTTAAAATAAAATATACCCTAAACATGATTCTGATTGAACCTAATCTCGGCAGACTCACCTCAGCTTCGCGGCGGCTCTTACCAGCTTCTCTTTACTCAACTGTGTCTCATTCAAAACCAACTATTTATCCACTTTCAGAGCCGCTCCACTCCTGATGCACACACCTCCCACTTCTACAGGAAGGGCTCGCTGCCAGGGGAGGTCATAACCACCTCAATGTGGCTTCTGTGAAAACTGCAAATACTAGCTTTTGGCATTGCTCTTGTGGAACAAAAAAAAAAACAAAAAAAAAAAAACAACCAAACAGATTCAAGTTTGCTTAAAATTGTCATCAAGAGAATATTCAGTATAAATGAACACCAGGTAAACAAAGAAGATCCTGAAAAAGTTTATTCTTAAACATTAGTCCTATTTTCTTCCTTTTTCACAGCAGAGCTCCATCTCATCGCCAATACATACAACTGGGAGGCAACACAGTGCAGCTACACATGCAGCAGTCATGAATATAGCAATCCTCTGCCACTTGCAGTGAAATGGTAATTGTCGGAGGGGCAGTGTGCACATTCCTGCTAGTCACATGGCATATGTTTACTGAACAGATCCCTCTGATTCATCCGGACGTTTGAAGCAGCAGCATGACCACGGGACTATAGGTGGACTGATATTCTGTTTTCTATGGCTAATATTCATTCATGTCTTCATGTTTTATTTGGCTGTTTTCATACTACTGAAATGAGCAGGCAGGAAAAAGCAGCTTTCTTATTCTGGGCTTCTATAGACCTAGTTGTCCTAGATTGCAAGTCTGCTCAGCGCCTTACAAAGATGCTGAAAAACAGAGTGGCTCTCAGTTCTATCTCCTCGATTATTGGACAATTCTGCTCAGGCGACACCAATTACCGTTAGTATAAAATGGCAAACATCAGCCTAAACCCAATTTTATAAGGACCCCAGGAAGAGTAGCTGTCAAATTACTGACAGCTAATGGGGATCCAAATAACTAAACAATAAACAATCTATAGACTGACCGACAAATTAGGCTGCCGCTGGTCTGGGGAGTTATATTTATCCCTCACGGGTTGTCGGGCCTTGCTAAAGTATCAATAGCCCTAGATCTTCATCTGGAGGCACAGGATGATGCTGATATGGCCCATCAGTATTGGGGGGGGGGTGGGGGGAGGAGAGAGAGCTGAGTCAAAATTTACCGATTTAGGAGGAGCCAGTTGAGGTGGCTCGGGCATCTGGTTAGGATGCCTCCTGGACGCCTCCCTGGTTAGGATGCCTCCGGGCATGTCCCACCGGGAGGAGACCCAGAGGGAGACCCAGGACACGCTGGAGGGACTATAACCCCATTTACACTACCCTTGTTAAGGCCCATTCATACCCTACGTTTGGCCTACACGTCCGTATTTCTGTCCGTACGTTCTATCCGTTGACTCCTTCATACCTCCGTCCGTTGAGGTGTGCAATAACCAATATTTCCTGTAGGTGGCAGTGCTGGGCGCTCCCTTGGACTTTACGACATCCCCTGTGATGCCCAGAGCCTCCCCGATTTCCTGAAAGCTATTCATAACTTTTTGTTTGTCCCTGTGCCCCGGACACGACACATCATATAAATGTGGGTAGTTGCGGACAATCTCCGAAAGTCGTTCCTCAAAACCCGCCATTGTTTAAAGCCCAGAATTATAACCTTCTTCGTGATTTTGTTGACATTTTGTACTACAAACTCAATAGCGCCCCCACCTCTTTCGGTAGTATTGCTCCGTATTGATCCGTTTCGTCCGTAATCGTAAGCTCCCAATTTTCGTGTCAAAATACGGACGAAATCGACGGTTAGAACGTATGAAACACTCCACACGTATCCGTCTTTTACGTGAGGTATGAATGGGCCTTTAAACCGATCCATGCCGAGCTCGGATCAGTTAACCATGTCGAGCTTGGTTCTTACGACCATTTACACATCACTCTAGCACGGTTTCTCGCCTCCTAGTGATGATCTGCAGTACTACTGCTCTCTAGGATTGAAGGAGGGAATCAAGCAAATCAAAATGGCGGCGCCCGTAACATTCAGGAAGTTATGCTTGGTTATAATTGTGATATTTAGTTGTTTGCGGAGAGTCAGGCATAGAAGGCAACATTTAGTGAATTTACTTGACAGAGTCGGCTTTTGGGAAGTGGATAAGACAAACGAACGTCTAATCAGGGTTTACAGACGCAGGAAACAACGACAGACGCTGAGGTTCATCACACTGCTAAGCAGAATCATCACTGGAAACCGTGTGGCATGGTAAAGAAGCTAGTATTTTTATGAATGTCTGAAATGTCAGCTGACTGTAAGGAGATGACGCGGTCTGCTCATGCGCTCTTTGTTATCTGAGAACCGGGCCACTGAAAAACCGGGCCAAGCCCTACTATCGAACTGGTCTAGAGTTAGCGTGGTTCGGTTGTGTCTGGCACGGTTCAGTTCGCGATCCATTTACACTCGAAAGTTATCTCAGTTACCGAGCTCGGACCGGTCTCGGCACGGTTAAAAAGGGGTAGTGTAAACGGAGTATGTGTCTCTCGGCTGGCCTGGGAACGCCTTGGGATTCCCCCGGAGGAGCTGGCCCAAGTAGCTGGGGAGAGGGACGTCTGGGCCTCCCTACTGAAGCTGCTACCCCTGCGACCCGACCCCGGATAAGCAGAAGACGATGGATGGATGCTGTTTTCAATCCATGTCACAATTATGCACTAGTTTGTTGGGCCATAAAAGCGAAATACTCTGATGCTGTGGTTTGAACATGACAAAGTTCAGGAAGTATGAAGACTTTTGCAAAGCACTTTGCATCTATATTCAAGGAAAATTCAAACAAGTTCACCTTATTTTGACAGATTGAAGCTTTGATTGTTTCACACTTAAGGTTTTTACAGCAATAAAACCTCTGTCAGCCTTGCAGAACATTATTGTCTTTATAACTTTGGATCATCTTTTCTAGGTGGCTGCTTGACATTATGCTGCAATTCTTCTACTTCAAGTTACAATGTGTTGTTTTAACATTGATTTCTAGGTTTATATTTTTGATATTTGGAAATTTACTATAAAAATATATGTCACAAGCAAAAGTAGAAAAATAGAGATTACGACACCATGGACAGTCACATTTTATAAAATATACAAATCAGGAGGTATAAATAGTGGCTTTACTTGTCCCTTTGTTCAAGTGGAAAGTATCCCTGTTGGTTCCCAGCATGGAGAGATGAAGAACAGTGTGTGTCTAAGTCCCTGCATTGAGACTAGCTTCAGCTAGGTCAGTGGTACTTTTGCCATTTCTTCTCCAAAGCAGAGCTCAGCCTCTCCGTGGCACTGCTGCAGGACTTCAGAGCATCACCGCCTCTGCACAAAGAACTCAGGATGAGACTCAAGTCCCACTTGTCTAACACCACATTCATTCCTTGAATTGAGAAAATTAAATCAGATTGGAAATTTGACTAAATATTAATCCATTTAGGATGATTTGGGGGCCAATTCCTGTTTTTCATTTTTTTGCTTTGACCTGCAGATTTTTATGTCTCTTTAATAACTAAAAAAGTTCTAAGAAAAGCACCAAAGACATTTCTTCTAGCCTTCCAGCTCCAAGTGGTCAATAAAATGAGGAGTAGAAGTGACAGCAAATCTAAACCAAACATCAGTCTCATTGTGAAAGCTCCAAATAGGAATGTAATCTTTAGCTAAACTCTGATTTTCAAATGACCGCCAACATTTCTAAAGTCCAGCATGTTGTATGACAGATACTAAACACCCCCAAATAATAAAACGGGGCACATTTGGTGTACTCCAGTCAGCCTTCCTGTTACCGGTGGTAAATGGAGCCATAGCCCACTTGATTTCAAGTCGTAGAAAGTAGTTTCCATCCAAATTGATACGTCTAACTGTTTCCTCCCATTTCATTTAAAACACCCCAGAGATACTGAGGAGGCCTAAGTTTGAGTCCATTTCCCTCAGAAACTATTTTTACATCACAGAGCTGCTATCAGCACCACCTGGTTGCAGTTAAACATGAGGCCTTCACTGGTCAGAAAAATACAGGATTTTTACATTTCCGGTCAGGTCAAGTCATGGTGAAAATTGTCTAATTCTGCTCCCCAGCATGTCTATCTGTGCATGTGTAATTCCAGATAACTAAAGTAAGCAACCAAACTCCTGCCTTTGCTTAGCCAAAACAAGTTATCGATGAAGAAAGGTCGTCCCACCTGGACAGCAGGGTGTGAAGCAGAGAGGCGTGGTCCTGAGTGAAATACTCCTGCTGGACAGCATGTTCCAAACATAACAGCTGACCTGGGACCAGCGACACCTTCTTCACTTTGCCCTCTCCCTAAACCAGAAACACAAAAACAAAAATGAGTCAAAATCTACATTTGGCAAAACAAAAACTAAACCAGGATTTTTCTTTTAAAATACTATAACTTTTATTGGCTCAATAATTAGCATTTGCCATCAGCTACTGATAGCAGCACTTTTGTCGTGTCCGGTCAGCGGGTTTTGATGGAAACTCTTAAGAGAGGAGCCTGAAGCGGTTCAGCTCTACTGCACCTTTAGGACTCCCATCAGGACCAGCAGGGCGGTGAAGAAGCAGGAGGACTGGAAGGCTGGAGCAGAGAGGACCTTCCTCAAAACTCCATCTGCGATAAAGTAATTAAGTTAGCAGCAACACAGAAAATGATCAAAACATATTTAACTCAGAGGGTATTTAGAAAGCCATCACTGCAGGTATTCTTTAAAATCCCTTTATTTCTAGTTGAAACTAGGTATTTCTAACTGCTTAATAACTTTGGTCCACTTTGCTCCTGATCAAGACATTCTAAATACAATATACAAAAAAGGTACATGGAAACCCATTTGTCCTCACTGGATAAGATCTAAATCAACCACTTAGCGCATGCACAGTGGTAGTGGCACTATTGCCTTGCAGATAGAAGGTTGTGGGTTAAAATCCCAGCCTGGGGTCTTTCTGCACTAAGTTTGCATGTTGTCCCTGTGCATGCCTGAGAGACCCTGATAACCTGGCCTCCTCCCACAGTCTAAAAACAGGTGATCTGGTCCTTGGCCAATTTGGCCCCTTAGACTATCTGGAGAAACCAGCACACACCCTTGTGTTGTTTGTCCTGTGTTGCCCTACGAGGGACTGGTGAAATATTTTAAACAGCATTTCAAGACATCGGAAAGGAAGTTCAAGCTTGAGCATTAATGGCTTTTCCAAAATTCCAAGTAGAAAATGGCACAAAAGACTATGCGAGTGCATGTTTTAACTTTCCCATCACAAAACCCTGATCTCAGTCCCGTAGCCTTCTGGGCAGAATGGAAAAGATGTGTGTGAGCGAGGAAAGTTGGCTCAGTTCCACCAGTTCTGTCGAGAGGAATGGGCCAAAACTCCAGCAAACTGCTGGGAGGAGCTTGTGCAAAGATCCCCAAAACAGTTGACCCAAATCATAAAGTTTAAAAAGGCAATACTACCAAATGATTCTGAGCTAAAACAGGGAACATTTTGTTTAATGACAGAAAGCAAGGGAAAAAATATTTTTTGACAGTGGATGCAAATATGTATTTTCAACTCCATTCACAGGTGGATATTTGGTTTTACCAATCATTTCAAAAACAGCTGATCTGGACTCTGTGTCCTCGCTGTACAGGGAGCCAATCTTCAAAAAGATCTCTGCAGCTTTGTTTGGTTCAGATGCATTCACCTAGAGGGGAGAGAAAAGCCTCAACCATCTCAAAAAATGCATATTTTAAAACAATTAAAATGACCAACACTAGAACATGCTTATGACAAATACAATCTGTTTTCATTGAGCTTTCAGGTGAATATTTTTCAGGCTATAAGGCGCACCGTCAATTTACGTGTCTTTGTCCACATATACGACGCCCCGGATTATAAGGCACATTACATATTCTTCCCAAGTGTGTAATATCACTACGCCCCCGGTAGGGTGACCAGATGTCCCCGATTTCGGCCGACCGACCCCGTTTTGATGACCTATCCCCGGAAATTACCCAGATTTCAGTGCATTATGACGGAGTAAAAAAGTTTAGCACAACAAGAGGTATTTACGCGGTCCTGCTGCTGTCCCGACGCAGTAGAGCTTTACCAAACGCACCTTCCCCGCCCCCCGTCGGCATTGCAGTTCAGACAAAACAAACCAACCCCCAGGCAGAGATTCTGTGCTTAACAAAATCAGAGACGTCCCCAGTTTTCATTAGAGAAGTCAGATCTGGTCACCTTAAGGAGGAAATACATGGCCAGGTAACGTAAGCGGCTTACAGCCGTGTTTTTAAAAGTGTAAATTTACACCAGACGCTGCAAAGTACACTACACAGCTGTGTGATTCTGCGGAGAGAAGAACTTTTGTCATGGCTAAGTAATTAAAGAAAGACAAATTATCAGTAATATATGGGTATGGAATTAAATTATCAGTAATATATCCTATCTTTTGATCTCCTAAAAGTCTGTGTCTTAACCATATCTGATTAAAAATCACATATTTTAGTTTCTTAGCTTGTCACAACTACATCATTCATAGCGCTTTATTTTCAACGACTCTTATTTTGGGATACTTCTGGAAGTGAACTTTGACACAGGACGTTGTTTTCCTGTTTATTCCCTGCCAAACAGGAGCGTATACGCGTCTGAAATTAGAACTTCAATCTAATTTAGGCATCGTGTAGCGTTATGCTTCTGGTGTACATTTATTGAGTGATTAAAATGAAAAGCTAACCTAAGCGTAGGACGTGCACATGCTGCTTTGCTGTGCTTTGTAACGCGTCCGGTGTGTTTCCTCCTTAACACCACTCTCTCCTGAGAGGAAGAGCTATCCGTCTCTGCCAGGAGGACAGAGTAGTTAAACTACACTGCCCTGTTTCTAACGTAAGGCCAAAATGAGCTTAACTTTATATTAAATTAACTTACTAGGTTTATTGTTCTTAGCGCGGGTTGCCTTACATGAATGAACTTCTAGTTTAGACATTACAGTCAGGCAGTCTTGTAGACAGCTCATGGGTCCTGTTACAGGTCCGATCAGGTAGTGGCACAGTGTACCGTAATTCTCCGAATATCCATTGAGCGGAGCGGCTTCATAACTAACCAAAGTCGTACTTACACATTTTAATCAGTCAGTAAGAACAATGGTAATCCTATTTAAGGCACACCATTAATTTGAGAAAATGTAAGGATTTTAAGTGCGCCTTATAGTCCGAAAAATACAGTAGGTGAAGCAAAACAAACTTGCCTCTTGCTGAAGGTTCATCTTCATATGACACAAGTTCTCTGCTGAGGGGCTACTGAGAAACGTCAGGATTTCTGTCTGAGAGTGCATGTATATATAAAAAAAAAGGGGGGGCTTTTAATTCAACATGTGCAAATTAAATGTGAAAATATAAAACTATGGCCACCTAATATTGGACTGTTTTTAAAGAATTGTGTTGGTTATACATGTGTCTTTCCATACTTGGCTCTCGGGTTTTTCAGGGCTTCCTCCTCCCGTTATTCCATTTTCTTGCCCAATTTCCTCACACTCATCGGTCTCATAACATTCGTCGCTGTCGCCATTGTCACAGTCTTCATCTTCCTCATCATCTGGCTCACCCTCATCCTCACTGTGGAGGAGACGTCGCTTCAATTATACAAGCTAGAGTTGTTTCTACCGTGGACAGGTTCTTGCATTTAAGCTGGAGGAGCAGAACATCAGCTCCGTCAAGCAGACAACCAAGTGTTGGACAAATGCATTACCTGAGGGAAGCCAGCATGTCTCCTTTGTCCATATTGTCCATGACTTCTCTCAAGACCTCACAGCCGTCCTCACCCAAACAGTTGCCTGTGAGAGTTAATAAATGTCTTTTTAATCTATGTTCCCACTACTTCGTCCATTGTCATTTCCAATTTTCAAAGTTATATAGTCATATTTGGGAAGAAATAAATAAATAAGATCTAAAATGTCCCTTGAACATCTAATTATGTGACATATTTGTTAAGTTCTTTGCTTCATTAGGATTTTTATGCCTGCACTATTTAGCTGCTAGAAGTGGGGCTCCATGATCTGCAACTGTACCGTTCAGATTCACTTTCTCCATGTGAGGTTTGTCCATGACGGCCTGGGCGACCACGAGAGCTGCTCCCCCTGTGATCTCCCCAAACGACAAGTTGAGCTCCTGAAGACAAAACACGGGGCAGCCCAATGAAACAACACCGACGTAGCCGACACGGGAGAGCAAGATGTCGGATTTACCTTAAGGATCGGAAGTCCTTCTCTCAAAACTGCAGCGAGGGCGATGGCTCCTTCAGAACGGACCAGACAGTCCCCGAAGTTGATCACCTGGACGTTCCTGAGGTGCCTCAGAGCCTGAAAAGTGAGCAGGGTGGGCGTGGTTTAAACACACAGGATACAAACGGTTTCCTCTCGTGGAAAGAGGAGCGGGTCTCACTTGTGCCATGGCCAGTGTTCCCCTCTTGGTGAAGGTGTTGTCGTTGAAGTTGAGGACTTGAAGCTCGGGGTTCTGACGGATGGCTGAGGCTAAGGCCGTCACACCAGCGTAGTTTATTCCATTCTGAGGCATGTGGATCTCCTCCAGGCTGCCCATGAGCTGAGATTAAAAACACATTTGTTAGTATGAGCAGTCACAATGGCTAAATAAAACCAGTGCCCAATTTAGCTTAGCTGTAAGTAACATTTATGTAACCGCCCCAAAATTTTACCTTGGCAGCCCTCAGTAAACAATTTATGGGCTGAAACTTTAGATTTCCTCTAGCCGTTGTAAAACATTGAGTCAAGCCCAATGGAACCAGGAAAATAGCAGTCTTTGTTCCTCCACATTAGTCTTCTGACATTTTCTCCACTCTGGATTCTGTGGTAAAATCCAACATCCTACTTTTATTTTAAAGTCACCAATATGTTGCCCTAAATCCTAATACGCCTAAATACGAATAGCGTCTCCTAAAGTTCCGGAATGTGTTTTCTGGCTGTGCGTCAATTTGTTATATGTGGTCGATTTCTCTGGACTTGCTGAGTGAAGCAACCAATCAGACGTCAGGGTCTGAAGAAGAGCCTCCTAATCCCGCCCACTGAGTTTAATGGGTTGTGTTGACAGTTTAAATGATTTGTGACAGTGCTGCATGGCAGCCATGACACAAATTTAGAGGGAAATAATTAAATGTTTTTTGAAATAAAAAAAGACATTAATGTCATCAATTAAACGGGTATATTGTATCATTTAAGGAGACATTTAATGGTGCATTTATGCATTTTATGGCACATTTATTTGTGTTTTTTTAGTACAATTTTGTCCCTTTTACCCTTTCATAGCCATGGGGCAGTGTAGCAGCTACCAAACAGGCAGAAAAAGATTGCTGACCAGCTGAAATGTGCAAGACACTAACTTCAGGGGGGAGAAGGATGGAAGAGGGATGGAAAGAGGACCCTCAAACCAAGCCAAGAGGTGCGCTGAAATCAGCTGAGAGACGGGTCCAGGACAGGAACGGAAAGCTCCTCCTTGTCATCCGGGACCAGACTGGTTTAGTCAAACTTCTTTTAAGGAAACAGTGTTTTATGAACTTGTTTGATCCTGTGTTTTATGGCATTTTATTAATTCCATTTCTGGCCTTTGGACAAGGAATCGTCCAGAGAGCAGGTGGAAGCAGGATGAACCAGGCTGAAGTAAGAGGTAAAACCTGAATGCTGACTCAGAATGACCCAACTGAAAGTTACAGCTGATCGGGAAGAGTATCAAATGAACTTTATGAAATAATTTAGAAATTTTAATACATTGCCTGAATCCACACTACATGAAACAAGTTTTACCAAAAAGACAGTTCAGAGGCACACAGTGAACGAGGTGCATAACTGATTCAAGTTGTTGTGCGAATCAAATTCAGGGAATTATTTTAGTCCAAGAATTATAGGCTATACATGTATATCATATGCTTTACATCGTTTTAAAAGGAGGAATAAGTAATGACACCTAGTGGTTCAAATCGGAACAACATACAGACAAAAGCCAGCCATTTCCCTAACGGTCCCTTGCTGCTGTGAAACCCGACTGAACTTTTACATCCACAGGATAGGTATATCTACCAAGATAAAATACCAAATGCTGCACTTTGTGCCTGGGAACTCTCATGTGATTGGCTCAGGAACCAGGAAGTAAACACGGGCTACACTGCACCAAAATCGTTCCAGACCAAGGCTCAATCCAAATACCCTTATTGAATAAGGACTCTTGAGCTAAAGCGGTGGAGGAAGTGGCTGAGAGGAGGGTGTTGTCCAAGCTTACATCCGTCATGGACAACACCTTCCACCCCCTGCACCAGACTGTAGAGGAGCTGGGCAGCTCCTTTAGTGAAAGACTTAGACATCCTGTCTGTAAAAAGGAGCGCTACTGCAGGTCATTCATTCCTGCTGCTATCAGACTTTACAATGCTGCATTATAACTGTAATAACTTGTGCAATAAGTAATGTGCAATTACTATTTAATACCCTATGCAATAACCTGTGCAACAATCCTGTTAAATAAGTGACTTCAGCTGTTATAGTTATCTCACTACCTCACTGTTGTTCTTATCTGGTACCACTTTAATGTAAAACGTCACCTTAAATGTACATAAGTCATCTTAAATCTCTGCTTTAATTCCTTTTTTTTTCCTCGATCTACTGTATATATGTGGACACACTGTATATACCTTATGCACCTTTTCCTCCTTTTGGCACCTTCTTTTGATTATTGAGCCAATGTGACAAGAGAATTTCTCCACTGTGAGATCACTAAAGTCTATCTTATCTTAAGTGCGTCATCGGTTGCCATGATAAGTGCTGTCCGAATAGTGTTGTCAGTAAGGAAGGAGGTAGGAAAAGGAGCCTGTATGCTCCCTCTCGCGGTTAGTTTAGACTAGGAACCCTGAAACGTCCCTTAGTGGTGCTAAGAAGCCTTAAGGTATCCCACAATCCTATGCGTGATATGATGTATAAGCACAGCCCCCTCATAGAAATCAACAAAAATGTCTGGAGAGAAGAGAGATCACACTGTAGTTAATTTTTGGAAGGCTGGATTTGATTTGCATCATCCATGTGCGTTTCTGTTGCGTAATGATGTCAGAGTTAGGAAAACGATCGATCGAACTTTTATGGACCCATTTTTTTCTATTGCGCCACACGTCTATCGATTGATACATATTGTTATTGAATTATCGTCCAGCCCTAATGGTAGGGAAAATCTTACTGGCCATCTGTTTTTTGTGAGGATGTAGGCATATTCTAACTGGACATTGTTTAGAGACCAGGACCAGTTTGTCAGCAGCTCACTAAAGCCCCCTAAAGAGCAGATTTTAGAATTACTGCTGAATCAAACAACTGAGATAACATTCTAAAGATATTAACAGAGAAAAACTGTCAAGATGATAATTTTACTGAAAACTACATGGAAATTTGACCATGCTACTAATGTCTAACATAGGTCCTTCCAATATGAGTGATGTGTACCTGAAAGGCCTTGGCCAGGGCACTCGCGCCATCATTTTCCAGGCGGTTTCTCCCTGCAATGAACACTTTTAGTCTCAGTGGGGATCCAAGGCTGGTCGACTTCTTGTGGCTCTCCATTAGAGCTTCAGCCAGGATCTGTTTGCATAAAAAAAAAAAAAAAATCAAATCTCTTTAGTTTTCGTTTGCTGATTTGTGAAAGACACTTGTTTGCATGACCCCACCTTTCCTCCTCCTATTCCCATGCCACAGTTGTTGAGCCTCAGTTCCCTCAGCGTGTGGCAGGAGGGACTCTTCAGCAGCTGCTCAATTCCTTTGACGCCGTCGGGCCCGAAGGCATTATCACTCAGGTCCAGCTCCGTTAGCCTGGCACCAGCGCTCATTAATGCGCCGCTCAAAGACATCTGAGAAGCACATGGTCAGACAGATCATAAAACAACCATCGCCATCCGTTTGGGATATCGTTAGATCAATGATGAAAACATTCAATCACACAGCTTTAAGATATTTCCCAGAGTTTATTATTTCTGAAGCGATCCTTCTCCTGAATGCCTTCCCTAAACAAGGGAAAGTGGTATTTAGTTTACATTAGGGCTGGACGATATGGAAAAAAAGCTTATCGATAAAAAAAATGCATATTGATCGATATCGATAATTATTGAAAATATTTAAAACAATATTTTATGTGCAGCTCTGCCTGGACATTTTATGATATTGCTAAATGATTTAATTTTAATAAAGAACACAAACACAGATTTCCAATTAAATCTTTATTTAACCAACTTTTGTAACCATAACAGAATTTTTTTAAAGAAAAATAACTTAAGAGACCTGAGTTATGTTATTAAATACTGACAAAGAATAAACTAAAGTGACCAGTAAAATTATCAAAATAAATATACCAAATAAATAAATAAAATAGCCTATTTAGGTGGGAATAGTACACTACTTACTTCTCAGGTTTCATAATTGAGAGGCTGATGCAGGGCTGAGGTCCGAGGTTGTGGCGTGAGAAGACACAGATTGCAGCTCATTTTGCACTGATTCCCTGCACTGGTTGCACAATTTAGGGAGCGCTGTTAGAGAAAAACTTGCGTCCCGGAACTTTATATCGCGGATCAAGAGTGGCGAGTAGTTGTTTGAAGCCAGGTTTTTCAACTGCAGACAACAGCAGCATATCCATCACTATGAAGCATTTTACTGCATGCGTGATGTCCTTATGCTGCTTGGACGCTTTGTCATTTTATCACAAAGAAGGGAGCCCAGTTTAGCTGCTATACCTGCTTTGTTTTGGAAGAAGACGCGGAGTCGCGTGGGGCTGACACAGCTCGCGCTGCTGCGGTGTGAGCGGCTGAGCGGCTTACGTGATGAAACAAGTTGGTTACGTTACCAGACTTTGTTTTTACCGGTTCCTTGCAAATTTTACAAATCACTGTGGTTTATTTCTGTCAGACTGACGAACTAGTAAAACCCCGTTTTGGGACCGTTTCCTCCGCCGCTACTTGCTGCGACATATTCACGTGCTGTGTGTTGTGGTTTGAGAGGGCGGCGCTTTGTGACGGCGTGCCTGGGTCCGCGATTACGATTGGTCGAGAGGAAGTAGTGACTGTAGCATCAACTAATATGATAGGCTGAAAGGAAGGAAGGAAAATTGTCTCTATATCGAAGTTTTTAATCGACCCTGTTTTTTCCTATCGCGCCACACGTCTATCGATCGATATATATTGTTATTGAATTATCGTCCAGCCCTAGTTTACATGCTCCCTGAAAGCTTGAGGTGTACCCAAACTGTTTGCTCCGAAAAATCAAATGTAGTTTACAGCAGCAATCAAAGGATCTTACTAATAAACCGTTTGTCCGATGACTGGTTATTGAAGCGAGAGATTAAATTAGCTTTTTAACATGTTCTCTTTTTAAACAAAACAAAAGTATTGCTGATTTTAATGCATTTCCTTTAATTTCCTGTAAAGCACTATGGATTTCCTTGTGTAATAAACTTGCCTTACTTTAAATGATGGGGAAAAGTGAAGTGTAGCTATTCTCACCAGAGCTGTGGGGATTTCAGAGCGCAGCCTTCCTGTGAACATATCACTCCAGTAGCATCTCTGAAATAAACAGAACATCAGCAAAATTAGCACGGGGGAAAGGACGGGCCTCTCTGTGATAAAGAGGGAAAGACGTGACGTAGAGGGAGGAATGCACCAAAAAAAAACACCCATTGACCACAATTGGACATTTTTTGCTTGAACGGCCCTTAATGGTAGGTCAAAAACTATAAATTGGATCTCCCCCCGTCAGTGAACAAAACGCTGCAAATTCACACTGACAACACTCCTCTGTGCGGAAGCTACTACAGAAGGTTGTTGAGCTTCAATTTTAAATTGAGGTCTTCTAAACTTAGAGAAATAACTAATACTAGGAAAAAGAGAGGTTTTTAAAGAAGCCGTATTTTACAGAGAGCCCAGTCAGCAGTTCATTCAGGCTGCAACCCATAGAGACTGAAAGACTGTAGCGATAATAGGGAGGCAGACCGTATTATAGCGAATCCTTCTGAGGTTTCAAGCTCTGTCCCTGAACATGCCAAATTTAGAAATGTTAGGTAAATCTCACAAAGTCGTGATTCTCTTTAAAATACGAAAGACATTTGATGTTATGTTGTAATGCAGCCTAAGGCACTGTGGACTTTACATTTTATCACGATATATTGTGGTACTTTTCTGATAACAATAAAAGTGATGATAAAAGACTAAAACCAGGTTCTTGCAGTCTTTTTAAGTAACTTTGTGGCTGTGACTTTATGTAGCCCATAAATGCAAATACTGTCCTTAAAAAAAACACATGTAATATTGTAACAATAAAACAAAATTCAAATGTATGATCAGGAAAAAAGTTACATAAGCAAATGGGATTTTTGATCAATAAATAGCACACAGTAATGGTATTTAATTACATTTTTGAATTGACTGACATTTATTGATGCCCTGAAGAAACCAACAGTGGAGAAAACAGCTAAAATAACAATTCTGGCACTTTTTGGGGTTTGAGACATTACTAATGGGAATTTACCACCGTCAATATAAACCCAAATTCTTATCAGGAAATTTTGACGTTGAAACGATCCGATAAAGACCCAGTCCTAACCCAACCACACGTTTCCAGACTCAGACCCTTCCTTCAGACTCTGAGGTGTTTGCCTAGAGCTGAGTCTGCAGGCAGATCCGATGCCTGTCCTTTCCTGTAACAGTAAAATATGAAGTGAGGAGTACCTGAAGCTGGTCTTTGCTCTCAAGAGCTTTAGCGATGGCTTCGGCTGCTTCCACCCCCACGGTGTTTCCCTCCAGGCGCAGCGCCCTCAGACCCTGGTACTGCTCTATCTTCCTGACCAGCTCCCCCGCTGAAAACACGGAGGGCGGCTCATCACCGGAGGACATCAAAAAGGGAAACCAGCAACGGTCCCATAAACATCACGTCCTCTGACCTGATTCCGCGTTGTCGAGCTTCAGTCCCAGACCTTTGAAGCTCAGCTCTCCGTCCCCGACGTGAGTCTTTGAGAGCGCAGCAGCCAGCTGGGCGATGTCATCTGAGGCCATGTTCTCTACCTGGTGAAGAGCCGAGCAACAGAAAGGACTCACACCTCCTGTCAGCACGAGTCAATGGAACTCGCAGCTACGTAAAACCCTGTCAAATGACGCCAACGTTAGTCGGTTGGCCTTCGTGGAAAGATAACAAAACTAGCGCCTAGAGGAGCGTGTAGGCTAGCTGGTATAGCATTACCGGTGCTAAATGCCGGTGGCGCAGAGGGCTAAAAAAAAAACACACCTGGACAGAGTGGCTGATGTAACTGTCTGTGTCTCAGTCTCAACGTTAGTGGGAAGCTCTTGTTAGAAGACCAACGAGCATAACCAGCGATAAAGCTCACCTTTTAAATACTTCCCCCTGTGAATAAAGAAACGCAACACACTTTTTCCGCGCAGCGCGCCAGTTTCTTCTGACGTGAAGACACACGCCGGTGTTTCCGTCTTCTTCTTCTTCTTCTTGTTTTGTTTATTGGCGGTTGGCAAACAGCTTTTCGGTGCGCATTACCGCCACCAACTGGTGAGGAGTGTGGGTCTTCTTCTTCTTCTTTATGGTTTTTTTCTGGCGGTTGGCACGCAACGAAACGGTGCATTACCGCCACCAACTGGTTTGGAGTGTGGATCAGAATGACTTATACTACCTAAAATAAATTAAACCAACCTACCAAAATAAAACAAACACCCAAAAAAAAAAAAAAAAAAATTAAATCCTATCAATTAAATTACTTAGTCTAAGATAATGAAACATAATCCCATAACACTCATCTCTTGAATTACTTCTAAGCATTTCTATTAAATCAAATTTTATTCTTTTCCTTTTCAAATTTTTAACCATTTCCCTTCTTTCTTCTTCATATTTCTTACAGTATATCATAATATGCTCAACTGTTTCTTGCTCCCCACAATACTCACATCTTCCAGTGTTATGCTTCCCTATTTTGAATAATGTTCCATTTAATCCAGTGTGCCCAAATCTAAGTCTTGATATGATTGTTTCTTCCCTTCTGCTCCTCCCTGCACAACTCATTTCTCCCACTCTCCTCTGAATCATGTACAGCCACCGTCCTTTCCTCTCTTCCTCCCATTGCTTTGGCCACCTTTCCTTCATCTTCTGTTTAATAATGCTCTTTACTTCCATCTTACTAACTTTAATTGAGATATCAATGTTTTCTCTAATTGTAGCCTCCTTTGCAACCTTATCTGCCTTTTCATTTCCTTTTATTCCCATATGTGCTGGTACCCACAAAAATATAACTGTAATTCCCATCATTTGAATTCTAAACAATGTTTGCTGGATTTCTATTAAAATATCTGGTCTACTATCTGAATGACTTCTCTGTAAACTGATTAATGATGAAGATGAATCTGAACAAATTATTACTCTCAGTGGTCTTATTTCCTCTACCCATTGTACTGCCAACAGAATTGCTACCATTTGTATTTGCTTTGTGCTGGATGATTATCACTATGACCTTTTAAATTAGCCCAATAATTTAAAGACAACTGAGTTCTTCTCAGCTCTAATGGCATTTCTCCCATTTCCACCTGGAGTGCTGCTGTTGGAGTTGTTTTAAATGCCCCTGTACATAATCTCAAAGCCTGAAACTGGATGTTGTCTAACTTTTTTAAAGATGAACTCGATGCAGATCCATACACCACACAACCATAATCCAATACTGACCTAATTAATCCACAGTAAATGGCCTTCAATGCTTTTCTATCAGCCCCCCAATCACTTCCCACCAAACATCTCATAACATTTAACACCTTCCTACATTTGTCCTGTATTTTCTGTATATGTACACTCCATGTTATCCCCTCGTCAAACCATAACCCCAAAAACTTAAAGTATTTTACTCTTTCTAATTCTTGATTATACATTTTTAGTTTTATCTCTGTACTAATTCTTTTCTTTGTAAAAAACATTGTCTTTGTCTTATCTACTGAGAATTTGAAACCCCATTTATATGACCACTGTTCTATTTCTGTTATTGCATCCTGTAACTTTTTAAAAATAAATTTCAAATTTTTCCCCCTCTTCCAAATTGCCCCATCATCCGCAAAAAGAGAAAACCCCATCCCATTCCCTATTTCCTTGAAAACATCATTAATTAATATAGAGAATAATAAAGGACTCACTATACTCCCTTGAGGTGTTCCGTTCTCTACCCTATATTTCCTTGAATAATTCTTCCCTATTCTAACTTGTATTAATCTCCCTTGTAAAAAAATCCTTAATCCATCTAAATATTCGTCCTTTAATTCCTAATTGACACAGTCTAATTAACAATCCTTCTCTCCACATCATATCATACGCCTTCTCTATGTCAAAGAAGACAGCCACCACACTTTCTTTGTTAACCTGTGCTTTTCTAATTTCATGTTTTAAACATACAGCTGGATCCATTGTATTTCTCCCTTTCCTAAAACAACTTTGATATTTAGCTATATATCCTTTCTTTTCCATATAATATGTTAGCCTTTCATTTATCATTTTCTCCATTATCTTACATATGTTAGATGTTAAAGCAATTGGTCTATAATTTCCTGGATTAGTACAATCTTTTCCTGGTTTGCGTATTGGCACCACCACAGCCTCCTTCCAGCTCTGTGGCAGTTTCCCATCCTCCCATACTTTATTATATAATTCTAGTAATACTTCCTTTGATTTTTCATTGAGTTGATTTATCATTACATAACAAATCTGATCCTTTCCTGGTGCTGACGTCTTAGATTTCTGGATAGCACGTTTTAGTTCTGTCATTGTAAAAGGTTTGTTTAATAAATCATTATAATTTTCTTCTTGTTGTAACTCTTCATTCTCCCTTACAGTTTTTTCTCTCCCTCTTTTTCCTTCTTCACTAATATTATCTGAGCTGTGAATTTTTACAAAAGTTTTAGCCAGCATCTCTGCCTTCTCCTCATCTCTCACTGCTATTATTTGTCCATCTTTTAAAACTGGGTATCCATACTCTCGTTTTATACCATTCATTCTTTTTATCATACCCCAAACTTTACCAATCTCTGTCTCTCTTCCTACTGAACAACAAAACTTCCTCCAGTATTCTTTCTTTGCACTTTTTATAATTCTCCTTACATTTGCTTGAGATTTTTTATAATTAATAAAATTCTCAAAACAATGATTTCTTTTTACCAATTTAAAAGCTTTATTTCGATTTATTTTATTTTATCGCTTTTTCACATTCCTTTCTCCACCATGGAACAATCTTATTTTTACGCTTTCCTTCCTTCTTTTTTATTGACTTTTCTGCAGCCTGTAGAATAACTTTACAAATTAAAATATTTAAATTTTCAACATCTTCATTTCTATCATTTTTTTCAATTTCTTGTTCGCTAATATTTCTAAATTTATCCCAGTCAGCACTACTAAATGACCATTTCTGCAATCCTACTGTTTCATATTCTTCTACATTCAATCCTACTACTGTTATGATTGGATAATGGTCACTTCCTACTGTTGTTCCTCTGACTACTTCCCATGTACAAATGCCTGCTAATGAATCTGAAACTAATGTGAGATCTAGTGCTGTTTCTGTACCCGTTCTGATATTTAATCTTGTTTCCCTTCCATCATTTAAACACACTAAATTTGTCATATCCATCACCTCCTCAATCACCATCCCATTAGCATCATTACTGTTACCCCATAATGAGCTATGTGCATTAAAATCCCCACACCAAATCACCTTCCCTACTAACTGTACCACCAGTTCCTCTAGCAACTCTAAAGACAATTTTTTACATGGATTATAAAAGTTAACAACTTTAATATTTCCTTCTTTAGTCCATACTTCAGTTATTAAATATTCTAACTCTTTCCCTTTTCCTATAACTCTATATTGCATTCCTTGTTTAATAAATATTATACATCCTCCTCCACTACCCTCCCCCCTATCTCTACGAATACTATCGTACCCTTTAATAACAAATTCTAATTCTGATTTAAGCCAAGTTTCTTGAACACATATGATATCTGGTTTATTTTTTAAATCTCTAATAAATCCTTTAAACTCCTGCCCATTTGCTATTAAGCTTCTTGCATTCCATTGTAAAATAATCAGTTTGCCTTATCACTTGCTCCTCCTGCTTTCCCATCTGATTCAAGTCTTGTTTTAATTTGCTCCCAAGATATATCTTTTATGCCCAAAAACTTCTCAGCTCCCTTAACTATTATTTTAATTTTCTCAGTTTTATGTTTAACTTGATCCGTACAGTTGATCACGTATGCCATAAACAAAATAATCTTATCCACTGACAGTCCTGGATTTGCTTTCTCTGTTTGACCTGGTTCTTTTCTCAACATCTGTATAACCTTGTCAGTTTCCACTCTTCCTTTTTGTCCTTGTACTGTCTTCACTGCTTCTGCATAACTTATGTTGTTAACTGTTTTAACCTGTTGTATTTTTACAGCCCTTTTCCTAACTTCACATCCTCCATACGTTACCCTGTGTTGGCCACCACAATTGCAACATTTATCCTGCACCTTTTCCTTACAATCCTCCACCCTATGCTCATCTCCACATTTAGGACATCTCTGTTTCCCTTTGCAAGCCACTGCTATATGTCCATATCTCTGGCATTTGTAGCATCGTAGTGGTGGGGGGATGTATGGCCTAACTGGAAAAATCATGCATCCTATTTTCACTTTTTCTGGCAACACTGACTCCTGAAACTCCAGAAGAAGCGACAAGCTCTCAACTCTTTCATCATTTACTGTTCTCATAAGTCTTTTAATTCTGCTCACCTCACCTCCATTTATACTGCGTTTAAGTTTGTCCAAGTCTTCCTCCACTGGTATCCCTGTTATCACCCCCCTTGTGACTTTACTTTCACCCACAATCTTTCTCTCACTAATTATTTTCTTACACACACTTTCAACTTCCCACGCTTTGTTTTTCTGTTCCTCCGTTTTGCACACTATAAACAGGCTTCCATCTCTCAAAATCCTCGCCATTTCCACATCTCCAAGCTTCTTTTTTAACTCCCTGGATACTGCTATAGGACTTAAACTGATATGCTCATCTTCTTTCCTAAATTTCAGGATGATTTTAACTTCCTTTTTCCCGGCCTTTTTCCGCACAAACCCACTAGCTTCATCAGAACTGCTCTCTTCCAAACTCCTTTTACTTCCTTGACTCGTCATCCACCCTCCTTCTGCTCTATTCACCCCAATTCCTCCTCTCCTATTAGCCACTGGAGTCCAGTCGCCATAATCCATTTCCCCATCTTCCTCTACTTCCTGAGTAGCCATTCTGACCCATTCACAAACCAGCTTATGCCAACCGCCGATGAGCTGTCCTCCTCCCTGCCCGTAGCTCTGCGGCGTCTCCTGGTCTCACCAAGTGTGGGTCAGAATGGCAACATGTATTTATATATACATGTGCAAAATATCAATTTATAAATACAAAATCCAGCTAATTAGTCCTGTTATTATTAGATATTTCAATAAATATTGATTACACTCATTTTTTTGTATTCTTCTGTAGAATGTCCACCAGGTCAAATTTAACTTTCTCCTTAGTAAGGTTTCTAATCACGTTCCTTCTTTCTTCTTCATATCTCTTGCAACACATCACTACATGTTCTACTGATTATTCTTGTCCACAATATTCACATCTACCTGAAATATGTTTTCCTATTTTTTTCCGTCTACGTCTCCCCGCCCCTCCTTTATCAAACAAGGTACAAAACAATACAGAAAATTTGAAATAAAACACTAGAATACAAACCCTCGTGGAGGATTACAAGTTAGGGAGCATGAAAAAAACCCCAGAAAGAAGAGCAAAGCTATACAATGAGAAGCTTGAAACAAAATGTGTTTAGTAAATTGTTGTGAGAGGATTTTTGCCGTTGTTTAACTTTAATTCTAAATAGTATATTTTAAATTTGTTATAAAACAGGGGAAGGATGGCGTGTTACCTCTCCATTCACTACAGTGAATGTGTTTTTTAGCCAAAAGAACAGCAATATTTATGGCATCAGAAAAAGAAGGATATAAATTGTCCACATAAAGTTAAATGGCATCGGTATCAAACAAAGGAATGTTAAGTTTGAGATTAACCCAGTGCCTAATGTCCAACCAAATGCTTTGTGAATATTGACATGAAAAAAAATGTTCCAGTGATTCGTCTGCTGATTTACAAACTCCTTTAAAAAAATATGGCAACAGGATATATTTTATTTATGATTTTGAAATACGTCTCCTTCACTTTAGGAGTTATTGGAGTTATTTCATAAACTTGGAAGAAGCACAATTCCTAGTTTTATCATTTGTTTTGGGATATTTCTTAAAAGAATCTCTATTATAATCCAAGTAAATAATTTGTCATATACATTCATTAATCTTATTATTACATATATAGGCAACTAGGTTTCAGTCATTAAGGTTGGCGTTAAATAACCAAGGTCACTTTTTAATAACCAACTTAATCAATTGAATCAACGCCAAAGGGATTCCTTTTAGAACAGCACCTTAGATTGTATATTTTTAACAAATGATGAGAAGTCCAAAAGTATACTGAGCCCCTTTAGCGAAACTGAAGGAAAATGTTTAGGGAATTACTTTCTGATGCGCACCAGTTACTTTCATTATTTTTTTAATTTTTTATTTCAATTAAAGAATAAACAAGTTCAACAACAATATATAAAATATACAAATAACAAACAAATATGCCAGGGGGTATGCCACCATAAATAAGTACATAAGGTCAGGAGGAAGGACAAATAAACTGTTCAGATCCAACCCTGGGCCTTTCTGCGTGGAGTTTGCATGCTCTTCCTGTGCATGCGTGGGTTCTCTCCGGGTACTCCGGCTTCCTCCCACAGTCCAAAAACATGATTGTTAGGTTAATTGGCTTCTCTAAATTGTCCTTAGGTGTGAGTGTGTGCGTGAATGGCTGTTTGTCCTGTTTGTCTCTGTGTTGCCCTACGGCAGACTGGCGACCTGTCCAGGGTGTACCCCGCCTCTCGCTCAGTGAACGCTGGAGATAGGCACCAGCAACCCCCGCGACCCCATGAAGGATCAAGCGGGTCATAAAATGGATGGATGGATGGATATGTATATCCATAACAATTTTAACTGTATATATATATATATATATATATATATATATATATATATATATATATATATATATATATATATATATATGTGTGTGTGTGTGTGTGTGTGTGTGTGTGTGTGTGTGTTCTACAGATAAGCATATCTTCTACAACATTAAGTTGTCCAAAAGTTGGGAATAGATTGATATGTTTTTTTTGTGCATTTTGGTGAGAGGGGTGTTCAATATTTCTTAAGCTCAATTAAATAAGCATTAAATTCTGGCTATTTCTTTAGACATTTAAATGTATGCAAGTGAAATTTAGTTACTTTCGTTATCTGGTGCCCACCAGAAAGTATTTTTTTACTTCCTTCAATGTCCCGTTAGGGGCTTCATACAAAAGATCGCCATCAAATATCTGTTATGAAAAAATACACAATTTTCATATCAGTCTTTTCTAAACATTGACTTCCTGCCTAGTGTAATTGTCATGTTATTCCATAAAATGGATGTGTGGGATGAAAGTTAAAATACTCTCTCTGCGTCGCGCACCAAGCAGCTCAGCAACAGGTGTGCTGGCGTCACTTGGTGGCTGTTTTGTGAAAGTGTTGGACGATTTTCTTCTTCTTATGGTGTTGCAAGGCTGTCGGCAGACCAACTATGAAAGGGCATTACCGCCACCAGCTGGACTGGAGCATAGACAAGTAAAAAAAAAAACAGATTCTAATAAATGTTTTTCAAAAATGAACTGATTTGAGTTTGCATTTTAATGACATTAACTACAAATAAATTCTTAACTGTGTAGTTATGTTTAGTTTATTCAGGTCTTTTTGAGTTGTCTCCTTACTGTTTCATATGTGTTGTATAATTCCATATTCACGATTTTCTCTAGCAGTAGGCTCCTTCTGCTGCTTCTTCTTTCGGGTTTTATAGCAGATCCGAGGTTCATTAAACTTCTATTGTATATTTCTTACAGTTATCTAATACCTATGTTCTTCAAAAACCAAAATACTATTTTCTTTCCCCTCAACTATATTTACCTGAAACAATATATCTTAAAAATTTGATTAACAAGTACTTCACAATTCCATCAAAGTCCCCTTTGATTCTCATATTGCCTACATCCAACAAACACATTTTACTGATTTCCCATCCATCCATCCATCCATCCATCCATCCATCCATCCATCCATCCATCCATCCATCCATCCATCCATCCATCCATCCATCCATCCATCCATCCATCCATCCATCCATCCATCCATCACATTACTGACATTACTCAGAGACTGAGAAGTGTACTCTGCCAGTAATTGGAACACACTCTCTGTTCCTCTTTCTCTGTTGTCTTGGTCCTTTATGTGACTTTAAGGAACTATGTCAACCACGACAACCCCACAATGTCCAGACCCTTCAACTATATTTTTGCCTTTTTCTGAATTTGCTTCAGCTCACCATTCTAATGGCAATAACCATTCTAATGGCAATAACATTGCACGCAATATTACTACTTAAATTCTAAAATAATTTTGAGGTACAATACATCTTGGAACCACAACTGATGCACTAGTAGCATCTATATTTTGATTTATTTAACCATTTGTAAAAATCAGCAAATAATCACTATATATATCCATTCATCCATCCATCCATTTTCTGACCCGCTTAATCCCTCATGGCGTCGCGGGGTTGCTGGCGCCTATCTCCAGCGTTCACCGGACGAGAGGCGGGGTACACCCTGGACAGGTCCCAGTCTGTCGCAGAGCAACACAGAGACAAACAGGGCAAACAACCATTCACGCACCACTATATATATATATATATATATATATATATATATATATATATATATATATATATATATATATATATATATATATATATCAATACATTTTATAACTGCAGTGCAATAGAAATCATTCCAGTCTATTATGTTATGTCGTAAAGACAAATAGAAAAAGGAAAGAAAAAGGAAAATCAAAGTCTTCAGTTATATTACAGTTTATTTTATTTTTCTTCCAGAAAATTAATTCCAACATTTGTTCGAAGTATCACAGCAGGCAGCACAAGTCCTACGACTGTTACTTGTACCACAGTTTGAGAACCATATATCTAGAACAATAAGACCTTTCTCTTAGCTTTGGTAAGAATAATCTTCTCAGCCTTTCTAAATAACCTGGGAACCTTGTTAAAGTGCATGATCCACTGGACTGTACCAGTGTTTCCATGTGGTCTTTCAACAGGATAAAGCAATATAAAAAAATATGCCCAAATCAATACAGAAACAATTCAGCAGGACAAAAAAGAAACTATAAGACAAGAATCAGGACTCCAGAAAATGTAGAGAGGTACAGCCAAAAGATCTCCCTCCGTCTGTATGAACCAACCTTGTAAAATGCTAAGTGTTTTGCTGTTGGGCAAAAGGGTGTTGTACATAGGGTTTAAAGTGGTGGTAACAAGAGTTCTATAGAAACCCTTAAAGGAGATGGATCAACAGAACAGAGCTTGTCATGCGTTCAGTTTTTCTGCAGGCATCGGACACTTGTGTGACACAGACCCATTAAAGAAGAGAGAAAACTTGAAGGAACCTGTCCTACAAAGAGACCAGTGATTTAGACAAGAAATCTGGTGAGAAGCTGGAAACCCAGAGAGGCGGCGGGTTTAAAGCTGGTAAAGCTGTTTTATGTCAATGGGCACCACTATAAAGGCCCACCAGCTGAAACTTCCAGCCCAGGCACAGTAAACTTTGCTATGTTTTGAGATGTGTTCTATTAATTATTGCCATGTTACACTGTTGTTTTTCTTTAGACATCGTTAAGAGACTTTGTTGGTGGGGATTTATATGTGGCTTTTGTGGTATGGGTTTCCCCACACAGCCTAAAAATATCCATGTTAGCAATTTATCCATGTCGATGATTCTAAATTGACCTTAGTAGTGATCAAATGTGAACATGTCAGTACAGTGCCTGGCAAAACCCTAACAAACAAAAATCAGAGCAGTGTATTCACACACTATTTATATACCCCTAAATAAAACTTTGTCATCTGAAGATAAATCCAATATCCCAAGCTTTGACCATATTACTGTAGTGTAATCCAGAAAAATGAAAAGAAACAGGTGTGAAGCAGCCAAGACGTGGCCTGGCCTCTACGCTAGACGGCCAAGAAGGAAGCTATTATTGAAGAAATCCCAATTGCATGTAGGGGATACAGCAAAAGACGGTGCACTGGTCAGATGACAACAAAGCTAAAATATTTGATCTTCATGCAAAATGCAGAAAACAAACGGCGCACATCCCGCCCAACACACCGCCCCGTTGAAACATGAAACGGTGGTGGCAGCATCATGCTGTGGGGATGGCTTTCTTCAGCGGGGACTGGAAATCGTTCAGGGTTGATGGACAGATCTAACTGAATTTAACCGTCTTTGGTTTAAAAAGGGTGTACTTGTTCTATTATAAATAATCTTCAGCTATTTTGCAAGCAAGAATGGGCAGTAATTTCTGTCTCTATGTGAAAAGCCGATCCAGCCAGAGAAGGACCACGTTTGGTTTACTTGATTATACCTTGTATCAGAACGTCTCAATAAAGTAAAGTTGCTCTTTTACAATGTTTGCAATATATATATATATATATATATATATATATATATATATATATATATATATATATATATATATATATATGTGTGTGTGTGTGTGTGTGTGTGTGTGTTTGTGTGTGTATTGACAGAGAATAGATAAAATAGTCTTTAAAGTTTTCAGGCCATTTAGAAGGGTCTACTTGTACCACAGTCTTAATTCAACAACTTGGAAAAAATATAGACTTCGTACATTTTTCCTAAAAAAATATACATACGAAATTTACGAATAAATGAATGTATTGGTTCGTTTCTTGGGGGCAAAGCTGATTCCTAAAACTTCGAGAGATTTTGCTTCCATCTTGTGGTCGCAATGTGACCTGGAAACTTGTTGCGATTTAACCGCTGGCAGAAGCAGCTAGCCACTAGCTACGTTGGGAAGACCCAGTCCGATTTGTAGCTGAAGCAAGGAACCCCGGGCTTGGTCCACTCTCCAATGACACGGACACACACCGTGCAAAAATGCTGCTCGTCATTGACTGATATTCGGTTGTCCAGTTTTCTCAACCTTTGTCCCCAACGCACCGGGGAGCTAGCTAACCCTGATCCAAAAAGCGCAGTAACTTCTCGGTGAGTTGCCATGTTATGCTCTGTGAGGGCTTCGGCTAATTTAGCCAACAAACTTACCTGAACGCTGGTTAAACCATTTAAGATGACCTTTCACCTGTGCTATATAACGCACTACATGCGAAGTGACTGGCGTTGAAAACGATAAATAAGAGCTGGTTGTCTTCACTTCGTTTTTCGATAAAGCTAAGTCAGAGTTAGCCAAAAAATTAGCATGTAGCATTAGCTGGCTAGCAACCCCGCCAGGTAAACTCAGGTAGCGGTGCTGCTGGTAACGGAATTAGCTACTTTCTTTCTGTTTGTTTTTAGCCAGTCTGTTGTAATATAAAATCTATCTGTTAGCATTTACCACGCAAACGTGGTAAAGTGCCGACTTAGATTAGCAAATATGGCTAAAATACTGTTTATGTTTTCCTGCTGCCATTTAAAATCAAAGGCGTTCACCTGCCTCCATTAAATGTTTATAGTTCAACTTGAACGAACGAAATATGTGACTTGACCGCGTGTGCAGCCGCTAATTCATATATTTAATGGAGCTAAATGGATCTATAATTAGTTCAAGACAGGTTTTAGGATTGACCAGCATCAATCTTTGGCAGGCCTTACATTATCTCACAATCTTTCCAGAACACATTTAAAAAGCTCCTGTCCAAGCTTTGACTATTTGACTAATCGCTCACACTTTGGGAAGTTTTCGACTTTTACACGTCAGTCCCGTTTATATCCTCAGATCATGGAACCTGATCGACAGAAGCGAAGAGAGGAGATCCAGAGGGCAATGAGCTTTATCCAGTAAGAAGCGTACGGTGATCCAAATTTCACATGCCACACGTCGGCTGTACCAAGATTCTAACGTCTTTTTACCTTTCCGGTCCACCAGGTCGTCGTTGCCCTTTCCTGAACCAGAGAGTTATGAGGTTAGGCCTGATCCTTCCCGGCCAGCTGTTGGTCTGCTCCATCCGCTTTCACCGCGGCGTGTTTAATATTTCATGCCGTTTTGTTATTCTTTACCCACTTTCTGCACTTTCCTTTTAGGCCTTTCTGATCCAGTTGGTGTGCAACCTGCTCGACGAGGGAAACTCTTGCTTCCGAGACTGCGACTGCCGTCAGGCGGCTCAGCAGTACGGAGAGGGGGTCTGCGTCGCCCGCTATGCACAGGCCGAAGCCGTCATCATCCCGCATAAGTTGCTGGAGAGCCTCTACGTTAATAGGGCTGCTGCCTTCTACCAGTTGGTGAGGGACCAAGGAGAGTGGATTACTTGGAGGACAGAGATGCATTCAGTGATTCATGTGTGTGTTTATATATATTTTGTTTGTGAATGGGAGAAGCTGACAGTTTCTGTTCGTTTGTCTTTCCTCAGAGGGAGTATCAGCGTGGCGTTCAGGACTGCGAGAGTGCTCTGTGCGTGTCCGAGGGCAGTTGCAGGGCGTTGTACCGAAAGACGCTCTGCCTGAGGGAGTTGGGGAGGCTCAGAGAGGCTTACGAGAGCGGGACCAAGTGTCTCCTCACGGCGCCACATGTATGTCTTGCGAACGTGTTCGTAACCCGTGAACGTACTCGCATTTTGTCGGGTTGCAACCACAGACTTTACCGTATTTTATTGAGGATTTATGTCATAGGCCAACGTAAAAGTAGCGCCGAATTGTGAAGTGAGAGGAAAGACGATACCTGGTTGTTAAACGTTTTCTTTTTCCAAATAAACCCGAAGGGGGAGGCATTACCTCTGATGGGTAAATAAATAAGATAAAGCCATTTACCTTTCAGAAGTCCCCTGATTAGTATAAAGATTCATCATTTAAGCTCAGTGTGACTCAGATGTGTTGATACAGAAATGTACAATACATGTATGTAGCACTATTTATGTTTGTTGAGATTTAATGGTATTTTCTTTTACAGGATATGCTAGTTATCAACCTGGCCCAGGATCTGGCCAGTAAGCTGGGCTTGAAGGGCCGTAAAGCCTACGTCAGCCCGCAGACCGAGTCGACGTCCACAGAAGGGGAGAGTCATGGGGAAACCTCCCCACCCACTGGAGAAGTAGGTGCTTTTCAGTCTGAAGCACTTAGTTAAACTGTGTTGCTAGGTGCCAAGGCTCTCCTTTTGTTTTTCTTTAGATGTCCACCAATGGGCTGGAGTCCCTGGGTGACATTGGACCAGGTATGACCAACTCCTAACAGTCCCATAACCAGGGCCGTAGCCAGACTTTAAAAAATACTGAGGTCCACCACTCATTATCCCCCTGCACATTAGTTACGATAAAGACTAAGACTTAATAAAAATGGAAGCATTTATTTAAACACCTAAGTGACTTAAATGTGTATGTAACTTTTATTTCTGTGTGTGTGAATCCATGTGGAGCGACATCATCTGGACCAACAGGGCACAACCATGATGACTCTGAAATGACAAGAATAAGTTTATATGAATGTTGATTGTTCACACTGCACAAACACATTCAAAACACAAGATTTTCGCATCCATTTTACCTTTTGATCAAATACCAGTGAGATTCTATTTTCTCATACATGTTCTTTCAGGTGTCACGTTTTTCATAAATAACTCCTATCCTGTTCTTTCATCTATTCTGTCCTCTTCCTCTGTATCTTTGTCCTCCTTCTCTCTCTTTATGTCCTCTTCCTTCTTTCTGCTGCTGTCTTAACCCTGTACTCACTCTCACCTCTCCTAACGAATCAAAAATATAGACTAAAGTTACCCAACTGCCTTAGTTTGTCTTTATGTCTGAATTCTTTTAAATTTGACAGATATTTTTTCTAAAAGACAAATAAAAAGCTTGCTTTATGAAGCAATAATACACATTTTACAGTTAAACTGTAATTTTGTGTCGTATTCTTTGCAGTGAAATCTACCCTGGATGTCACTGTAATAACTTAACCCGTCTATCCGTGGTCAGTACTAGTCTAAAGTGAATGAAGTAAAGGCCAGTCAGTTTTTTTTGGATGCTTTGAACCACACAGGGACATGGGTCTCAGCAATGTATCCCGGCTGAAGTGGAGGGACAGCAGCCATCTATTTAATCTCTCTTCCTTTCATCACTGCTGTCTTTTCATCACTTCTTCCCCTCAAAGCTTAGTTTTGCTTGCCGCAGCCTTCTCCTTGTTTTTTTTTTTTGTTTTTTTTCTCCCAACTTAGCGGACCTGTCAAACGCGCAGTGCATCCCCGCCCCTTTGGCCACGCCCATTCCTGTCAGCGATGACCCAACAACCACAGTGGTGACCTCGTGCACCGAGCTGTCAGAGAGCCCCAGCAGCCAGACCCTGCCTCCCATGCCGTACTCTGTGCCGGTGTCGGAGCACATGGAGGAATGCAGCAGCAGTGTGATTAAGGAGGGGCTGGACAGCCTTCTGGACTGTATGCCCAAAAAAGTTAGTGAGGTGAGGACACAGACAAAAAGAAAATCCTAATCTAGTACAGATAACATATTATATACCTCAGGTATAGGGATAAAAGCATTTAGATCAGGACCCGTCTTATGGGGTTGCTTGTGTAAATCTGTCCGCTAGAGTCCGGTTCAAGGTGCCATCCCCACCAACCTTCCCAACACGGCCGTTGGTCTTCGGCCTCCTTACTCACCGAGCCTTCCAGCTCCGTCCCCCCAGCTTCCCCCAGCCTTCTTCAGCTCCTCCGTCAGTGAGATGCCGTCTCTGGAGCCCTACTCACCGCTGCAGGACCAGGGCTCCACCCAGGCGCAGGACGCACTGGGAAGCTTTTCTGCGGGGCCCACAGATGGAGAAGGGAAAGGAGTCGCTGCTGGGGGGCTGGACTCGTTGTCTGAGTACACTCTTCCTGGTGAGCTATACAGTTTTTTTTGGTTTTTTTTTCCTTACAGATAGGTTGATCCTTAATTTTTACCTTTTTGTCTCGAATCCTACAAAGTTTTGTCTCTGAAGTGAACTTTACATTCAAAAATATCTTGAGCTGATTCCAGCTCTCCATTAGATGGAGAGCATCTGTGCACATCAGTTTTCAACTCTTGCTGCAGAATCCCAGTTAAATTTAGGTCTGGACTTTGACTAGGCCATTCTACCTCAAGGGGATGGCTTGTCTTGCTGGAAGCTGGAGCTCCGCCCCAGCCTCCAGCCCGGTGGGGTTTTATCCATGATCGGCCTGTATTTAGCCCCATCCATCTTCCCAGCTTCTCTGTTCCTGCTCCACAGCATGTTGCTGCAATCAGCTTGTTTCACAAGGGGGCGGCGTGTTCAGGGTGATGTGCAGTTTTAGTTTCCCTCCACACACAGCGCTTAGCATGTAGGCCAAAGTTCAGTCTCAGAATGAGCTCTGGTTTGTCATCTGACCGGAGTCGTTCCTCCTCGTGCTACACGCTTTCCTTTTTTATTTGTGAAGAACTTTGAAAACTGTTTAACCTTTTCTACTTGCTTCACACAGTTATGTGCTACTGTGTGTTGGTCTGTCAAAGAAAATGTATTGTTTGTGTTTGTAATGAGGAAAAAATATGTAAAAGTTCAAATGATATACATATTTTTTACTTAAAAAGACACTGTAAAGTCAGCAATACCCCTAGTTGCTGTGGCAGATGAATTTGATTGGATGCAGCGCTGTATCCTTTTAGGGAGTCGTATATAATGTTCAGACGGTTATCGGAGGTGAGTCAGCATTACTGCAACCAGCCGTCTGACATCAATGCCCTTGTTTCTGTGTCTTCAGGGGGGCGGATTTGTCACAGCTTCATCCCTGGAATGCGCAACCATAGTGCCGGCCACACGGTGAGTGAAGGCTGGGTCACACGGCAGATTTTCAAAGCCCTAGAGACACCACACGTAACGATAAGGAAACCGTAGCTAGAACCGGTTGGTTCGTACAGCGCGTGGTGTCCGGTCAAACGGCAAGCGCAACACACCGCACACGAACGGATGTCACTCAGGATCATTCAGGGGTCAGGCGGGAAATCTCGCAAAAGCCTCACAGGATTAAACGTGAGTTCACAAATAAATAAATATGGTTGACGCCATGCGGCGGAATATTTAAATTGGTTGCTAACAGCTGAGGAAAACGCAACTAATTTAAAATGCGTTGCAGAAAAGGTTGTTGGTTAAAGGAGTGGAGGCTGCGTGAGAAGAGACGCCACATTTGCCGCACTATGATATAGAGGTGACTTTTTTTTTTTTTTCTTCGGGTTTCCCTCGCCTCGCTTTTTGATTGGCTACACGTCACATTCAACAAGCTGCCTGCTCATCTGTCCTCAGGGGAACACCCCACACACTAGGATACCGGGCCCAGACAATCCAACGTGTTGAATATCCCTGATTTGAGGTCAGAGCGGTTCCCGGCGTCCTTCCGGGCGCACCAGTTCACTCTTAACACACCACACACAGCAGCAATATCTCAAGAGTCATCTCGATAGTCGGGGCCTGTTTGAAGAGGAAGATCGTTCCATAAATCAGGCAAATTATCCTGCCGTGTGAACCAGGCTAAAAAAAACCTTGTTTAAACACTTTTTGATTATTTATTTTATTTGTTTTTTTAACTCTGATATTTAGTGGGCTTTACTCTTTTTTTCTCATTCCTTTCTCCGTCAGAATGGACCGGGAGGAACCAACCTGTCTCTTCTCTCCAGGAATCCTCTGGCAGCCACTCATGAGTTTCGGCAGGCTTGCCATGCCTGTTACAGCCGAATAGGTGGGATACCTTAATATCAGTCTCTTTCTTCTTTTTAGCTCAGCTAGGATACTTTTGGCTAGGGCTGCACAAAATATCGTCAATTTATCGGCATCGCAATATCGTGGCTCGCAATATGGATATCGCAAAGAATCGCATGCCGTGCAATAAGTGGTAGTTAATTATTTAGGCACTCTGCATTCAGGCTGTCTGTGACCTTAAAATGTTTGGTCACATTTGTTGTTTAATGCAGCATAAAAAGTTTGAGAAGGTAAGGGGACAAAAATGTATAGGAGCCGAAACATCAAAAGTCGTACAGAAGCAAGCTTTTCATTAAAATCTTGTTTGAAATGAAAATGATTGTGTTTTTTTTTTTTTTTTTTTTTTTTTTTTTAAGCAGCTGAATGCTCTATTCATTATTTAGGGTATATGTTTGCTGTGACCCTAAAGCAGAAACACATCATCACTTTAATTAGTTCTGTATTTATCCCAAGCTATATCGTCATTGTGATATTTACTAATATTATCACAACCTTTCCTAATATGGTGCAGCCCTACTGTTGGTTGTCTTTAAAAGAAATACCTAGACAGTGGTGTGGCATGATGCAGAAAGAGCTTCACGTTGGTGAATAAATACATGAATCATTTATGGTCGGAGGTCTTAATCAGTCAATTTTCCCACGATTGGCTCCAATCAGTGATCAGCAGGCTAGATACTGAACAATAGTAATTTGATTTCTTCATATTGAAGAATTGTATTATTAATGCATCTACCACATGTACATCTTTTAGTATAATGAAAATAAGATATCGGTTAGGTGGGGATTACCTCTTCAGACATTCGTCATCTTCAGCTGTCTCGTTTCCAGGTCCTCGAGTGATGGACTACAAGTATCAGCCAGAGGCAGCACACCGCTGCAAGAGAGACGTGCTGCTGTGTCGCCTCAGAAACACGGAGGATCCCACCTGGAAGAGGATTCGACCCAGGCCCGCACGGAATAACTTCCTGGGGGCCTTCGTCCTCTGTAAAGGTATCCAGATCTGCGTTTCAGGCTGCAAATTGCAGGTTTGGAAACGGTTTCAACCTGTGGGAGTTCAAACATCTACTGGGTCCAACAGAGGTACAGGAGCGTCAGGAGTGCCAGTACGGGGAGAACTGTACGTTCGCCTACTGCCAGGAGGAGATCGACGTGTGGACGCAGGAGAGGAAGGGCGCGCTGAGCCGAGAGCTTCTGTTCGACCCGCTGGGCAGCACTGAGAGGCGGGCGCTCAGCGTCACCAGACTGCTGCAGCTCCACATGGGCATGTTCATGTTCCTCTGTGAGGTGAGGCCCAGCGTGACCCTCATTTCTCTCCTGTTCTTTTCATTGGACTATTCATTTTTAATGCGTCACTGTCCTTCTTTCCTTTTCTCTGTTTGTGTGTCCAGGAATGCTTCGACAGTAAGCCTCGGATCATCAGTAAACGCAGCAAAGAGAATTTAGGAGTCTGCTCAAACCTCACAGCACGGCACCCATTCGACGATAACAAGTGAGCTATATTCTGTGCTTTATGTCGCATTTAAAGCATCTTTTAACAATCTGAAAAAGAGCATCAAAGGCAGTTTTATTTGGGTTTTTGGACTTTATTCATCTGATTGGGGGGGAAAAAAGCAGGATGGGACAGCTTGACTCTAAATGTGACCCGCAGGTGCCTGGTCCATGTGGTGAGGTCGGCCAACGTGCGCTACAGTAAGGTACGACCCCTGCACCCCCTCTGCCAGTTCGACATTTGCCGGCATGAGGTTCGCTACGGTTGCCAGCGTGAGGACAGCTGCTCCTTTGCTCACTCGGTCATCGAGCTGAAATGCTGGGTTCTGCAGCAGGACACTGGTACGTAGAACACTTAGATCCCCACCTCAGTTGTTCTGAGGTCGCGAACACTCAGTCTTGATGTTGGGGAATATTACCGTTGCACATATCTGTAAACAGGGTTCCTATACAGGTTAGAATAGTTGTGTAATCTTGGCATTTTTCAGGTTTATAACGTAGGATTCTGTAAAATACACATTCCTTTTTTGTTTTTTCTTTTTCATTTTGCCTTGTTTGCTGTTATAATCCAGGAATTACCCATGAAGAGATGGTGCAGGAGTCCAAAAGGCACTGGCAAAGGCTGGAGCAGAACTCACAAAAGCAACACAAGGTACAACATGTGGCGTATAGCCTAGAAAAGGATGGGATTTAATCATTTTTCAGCCTTAATAATTAATAAAGGAGATTTGAGCACTGATTATGTTGAAAAGACATGCATTATCTCTGATTTGCCGCACCATACCTTGATTGTAACATTTTATTGCTTATTAAACTAGTTCTGGTTGAAAAGCCAAACAAACCTCTGAAACGGCCACAGGTTTTTCTGTTTTAATAATTTTCTAAAGGAATCAGGTGCTAAAGAAGCAGCCAAAGCCATTTAGGTCACATTTTGAAAAACAGAGGGCAGTTTGTGGCATTGCCCGACAGATAATACGACCCAATGACTGGTCGAGCAGTTAATGGTTAGCATTTTCTCCAGGTGAAGAAACGGCTTTGGAGAAGCTTGAAGTTAACACCGTGTGGGGATCCTTTTCTCTCTGTTTCTCTGCTGTAATTGTGTGAAATGTGTCTCTCTTTCAGCCTATCCACATACCCCATCCAAGCAGCAGCGTACCTGCTGGGGGGATGGGGGTCCTTGGAGGCGGAGACGGTGTGGGAGCGGGTGGCGTGGGTCCTGTAGGAGGTTTTGGGGTGGGGGGACTGGTCGGAGGGGGAGGAAGGGGGCGCCCCCTCAATCTGAAAATGAAGTTTGTCTGTGGTCAGTGCTGGCGAGAAGGACAGGTCAACGAGCCCGATAAGAACCTCAAGTACTGCACTGCCAAAGCGCGCCACAGGTATGACCTCACTCCTTTGATTGTATTGTTTTTTTGTTTTTTTTGGAGCTGCACAATAACCCGTCCTGCTTAACTTTGATGTTATTGACCTTGAATCCTCTGTATCTCCAGCTGGACCAAAGAGCGCAGAGTCTTGCTCGTGAAGTCCTTCGAGAAGAAGAAGTGGGTGGTTGTCCGACCTCTTCCCTTCTCTCGCTCATACCCACAGCAATATGATGTGAGTCCTTCCACTTTATTTCGCCTTTGCCGTCTACTATGAGCCGAAACGTATTTATACGCCTGGAAGATTCCCACTTTTTTTTGTGACGTCATCAACACAAACTGCTACATCTCAACAGCGTTTTATGTGACGGATCAAAAGGAAGATCTGCAGAGTTGGGAACTGGAAGGGAAATAATGCACGGTTTAAAGAATTTTTTTTTTTTTTTGAAATGTAAAAGGTGCGGTTAGGTTTGGTGTCAAACCTCCTGAGTCAATACTTTGGTAAACAACATTTTGCTGCATTCACAGCTTCCAGTCTTTGGGAAAAGTCTAACAGCTTTGCAAATATAAAGTTTTTATTTTGTTTTTTTGTTTGTTTTTTTTTTACCTGTTTTGCTTTGCGAAATAACTCTAGCTTAGTCTGACTGGATTGAAAAGGTCAAATTTCGATTTTTGAGTAGATTTGGGTCTGGACTTTGACTAGGCCATTCTAACACATGGACATGCTTAGCTCTAAACGTATAACATATATTTAGGGTTGTTGTCCTGTTGGAAGATGAACCTCCACCCCAGTCAAGTCTTTTAGCGTTTAATAAGTTTTCTTCAAGGATTACCTTCATCCATCTTCCCAGTGATTTGAACCAGCATCCTTTTTCCGACCATAGCGCAGAATCCCTGTTGCATGATCCCACAAAAGTGTTTCGAGGTGACATGCAGGCAGTTCTCTTCCCCATGTAGTGTTTTGCATGTAGGCCAAAAATGTTCAACCCTTGTCTCACCTCCCCAGAGCCCCTTTGTCCACAAGTTCTTTGTGTTTCCTACGTGGCTGGTTGGCAGTCTGCACACGGGGTTTCTCAGCTCCTATAGAGTTACGTGCCTCTCTGCCGCTTTGTGATTCACTTTATCTTGGCCAATAGTGTCCTAAATCTTTACCAAGTGGGCCAAACTCATCAAGTCGAACGTGCTTGTGGACCCCAAAAATATGATGATTAAAAAAAGAAAATGTTTTTATTACAAACGCAAAACTTTTTTTTTTTACCTTTTTTCGGCTCAACAATAAACTAAATGTCACTAAGTTAGTATTATTTATTTATAATCTATATAAACGTTTGAGTAAAAGGTTTTGGATATTTCTGGCACTATTTACTGGGACATTATAGGGAAAGCATGTAGAAAGCGTGATTATTAAAAGACGAATACTTTACGTTGTACCTAATCTAACCTGCGTCATGCTAATGTGCTGGTGAGCCAAATATTTAGCTTTCAATTGTGTTGGTGGTGGGGGGGGGGCACAAAATCAGTCCTGGGGACTCAAATGGGCCGTGGGCCTCACTTTGCACACCTTCGCAGAACAGCTGTATTTCTACAGACTTTAACTTAATGGACTCTGTCTACCAGTTAGATGACTTCTGAAGACATTTGGTTGCACTCAGTTTTATTTAGAGGTGTCAGAGTGAAGGGGGTTACAACATAAGCATGCCACACTAGTCAGATATCTACTGGTTGAAAACCACGTGTCCTAAACTATGTTTAAACAAACGTGCATTATTCCCTTATACATTCTTCTTCTTCAACTATGCATAGTTGTAACTGTGACGTAAAATCTGTCATGTACCGCCTCTATTAAATACGCTGAAGTTTGAAGTGCCAATGAGACGAATGTAAAGATGTTTATGGGAATAGGAGCCTTTTAACTGTTCTACTAATCAGCAGCATGGTTTTGGAAAGCATGCTCCGCATCGCACTGAGTAGCCCACTTTGTAATGAATACGTTTCTAATGCAACGGGGCGATGTGCGTACTTAAAGCAACATGTTCTGTGCCGAGCAGATGTGTGTGCATGTGATGAAGCAGAAGAAGTGCCACTATATCGGGAACTGCTCCTTCGCACACAGCCTGGAGGAGAGGGACGTGTGGACGTACATGAAGAACAACAACTGTGAGTTCCACGCTCTTTTCGTCATTTGGGGCTTTTCAACGTCACCGGTCGCTGGTCTTTAAAGTGTGCTTGATACATTAAGCTGCGGACTAATGGGGCACGCTGCTAACTGAAAGCAGCGTTTGTTGCGCTGGATTCGGGAGTCGGCAGTAAACCCTGGGGAGCTAAACTAAAAACAACGAAGGTGCCGCACGCGAAGGAGGCGGCGTTTTCTAAATAACAGGGAGATATCGGTGACGTTTTACCTTTTTAACATTTTGTGCTGGAACCTACATTAAGAATAAAGTCAGCACACTGTGATGGAGAGAAAAAATGGGAGGAAGTTGTGGTGAAGCTCCTGTAATTCAGAGAGCAGTGTGAGGCTGCTGATCTTTTGGTGATCCAGGATTTTTACTCATATTTGCACAGATTCTTTATAATTCTGTTCATTTTGGTTCCAACAATATGCTCACTGATCTTGTGTTTCAATTGAGATATTTTTTTACTTTAAACAAGTGTTTGATGCGGAGTTTATCTTTGGGACGGCCATTTAAAATTGGTCATTAAATGTAATGACGTAGTTTGCAGAGTTTAGAGATATATTTGTTATTTCTCTGGCTGAACTTGGAAACATTTTCCAAAGACACTAAAGAGCTTTTTATGTTTTAATCAAACCCCAGCCCGTTTTAAGACATCGCCTCATATTCTGTCTATTACCCCGTTTACACTACCCTTTTTAACCGTGCCGAGAACGGTCCGAGCTCGGTAACCGAGATAACTATCGAGTGTAAATGGAACGCAAACTGAACTGAACCGTGCCAGACACAACCGGTTCGATGGGCCCAGTTTTTCAGTGGCACGGTTCTCAGATAACAAAGAGCGCATGAGCAGACCGCGTCATCTCCTTACAGTCAGCTGACTAATTTTGCGGTTTACGACATTCATAATAATACTAGCTTCCTTACCGTGCCACACGGTTTCCAGTGATGATTCTGCTTAGCAGCGCAATGAACCTCAGCGTCTGTCGTTGTTTCCTGCGTCTGTAAATCCTGATTAGACATTCGTTTGTCTTATCCACTTCCCAAAAGCCGACTCTGTCAAGTAAATTCACCAAATGTTGCCTTCTTTGCCTGACTCTCTGCAAACAACAAAATATCACAATTATAACCAAGCATAGCTTCCTGAATGTTACGGGCGCCGCCATTTTGATTTGCTTGAGTCCCTCCTTCAATCCTAGAGAGCAGTAGTACCGTAGATCGTCACTAGGAGGCGAGGAACCGTGCTAAAGTGATGTGTAAACGGTTGTCAGAACCAAGCTCGGCTTGGTTAACTGATCCAAACTCGGTCCGAGCTCGGCATGGATCGGTTTTACAAGGGTAGTGTAAATGGGGCTATTTTCTCTTTTATGTTCTGAGTCAGAAAAGTTTCTCAAAATAGTTTGGTTGCATGGTCTTCAAAATTTATCCAAACAAGCATTTACTTAGCTTTTTTTTTTTCTTTAGAGAAAACCATTTTTTGTCAAATAGAACAATTTCTGTGTTGTCAAGTTTCAGTTTAGTTTCAAATCAAATTAGATATGTGACGGGGTCGCCTCTTAATGCGCCTCGTTCAACTCCTGTGAGTGTCCCTCTGATGCTGGGATGAGTTCACGCTGAACATGAAGTATCCCTTTTATGCATTATCTTGCTTTTATTTCATGTCCTCAGATTTATTTACTTCTTGACTCAGTAAGGACACTTGGTTGCTTTTCAGGCAATAAATTAAATGAGCAAAAAGGGGAACGTTGTCTTTTAAAACGAAGAAGAGCTTAAACCTGTCTTGTTTTTGTTTTTTTATTTAAAGTTGTTGCTCTCCGCTTGTCTTCTTCCTCACCTCAATCCTTTTTCTCCAGTGAGAGACATGCAACAGATGTACGAACTGTGGCTGCAGCTCACCAATCAGAACAGACGGACAGAAAACTCAGCCGTAACCCCGCCCCCCGACGACAAGCAGGTCACCATAACGGCAGATTACACTGAAAACCTCGTAAGTGGTCATTAACTCGCAGATATAGAGGTGCTCCCAGCAGAGTGTTGTGAGCCACTTTGAGCTGTGATTTCTGAAAAGCTTTGAACTGCTGAAGTCAATTTCTGTAGGAACTCAATTTAATATTTTCAGCTCTTCCTGGTGAGAGTGGTCAGTATTTATTTATATACTGTGGAGGAGATGTGACAGTGTGTATTAGAGAAATTACTGGTTAACAGAGGCTTAGTTGATAGTTTAACACTAAGACAGTGAGTCGTGTTTTCATTTGAAACTGTTTTTAGCAGCGGGACTCTAAATTACCAGAATACATGAGCAGTTATTTAGCTAGCATTACCAAATCCCTCAGCCTTTATTTCCTGGAGCAGGAGTCAGCAGCGTCTCATTCCATAGACCTACTTTTGATCCCACTCCTCTTAAATCACTTTTGGTTAGAGCTGTAAAACCTAATAAAAAAAATATAACCTGTCAAGTTAAGGAAAGCCCTACTGCATAACCTTGTTTTTTTCATGGTTAACTTACAGAACCACCATTTTATCTCCGTTTTCACGTTTTAGAACAAACAAATCAGTGATTTTTATCAGGTTTATCAACCATAATACTACAGTTTTCTGCCTAAAAATGCAGTTCACATGACGTTCTTAGTAATATTTCACTTATTTATATTGTTTTGAAAGTTTACCTACTAATTTCTTACACTAATTTGTCTGAAGATCCAGGAGATATTGTTGTGCCATTACTTACACAACGACATGACTATAAAATGATTTAATTGCACAAGAGAAGAAATAAATGTTTTTGGATGGGACACTTTATAATTATGGGAAAGGATGAGAACCACACATCTCAACGACAAAATAGAACCTGTTCATGAGCCATTTTGTTGCAGAGCTTCTAGCAGATAGTTTATCAAAGCAGACAGAAAAACCTTCAAAGAACTTTTTTTAATCATCATGATATTCAAAACCGCTGCTCGGCTCAAAATCATTTCTTATCAAAGTTCCGGTCATTGTGGAAGCCTCTAAGAGTCCTTTGCAGCTCTGGGTCCGCAGGTTGCTGTCCCGGCTGGAAGAACAGACCTTACCTTAACTCTAAAATGTCCTAAAGACTGCTCACAACAATATTCCATAACAGGGAAGGGGTTAAAAGCTCCAAAGATAAGACTGCTATTCTCAGTTCGGCCTTCCTGTTGTCTTCTGAAAACATCACTCTCTCCCAGCATGAATGAACTACTGACATGTCATATAAAACAGCTGCTTACATCTAATATTTCTGACTTCCTTGTTTTCCCTCACTGATGGTAAAAACTGCTAAAATTCAGTCTTCTTTCTAACATTGTCTGACTCTAAAGGCGTGCTCATCAGCACAACCTAGTCCCCCTTAAAGCATGGTGCCTTCACTAATCATAAAAAGGTCAGTTTTGAGTTTAGAGCTGATTTAGCTTGAAATCGTCCAGTCACCAGCAGAACTCTCAGTGCATCTCTACTGGTGACATTAGGAATCGGACACCTTCTCACTGGCCTTATTTTAGCATTTCCTCAGAAATGTTTCCAACTTCTCCAACGTGCTGACCCCGGTAACCTCCTTGGTGTAATCATTGGTTTCTCAGAGATGTTTTTGCATCCCTTTAGGGAGGCCAGCCTCTGTCCGATGGTGATGACCTCTGATCGTTGCTCACTGGAAACTCCTCTGATCATCGCTGAGCTGCGGAGATGGAGGCGAGTCGACCCTCACCAGGTGCAGCCGAGCTGCCTGTCCTCCTGCCAGTCCGACCTGTGAGAAAGCTGATGGGCGGAAGAGTTTTGAACCCCCTGATCACATCTTCATGCACTCAAACATTTACATGCAACACACAAACCCAACAGGCACCGGTTATCACAAACAGAAGGCCTTTGAAGCGAGATCTAAAAGTTCGACTTTAACTTATTTTTCTGTCATGCTGCAGGAATTCCACAGCCTAGTTTTGCTCTAACACAATCTACTGCCCCGGTATGTTGAGTCTGTGTCCCCCTGGCGCCTCTTTTCTTCTCCCCAGCACTGAAACGGTTCGCAGCAGGCCGCGCTGGTCGCAGTCCGCGCTGGTCGCAGTCCGTAAATTCGCTTTGCAACAGTTATACATGTTGCGCTCTTATTTTTAATGCTGAACCATTGCGAGAGCTGAAAATAGCCAAGCTCCCATTGCTTTCAAAGGTGATTATAACTCAAAAAACTCTAAAGCAAGAGAGGTTTCATGTGGATGCGCCTCACTAACTAAAAAAAAAAAGAAGCAAAAAAACCAAATCCTAATCTCTTTCCTTTACAGGAATCTAAAAGGAGGGATCAAACTGAATTGAGATCGATTAGGAGCATTTCTTTTTCCCATGGGGAGTTACACTTCCTTGTTATATCTGCCATATTGGTGGAAGGTTTTGAATGTAACGCCTTCACAGGCCTTCAAAACAAGGAAGTGAGCGAGTCGATTAAAATGTTAATGTTGTAGAATGTCTGTAGGCATCCTGGCATGCCTAGAAACCTGCGTGACATTTAAGTTTCATGCCAGCTGCTCCTGCATCAGATCATCTCTCTCTCTCTCTCTCTCTCACACACACACACACATTCAAGTTCCCTTCAGTTTGACAGAAGAGACATTAAAATGGCTTTTTGGCTCCGAACGGCATTAAAGATTGTTTGTATCAGTTGCTGCAAGAAAAAATAGATTTACTATAAATGACTTTGCTGCACCAGTGTGAAGATGACTGAGGCACAGAAAATGTGGTTTTTATTTTAAATGGTTGGATCGCATTAACCCGATGCTTAAAAACGTTGGGCAACACATAAAAAAAAAAACACACAAAAAAAAAAAAAACAATCGCTCGCCTGTCGGTTCCCAAATCCACAGTCCCTTGCTAAAAAGGAAAGATTTTTAAAGATGATGACGTTCATGTCTCAGTTGGAAACATCCTCCTGCAGCTTTTAGTTTGAAATGCAGTGTTCCTGTCTGACCCAAATAGTTTGTTTTCGATGGTCCAGAGAGGGGCTCAACATAAGTCTTCTGGCCTGAGACATGGTAAGGATTCACACCGCATATCGTGCCTAGAAACGACACACAAACACCCATGTAGAGCTGCACATACACACGCAGAAGCTGGCAGGAAACTTGTTGCCATCTTCTTCTAGCCTTTTATGTAGACAGACGCATAATGAGAGTATGTCTTTATTCAGCTACACACATATTATACATACATATGATATACATACTACTAATAATAAATAACTTAGCAGTTAAGCTTAATAAATATATATAACCTGAAAACTTGTATTGATTACATAGATAAACTTCTTGTTATTGAGGTTTTGCTATATTGACATGTATCGCTGAACTAGATGACTATAGTATTTTGTTTTTTGTTCTTTTTTTTTTTTATTTAGATATTTTTTTTGTTTTCTTTAAGTGTGGGTTGTTCCAGACAAGGTTTTTGGACCAGGTTTAACTGGCTAACGACTTCAAATTAAAGGTCTAGATAGTTTGGACTGAGAACAGGGTGGCAGAGATGAGGCCGAGTCAAACAGCTTTTTTTTTTTTTTTTGCATTATTTTTTTCCCCCACTATATCGTCAAAGCAACGTTGAAAATGAAAGTTTACTTTTAATTACATTTTATTTCAACGGTTAAGAAAGATGATGCAAGAAAGCAGCAGACCAGAATGTGACGTGATCCCCGCCTGGAAAATGGGGATCACACGTCTGTTGTGTTTGTTTAGCAGATCGGCCGCTGTCCGTAATCCGGCCTTCGTCTGGAACAGCCCAGGTATTAGCTTCTTTGAGGGATCGTATTACTATCACTCCTAGTATTATGATGAATATGATGACTATAATTATTGCTATCTATTGACTATTCCTATTTTTCTTCTATATGCTATTGATATATGTATGTTAATTGCAATGTATACCTTTCTCTTTATATATGTATCCATGTACGAATATGATAATTGACAGTAATTACGCCTCTGCGTGCTGCTGGGCACAGCTCTGCCTCTGCGCAGTCAACCAGGCACGGACAGATCTGGACACAAAGGCACACGCGGAGGCTTGTATACTCCCATATAGCGCCTTATTCATTATACTTCACCTATAAGATACATACATACCCCTATTGTATAATCGTACTCACTATATACAGTATGATACCTGATAACCATATGATAATACTTAGACATCCTTTATAAGGTGTTTTAGATAAGAAATGGTGGCCTGTCTTTTATTTTTCCGTGGCTGTGAAAAGTGTGCCGTGATCAGAAACCGGTTTCTTTTTGGAAGTTAAAAAGCTCAGAGCCACAGTCGAATGCTCTTTACCTTTCATTTCAGCTCCGTTTAGCTGGAGTCCCAACAAGTAGCGGTGAGCAGGAACTTGTCAGCGATCAGTTTAAGGTCCCAGTTGTTTCTCTGTGTGACAGTTGCAGTTTTTTTTTTTTTTTTTTTGACCAAGCCTTTTCTAAAAGCGAAAAAAAAAAAAAAGAGTCATTAAAGGAAGTTTTGGCAAATCCCCGGAGAGGGTTACATAAGTGATACTCTGGATGTCAGTTTAGCTCATTCAGAGTGTGTTATTTTGAAAGCATGTGGATCATGACGCAAGCTATTGGGGGAGGTGTGTTGCTATAAGTTTCTGTGTAATTCTCAGTAAAGATGATTGTAATGCAGTGACGTTCATTCTTTGCCAGCGGACCTAAGTTAAAATGTTCTGTTTGGGGCTAAATTTTCCTTTTGAACGGTCTGTTCTAACAGAAAGAGAGCTTTCATCTCAATGTTTCTCAATTCAATGAATCAGTCCTGGTTAACACTCGCCGCTGCAGTTAAATTACACGTTGCTCTGCTAAGAGACCTTCTCAGCAAAGTTCATGTGACTCACCGTGGGCCGTTTTCATCGCATTCCTCTCCCGCTTGCTTTTCGTCCTTTGGCTCAGCTATACAGCCACAAAAGAAGGTCTCCCAACTGGTTATCAAGATATTCGAAATGTTTTTAAGGCTTCACTTAGGACAAGAGGGATGTAAGAAGCGGAGGGAACGAGGCCTATTTTTGTACTTTTTTGTTTGTTTGTTTTTACTGTTTTACTTTTTTGGTTGTTTCCTCAAACTTTTGTTTTTGTTTTTCTCTGTCCTCCCTTGTTGGAAGTTCATGATCACACAAGTGGACCAAAATCTCTTGAAAGAATTTAATAAAAATGTTTTAGAAAAAAATAATGTGCTTTTGTCTTTCTCCCAAAGTGTTCACACCTTTTGAACCTTTTTTATTTTACTGTCAGAACCACGGTTGTGTCTAATTCAGATTTTATGTAATGGGCCAGTTCAAAGAAGGTGTGCGATTTGTGAAGTAAAATGAAAATAATGCATAGGTTTTCAACATTTTGTAAAAAAAAAAAAAAAAAAAAAATGTATTTAAGCTCGTAGTCTTTAACTGGTTGGGTTTAGAACTGGACTTTGAGTGCTACATTGTAACACATGAACATTAAACATTTTGTTGTAGTTCTGGCTGTAGATTCAGGGTCATAGCACTGCTGGAAGGTGAATGTCCAGCACTTTTCTGCACCTACTGAAGCAAAGCAATCCTAGAGATGACATATTACATGTAGTCCAAAAGGGAAAATTTAGTCTCCTCCCTGTGTACCTCCTACATGTTTTTGCTGTTTCCTTTTTTAACAATAATATTTTTTTAAACCTTTTTTTAAGGGCAAGACCAATGGTCATTTCTAAATTCTTTCACCTGAGCTGTGATCTTACAGAGGGCCCTTTTATTTATTTATTTGACAGGGACAGTGTACATTAATTAGCATTCCTGCAAATGCACCAGAATTAGCCATAAGGCTATTTTTCATCTGTTGTTCATGGACAGATCTTAAAATTGTCTACCTAAAAACACAACAGTAAATTTTTTACAGTGAAATATAAAAAGAAATAAAAACAGCTATAACTCTTCAAAACTTGTTTAAAAATACAGAGTTTATGTGCGCTAGACTACAGATTTTAGGTTAATAAAAATAGAATAAAACATTCAAATAAAAATAATTATAATCTATATACACACACACACAGCAGAGACATAAATGGCAGCATGGTTTGGTTATGGAAGACACGTTCAATTAATGCTGACATGTCTGATGTGTTATAAGCCAGAGTGGAGGAGATGACAGACCATTGATTTTGTAAAGCAAACAGAGGTTTGAATACTTGATGACATTTTCCCATCTTAAAAGCTTATTTTTTAGTAAAATGACATAATGGTGATATTTTAATGTTTTTTTTTTTTATTTGTAAAGTGATTCTAAAGATTTTAGTGTCGTTTTAGTTGCCTGTGACCAGGTTGTAAGACAGTAGGTGATGTGGGACAGAACCATACTGTACATGGAACATTTTAGCTGCCTGGAGTGACAAGTGTGATCTTATGAAACTGAAATTTGCCATATTGAATTTGTCTTTATTGCACACCTTTTTTATCTGGGATTTAAAAGTTAGTGTAGAGTCTATTAGGATGCCTAGGTATTTGAAGTCTGACACAACTTTTTTCCCCTGTCACATAAATATCTTCCACATGATTTGCACTGTTGGATTTAGAAAAGTACATTGAAACTGTTTTATTTACATTAAGTTTTAAGCAGGATTGATTCAGCCATTCAGAGACATGGGCCATAGACTGTTAGTTTTTCAGCAACTTGTTTTGTGTTTTTACCATGGGTATAAATTACAGTATCATCTGCATACATCTGGATACAGACATCTGCACAAACTGATTCTTTGGCTGATTCTCTGAATAATACGCTACTTGCCCACCTCTGAGGCCTGTACAGAACAGCTATGGGTTATGTGCGTGAATAGTGCTGAGAATAATTTGCACATAGACTATTTATTTAGGTGAGTTCTGATGACAGTTTTTTGCTGGATTTTATTTAGGGGCATTGGTGTAAAGGTTGCCGAGAAGAAATCCATACCATACTTTCTGGATCATGCCTAAAGGGCCTATATCATGCAAAATCAAGATTTGAGATTTTACTACTGTATTTTTCGGACTGTACGGCGCACTGAGAATTAACGTATTGATGTCCACGCATAAGGAGCACCAGATTATAAGGCGCATTAAATATTCTTCCCAAGTGTGTAATGTCACTCCGCCCCTCCCCCGTACACATCTCTCTCCTGAGAGGGAGTGCTATCCGTCTCTATCTGGAGGACAGAGTAGTTGGACTACATTACCCTGTTTCTAACATAAGGCTAAAATAAACTTCAATGTTATATTGAATTAACTTACTTGGTTTATTGTTGCTAAGGCGTACTCCATGCGCGAGTTGCCTTACATGAATGTACTTCTAGTTTCGAAATTACAGTCAGGCAGTCTTAATGACAGCTCAGGGGACCAGGCAGTGACACTGTACCGTAATTCTACAAATATCCATTGATCGGAGTTGCTTTGTTGCTAACCAAAGTCGTACTTACACATTTTAACAGATTTTTTGAGTGCTATGTACCACATAAAATCGGTCAGTAAGAACAACGGTAATCACATATAGTGCGCACCATCAATTTTTGAGAGAATTTAAGGATTTTAAGTGTGCCTTATAGTCCGAAAAATATGGTGCGTTATGATGCTATTCCTTCATTGAAAGCCTGCACATTGTGGTATTTTTCTTGATGCATGTTTGAGTAATCCTGGTGGATTCTTCTCTCTGACCAGCAGTTCCTTCCTATCCTGAAAAACCAGTAGCCATTGCAGGTCTACGTAGAGCGGTCCTTCCCCAACCCTTCCTGGAAGGACCTACCTTGACCGCGCCGCCCCAGCCCAATAAACAACACGCCCAACGAGAGGTCATGTGAGGCAGAGCGCGATTATTTCTGCTCAAAGTTGAGACGAAGTGGCTCTTTTAGCACCTAATCTGCACAGCGACAGCAACTGCTCTTCTTTTGATACCATGCTACAGCGGCTTTTGACTCCCATGGGGAGAAGAGGCATCGCAGTGAAGGCAAGAGTTCCAGGTTGGAAAAATAGCACCAGAAACAAATATTTCACAACAAATGAATATTTTATAGTGACAAAGGCAACATGTAATCATAAATTTGCCTATATGTGACTTTGGAAGGCTTAAAAAAGCACGATATATAGAGAACCATCTTAACCTTTTAAGAACCATTAACCAATTTTACCACTTTGCAAACATTGTTTTATTGCTTTTTTTCCCATTTGTAGATTATGCTTTTATTCTACATTTGGAAGGCTTTTAAAAGCATCATAGCGAACCTTTGAATAAGTAGGTGATTTTGTCGTTGTTCTACATGAACCCTAATAAAATACCCTGAAATTTGTAATAATACTGTTGTTTTTTTTATTTAAAATGACATCTGCTCTAACACTAGATACCAGTCGTACGTGTAAACTTAAGTCCAGTGGACCTGCTCTGCGTCCTCCAGGTGTTGTTTTTTTTTTTCCTGCAGGACTTTGCTTTCCTCTTTCTGCCTTTTTACTTTATGTCAGAAAACACGGTGAACATGAAAACCCTGAAAACTGTACAGCATAGTCCGAGTGGGACCCTTGATCAACAAATGGTGATCTGGTCAGTTGCCTTTACAGTTATCCAATCCATGTGTTTGTTTAACGTAAGAGCTAAGGTAAAGGCACCTGAGCTTAACGTTGACCTAGTTGGCCGCCCTACACCAACCAAGTGTCATATTAAACTTAGCTTAATGGACTTGTTCTTGTTTTATAATTGGTTTATTTATAATTGGTTTAATACCCTCTGAGAGACTTCTGGCCTGATTTACGTTCTGGTTATTATCAGCGTCCTTATGTCACACACGGAGTTAACACGTTTTTTTTTCACTATTAAGTAAGATGGCCGCGTCTCATGATTGGCTGGCAAAATGGTGAAGAACACCACCACGCGCCAATCGGACCTCGCTCCGACGATTTCCCAGGTAAAGGGCGCTGCTGATTGGCTGCTGGGAGAAGACGGGGGCGGGGTTGCGTTAAGTAACTTGTTGTCCAGAGTTCACAGCGAGGGGGTCGTAAGTTTCAAACCAGTTAACACAAAGCATCCAGATCCGTTTAGCTGCGGGTCTCTGGGCTGTCTCGTTATTCATTTTAAAATCCCGCTAGCTGAGGGGTTTACCTTGATCCACCGATTTTTCTTAACTACAGTTTAAAGGAGAGAGACATGACAACAGAAATCCCGGAGATTTTCAGGGCTCTCCTTGAGCACCCGTTCACGCTTCCAAACTTTGACGATAATGGTAAGTCAGTGGCAGATTTGAGTAAGGCTTTGGCTCAGGTAAAATGTTGCACAGTTTGTGTCTGCTTTGAGTTTGGGCATATCTGAGGAATAGAGTAAGAGCTCCCAAACATTTTGTCCGATTGCAGGCTTGTTGTGCAATTGGTGGTCAGCTGAGCACGAAAACTAGTCGCTGGGCTGTAGGAATCTGACCCCTGTCTCCAGAAAGGAGTCCGAAGGTTTAAGGTTTCAGCACCGAGGGGGGGATTTAGTTCAGAAGAACAATCAAAGGTGTGGTCGATCGTTTTTATTGCAGAGGATAAGTGGCTTTTATGTTTCAAGTGGTCAGCTCTTTGTGATTGAGTAATTCCTGTGGAGGAGTGTGTTTCAGTGCATTAGTCTTCCTTCAGCGCTGTCAGTTTGGTGGCAAACATGGATTTGCACATTCACTTTGGTATGCAATCACCATGCCACGCCCCCCTTTCTCCTGAAAAAGATAAACTAGTAAACGTTTTACCCTGGATGATGGGAGATCCAAGTGATGGGCCTATCTGTTTTATGTCTCGTTAAGTGCAGAGTGATTGAGGTTCCTGATAAATTTTTTCTGAGTCAACATGTGGTAAAGGGAGAGGCAATGAAAATTAATGATTCAATTATATTATAAAGCTATAGTTGGTAATCCTGTTCAGAAACACTTTTTGTTATACTGGGTAAAACGGTCCTTCCATCCTAAAAGTGGATACATTATGTATTCAGAAAAAGGAGAAAATTATATCTGTGTGGGAGCTGCAGGCCTGTAAAAACTCTGACCAATCATTGCCGTTCGCACTGCAGGGCTGGGATTCGTCAGTTTTGGTCCTATGGTCAAGACCATCTTACCTGCTCTTCCGCTCTTCAGGGGATTGTGTGAAAAAAATCTCCCAAATCCACTCTAGTTTTATTTCTTTGTATTTCTTCCAGGAACTCAAGGGAAAGAGAGAGAGGGGGGGGGGGGGGGGTGTTAGGACCAATGCTGACCAATCCCTGCCCTTCAGTGCGAAGAGCAGGGATTGGTCAGGGGTTTACATGCCTGCAGCTCTCTCAGAGATCACATTTTTAACCTCCTTTTTCTGAATACATAATGTATTGACTACTTTCAGGATAAACGGACCAATTTACCCAAAATAACAAAAAGTGCTTTTGAACAGGATTAGCAACTGTAGCTTTAGATGACTGTTTTCTGTTTGAAAACTTTTTAAATACCATCTCTCTTGACCTGGAAGATGTCAACGGCATGGAGTCTTCAGATGTTGGATATCAAACAGTACTTTGGTAGAGCGTATTACCTGTCAAATCTCTTGACCTCTAGTAGCCAGGGGAGTTGCCTAAGAAACCAGGGGGAGGGGGGGTCCTGGACAGTAATAACTGCCCACCGGTCAGCCTTCAGTTTCTATGGTAACCAAATGTTTCACTAGCCAACTAATATTAGCACTTTGATTACTGTTTCGGGTTTCAATTCAGGCATTCACCAAAGCCACCAGACCGATCGCTTTGTCAACTGGACGGAAGGATGTTAAGGCTCCCACATCCCCGGGCGTACTGTGCGCATACTGTGAGCTGTGCGGACTCCGGGCTGACTCCACGGGCGTTTTACCCTTCCTAGTTGAGTGTACCTATTGCCTACATTTGTTGTGGCAAACTCCTGCAATTCCCACACTTTCTGCCAGCGGGACAAAGCGGCAATATGGATGGTAAAATGTTTGATTAGAGAGCCAGTTCTTTTCCAGCAGGTTCCCACCGCACACCTGTCAGTGCGAACAGAGAGGGACTGTGATGCTGCGCGTCCTTGCAACCGCCCGCTTGGAGCAGCTCAGTGTATCAAGCTCGATTTCACATATTAAACAGTTCGATGTAAAGGCTTCTTGCTGCTGAGCAGTTTATAATGACACCGTGTACGCGGCTGTAAAAATTGAGCTCTGCGTGTACCTGTATGCTCAGAGTCCGCGCATACTCAAGGCAGACTGTGTCCGCGCAAGTATGTCGGGCCTTTAGCGTCCAGTCCCTTACCACTCTAGTTGGATTCAGACATGTTGCAGTGGAGACAGTCTAGAGCAAAACTACAACAGTTTATTGCTTGCGGATTTCCATGCTGCGGATTTTTGGCTGTATACTGCAAAATAATCAGTGTGTGTAGTTGGTTCCTCAAGATCATGCCTTCTTGTCCAAACACACCACATTTCGTGCATCTTCACTCAGTCGGCTTCCTTCACATCAGTCGGTCAAACAGGCTATTTTCCAGAAAACAATGGGTAAATAATAATATGTTGACAGAAATGCACACGTGCAACAAGATTAAGAATCACAAATCTTTGTCATTATGTAACCATAATAAAATTTTGGTTAGAAAATTAGCTCAAAATTCACACATAACACAGACAAAAACAAAACCAAACAAAAAATAAGTAGATTTCTGTTTAAAGCTTTCTTTTCCTGTTTCAAAACCCACAAATCTCTATCAAAAATGTATCCTGTGTTCTTCGCATTTACTTGATGTGCCGTTTCAGATGATGTTAACAAAGTCAGAAAAATCTTTTCATTTTTTTAAATTTATACTAAATTTATAATAAAAGTGCTAAAGTACAGAGAAATGTAAAAAAAAATCCCTTTTCTAGAACTCGTTTTCTGTCCCATCTTGGCCATTGGTATGCTTTTTCACTGCATTCCAATGATGCCTTTTTGTCAGGAGATTTTGCCATCACAGATCAACACAGAATTCCAGTTTTAAAGGTTATTACTATGTGATATGGTGCCGAAATCTGATAGGACATGTGAAACTAAATCTAGAACCCCAGCAAAAGAGACAAAAATGACATTGACGCAAGAAACAATATTGTGAATTATGACAGAAATCTTCTCAAAATTCAAAGGTTCTGTGATCGAGAATGCCACTGGAGTAATTGTTTTCGCTGCAAAGTCGTCCATGTAGAAGATAATCAGAGCAAGAAACATGTTTTAATCACCCCAGCTGACAGCCTTCCTTGGTTAATCTTAGTCTACTTTGAAACTCCCCGGAGAAGAGACTTTGAGGATTCTACTCCTGTTGGTTTTCCACAGACCACATCCTGGGGGTGGCTTTAGCCCCACCTCCAGCTGTCAGTGTTGTGTGGTCTGCCGCTATTAAGCATTACTGTGTTAAAATTAACACTTTAAAAAAATCTGTGAGAAATGGTAAAGAATAAAAATAAATAAATAATTATAAACAAAAACAATACAAATACCGGTAACGTTTGTATTATTGTATAGGCAAGAATGTCTTGCCTATGCAAGAAAAAAATATTTTTTTAAGAGTAAAATAATCCACTTGGATGAATATCAAGGGAGACGACACTGTCAGATCTGCTCCAAACTTTGCCATACAATTTAGGGCTTAATGAGGTTTTTGTCTCAGCCATGGTGGGAATGATAAGGACTTTAAAGTGCAAAACTGTGTTATTTTGATCGCAGTGAAATCATTTTACAGGTGGGTTATTGGATATTTGCGCAGAGTGTTCTTTGGGTAACATCCAAAGGGGAGCTGCCTGCTCTTCTCCAGACTGCACCTGCAGCAGTGTGGACCTCCGCTCACCTCCAGCCCAGATACTGTGTGCATGGTATGGGGAGGGTTCTTGACCTCTACTTCAAGGATAACTTGGAAGAAAAAATATATAGTTTTATCTAACTTAATATAATATCAATATTTAGGTTATATTTTTCTTCCCCAACAGACCTATTTTGAAAAAGAAAAGTTCTTGACCATAATTTCTTTGTGGAAAGTGCCAGATTCTGGTCTCAACGATTATATATTCATAAACATATTAGTCTATAACCTTGAGTGAGCGAATGACCTGAAAAGTTTGTCTGGACTAATTGTACCTAGAACAAGTGACACGTGTTTTCTTTGTACACAGAGGATCAATTGGCCCCTTCCACTACCACCATATAATTCCTATATAGCCCAGGGGTTGCATGCCTTTTGGGGTTCCTCGTCATGCTGGCGAAATATGTTCCAACGATACATACAGTACATGCACACGTGTGCTAAATACCTCATCTTAGTGGCTGCTACAGGGCTGTGAAAGAGTATCTTCTGCTTTGCAGATTTACATTATTTTTTTTGCTGTTTTGTCACAAATGTATTTGATCATCAAACACAAGATCATCAAAAACAAGATGTTTTTGATTTGTCTGTTTAATGTCTTGCTTTTATTCTTTATTTATCAAGCTTATAAATGTACAGCACTTGGGCAAGCTTGCAGTTTTTTATGTGCTTTATAAATATATTGGATTTGGATTTTTGATAAAATAACCTGAGTAACCACAAAATGTATTTTTCAAATGATTCTATTTCTTTAAGGGGGAAAACAAAAGCATTCCAAACCAACTTGACCCTATGTAAAAATTCACCCCTGGCAGCAATTACTGTCATCAAACGCTTGGGACGACAGGTAATGACGAGTCTATTACATCACTTTAGAGAAAGTTTGGCCCACTCTTATAATTATTTCAATGCTGTCCCATTCAATGCTGTAATGTTGCTATTCGTGAATGGCCAGTTTAAAGTCACGCCACAACATTTAAATCTGATTTGAGCTGGGACGTTTACTAGGCCACTTCCTTTTTCGTGACATGCAGCAGTGGACTTTCTGCTGTGGATCACTGTCCTACTGCATTAGTTAAGGGAGCTTGATCTTAAATGGCTGTCAGAGATGCTTTGCTTGAGTCCAAAGCCTTAGGAATTGCAATATGACTTTGATTCTAGTCTGGTCTTGAATTTCTTTTATTAGGGCAGGGTGCTTTGCTTCTTGAGCTATGTTGGCCTACTGCATGTGGTCAAACAGGTTCTATTTTGTTGCGATAGCTCCCTCACGCACCTGATAAATTTGAGAATTTTAACGCCCCGCGTTATCTTTGTCTGACATTAAAATTAGTTTTGTATCAAATATTTTGGTGTCTTGATAAAGCAAAAAGAAGAAATCTGTAAGGAGACAAAACTTTAACTGTAAACAAACCCTGAATAGATGTATTCACCAGTTAAAGTTACAGGATATGGAGATTGTTGTGGGTGGGTGGTCTTCACTTTGCACTCAAGATGTGCAACTATGAGTACGAGTGCTTCCATGTAATATATAGCACATATGATCACAATCACCTCTCAGCCTTGACTAGCCAGTCATGTTAATTCTGTCCTGCTGCTATGGCTTGTGGACAGGGCGTACAGATCCTTTGCCCTTGTCGCGTCTGCTCAGCTCAGATGCCGGAGAAATTGACACCTGAAGGGGTTACACGGGCATGTCTTTTACCGTCGCCGCCCTTTTTGCACACCCCTGCGTGCGAGCGAATGAGATACAGAGCCTCAGGACTAGATGGAGTCAGCAGATATGTAAGCGCGGCAGCAGCACGTGTGTCCGCACGTGAGCGGTGCCGCAACACAGAAGCCAAAGACGTTTGATTAGTTTCAGCTCCGTCTTTAGTTCAAACTTTCGTTGCCAGTTGTGCTTTGGACAAATTTCTGATGGGAAATGAATAATTGGCATGTCTCACTGGCCATACGTTAGCAAAATATAGACAAAAACGTGTTTCTGTTTAAATTACACGGGAAAATATTACGTCTAGGGAAAACACAAGTTCAACAGATGAAATGTGTGGAGTTTTGATTAAAAATGACTGTTTTGCTTTGAGACGAGACATTTTTGTTTTTTTTCTGAATTCGGTGAAACATATGTAACTCTGTCAACCAATGAAAGCACGGCTGCTTCCTCGGAGCTCCGCCTACTCGCGCAGTGATCTTAATAGTAATGAGATGCGGTCAAGCGCACCAATCGAAACGGAGCACAGCGGACATATTTAATAAGAAGGCGCGGCTTCCCCTGAACACAGCAAAACCAAAATACCCAATTTTTCCAGAGGAAGTGGGTTTAGAGAAGCGAGCTTAATTCGATGTGTTGATGTCCGGGGAACTTTTCAGTGTGTTTTGGGGATATTAAACTGCCTGCAGACGCGATAGTAGAAAAAAAGAAAACAACTTGGAGGCTTTGCTCGAGTTGAGGGTACAAGAGCGCGGTCTGCTTCTATCGTCGTGAACAACAAGGCAGGAAGAAAACATGTCGATGGAGCCGATTCACATCAAGCTGGAGGCGGCGGGAGAGCCTCCCAGCTCGTTCCCGGTGGTTCTGAAGAAAATAATGGAAATGCCTCCACCGAACATACTGGACGGCGATGACGGTAAGAGGAGTGCATTGACGGAGCAGAAGGGAGCGGATCTGGAAAAAGAAATAGAACACCTCTCGAACCCTTTAAACACGGAGAAAAACGCGAGAACAGGATTTACTGTGACAGTTTAACAAAAACTATGGGTTAGGAAGATCTAAAGACACATCGGCGTAGTCTACATATGCAGGGCCTCGCCGCCACGGTCTAGATGTTTCTAGACACGCCCCGTGTTTTGTGTGTGGTTTAGTTTCGACTGACATTGCTTTTAAATCTTCTAGATGTATGTTTTTGTCTAGATGTAGAGGTGGACATCCGTGGTTTAAGTGTTGCTTCCCGCGAGATCTGTCCCTGACGTTGTTTTGTCGAATGCCACCTGCAGAGCGCCTCGAGGACAGAACGTGCAGATGGCGGAGTGGGGACCCTGAAGACCCGCCTTGTTGTGGGTCCCGTGTCACGGCACAGCCTCCGCTTTGCAGTCAAAACACGAAACGCCTCCACTGGTGTTATAGGGGGTCCCTCAAGCTGCTGTGGCGGGTTCATTTACGGTGGGCGAAGAGTTGGGACGCGTTGTACTGTCTGGTAGCGGGGTACTTGGGTCCTGCGGGGTGGGGTTTGCGTGGGTTAGGGTTCGTGACGATGCGACCCGCGGATTCCCCGATGGTACTGTAGACCAGGTTTATCAGTTTCTGTAATCTGCTGCTTCTACAAATATATATTTTTATTTTTATTGTCGCATGTAAAGAGTACTGGACATAATTAGGGGTTCTGTCCTTTGTAATACGGGTCACGGCCCAGGGCGCCATGGTCTGAGGGTGCTGCTGGCACTTGGAAGCAGTTCTTGATTACTTCAAACCACACACCTGTCAGGTTTCATACTGTAAATATTCTTCCTCTGATTGGTACACAAACATCAAAGAATCACCCTCTTGCCAAATCTCCTCCCAGATCCTCTCACGCCACCTCCATAGGACATTTTCCAGCATTTTTTCCGTAAAAAGGCATTTTTTATTAGTTGCCCCATGAATTTGACCTGGTAGTCGGATGATAAACCCGAAGGCTTCTGAGCCTGATCTTCTGATCTTATAGTTGATTAAAGTTCTTGTTTGACACGCCGTGCCGCTCCTACGTCAAGCTGGTCGCTCCCCTGACCCAGTTGATATCTTAACACCTTGGAGGCAAACCCGAAGCAGCCTGTTTATGTCACACAGACATGTAATCTCCTGTTGGAGGGTTGAATATGTATTTTAAGTCAGCTGGGTGGTGCTTCTGTCTGTGATGCAGCATAAGCGTCGCCTCCTCCTGCACCCAAAGGCACAACCTTGTGGTTCACTTTCAATGTTTTGCACACATCTGGTCTGCACAGGAATCGTTTTCATGTCAGAAGAAGAGCAAACACGCTGCAGAGACGGTGGGACGGCGCGTTCCGGTGGTTTCGAAACCACCTTTTCGGTAAAGTGTAACTGTAACCACCTGTCGTCTTTTTCCAGACACTGATAAGGAGAAGTTGGGTCTCGAAGGCAATGTCGACCTGGCCGGAGGAGGGAGCGACATGGGCCCGTCCGCCGCACTGACCCCTGCTATCTGGGAGAAAACCATTCCCTATGATGGCGAGAGCTTCCACCTGGAGTACATGGACCTGGAGGAGTTCCTCATGGAGAACGGCATCCCAATATCACCTGAAGATGCCACTTTAAAGGAGGGCCCAGAAGTAAACGTTGCCAAAACGGAGAAAGTAAAGAGGTCCGTGCAGACGGAGCCAGCAGGCGTGTCCCCTGTGACCTTGCTGCCCATCCAGCAGCTGGACAGGACCGAGGAGGAAGTGGTGATCATCACAAAGTGCGATTCGGATGTTACCTGTGACGTCAGCACAGGTGAGTGAGAAACCTGCGCAGACACTTTTGAAGGCGTAGAAAGCAAATTGAGGCAATATAGCTCCACTTTGATCGGAGTGTTGTACAAGTTATGGTGAAGCCACTGAAATTTACCAGGCAAGCACGCTGTGCTGAATTTGCCAATTTGATATTCTTCCAACTAACTTTGGTCAATAGCAAATCTCTATTTGATTACCAACAGATAAAAGCATCTTATCTTTATGCATACCTTTTTTTTAGATAAGTTTGTAAACTTATCTTGCTGAGAATTTTATTTTCTATTTAAAATCCTGATATTAGCCAGCATCAGAAAAACTTTAACCATTTTTCAGATATTCTTATTTTCTCCACATGTAATTTTTTTTAAACTGTGTATCAAATAATTTATTGTGGTTCATTGTAAAATAGGGATGTCAGAAAAATAGTTATAGTATATAAAAAAAAGAAATAAAAAAAGGAATTTCACAGGGCTTCGTAATGCCCTTCAGCTTTAATATGCCAAGTACTTTGGGATTTACCAGTTAAACTAATACTTTAAAACTAATTGAACTTGGTAACAACTTTTTTCAGCATCTGTTTGTGTACGCATATCATTTTAGGATTTAAATCTTATGTCATTATGTTGTGTGGTTCTAGATGTCTAAGAAGCAGGATATGCCGTGACATATGTGTGGTTTCTGAACGTGACACTGCATTACAACAAGGCAAGAGTAAAAGTAGTTCACTGTGCATAGTGGGGATGTTGGAGTTTTTGCTTGATTGTCATCAGGCTGCACACTTCGAAGCCGTTAGAACAGCCTCTGGAAAAAGGGCGGGATTTTAAAAAAGCCTCGTTATTTAAGGTTACTTTACATTTGATGCTAATTTCAACATATTTTTTGCCCCAAGTTCTGGCTTAGCTGGCAGCTGTCTGACATTTCAGTTTTCATTTTGCTTGCTCATCTGCTTAGAGGTGACCACCTCACAGGAAAGGGCGACTCCTGAGCCCATCGACCCAGACGAAATCGAGGTCGACGTGAACTACGAACCAGACCCCACAGACCTGGTCCTGTCAAGCGTTCCTGGAGGTGAACTGTTTGACCCACGCAAACACAAGTTCAGTGAGGAGGAGCTCAAGCCTCAACCTATGATCAAAAAGGCCAAGAAGGTGTTTGTCCCTGAAGAACAGAAGGTAAGATGGGTCAGAGACAAAGGGGAAAAAAGGCAGCTTGTCAGTTCTAATAGTTTTCATAATGTATATTTAAAGGATGTTAAAGCTGCTGTAGGCAACTTTTCAATAAATGTATTTTTTACATATTTGTTAAAACTGTCGCTGTCCTGAGGGTAAGATTTCAAACTGATAATCTGTGAAAAAAATGATGCTCCTCTGGCTTCTCCCAGTAGTTTTGCGGCAATTTGCGGAAATACAACGCTCCCGTTCAGAAACACCAACCAGTGCCAGGAGGAATGTCTGGCTCTGATTGGTTGTTAGTGGTGTCAAATCACATGCGTGTACCCGTGGCTCACACCCCCTTCACCACACAGCGCTACTGTCATACAAGCTCAAGATGGCCGGTGGGCGGCAGCTGTGTGTAAAAATTGTGGAGAAACAACCCGTTTGACAGGAAAACTGCTGATTTTTGGAGTGGCACCTGCCCAGAAAACAAAGACGGGTGAACATTGAAGTAGCATGGCAGGCTCTGCTGTGGGGGATGAGATTTGGAGGGAGGGCTGCAGCTCAGCCGAGAGCAAGATGCACCTGTTTTTTTTTTTAAGCTAAGTTCACGGTTTTCTCAAAAACTCCAAACTGCAGCTTCAAATGTCTGATGTGTTTTGGTCAAAACATAACAGGTCAGAGGTTTCAGGCTTTTATCTACAGCCAATTCTGATTTCTCTTTAATATTTATAATCATCAGCTTTAAAAAACATTTGTTCTTTAGCCTTGAGGAATTAGCATACTTAGCACAGTTGGCATCACTAATGGTAAACAGCAGTGTCCTTGTTTATTCCCTAAGGAGTAAAAACTCTTTTCTCATCTTGGAAATTTCCAGATGGTTGCAAAACTTCCAAATCCTGTTTATTCCTCTGCTTAAGTGGTTGCCTGAATTAACATTAAACATAGCGCCATAGGATTATTTTTTTTCCATTTTTATGTAGCCTTTTATGTAATTTTTAACCTCATTGATACTGAACGTGACCAACCTTGAGTTTACTTCCCTCAATCACAACCTCCACACCGAAGAGTGTGGTTGTGAGCACATTCTGTTTATGCTTGGATAAGGTGCCTTCACTGATCAGAAAAGGATTGGATTTTAAAGTTATGACTGGCCCATCAAGCTGACAACTGAATTTGTTGATGGATCCCAAGCCACTCCCCCCAGCAGTCCTGCTCTCTTTTTTGTGATTTAAAAACTACAAACAGAATTTAACTGAGGTAGAAATTGCCCCTTATAGGTGCCAATAAGAACAATACTAACTGCATGTTTTTCTGCAATAATTTCTGTTTTCTTATTTATAAAAAAGCAGCAATTAAAGAAAAGATAAGTGTGGATTGTTTTAAACAGGGGGTTTCTAAGTTGCTTAGACCAATGCAGCAGTGCTTCTTGTAACTCACAGTGACTCAGCAGTTTCCTGAAATTGATATTTTTGTTCCCCCAGTCTGCCAGAGAAAGCAGAGCTTTGTTTACAAGCATAAAGGAGACTGGCTGTCTGCCGTCTCACTTAAAGGCGGAATCAGATTTAAACTGATGGTCTGATACCACCCCAGGATGCTTTCTAATCCATCCCCACCTGTCCCTGATTTCCAGGACGACAAGTATTGGCAGAGGAGGAAGAAGAACAATGTGGCCGCCAAACGGTCACGAGATGCCCGCAGATTGAAGGAGAACCAGATCACCGTCCGAGCAGCTTTTCTGGAGCGTGAGAACTCGGCGCTGCGGCAGGAGGTCGCCGAGCTGCGGAAGGAGTGCGGCCGATACAAGAATGTCGTCGGTCGCTACGAAGACAAATATGGACCAATGTAAGGGACCTGGAAGAACGGTTGAACTTGTAAATGGGACTCATACGTAGTTGATCTATCTGACCTTGGTTCTGAAGAGTTCTGATTTTTAGTAGCCGATACCAGATCATGTGTACTGCTGAAAAGACTTTTCCTTGGTGTGGTTTGAGTTGAGGTAAAAATGCAGGGCGGATGATGTAGAGGGTGACGGGGATTCATTTCTTATTAGTATATAATCTGTGCTAGCCCAGCCTCATTTAGTAAATGGACAGATTTGTTTTAAATTTACAGCAATATTACATAAACAAAAATCTTAATGCACTTGGCTGACATTCTGGTTCAGAATAGAGGTGAGGACTTACAGTTCAGCTAAACTTTCACGTATGTGCAAAACAGCGGGAAACTGAAACTACTATTTTTAACTACTGGCTAACCTTTGGGTTAAACCAGCCAAGTTTCCTGGACGTTGCTCAAGAAGATAAGGAAAGTGAAGTCTGCAGTAGGCATGGGCCGCCTAACGATGTGAGGGTAAACAAAAGATGAATAAATCTGCAGTGTTAGAAGTTTCCCCACCACCATTCCCAGCAGTACGTCCTTTAAACCCAAAACCGGAGTGCTGGGGCTGCTGGAATTTCTCTGGCTCTGTGGAGCATAGAGGAACGCAGCGCTGCTCCTCCCCCACCTGTTTCTGCACACCGCTGCCCATCATTGCCTGAACTTAAAGGAGTGCCACCTATGATTGTTATCAAGGCAGCACTGTTGGCTAGCTTAAGCAGCTGACTGCAGGCTAGCTAGTCTTGCAGATTGCCTGACTAATTTACCTGCAAATATCCGCTTCTTGTGCTCTATAAAGGGCAGAATGGCAAAAGGAGTATATAACACTCTCTCCAATGATAAAGTGTTAGCGTAAATTCTGTGAAATGTTGGATTCTTTCTCCAAATTATTATTACCGATTTGATATGCTGACCTGTGCCTAGGGTCTTGAACTTGGGCAATAAGTCGAAATGACAGCTCAGCGGCGCATGTGTGAAATTAGCTTTCGGATGTTGTGTTGGGTCGGATAAGCTGTAAAAACGAGAGCTAAGAAAGCTGCTGATAAAATACCTCTGCTGTCTCCAGGTGAGGCCGTAGCACGAACCGTCTGTTCTCCTGTTAGACTCACAACTAATGGACAAATAGGCTGGAAATATTCCACAGGAATAAGTCCGAATTTTTCTTAGTCACACAAAAGCAGCTTTTGGATTATTATTACTTATTTACCTATACGAGAACTTTCAGCCAGTGGTGGCAGACATCCAAATCCGTGAAGGTGGATCTGAGCGCAGCAGTGGCCGTGTCCCAAACCCGCTTCAGACTACCAGAGTTGTTTTTTTAAAACCCAGTGTTCTTCCTGTTTAGTGTTGGCACCTTCTCCTGTTTGCCCTCTCATTCATCCCTGTTCTCTTCTCTTTCAAGTGCGGTGCCAGATGACGAATAGACATCAGTTGCTTTGTTCATTTATTTTACTCTAATGAATAAATAAATCCAACCGTTGGCTGGGTGTGCAAGAATCGATCTGATGACGTCGAGGCGGAGTAGAAGAGCTTGTGAAGGCAGGACATCACATTGCCATGGAGATGTGAAATTTTGAGATATCATCTGTTGTATTTTTTTATTATTATTATTCTTTGTATGACCACCTCTCTGAGTGAGTGGAATGTAGGTGGATATTCAAGTGCTTCTTCAGCACACCTTGTTTGTGGGGTGCACTTTCTGTTTTGTACATTTGTAGCCTGAAAGAGATCATGAATAGTTTTAGACGAACTCTGCGGGTTTTTTTAAGCTTTTAACTCCATCCGATGACGTTAAGTCTGTCCACGTCATGTTTCAGATCAGTTAAGTTGGTTTGCAGTTTTTTGTTTTTTTTTTCCCCTTCTCTCATATCAGATTGTTTTGAAGAGCTAGGCCCATCTTTGCCCAGTGAAACTGACTGTGACACTTCCAATAACTTGAGCTTCTTCAGGGGATTTCCGTGACACAGCACAAAGAGAAGGAAAAAGAACCCAGAACCTAGCCCTGTTCACTTGTTTTATGTTTTCATCAGCACTCCAGAGATGAGCTGCTCTGTACACCCAGCTTTGATGTCTGTCCTCTGTCCGCCTGGCGCTGCTGCTCACCAGACAGGCCGGACTCCTGCTTTTCTCTCTGCAGGAGGTCCCTTTCAACTTGTTGCTCAGCTTCATATGTTGATGTGTAGTCAGCAGGTTTAAGGAAAAAGTGTAAAAAATATATATTTTCAGTTATTCTAAGGTTCTTTTTTATGTTTATTTCACACAGCAAATAACTAACTCATGGCTCCATAAATTCATCTTTCTACTGAAACTCAGAAGCGTCTCTTCTTGAAGTACTTGTTCTGTATAGATACTACTGGTAATCTCCATAATGCATACTGTGACCGGTCCTGTTTTCTACTAAAGTGTCTTCTCCGTCTAAAGCCATTTCACTGCAGCCAGCAGTCTAGCAGTTTACAATCCCAGTTTTGACCTCTCCTCAGGTTATCTAACTCTCCAGCTCTGACAAGCAAAGGAAAAGCAGTTTTCCTAATTTATCTGTTGTGCTTCCATCCACCGGTAGTCTGATCAAATAAGCTCAATACTATATTCTTTTATCAGGAGAGGGTTTGAAATGAGAATGTAATAAAAACGTCTTTTTTTTTAACTTTTAAATCATCATAGGGGAAATATTCTGGATTTTCTTCCAATTCCACATCCATAACTTTAGAGCTTCATTATTTTCAGTCACATGATACGTTATAAAGACTATTTTCTAAACCACATTTTATGGAGTTAATTCTAACAAACAATGGGATTTCAGACTTTTTAATTGTTTTGTTTTTTTTAATTGCCTTGAGCTGTAATAGAGGCAGCATCTGCCTTTTCTTTAAAACAGGTCAACTTCCTAACTTCCTGGTTGTCTTTGTATTTCTTTGTTGTTGTTTTTTTAAAAACGTGGCATTGTGAGTGTGACCCTGTCTTTTGTGTGTGTATATATACATATAAATATATATTATGCAAAATAAAAGCCTTGTTGACAAGCTTGGCGGTTTTTTCCCCCCATTCTGATTGCCATCAGGTATTCGTGACTAACCATGAATGAAACTGGAGAACAGCTTTATGCTAAAGTTTAGATTTAATCTACATCATCCTCCACAGGTTGGGGCACCCCTGGTGAAATTGTGTAAGAACCCTGCCCCTTAATCACCTTATGCTGAACATTTCTGGAAAAACTAAGCTTTTGAGATGCACTCAGGGGTGATCCTGATTGAAAACCCATAGTTCAGGATTCATCAGGCTTTTACTTCTTCCGACTCCATTTTGGACTTAGTTGTCTAACATAAGTAGTGTGTAGATTTTATAATAAAAAAAAGAAAAACTGGGCATGCCCTTTTCCAGTAACCCAAACATCTGTTCCTGCACACTCTGACAAGGAAACCAGCAAATATCCCTCTTGTTAAACTTATTAGTCCAGAAAGGGCAGAGCACTGAAAAGGTGTTTTGCACAATAAGCGCATAAAAACACGTAAATTTATTCTAGCAAAATTAACAATCAGCAGTTTTAACCTTTGCTTTGAATTAAAGCAATTATATCTTAAGGAATTTTGTTCAAAAGGATTCATGTTTAAGCTACCAGCCAATGCCTGCAGTATACTTTCTAACTTGATCAGTTATTCTGCTTTGTATCGGCCTCAAATGAGCATAAATGTGATGAACACAACAGTTTCTCTTTGAAATGGGAAACATTTCATGACGTGCCATTTAAGGCATTAATTTAACACATCATGAACTGGCCTGGAGACAAGCATAAGGTTAAAACTGGAACTGTGACAAGGCGGGAACACAATCCCAGGATTAACTTGCCTCCATGAAATGTGAGCAAAGTGAGAAGGAAAAAAAAAGCTTACCTTTTGAAAAGTAGCAGTGTTGTCATGGGACGATTATTACTATGCTCATTTTTAGCAGGGGTTCCAATAAATGTGGCATTTATACAGGTGCTGGTCATTTAATTAGAATATCATGAAAAAGGGTTTTTTTTCAGTCAATCCATTCAAAAAGTGAACCTTGTATATTAGATTCATTCATTGCACATAGACTGATATGTTTCAAGTGTTTACTTTTTTATTTTGATGATTATAACTGACAACTAATGAAAACCCCAAATTCAGGATCTCAGAAAATTAGAATATTGTGAAAAGCTCCAATGTTGAAGACACCTGATGCCACACTCTGACCAGCTAATAAACTCAAAACACCTGCAGAGGCCTTTAAATTGTCTCGCAGTTTATTTCTGTAGGCGGCTGACTTGACAGCTGTCCAAAAGAGGTCCAAGGTCAACGCAGCCGTCCTTCAGGAAGTTTTAGAGCACTTCATGCTCCCTGCTGCTGACCAACTTTATAGAGATGCAGATTTCATTTTCCAACAGGAAAATGTGGCACCTGCACACACGCAAAAGCTACCAGTACCTGGTTTAAGGACCATGGTGTCCCTGTTTTTAATTGGCCAGCAAATTCACCTGACCTTCACCCCACAGAAACTCTATGGGGTATTGTGAAGAGGAAGATGCGATACGCCAGACCTAACGATGCAGAAGAGCTGAAGGCCACTGTCAGAGCAACCTGGGCTCTCATAACACCTGAGCAGTGCCACAGACCGGTCGACTCCATGCAACGCTGCAGTAATCGAGGAAAAGGAGCCCCGACTAAGTATTGAGTGCTGAACATGCTCATACCTTTCATCTTCATACTTTTGAGTTGGCCAACATTTCTGCAAATCCTTTTTTTCCTATTGGTCTTAATATTCAAGATACTGAATTTGGGGTGTTTCCTTCGTTGTCAGTTATAATCATCAAAATTAAAAGAAATGAACACTTGCAATATATCAATTGTATGTAATGAGTGAATATAATAAACAAGTTTCACTTTTTGAATGGAATTACTGAAAAAAAAAAAAAATAATAATTTTCACGATATTCTAATTATATGACCAGTATCTGTAGCTGCATTTCTGTCAGTACTTCCAGAGGGGAAGGCAAATCTGAAGGTTTCTATTTTTTTCCCAGGCTCATTTGAGCCACTACTCTTAATGTAGCTAGTCAGTCTCTGCTTTACGCCATAGATGCTAATGCTATGTTGTGAAATGAGTTGTGTTTATAGACTTTGAACATACAGCATATTTAAGAAAGCATTCAGTTTGGTAATCAGTTATTCTGTGGGATTTAGGATGACTGAAATGAGAATCCCCTAACCATCAATACATAAAGCATTTAAGCAAAAAACAAAACAAAAACCACAGAACACAGAAATAGAAAAGAACGCTTTATTGAAGAAAAATGTTTCTTGGAAGTTTTAGAAAAACTGCAAAACTAAAAGGCCGGGCTCCAGTTTCTTCACCTCTTCTTGAAGCCATACTTCTTCCTTTCATAAAACAGATCTGTTTTGGAGCTGCCCAAGTTTACAATCTTAGGACATCCATCACGCTGCACAGAGAAACAAAAAAAGGCTGATCAGGAAGTGTTTGGAGAAGCACAGTTTACAGAACTCTGAGCTGAATCCAAAAAAAAAAAAAAAGATAAATACATGTGGGACAATGAGTAAACTCACATCTTTCTCTTGGATGGTGCACTCTTTGCAGTAGTAAGCATCAGACACACCGGGGCCTCCACAGATGACGCAGCGTCCCTGATAGGATCCGTAGTTACACTCGTCGCAAATCCGCACCAATGTGCACGGCCTCACATAAGAGTCACAGATGACACACTTCCCGTCACCTGGAAGGAGGAGGACAAAAGCAAGCAGATGGAGAAATGAAAGGTAACTAGGAAACAAAAAGTGGAGAACAAACCTTTTACAGTAGTTTATATGTCATATATTTCAGAGAGTTCCAACACTTATACCTTCAACCCCCCCCCTAAAGTTTTCAGTCCATTTATGGACTTAAGGTAAAATATAAGGTGTAAACTTCACATTCAGAGTAATTTTAGGACAGATATTTCTACAGTGTCAGGTGAGACTTCAGGGTAGATGGGTGGACGGAAAAACTAATGGCTTGACGGACAGATAGAAAAATGGACGGACAGACGCATGGACACAGTAATTCCTGAAGAGAATAAACGTGGTTTATATCAAAACAATATCTTTATGGCATTTATTCTAATTCTAAAGCAGACCAGGCTCTGAACCATTTGCTGACCACCTCATGTAGGTCAAGTCTCTTGCCAGAAGACAAAGAAGCAGCATAAACTCTGCATTCACTGTAAGTATAAATGTAGCGCTGCACATCATCATCCTGAACACATTGATCCCATTGTAAAATACAGTGGTGGCGGCATCATGCTTTGGGGACGCTCTTAATCAGCACGGACAAGGACGTTGTTTAGGGTAATGGGAAGAAGGGTGGAGCTAAATACAGCTATTCTGGATGAAGCCTGTTCAAGGTTGCAAAAGACAGGAGAGCTTCTACTTCCAGCTTGGCAACAGCCCTAAACATATAGCCAGATCTACATTAGGACGCTTTAGAAACCACAAATCAACCCCAAATCCAACAATGAATATGTAGCAATACATTAAAACCACCATTTAGAAAGATTCATCAACCAATGGGACCGACCATGAGCTGTTTAGAAATGATAACTGGGCAAACATTTAAGTGTCTCTGCGTCAGAGGCATAGCCCAAAACCCTTGCAGGTGTAAAAGCACTTCCAGATATTAACTCAGGCCCATCTGCTTTGGATCGGGTTGGTTGTGCATTCTGTGATTTCAGCTCTTTGTCCATGGACTTGGACATCCTCCTTGTTCTGTGTGTACGTTTCAATACTTGAGCCCACCTTACTTGGAGAAGAGCATCATTTGCAATCCTCCACTTTTAATTACCATCTTTGTTGCTTTGCTACATTCTATTCTGTTAAAAACGGCAAGACTGACAGGTTAGGAAAATCCTCCAGTCCATTAGTTAGCTGCACCAACTTCTTACTGGCTGTAAAACACTAGACTTCAGTGGGAATTTTAATTTTTTATGCAAATACCAAAACTATACCATAACTGCTTTATTAGAATTTTTTTTTTTTTTTTTTTTTTGCACAAAGCTAAAATGTTAAGCGCTAAGAGTTTTTAGGTCAAATCTGTGTTTCTTATATTGTGATGTAAAGACAGCGACATTCAAACACGATAAGTTTAATGCTGCTAAAAGTTACATCATGGTTGTAAAAAGAGGATACATTTTTTTTTGTTTTTTTCTGATTTTTATTTACGTGGAAATGCTCTTCCAGCCACTGATCTCTCAGATGACAGAGATATGCAGAAGCAGCGGTGCAAATTGTATGGACCGGTTAATGTGCTGGCCCCTAACTTCAGCATGTGCTCTGCTCATGTAGGAACCTTGCTCTTTAGAACTTTTTGCTGTCCCCTGTACACTGCACACTTACGGCGCAGGTATAAAAAGAGTAGCCTGCAGAGACCAACTGTTGCTTAATGAGAATATTACCGACGGTCCCAAGGCACAGCGGTGCAAGTGAAATGTTTGTGAACTGTGGTGTGCGTGCTTGTCCTGCAGCCATACCGCTTTCTAGTTATACATTTATGAGCAGAGCTGTGAACTCTCCTAATTCCCTCATACAAATACGTGTTTCCCCTGGGACATCTGTTAGATTACTGGCGTTCAAGCCTGTATGTAGAACAAATTTACTGTAAATCTGTTTTTATTTTATTTTTAGGTCCTTGCTATGGCCCTGGTGCCTAGTGACCCTAATAAAGTCCGAATGAATGAATGTAGATGTCAACACTTACATTTCTCGCAAAGTCTTCCGATAGCTGTGGAATTGAAACAAAGAGGTCAAATTACTGAAATTATACATATTTTTAAATATTTTACGCACCTTAAGTACAATTATATTTTCGAATGGTTCTTGCGCTCGACAAGCAAGCTTTAGTCAAAGCCATTGATACTGTAACAACAGCCTCTAAAACAAACATGCAGGAAGAACCCTAAAGGCTAACATCAAAGCTAACAACATTGTCACTGAAATCCATGCTACAACCATTAGCTTAGTGGCTAATGCTATCTAGAGCAAGACTGTCGTAAGAGGCATTTGGGTGCTGCAGAGTTGCTAATTGGGTTATTTATACGCTTACTAAATAAGACCTACCGACACCGGCTTGTTTTCGACAGAAGATCAAATCTGGATGATGCTTGGCCATTTTAGGCTAACAGACCGCGAGTGGTGCTAGTTCGTTTCAACGGCGACGACCTTTCACCGGTGTCTCACGTTTCAGTTTACTGCATTACCACCACCTAGCGGCTCCAATCAGCCAATGCAACCTTCTTCTTCTTCGTTGAGTTTATTTGCCGGTTGGCAAAAAACAAAAGGTGTGCATTACCGCAACTTAAAGGCATGGAGTGTGGTACGGAATGATTATCATCAAATCCTATTTAAGTTATCCTTAAATTCTTTTAAACAACTTTGTTATTTTAACAAAACTTAATCCAAATTATAATAACTTTACTCTCTGAATCTTTCTGCAATATGTTTGTTACATTGAATTTTTCTTGAATCCTTTCTAAATCTTCCTACATCTGCCTTCTTTCTTTTTCATATCTCCCACATTGTAATACATGTTCTATTGTTTCCTTTTCTCCACAATGTTCACATCTTCCTGTATCATGTTTATATATTATAAATAATCTATCATTAGTCCTGTACCATCTTCCTTTATCCCTTCATTCCATTCTTTTTGCCACTTTTCCATCAGTTTTTGTTTAACTTTACTTCTTGCCTCTGATTTGCGTGTATTAACTCTAAAATTAATTTTCCCTATTGTTGCCCCTTTTGCCACCCTATCTGCTATTTTGTTTCCCTCAACTCCAATGTGTGCTGTTACCCATAAGAAAAATAACAGAAAATCCCGTCATCTGAATTCTGAACAATGACTAGTATATTTCTATTAAAATGTCTTGTCTGCTTTCTGAATTACTTTGCTGTAAACTTGTAAGTGCTGAACTTGAATCTGAACATACCGATGCATTCCAGCAGAGTTTTTTGATACATCTGTGAATATTTTAAGATAATTAGAATACCTTATAATATTCCTGTGCTATATATGAACTGAATCTGACTCCTTTTGTTTTTGTCCATAAGTGCTAAATCTACTTTTGCTTCTGGTAAAATCCATGGCGGGATTGGTGTTAATGGTACTATTGGACTTATTGTTTCACTGCTTATTTGTATTTCTTCTAACTTCTTATTGATTATCCAACCAAAACATCTCACCTCCCTTTTCTCTTTTTCCCAGCATGGTTTTAGCATCTTGGATGATCAGGTTCATTGTCCTGTAAGTTTATACAATAATTTATTGCCAGTTGACTTCTTCTTAATTGTAACATTTCTCCCTCTACTTTAAGAGCTTCTATTGGTGTTGTCTTAAATGCTCCTGTACATAATCGTAATGCTAAATGTTGAATGTTATCAATTTTTTTTCCAGGTATGCTTTTGCAGCTGATCCATACACTATGCTCCCATAATCTATATTTGACCTAATCATACCCACCTAAATTATTTTAACGCAACTCTCTCTGCTCCCCAATCATTTCCCATCAGGCATGATATTGAAAACTGCTGTATTTTCTATTTCTGTGTTATTGTGTTAATGTATTACTGTATAAGTAAGCACATCGTGAGCATTAAACAATTCAGTCTAATTCCTCGTATGTGTACACGTAGCAGGCAAATAAAGCTGATTCTGGTTTTAGAAAACACACTCAGAGTAACGTGAACGTCTGAAGTAGCTTAGTGGTCGTTGTTCTCAGTAGGGGGCGCCACACTGAAAGCGCGAGCTGCCTCTCACCACAGAGGAAGAGAAAAGGCTTTACAATCGCGTGACGTCACGTGCGACCCTCACATCTTTGTCAGTGAACAAAATGGCAACCTACTGTCTGACTGTGGCCCGGCTCCAGGTAAGAGACCCAACGGCCAGCTTGAATCCGCTTAGCCGACGCCAGAGCGGGCTCAGCCGTCGCCTCTGGGCGGGTAAATCCGCAGCGAGGCGTCGCTGAGCCCGCTGGAGGTCAGCGAGCCGCGGCTGGGAGCGAAGAGGCTGCTCAGGTCACCGTGTCCCGACCAGCTCTGAGCGGATCCAGCGGACGACAGCAGCTCCCAACGAGTCTCCACAAACCCCCGCTGCTCTCTTTTATTGTGGGATGTTGTCAGCGGCAACCCCGGGGCCCGCTAAACAGCCGCGGTTGGCTTAGTTCTGACGCCGCGGTCCGGTTCCGATTAGCAAGGTTAACAACAAGGTTAGAGACCGCGGTGGGTCCTTTAAGCAGGCACGCCTGCCGCGAGGAGGCGGCGGGGGGTAACGGTGGTGTTCAGAGCAGCTGCTGGGATAAAATCGCGATGCTTTATTCGGGGTCAGCAGCTCGTCTTCTGTTTATGGAACTTTTTGAAGCCGCGAGATCACCAGACTCCAGGGATCTCCGCGGGATCCCCTGACTTTGACAGACACAGGAGGACAATCAGGGGCACCTTAACGAGTTAGAATACGATAAAGCCACTTTATGCCAGTAATGGCGTTTAAGAAGCGGAAGTCTTGCCTTTACACACAGCGATGCGTTTTAAAGGGTCTATTCCTCTCAGCTGTGATGGTTCTGGCTCACAGCTAAACGAAAACCCCAACATTCAGTTTCTGTGACATCTGAATAAAACACAAGGCCAACAAAATGGTTCTGAGATTCTGAAATCTCTGTTCTGAAAACCTCTTCAGCAGACAGCTCCTCTCCATAAAAGGTCGCTGCTAAATAAGATGGCTGCTCGCTGCTGCATCCCAGCACATGGGAATAAACAGGTGAGCAAACAATAATAAGGACATAGGTAAACCATTAAAGAAGGTCCCTTAAGGTGTTGGGGGAGGGGGGGGGGGGGGTAAAGATACGCCAAGTTAACAGCTGTCACATTCCTTGTGTTGAGCCACTCTTGAAGCAGAGGCAATGTCAGGAGCATCCGAACTGGGCTGAGGAGAAAGAAAAGTGGACAGTCTGCCAAGGCGTAGGGGAGGGCCTCCGTGCCCTGCTGCCCTGATGTTGCGATTCATGCGCTCTTTGACTCATGCACTCACGCCATAATCATCTAAATTAACAGGCACACTTGTGCGTGTGCGATGCATCAATATAAAAACAAGTTTGATTTCTTATCAATTATGGAACTACTTTTTCCGATTGTGGACTTTATCGAGATGCACCTGCACTTTTATGATCGGGAAGCCGCGTCCCGGCTACTGCATTAGCTCAGTATGAATCATGGCGTCGCCAGACAGCAGTGAATCCTGACCTTTCAGAGCCTCGCGTTGCCCTGACATGGCAGGGGAGGACCGGCGGCGCGTTACGTCTGACAGCACGCAGCAGAACCACTTGACTCTGCTAGGCTTCTAAGTTTCATCAAGCGGAAAATAAACGTAAAAGGTATAATATCCGAGATTGAAATCTAAACTATTGACACGTGAAGGAACGCCACTACTACTGAGATGCAGCGCAATAGTAACTTAAATAATAAGGGTAGTGATTTAAGAACATCAGTTGGCTAGATTTGAGGCTCAAAATAACAAACTGTTAACTTTAGTTCTGACTAATGAGGCGTAATTGTTGTCTGTAGCCACTTAAATAGATTCCATGCTGTGTGGTTGGACTCATCCTTCTGTTTCTGCGATGTGTGTGTCTCCAGTTGGCCCTGGGTCACGGTGCTCGGCGCCTGCATGTATCGGCCGCTTACAGAGCCAAGGCCAAAGTGGCCATGAGCCGCTTTGAGCCCGCCTCCTTCATCAACTACGAGAAGCTCCACAGCAATGTTGAAATTGTCCGAAAAAGGTCAGTGTCCGCTTCCGCGTGCTGCGTATCTGCTCATGTGCTCACATCTTGGCTTCCCCCGTCACTGCCGTAACCGCGTGAACGTTTGATGTTTGCGTGACCTTTACCGCAGTTGTCATCAGTTCAGCCACAACGTCCTCCCCGCGAGTGAAGCAACGTGTGCTCTGTCCGCAGGCTCAACCGGCCCCTCACTCTGTCAGAAAAGATCGTGTACGGCCACCTGGACGACCCCCACCACCAGGAGATCGACCGCGGCCGCACCTACCTGCGGCTGCGGCCCGACCGCGTGGCCATGCAGGACGCCACGGCTCAGATGGCCATGCTGCAGTTCATCAGCAGCGGCCTGCCCAGGGTGGCCGTGCCCTCCACCATCCACTGCGATCACCTGATCGAGGCCCAGATCGGCGGAGTCAAGGATTTGGCCAGGGCAAAGGTGAGGAGGCGTTGTCGCCGGTGACCGCACAACCCAGCGGGGGGGGGGGGGCAGAAACGAAGTGTTGGAGAAGGTTAAAGCAGGGTTAGGTTGTAAAACAATATCCCAACCGATATCCCTGTTCTACAGTAGATTAGTTGTGTTGGTCTACCTCGTAAACAACATTGAGTTTATGTAATTGTACGTACATAGAAAAAAAGGGGGTCAGGGGGCATAAATACCTTTTGCAAGGTCGAGCATGCTGTGATTTACTTGTCTTAAAATGCAACCCACAGCTGAGCCACTTTTCTGTTTATTCCCACAGGAAGTGAACCAAGAGGTCTACAACTTCCTGGCCAGTGCTGGAGCAAAATATGGAGTGGGCTTTTGGAAACCTGGCTCTGGAATCATCCATCAGGTATAAGGAAACTGGTCTACACTTCTGCAGATGGCGCTCTATGTTTCTACCAACAATATGGTCTTTGTGTCTCCACAGATCATCCTGGAGAATTATGCCTACCCAGGAGTGATGCTCATTGGCACAGATTCCCACACGCCGAACGGCGGTGGGCTCGGTGCCATCTGCATCGGAGTGGGCGGAGCCGATGCCGTAGACGTCATGGCCGGAATTCCCTGGGAGCTCAAATGTCCCAAGGTTAGCCCGTTACAGCGTCTCTTTAAGGACGCGCGTTCCAGCTTTCTCTCTGATTCCTCACACTCTTCTTGTTTTGCTTTGCATGTCTTTTTTTAATGCATTTCATCTTTCCATCCTTTAAGGTGATTGGCGTACGGTTGACCGGCACCCTCTCTGGCTGGACGTCTCCCAAAGATATTATCCTGAAGGTGGCGGGCATCCTGACAGTAAAGGGAGGTACAGGAGCCATCGTCGAGTACCACGGACCAGGAGTTGACTCCATTTCCTGCACTGGTCAGCAATAACAACCAATAATCTGATGCTGTATCAGCATAATAAAAAAAAGTTAATTTAAGCATATTAGTGTTTTGATCAGTCATTCAGAGAACACAACAACAGGAGTGTTGCTTTTCAATATGTATTTGTGCAGGAATGGCCACTATTTGCAACATGGGAGCAGAAATCGGAGCAACAACCTCCGTGTTTCCTTACAATCACCGCATGAGGACCTACATGGAGAAGACGGGCCGAGGAGGTGGGCTTAAAGTTACTGTCCTTTAGCTAAATTCACATTAACACAGAAAAAGTAGGATCCATCCCTGTGACTTAAAAGCTGTAGATCACTAGTTAGATGTTGAGGTTTTCTGAAAGGATTCTCATGCAGTGGAAGTAATGTTCAGAGTAGCACGTCACTATTCCCAGCTCTTTGCGTCTTCCCTCAGAGATCGCTGCAGTGGCTGATGAATACAAGGACTTGTTGGTACCCGACGAAGGCTGCGAGTACGACCAGATCATCGAGCTCAATTTAGACGAAGTAGGTTTTTTCTCTCCTCATAAAAAAAGTTTTACACCCCTTACAGCGGGAAATTATTTTCAGTCATATATAAAATGTAGGTTTGGGTTTTTGGTGTCCAACTGATTTTAAATTGAGCAGAGATTGCTCGATGAAATATTTCAATAAAGTATGTATTTATGGTAGTCGCAGAGTTGGGCATCACTCAGTTGGACTACAGCATCTTAGGCGTGGTAACGCTCTGGATCATACACGATCTAGTCAGAAAAGGAAACGACAAGAATCAAAAAGAAAGAATAAAGTGATTCCTCACCAGAATCTCAGTGTAGCTCGCCATCAGTCTATCATTGTTTCTCCTGAGCAATAAATTATCCCCACCGGGGAAACATCAGATCTCTCCAAATTTTCCTCTTATCTCCTGTGTAATTGGCGCCAACCTCTGAATGAGGTTATTATTATTATTATTATTATTATTATTATTATTATTATTATTATTATCATCATCCACGCCGGCACACCCTGCCAAGGCGATCCCTAAAATCTGCGCTTCATGCCGACAGCCTTTCCCTGTTACTTTTATACCTGATGAGATGTCCAAACATTACATCACACATTAGGATTAACTTCATTTAAGAATAGTTTTTTTTTTTTTTAACTTGTGTGTTGTTGCCTTATTCCAGCTCAAGCCCCACATTAACGGACCGTTCACCCCTGACTTGGCTCATACCGTGTCCGAGGTTGGTGCTGTGGCCAAGAAGAACGGCTGGCCGTTGGAGGTCAAAGTCGGTGAGGACTGATGGACAAGACGCGTTGCTGTTGATGGTTTGACTCGTAGATGACAGTAGTTGAGGATTTTGCTCCCTCTCACTCTGAAGGTCTGATCGGCAGCTGCACCAACTCCAGCTACGAGGACATGGGCCGCGCCGCCTCCCTGGCCAAACAGGCTCTGGACAAAGGCCTGAAGTGTAAAGCTCAGTTCACAGTCACCCCTGGCTCCGAGCAGATCCGTGCCACCATCGAAAGAGACGGATATGTAAGTCCTGGCTTACACAAAACATCCAGACTACATTTACCTTCTGGTTCTGATGTGGTGAAATGATCGCTCTTCTTTTGGTTTCCTTTAGTCAAAGATCCTCAGTGATGTCGGAGGTGTGGTCCTTGCCAATGCATGTGGACCCTGCATTGGACAGTGGGACAGGTACCTATATTAATAATCATTCAGTGTTTGTCAAGCGTTTTTACTAGCTGCACCTCACACTTGAAGGGGTGGACCCATGATGTTAAGAGTATCGCTGGACTTGGACCAATTGAATCTTTTTTTTTATTCATTTTTCTTCTCTGATCAGTCCTTTAGACAACAGTCAGGTAAAAACCTTAGAAAATATAATGTTACAGTTAGTACATGCACAATATTTACAAAACACACGAATTCCTTAACGGCATAAACACAATAACTAAATTAATCTAATTCCCATGTACATTAGCAGGGCTTTACTAAAATTATTTGCACTTTTATGCACCAATTAGCAATCTAAAATCCCACTTGCCCATTCACAATTGTACTGCACTATGCCCAGATATATACCCATAAATATTATATACTTGTACCCACATGTACACACAATGTAAACCTGTAAATAACATAACATAAACACACATATCCCCAAGCTTATTATTTACATCAGTGTTACACGCATTCCTATTCTGACTCACTGCAACCATCTTCAAAGTCCAGGTGGCCAAACCACATAAGCAGAACTCACGGCAAACATTGCACATTAAACATCGCAGCAGGAATCTTGAATAACAGTCATATTTCTTACCGTCTGCTTCTGCAGTGTTTGTCTGTGGGTCTCTGCAGTTAGTTTGAAGCGCGAGTCTCTCACACGTACTCGAAAATGACCGCGGCTGCTTTCCTAGGTGTCATTTATACCCTGACCATTGTCTGTCGGGAGCGCACACGCACCAACAGCCCCGCCCCGAGCTGCCGGTGATTGGCAGGTCAGCACAACAGCGTTGTGGATAATCATTCATGTCCCTGGAACCTTTTCACTTTTTGTGACACAACGACCGCAGACTGCGGCATATTTTATTTGGATTTTATGTAATAGTAGTAATAGTCAATATGAGGCATCCTTTTAGAAAAAAAAAATCTGAAAAGTGTGACCTGCATTTGTATTGAACTCCCTTTACTGTAATGCCTCTGAATATAGTCCATACCAACCAATTACCTTCAAAACTCAGCTATTTGGTAAACATAGTCCACCTGTGTGCCATTTAAGGTCAGTATCAGGGTGTTTTCTGAAGGCCTCTGAGGTTTGTTAGAGAACCTTAAAGAACAGACAGCATCATGAAGACCCAGGAATACAGCAGACCGGTGGAGAGGAGAAACTGCAGAGAAATTTTAAGCAAAGTTAGGTTACAAAACCCGGAGCTTTGATCATCTCTCAGGGCTCTTACCAATCCATTATCTAAAATGGAAGGTTTATTGCACTACTGTAAACTACCTAGGCTGACAGGCTGTTAAGGGAGGGCAATATTTTAAGAAATAGTCATAAGGCTCATGCTTGCTTGCTGTCTTGGGAGGAAGTGGAGAGATCTGCAGCTCAGGTGGAAAAATCTTTATAGGACAACTTTTTATTTTTATATAAAAAAAAAGTAATAAAAAAAGAAATGCATAAATAAAAATCATTTTAAAAAGGACAACTTTTAGTCATGTGCTCCACAGATCTGGTGTTTATGGAAGAGTGATAAGTGAAAAGCCGATTTCGAAGGAAAACTATAAGAAGTGGCATTTACGGTTTGGTACATGCCAAACAACACGTGGAAGGAGGTCCTCCAGTTAGATGAGACCAAAACTGAACGGTGGAGCCTACATGCAAAATGCTGCACCCTGAACACACCGTCCCCTCACGGACATGCGGTGGCAGCATCATCCTGTAGGGACACTGTTCGCTGGCAAGGTTCAGAAAGCTGGTCCATGTTGGTTGGACAATAGATGGCGCTAAATAGAGGGGGGTCCCAGAATAAAACGTATCGTAGGCGGAAAAGACTTGAGACTGGGGAGAAGGTCCACCTTCCAACAAGTCAAAGGTGTTGAGCATCAATATGGTTTTTTTGGTAATGAATCTTTATTAATAATTACCAAAAGTAATTATACCCTTAGGTTCGTAGTTTCAATAAACTGGTCTGGGGACCACCTGGTTCGCAGGAAATAATTGCCAAAAAGTTGCAGGGTGGTCCAACGAAGGCTTTAAACATACCAGCTAAGCTACAGTGAAAGTAATTTGGATCAAACTATTAATGTTAGAAAGGCCTAGTCAAAGCCCATACCCACATCCAATTGAGAGTCTGGAGCAAAAGTAAAAAAAAAAATTGCTGTTCAGATACTCTCCATCAAGTATAACTCAGCTTTAGGCATATTGGAAAGATTCCAGTCTATTGATGTGCAAAACTGTGGTGGAGACATACCTCAACAGCCTTGGAGCTGTATTAGCAAGAAGTGGGACTGAAACGTACTGACTTAACAGTTTTGTGCTGCTTTGTGTTTGTCTTTTGCTTAAAATCCCTACACATGTCTGGTTGTTGTCACTTCCTATTAGAGAGCTCAGCCTGTCCAAAGTTTGTGTTGATGTGGCGTGTTTGTTTGTGTTCAGGCAGGACGTGAAAAAGGGGGAGAAGAACACCATCGTTACGTCCTTTAACAGGAACTTTACTGCCAGGAATGATGCCAACCCGGCAACACATGCCTTTGTCACCTCCCCTGAGGTAAAGCCAGACCTGTCCGGTCCCACACCTCCAAGGACACACGGGTTTACATTTTGTTGCTAAGGTTCCTTCTCCTGTCCATCTCCTTTAGATCGTCACTGCCCTCGCCATTGCTGGGACGTTAGACTTTAACCCAGAGACGGATTACCTCACAGCCGCCAACGGAGAGAAGTTCAAGCTGGTGCCCCCCACCGGAGACGAATTACCAGCCAAGGACTTTGATCCAGGGCAGGACACCTATCAGCATCCCCCCAGTGACGGCGTCAGCCTCACCGTCGATGTCAGTCCCCAGAGCAACCGGCTGCAGCTGCTGGAGCCTTTTGACAAGTGGAGTGGAAATGATCTGGAAGACATGGTGGTCCTCATCAAGGTGGGCTTGGTTGGAAGCCATCCCCCTGCCGGCATTTAGATACAAATGCTCCCGCAGCTTAACCGTCTCCTGTCTCTATAGGTGAAGGGAAAATGCACCACAGACCACATCAGCGCTGCAGGACCGTGGCTCAAGTTCCGCGGTCACCTGGATAACATCTCCAACAACATGCTGATCGGTGCCGTCAACTTTGAGAACGATGCCATCAACAAGATAAAGAACCACCTGACTGGAGAGTACGGAGGGGTTCCAGACGTGGCACGACACTACAAGGTGAGACTTCACAGAAGCTGACGTTTTGACTATTTAATCACCTTTAAAATGTCACTAATAATTACAGTCAAGTCTTAAAAGAATTCAATCTTTACAGCGCTCCAGACTGGTTTCACAAGCATTATAACTGAAATGCTAAAATTGAAGGTCAACATACCATAGTTTTTATCCTCTGCTGTGTTGTGTGCAGGCCAACGGTGTGTCGTGGGTTGTGGTTGGAGACGATAACTACGGCGAGGGCTCCAGCAGAGAGCATGCAGCTCTGGAGCCCAGGCATCTGGGTGGAAGAGCAATCATTGTCAAGAGCTTTGCCCGAATCCATGGTACTACAGGAGAGCCACACAGTTTATGTTGGAGTTATCTGTGAATTTAGCCAGCTGATCAGTCTTCATTTTATTTAAATGGCTTAACTTTATAAAAATAAAATAAAAATAAACTAGTTGACAAGACAGACATGTCCAGTTTATAAAGAAATGAATCTAAGATGTGGTGCAATACATTAGATTACATAATTGCAAATTGGTAAAATGTCGTTTATTAAAGATCAGCCAATTATGTCAAGTCGCAGCAATCCCTCCTGCTTAGTAAGCATGTGGCAACAGTGGAAAGCAACCGTTCCCTTGTAAGGGAAATAAAAAGGAAGAGTGAGTACGAAGTTAAAGGTATACTATGCAACCGGGGTTGATTTTCCAGCGAGGCTCCCCCAGAGGGCGAAAGTAAAAGTGCACTGTCGTAACTATGCTCAGCTGTTCTCCTGGTTTCTCCGGCAAGCCAGGCGCGGTTGTTTTGAGCTTAGCAGACAGGCGAACGCAACGAATCACCATCCTGCTGTTCAAGCAGAGCTACAAGGGGGCGCCCTCCCCTCCTCTCCGTCCCCGCCAGTGGAGTGAGGGGAGCGGGCGTCCCCGAAGCGACCTCCCCCCGGCCCGGGACCCGCTGGGCCCGGACGTCGGGTCGCGGGGGGGTTGGGGAGGGCGAGGGTCCCGGTCCGCGCAACGCGCTGGCCGTCTGTATCCATATGCCGCGCGGCCGCCGGGGTGTCTCGTCTTTCCTCTCTCCCCTCCGTTCCCCCCGACGCCCGGTGCCTCCCGAGCCGCGTCCGAGCGTCGCGCCGTACAGTTTGAGAACACAGATCAGCACACAGATGAGCGGTGAACTTTTAAACCCCGCGGTTCCGTCGCACAGTTTGAGATGTATATAAGTACCACGACTGAAAAACTCGTACAGTGTATGCCCGGCTTAACACAGTGAAAGTATGAACATGCACAGAGAGAGAGAGAAACCATTCCAATGTTACTTACAATCGCATCAGCAGAAACGCGAGGTCCGCGTCAGCCTTGCAGCCTTCTCTTTCTTTTAGCTCTCGCCATTCGGAAAAAGCTTGCCCGATGTTCACCCGTGTACGACTCCTCTTTCTGTCCACAGCCCTTTTCCTCTTTCTTGCCTGCTCCGACATGGGCTTTCGCTGATTTATTGCCGGTTCCGCCATGATAACTGCACAGATATCGCCACTGCGCTAGCACCGAGCATGCGTTTCACTGGGGGCGTGTAGCAGTTCTCGCCGTAAAGCAAGACCGACTCTCGCGATCTTGCACGAGATTCTGAGCCTGTGGGCGCGGGCCGAGGGCTCCTGCAATGGGGTACCACGCACGTGACGTCACCGCCTCAAGAGCAACGCCCCTTTTGCCGCTTAGGTAGGACAAACCGATAGAGAACGCACGTAGCAACCAGCAACAGAACCAGCGATATGACCGACTTTGCAGCCATTAAACTTTCCCAAAACGATGTCCCAGGCGCACGGTTTACTGGTCGAACTGTCGAAGAACACACCAACCTTCAGCTCAAACGATGGCTTGAGTGTCGAGGGCTTAAAAAGACCGGAAAACGGGCCGAGTCGATCGAACGGTAAGCTTTGTTTTTTTTTCCTGCGTGGCGGTCATGCCGTCGTGGGCCCTTTTTTTTGTTTGTAATCACCGTCCAGGGATCGGTATATGTTTAATGTTTGTCTCATTTGAAATGTTTTTGAGTAGGCTATCCTGGTAGCAGGGTATCATGTTAGCGCCTGCTACCATGATAGCCTATATGCTATCATGGTAGCAGGCGCTTCATTATTAACATGTCGGCCACCAAAATAATCTTACCTGTTCACTACTTGATGTCGCTGGAATTGGGTCAGGATGTTCTTCGGTTGGGCCCTTTCCTCCGACAAAATGCTTGCTACATATGTAGGCCGACTGCACCGGTGGACCAAGCGCACACATTTCTCCTTGGCACTCTTGAATTTCGGGAAAGTAATGAAGAAAACCTCCTTCATATGCGGCCGATCAGCGTACCTCGAGTCGCTGTTGCACGTTCCATAGCAACAATGTTTATAAACCATGGTCTTAGATTTTGGAAAAAGCAGTCTTTTAAACGAGTACAACCTAGGCTAACGCACGTCTCTTCCACAGCAAAACAGCGGCGGGTTTGGGAGTTTGTCCTACTGCGTACCACGTGATGTGACGTCATCGTGACGTTACGTTTCTAAAAATAGCTCGCTCGCGGTACCCCATTGCAAGTGCGGTATTTCCCCCACAGACCACCAGGGCGGCCAAGAAAACCTTTGTTCAACCTGAAATGACTCATTTAATCACCCAAAACGGTATGGAACACATTAATTAACTGAAAAATGTTGCATAGTGTGCCTTTAAAGGCAAGAATATCTTAATGATCCCTTCCAAGAAACAGACAGACAAGCTCAAAATCACAGTGCAAGGTGTACCTTCTTTGGAAAATGAAAACAGAACAGAAATGTTGGCAGGAGTAATTAGAAATGATAAATGGAGAGTATCAGCAGTAAATGATGTCATGTTGTACATTGAAAACCTGTCAGCTTCGCTGATTCGCATCTTAAAGGTACATATATTCATGTTATTTGACAGTTTTTTTTTAATTTATATGCCAGTAACTCACTCTGGTTGCATATGTTTTTCTGAAAGATTATCATGCCCTGCATGATATTCTTATCTTTGTCTCTTCAGCTTTGTTTATGTGCAATTTGTTAGTAAATCTAGCCTTTTCTGTGTATATTTACCATCACATCATGTGACTGGGGTTACGTCACTGCGCGTGGCTACAATTGTTCAACAAGCCAAAGCTGTAATTTTCCTCGATTTTTATGGAGGGAAGCTCAGGGGAGGACTCACTGGAGCTTGAAATACGAGTAGGTCGGGTGTGTCTTCGACCACGCTGAGTGGTTGATTTTCTGTGAGGTATTGCAGCACAGTTGGCTCGGTAGCGACTTATTTAGTAGCTACATCAATGGCGACCATCTGGCTTTCTAAAGGTGCGTTCACATTGAGTGCGAATGTGGCAGGCCAAGCGATAGACTTATATGATATCCCTATGCACAGGTGCCACACAGGAGCGACGTGACACTATGCAAAGCCATAGAGGCAAGTCTGAGGTTGGTCTGAGTTGTATGACTCAACCAGTTATTACTACCAAGACTGTGGCTGTGCAATTGCTCTCACCTGCTACGAATGGCCGGCGATAAAGTGGCACCGATGTGAACGCACCTTTATAGTCATGCGCTACTGCCAGTAGATGGCGCCACATCTGTTTATGTCAGCTCATCGTGCCTTTTGCTGGGGTTTAAAAAAGCTCAAAAAGGGCAAAACACTATGTGGATGGGCGCCTGACATGTATAGCCTTGTTTTATCATAATCAACTGGATTTCGGTCCTTTTGGTCTATGCATATAACGCGGCTATAACAGTTTTCCCCTCTGTGTCCCAGAAACAAACCTGAAGAAACAAGGTCTTCTTCCCCTCACCTTTAACAACGCATCAGATTATGACAAGATCCGCCCTGATGACAAGATCTCCATCAAAGGACTGAAATCTTTTGCACCAGGAAAGGTAAGATTTTAGACCCGATATAGTTATTTCAGAAAAAAAAACATTTCCATTAAGGGTTTTTTCCCTCTTCTCATTGTTCTCAGCCCCTGACTGCAGTGGTGAAGCACAGCGACGGCAGCCAGGACACCCTGGTGCTCAACCACACCTTCAACGAGACCCAGATCGAGTGGTTCCAGGCGGGCTCAGCCCTCAACAGGATGAAGGAGCTGCAGCACTGAGTGGGGAGGGAGGAACAGGAGGAGGGTCAAGGGGAAGACAGGGTGGTGAAGCTTGGGAGGAAACAGAATGTCAAATAATGGTTTCATCACCAGGATTAGCTTGCAGTTTTGACTGAAGTTTAAATGGTGAGGAAAGGAGGAATACTTTGTGCTGTCAACCTAATCTTGTTGATGGAACAGTGGAGCTCGGTCCGTAAATTTTTTTTTTTTAAATTCCTGGTTTATCAGCGTTGCGCGTATTTTGTATTTCCATCCAACAGTTAGAACCGGTTATAGACCCGCACACACTCTGACACGATAAGCTGTGACCTGAACCATGACATGGTAAACACTGACCCCTGGGAACTACCGGTATGTTTTTGCAGCTGTTCAAACAAGTCCGTACAATGTTGACCAGCTTCTCAGCCAGCTGAACGCAGGCACTCCGCCGCTTTAGGGTCATCTTATCTGTTATTCACAGGTAAATTCTGTCTTTTCTTACATTTCTAGAACCGTTTAGCAAAACTGTTAGATAACATGGACCTAGAAATAAACTTGACTCCCACGCTTAAAGCTTTTCTTAAAGTTTTTCTGCCCCCTGGTGGCCCACAGTCGGCACTGCAGAACGTCCAAGCTGCAGCAGGCAGACCTGTTGTATGTACATGAAAGGAACATAAAGATGACTTTGCCAGATGTACCCCTCATCAGATTACTGTATATCTAACAGAGCGAGACCATTAGGGGTCATTTTTATATTTATGTCTTAGAGTAGGTTTTCATCACCAAACAGCATCACTTCATGTGCAGAGACATTTGGTTTAATACAACGTGAGATTATTGTAACTTTCCTCCTCTTCCACGATGCTTCCAAAGCTCTCATGATCAGTTCTGATGAGGTCAAGCACATTGTGCAGCATGTTGTTGTATTCTTTCTGCTGTTATGTATTTATACATTTCTTTTTCTGCAGCAGCTACAGATCATTTCATTTACTGGTGTCCTGTATTTTTCAGTACTCTTAATAGTTCTTTTTGCCCTACAGAGATTGCTGTACTGAGAGTTTAACTGAGCTATAGTAATTTTTAGGGTTAAGAAAACTGTTCTTGTTCTGGGCCTTTGTTTATAGAAATAACATTTCCAGCAAAACTTGTAACTCTGGGGAAAAGGTGGGGTCGATTAGTCAGATCAGAAACAGACAAATCAACTTAAATCACTTCAGATCTCTGTCCCACAGATTCCTCTGCCAATCAGATGAAGGCTCTTACTATAAAACCACTCCATGTAAAGTGTCTGATTCTGTGTGCAGTTTAGCGTTTGTTTGATCCCAGCTGATCGTCTCTGTATTGCAGAAATTTCAACAGATTGTAAAATAAAAATTCACTGATATAATTTCTGCAGGCTGTAGTGTGGCTGTTTGTTGAATAGTATTAAAAATCCTAATAATCCAAAAAAAAGTATTTTTTTTTTTCCCCCTAGCAAGCAAAAACAAAATGTGCATTGCTCCTGTTTGTTTTTTTTTCTCCTAAATTATTTAAAGGTCTGACTTAAAGCAATGCAGTTAAGCACTTCTCCATTTTGAAATTGTGGATGTGCAGCAGGAGGAAGGCCAAACCAGGACCCATTAAACTCTGTCAAAAGATGATGTATGATTATCATGTTAATATGGATTCAGTATCAAGAATTAGTATATCCCTTCTGTACATGTATTTTTTAAATTTTTATTTATTTAGAGTTCTGGATAACTAAAATCAGTGGTCTACAGTTTTGGGGCCACATCCAGCTTTTAGGCCTCTGGCTTGTAATATGTTCAATCCAGAGGCTTGGATCCAAGACACCAAGACGCTTGAGGCAGAGATGGACCTCCAAACCAGAGCACAGTTGTACGATTCGCTTTCCATCTTCAGATGGCTGATTGTGGGAAATCCAAAGTTTGGGATATTGATTTAAAACCAAACCTTTGCTTCACATTTCTCCACAATTCCCTGACCTGTCTGGTAAGTTTTGTTACCTTCTTGGTGCTGTCCGCTCACTAATGTTCTCTAATAAACCTCCGAGGCCTTCGCAGAACAGCTGGACTCTACAAGTAAGGTGACTTCTGGTGGCAGCGATTGCACACAAAAAAAGCAGCAGACACAAAAGGAGTCGACTACAAATGCAAAGCCCCACTTTTATGATTTTATTTGAAAATGTTGGAAAACACAAAAGTTAACTTGAACTTTGTTCTAACCTTAAACTTTAAACAGAGGAGGAGGCCTTAGGTTCCAACTCTCAAAAACGTACAATCCAGCTATTGGATTAATTCCGGCCAATCATCACCTCAATTCTCATCCTCATATGGGGGATCAAAACATCGTTTCTTTAAGCCAGGCCAATAACAACCCTAACGACTCCTCGTTACAGAGGAGTGGACCAGTTTCGGTTCAATCTGCTGGCTTAATGACTTTAACGACCGCCCATTACTAAGGGGTGGACCTGTTTCTGTAGAATTTGCATGTTATCTAAGCCATTACAAGGCCTTTGTTTGGCAGGAGTATAAAGCTTGGCACTCCACATTACTCCAGACTTTTTGTGAGAAAGCTTCCTGGAGAGGAAGCGAAACGTCTTCAACTACGGAAAATAAGTCCAGTCGCTTTGTTTTTTTTACCTGTTTTTTGGATTGACCATGACCTGGATGACTGAGAATCTTCACCAGCACTTTGTTCTAACCTAAAATGTAAAAGAAAAAAAAACACGAGCAATGAATGTCTTTTATAGGGCCCTAGTTGCATAATATACTGACTCAATTCGTAACAAATTGGCTGCATTGTGATTTTGCATGATCTAAAGTCTTAGACGCATGTGACCACAGCCTTTATCCAGGTTAAGACAAAAAAACGCCCTGAAAAGGAAGTCATCCATCACGCTGTCACGCGTTCTAATAAACAGAGCGATTTTAAAGAAGTAAAATATGACTATAAAACACATAATCCCATTAATTAGGCACCTTTCACAGTCATGATCTAAACAGTGTTCTTAAAGCTCCAGAGGCTGATGGATCGGTAGCTGTTTCCATCCATGCTGACAACAAAGACCGGACTGTGGTAGTGAAGCCGGCTGTTGTTTGGAGCCCCCCTCCCTCCCCACGCCCCTTCGCTGCTGCCTCCTTCTCCATTCGCTGCCTTTCTCATCCCGCCTGTGTGTGTGTGCGTGTGCGCGCCGCATCCATACCAAGATCCCCGCACTCATTCAGCTCATGTCCCCGCACCTCCTCGCCGGATCTCATTACATAACTGCCTTATTTCAGAAGCGGGAACCATCTCACGCCCCGTCTGCGTTTTTATCGGTGAGTGATCGTCTTAGTCGAGCGGGTTTTGCGTCAGATTTCCTGTCTTGACTTTTACGCATCCGAGCCGCTTGATCCTTTCGATCGGCCACTTGTCTGATGATGGTGGCGCCGCGATTAATCCCCGGTATGAAAATCGCATCTGTTGGTCATAGCTGCTTCTGGGCTCCATGTGGGAGTATTTTTACTTTTGATGGCTAAAGGAGGTTTTGTCCACAGGCATCCTCTCCCGCTTCCACGCTGTGAGAATGTTCTGGAAACATCCCGCCTGGGGGGCTTTTGTTGCCCATTCAGTTATTTAGTCCCCGATGATCTCCTCCTTACACCAATTAGACCCCCAAAACCAGTCGTTTGTCCTTTAAGACGACTGGTCTAAAGTTTAAAGACAGTGTGTAGTGTTTAGAGGAGTTGACGTGTCCCTCATGCTGATGCAGATTGCCACCGTGTCCTGGTTTCACCGGGTGGTGCATTTGGCCCCTTTCCCCCTCCCTCCCTCCCTCCCTCCCTCAGCACAGTCCACAACTGAAACCCTTTGAATGAAATGTTTCAGTAAGTCGTGTGAAACATTCACTGCAGATCCATTAAAGTCTAGCTACTGGCCTGCTGGCAGTCTTATAAATAGGCCAACTCATCCAGTCATTTTACTCAATTATTTAGGCCCATTTTCCTCCTCCAGTCCTTTCCTCAGTGGCTCCAAGACGTGCTCCTGATCACTGCACAGGCAACACTCTTACCTAATAGATGACACCTGCACACATCTGCCATCTGCAAAAATATGAACACCGACCAAGGAAACCAAATATTTGTTTTCTTTTGAAATCTATTTTAATTGAAGATTAAAGATTTGGATGTGCCCTAGCCAAAGCCCCAATGGAAATTCGACTGGGCTGCTGTGGCATGATCTCAAACACGCTGTTCACATTCAACTCAATGTGGCTGACTTAATTTATTCAGAAAATGAACAGTAGAAAAAAGTTCCTCCACAGTCAGAATCAGAAAAATCGAAACCAGCTTTATTTGGCCATGACTGTGCTCAATCAAGGTGTTTCCATCTCGGATAGAAGGTCCTGTCAATGTTGTCATTGCAAAAGATCGATGGAAACTGGTCCTTTTTTAGGCTTCGGGTTAATTACTTTTTGCACACACGCTCTGTGGTTGGTTTGAATAAAAATCTGAATTAGCTTTATTGACCAAAATTGTGTGCCCAAAAAAGGAATTTGACTTGGTTTCATGTGCTCACAGCGCACAGACAATAAGTATAAATATGTGAACTTTAGAGGAATTAGAGTAAAGGATAACAGGAACCGTATGTACATGTATGAGTATGTACAGCCAAATTTCTTTATATAAAACGAAAAGAAAATGGAAAGGCAGTTTGTGGTTGTGCAAATATGTTATTTTGTTCTTCTTATTATTATATTTGATAGCTTTTTAGAAAAAGTAAAAATTCTCAGTTTAAAACTGCTTTTGTATTTCCTCTGTTTATCAAGGCTGAAATGTGTTTGATCATCTGAAACTTTTACTTTCTTCTGTTTTTACCAAAAATAGAAGAAATGTGTAAAAGGGGCACTGCAGTTAACGTCTACCTGTTCTAACATAGCTCTTCCATATTGAAATTATTTTGCATGGCCTGGACATTGTAGTCCACCTGAGTAATGGCCCCAGTCCAACCGCCCTGAACTATATATAGACTGATGGGAAGGGGTACAAAGTGTGCTGCTTGGAGCCTTCTGGAATCACTCTGACACACACTCACCTCATCAGTCTTTCCCAGGCTTTCAGCCTGCTTGTATGGCTGCCGATGAAGTCGGTAACTCTTCCACCCGCTGCTGGGTTTTCATTACAAACAAGGTTTCGGTCTGAGCGCCGAAGCTTTGTTCAACAATGCCCTGTAGTTATCTGTGTGTGTGTGTTTCAGATTGTACGCACACATAAAAATGACCCAGCTAACGATACAGATCGACGCTCCTAGTAATGACAGGATCATTTGGTTTGTGTCAAGTGGGTGACTGAGCTCATTTGTGCTCAGGAATGGCTGTTATGAAACCTTTCAACGAGCAGCTTTTCTTTTGAGTAAACTATTATTAATGTTTGTATTGTGGAAGTAATGTTCTTTTTTTATCTAATAATGTCTGATGAGCTGAGCCAGAAGGGGATTTTCTTTTAACACTACATTATATATTGGGACCTGTTAAGATCATTTTTTCCATTTCATTCTGTTGCGACAGCCTCAGGCTGTGACAGACTTTGCTTCCATACCAAGGCAAAACTACTTTAAAAACCCTTAATACTGATGGGGAGAAGCCTCAGAAACCTTATGATGACAGATTGGGGAAATTAAAGTAGGAAAAGGGCACAAAAATGTTTTCTAACTTTCTAAATAATGTCCTTATACTTTTTACTGCTGGAAGTTGTACTAGTACTTGATTCGTGATAGTCCCTGGCCTAATAAATCCTTAAAATGGGCTATCATGCACTGTCTGATCGATGCCAAATAATGTTGAATCATTTTGTAAAGGCTCTTTTTGGTCTCAAACTGTTTGAGGACTGTGGACATGGATAGCAGTGTTTTTAAATGAGAGTACATCTAAAAAAAGTATGAATTTTTTTTTCATACACCAGTGTGTTAGGGGAATTCAAATCATTCTGTCTCAAATCAAAATATGAAGAAAAATGTATCAAATTTGTTCTTGCTTGACCGAAAGCGAGTAAAAAGAAATTTTAGGCTTTGAAAACTCAAACCTTTAGTATATATCATTTCTAAGAACTGCTTCACATCTGTGTTCTGTCGAGTCGGCGAGCCTCTGGCACCTGTGAGTGAACAAGTATCCCGGCTCAGGATAATTGGACTACATACACTCCACGGTTACGCTGTGCTTCCTGGTCCTCCCTCAGAAAGAGCATATTTTATTTCATCCCACAGATTTTCTATGGGGTTATGGTTCAGCTATGGCGCGGCTCACTCCATAATGTTAATCTTGTTACTCTGGGAGATTCTACTTGCTTACTCAATTCAATAAAAAAATACCTTATCATTTCCAAAGGGAAATTAAAAAGTGGGTTATCTGGAGTCACTGTCTTCTTACGACACCCATTGCAATTGCATTTCCTCTTTGGAATTAGGTAACGTGAGCTATTAAAGTGCTTTGATGTGTTCAAATTTATCCATAATCCCTGGTATGTAAGAAATATACCCAACACCATAATATCAGAAATATTCCCATATCATGATGCCTGACCCACCATATGCCACGATGTCCTGTGGGATGAACCCAGTGTTTTTAGGTTGTCTGCTGTCTGGCAATCTGCCTGTGGCCCCTAAACCCAAAAAGAACAATCCTGCTTTCATCAGTCCATAGAATATAGTGTCACTTTTTTTGGGCCAGTCACTGAGTTATTTGGAAAAAGTGTCCCCTCTTCAGCCAATTCCATTTCCTCAACAAAGGCACTTTGCTGATAGCTTGGCTATACGTGTCTTGTAATAATTACAGTTCTCACAGCCCTTGGAATGGTAGTTTTCTGTTTCCCCCAAGCATCCTTACTGGCACAAAGAATCCTGTAATCCTGTTGTAGCAACAGATTCACTACAAGAAGTTGTATATCTGCATCGTTGGGTACTGATTCCAAGACACCCACCTGAAGGGTGAAACATGTGCATTCCTTAAACTGTTGTAAATCTTTATACATGCAGCAGCCATATTGTTTTTTTATGTTTATTGCCCCTTTAAACGGTGCCACATTTGTAAGGAAAATGCATTTGTGGGTTGAGCAGGACAGTTGAGTATGTGGATTGCGCCCATGGAAAAACTTGCCAATGCCAAACAGCTTTTGGTGGAGGGAGTGTGATGGTGTGGGTTGGTATCTCACTGTAAGAACAAGGCTTGCCATCATTGGAGGTGATCTCAATGCAGAACGATTTGATGAGATTCTGCAACTGAGTAATCCCATATCTCCCCTAAAGTGACCAAAATCCACAGAGCAGGATTTATCGGAGACTACCTCCATAATCTGGAGGGAAGAGGATGGAATGACCTGCCAACATTCCTGACCTCAACCCCATTAAAAACCTGTGGTATCAGCTTGGGCATGAGGTGACCAACGCAATCACACTGACTGGCTTTTAAGACATGTACCACACTTTTTTTTCCCTTCTTTACTGCAGGTTGTTGTTGCTTCATTCATCCACCTTGAAGAGCTCCTCTCTGTGCTTCTTCTCTCCCTCATAAAACCTTCGTGCCATGCAGGAGGTGTAACCCTCCACCCTTTTCTTCTTTGTGTGCCACGGAAACCCTAAGCCAAGTCGAGCAAAGATGTCAGGCACTGACTCCTCATTGCCAACAGACCCCCAGCTGCCTTTGACATCCCCACGCACTCCCCTGCAGCTTTCCTTTCCTTTCCTGAGGGAAGGTAGCCGTGTTTGGGAGAGGGAGAGGAAGCCACCCCAGCCAGGAGAGCTACCCAGCCCACTGCCAACAAAACGCACCCGTACATACTCAGCGTGAGTCGAAACGCAAAAGATTTTTTCCGTTTTCTGTGGTGTTCTTCTTTTGATTCTTTTAAGAATCGTATTAAATGAGCTTGCTCTCTGTCTATGTCTCTGTTTCTCTACAGGACAGTACGAGCAAGATCAGGTCCAGTATTTAAGGGTGTGTGTAAAAACTTTTCCAGGTCTCAGGGTCATGGATTCATCCGTCCATCTCATGGAGGAGAGGACATCTTTGTTCACATTTCTGAGTGAGTCTTTCTCACCAAGCTCGCCATCTTTCACTTTATGCTATCAATATGTTTGGTACATGTTTTGTTTTTGATAGTATGAGTGTAGTTTGGGCCGTGGAGAATGGAAGAGTTAAAAAATTATATGCGTTATACCCCTTTACTTTTTCAATTGTGTTTGGGCTTTAAACTCATAATAGTTACATGCCCGAAATCAGGATTAATGTTGATGAAAAGAAAGCAAGTAATGGGCAGCCGCGGATACAAGGGAAATGAGAGGACATTACGAATGGAACACCTGACTAGCCATCAATGTGTGAAAAATAGCCTCACAAGATGAAAACATAGGTAATAAAGTCCCCAGTTTGAATGTTAGCTCTTATGATCAAGATTTATTTGTTGATTTTTCCAGTGAGGAAGAGGAAGGCAGTAGAAATGTTGTTTGAGAGGCAGGAGCTTGGAGACCTAACAAAGTGGCACCCTATCCAGGGATTAAAAAGCACTCTATGGGGAGCAGCTCTCACCGCAATCTGCTGCAGTGAGCTAGGATTCTCACATATGGGTAGACTGTGAACTTTCTGCACTGGTTCTGACCAACAATTAACTTTTCCCCAACCGCTGGGTCACTGGAACATTCTACTTTATACAGTGTAACCAATGAAGACCAAGGAGCTCTCCAAAAAGTTAGGGATGAAGTTATTGACAAGTACAAGTCAGGGTGAGGTTACAAGAAATATCCAACAATTTGATGTGCCCTGGAGCAAAATCAGATCCATCATCTTCAAATGTGGTACCACAACAAACCTGACGAAGGAGGCTTGCCCACCAGAACTCACAGACCGGGCCAGCTCATTTATCAAAGAAGAAGCACAGAGACCAAAGGTCACCCTGAAGGAGGCGCAGGACTCCACAGCAGAGACTGGAGGATCTGTCCATAGGACCACAATATGCTGTACACTCCATAGGGCTGGACTTCATGTAAGAGGGGCCAAAAAAAGCCATGACTTTGTGTTAAAAATAAGAACGTACATTTTGAGTTTGCCAAAAGGCACGTGGGAGACTCCCATATGGAGGAACCATATTGCTAAATCAACACTCAAGTGGTTTAAAGGAAAACATTTAAATGTGTTGGAATGGCCTAGTGAAAGTCCAGGCCTCAGTCCAATTGGGAACCTGTGGTTTGACTTAAAGATTGCTGTTCAAAAGTGAAAACCATCCAACATGAAGAAGCTGGAGGCCCATTGCTAGAGGAATGGGACAAAATCCCTATGATTAGATGTGACAAGCTCATAGAGACTGGGGGCGAACAGTTATGCACAAAGTTTTCTGTTTTTTTTTTGTACTATTTGTTAATTGCTTCACAATTAAAAAAAATACATCTTCAAAATGGTGGGTATGATCTGTAAATGAAATGGTGCAAACTCTCAAACAATCCATTGCAAGGCTCTGTGTGAGTTTTACCCATGGACGTTTAAAGTATAACTCACCTCCAAATCGGCCTTGTTTCCCTGATAAACTGTATACATCGATGTCTTATAGTGTTATAAGGCTGCTTACAGTTACTTTCTTCCCAGCAACATGTTGGTTGGCCCTTTAAAGCACCTTCAGTTTAATGCAACAGATTTAGTGTTTGGGAGACAAGTTAAAATGCTGCTATACAATCACATGGCAGCTACCTTGTTTACTCAATGCACACATGCGCAATATTGTGCCTCCGGCCACGCGGCCTTGTTGTGGTAAATATACACAAAATCGCTTTGTTTACTTGCAAATAGAGCAAAAAGAAAGTGTAAAGCACAGAAATAAAAATTTTATAAGCCAACAGGGCACGACAATTTAACCAGAAACCTTTGTATGCAACCAGAGTGAGCTGCTGCCGTAGAAATTTGTAACGTCATAGTACATGACTAGGCCCCTTAAAGCCATTTGAGGACATTTGCAGATGTTTTTGCTGACAGACGACACATAGAAAGTAAAAACCACATAAAAACAATTTTTGTTTGTTTTTACCTGAGAAACTGTGAAAACAATAACCTGGTTTCCTCTTTGGTAGTCTGGCTGGTGACTCCGCTATCTATCGTCACCTGTGGCATGCACTATAGTCGGTCTTCATTTCTCAACGTTAGGCTTCTACTCACCTTGAAGCCAAGAGAGCAGTTGTTTCATCTTCTTGGATCAAAATAGTTTAAAATGAAATCCACCCTTTTCACCTATATACTTAGAATCTCCCCCCATTTTTATGCATAGCAGCATCTTTGTGGAAAGACAAGGTGCTTCCTCTGTCCTTTTTCTGTGTCGTCAATCAGGGGCTGAATACCCATTCGACACATGGCCTTCCTTGGTGTCAAGAAGAAAGCCTGTTCTTTATTTGTAATGATCTGGTGCACTAAATGATTCTAAATGACACATCCTTATCCGAATATGGTAGTTCCTTTTTATGTTAGAGAGGTGTGGCTACTTCTCAGGCTGATACATAAAAAATCCAGAACAAATGTGTGATGAAAAAAGAAATGGTTGAAACTTTACAGTTTTTATGCTCTGGGTGGAAGCAAGTACTTGTTTCCCTTTAAACGACACCTACATTTTTACGTGTTGCAAATATTTATGCACTTAAAATGAAAACAAAATAAATCAGCTAGGTGGAAATGGGTAAAAAAGTACTGCAGTTTAGTAACTGCACAGCTTCGTTAAAAAAGTCTTCCATCTAGTTTGTTAAAACTATGCTTTTGACGTTCGTTTAGTTCTTATTTTATTATCTTTTCTCTTCTCTGGACAGCATTGAAGGGGAGTATGTGCCTATGGAAGGAGACGAGGTCACATACAAGGTGTGTCCAATCCCTCCCAAGAACCAGAAGATCCAGGCTGTGGAAGTGGTCATCACCCACCTAAACCCAGGCACCAAGCACGAGACGTGGTCGGGTCAGATCATCAGCTCCTAGACCAGTGCTTTCGGGTACCACCGCTGGAAAGTAAAGTGGAAAAGAGGTTTTCATTTCGGGTTTTATGTTTTGTGGGTGTAAGGGATGGGAATCTGCCATGGAGTAATCTGAGTTTGCTGAGAGGGGAAAAAGGGCCACAGATGTCTTGGTGCGGAGGACGAAGTACGCGGTTTGGCTTAAAGATTAAGCATCGAATGTATCTGTTTGAATGTTTTTCTGTGAAGGTCATGGGGTCGTCGTTTGGATTGAAATGTTTTAGTTAAAGCTTGGCGCTTGGAAAGTAACATTGCAAACATGTTTTATTTTACTTTGATAGGGAGTGTGTTAGCTGGTTTAGAGGATGTGATAGTTTATTTGGGATGTCGTACAGGCAGATGAAATAGAAGCCAAAATGAGTTTAGATCAAGCAGGAAACAGTTTTGCCACTTTGACTTACAAATTCAAGTTGGTAGCTTATTAGTGCTACTTCACTTTCATGCTGTGCACCTCGTGCTGCCAAATCTAACAAAGGTAACTCTGTTTTTTTTGTTTAAATAATAACAGACAAAGAAACAGAGTGTTTCAAGGAGAATAAAATCTATATTATTTTTACACTTTTTTTTTCTAACATGACAGGATCACATTCATAAATCAAAGCCTTATTAAGGTTATTTGCCAGTGAACCACCAACCGACTGTTTTCTCACAAGCAGGTCAATTTTGCAGACTGTAAACTTCTGTTTGTTCTAAAGGCATTTTGGCCTCAGCTGTTTCAAGCTCGATTTTGTTCTTTTCCAGTATTGTAGCACTTTTTCTTAACTAGCTAGGGCTGGAAATCCAGTATTACTGTAGCCAGCTCCTATGACGGTCTTACGTTTTCTGTGGTGGAGACAGTATATTGTTGTGTTGGCCTGCCACTTGAAAACAAGGCCAGAGGGTTTAGGTGCAGGAGAAACGTGGTGAAGGTACGAGAACCTGGGAAAGGGCAGAGGATGGAGTGATAGACCTTAGATCTACACGAGCAGTGACACAGCTAGGAAGGAAGGAAGGAAGATGGAGGTTAAAGTCAGCAGATTACAAACTACTGATTTTGAAGGGAAATAACGACTTGCGGGAGGATATTAGTTTGGCTTAACAGAAGCTTTGGCTAATTAGCTTAGTTTAACATAAAAATAATTATATTTAATACTCTGAAAACATTATGAACCAGAAACTTAGCAGAATGTATATTCTTTAATTAGTAAAATAAAACACCTAAGCTAAGCTAACTAGCTGGAAATCTAAGTTATGAGATTCAAATGGAAAATGGAAAAAGAAAAGCCTTTTCTGAACATTAGGCACATTAGTATATGCAAAAATGCACAAGAACTACAAACATCTAATCATTAACCAAAGAGTGATTATGTTGTACATTTCTTACTTGGTAAATGAAAACAGCTAAGTTACAGTAATCAACCGAAGTCATAGTATTTTATGTACAACGTCCTATGGCACTATAGCAAAAAAATGTTGCCTATTCTGGACATCAGACACATTAACATTTACTTGGAGCTCTGTCAATATTATTTTAAACCAGAAACGGAGCATAATATTGACTCTTAATTGGTAAAAGAAAACAGCTAAGCTAAGCTAACTAACCAGCTTTTTACACAGATGTTGACATGAGGTTCCACCGCATATCAATGTCTTTTAAAGGTGTATAGCCTCGTTATTTTACTTTTAAAAAAAAAATGTATACATCAGTAGCTCACTCTGGTTGCATACGAAGTTTTTAGGAAAGATTAACACGTCCTGCTGGCGATTAGTTGTTATTTTGGTGTTTTATGTTTTGTTTTTGCTCAGTTTGTTAGTAAATAAAGCCTTTCATATTTATTTATAATAAAAACGGAAGTACGTCACTGCGGATGCGCAGCAGGGGATAAACAAGGAAGTGGTGTCACTACTTCATCTGTACCGAAAGCACGATCTGTACCATCGACTCTTTTGTGCATGTGCAAACAGAATAGCTTCCGGGAAGGCAATTTTCCGTTTTTCTTGCTTTTTTTCTTCTTTTGTCTTATTTTGGCTGGGATGTTTCTTGTTGTATTTCGTTGTAATTGTGTGAATATTTCATGATTTAAAGGGAATAACAAGAATACAGAAAAAAAGGTTAAATCGAATTTCAATGGACGCTTTGACTGCTCTGAGCATGCGCAATGATCATGTCACACAGAGTGAAAATTTTATTTAATTTGAATATTTTTCACTTTGTACGTAACTGTGCACTCCAACAGTGTGGATGAAAGAATGGATCCGTTTGCAGTCTTTCGTCACCTGCAGTTATGTATTTGCACAAAATAAACGATGTGGCTACCATAACAAGGTCTTCTCTTGTCTGTGATGTGTCCACCAGAGGGCGCATTGACAGAATAAATACTTAACAGCTCACTCAACGAGTTTAATAAACAATTATCTAATACAATATAGTTTTTGTAAAGAATAATGGCTGTTGTTATAAAGTGAACCATATCATTTTGTAGGAAAGGATGGACATACTTTTTTCCAGTGCTTTTTAAACTAATAAAATGCATTCAATGGCAACCCAGAAGCATGCGCAAAGGAGCTGATGGTACGGATTGTGTTACCGGTACAGATCGGGTAGAGACAAGCTGCTAATGGCTATTAGCATCTCCTACGAAACAATGAAGAATTGTCCAAGAAAAAAATAAACGTAAAAAAAATAAATGATTCCAAGAGGAAAAAGACTATAATGTTGTTGGAAACACAGTATGAACGCTGGTGTTCAATGAAGCATTGAACGATTGCTCAGGTGGGACCGCAGAGTTGATGTGAGTAAATGTTCTGATATGAGGCTCTTAAAGTTGCTGTAGATCTGTGTATTTAATTAATAAATGTTGGTCTTCAATCATGCTGAGCTGCCGCTTTACTGCGAAGCGTTGCAGAGCATCAGGCTCGGTCCGGCATTATTTACAAGTGATTTATAAATTAAGCAAACCGGCATTATGATATTTCTGTGGTACTGCCACTAGATGGCACCACGTCTGTATTTTTATATATACATATATATAGCGCCCGGTGCTGGGTTCTATTTAGCCTCAAAAAGGACTATCAAAACACTATCAGGATGGACGCTTGGTGTGTATATAACCTTATTTTATCATGATCAAACGGTTTTTGGTCTTTTTTTTAAGCATATAACGTGGCTATATACCTTTAACATCAAACACATATATGTATACTCAAAAACTCTAAAAATATCATTTGGTATCCCAAACTGAGCATTGTGTTATTTAATTAATAAAGCAAACAACAACGCTAAGCTATTTAGCTGCTAAATGTAGCATATATTGAACAGACATAAGAGCAGTTTGTTTAGTTCTTGTCAAGTAAGAAAAAACTGCATATTTCATGAAATGCTGAATTCGTTTAAACACATTGTCACTGAAAGTAAACAGCTGTTCTGGCTGTTCTTGATTTCCTTCAGCCACATCTTTACAGCATTGGTTGCATCTTATGTTTTTTCTAAATGTCTGATGTTTTAGAATTAAAAAGATGTATAATAAAGGTCAAGTCAATAGAAGGTGAATTCTTTTTTTTTTAGTTTTAAAATCTACACTTGAGTTTTTAATTTTTAATATTTTGGAAGTTTCTTACGTCACACAAAGACTGTGTGAAAGAGAAAATAAACACAGCTAAAGCTTCCATATGTAAGTTAAACATATTTATTTATATACTTATTTATTTTTATTTGTAACTGTAAAAAATAGGTGTTTAGCAATTAAACACTGTATTTCTATGTACTTGTGTAATTTTAAGCTGTTTAAACACTGCACACCTCACTCTAATGATCCTACCCTGTTAAAACCCCTTTGCTACTGTCATGTTATCTTAGACGTGAAAAAAAATCTAAACTCAAGTTTCTAATTTCTACTTTCTCTTTGTCTAATTTTTAATAACTAAATGATGTCCAAGCTACCATGTAGACCTTCGCCAAGTTCTTTGTAGTTTGTTGTAACTTTTGTGCTAATTCAGTTTCATCATGCAGTAACACAGGCGAAGCCTTTAGAGGGAGGTGTCGTCTCATCTCTTATGCATCCTGGATTTCTCACTTTTAGTGTGACCTAATAGTAGCACACCCTAGCTGTTGGACTCCTTTACTGTGTGAGAAAACCGTTTGTTTTTTGGAGCACTTTTATTTTTGTCAAAATCACTGTGATACTTGTTTCTTGAATAAAGCTTACAGCTGTATACACAGAACTGTCTGGAAGTGTGTTTGAAAGATATTTGATATACTTTTAGGCAATTCCTCGGCATCAAGACACTGAGACAAACACCTTACAACAGGCTCACACCTTGTTTAAATACAAAGTGAGGACTTGGCCTTGACTTCCATTCATTTTAAACCCTTTCTATGGCCTAACCCTGACCTTAAAACTAACCATTAATCTGGAGAGAGCCCACACACAGGGAGAACATGTAACATATAAGGTCTCTCCCTCCAAAGACCTTGTTAGTTAATGAATTGATTTCCGATAATCTGATTTATTTTGTCTCACAGAAACCTGGCTACAAGAGGACTACGTTAGTATAAATGAGTCAACTCCCTCCAATTATTCAAATTTCCACATTCCCAGATCTGTGGAAAGAGGAGTAGGAGTGGCAATCATCTTTCAGTCTGATTTATTAATTAGTCCCAGGCCAATTAATAACTACAGTTCTTTTGAACATTTAACCCTCAGTTTCCCTCATTCAAATTGCAAAGCAATAAAACCTCTTTGTTGTTTTGTATCGTCCACCAGGCCTTTACACTCAGTTTTTGGATCAGTTGTCAGACTTCTTATCTGATTTGGTGTTAAACACTGACAAGGTTATTATAGTGGGGGATTTCAACATTCATGTTGACACATTATGTGTCAACATGAATGTTGTGTAGCCAACCTTAGTGTAGCCTTTAAAACTATCCTAGATTCAATTAGTTTTGCTCAAAATGTGCATAAACCGACGCACTCTTGGCTCCATACTTTAGACCTTGTGCTGACATATGGCATTAATTGTGAATAATTAACAGTATTTCCTCACAACCCTGTCCTATCTGATCATTTTTTAATAACATTTGAGTTTAATCTAACTGAGTTCTCCACCCACAAAAGAGGGTTCCATTATAGTAGATCTTTATCGGATAATGCTGCATCAAACTTTAAAGAGTCTGTCCCCCTTTTAATATCTTCAGTATTGCAGAAATACCCTGCAGATGGCAGCAATGTTGTTTCTTTACATTCACAAATAGATGTCTTTGTTAACGGTGTGACTTCCTCATTGCGTTCTGCATTAGACAATGTAGCTCCCTTGAAAAAGAAGGTGATTATGTAATGTGTTTGGATGGACCCAAGAAATACCCAAGTAAACAAGTAAGTAAAAACTTAAACAGTTTATTAAGATGGTGGCGGCGCGGACCCCCCGGTTTGTGCGGCAGCACACAGCCTCTGGCGGTTCCTGAAGGCAGAGTGGTGCGTTAGTGACCAGCGGAGACAGAAGGGATAATTACTGAAAGCTGAGTCACTAACCTGGGGCACGAGGACGGCTAGTTTGGCAGCGTCCAGGTTTCAGGAAGCGGCGGGGTCCGTGAAGGGATAATCCAGTTCTTTAGTCCAGGCCCAGTCCGGGTCTTGGGTAGGGGAGAGATCCGTCAAATCCAACAGAGGTATCCAAGGGAGAATCCACAGACGGGTCCAGGTCCAGATCCAGGTCCAAATCCAAAAGCACAACAGTCAAAGGGGCAAGCGATCTCAGTAACTTACAGGCAGGCGGGGTCCGAAACACAGGAAGGCAGTCCAAATCTCTGAGGCTGAAGAACAGGACTCAGGCGGGCAGACAAATCCAAAAGGGGTCAGACTGGCTCAAAAAACAGGGGCAAAAAACAGGTCGACAGGCAGACAGACAGACAGATACCTCAGAAAAATGGCTGGAAGTTCTCACCATGAGGCTCGAGACATTCTGGCACTGGAGACTGCGACTAGCAGAGCTTATAAGCAGGTAGGGCGGAGACAGCACAGGTGTGCTGATTGCAATTAGCAGCTCCAGTGCCAGAAACGTTACAGATTATTCACAGGAAGCTGGCTCCCTGGTTTAATTCAGAGCTGCGTTCCTTGAAGCACAATGTTAGGAAATAGGAGAGAAAATGACGCTCTACACACCAAGAAGAATCCTACCTAATCTGGAAAGACAGTCTATTGTATAAAAAGACCCTTCGCAGAGTTAGAGCAGCATATCTTTCATCATTAATTGAGGAGAATAAAAATAATCCTAGATTTCTCTTCAGTACAGTTGCCAAACGTACTCAGAGTCACAGTTCCGTTGATCCATCCATTCCCTTAGCTCTTAGCAGTAATGACTTTATGGGATTCTTCATAAATAAAATTGATTCCATTAAAAATAAAATAATTGGCATCCTCCCAAACATGATTACCTCGTCCTCAGTAAGTGAGGCAGGATTGGAGGAATCTTTACAACCTGCACAGTGTTTGAACTGTTTAGAAGAAGTAGAGCTTTCTGAGCTATCTAAAATTTTAGCTTCATCTAAACCTTTTACCTGTATGTTAGACCCAATCCCAACCAAGTTGTTTAAAGAGATATTCCCTTTGATCAGTGGCACTCTTTTAGACATGATTAATCGTACCACAGGCTTTTAAAATAGCCGTTATTAAACCTTTACTTAAGAAACCATCTCTTGATCAAGGTGAGTTAGTAAATTACAGACCTATATCTAATCTTCTTTTCTTACCTAAAATTCTTGAGAAAGTAGTTGCTAATCAACTTTGTGAACATTTACAAAGTAATGACCTATTTGAGGAGTTTCAGTCAGGCTTCAGAGCTCATCATAGCACTGAAACAGCTCTGGTGAAGGTCACTAATGATATTCTCATAGCCTAAGATAATGGACTTGTGTCTATACTTGTCCTGTTAGATCTCAGTGCTGCATTTGATACAGTTGATCACAATATTCTCCTACAAAGACTTGAGCATACTGTAGGGATTAAGGGGAAAGCATTAGGGTGGTTTAAGATTCCAGTTTGTTCATGTTAATAATAAATCTTCTTCAAACTCTAGGGTCACTTGTGGAGTACCACAGGGTTCAGTCCTTGGACCAATTCTCTTTACTATATATATGCTTCCGATTGGCAAAATTATCAGACAGCATGGGATTAAGTTCCACTGTTATGATGATGATACTCAGCTATATTTATCCATAAATCCTGATGAATCCAATCAATTACTTCGACTACAGTCATGTCTTGATGACATCAAAAGCTGGATGACTTTAAATTTCCTGCATTTAAATTCTGACAAGACAGCAGTTGTAATCTTTGGACCAGAGTCCTCAAAAAATAAACTTCTTAATTAGTCACTTAATCTGGATGGCATTAACTTGGCCTCTGGTAATAGAGTAAAAAATCTTGGTGTTATTTTTGACCAAGACATGTCATTTAAATCCCATATTAAACAGGTTTCCAGAGTTTCCTTTTTTCACCTCCGGAATATCGCCAAAATTAGAAACATTCTGTCCAGGGGTGATGCTGAAAAACTAGCCCATGCATTTGTTACTTCGCTGGACTATGGTAATTCTTTACCATCAGGAAGTCCACAAAATGCAGTTCAAAGTCTTCAGCTGATCCAAAATGCTGCAGCAAGAGTTCTTATGAAAATCAACAAGAGGGATCATATTTCTCCAATTTTACCTTCCCTTCATTGGCTTCCTGTTAAATCAAGAATAGAATTTAAAATTCTTCTTCTAACGTATAAAGCCCTTAATAATCAAGCTCCATCATATATCAGAGCTCTGATTACCCTGTATGTTCCTAACAGAGCACTTCGCTCTCAGACTGCAGGTCTGCTGGTGGTTCCTAGAGTCTCTAAAAGTAGAATGGGAGGCAGATCCTTTAGCTATCAGGCTCCTCTCCTGTGGAACCAACTCCCAGTTTTGGTCAGTGAGGCAGACACCGTGTCTACTTTTAAGACTAATCTTAAAACTTTCCTTTTTGACAAAGCTTATAGTTAGAGTGGCTCATGTTACCCTGAGCTACCTCTATAGTTATGCTGCTACAGGCTTAGGCTACTGGGGGACATCAGGGCCTATTTTTCTCACTCTACTGAGTTCTACTGTTCTCCAGTTTTGCATTGCTTGTCGTCATTTCAGCTTTTAACTTTTTATTCTCTCTCTTTTTTTCTTCATAGTAGGTACACCTGGTCTGGCGTTCTGTTAGCTGTGACATCATCCAGGGAAGACAGCTCACCTGCTATTACCATATAACGCAGAAAAGATTCCTGGATCAATGTGTGCTTCTGTGCTTGTTTGTCTCTCTTGTTGTGTCTCTGCTCTGTCTTCTCTAACCCCCAGTCGGTCGAGGCAGATGACCGTTCATACTGAGCCCGGTTCTGCTGGAGGTTTTCCTTCCCATTAATGGGGAGTTTTTCTTTCCGCTGTCGCTTCATGCTTGCTCAGTATGAGGGATTGCTGCAAAGCCATGGACAATGCAGACAACTCTCCCTGTGGCTCTACGCTTCTCCAGGAGTGAATGCTGCTTGTTGGGACTTTGATGCAATCAACTGGGTTCCCTTATATAGGACATTTTTGACCAATCTGTATAATCTGACCCAATCTGTATAATATGATTGAATTTGACTTTGTAAAGTGCCTTGAGATAACATGTTTCATGAATTGGTGCTATATAAATAAAATTGAATTGAATCGAATGTACTGTTAATAGATTCAAGATTTAAAGTCAGGACTTTTATACTGCAAGGCAACCTTGCTAACTAGTGCCCCACCAAGAAGCCCATACCCATACCCAATTATTTCCAATCCAAAGAAGTCACAAGGAATTTGATTCAGTCCAACTCATTCCAATTCAGTACGGTCAAATTCAGATTCAAAGTTAATTGCATGCAAACCAGTTGAATCCAGCCATCAGTTGAAGCAGCTAAACAAAGTAGAAAAGTTGTCAATCTAAGGAAAAAAGGTATTGAGTCAAATTTTTAATTCAATGCACTCCCTCATCCAGAACAAGCGCAGGGGGACAGCAGAGAACGAACACAGGTGATTTTCACAGTGCCTCCGTTACAGGTCGGGTAATAAAGATGGTACAGCAGGCAGATAGCGGCATCAGCCTCCACTACATGGGGACAGAAGGCACACTGAAGAGGGGCAAGAGAAGCCCTCATCTGGACTTTCATCAGAAATGACAACAGGACAACTAAAGCTGGTATACCAAGGTATGCCATGCTTCTTTGGTACACTAAGGAGGATGCTGTCTTGAGATGCAGCTCTTCTTGTTAAGGTAGAATTAAGTAAAATATGAGGTCCAGGATGCCATAGACTGGGGAGCCACAGGATTCAGGTTCTGTTATAGATGGTTGTTGGGGAAATAATTCTGGTCAGGATGCAGCCATCTTCCCAGAGCAGCGGAGCACATCAAGTCAGTGTTGGCAAAGCAGTCCTTCAGAACCCGCCTGGGTCCCAGACTCTCCTCTAACAGAAGTGGTCTTTTCATCTACTGTCCATCAGAGGGCCTCCTTGTACAAATAATAATTCCAAGGATCTGGTATTTGCTGTTTTTTTTCAACTTAACAGTTATTTTGAATTTTCTATATGAATAAAAAATATAAATAAACATGAACAGAATTATCAACGTCCACAAGTCTGGTTCATTCTTGGGTACAATTTCCAGATGTGTGGAGGTGCCATGTTTATCTGTTCAAACGATTACATTCCTGTCAACATGACTTTATTAATCCCAAGGGGAAGTTAAATGTTACTCATATTATGCAGGTTTCTTCAAACTATCGGTAGATGCTAAAGGCAGCGGGCAGGAAGGATCTCCTGTAGCGGTCTGTTTTACAGACCGCTACAGGAGTTCTGAAGAAGGCTCTGACTGAAGACACTGTTGTAGTATGACAGTCTGATGAAGAGGATGCTCAGGGTTATCTGTAATGTTCTTATTTAAAAACTTAATTAAAATCATCTTGAGAGATTCCAAAGCAGTCCCCCAGAACAGAGCCAGCCTTTTTTTATCAACTTGTTGGGCTTTTTTAGGTAACTGGCTCTGATTCTGCTACCCCAAAAAACGATGGCAGAAGAGATCACACCCTCCACAACAGGTTTTATAGAAGATCTGCAGCATCTGAAGGACCGAATCAGGGCCAGCGTGGAACTAATTTTCAGCCCTGGAGCTTCAATTCCTCAGACCGACCCACTTAAGATAACAACCTATTATTATTATTAAAAAAATATGCAGATTTATTTCCTATTTCATCCTATTCCCTTTCAGATGTGGGCTTTGTGTATTTACTATCTTACTTTTAATGATAAAAAATATAACGGGTCACTGATATTGTTAGGGTATAGAAAGCAGTTATATTAAAACTAGTGGTTGTTTGTTAACACTTTGTTACAACAGCTGACCTGTTTCTTCCATACTAACAGGAGCACTCCCCTCATCGTTACTGGCTCTGCTTCTGACACTAAATCACATTTTGAAATAAGCCTGAGCCTTTATCATATCGTTTTATCGTTGTCTTGAAAGATTCATTATCATGATAAGAATCTGCATTTATCTTAACAACGATAAAATCCAACTAGTGATTTCAGAAAACCCCCAAACTGGCAGGATTTTCAGGATTGTTATTTTTGCTATTTTCTGTAATGTTGGTTTATTGAGAGCATTAATGAATCTAAATTAATTCAAAAATATAATTAAATGCAGTTACTGTGTGCAGTTTGGTAATAAAAAGGTCACACTTCTTTATGTAACTAGAGTCCTGATAAAACATATTCTGAAATGTTTTGTACAATTTTAAAAGATTTTAAAGACAGTATTTGTGCTGATCGGTCAAAAACATGCTGTCACAGCCACACAGTTACCTGTAAAAGATTGCAAGAAACTGTAAGCGTCACTTTTATTGTTATCATATTACCACAATATATCGTGATAAAAAATTTAAAGTCCACATCGCTCACCCCTGTTTTGAAAATGGTCATAACTATTGACGACAATTAACTTGTACGATGGTTTGCAGGCAAAGTTCAACATTTTTCCTTACCCATTTCATCCTCCTCATTTGATGTTTCAAACTGCAAGCTCATTTGAAAAAGGTGCCAATTTATGCACATTTAGCAGCATCTGTTTTCAGAGCTTTCCTCTTTAATTATAGATTTTTCCGCCGCGCTGCCCTTGCTCTTTCTACTCTCCATCGTTCAAACACCATTGACCGAGTGCACTGACATGTTACATCAACGTGCGTCAAAAAAAAAAAAAAAAAAAGCTGGGGCAGCTCAGGGATATCAGTACCCGCATAGAATACGTAATCCACTCGACAGTGTCATTGTTAAACAGCGGCCCAAATATCAGACCGGTCCACTGGGAATTGTCCCGATCCTCCTGATTAGCCAATCTGGGCCTGGACCTAATGCTCCTCAAGAAGCACAGTCTGTTCTGTCCCTTCTTGTAGATGGCTTCACAGTTGTAGCTGGCAGTGCACACAAGCACTAGAACATGGAACTAGTGAGAGCAAGGAGAGCGCAGGAATATCAGGATAGTCCGGTAGCACACACAAGCAATGAGGAGCAAACAGGTGGTTAATAGAGACGTTCTGGCGTTGACTGGCTGAGAGTGGCAGATATATACAGGCAGAATATCAGGTGGAATGACTTGATGATAAAGAGTGGCTGCAGGTGACACTGATAATGGAGAGTGAGCAGTGGCTGAGATGGGCATGGAATGAGGAAGGATCAATTAGCCCCAAAAACACAAACAAAACGGCAGAGATTATGACACCACTCAATACTTAGTCGGGGCTCCTTTTCCTTGGATTACTGCAGCGTGGCATGGAGTCAATCAGTTTGTGGCACTGCTCAGGTGTTATGAGAGCCCAGGTTGCTCTGATAGTGGCCTTCAGCTCTTCTGCATCGTTAGGTCTGGTGTATCGCATCTTCCTCTTCACAATACCCCATAGAGTTTCTGTGGGGTGAAGGTCAGGTGAATTTGCTGGCCAATTAAGAACAGGGATACCATGGTCCTTAAATCAGGCACTGCTAGCTTTGGCACTGTGTGCAGGTACCAAGTCCTGTTGGAAAATTGAATCTTCATCTCCATAAAGTTGGTCAGCAGCAACTTCCTGGTAGACGACTGCGTTGACCTTGGACCTCAGAAAACACAGTGGACCAACACCAGCAGATGACATGGCACCCCAAACCATCATTGACTGTAGAAGCTTTCCACTTTGTTAGCTGTCGTATTTTTGGACAATTGTCAAGTCAGCAGTCTCCCCCATGATTGTGTCGTCTACAGAACTAGGCTGAGAGACCATTTAGTGGCCTCCGCAGGTGTTTTGAGTTAATTAGCTGATTGGAGCGTAGCTCCAGGCGTAGCGCCAGGTGGGATTTTTGTGGATGTGACAAATCAGAGAAGCGACTGTTTTGATTTGGACAACAATGGCGGCTCGCAGCGAGCAAGCAGGCGGTAACATTGATGCTGCTGCTATGTCATTAGTGTTGTCCAATCTACCGAATATTAATTCTTTAAAAGAACACCAGAGAGCGGCTTTGAAGGCTTTTGTTAGTGGAAACAATGTTTTCCCCCTTCTCCCTACCGGTTTTGGCAAGAGCTTGTAACGTCAGTAAAGATGATGGACAAGTGGTTTATCCAATCATATGCAAGGATTTTTGATAAGGCCCCTCCTTCTGAACTACATCTCTAATGGAGCAATCCCAGATGTATGTGTGGAACTCGACAGAACTACATCCATCTGGTGAGAGTCAGGTTAAGCTATAACCATCAAAATTAAAAGAAATAAACACTTGAAATACGTCAGTCTGTGTGTAATGAATTAATATAATATACAAGTTTCACCTTTTCAATGTAATTACTGAAAAAATAAACTTTTTCATGATTTCTAATTATATGACCAGCGCATGTATACCCTGTAAATATGTATCTGTACATACATACAAGGAGTAACAGGGAAAAAAAATGTCAAGTTAGCTTTGGTCTTTACATAATATGTTTTCTGATTAAACATGCCCATAATTCTCTGAGATGAAATAAAGGTCTTTAACCAATAGATGTCAGTATTGTGTAGGATTCAAATAGCAGCAGAAAAAGCAGCGGTAGTGTCAAGGGATACCTGTGGGAAAAAAAAAAACTTTCAAGATTTTTTAACGAGATGACCAAATACAAAAAGAATAGAATAGAATGAAACAGAAATATATTTTTATTGTTCTTCAGAGGGGTAATTCAGGTGTACCAGTAGTAAAGTGAAAGGCAAATGGAAGCATGCAAATTCACACAAAGGTCAAAACAAAAAAAAAACATAAATATTAGAGATTTTACAGTAAGGGCAAATTTACAACATAGGAAAAATAATAGTGTACAGTTATTAAACACCAGGAAACAGGCCAGGGAGCCTTGACATTTGGTACAAAAATTCTGCAAAGATAGAATTAGGAGTATTAAAAATACTGGCAAAGATTTAGGAAACACCCTAAATGCCAAAGAAAGTTTTTATGAAGCTCACTGAGTTGAAGAAAAAGAATATCCAATAACTTTAACAATAAATTCAGTAAAGTATTCAAAATATAAATAATTGTGTTTTGATTTTCTATAACACAATTCTGATGTCTGTTTAAACCTTGGGATTATCACAGATAAACTTATATGATATTCATATCTCTTGCAGATTTAGATTGGATTTATTTTTATTCAACCAAGAAATTTGTTTCTGATAGGAAATGAGACGGGCATATGTGAAGACAAAACAATTTAGAAGGAGTATCAGTTTTTAAAAATGTATGTCTGGAAGGCTTCCTCCCCATTTCCCTAATGTTTATCTTTAAAATAAAAATACATCACGAACATGCATAATGTCATTAAGGAACCTTCTCTGTGTGCAAACTAAATTTAGATATTTTTTCTGTACTATAGTTTAACCTAATAATACACCTGCAGACATACGATACATTGTGTCTAAATTTTGGGTTTGGCTCTCAGGAGGGCAATAAACGCTGAGCACTATAGGAGTTCAGAAAGCCGGCCAAGCAAGTGTACTAACAAATGACTTGACCTGATAGCCTATGTCCTTGATCTCCATCTAGTGTAGAGATTACCAGGGACAGGAAGCTAGAGTTCAGTCAACAGGCAGCATTCTGTTTCTGTATGCTGTTATAAATCCAAGAGCAGTAATCATTAAGCAGAAGGAAACTTTCCGTATTTTTTTTTTCAGGAAAAGGCTTTTAAGTTTCAGTGGAAAATGTGAAAGACTGTGTTTAGATTTGGGGCATTTTTCAGAGAATATAAGCAGAAAAACATTTCTTTCACTCAGTAAATTCATCCCTCTCATCAGGTGTTTTTCCCCCAGGCTTTAAAAACAGCAGTTATTAAACCACTGATAAAAAAAGAGCAGTGTGGACAAATCACATCTGCAGAATTACAGGCCAATCTCCAACCTGCCATTTATCAGTAACATCGTTGAAAAAGCTGTTTCAACAGTTAAATAGCTTGCTTATAATGACCAACCTCTTCGATGCTTTTCAGTCAGGTTTCCATGCTCACCACAGTACTGAGACCGTCCTTGTCAACGTGCTCAATGACATCCACATAAATACAGACTATGGAAGAACCACAGTGCTGGTTCTGTTGGATTTCAGCACAAAATTTGACACTCTTGATCATGATATATTATTTAAGCACCTGGAGAGCTGGGTCAGACTCTCTGGTACAACACTCAAGTGGTTCAAATACTGCCTAAAGAACAGGGACCTGTGTCAATAGGTAACTTCTCATCAGAGCGGACAAACGTCTCATGTGGGCTACCCCAAGGTTCAATCCCAGGACCCCTTCTATTCAATATCTATATGCTCCCACTTGCTTAGGTAGTAACAAGAAAACAAGATTAGTTACCATAACTACGCAGATGATACACAGCTCTACATTATGATGTCCCCAGGTGACTCTGAACCCATCCATACACTGAACGGATGCTTAGATCGAATCGATGCATGGATTTACCAAAACTTTCTCCAGCTGAACAGAAACAAAACAAAGTTATTATCTTTGGACCTAAAGAGGAACCAACTAGAGTCAGCGCGCAGCTTCAGTTATTACAACTACAAACTAGAGATCAGGCCTGAAATCTGCAGTGTTGGGCAAGCTACTTGTCCAGTGTAGTGAGCTAAGCTATCAGTTACTCAACAATAAATTAAGCTTCACTACACAAAAGCTACCACCTATAGAAATATAGCAAGCTAAGTTACACAAATGTGTTAAAAGTAGCTTAACTACATCAGAAGCTACTTAACGTTGTACCAACCTAATGTCAGATCAATTCAAAATGAGTCTGATACACTGGTGAAAACATTTATTAAAGATCAGCCAATGACCTAACACAGTGTAGACAGTGCTTTATGAGCAGCATAATAAAATACAAACTGAAGTAATTACTGCTAGAAATAAAACAAAAAGGTTATTGGCCTAGTACGTGCGGTGGCGTTAATAACGTTTGGTGGCGTTTTTTGCATATTATATTATCAGGAGGTTGTCTTTTATGTGCTCAGCCACTAGATTTAAAGGTGTTTTACCCAATAAGAACACTTCAGTACCAGACACAACCAGGAGGTCCCTGATCGTTGGGGAAAGGCAGAAAGAAGATGCACCTTCCTTTCTGATCCTGTCTAAATCCTGCTTAGTTCAATAATAAAGTCTGATATTACACAAAACTCACTCTGCTTGTTCTCCCTACTTATGCCCTTGGTGCAGAAGATAAATGAAATCTTTAACAGAAATTTTATTATTAATTCTGAAAATATTATCATGTGAATATAAATACAAAGCATACAGAAAATGCAGCTTTATTAAGTGACCTGGTTTATTTTATTTAGGTTTTAATTTTTTTTCAACATTTAGTTCTACTACTTGGCTTGTGCTTTGGTAGTTTCATGTTTAAAATGACAAAAGAAATATGAAAAAGCTTATGGTGCATCTTCTTTCTGCCTTTCCCCAACGATCAGGGACCTCCTGGTTGTGTCTGGTGCTGCAGTGTTCTTATTGGGTAAAACACCTTTAAATCATGTGGCTGAGCACATAAAAGATAACCTCCTGATAATATAATATGCAAAAAACGCCACCAAACGTTATTAAACCCACCGCACGTATTTTACGCGAGCGCGCGTTTTTTACGTCACCGCGCGTTCTGGCTGGAAACGCGCGGTGACTAAAAAACGCGCGCTCGCGTAAAATACGGGTTGGAACCGCGCGTTATTGTACGGGCGATTATTGGCCTTTACGGCTTGCCATATTGAACTGCACGTTATTGTAAGGGCGAGTATTTGCCTAATCGGCTTGCCATAAATTCCACTGCCGTATGCATGCGCATGTTTCGATAGATACAGACAGGAGAGGCAAAGTAGAAGCTCGCGCATGAACATGTCCAACCAACAACTCAGATGGATTGTTCACTCTGAATGTTGTTTCAAAATAGCAAACCTGGTTTCATTTCTTAGTTATGTCCTGGATTTTGTAGCGTTTGCGGACGCTACGTCGCTACTTGATAAAAAAAATAACGTCACTACAGGAAAGTTACTTGATTCATAAAGCAGCGACGCTACGGTCAAGCTACTGGAAAATGTAGTTTAACTAATAGCTTCGCTACATGTAGCGGCGCTACTGCCCATCACTGGAAATCTGGGTGTAGTGATGGACTCAGACCTGAACCTTCAAGGACACATAAAGACAGTTACAAAGTCAGCCTTCTACCACATGAAGAACATTTCCAGGATTAAAGGACTGATGTCACAATGAGATCTAGAGAAACGCATCGATTCTTTTATCTTTAGCCACATTGATTACTACAACGGAGTCTTCACAGGTCTGCTCAAAAAGACCTGGGCAGAGAATACCTTTAAAGTACTTTTGTTAGTTTATAAATCACTGAACGGCTTAGCACCAAAATACATTGAAGATCTGTTGTTACTGTATCAATCCTCCAGACCACTCTGATTTTCTGGTCTACTCTGCATACCCAGAACCAGGACCAAACATGGAGAAGCAGCATTTAATTCCTATGCTCTTTCAAATCTGGAACAAACTTCCAGAAAACTGCAAATCAGCCAAAAGACTGAGTTCCTTTTAATAAAGACTGAAAACCCACCTGTTTAGAGTTGGTTTTGACCCACAATAACAGGAACATTGACCAACATATTTGATGTGTATTAATGTTTTCACTTGATTCAATTTAATGTTTGTTACTGGTCTCACAACCGGTGACTTTTTGTGTATGTTTAATGTTTTTATGTATAATGTAAAGCACTTTGAACCGCCTTGCTGCTGAAATGTGCTTTACAAATAAACTTGACTTGACTTGACTCATGGTTAATGGCTGGATGAAGCCGTTTCAATCCATTGTGTTCGTTCTTTTTATGTCATAGAAACTAATGACCCAGTTTAAATATTTACATATCCTAGTTTCTAACACCATGTATTAAGTACCCCTGAGCTGAACCTGGCCATTTTGGTGCCCTGGGCCACATTGTTTGCTGTGTAAACTGTATTTATTTATTTTATTTTATTTCAATTCAATTCAATTCAATTCAATTTTATTTATATAGCGCCAATTCATGAAACATGTCATCTTGAGGCACTTTACAAAGTCAAAATCAATCATATTATACAGATTGGTCAAAAATTTCCTATATAAGGGAACCAGTTGATTGCTTCAAAGTCCCGACAAGCAGCATTCACTCCTGGAGAAGCGTAGAGCTACAGGGAGAGTCGTCTGCATTGTCCATGGCTTTGCAGCAACCCCTCATACTGAGCAAGCATTTCACACATTTTAGTCTAATAATAGAAGGTTATAAGATAATTAATAATAAATACATTTGGTCTTCTAAATGTAGTCATTTTGAGAAAGCCAAATATGTGGCAAAACTGTATTATTCCATTTGGAAGCTAGTGTTCATGTTGTTTTTTTGTCTGTATGGAGGTTTAGAAAAGTTTCATGGCTTACCCATTTTATTAGCACAGTAAAAATAGACTTTTAGAGCTCCATGTGTGTAAAAATTTTGTAAAAGCGTCCTCAGTGGGTCTATTTAGGACAGGCGTCGATTACATTTACTTGTTGCTCAACAGTACAAGTGTAACAGGCAGCTGCTGGAGAGAGACCACTGGATGTGTTCAAAATAAATTTTTTTTTTTAGATTATGGATAAAAAAAAAAAAAAGGATGCATCATATTTACACAGCACCTAAAGTATCTCCAGAAACATTATTAGGCAACTTTAGCTTTTACAAAATTAAGCAAGCCTAAGAAAATCAGACCCTTAATACAAAACAAGAGCAGAGCCGCAACATGTTCTGCCTCCAAATAGCACAAATAACCTGACAAAGAGGGAGGTGTTACTAAAAAAAACGACATATGGAGCAATTCAATTCTTCACCAATGAATAAGGCCATGGTTCAATAATCTAATTGGCCAATTCTTTTCTGAAGTATTTCTTTTAAAATTGGGACAAAAACTAACATTCTTTTCAAGCTTTACTGTCCTATTATGTTGACACTGAGAACGGGGAATTAAGATTATTTTGTGAAATATATTTCAGATAAAATACAGAGGATGAAAAGCTTCATCTGGAGTGGTTTTCTCCCCCATTGGTTCAAAACAGGAATACTGTTCCCATTATTTCCAGTGATGGAAAGACTAAGCAGAGACTCGTATTCTGTTTACACTTACGACAAATCTACATGAAGAAACGTTAAAATAATAAAACTGTTGTCTTTTTGTGCATCAAGAAGATACAAACTATACATATTAATTAGCCTGATGTGGTGTACAATGATAATTTTGACCTAAAAAACTATTTTCACCCTGGTATGGGTCCTATTCATAGAGGAAAGGCTGTTCTAACATTAGTTCACGTAGTTCATTGGTTCAGGTGGAAAACACTAAGTTTCAAAGAGAAACTGCAGATCATATTCCAATTTCAGAACCCACCTAACATTATTTAGGTCAACTGTGACTGCAGGAACATATTGGAAAGGTTAGCAGTCACTCTCAGAAGCTCTACAAATTCACTTAAACGCAGACTTTCCCTACATTTATTGGGTCATCTAATTGCTGTACATCACTAGGTAGATCTATTTATTCATTCTTTCCTTTGCATGTGATTGACAGCAGTGAAAGGTTATTTTCTGAATTTCTATTTACAATACAAAGCAATTGATCCAATTATGTCTTTGATTCCTTTTTTTTGCTTCCATGTTTTTAGTCACAATTTTAGGTGCAGCTGGCACCTTAGGGAACCATTTATGTCACCTCTGGTCCCTTCAACATCAATAACAGCTTGACGTCTTTGGTGATAGATATGGTGAATGGCTTGTATAGCACTTTTAACAACCTCCACTCCACACTACAGTTTTAGCCATGCCCTGACGGTGGTGAGCTATGTTAGTAGCTACAGCTGCCCTGGGGCGACTGACAGAGGCGAGGCTGCCATACAATGGCGCCACCAGGCCCTCTGACCACCGCCAGCAGGCAATGCAGGTGAAGTGTCTTGCCCAAGGACACAACGACAGGGACAGTCAGAGCAGGGGATCGAACCAGCAATCCGCCAATTGCAAGACGAACTCTCTAACCTCTGTGCCACCATCACCCCTGATAAGATAAGATAAGATAGTTGAGGATGATGGGTATTGATTCATTGTTCTGGGCCAAAAGCCTGAAGTTTATTTAAATTCTTGGGCAGTCTTGTATGAACTGCATTTTTTTGCCATTTCCTTTTATTGCTGCATGGACTGTGCTGTTTACCTGCTTCTATTCTGCCACCTCCGATGACAGCATAGATACTGGCGGGGGTGGAGCGGTCCTGTCATCCAGAGCTATCAGGGAGGTGTCCGCAAAGTTGGAAAAAGAAAGAAAAAAACCTGGGCATGGCATCACCACCAACACGTTGTACTGTTTTTTGAATCACCTCAAGTTAGATTTATTCTTTTCCAGACAACAGACTTTATTTAACTTTATTTGTGTTTTAAATTAAAACTTCCTGGTTATGGAAACTTTTCCTCTGGGTCAGTTAGGTACAAATGTTCGATAAAACAAAGAAATGATATCCCCCAACCACTAATAATGTGTGACAGAACAGTTTCTGTATCATCTGAGATGACCTTTACCCTTAAAAATGATCCCAGTTTTTTTCTATTTGGAAGAAATGCGAAAGATGATGTGTCATTTTCCAGAAAGGTTTAGTCAGAACGAGAAGGAATAAATCATTAAAACTAATTTTGGGCTTCAAACAGAATAAGGAACACACAGAATCACATTGCTCAAGGATGAGTTCACTTTTTATTTATTTGCTGTTTCCATTTTATGTTGGCACTTGTTGATTTTCAGATAAAAGGGGTATTCAGTAACCAACAACAAAGACCTGATTTTACCTGATACTGGAGAGACCTGGTTAATGAATATGGTAAGTGTCCTGGGACAAGAGTGATGGAAGCCTGCTGGAGAGGATCCATGCTAATGGGATAATGTGACAGTGAAGTGTGTGTGCGTGTACTAGGAGAAGCTAACAACTTTCAGACTGTCAGAGGACATCCATGTGACAACCTATGTATCTGAATAAAGGAAAAATAAAACAAGGGAAAAGAAAGCATTTTGCAGAATGAGGATGGATATGTTTTCTTATGTTTGATGTTGATATTTGAGGAAAGTGATGTAATATAAAGTGTTAAGTTTACAATCTAATGACAAGAACAATGGATCTAAAAGAATATTTTTACTCTTAGTGTCATTCTGTTTTGAAAATTCAATGCAATTATATCATGAACAAATAAGAATAGCTGCTAAAAATCTCTATTTGTCATTATATCGATATTTAAAAACATTAGCGGATTTTTAATCATTTGTAGCCGGTTATTAAAAACATTGCAGAAGGTCCAAAGAACCTCTTGCTGCTCTGTAGTTGCAGGTAGCAGACCTCTGGGATAGACTAACAGAAGGTGGTTGAGGTGGGAATCTATTACTATCTTGCAAATTGATTTGATTCTGATTTTTAGGGCCACGAGTTGGTTCAAAATCCTATTTAAAAAAAAAAAAAAATTTGTCTCGAGTACAGCTGTCTCAGATAAAAACGGACAAGATTTTAGGGCTGGACGGTATAGGAAAAAAAGCACATCGATGAAACAGAAATCATATTGATCGATATCGATAATTATCAACAAATTGAAAATATATATTTTAAGTGCAGCCCTGGCCATTTTATGCTGTTGCTTAGCGACCTATTTTTAGATACAGAACACACAAACACTGAATTCAAACTCAACCCTTTATTCAACCAACATTTTACCAAAACTGCAAGTTTTTAAAAAAGAAAAAAGAACTCATGCTCTTTGAACTCTTTTAAGGGGGCGGAGCTTGCTTCCTGGGTCTGCATTTGTGATTGGTTGGGAGGATGTAATGACTGCAAAAGGAAGGAAAACTGTTATTCTATTGAACTTTTTATTGGCCTTTTTCTTCCTATCATCAATATTATCGTCCAGACCTGTGAGATGGTAGCTTGGCTTCACTGTCTGCAATGTGCAGATGAACCCCTTGTTCTCCACCTCAGTGTAAGGCCGCATATCTTTGTCAATAAAGCAGGTGATAGACCTGTTTTTTTTTTGCCCGCTCGGAGTTTGCAGAATTTGGTGCAGCACTGCAGTTTGTTGGTCTGCTGCTTTTTTTTTTTTACTCCGGGTGATGCCTGGTAATGTGAGCCTGCACATTTGTGGTGTTACCAAAGTGCCTCATCTTCATTTTGTAAATCATGCATGCTGTGAAGATCATGTTAAGCTCGGTCTTTCCAGGCATTCGATAAAAACAAGTCTAAAATGAGTCCAAATATTTGCGCTCGATGAAGAAGGGGCATATGTTTTTTGTTTCCTCTTTGTTTTGGTGCTTTCTGCGCATGCGTACGTTCCAGACTTGGCTGTGGGTGCTGTCATGATGTCCCGCGTTATTACGTAACGTAACATTACATTACCAACAGCCAGCGGATTTGTTTTATTTTTTTAATTTTCAAAAATCAATTTTCGGACATTTTAGATTGATTCTGAATCTTGGTAAATGTGAATTGGCACTGAGCGTCATTGTGAAGGGGATGAAAATCAGGGAGCGGAGAAAGTTGTGGAGAAGTTTTAAACCAGGGAGTGATTCTAAAGCAATATCCAAAGCTTTGAGCATCTCACAGAGCACTATTGAACCTGTTACCTAAGAATGTAGAATGGAGTGCAGCACAACAGCAAAGCTACCAAGACATGACCATTCACCTAAACTGACAGCTGGGCAAGGAGAATAATAATCAGAGAAAAAGCCCGTGGGAACTCTGGGGAAGCTGCTGAGTTCCAGATCGCAGGTCTGAGACTCAGGACTCTGAAAGAGTGACAAAGGAGAAAGCCACTGCAGATTATTATTATTGCAGTTCGTCACATGCCATGTAAGGGACACCAAAAGCATGTAAAAGAAGGTGTAACATAATTTTCCTCTCACTTCACAATTATGCACTATACTTTGTGTCTGTCTATGATATAAAATCCTAATAAAATTCATTGAAGTTTGTTTGTCCAATGTGAAAAAATGTCTCCCAAAAAATTCAAGAGGTAATTTTGTAAGGCGCATTACTTTGCATTGACAATATCCTTGAGTTTGGTGCTCACACAGAGAAAGAATAGCATAACCTTAAAATAACAGAAGCAGATGTAATGAATATTTCATATTTCAATTTATTTATAGCCTATCAGTTACAGTTGAGCAATTCTGTTTTTTTCTTCTCTGCTTCTTTCTCAGAGACATAGAGAAGGGCCTTTAGGCACACAGACATGATTACCAAGGGTTGAGAGGCAGGAAATGAGAGTGGCCCCTTCGAATCTTCTCAGGCCGCCCTGAATCAGAAGACACCAGAAGTTACCATTGAGTCAAAGCTCCAACTGGAAGCACTGATTGAGAATGATTCTGTAATTAATGTGCAAACTAATTATTGGATATTCGTCTGTTTCTTGTCTTTCAAGGGAATTAATAACGGACAAGCAGTTCTTAATCAACTTAACAAAGCTCTTCATGCAAATGTTGTTTTATTTGTTGAGGACTTTAAATGGGCAACCCCAAGTGGCAGAATAAAAACAAATGTATGCTAAATGAAATAAACTACAGTGTACACAGCTCCTTTCATCCTAGACTGGATCATGAGAATATTGTTCCGCGTTGCTGTTCTGCTATGAAACATCCAAATGTCCGGCTCACTCAGAGAGAATCTAAAAATAGGCTGAGGTTGGAGAGGTGAGGAGTCTGGGAATGATGAAACGAAGCTGTAAACCTTAGGCATCCGTCTGTACTTTACCAAGGAAATGGCGGTCCCGTTTATTATTTCCAGTGATGTGCACTTAGGCAGTGTTCGCAATTAACAAGTGGGCTCTTAACATAAGACAACAAGCGTGGGTTGCAAGACATGCATGTTGTGTTTTAAATGTTTTTCCCATTAAGGAAATAGACTATAAAACGTTTCTCAGACAATCAGTACATCACAATCAATATGTACAATTTAGAAAACAACCAAAATAATATTTCATTTGATATAGGTATACAATTGTTCTCAGCCATTCTTTGCCACGTTCTGCAGGCAGTCATATGAGCTCCCTCTAGTGGTATACAGGGGATTTTTAGAAAACAAAATTCTAAATTTTGTCAAAATGACTGTATGCTAGTTAAATAGTCTCAGCAAACTTTATTTTTTTGGTAGTTTTTTTTAATTTCTCTTGTTTTGGCATGCTTTCATGCATGTTGGTAGGAACTCTGAAATAGAAGGGTTTGGTTTGTTAATATGTTTTTAAGAAATATATATAATTTAAGCCATATCTGTAGCAGATGGTCACATATAATCAACTAACCAAGCAATGAAGATGTTTTAGTATCCAGCAACACTACATCCTGCACGCATGGCAGATTTTACACCAAAATAGGTTTTCAGGGAGAAAATGACAAGAGCAATATGTTTTGGAGGAACTAGAAACCCCAATTTCTTTCCACATATAAATCTAAGGATATGAATTATAAACTGGGTTTTAAATAATCTAATCAATGTAATATAGTATAGTATGGGTTTGATCAGTCCTTTTATTGTGGCTTCTATGGTCCTCCCGTCTTAGGATGACCCTATTGCAAAAAGGCAACAAAAACTTGTTTTTTTTGTGTTTTTACAAATCAAGTAAAGGTTTCATGAATCTGAACAGACCTTTTGGATCTATATTTGAAACTCTATGCCTACTTAAGATTACAGGACATATTATAACATAACATACAACATACCAACCAAGGCTGATCAAAGTGCTGAACCTAAAAACAAATAAATACATCCCTTGGAACACAATAATGAAACATGAAATTGCCACAACGATCCTAATAAAGGTGAAGTCTGTTTCGCAAAGGGACTTCCGATTGCTGTAAGGATGACTTTGTCTGTCGGAAAAAAAGCCCTGTAAAAAAGGCTGATATTTACTACAGTAATATTTACAGTGTCAGACATATAGCAATAAGGGTCTCAGAACTCCACTCAGTACCTCTGATTGAGTGATACTATCACAGGAACAAACCAAGTAAAAAGAAGCCACATGGGGTTTAACACCAAAGATCTTTATTTAGACCCCGCTGCTCTGTTTCCCCTCATTTAACCATTATTAACACGAGCTGCAGGGAGTTTGTTTCAGTATTAATTATAGACCACCTATTTTTACATATATGTACTCCCTCATAGAACCTGTCCAGGGTATGTCATGGACATTATCTAATGTCTCTTTGAGAAAATTCTGAGGGTGTAAAGGTTTTTTATTTAAAACATGTGAGCTAATGCGTGAGAGCAGACCACAGCTGGCATGATCAACTATTCCCTGGGAATCACAGAAGCGACATTCCCAAGAGATCAAAGTTTTGAGCTCTGCTTTTGTGTAATACAGATACTTTGCTTTCATTGTGAAAAAAGCTGTCTGTCTGATTGTCTATCTGTCTGTCTGAACTTGCGTCTTGTTTGGTGCACAGCTGCAAGCTTTTTGTCTCCGTTGGCCACCGGGTTACATGGCAACAGTCTCCACATGGTAATTAATAGGTTTTACTTGCAGAACCCTTGAGTGTGATGAGAGTCTGGTTCATCAGTAGCATCCTCAACTGTGCATTCTGCCTAAAGGAGAGGACGGTTTCAGAAAGGCTTGCAGTTATTCTTCAACAAAAAGAGCACAGAACATTGGGTTTAATATTCCTCATACTAGTATACGTAAGATTCTTATTAGGATTATTATCAACAGCTCCCCACATTACATAACTTAACTAGAAATCTCTGGGATTTAACTTGCTGGAAGGAATTAGTTTAATTAAAGTCATGGTCTTTCCATTGTCATAAGCTACAACCATCCTGTCTTTACGGCATGTGACTGGGATTATAGTGAGGGAATCACTAGCAAGGCAATTTATTCTGACATGCCCTTAATTACCCTTAATTGACATTTCAATCTCTAATCACATCGTACAGCTCTCCAGTATGACAGTATCTATCAGTAGACAGCCAATTTATACAGATGGGTTCCAATTTATATACCAGACATGGGTTAAAAAATTTACTTTGCTTTTTTGCAATGGGCATTCATTGGCACGGTACATCCCAATTCCTCAATGCTGTCATTATGATACACTGCCTTGAAAAAGTATAATCAGGCCTGTACTTTTTACACACAAAATACAATGCACGAATTACGAGTGGATTACACTTGTTAGCCTAATACAAATGATGGCTAATTTTGAATTGATAGGAAAATGACGTTTGGTTTTCCATTGAAAAAAGAAATACAGAAGAGCTTTACATGGATATGTGTTCCTTCGTCATCAACCCCGTGATGGTTAAGGTACTTTGCAGCTTCTAACAGGTTTGGCCTTTATTTAACTGCTTCCCTGTCCCTGCTGAAAAAAATATCCACCAGCATGATGCTGTCAACAACATATTTTATTGTGGGGATGGGATGTTAGATTTCCTTCATACATATAGTGTTTTGCATTTAGGTGAAAAGGTTACATTTCGGTCTCTTCTGACCAGGGCGTTGTCTTCCAGATGGTTGCTGTTTCTGCTACATCTGTTTCTCAACACTGGTCCTCAAGGCTCACTGTCCTTCCTACTTATAGATGAGCACCTGATTCAAATGATTGCATTAACTCCTCTGCATGTCAACAATAGCTTCAGAAGCTTTTTAATCCTCCAATCATTTAAGTCGTGTGTGTGACAGCTTGGGAACAGCTGAAATATGGAGATATCTCAAAGGAGATAAAAAAATTCAATCTCTGTGGGACCTGCAGGCCTGTAAAAACTCTAACCAATCCCTGCCGTTTGGTCCGAAGGGCAAGGACTTGTCAGAGTTTTGTTTCTGCCCTCACCCCCCTCTGTCCCTCAAGTTCCAGGGGTATCCCCTTATCTATTGGTTGTCCCGCATGCCAATCATTCTGACGCGTTCACGTAACGGCAGCATGTTCCTTGTTATTTTCCGGTTGCTGCCTGCTAATCGGATACATAAACACTAGAAGTGTTTATGTATCCGATTAGCTTAGCGGTTAGCTTGGGTGTTAGCCGTTCATTGTTGCTCCGCTGCTCTTCCCGTCCTCTTTGAAAATGGCTGAGTCACATGAAGCAAACTGCATACAACTTTATGAGAAGAAGAGGAACGCCTCAGTAGGAAGAAATATAGTAGATTTGGGAGATTTTTTTTCATCTGATCCCCCTGAGGAGTGGAAGAGCAGGTAAGACGGTTTTGCACATGCCCAGTTGTTCAAAAAGACACTTGGGGAAACTTTCGGAAAAATCGCTAACTCTGCCTTTAAGATTCAAATTAAATACATTTGCGTTTCTGGTTGTAACATCACAAAATGTGAAAAAAATCATAAGTAATTATTTCTGCGGCAAGAGATTGATATGTACGACCAAGTTCTGATTACATAATTGCACCTGCCAAAGCTTTGTGTCAGTTAGTGCTCTGGCCCAATGTACCGCAGAACCAGCACCGCAGAACCAGCATGTAATTCCTATATGAGAACATGATGCAAAATGTCATGAAGTATTATACAAAGATCCCCCGTGTAGGATATTTTAATATAAGATAAGCACTTGTGTACTAGAAGCAGTAATAGCATTGGACTAGAATACTTCTTTCACTTCTTTACATTAGGAAAGCTTTACATACTGTTGAAAGTCATTTATTCTTTCCATCTATATAAAGATGTTATTTCATGTTTATTTATATCGGTGAATATGGATTGAAAACCATGAACCAATAACATTTTTACTGAGCTGCATGGCATATGTTTCTACTGTTATGCAGATGATAAGCAGCTGTATTTGTGAAACAAGCCACAGTAAAAACTAGTCAGTTATTTATTCTGCATAAAAGACCTAAAAGTGTCAAAAGGATTCAGACCAAATTATTCCAGGTCCACTTTATATAAACCACAATTGAACGATTTAAAGGAGCTACAAGCAAAATATTTATTTGAAAATCAACCAAAATAATTCTCATTTGTCACCTGGGATGGAAGTAACATTCCCTATAAACAATTGGTCCTCTCCATCAACAATGTCTTGGTCAAGCTTTTCTCCTGTTAAACCTAGAGGTATGGTCCGGAACTACTTTGCTTCAGAGAGAAGCCTTTTACTTCCTGGTGCCAGAGCCAATCATATGAGAGTTCTCGGGGTTCTCAAAACAGAGCGCAGCATTTGGTATTTTATCTCGGCGAAAGAATAGCAGCCTGCAAACATGTAAGCCAGTAAGAGAAGTGGACAAGAAGTAGAACAAAATACAACATCAAATACCTCTCCTGTGAAAGTAAAAATTCAGAGCAACAAAGGACCGTTGAGTAAATGGTGGTTTTCCGTAATAGGTATTGTGTATGTGTTGTGCATGTTCAGTATTAGGCCTATAACCTACAGCTTTTAATTTTCAAAAGGTTGCTGTATTGTGCAAAAGCTAATTCATATTAATTGCACTATTTTCACTATTTTGGCACGTTGCATGTTGGTTTACTTCACAGACCAACATAAAATCTAGCCTGCACTATACAGTCCTCTTTACTTTAATCTCAATGAGTCAGAGTGCTATCATTTCTGCTCAAACTTGAGTTGAAGGGACTCTTTTAGCACCTAATCTGCACAGCGACAGCAACTGCTCTTTTTTGATACCATACTGCAGTCGCTCTAGGGCAGAGGTGTCCAAACTTTTCGGTACTTGGGCCAAAATTGTCAAGTCAAAGGAACTTGAGGGCCAAAAAATGAACACATTTTTTTAAACCAAAAAAAATTATACTTTTTTACCTGCTCTACAAAATATGAACATTTTAAACAAAAAAGTCAGATTTTTTTGTAGGAAATGAATGTGTAAATTATTGTAGATCCAAAATTTAAAAAAGGCTTTTGCTCATTTGTTGTATTCATCCTGTTTGGAAATTATTTTGAATAATTGAATTGCTATAATTGGCCAGTTTTAATAATTGAATTCAAAGCAGATTTTAATGCTCCAAAGTCTGCATTTGAGTAACTAAATGTCACTGGATAAATGTCACTTTGTTTATTAAAAGATGAATACTTTGTGTCGTACTGAACATTTTAAATTGTAGGATTTTTACTTTTCTGTACTAATTTTGCCCTGATTAAAAATAAAAAGTTTCCATCTTCATCAACCACCAGTGCTGGTGGACAAAATCTTTCTTGAAATGCAGTGGGGGGCCACCCAAAATCAGTACTGGGGCCACAAATGGCCAGTACTGATTTTGGTAATCTTCAGTTCTTTCCAAGAGCCTTTCTTCCGGTTTGGAAAAATAGCACCAGAAATCAGCTAATATTTCATAAAAAAATAATATTCTGTAGGGCCAAAGGCAACATTTCATCATATATATGCCTATAGTTGACTTTGGAAGGCTTAAACAATGGTGACATAGAACCTTTAAATTAAGGTTAGGTTATAAAACAATAGCCCAAGCTTTGAACATATCACAGAACAGTTTTCAACCCACTCACCAAAAATGGAAATAATATGGCATACCTGCAAACCAAGCAAGCTTGGCCCTTCACCTCAACTGACAATACAAGCATTCATCAGAGAAGCAGTCAACAGGCCAAAGGTAACAGTTCAATTAGAAAATCCACATGACAACTATTAGTTACGCATTTCACAAATCTGGTATTTGTGAAACAGTGATAAAAAGAAAGTCACCACGGAAAGAAAGCCACTTTTGCAGTTTGCCAAAAACCATGCTGGAGAGACAGCAAACGTGGAGAAGAAGGTGCTGCGATTAGACCAAAATTGATTTTTTTGGTCCACACCCAACATGTTATTTGTGGAGGGTAACCAACAGTGTATCACTCTAAACACAACATCTCCATGGTGAAATACGATGCTGCAAGCATCATGCTGTAGGATGATTTTCTTTAACAGCGACTGGGAAACTGCTCAGAGCTGAGCAGAAAATGGAGGGAACTAAACAGGATAATACTTGAAGAAAACCTCATAGGGCTGCAAAAGCCTCGGGACAAGGGTTGCTGGTTCTCCTTCCAGCAGTATAATGAATCTAAACAAACAAGCAGCTCTATAATGGAATAGTTTTAGGACAAAGAATATTCATGTGATAAAATGGTCAAGTCAAAGTCTAGGCCTAAATCCAACCGAGGATCTACAAGAAGACTTTAATACTGGCATTCAAAGATGCTCTTCATAATCCCTGAGTGAATATTATCCATTCTGTAAGAATCAAAGGTTTGAAATGATATTCCAACTGTTGCGTATTTGGGATTCTTGTTGTATGAACAACCCAGGGTTTTTCCACAACAGGTATCCCTGGTTTTAAGGTTGGATGTTTGCGAGTAAAGTGTTCATGCTTTTTTTCATCTCTATAAATCTTCATAACGGTTATCTGAATGAACTATTTATGCAATCTTTTTCTGTAGATCTGACAACTCTTAAGAATCTTTAACTTCATCTTGCTGTACTAATTTACTAAATCTGATTGCACTAATAGCTACATTGGTTTAGACTACACTAATATGACATTTCTTGAAGTAGGCTAGACTGAACTAGAAGCCCATAGCTTACCCTCTCTGTATAATGATTTCCTGTATTAACCGTCCTCTCGCCCAATGACCCCACAAGGATTGGTGGCTATGGACAATGGCTGTAAGGATTGTTCTATATTAGGACAATGCTGTGAGGTGAACTGAAAACATGGACATTCATCAATATTTGTGACCAGCCACATTTTGTACAGAAAGGTTTCTCAAATATTAAGACTTCCTGTTACACTCAAAATAATTCATGAGTTATGACATAAATCAGCTATAGCCCTGTTGATTTTTACCACAGGGGCCAAAACGCTTCTTGGCCCAATAGTTGTTCATGTGTTGCTGTGATTAATTGATGAGCCGTCTTGAATGAATGACCCAATACCACGGAGCCATCTGACAGTGGTGACATAATGTTTGGACAGCCCTAGAGGCAACGTCTCCCTTCAGTTGCAGCTTCTCCCAAACCAGCAGACCAAGTTTGAGAACCAGGATCGGAACTGGATCTTCAAATATTAAAATATTGTGTCCAACAATAAAAACAATGAACAGTAGTCTTTTTTTCACAGAAAGTGTTTTAATTGAATAATTTAGATTTCTTTCAAACCTCCAGTAGACATTTTGCTGGACAAAGGAAGACTTCTACAGAGGTCAAAGTTTTTTTTTTCCTCATTCATCCATTTAATAGAAAGAAACCTGTTTAATCATGAGCAGAATTCTGTGCAGAAAGTAGAGAGTGGAAATAAAAACCTTGACAATTCAGATGAGAATTATGTTTTTAACATATAACAGAAGTGATTTCATTTTAATACTCTGGTAGAAACAGATACATATTTATTGCTGTTTTTCTATCAAAAAAGAACCTTATATAAAAATAAGCAGGTTTCATCAGCTTGGTAATGTTTATTATAACATTACTATTCTTTTTACATCAGAAACTTCTAGATTTTTGCTAAAACCTTTGCGTTTACTTCCTTTTTAAGGGCTCATGGGGTTACATTAAAGCTAAAACGGTATTTGAAAAAAAATAAGTTTAAACAACTGAACTATGCATTTTATTGAAGAAGAGGGTTTGGGCTCTCCACTTGTATTACCTCTAAAATGTTGTAATTAGGTGCAGAAGTTTCACCATTAAATATACACAACCTTCCCAGAAGGTAATTAGCATAATAAATAGCTATGGTTGGAAAAGAATGATTATCAAACAACAAGAAAAATATATTTATGTACAGCGGGAAAATATGTACTGAACATGTAATGTTTTTTTTCCTATGGGGGCTATTGACATGACATTCCTGGCAGATGTTGGTAACAACCTAAATAATCTGCAGAAATCAAAACAAATTGGTCAATAAATAATGTGATAAAGTGGAATGACACAAGAAAGAATTATTGAACATGCTACTCATGTAAAAAAGCTTTTGTTGGCAATATGTTTATGATCTTGTAAACTACTGCGTTGCTCAGATTGGATTTTTTTAACCATTTTTGACATCAACTGTCTTGGTATTTTGAGAGTTCAGGGCGGTTCTTCCAGGTAATCTTCAGTTCTTTCCATAGATTTTCAATTGGCTTCAACTTGGTTGATCATCTGGGATATACTAGTAGTTTTATTCGAAGAAATTGAGATTTTCCTTTGCTGTATGTTTGGGATAATTGTCTTGCTGACTTTTTATCAAGAATGCCTCAGCAAATATCTCTATTGTTCTCACCTGTAAACTTTACTGTTCGTATAATGTTTACAGGGTAAGTTGCTGTGCCATTTCCCCTCCAAACACAGTGTTACATTTTGGTCTAATTTAATATATCATTACTGAATCCTCCCAGTATTTCACTGGTTTATCCAAGTTATCTGAAGGAAACGCTAAACCAGGTTCAACATGCTTTTTCTTGCGCCAGGTTCAGTCGTGCGCCACGAGCATTCCTAGAGGCTGTAACAGTTAAGTGTATTGTTTATTGTTTTCATGAAAAAAAAACTGTACCAGCTAATAGTATGTTTTCTGACACAGTCTGTGAGTGGTCCTTGGCCCTTGACATCGCGCTTCATCCTTCTTTTCATTCCCCTGTCAGAAATCTTGGTCATGCCCGGTTTATAGGGAAAATATGTTATGTCCACTTCTAGATTTTGGCACCAACTGTGCTCACTGGAACATGTCATCAGGCTGTTTTATGACGTGAAGGCTGCAAACGTCAGGCAATTTTTTGCTTTTACTCATCGGGTGATATTTCTTGCACTACGCATGAGAAACCTTTTTATAGGCCATCAATTAAGACTTAAGAGCCAGATAATTGGCATCTACAGGGGAAGAATTTTTTATTATTTACTTATTCTCTTAACTTTCCTTTTTGCTGTCCTTTAATGTGTTCAGTACGCATTTCTGGTATCATTTCAGTTTGTTTCACAAACATCCATATATAGAAATATGTTTCTTTTTATTTGTGGATGATGTTGGTTGTTATCAACATCTGGTGTGAGTTTGAAGTCAATAGCCTGATTCTTTTCCTGTGAAAAACATGTTCAGGACTTATTTTGCCCATTGTATATTTTTCTGTATCCTAACGGTTTCACAAAGATGAACAAATTACTAAGATTTTTTTTCTATCAGACATATAATTTAAATGACTATTAGGAAAATATTAGTCATTGTGACCAACATAAAAACCATTATATGGTTCTACTTTTGTTTTCATGATTCACCACATTCCATTATTTTTCTCCCGTAGATGTGTGAACATTAACTAAAACTGTCTCAGGTGTGATGTATGATAATTTATAGCACACCATAGAAAGGATTTTATAGATAAATTCTGATGAAGCATCCGGTGGGAAATCTACTTTCTATTGTTTGTGGCAGAGAGAGAAAGTTTTCTTGAGCAACAATTTTGTGTTAAATTCAGCTGAACTTAATTTGGTTTTGTCATTTCTGACAGCAAGTAACAACCCAAATGCTTTTGAACAGTTGCAGTGGGAAAAATTACCTTTAAACTGTATTTTAATTAATTATTTGTTACTTTGGTACCAATATAAAAAAACACAGGTACAAATTAAATGAAAAACAAAACAAAACAAGAAAAAGACAATTTCCATAGTACCATTCAAAAATTCTTTGGATTTATAGGTTCTGTGAAGTGGAAATAACAATATAAGTAATAAAATCCACTGCAAAAAAAGTGTGCTTCAGCATTTATTGCTTCTATTTAGAGATCTCTCCATTGACTTAATTTCTTGTCTTAGCAAATTTCTAATAGTTGTCTATAGTGCGATGTAGACCGACAGAAAGAAAATAGAATTTTTTCATTTGTTTTCTTTTTATCCTCCTGTTTTCACAAATTGTGTTTTAACTAAAATTTACATTTCTCATATTTTTAACAAACATAGTATTTTCATCTTTTAATTAATCTAGAAATATAATAATGTTTTTTATAGAAACTGTACATCTAGCTGGTAAATTTGATCACGACAGATGCAAACTGAATAATCAGTTTAGTGCTTTTGATAAATAGAAATTTTCATTTGTAGTTCATCTTGATCTCTGAGCTTCTCTTTTGTTCATGATGAAACATCTCAACTGATTCATGCCATTATCATTTCTTAGTAGTGGATTTTGATTAAAGCAGTGTCATCACATTAATCTATCACATACAGGTTTTGATTAAATGTTTATCCCCTGATTTGGATAATATGCATAGATTCATTTTAAACAGAAGAAATACAGATAAAATGTGATCAATCTGTACCAGTTTAGCTTACATGGATTGCAATTTGTTTTTACAATGTGGGGTTGTGTGGGTTAATCATGAGCAGTAAATATTTTACCTGCAGCTGACTAGTGAAGTTCAAACAAAAGATACAAGCTAACCTCTATAGTTATTAGAGCAGGGCGAATTCCCGGGTGGTTTTACCGCCATCTAAAATAACATAAGCTTAAAACATTAATTTTAATTTGAGTGAATGCTATATTTGGTATTTTATCATCAAGATAAATTTGCATGATACCGTCCAGTGGATCCTGCCATGCCTTCTTTCTAAGCCAAAATAAATTCCTGTGTTGGGAGTTGCTTTGACCAACACTTTCAAATTCCAAAAAAAGGCAAACAAAATGATAATGTGACTTTTCTAAAAAAAAGAAAAAAAGAAAAAGGAGGAAATTTGGAAGGTATGAGACATTAGCTTTTCAAATATTTAAAGCTGCAGTTTAGCAATAGGACTAATGCTAAAGTCAATGCAAGCTGAGCCTCCTAAACCTGAGGGAATACGCTTAAAAAAGTTTACCCTGTCCTTTTGTTAGAACAGAGTTTATAAGTTCTTCAACTATATTTCATTCCTGTACCAAACACTTTTTCCTTTTTTTAGGGTGGGAAGACAAACCAGATAAGGAAAATTATTGAGCTGGAATTGAATTTATTAAAATGTCTTTTTGGCGATGAATGTATATAATTCCTCTTCAGAAATTTTAAATAAACATTTGCCAGATAAAATATATGTAAACTGTTATTCCAGCTTTATTGGTTGAATTCTAAAATCTTTTTATTTTTTTATGTGAGAAGCGATAACCGCATGAGCTAATTCAGTGGTGATCACATTTGTAGCCAATGTCAAGTTTAAAAAACTTGATGGCAACCAAATTTAAATTATGATCATCTTAAAAATTAAAATAGAAAACCTTTTTTTTCATTTATAAACAATAATAAACTAATGTTTCAGTGAAACAAGCAAAATTTTCTTTCTGTAGGAAACAGATCTGTAGATCGACGTAGGGTCTTGCAAGTTCTTGCAGGACAAAAACATCATACAGCATCCTAAATATTTGCTTTGCCTAGATTTTCTTATTGGTTCATTTTTATTTTATTCAGCCAAGTTTATTAAATGGGTGTGCCCAAATCTGCCTTTCAGTAAAAGTCACTAGGTGTTTGGGGCTCTATTTACTGTGAGATGAATTTAAAAGCAAAAAATATTATTGATAAAATACTTAATTTTTCATTTTAAGAAAATGTTAATTTGTCTGTATCTTTTTTGATAAGTCTCCCATCTGAAAATTGTATCCTAACATTTTTATCTGCATCAACCGCCGGATTTAGCAAACCAAATTTATGCCAATTTATGCAAATGGCACCCGACCAGCACGTTGGACACCTTTAAGCTAACTCATACAGAGGGACAGTACATAAATGGAACATCTTGTGGCTGATTCTGATGATTATTTTTAATATATGAATATTTAAGATGTCTTCACTGAAAGCAAACTGGAACCAAAGTCAAATTCCTTGTTTGTGTGCACAAGCGTGGCAAACAATGATTATAATCATGTGAAGGATATTTTATCAACAAGATTACACATGGTTTCCTCTGGAAATCAATTCTTGCTCAACTCATAAAATGGCCTAAAAATAAAAAAATGTCTCATGCTAGATTGATGATGTTTCAAAAAACCTCATATAGCATTCGGACAAACTGGTTGTTTTGAGTTTCAGGTGTGTTAGACAGTTAGCTTGATTTACCCATGACAGCTTTGACTGGATTTCTTATACCGACTTTCCTACTAAGACACTAATACCTTGTAACGGCTCCACACAACCACATCTAAACAAAAATGCAAACTATTGCTTTGATTTTCATTTGGAATTGGAGTTCATGGCTGATTGCAACTGACCTGTTTAGTTACATGCTATATGAAAATGTGCTTGCAGTTCCTCTCAGTTGTTCTTCCTTACCTTCATTAAAACAATTATTGCAGCATGTCCTTATAGAATGGAAATTGTACTTTCCACCACCTTTGCTTTTGTTTTCTTGCATTCCCTGTATGGTTTTGGTGTAATTTACCTTTGTCATGATATAAAATACTTATTTAAAGCCATTACTGTCATAAGTGCTGTAATATGCCATGAGTGAAGTGTTGTTTCATTTCAGTTGCTAATTACATTCTTTGTCAAAGTAAAAGACCCTTACATGTTCTCTGCTCTTTTTCTGTAAAAATTTGATTTTTGTGTCAGAATATAAATTCATTTATGTCTTACTTGCTTACATGTGCTTTATGGTCCCTTATTATGACTGATTGTATCTGAATGCAGGAGTGGCTGAATTCTCAATGTCTTCCTTAATGCTTGTCCGGCAAGATAAGCTTAGAGAGGATTGAGAACAGGATTATTGGTGGCTAACAACACATTGAAGTTCGGTTTCTACCTGGTACTGCACATAAAAGAGCTTGCTTAAGAAATGTATTTACACCTAAGATGTATCATAAGGTCCTGCCAATGAACTAGCATTGAACATTCTTAACTGAGAATGACCGTGTGAAAAAACATTCAAGTTTCTGTAGAGGAAGAGGGTCTTTTTTCTTGATTGTAAAAATTACTTACCACTATTTCAAAGATGTACACACTTGCATTTCCAAATCCCTTTTTAGGGTTTAATATTTGTTTTCCATTCTTTTGATATACTTAGCTCTTCCTATGGCACTTTGCATTGTTCTGCATTTTGTCCTTGGATAAAGTTAAAGGAATCTGATGCTTAGTCAATGAGTTAGGGTCAAATTTCTGACTCTCTACGATATGATCTTTGATCCAATGCCCTGGTGGCCTGCAAACGTTCAAACTCATGTCGGCTATTTCGGTCAGGACTGAGATTTGCCAGAACTCTGCTCCCCCCACCTAAGTCCTCCTCCTCCTCCTCCTCCTCCTCCTCTTCATCCCGGTTTAGGAAGGCCAGCTCGTTTTCATAGCAGAAGGTGTTAGAGCTGGGCACAAGGAACTTGTTCTCCACCATGTCCTTGGCACTGCAGCGAGGGGTGGACGGCACCTCATAGGTTTTGTGAAAGTGTGAATAATCCACCTTGTACAGTTTTTTTTCCTCAAACAGGACTGGTTCAAACCTGTGGCCCCAAAGGATCTCAGAAGCCAGGTAGGAGCTGCGAGCCTGTGTGGTCATGGCGGTTGCTTCAACCATTCCCTCCAGGATGACTACGATCTCAAAGTCTGCACTCTCCAGGTCCTGTTTGCTGATTCCAAAAAGAGGGCTCTCCTCGTCTATCTCATGAAGAATAGTGATGGGTGAAACCAAGAAAATCCTGTCCAAGCCTTTGTCAAACCCTACATTAATGTCTATCTGGTCTAGAGGAATATATTCCCCCTCATCAGTGATCCGAGGTTTGATTAGCTGTGCTCTGACATGGGCCTCTACTATGTGACTCTTGCGAAGGTTTCCCACTCTCCACATAAGACATAACTTTCCATCCCGCATGGCAATGACCGCATTGTGACTAAACAAAAGTGTTTGTGCGCGCTTCTTAGGCCTTGCCATTTTAGCCATGATAGCGCCTATCATGAAGCAGTCAATGATGCAGCCCACTATTGACTGGAAGACCACCATGAAGACCGCCACTGGGCACTCCTCAGTCACACAGCGGTAACCATACCCTATGGTTGACTGTGTTTCAATGGAAAACAGAAACGCAGCTACAAATCCATTGACCTGTAGTACGCAGGGAGTGAAGTTGTCGTCTCCAGCTGGATTATCCAGATCTCCATGCAGTAAAGCAATGACCCAAAAGGCCAACCCAAAAGCCAGCCATGAAATAACAAACACAAGACTGAAGACTATTAGCATCCATCGCCAGCGGATGTCAACACATGTGGTGAAGATGTCAGCCATATAACGCTGTGACTTTTCTTCCATATTGGCAAACTGCACGTTGCACTGTCCATTCTTTTTCACGAAACGGTTGCGGCACTTGCGGCGTGTGTGGATCTTGCCATTCCCAAAGCCGTTCATGCCATGCATGGTAGTGAGGCGGAGGCCCTCTTCCTCTGACGAAACAATGCTGTAGCGGTTGATTCTTCCCACACTCATGCTCCTTGACGTCGTCTCCAGCTGCAGAGTTTTAGCAGTAGGGCAGGCCTGGAGTCCAAGTGCGTGATCAAGGCCCCTCGCAGCTTGATCAGTGGCTAAGCTGCATTTTAGTGAGTCATTTGGGGGGCAGAGTGGAAGCTCAGTGCATGAATCCAGTCCCTGCAGAGAGTGTCGAGGAGAGAATGTGTGAGTAAAATGATGACGTCACTTAAAACACCATACCCATTACCAAAAAATTACCAATCATAGTTTTTAACTTACACAATTACTTAGACACTGATGTACAAAAAGAATTTTTCTGCATTGTTAAACTGGCCACTTATTTGTCTGTGCCTTTCTGTGCAGTGCCTGTTTTGTTTTACAACAAAGAATTTTTTTAATGGATGCACAACTTGGGGCTGAATCTTTTTATAATATCATGGTTTTTGTGTACAAAAGCATGAAATATGGTTTTGTACACAATTTCCCAGGTACATTTATATGGTTGGAAACATTTCAAGGTCTCTCCTACATGTTTGGGCTAGTTAACCTGAAGCAAACAGCAATGAAACCCTAAAGAGCCAAGTTAAACATCTTGTAGGAAGTGTGTTGCTGTAATTCCCAGTCCAGAATCTTCAGTGTTAGAACACATCCAGTTACTGTGGTTACTATCCTCTTTTTCCTGCCCTCTTTAATCATCATGAAGTTAAATCCAATTAATGCTCCCAGAAGAGTCCTCCTTCCTTTTGATGTCAGCCAAACAAGAGCAGGGTTGGCCTCGCACTATCACCACTTGCGTCAAATTACCTTTCCTGTGTTTTTCTTTAAAACTATTAAGAAAGTTAGAAGTGACAGCTAATCAAAGGGACAGTTTAGGATTTTTGAAATCATGCTCTGTTTAAGGCTTGTAATTGGGTAAATCCAGATTAGTTGGGAGCTAGAGACTGAAGCTAGTCCAACAGGGGCCAAGACCAAAGCAGGCTTCTACTGTTTTAATACAACTTTAATCTCAAAATCTTTGAGTTTATGAGAATGTTTTTCTACATTTAAACATTTATCAAAAAACAATTTACATAGAAGCCGAAGATAAATTATACTGGAAATAGAGGTGGAGAAGTAGACAGTGCGCTGCAAATGATCTTTATATGTGAAACATGCTGAGAACAGAACATGTAAATTATTTTCAACTGGAGTAGCTATGTAACACAAAAATAAAGCAGTATAAAAAACAGTAAAAGTAACAGTAAAATTATACATTTCAATCACCATGGCATTTTTACTTTACTTTGACCAGAAAGCTTTACCTGTTCCATTCTCGGCACGTGTTACACACCGGTAGATCACTGGTGGCGCACAGCTTCCAACCTCTATTTCCCTCTAAGAAAATGATATTTTTTCTAATAAATAACCAATTGGAACAAATGGGACAGCAGTTCATAGGTTCATAAAACATTTTTCACACAAAGGTTTTTGAGACTGGAGTTGATTTTAAGATTGTAGAAGACAACCTCCTCATTTGGACTAGCCATTAGCTTTAAGCTGTTAGCTTTAGGACAGAAAGAGAGCTGTCTACTGTAGATAACATCTAGAAGAATAATTTGGATTTCTGAAGCGAGGTTCTATAAAGTTTTTATCAGTAATAGATCCCTTACCTTAAAAGATTTCATGTTACAGTGAGTCTGAAATAGTGAAGCAATCATCAGAGTGGTGGGAGGCTAAAAGCTACACAGAAAGAAGTTTAACCAAGGTCTGTTGTGAGTGCAGATTTTTAATATCCACCAATATGGTTTTGTATCACATGAATATAAAAATTTTCCCTTTGAAAAGTTTTGTATTGCCCAAATCAGCAAGAACAACTAACTGGACTGACTAACTGTGAGCATATGAGCACAATCAAGATTTCTTTACTTTTGAACAAACTGCTTGTAATATGTAGGACATATACCTCCAACAGAATTATTAATTACACTAATATCACAGAACCTGACTTCAGAAAATCAAAACTATCCATATAAGCCACTACCAAGACGTTTATTCTTCAATTCCAGGATATGAGCACATTTCGAGTCTTAGATTGTGTAATCATTTTAGCAATTTTAGCTTTTCATAAATAAGGTTCACATGTTCAGCTTTTTTAGCATGTTTAGGTTATATTTATAACCTTTGAGCAACATGTTGTGCAGTCATCACAGACAAGCTGTGCTCCTCTTTTTGTCATGTTGTGGCCTAAGTTTGCCATTGTCTTTCCTTAACTATAGGTTTATCATCGGTGTACTGAGGTTGTATGTACTGGGACTCCTAAAAGACTTGTGTGTCTGCCAGTGATTCATTGGACATTTAATTCCAGATGCTTCATACAGAGATGCTGACAAAGGACTCTATTTATTTGACCTCATTCTGTAAAATTTGCAGTTATTAATCATACAGAGAGGATGTGCTGAAATTGTGTTCACTTCCATTGGTGCTTCATGAAAGGGTAAAGCAGGTTTTTCACCAGTATCCTGGCCTGTATTGTCTGTAATTAAAGAATTTACAGAAATACTACCAGGAAAAAGCCAATCACTGATTTAAAACTCAATCCAAAAATGTTCAGTTACTTGCAGTCATATACTCATTGTAACTTTTTACATTCTGTCTTGTTAAAACCAAAAAACCTCAATGTACACTTTGGGGAATTTATGTGTAACAGCAACACAAAGTTGTGAATAATTAAAAAAATGTAACATTAAATATGATATTAAAGTGGAATAAAACTCTTACATGGTTTTTGATTATTTTTCTTGTCTGGAAGGTGTGGCATACATTCAGCCATACCTGTAACTCCAGTCTTTTGGGGTTTGTAGTTCAAACTCAGTCAGATTGGAAGGGAAACAACACCGAATATAAATGTTCAAATCATGCCACAGATTTGGAGTTGGGTTTGGGACTGGATTTGGACTGAGCTATTCCAACATATTAAAATGCGGTGATCTAAACTATTCCATTGTAGCTCTGGCTGTATATCTAGCGTTGCTGTCATGCTGGCCCTGTCTCAAGTCTTTTGTATTTTTCTCTTCCAAGACTACTCTGTATTTAGCTCCATCTGTCTTACCCACTCTGTCATCCCCACAGCATGATGCTGCCACCACCACAATTCACAATAGGGACGGTGTGTTTGCAATGATGTGCAGGTGCAGTTTTCTGACGCTTTTTGTTTATAGGCCAAAAAGTTTGATTTTGATCACATCTGATCATAGCACATTTTTCTACATCATTGCTGAGTCCCCTACATCAGAGAATCTCAAACTTTTCGTGGCCAAGGACCCCTTAGCAACGGTAACGTTTTTCCAAGGACCCCTTTTGGATCCCTCATGCTGATAGTTTTTAAACATCCTTTTGTACTATGAAATACACCTAATATTAGAGATAAAGCCAAACTCAATGTAACTGTTGTCATACTTCCTAATTTTAGCCGAATTGGCTTTTACCTTACTTGATGAAGTGGACGGAGTTAAATATTTGTCCATTGTGTTACTTAGCTCAACCCCGACGCAACATCAGCAGTGCCTCCTCAGGCCCGATAACATGCGTTTCACGGACCCCCAACCCGTGGTTCACGGACCCCTGGGGGTCTGGAGACCCCAGTTTGAAGGCCGCTGCCCTACATGGATAGAGGCAAACCACAAAGGCTTTCTTCTTACCAAGAAAAGCACATTTATGCTGGGGTTAAATTGAATACAAATGAACTTGACTTTGTAAAGTGCCATGATAAAGATGACATGTTTCATGAGTTGGCGCTATATAAATAAAATTGAATTGAATTGAACTTGATTTACTATATCATGTAACTTCTTAATGAATTGGTTGCAACAGAATTTGTATAAGGGTATCAAGGTAAAAGGGGAACAAATAGGCACGCCACACTTCTAACATTTCGTTTTGAAAAAAGTTTTCAAATCTTTATCAAGTTTGTTCTACCTAACAGTTATACAATACTTTGTTTTGGCCTATCACATAACTAAGTTGAGATTTGTGTTTGCAATGTGATCAAAGCTGAAAAAGTTCAAATGGTGTGAATACTTTTTGCAAGGCATCGCATGCTCCACAGACTTTAGAGAAAAATGAGTGAGGATGATGTTGGGACATCTCTTATATCACTGCCTCCGTCAGGCAGGAGATAACCTTACCAGTGCTCTGAATTCTGAGCCCTGGGGTCAAGAAGTTCACCCATGGGAGGTGGACTAAAGTCCCCCTGGGTGCAGACAGATCCTATTGTTTAGCTTCTACTGCTCTGTGTCTGCCTGTCTGATTTGGACCCAAAAGACTGAACAGTTCACTCATGTGCGCTCTCAAATCCCGAGTGCCTTGCTGTCTGCCATGCACACTACATCACTCATTTGACGTTCACACTCTTTCAGGTGGAAGCTCTGCTGATCTGGAGCCAGACCCTAAAATTTTATCCCTTAGGGTCAAATGCACACTTTACACAGGAAAATGTACTGTAACTAATGTCACTATTTTTATACTTGCAAATGCTTTTTGACAACATAACACATCCGAACCAACAGCTGTTAGTGCTAAAAATAGAAGTCGTTTTTCTCAATTCCTCACGCTCTTATGTTTTCTATGTAACAGACAGATAACTGCGCTGACTTTGTTACGTAACCGAAACTAATAAAGAACTTCAGCGTCGTCATCGCGTGTTACATTACACATCTCTGTCGCATTAATGCAAGCATGACCTGAGCAGCCCTATAGGTGCATAGCCTCAACATTATACTGCAGCCATACAGTGTCAGGTGTCCAAGTGGTTTGTTAAATGAAAGTAAAAAGTCTTCCTGAGCCCTTGGAGTAATTAGGTAAGTGCTTGAAAATCCTGAACCCTTTTGTGCAGTGCAAACAGATGGCGCCTCTACAATCAATGTTACCCAAAGTAAAGATGTCCATAAAGCCTTCAGATTAGTTTTCAGGAATCGGTGAGTCCCATTTTCTACGGCAGTTTTCAAGCAGTGACCTTTGAAGATTTTTTTTTTAACCTCCATTAAATCAATCTCCACCCTTTTTATGGTGGCAAAATGATCTTGGCTCTCAAACACCTTTGTTTGTTGCAGTTCCAGTTGTTCTAAACGTTTTAATTATTGCTCCGACTGCAGATACGGACAGACAAGGGAATATTTGCTTGTAATTATTTCAAGACTTGTGAAGATTGAAATAAATCTGGCTTTGTTGAATGTCATGTGCTGTTGTCCTTCCCATTTTGAGTAGTGGCTAGGAGAAAGGGACCTTTGTGTCAAAGCATATGTATAAGATAAGATGAGAAATACCTCTATTGTTGCCCACTGGGCAACTTCGGGTATGACAGCAGCAAAAACACATAGATAGAGTTATACACTAGATTTGTAATGAATAACAAGCTAATTTAAAGCTAAGGTATAAAGCAAAAAATAATTAACTTATCAGAAAGGCAAAAAAGAAAATAGAGACTAATGCACTATTATTGATAAAACAACATATTATCAATAATTGTATAACTCTATTCAGGTAAAATATTCAGGTAAAATATTCAGGTAGCTCAAGGAAACAAGAGGTTATGCATTATTAATTTAACCTGGCTAAAACAACATAAAAGAGCAAGGTAATAAGTACAGAAATGATTTCCAAAGTGCTTAAGCACGTGGCAACTTCTTCTCCTGTTTCAAGGAGCAGGAGAAGAAGTCCATAAGCTATGAAATGGTCTTTAAGGATTGTCATGTCCTGGATGACTGATAATCTACAAAAAGGCTTCAATTGCACTGAATTAAATTACACAAATATAATCAGTTTAAAGATTAGTTTGTTTGCTTTTCTTCTTTGTTATTTTAGTGGAAGATCATGCATCTTTAAATGCATGATTTAGTTAAAAAGGATCTTTTTATCTGCCTCTTTATTCTAGTTCAAGTCCATGCATCGACTGGAGGAAGAGAAAGATTCTTTGTGATTTGTAATTTCTGAGAATTTAAAAGAAGAGACTGATACGAAGCAGATAAGCTTGCTGCTGATTAGACTGAATAAGATTATTAATTGGATGTAATGGAACTAATTGGGAGAGATTGGGGAGAACAATGAGGTCTAGTGGGAGAGGGGACTTCATCTCAAGTAAGGCACACAGGAAACCGAGCTGCTGAGGATCTGCGATCCCGGCCCACCCCCCAAGGCCATTGTGAAGGAAGCACTGAGGCTCAGGTGTCACTTTATTTTCCTATAGCTTACCATGTGGAACTCACCTGGTCTCAAGTGACCTAAAAGCATTTCCTTATAATAGGTAACGCACCATCTCAAGACTACAAAGATGTTGTCTAAATAGAAGCTCACTATAAAACTAGCTTTAGATGTAATGCAGTAATCAGTGTTACCATTTCTAATGCTACAACTGCAACATACAAACACGGTGAAATACAACAGATTTAGATGGCGACTGACCCGTAGGCTCCTGTATGTAGGCCAGTTCCTGTGCATATTTCAGGCTGCTCTTCCAAAACACGTTAATATACAGTAGAATAAGAAAACTTTACGGAACATACAAGCACAAATGGAACCTCATCTTACTGTAGTAATAAATGGTTCCACTCGTTGTAGGTAGATTTTTTTTATTACCTGCTGCACCTGTAGCTATTTCACTGGGCAAACACCTGCTTCCCTTTGAGTGATCATTCCCACATGCAAGCTTCTCCCCGGGCTTTGTTGCTCTAGTGGAGCAGTTTGTATTATTATTTGTACAACTTCACAAAGGCTGATTCACCCACATCACACCTTCACTCTGTAATTTTCTAATTTTAAACAAAACTGGTTGGTTAGAGCACACAAGCCACAGTCTGTTACCTAACACATTACAGCCACAATGAGTCTTAGAAAACAATGAACTGAAATATTTTTGTTTGTATTTTGTCGTCATGAGTAGGTGAATGAAACCAAGAAGACTTTACTTGTAAATCTATATATTACATAATCTTCATCCAGTCTTTTTTTTATTGGTACCTGCACATCATTGCAGGTTGTTTTAAACAACACATTTATCCATTAACACGTGCACACGTCTGCTTTCTATTCTCACATTATTGTGTTTAATTGGCTCGTTATTGAGACAGAATATGGAACGTCTGTAGATGTACGATGACAAAGATCATCATGTCCTTATGTGCTTTTGTCACATGCAGACAGTGTTTTTTCACTCTGACAAGATTGATAAATCTGCTAAATTCCCTTGTGCCAAAAAATGTTTTTAAACCAATTACATTTTTTTTGCCTCTCTCCAAAACCCAATTGGCAATTTGCATCATAATTTTAATAGCAAAATAGTAAAATGGCATATTACGTCATATATGTTAAATCTACTTCTAATACGACTACTAAAACTACTAATAACAATGATAATGATAATAATCATCATCTATGTAGATTATGTGTTCATTAATGTTAGCCATCATGTTTTATATATTTTGCAAAGTGATATTAATATTTTGATATCTGGTGAATGGCAAGTTTATTATAACCAAATAAATGTAAAAAATTAAATAACTGTATGTTTTTATGTGACTCAGCATATTAATAATTTAATTCATTAATGAATTTGATTATTTATTAATACATCACAATATTGAAAAATAAAACTACTACTACTATATATTGACTGAACCTCAGTTTACATAGCCTGTTACGGTAAAAATTTTTATTTGTACTAAATACAATGGTGGCTTGTTAAAACAAAAATGCAAAAAAATTGATCTATTGAGTTGTTAGGTCTTCTGCACATGGGGTTTGAAATTAAACATATCTGATTTCTGGAATTTCTTCCGTTTTAATTCCTGTTTTCCTTTTCCTCGGGTCTTTTTAGATATTTTTATCCTACTGACAGGCTAAATGCTTGAAATAAATAGATCTAGTTTAATTTGCTGCTTTATTTAAACTGATGTTACTGAATTGTTTGAGAACAGATGTTCAGAAAATGTTGAATGAAATTTTACTATTTACTGTGAGACTGACTTTCTGTGGAACGACTGTGGATGTGTTCCCCTTGGAAAGCTTGACAGTAGCTGTCTTTACACAAGTCCAAACAGTGACATCTGACAAATATTGATGTGACAGTCAGGCTGGAAGTAAGAGGTAAAGTTCTGTGTCCTCTTCTTACCTTTTCCCCACCTGTTCCCGACTTGGCTCCAGAATTGCAGGGTAGTATCTTCTCTCCCAGTGTTCCCACTAACCAAATTGAGGCATACTGTGCATCTGTCACCGAAGCTACACCTTGACTTTACTCAAAAACCGAGGAGCGCCACTCTGTCATCTTCAGCACACGGCTTGAACCACCTTTGGGCTTCTTCATCCTTTTCTTAATTCTAGTCAGCGCAGACGATTTGCAGTTGTGATCCTGACGAATCACACCAGAACCTGGGGGCCCTGCTGCGACCACACACTGTCTGACTTGCAAAGCGGGTGCAAGCTTTTAAAGAGAGCTATCCAAACGACAATTCAGGTTCTTGTATCTCCATCCTTGAGGCAGTCGTTTCAGCTGGTCTTCTTACTTTCAGTCCTTTGCTCTATCCTTTTTAAGTCCTAGAACCAGTAAATGTCCCCAAACTGCTCCCTCTATCATTCTTTTGCAATCTGATCTAGTTGGATTGCTGTTCCCGTTCCCCTCTCTCTCTCTCTCTCTTCCTGCTTCGTGTGGTATCACAGCCGCCCTCCTCTTTCTCTCCCTCCCTCTCTTTTCTCCTCCCCTCCTCTATTTTCCTCCCTATCTTGGTGTCTCACCCTCCCTCCTACATCATGGCACTACCAGTTGACAGCAACTTGATGCACAGACTCATCATTCAGAAAACACAAGCAGACCATCAGAGCACCATCATGTTTAGTGAAAAGTAGGTGAAGCATCATTGTGAAGAATAGAAGCTTATTATGTCGATGCCACGCACAAAAAGGACAATTGAGTCATTGTTTTCACTGGTGCATGTTGTGAGCTTACAGTGCCTTGCAAAAGTCTTCACACCCAAACTTCAGTATATTCTAAATAGATTTTATGTTAAAGATCAACATACTGTGGTGCAGGATTGTGAAAATGTTATTTTAATAAATGCAAAACTGAAAAGTGTTTTGTGTATTTGTATTCAGTTCTCCTTTACTCTTGTACCCCTAAATAAAATCCAATGCAACAACTGTCTCCATAAATCACCTATTTAGCAAGTAGGATATTTATTAGTACAATTGCACATGGTTTTTAAAATTCACGGTTTCTACAAATAAAGTGACTTCCAGAGGAAACCGTTGGAGTGGATTTTATTTATGAACTTGCTAGAGGATGTTAACGAGCTACATAACTGACTGGTCCATAACACGTTGTAAGGAGGATTCAGAGTTTGGACTGTTTTAACATTATCTAATGCCACAAAAGCCCTAAAAACTGCTTAGGTTTGTGTGTTTTCAAACAAAATAGATATGTGGTAAAAATCTCATTGGGGAATAATTGGGCAGTAAAAGCTTTATCAGTCTACATGTTTTAAATGTTGAACTTGAGATGATATGATGCAGCCAAGACTCAAAAATGGAAATACTTTTTTAAAACAAAGCCCCTACTTCAACAGACAAAGCCACAGTGAAAAATGATAATAATGCTTCTCAAGACAGACTTCAGAGTGGTAAGAAATATTGCGGCCTTTCATCTCAGAACCCCCAGACAATATTCTATAGACTTTATCGAGAAAGTACTTTAGTCCAAGTCTATTTTGTGTTCCATAGCTTTTTATTCACTTTTTTCACTTTGCTCCTTCTTGTGAATTGTTCGGATTTGGGGTCATTGCTGCATTTCGTTGGTACGTGGAAGGAACAATAGGATGAAAACAGCTAGAATGCATGTGACGTTTGAAAAAGCTACCACCCCTGATGGTGGTCGGACGCCTCTGGGCCCTGTCCGGTCCTTCAACCCCAGAGAAGTGATCACACATTGAATTGCTTCTTTGTTATGAAACAACTCTTGAAACAGAAACTATACTTTAACACGTTTAATCTAAATACACCAGAGAAATTGTACAGATTAGTACTGAGGCTCTCATGGGAAAAAGTGATAAGTAAGAGTGAGCCCAGAATGCTGGTCACATGAGTCTTTATAGAAACTAAGTACTGTCCGCAAGCGTGTGCACTCCTCCCGCTCAGTAGAAACTGGTCACCTCTCAGGTATTATCTGCCCGACTGTGGTATGGCAGTCCAGGTTTATCCAAGTGTATATGGTGCCCCAAGATAATTGACCATTTCCTTTATCAGTCCCATTGTCCATATCTATGTATGCTACATCTGTGACATCCACAAGGCCTGTGAATTATGTTATTTTTCCCAATAACTGCTTTCAACAGCTCCAACAAGTTGTAGCTTCCAGTAATATCTATCACACAGAAGTGGGTAGTAACTAGTTACATTTATGCAGTTACATTTACTTGAGTAACTTTTTGAACAAAATGTACTTTTAGGAGTAGTTTTACTGCACTGTACTTTTTACTTTTACTTGAGTCATATTATTACTCAAGCATATCTACTCTTACTTGAGTAAAATTTCTGATTACTTTACCTACTGCGAGTACTTTCATGAATAAAGAACAGACTTGTTTAAACCAAAAATGTCCCAGAGAGACAAAAACCTAGGGTTTATGTCAAAGTGAGACTTCTTATTTGTACACAAGCTTTGTTATTTTAATGTTATTTTCTATCTGCTCTGCCCATTGAGGCATTTGGAGGTCAAATGAACGCACAGTGAACAGTATATATTGTCATTGGAAGTACTTTGCACTGTTAGAACATACTGTATATACATTAACTGCGATAAGTATTGCTTTCAAGTTTAATATTGAAACAATGATTTAGAAAAGTTTCTTTTCTTTTTTATTTTGCATTTATGTTATTCTTTGTATATTTTTAATTTTCTTCTTTAAATCAGCGGCATTTCAAAATGATTACATAATTTTTGAATATTAAACCATCAGCTGTTATGATCAGGTACTCAGTTTTGAGTAGCCTTCTTACTGAATACATTTTTACTCTTACTTGAGTAATATCTTGGCTGACTACTTTTTGGTTTTACTTGAGTAAAAATATGTTGAAGTAGTGCTACTCTTACTTGAGTACAATTTTTGGCTACTCTACCTACCTCTGCTAACACATTAATAAATCCAAGATGGGAAGTTAAAGGTTTCCCATTGATAATAACATTAAAATCCAATATGGCTGCCTTGCCCAAAACAAGGGGAGATAGTTACAGACAGAAACAATTTGTTTTCCCTTTTGTCATGTTATATCTCTTTAAATCAGACACAAAAATGGTACTATAAATCCTTTGCTAATGACCATATAGACCATGCAGTTTTTGAAGGCTTAAAATACAAATTAATTATGTTATTGGTTTTAGAAGTTATTTATTTATTGAGCAACAGATTTTTTTTTACAGTTTGACAAATAGCCGACAAAATAGTTTCAATAATGCCCAAAAGGAGTAGACAGAAGCAAGAAGTTGGCAAAGTTAATTAGTGACTGAGCAAAACAACTGGCCAATTCCAACTAGAACACAGAAGATGTTCACTTTCCAGCTGGGAAATAACCCTACAAATACAGCCAGATGGCCATTCTAATGGCTTAGAATGGTCCAGTTAAAGATCAAACTTCTTGTTGAGAATCTGTGACAAGACTTGCAATTTCTTGGTTAGAAATTTCAGAATCTAGAAATGCAATATTGGTAGACATAACCCAGCAGATGCAGCTGTAATAATAGCAAAACATTAAAGGGGACACAACATGCTTTTCAGTTGTTCATTTTTACATTCAAATCATTCAGCTGTGGTCTATATAAAGTGGATATGCAATGCTTTGGCCTGAATTCTTTGTTAATTTACCCCAAAGTCCCCCTTTTTACCCCTGTTCTGAGCTGTGTCTGAGAGCAGCTCAGTTTTGTACTTTCTTTTTAAATCTAAATGAGGCACTCCCCCGCCCTGATCGCAGAGCGTTCTACTCAATCCAGTTCTGCCATTTTTGTGGCATGCTGGGGGACGGTGTAATGAACAACAGATGACTTATCTACTTCTAGCTCTGGCATCCTTCAAGCTGGACTACAAAATCACTCTGAGAAAAAAAATGGTGGATTTGTAGAATTATTAAGCTGCACCTCCATTACATTGATTAGCAGTTCTGCAGCAAATACTGTCACATTATTGTTCAAAAGATTCAATAGAAAACAGAAAGCCGAATTGCTTGAAAAATATGACCCAAAAAGAACATAAAGATGTCTACACAGCTCCTGGACAGACTACGTGCGAATTTTCTGCATTCCTAAAGAATCCAAGTGCACAACAAAATTGATTTTGCAAGATATTTTTTCCCTTTAAAGGAATGAATCATTGAGAATAAATACCAATGAATGCCACTCTTTTCAGATTGTTACTGTAAACGATCTTTGAAAGCAATGTACATTTTTTCACTACTATGCAATATTTGGCATTGCTCTGTCACTCAAAATCCCAACAACATACATTGAGGTTTGTGGCTGTAACATGGTCCCACATGGGGAAAAAAAATCTAAGGGTATGACACTGTACATAAAGCTTTAGTGTTCTAGTTGTATTCTTTGGATTAAGTACAGGAAAGAAAGTTGATCTCCTGAATTAATATTTGGAAATTTGTTTCCCTAAAGCTTATTTTATTTATCGCATTATCCGTGTCCTAATGAAAAATAGATCTCCTGTTTATAAGAAATAACATTATGTTAAGCAAGTTTTAAATAAAATGTTTTAGGTTGTGTGTCTGCACTCGAGTTTACAGTATGTTCTACATCCACTTAACACATCATTAACCCTCATACAAAGTTAATGAAGGTTAGTCTGTCACATCAGAGCAAAAAATGGCTGTGTCTTTGTCGTGGAAGGTGAGATCATTAACTGTTGCACAGCTGCAGCATGGCCGGGTTGAGTCTTCTTGTGTCTCTTTGACCTGTGATAGCTCGTTACTCTAATGGCAGACTGTGTGGGCTCAGAGCACCATGCTGCTGCATCTCATTGCAGATTGATGTCTTTCACACTTGTCAACATCAACTAATCCACCAAATTTGACCTTATGATGTGTACGCATGTGCACGTTAATCTGACAGTGTGACAGTCCCTCCATGCCAGGGCTCCTGTGTTTGACGAAATGGAGCTATTAGTGTGCTGCCAATCACTGTTAGTTAGCTCTGTTTTGCATAGTTTTACTTTAAGGATAACAAATAACTCCTCAGAAGGAGGTGTGTTCACAACATAAGCAAGCCTTGATGTGACATTGAGACGGCAACATCCTTTGTTGTCCCTGGGTTTTGCTGTTGGTTGTGTTTTTTGGAGAACAGGCTGTGGCTCTTTCTCAGTCCCCAGCACTGTCGAGTACTTCCCTGCTTCCCTTGACAGACTAAGTGTGACATTATCCTCAGAGCTTAGAGCCCGCTTCTCTTTTCTCACATCCTTTCAGTGATCTAGTCATCAGTCAAATGCAGAAAGAGATGACAATTAGTAAGGGAGGGGGCTGGAAGAGTGAGAAGTTTCTAAATACAGCCATACTGGCTCAGCCCCAGCTTTATCACTAATGATTCATCAGTGCAGAAACCCTCTCGCCTTTTTTTCTATTTCTCTTTCTGTGCTCCTTTTCTTTTTCTTGTCCAGGCTCTGATTTCAGAGTTGTGAGAGTGATTTGCAATAGCTTGTGTGCGATCATCATCGGACCATTGTGTTTGGCTGAGGGACGTCAACTAATGGAGCTCAAAGCGTCCTTTTCAGGCGTCTCTTGGTCTGTGTCAGCAACAGGTACCATACTGGCTCCCGCATAATGCAAGACTTCAGTGCAGCGAGCTTTGGCTGCTTTGAGTGGATCACAAGGTTCACACTTTGCATTCAGAGTGTAAACCCTGTTGTGTAACAGCAACATAATCACAGGTGGCTGCTCAGATATCCTTTGCATGTCTGTGTCTAAATGAGAGGGCTTTGCCTCCCAGGGACACTGTTAAGTGGGATTCACTGCTGCTTCCATGGCTACAGTTATAACAGATTTTCACTATTTTCAGACCAATAAGAGCTGGCAGAGATATGGGAAAGGAGGAGACAGAAGAAAAAGGCTGCACTTGTACACTCTAATTATCACTGTCTAATAAACTTTTTTTCCCTCTCCAGTCAGGGTACTGTTTATTTTGACACTTGTTGAATTGAAATACTTCTTCTGTTACTTTTTTCAATTCAATTCAATTTTATTTATATAGCGGTAATTCACCACAGATGTCATATCAGGGCACTTTATAAAGTCAATTTAATCAAATCAAAGGAAACCCAGCAGATTGCATTGACCAGTGATGCTCAGCATTGACCATCACTGGTCAATGCTGAGCATCACTGGTCAGATCAGGCAGGGAAGCAACACTAAATTTAGTGACCTCTGATTGATGTAACTGGGTGTCATTACTACCAGCATGAATAACAGTTTTATGGTATTTACGCTTATCCTTAGCCAGCAGTTTCAGGTAGGACTTAATGTCGCCCATTCTATCCCCTGCCATACATTTGACTATGGTCCCTGGTGCCTTGCTTCTAAAGCTAAAAAAATGCAGCATTTATTACGTGTACTGTAATCACTACAGACCGAACATCAGACAAAGACAGCAGGAGAGATGGGGAGACTTAGCCAAAAACAGAGAGGCAAGTAAGAAAGCCATAACGGGGGTAAAGCTAGGCAAGGCTAGCGACCTCTTACTGAGCCAAGAAAAAAAATTGTGTGAAACATGAAATTCCCAGACATGAAGTGCAGCAATAGAAAATGTGTTTTAAACGTGCTTCTATATTAGAAACAGAGATATGTAACAGCAAAGAGCATTAGGATTTAATTCAGAGTCTGGAACACTAAACCACAATCCACACAACATAGCAACAGAACACAGGAAGTGACACAATATCCCTTATCCAATGGCAGGTTTCCAAGCCTACTTTTTTTGTATCATTTAATGCACTTTGACTTTGTGTTAATCCAATTACAAAAACAAGTGCTTACATTTTACATAAAGATACAAAGATCTTTCTGAAAAACAATAATAGGAATCACAGTAGACATCATGTTAAACTGAATAAGAAGACGATTCTGCATTTGTGTGGGGACTATACTCCTGCCAGTTGTGCGCAGCAAGGTGTAATTTGCATTAATCAGAAGGGTCCTAAGAATAAACTTTTCATAATCTCTCTGCTGATAGTGACTGTGGCATTTCATTTTTTACAAAGGAACTCGCCTAGGGGAGACACTGCATGGGAGCTCTGTTGACTTATTGCTGCTGACAGCTCAATCTCTCTCCATCATAATCAAGAACTATCAAATAAAGGGTTTTGCCAAACAAAGGAGATTATACGCTATTACTAATTTATGTAAGTGTATTTATATGGAGCTTTGAAATAGTATATGCCCCCGAACAAATGTATTCAGTTTTTCCTCTTCTTGTCAATGTTGGGTGTGACGGCATACAAAAATCCCAGGTTTTAGGGCAGTATAACACCTGTTTTTACTTTGGTCTGAATCAGTTGATGAGTTTGTTAACTGTTGACTTGCAGTGGTTCAGTTTTCTTTTCACCAAAAACCATGCAAGAACATCCAGCCTGTCAAATGTGTCTCGGTGCAAGGACCAAATGCAAATACAGGAAGCAGATGTGATGTTCCAAGCTAGTTGAAAACATAGAAAATATTTCAGATAAAATGATCTGAAATGGTATATCGAACGGATTTTGAGAAGACGTTTTGAAATTTGCATTGGGCTGTATGCTTTAAGAATGAGAAGCTGAGCCTTTGGTTGTGTACCCTACCACATCCCACAATGCAACGCAAACCTGGCTACAGGAAGGAGTGGTATTTTGACCACCTCGTCCATACATTCTTGATACGGTTTTTTGGTCTGCACCTTAGTGCGATTGCTGTGTTCACATCTACACAAATCTGATTCATTTCTAAACGGACTAAGCACTTCAGCAACTCAGCGATAAAAAAAGAAGTAGAATTATATATATATATATATATATATATATATATATATATATATATATATATATATATATATAAGAAAAACTCTCATAAGTATATGGGCTTACTGGTGCCACCGTTATCCATTCTGACGTTAGCTGATATTTTCTCCAGAGCATTCTACTGGTTTGAAACAGAAAAAATCATATTCACTTCTTTATACTTAAGATAAAACATTTTCTGAGTTAGATTTGCTGTTTGATTTATTTTTCTTTCCCCTCTGATCTTTCATCTGAGCAACCAATTGTGTAGAGGATCTCCAGAGCAATGGATTCCCATCCTTCTTTTACCCAAGCTTGTCATCAAGAACCCCAATTACATAATCTACTGAAGTGCCTATTTGATCGAACCTCATTCCGTTTCAGCAGGGATTAGGAATGTGATATTACTGTACTCCCACTGGCTGAAACAGTTGTGAAAAGGCCTTCTTGTTTTTATGTCCAGCTGGTGGTTTTTTACTGTGGCAAGAAACCAGTGAATCGTAGTACCCTCTCGCACCAGAAAAATAATTTGAACCTGGACAATTGGAAATAGACAAGTTTAAAAGGGAAAAAAGAGGGACCAGCGGGACTGGCGTGAGTTGAGGCGTTTCGCAGACTGAAGATATGACAGATTCTAGTGATCAGTCCAAACCCAAACTAGGTGTTCCTCTCATTCCAGCCAGTGTCTCCACCTTCTAACGCAAGTTTTATGGCCAGCAGTTCTGTCACCCACGTCATAATTGCACTCTACCAGGGTCAGCCTTTTGCGAAAGAAGGCACACGGGTGCAGTTTTTCATCCTGTTTGCTATAGGACCACTCTGACCACTGTGTCAGAGGCATCCACCTCCATGGTGAATTGACTCAGAGGACCATGCTGTACCAGGATGAGTGCTTGGGAAAAGCTTGTCTTCAACTTCTGAAATGCTTGGTTTGTTTCCAAGGTCCAGGTGAAGGCTCTCTTGGAGGAGGTCAGAGCAGTGTGAGGTGCTACTATTTCACTGTAATTTCTGATGAACCGTCTGAAAAAAAAAAATTGTTACAGGGAATCTTTGTAACTGTTTGCGAGAGTCTGGAATGGGCCAATCTAGCACCACTTTAATTTTCTCCTGATCTGCTCAAGCCTGATGGAACTCACATTTCTCGGCTTTAACACAGAGTGGGATTTCCAGGCTTTGGATAACAAGGCATACATATTTGTAATGATCGAAGAGGGTCTTGGAGAATATGAGAATGTCATCTAAACAGACAAAGACAAAAAAGTTAAGCAAGTATTGCAGGACATCATTCACCAGTGCATGAAATACGCCTGGAGCATTAGTGAGACCAAAAGGTATGACCAAATATTCAAAATGACCGAGATAAGTCTTGAGAGCTGTCTTGAAATAATCTCCTTTTCGGATGTGGACTAGACGGTAGGCGTTGCGGAAGTCTAGCTTAGTAAAGATGGCGGCACCATGAACAGGTTCAATTAGCGATGAAAGGAGTGGAAGAGGGTATTTATTCTGTATTGTGATTTGGTTTAATGTCTGGGTCGAATGGGACAGTTTGCTTGTTCACCACAATACATACACACGTTAGCCTGGATCCTGTGTTGATGTTCCTCGAGAGTTAACCTAGTGTGCTCCCATCTGCATGGGGTCTGGTTCAGCTGAATCAGTTCTGGGAGGAGTAACCATGTGAGTGGAGAAAGCTTAGGTTCGACAGCTTTGAGAATCAGAAATTTTATTATGCCTGGAACTGCTCTGTCAAATTTACCTTCCTTCTCTCATACAGTTATCCAGTGGAGTAGCCAAGATTATTAACTCTTCCAGAGTGCATTTCTGAGGGCCAATTCATCCTTACGGGATTCATTTATAGCAGAAAAGAATTCACTCTTAAGTGCATTGGAGTTCCAACCTCAAGACTCCCCCAGAGTGCGGAAATCAATAGCAAAGTCTGCCACCTGCTGATTGTATTGTTCCTCTATTCTCGGTATTCAAGGACACAACGATCAGGATGCAACTAGATAACGTTTTATTATATTTCTTCACTTGTTCTACATTTTCACATCAACTCTTCAGAGTGCCACCAAGTGGTCATATCATGCCATTACATCTCCCCCTTTTAGATGAACGTTTAACTGTTTTGGCAGAACTTCAAATCATTGTAATATATTCATCAGTTAATGTAAACTGAGAGGCTAACAGAAGACATTCCATTTCACTGTGGCTATTACTTAAAACTTTAGTTTTCAATAACCAGAACATGTCTTTTCTAATAAACATTTCAACTTTCAAACAGGAAAATAGTGACTTTTTTTCTTCTTTTTAACATGTCTTATTGTTTTTCTTTCTTGTCCACCGTGGTGTGCATGTGTGTATACTGTTCAAAGGTCCAGTCTCTCAGGAGCCCTGGACAGTCTCCCTGACCTAGTCATTGTCACATCACCTGATGTTGGAGGTACTGGTACCTCTCTGAGGTGCGAACGGTTGCGCCGCATCCGTCCTCCTTCCGGGGTTTCCACCTCGTATGAGCGCGGTGTAGGTGCAGGCCCCACAACTGTCCCTCTGGTGCGTGTGGGTCTGATCCACACCTGCTGTCCGGGCTGAAGAGGTGGCAGGGTTTGAGTACGGTGTCTCCGGTTGAACGTTTGTTGCTGCTGCAGTTTCAAGGCAGTGTCCTTTTCTCTGAATGTCTTGAGATCAGGCCACTTTGGTTGTAACTGCTCCGGTGACACAGGGACTGGTGTTCTGATTCTCCTTCCCATCAGTAGTTGTGCTGGGGAGCTCCCATGTGCCAATGGGGTGGCCCTGTAGGCCAACAGAGCCTTATGGAAATCTTCCTCTTTCTCCAAAAGGGATTCCACGGTTCTGACGGCCCGTTCAGCCTCCCCATTGCTCTGGGGATAACGGGGGCTGCTTGTCACGTGCATGAAGTCATACTCTTGAGCAAACAGAGCGAATTCGTGACTGGAAAATTGTGGACCATTGTCCGTGACAAACACTTCTGGGCATCCATACCTAGCAAACACAGCTTTAATTCTTGCAATAGTCTGTTTTGCAGATGTGCTGTTGGGTAGGTTGCAAACTTCGATAAAACGAGAAAAGTAGTCTATCATGACTAAATAGTTCCCATTCTGCCATTGGAAAAGATCTGCCGCGACTCTCTGCCATGGTCTGTTTGGGAGGTCGGTAGTGAGCAGAGGCTCGACTGCTGTGTGAGCTTCCCGTGCGCAAATCTCACATCTCTCAACCATCTGCTTCACAGCAGACGTAATGCCTGGCCACCAGACTGATTCTCTAGCTCTAGCTAGGCATTTGTTGATACCTTGATGTCCCTGGTGAAGTCTCTGCAAGATATCAGGTCTCATGCTTTCAGGTATTATGAGTCTCTCACCTTTCATGAGTAATCCTCCATCATGCAGAACTGACCTGTCCGGCCAGTAGGGCAGCAGCAGCTCGTGTACATCTCGTCTGTGTTCGGGCCAGCCATTTGCAATGTATTGACTGAGACGTTTGCATGTGTTGTCTGAGGTTTGTGCCCTCTTAATCTGTTCCAGCTTTGTCGGTGTGGCTGGGAGGCTTTCTACTACACTGTCCAGGTAAGCTTTACATTCCTTTTCCAGGTCTTGCTCTGCCTCCGTAGCTGTGGCTGGAAGAGGCGCTCTCGACAGGGCATCAGCTGTTATCAAGTTTTTGCCTGGGACATGGATTATGTTGAAATTAAATCTGAGCAATCTAAGTCTGAATCTGATAATCCTTGGAGGGAGGTCGTCCAGTGCTCTGGACTTCAGAAGGGTTATAAGTGGCTTGTGATCAGTCCTTATAGTAAAATCCAGCCCACTCAAGTATCCTTGCAGGCGCTCACATGCCCAGGTCACAGCTAAAGCCTCTTTTTCTATTTGGGCGTATCGCGATTCGGCCTTGGTCAGACTTCTAGAAATGAAAACTACAGGTCTCCATTCACCGTCTGGCTGTTTTTGTGTCAACACACCTCCTATTCCATAGGAAGAAGCATCGGCTGATACCATGGTTTCGTGACTTGGGCTGTATTGGGCTAACACAGTCTCTGACCCTAGTTCCTTCTTCGTCTCCAGGAACGCTCTCTGTTGGGGTGCCTGCCATGTCCAGCTGTTCTCTGACTTTAACAGGTCACGGATGGGCTTTGTCAGGTCAGGCAGACGTGGTGAAAATTTGCCCACATAATTCACCATGCCCATGAAACGGCGAACGTCCCCCACATCCTTCGGCTCAGGCATGTCAAGGATCGCTTTTATTTTATCTGGGTCTGCTCTGATGCCTGTTGAGTTTATGACGTGGCCCAGGAATCGAATCTCACCCATAGCAAACTGGCATTTCTCGTTCAGAGTGAGTCCAGCTTCTCTGAATTTCTGTAGCACTTTGTGCAGCCGTTCGTCATGCTCTGCCCGATCCTTTCCCGTGACAAGGATATCATCAGCATGGCACAGGGCTCCGTCAACACCATCAATCAGCTGAGAAATCCTCTTCTGAAAATGTTCTGGAGCCGAAGATATTCCAAAAGGGAGTCTCTTAAAGTAGTAGCGTCCCTCTGGTGTGATGAACGTGGTCAACAGCATTGAATCTTTATGAAGTGGTACCTGCCAGAAGCCTGATGTCGCATCGAGCTTCGTGAAGATCCTGGCTCCTTCTAGCTTGGCTAGTGTCTCATCCACTGCCGGTAAGATGAGCCTCTCTCTGATAACATTCTCATTCAGATGTGTTAAATCTACGCAAATGCGTATTTTCCCTGATGTTTTCACAATAGGGACCATGCCTGCGCACCATTCAGTTGGTTCTTCCACGCGGCCTATGACCCCCATCTTCTCCATCCGGTCCAATTCCTCTTTTACTTTGCTGCGGAGAGGATTGGCTACACGACGTGGAGCAGAGAGAACGTAGGGTGTTGCATCGTCTTTCAGCTTAATTTTGTACTCTCCTTTAAGTTTACCTAGCCCTGTGAAGACATCTGGGTAGGTTGAGCGAAAGTGTGCCTCTGCATCGTTTATGCTATGGAGCTGTGGAATCATCTGCAGTCTGCGAATGGCAGAGAGGCCCAGTAAGGGTGTGCTCAGGTCCTTCACAATGAACACCTCCTCCTCAATCTTTCTGTCGCCTCTCTGAATGACAGCATGCACTTGCCCTTTAACATCCAGAGGTTGATTGGCGGGTCCTAGCAGTGGTCTTTGTGGCGCTGTGTGGTTGCCATATCGATCCTGTACATATTCTGTCTCTGGGATAGCCGTCACGGACGCGCCAGTATCCACCTTAAAACGCAACGGACTGCCGTTTATGGTGAGTATTTCTGTCCATGTCGACAAATGTGGATGGTCAATAGTTCCTAGATAAGCCCCAGCTGCGTCCTCTTCAATGGATTCCAGCTTTTGAGCTGATCTGCACACATTCGCAAAGTGTCCCCTTTTATGGCATTTTCTGCACTCAACATCTTTAGCTGGGCACTCAGTCCATGAATGTTTTGGGGTTTTGCCACACTTTCCACATTGTTTGGATGTTGTCGTGGTAGTATGAGGCTGAGAATGGTTTGCACGTTGCCAAGATTTATTTTTATGAGCCTGTCTCTTATGTTTATGAGAAACTGCATCCATTTGCCCTGGTGACTCAGCTGACCGCAGAACAGCTTGTTGCTTTTTCACTACCTCGTGCTGCCTCACTTGAACAATGGCTGTGTGTAAATCCAACGCTGGATTAAGTTGCAATTTTTCAGATAATTTGGCGTCACGTATGCCGACAACAATCCTATCTCTGATCATCTCCTCGCGTAAGAGGCCATATTTGCAGTGTTCAGCTAGCTTATGCACAGCGGTGATAAAATTCTCTGCGGATTCGCCGACTTCCTGACATCTCTTATTAAACTTGGCTCGTTCATAAATAACATTATGCACTCCGATAAAATGTCCATCAAAAGCCTCTTTTACCTCTTTGTAGTCCTTTTGTTGGTCTTCTGTTAGTTGCAATGAACTCAGGATATCGTCAGCCTTATCCCCCATTGTGTAAATGAGAGAGTTCACCTGGTACGCGCTGTCTTTTTCTGTCAAACCAGAAGCCATTCTGAAGCGTTCGAATCTTTTTATCCATGCTGGCCACGAGCTTGCCTCAAAGTCGAACGGTCCCGGTGGTGTAATGGTAAATACGTTGTCCATGCTTCGTGCTTTTAGCTAGTCGCTAGCTTGTTCTTAGCTTTCGCCGACTCACTGCTTTTCTTGCACCGCAGGTGATCCGTTTTTCACTTTCCACCATATAACTTCTCCAACACGTTATCTGTGCCTCTAGACTCCTTCTGTCGTGAGTTATGATCTTCTGACACCATGTATTGTTCCTCTATTCTCGGTATTCAAGGACACAACGATCAGGATGCAACTAGATAACGTTTTATTATATTTCTTCACTTGTTCTACATTTTCACATCAACTCTTCAGAGTGCCACCAAGTGGTCATATCATGCCATTACACTGATGACCTTGTATTAGGTTGGAAATACCATTAAATAGTTCAACTTCTTCAGATTCTTGACCAGAATAGGTGGTTTGAAGCTCAGTAATAAATTTGTCAAGGCAATTAAAGTGAGGAACTCTGTTAAATCTCACTTGGGCCCACTTTAGTGCTCTTCCTAAAAAAAAACTGATCATGTAGGCTATTTTGTAATCATCATTGGAGAAGGAGACTGTTGAGTTGCTAAAAAATCATTATGCTACCAACTATGCAACCCAAGTTTGGCTTTCAGGTGTTCTTTTTCTAAAACATTTTAGTACAAAAAAAAAAGATTAGAAAAGCAAAAAAGAAGATATCAGTAAGGGAACAAATAATTTTTCATCGCAAGGAGTAGATGTAGAAGAGCTCTTTCAGAACACCTTCAAGAATAACTCCAGAGCTCAGCTGTGGGTGGAAATGAATTGGCATATCATTTGAATGTGGATTTAGCTGCTGAGTCATAATCCATACCATGATGAATCTATGAATGTTTGAAATGTACTGTTTTCAGGAACACACAAAACGGTTTTATAAACGATTAATAATTGTTAAAGTGAGAACTTGATTCATAAATGATTTATAGTTGACACGTATGTTAAGATGCCATTCAGTGATTAGTAATCTACTGTATGTCACTCACCTTGCTTTATCATTTATTAGTGGATGCTAAGGCTAACGTATGATAAATGTAAGTATCCATCCATCCAAGCAACCATCCATCCATCCATCATATTTTAAGATCTTCTTATAGTTTTTTACATGATAGCTTCTTGAGCCTAAAGACTTGTCTATGTATGTCCTACTTTATTTTAGAAGATGGAACAGGTTTTTATGGACCTTAAATGATCCCTCCTTTTTCTACTGTGGTGGTAGAGGACACTGGCATATGTGTATGTCACCTTGCTAAATTGTTCATGCTCCTTAAACATTTTGAATTTTCTCACGTTGTCAACACAGAATTTTCTTTAACAGACCAACACAAAGTATTGCATAATTGTGAGGTGGGAAGGATATGAGACAGGACTTTCTAAATGTTTTAATTTTCCTTTGTAGAACCACCTTATCTATTTTGGGTTGTCTCAATCACATCATGACGTTGAGTTTTAGTTGCTCAATCCCAATTAGTTTTGATTCGGACTGGGCCATTGTAACACATGATTATATTTTCATTTAAACTAACTGCTCTGGCTTTATATTTATAGCTGTCTTGCTGGAAAAATTAACCCCCTCTGCTGTCTCATGTCTTTTGCAGCCTCTAAAAGGTTTTCTTCCTGGATTGTTTTGGATTTAGCACAGGTCATCTTTTCATCGACGTGCAGTGTAAGTATTTTTTGCCTCACCAAGCAGTTAGCATGTAGACCAAAAATTTCCAAGTCTGGTTTCATCTCAGCAGAGGATGTTTGCCCAACATCTTAATGCCCATTTACATGGACGGCCATGTTTTGGTCAGTTTAGTGAGATGATCTTTCCATTTTGGGGTGATGGCTTATAGAATCCTTTGTAAGTTTTTCAAAACTTTGTATTTTATTAATGTTCTCTCTAACAAACCTCTGAGAACCTCAGCTTTAGTTGTACTGAAAGGAAATGTTCAGAACTTTGTTTGTAAAATGTTTCTTGAAAAACCTTGTATCATTTTCCTTTGGCATTATTCACAACTTTGCACTGCTCCATCAGATAAAATTCCAACCAGGTAGCCTGATGTTTGTGGTTTTACCCTGACAAGATGTGAAATGAAATGAATTTTGGATGGCACTGTATGGGACACTAACATGGGGCCTGTTTGATAAGTAACACCATGGTTTTACTGTAAGGTATCTTTAAAGCTGAAATGACAAGCGGTCTCAGTGTCTCACTAGCCTGAGTCTGAAACCCTTAACTTTCATAAGAGTTTCATCAGGTGTGGTGTAACAAAACACTGAGGTTGTCAGATGACTGTATCAATGTATTTGTCCACACCTCTGCAGCGTGCAGAAAAAAACTCCTGTCTGCCTTTCACTGAGCACCAAAGAATGAAACATTAATCGGCTTAGTATCCAGTGTCTCCCTCTGGGGACTTTGACCTCTGTCAGTATATTTACTTAAGCAATGATGAATTAATCAGGAATATCGACATAGTCATTTTTAATTCCTTAATTAAATGTATATCATATTTATCTGAGATTTGCAAGTATTTCCATTGCATGATCAAGTCTTTCTGGATTTGCTTTGTCAGTTGGATTAATTTTTCTGGTCTTATCTGAACTCTGATCTGAAGGTGTGTTCATGTGAGCTGGATGCTATTTGTAACATGAAACTAGCCAATGGGACCAAGTTAGACATGGAAGCATCAAGCTTACTCTATACTGTAGATATTGTACAGCTGAGTGACTAAATAAGAGGAAAAACAATATAATGGTTTTATAACCTATTAACTCCAATTTTATTTAGTTTTCCTCGGGTGGCGGCAGTGAATTTAAACGACTCATTTTAAACAGAAGAAACCACCACAAGAACCTGACTCTGCATAAGTGACCATCTGCTCGAAATAAGAAATAGAGTACACAAAGGTACTATAGTCAATGACAGCAACGGCTCTGGCACTGATTCCTTTCAATAAAGAGACAGAGCTACTTTCTCAAGGAAGGAATGACAGATAACTCACGAGGGCTATTTCCACTTTGGTTTGGCATACGTTCTTTCTCTGACCATAACCAGGCTAGCCAGGTTATTTTTTGGATGAGTTCCCACTGCTGGCTCTGAAAGTTAATGTAGATTAATCTCCCAATGTCAGGATCCAGGTTCCTCCTCCTGCATTGTTTCTGGGGGTAAAGTTGTTTCATACTGGTTAGACTTTAAAATGTAAGAAAATGTGTACATAGATGGGATTTTATTTCAACTCTGTCAATCATGTCAGAAGAATGACAAGATATGAACATGGAAGTCAAAGTAATATGTCTGACAGGTTTAGAAAGCTTTATTAACCATATTTGGGTGGGTTAAAATGAATTTAGTATTCCTGTTTCATTTAAGTTAACAAAAAATATACCTAAGTAAGAGATGACTGAAATGAAATGGTGGGATATTCAACCAGTTATTAATTTTTATCAAGGATCTTGGTCTATGATTCACAGTAGATGTTGGCATAGACACAGACTGGGGCCTCGTCTGCTAACATTTTTGCACCCATTTAGCGATACATGATTTACACTGATTTTGCATATCTTACTCTCAGTCTCCTAAACGAACATGCAGTTACAGTATATGACTGTCCGTCAAATAAATTGTAGACCGTATACAGCTTGTACTGACATGTAGTGGTCTTCAGAGACAAGACTGAATTAGCTGGTAGGGATTTAAACAACTCTCAAAAGAAGTTGAAGTCAGCCCTTCCACTTTATTGAAAATAATATGAAAGAGGGAGCCGTTCAAAGCAACCCATGTTGGCAGTTGCGATACAATTACTGTAATGGAATCAAAATTACATTCATGCTATAGTAAATTTACAGTGAAACTGTAATCAATTTACACTGAAACAAAGAAATAATAGTAAAACAAATTGAATTACAGTCGGTTTCTGTTGAAATTATAATAACTAGTTGCGAGCCATGCTGCCAGCACTGTTTTTTGTTACAGTGCAGGTCTGGCTGTCCAAGCAAGGTTGACCTGAAAGCAGACCATAGAATAATAAGAGAAGTCTCCAAAACCCTTAAAATATTGCCATTGTTAATGTAAAAGTGCAACGCTATGAGAGAAAACAAAGAGGCAGCTCAAGTTTAACTTTGATGGGAGGTGTGCAAAGAGTAAACCTCTGCTCTTGAAGAAAAACATAAAACCCAGATTATAGTTTGTCAAAGACAATGCAGACCCGAACTTTTGGAATAACGTTTTTAGGACAGATAAATACATTTTTCATTATTAGGAAAACATTAGCTTCTGCTTCCAGTATTTTTTTCTAAATGAGAATATGAAGATAGTTATTTGACTGCAATTAAGATACTTATAATGTTAAAGCTGATTCCCATTTAAAAATCCTGATCATTCCTTTTAAGATGTGAGCAGACTTCCATATGTGTTCCCTCTTGTCCCTCTTCTTCTAGCCTTGATAGTGGAGCAGCTGGGATGGAACAGTTTGTATACCTTTGACTTAGTTTCTAATAATGTGACCAATCACCAAAGTGTTAACATGATTTCAGTCAAAATTAGAAAAAGGGCAGATAACAAGACCACATGGTGTCATATTCCAGAAGGACATAAAGTAAAATGAACATGACGTCCTTATCCAGAACTCTTAACCAACTAAAAAAAAAAAAAAAAACATAATTAAAGTCGCTGTGTGTTTTCACAAGACTTTGTCTGTAAAATGCTCCATGTGCTCACTTTCAGACTGTGTGGGCGGGCTTTCATCTGTGTTCGAACTAGTCTCCTTGTTCTGAGATTCTTTTACAATCGCATTTGCATCCACACAGCAGAACGTGTGCATGCACAGCTATTTGCAGCAGGTCTAGCTCCCTGGGAACCCATCCTCCATCTGTCGGTTTCACACAGCTGAGTCCAGCCAAGCCCTAATTTTACCCTAAATTTACCAGCAGCTGACCCTTTTTTTCTTGGTGGCATCATGGACCGCATGCATCCCTAATACTGTCTCCTTGATATCTCGCTCATTCTCTCTGCTTTCTCCTTTTTCTGACCAACACACACTCACACCCATAAACATCTATCTTTTTTCTCCATATGCTCTTTCACACACTAAAGCACACTTTCACACCTCTGCTCTATGTACTGGAACTGGAATAGACACAGACATGATACATTTATACTAAATAGAAAAGAGCTTTTGGAAATCAGAAATACCACTAGATGATGGAAAAGTCAAGCATCATTTTCCCTGTGAGTTGATTCCTGGCATATGAGAAGCTAAAAATTAGGCCCTCAGCCATGGCGAAATTAATTAATCAGTGTTGCATATGGTGTGTTTTTTCTAAGCGTATGGCGAAATATTGCGTGCCCCTTCAGCTTGGGGCCTTTTGGACAAAGCAGACTTGCCAATCATAAGACTGGGCTGAGAGGAGCTGGTTTACATAATATGGCCCTTTTCCATTAGTACCTAGTAGGATCTACTCGACTCGGCTCTACTCGACCCTACGCGGTTTGGGTCATCTTCCTTTACAATTGAGTACCTCCTCAATGTAGGTGGGGTCGTCATAGCAAGGTAGGCTGAAAAGTAACGCAATGTGATTTGTACACAACACAAACACAATAATCGAGGACAGGAAAAACGTGCTGTTCAATCTATAGCTTTTTTTTCTTTTTTAAATCAAACTCAAAGTAAAAGTAAAGAACCAGAGAAGGCTGCAGGCAGATAAATAAAAAACTATGGTCATGTACAGGAGACAGTGTTGCCAAGTTGCCAGATTGGGCAATTGGGCTGCTTTTCACATTTGGTGGGTTCTTGGGAAGTAGTCTTAGGACAATTATATCAACATGGTTGTAATTGTGTGGCAAAAACATAAAAGACTTGTATGTTGTAATAAAACGCAGTTTCCTTGCACACGTGTTACTAGTTAATTTACTTTAAAATGTCTGGAATCTGTCAAGCCTGGCCTCTTGCTTTGATCTCCTGCTGTCCTTTCTGAGCCCCAGAGTGCCTCCTCACCTTAACCTCTGTTGTACGGATGATCTGTCCCCGAAGCGGGATAACACATTTTGATCCTGGACAGACAGAAGTACCGCAGGAAGTGACCGTGATCCAGCCCTTGAGTTGAACAGACAATAGGCAAGCGCATAGAAGCTCCTACTACTTGATGATGCGGTGAAGCAAGTGGAGCGTTGCCCCCGTTGGCCACACGAATTGCCGGTGAAATGTCAAGCAAGCGACAGCACGCAAATCAGGTGAAAAATTAGCTAGAATCATGTTCGGTGTGAATGGGCCATTATAACTCATGTTTGAAGGCTTTTTTGCATTATGACAATATGATCGGGAAAGTGTTCTTTGTGTGCAGCTTATTTGGTTGCCTTTTTGCACATTTTGGGGAGATATGAATACGAATTAGTGTTGTTGTTTGCTGATCGCGTGTTCCTTATTGTGTGAAATGTAATAAAACTACACGTTTAACATGAATTCAAGACAGGTTGAAATGTGGGCTGTTTTTTTAGTTGGGCAGGTTTTCCATTGTGTTTGAGCTGGAAATTGTTTTTCAGATCTGGTAACCCTGACAGGAGAGTGTGGAAAGCCATAGGGCGTTATCACTCTGAAGCATAGGAGCCAGACAACATGTGAGGGTAAGCTTATGGTACCTAATGCTAGCTTGTTATAGTGGTCATATACACAAAAAGCCCAGCTTACAATGGTAAGCTTAAAGGTTTCAGCTTTAAGGTTGAAATATTAGTTCTTGTAATATGCATGCAGTGTGTTTCAGATGGCAGTCTTGTAGATTGCCAATCTGTGTGTTTCTCTGTCTGAGCTTCCCACTGGTTGGACATTATTGTTCATGGTTTTACGAACATGCAGTGGTTGCATAACTTCAGGATTTCTCAACCAATGTTTAGCTTCTTGCTCTTGAGTGACAAGATATGACTTAGTGAATCTGTGCCCTTAAGGAATAGAAGGGTCATTGCACTGTGGAAGCTAGCTATTTGCTATTTTTTCTAATACCTACTTGCAAACTTTTTAATTTTTTCAGGAATGTTTGTCTGACACAATAATGCAGTTGCATAATATTTCCCATTGTTCTAGAAACTGACTGCTACTTATCTTTTTGACTTAAACATCAGTTGACTTGAACATTGCAGTTTTTGCTACTGACTATTTGCACACTTTTTAACTCCTCAAGGATTCATGCAATTGCACAGTAATTCACAGTAATTTACATTAAACTGTAAAGTGAGTGCTTTCCGTATTTTTTGACTTGAACATTTAAATCTTATCAGATGCTAAGGCCTATTTGCACACATTTTAGCTTCTCAGGAAATCGGTGTCAAGATTTGCAGAGGAAGACCAAAGACCAAAGCAACGAGGCAAAGTCAGGCGCATGGTGAAAATTATACTATTTAATGGAGGTAACTAACTAACCTAAGACACAAGGGAACCAAACAGGAGCTCGAAAACAGGACGACACGACAACGGGGGAACAAACACACAGAACTTAAATACAGGGAGGAAATCAACATGCAACATGGGTGAGTCCGATTAATTAATTAACTCAAAAGCCAAGGATCCTGACATTACCCCTCCCTCAAGGGCGGATCCCAGATGCCCACTGCAGTCCAAACAAAAAACAACCCAACCAGGGCGGCCGGAGGGGACCTCGGAAGGAGGGAAAGAGTTCAAACAGAAACAGAGTTCTGGCGGATGACCTGGTGTTCCGGTTCTTCTCCGCCTGCCGACGGAAGTACTCAAAGAGTGTGATCACCTCCACACCTGTTGCCTGGTCCTCTTTGGGGTCGCATCGGTCGCGTCGTTTTCTGTTCGGTTAAAGTTGTATTATTTTTATGAGACTTTCATTATTTGGTTCTTTTAGATTGGTTTTTGGCTGATTTTGGCTGTGGGCAAGACACTGCCACAATGGGGTAATGGGTGGGTAAAAGTACAAGCTGGAAGGAGGGGTCTTAAACTATAACTTCCTGGTGTGAACTGTTGGTTGCCAGTGTTTTCAGAGAACTAATGAATTTGGGCAGATTTCTAAAAAGGGGAGATGCTCCGTCCAAACTGGGGTGGATACCATCTCTTTGGATCAGACCAGGCTTTCTCCAAAAGATTTACCAAATTATCAAAGAAGCCCAAATCATCTTCAAGACACCACCCAGTCAACCAGCAGTTGAATGACAACATGTGGCTAAACATGTCATCACTGGTCAGATCAGGCAGGGAACTGGAGACCTTCGACTGCCATAACTGGATGTCATTACCATCAGCATGAATAATAATCTTGTTGTAACTATGCTTATCCCCAGTCAGCAGCTGTTGGTAGAAATTGATGTCACATTTTCAGGCCCCTCACAAACTTTCGACTGTAGTCTGTGATACCTATAATGCCACACAATATACAGTATACGCAATATACAGAATTGGCCTCTCACCAGGTGTGGCACTGAATGGGGAAAATCCACCAGAAACTGTGACGGAGTTGGTGGTGACCCATGGGCGGTGATCGAGGACTATGCTTTCTATGTACCGTCACCCAGCCGGCCTGATGTTCTGTCCCTGGTGGCTGATGTTGGTGGCTCCATGCTAGCTAAGGGTCCTTGGCTATCTGCTTGTTCTTCAACAGCATGCAACCAGGCCTTCAATTTGGAAACCCTCACCTCCAAAGCTGGAAAAATACTACAAGCCAATGTCACTAAAGGAGGCTGAGGAATAGCTAAACATCTGACATAGAGAGCAAGATAAAGGAGGAGACTCGGACAAAGAGGGAAAAAACAACAGGAGAGAGAACAGAAAGCTATAGTAGTCCTAAAGCTAATACTAAGCTAGTTACCCCTTACCATGGCAGGAAAAACTGTGTGAAACAAAGCATTCCCACACATAAAGTGTAGCAACAGAAAATAGGTGTTTTAACATGCTGTCATGATTTGTCACAACGAACCCAAACACACACCACACACAGAGCTTAGTTCTGAGAGGTTGGATGAATAGTGGAGGATGAGCACCAGAGTCTTTTACCAGGATGGAACAGGTGGATGGTTAAGACAGGAGTGGGCAGACGGCAAGGAGGCTGAAGGACCGCAGGAGAGAGAGCTGCGGGTGCTGTGCTGTGGAGCCAGGCGTACGCTGGGAGCCATGAAACCTCTAAGGGCGACGAAGAGGGCGCTGGGATCCGGGAAGGGCCAGCAGCACAGCAGAGAGAGTTCTTGGAGCGCTGGAGTAGCAGCAGAACCAGCAGCACAGCAGAGAGAGTACTTGCAGGCGTCAGACAGGCGTAGACGTAGGGGACTCTGCCAGGCAGACATAGGGGACTCTGTCAGGCAGACGTAGGGGACTCTGGCAGGCAGATGTAGGAAACTCTGACATGCAGACGTAGGAAACTCTGTCATGCAGATGTAAGAAACTCTGGCAGGCAGATGTAGGAAACTCTGACTGGTAGACATGGGAAGCTCTGGCTGGCAGACGTGGGAAGCTCTGGCTGGCAGACGAGGTTTGGGTGAAGACGGACTGGCGGGGAAGAGCTGACTGAGGAGGGTTTATATCGGTGGGTTGACAGGTGGAATCAGTTCCCTTTGATTACTGATGGCAGGTGGAGGTGATTAGAGTGGAGTGGAGCTGGGTGGCATGGGAGGCAGAAAGTGCTGGAACTGTCCATGGTGAGACAGGCAACTGAACCCTGACATCACCCCCCCCCCCTCAAGGTCGGATTCCAGACGACCAAAAACCAGTCTAAAAAATCAAAACAACCCTCCCAGGGTGGGCGGAGGGAGGCTCAGGATGGCGGGCTAGGGTCCAATAACAAAAAACGACCGACCCAGGGTGGGCGGAGGGAGGCTCAGGATGGGGGGAGAGTGTTCAATAACAAAAACTACCTAACCAGCGCGAACAATGGGAGGCTTGGGGCGGCAGGCCAGGGGCAAAACAAAAGAGAGTTCAGGTGGCCGACCAGGGGGTTGACGGCCACGGAAGAGCTCGGAGACCCATTGGGGAGTGTTGGAGAGTTCAGATGGCGGCATGAGAGCACAAGAGGGTTCAGGCGGCAGCTTGAGAGCATCAGAGGGTTCAGGTGGCGGCTTGAGAGCACCAGAGGGTTCAAGCGGCGGCTTGAGAGCACCAGAGGGTTCAGGCGGCGGCTTGAGAGCACCAGAGGGTTCAGGCGGCGGCTTGGGAGCGCAGGAGACCTCGAGCTGTGGCTTGGGAGCGCAGGAGACCTCGAGCTGTGGCTTGGGAGCGCAGGAGACCTCGAGCTGTGGCTTGGGAGCGCAGGAGACCTCGGACAGCAACTGCGGAGCGCTGGAGACCTCAGGAGGCTTGAGAACGCAGGGAGGCTCAGGAAGCTCGGGTGCGCTTTGCGGCGACGGCTCAGGTGCGCTGGGCGGCGATGGCTCAGGTGCGCTGGGCGGTGGTGGCTTTGAGAGCGGCGGCGGCTTTGAGCGGCGGCGGCTTTGAACGTAGCGGCGGCTTTGAGAGCGGCGGCGGCCTTGAGAGCGGCGGCGGCTTTGAGAGCAGCGGCGGCCTTGAGAGCGGCGACCGCTGGAGGCCTGGTGGATCCACCGGCAGTGACTAACGACCAGGAGGGGGCTCGGGTGCGCTGGGCAGCAACGGCTCGGGTGCGCTTCGCGGCAACGGCTCGGGTGCGCTTGGTGGCGACGGCTCGGGTGCGCTGGATGGCGGTGGCTTTGAGAGCGGCGGCGGCTTTGAGAGCGGCGGCGGCCTTGAGAGCATCGGTGGCCTTGAGAGTGCCGGCGGCCTTGAGAGCGGCGGCCACTGCAAGCCTGGTGGATCCACTGGCAGTGACTGATGACCAGGAGGGGGCTCAGATGCACTGGGCGGCGACGCCTCGGGTGCGCTGGGTGGCGACGGCTGGGGGGCGCTGGGAGGCGGCGGCTTTGAGAGCGGCGGCGGATTTGAGAGCGGCGGCAGATTTGAGAGTGCCGGCGGATTTGAGAGCACCGGCCACCTTGAGAGTTGGCCACTGGAGGCCTGGTGGATCCACCGGCAGTGACTGACGACCAGGAGGAGGCTTCGGAGGACGACATCGGCGGCGGAGCAGCAGAGTCTTCGGTGGGCGTCGTGGAGAACGACCTCGGCGGCAGAGCAGCAGAGTCTTCGGCGGGCGTCGCGGAGGACGAACTCGGCGGCGGAGCAGCAGAGTCTCTGACGGGCGTCGCGGACGGCGACCCTGACGACGCTCAGTCTGGTGAGGGCGCCGCGGGAGGTGACCCTGGCAGTGTAGATGGAACCTCGGAACCCGGCGACAGAGGATGGCCTCAGAAGACTGTCACCGGAGGATGACCCTCGAAGACCGGCGACAGAGGATGGTCTCTGGAGGCGAGTCCCCCTGGACCGCATCGCTGGACTGGGGAACGACGGCTGGAGGCGGGTCCCCGTGGACCGGCTCGCAAGACTCGGGTTTGTTGGAGGCTGGTGGGTCCTGCTGGGCCCACGCCTCACGGAGCTTGGAAGCGGTGGAGGTCAACGGGTCCTCCAGGACCCGGACCTCTCGGGACTCGGGACGTACACGTAGGGCACTCTGGCAGGCAGACATAGGAAACACTGTCAGGCAGACGTATGAAACTATGTCAGGCAGACGTAGGAAAAGCTCTGACTGGCATACGTGGGAAGCTCTGGCTGGCAGACAAGGTTTGGGTGAAGACGAACCGGCGGGGAAGAGCTGACTGAGGAGGGTTTATATAGGTGGGTTGACAGGTGGAATCAGTTCCCTTTGATTACTGATGGCAGGTGGAGGTGATTAGAGTGGAGTTGAGCCGGGCAGCATGGGAGGCAGAAAGTGCTGGAACTGTCCATGGTGAGACAGGCAAAAACTGAACCCTGACACATGCTTAGTGTTTTAATATGTTAGACTGTCAGAGAGATTTCACTGTAAAAAGAACTCAGATCAAAATCGAGAAATGACGCAATACGCCTCTTCTACACTGTTCCACGTAGTAAAAAAAAGAACTAAACAAAGAAACGGCTCAAATGAAAGCCAAAATAATGAATTACGAACAGCAATTGAGGTGACACATAATTAAATATAATCTCTAAAAAAGGTCTTTGACTTACATTGGCAGAACTCTCTGGATCACAGGTACTAAACAGGAAAGAAAGAGGCAATTTTTTTGTATTTGTCAAGGGAAAACTCAAATGTATGAATATAAACAGACATTTCCATAGCATGATGCTGCCACCACCATGTTGCACGGTGAAGATATTGTGTAAATGGTAATTTGTAGTGTACGCTGTTTTACATATAAAACAGTCACATTTTGGTCTGAGTAACAGGACTTCGACGAACGTCTCTCAAAATTGCTTGCTTCTAAGCCTCTTCCACAAATACCAGGTTTGTTGAGTGCACAACTAATCATTGTCCTGTCAAAAGTTTGTCCCACCAAGGCAGTAGATGTCTGATGCTCTAGATAACACTAACCTGACAACAGCCAGCTGCATGTCGCTCCGCCTAGCTCCACTCACATACATCTGGGACACCGCCATAGGGATTGCCTTTACAGAAGGCTGGGCCTTATCAAAAATTCTTGCATATGATTGGATAAGCCACTTGTCTGTCATCTTTATTGACGTGCTATTTCAACCACTCACATCGAAGCTAACCCGTGACGCTGATGATAGCGACGCAGGAAAAAAATAAAAATAATAATAATAATGTGTTTGCGGCTCTAGTGGCACGCGTTTTATTGACAGTGAGCTGACAGGAAGAGGGGGGAAGACAGGCGGCAAAGCGCCGCGGGTCGGAGTCGATTCCGGGCCGACCACGTTGAGGACTAAAGGCTTCCTAACATAGTTAGCGCTAACCGCTAACCGCTCCGGGGCGCTTCCGCGTCGGCACGTCCGCTGGTCCCGGAAAACAAAACTTGCCAAATCCGGTCGAGAGAAGGGCGAAAACATCGTGTCCACCAACAAAAGCCTTCAGAGGCGTTCTCTGATGTTCTTTTAATGAAACAATATTAGGTAGATTGGACAACACGGAAGAAATAGCAGCATCGACTAGCCGCCATTGCTATCAAAACAGTCTCACGTCATGGTCGCGTCTCCACTACGTCACATCTATGAAACTCCAGCCCTGCGTCCTGATTGGCCAGACATAAATTTGGTTGGAGAAATCACTTGCTACCGGCGGTGTCCCAGATGTATGTGAGTGGAGCTAGGCGGAGCAACATACAGCTGGCTGTTGTCAGGTTAAGATAACACAGGGCTCTTGGCCACTTCTCTGACTAATGGTCTTGTTTAAGTAGATGGCTATGTCTTAGTTTGCATTTTTGCCGTACTCTTTCCATTTTAGGTCTTTAGCTCTATTAATATCAAGAATAAATTGCACCCAAGTGGACTGTGCAAATTAAGTCATTTTTAACAGCAGTTAGTTGCTCAAGATCTTATTTAGGAATATCAGAGTAAAAATATGAAGACAACTATATGCCACATAATTCAGATTTTTTTGTAAAATAGTTTGAAACCATATATAATTTTCCTCCCACGAATTGAGACCAACCAATTATATTCTTTTATTCACACAACCTGAAAAAAGGTGAACTCCACCCAGCCATTTCATTTCAATATGTATCCATCTAATTTCATAAATCCCTAAATTAAAGTGTGACAGATTCCAGTTTTAAGATGGGTTATGCATTGCAGTCACTGAAAGCACAGCCACCGCAGTGTCAGCTGTATTCTCTGCTGAGGCTTTACTCTAATTCACTTCATCCGATCCCACCAAAAGGCGCTCAATGGCACCGCTCATCGGATCCAAAGGCCAAACATTTCTGCCTTTGTTCCCTCTGCAGAGATCGGATTTAAAGGGATGGCCTGGAAAGAGGATGATGTTCAGCAACTTTTTTGGATTGTTACTGTATGCACAGGGGAGGTTAAACAGTACATTGTCAATTGTTGGTAGAAATCTGATAGAGAAGCATATGTATTGTGTGCACTCCAGGTGTTATGGTTTTTATTTCCAAATTTGACCTCACTCTCTCTTAATTGGAATAGCAGATTAGAGGGAAGCTATTACTTCCCTAACTTTGATCTCAACCATGAGTTAAATTACTATTAGATTTAAGTCCTGTCAATTACTTAAAAACACATGTATTATTGTGTCAGTCATTTGCTTTTGGGCCTTCAGTTTTTTTTAAATTTGAATAGATTCCAAATCTGGGTTTTACTGAAAAAAAATCTGAGTAGTATTTATTTCTGTACATTCAACAATACAGTAGTTATCGACAAGGATGCTGAATGCTGTAAGGATTGTCAAATTGTTGCATTCTCCTGGTTTGTAAAGCCTGTAATAATTTATAGCAGCTGTTGTGCAAACAAATGATAAGATGAAGAATGTGGAAGACTGCTAACACATACAGATATTAGAATATTTGAAAATGTAGAAGTTTACAGATATTTAGCACTGGTTTGTCTCAAAAACTACATTTAATCATTTTACATCACATTTGTTTACCTGAAGCTGATCATCTCATCATTTCTCAGGACCAGTGGGATTCTCTAGTCATGCCAGATTGTACTGCTTGTTTAACATAATCGAGTCTCCTTGTTGTTTTAAGAATATCAGTTTAAATTTGAAGTTACCTCATCACCTTTCATCTTAGATTCGTAAACCTGAAGCTCACCTAAATATCGATAGGGTCCCCCAGTGTTCCCTTTCAATTACGAAATTACCCTCTATGCTGATGGCCAAAGAGTTTAATTTGGCTAAAGTTTAAGGTAATCTTTTAACTCCAAATATTTGGAACTCAAAGATACATTTGGGGAGTGATGGCCTAGTGGTTAGAGCAACGCGGTTGCTCTCTGAGAAAGCTGCTGAGAAAGACCCTTAGCCCCAGATTGCTCCCAGGGCGCTGTAAGCTGCCCACTGCTCCCTGAGGGATGGGCTAAATGCAGAAGACAAATTTTGTTGTACAATTGCGATTACAAAAAAGATTTCTTCTTTCTTAAATCATCAAAGTACCAGAAGAAACATGCAAGAAGCCGTTCAGCAATTACAAGAATGGTTTGATTGCTGTAATTTGCAAAAGATTTTCCATTGATTACTGAGTAGGGAAAATAATTTTCAAGTCGTTATTTTATGATAAAATGTAAATAAAAGCAGGTAAATATGTACAAATATAACACGTATATATAATTCTTTGTAAAATTTTCTTTTACGTTTTATATGATCTTTTGAGAGGCCGGTTTCATTTCCTGTCAAAACCAGTCACTTTGTTTGAATGAAAAAATATATTTTCATCCCAATCTTCTTAGGGTATGAATAATTTTGGATGCAGGAGCCATATTAGTTTTTCTCTCTCTGATAACTTACTCTGTTGTCCTGCCATATGTGGGCGTGGTGGTGTCTGGTCTGGGGGTGGCCCTTTAGGTGTGGTGGTGTAATTAATTTGAGCGTGTGCAGGTACATGGGAAGGTCCTGATCTTGTGTGGGGTGAGCAATTTTCTGTTGACCGTCAGATCATCATGAATTGAGCAATGAAGTCCACAGTCAGTAAGATATGATGCGTCTTCAGTTTATACCCATGCCTTAGCCCACAGCAGCATTTGGTATGTTTAAAATTATATATGCCGTAATAGTAGGTTTAATTATATTTGACTCTCATATAAATGTAAGAATGGATATAGTTTCCCAGTTTTTAATGACTCTGATCTACATTTAATCTCATGTGTGACAAAAATATCTTTCATGATATTCTTATTTTTCAGTTCAGGGTTGGTCAATTCAAGCATTGAAAATTGTATACATTTTGGAAAGTGAAACTCATATATAAATTCATTACACACAGAGGGAAACATTTTTTTTTCCTTCCCAGTGTCCTGTCTAGCAATGTGGCAATAGGAATTGATGTCTCAATGCCAGATAGAGCTCGACAGATTTTGCTTTCACAAGTGGAGCGAACAGCTTTCGCCATAGTGCTCCGCTTGATTTATGCATGTAAATAGCTTTATTGTGATTCCTGCAGGGAGAATTTCAAATTATATGGACACTACAATGGGAGAGTAAAGGAAGAACAAGAAGAGAAAAAAAAAGAAAGAAAGAGAAGAGGTGAAAGAAAGAAGAGATAAAAGGGAGAGAGTGATAAAACGTTCTCCGTCTGCTCCATCACCTGGAAAGAGAGATGCAAAAAGAACAGCACAACCAACAGACATAAAGCAACAGATACAATCGAATAACACCTAGATGCCATTGCTAAATCATATGTACTATTATTTAAGCTGACATGTGTAAAGTGAAATCTGAAAAAAGAAAGTGAAAGAACATAAATAAATAAATAAATTACAGGCTTTCTGTATTTAAGTGAACACTTAATACCTAGAACCCTGCACCTGTGGGAGTTTGTGAGAGTGCACTAGTTTAGGTGAAAATCATCCAGAAGGAAAAAGCTTGATAGTGGTTGTGGAGAACCAAAGGCCCGCCTTCCCCGAGCACAGAGGCAGGAGTCAGGGGACCCATAACCCCGGACTCCCAAAGGGGCCCCCAAAGCAGGGCGCCCAGGAGGGGCCGACACAGGATATCAGCAACCCCCCCCCAAGGAAAGAGGAGAGACGACCCCGAGGAAATCCCCCAGCCACCGCAATGCCGACGCCCCCCAAGAGCCGCGGGGACGAGTCCGTGGGCTCTGCCGGCAGCCAGCCCCGCTGAAGTGGTCCCGGCCATGGGCCCTGAGGGCCAGAGGCCCCCCGGGGCGCCAGACCCCACGAAGCAGCCGCCGGGAGTGGGAAACATTTTAAACCTTTCCTTCTTTTGATTTTGTTGATTACGGTTTACAGATAAACCCAAATTCAGTGTCTTATAAAGTTTGAATGTTACATAAAATCAATTAAAAATGATAATTTAAACAGAAATGTCAGGTTTCTGGAAAGTCTGTTAAGTCCTATGCACTCAGTACTTGGTTGGGGCTCCTTTTGCATGATTTGCTGAAAAACACAACCCTGGGTTGTGGCATAGATGCTGCACACTGGACTTCAAGCAACCTGGATTCTATGCATCTCTACTACTCATCCAGACTCTGAGACCTTTATATACAAATACAAACTTTGTTTTCATCTGAAAAGAGGACATTGGAAATATAAGTAATGATTATGCTTAGGATTTAGTGTCTGTTATTAGAAGTACATTTGCCAGGTAGAAGGCACTATGGCTTTCTAACTATGTGTACCTGTGCATAAATTAGTGTCCTTGACCCAAGGTAAAATAGTTAGATTTACTTTGGATGAAATTATTCTTTTTTGAGCCACTGTCCCTCTCTAACAGCTCTCACTGTAGGCGCGTGGGTGAGAAGTGAGAAAGAGACTGAGGCTGTGTGAAATAATTAAAATCAGCCCTTAAATGATTTGTGGGAATCACATCATGTTTGGCAAACCTCATAGTCCATAAATTTATAACAGTCAGTTATCCTGAACCACACAAGCAACACACCAAAGAACCTCAATATCGCCTGTTAATCAATTTCTTCTACCATATCATGCAGCAGAGATTTCAGAGCCAATAAGTTGCTTGCAGTAAAAAGTGAATATATTGATTTAGAAAGTTTTTTTTCATTAACTGATAGTAAATATGATTGTTGATACTTTAGTACTGGAGGATTGAGCTTTAAACTTGTTAAAGATATATCTCAGTGCTTGCTTGTATCACACAGTGTTATTGAGTTGTTGTTGTTTTTAGAGAATTTCTTCTTATAAATTTCAATTTTCTTTTTCCTACTCTTGTAACTTTACCTCTTTTAGCATGTGTGCCATGTCACCACTTGTTCTTTGTACCTGATTTATCTTTCCCGAGGTCACAGGAGCAATCACTTCCAGAACCATTCAGTTCTTGACTGTCAGCTTTGGCAGGTCAGTGTTTGCTTTGGTTCTTCAGATGTGTTTTTGAGGAGTAGAAGTCTTTTACTGAGTGTCCCTAAATCCTGCTTAGTTATGGTTTTTGCATCATTCATTTCACCACGTCCTGTAGGAGGGCAAGCTTCTTGTAAAAGTGTTTATAGTGTCTGGTTGTTGGGTGGCAAAATCTGAAGAAGTTCAAGATGTATAAAGAGTTTTAATTTGATTTTTTTGTGACATATAAACACAGAGTAGTGTATAATTATGGAAAGTAAATTGTACATTTTAAAATTGGCGTTACACTCTAATTTTTCCATATTGTGTTTTTGCTTCCACGATCTCTTTTGTATGTTGCATGATCATTGTTATTTTCTTATTGCTTCTTTAATTTGTGGATGCCATTTTATTTGTTAAATTTTTTTGAATACTTTTTAAATATGCTATTACCTTCTTAATTATATACTATGTACAGTACTTTGAAAAGTGTAAATTGTATTTAAATGACCTATAGAAATAAAAATGTACTTAAAGTAGGTTACGTTTGTAAAATGTATCTTTTACATATTTGTTAAAACTGTCACTATGTCCTGACAGTATAATATGAGACAGATAATCTGGGAAAACCAAGCTCTTCTGGTCCCAGTGGTCCTATTGCCATTTGCAGAAATGCCCCGCTCCCGGTCAGAAACAGCCAATCAGAGTCAGGAGGAATGTCTGGCTCTGATTGATTGTTAGCAGTGTAAAGAAAGAATTCGAGTGAGCCTGAAATAAAATGAGGGTAAACATTGGAGCAGCACGGCAGTTTCCGCTGTAGGGAGGAGCTGTGGAGGAATGGATGTAAAATGGCTTGTACTTGTATAGCGTTTTAACTAGTCTTGATGACCTCCAAAGCACTTCACACTACAGTCAGTCATTCACCCATTCACACACACATTCACACCCTGACGGTGGTGAGCTATGTTAGTAGCCACAGTTGCCCTGGGGCAGACTGACAGAGGCGAGGCTGCCGTTATTTTGACAGCCCTAATATATATATATATATATATTGTCAAAATACCTCTAAAATCGGTGGTGTGGTGAGCTCAACCATATTCTCTATCATTCACAAATTAAGGTATGATTTGGACATTAAATGTATCATGTAAAAAAGATAACATAAAGAGCTCTTTAATTGTGTGTTTAAATTGATTGTTTTCTCTTTATTGAATTGCATGTTTTGACTGATTGTTTTTCTTTCTTAAAAAGATCAAGCATTCATGTATTAAATGAGTGAAATGATGATTATTTTAGTGCAGTCCAAGTGTCAGACAGGCTAAGGAGAAAATAGGTTTGTGGAAAGAGGAAGTAGCGCTTGGAAGGAGACTGCAGCTGCTGGCTACAGGAAATCTGCCGAGAAGAGAAGAGGAAGTGGAACCGGACGGTTTGGTTCAATGACCTGCTGCCTGGGGTCGGAGAAAGAGGAGCGAGAACTTTTGACTCGGCCAGAGATCTGCATAGGGTGAAAAGGTTATGAGGTGATAAGGGACTGGGTGCAAGTGTTCGGTGGAGGGAGGGGGGGGTTGAGGTTTGCAACCTCCCAACGGCTCTCTCAGCACATAAAAGAAGGGTGATTTGGGTACTCGTGGCTCAGTATCTCGTCTCAAGAAGACACGCAGCACGGAGCAGAAGAACAAAGGACCCCAGACAGGAAAAAGCAGTGCAACGGGCCGAGAGGAAGAACACCTGTCTCTGAGAAACACCGAGGCTGAGCCGTTACCCACTTCACCGTGTTCCTCCACAATTCAGGGCCAACGCTTTTGCAAATCCTGCTAAGAAGAGCTGCTGTGGTTTGACCTGGTCGATGACGTAACCCTAGATGTGCCGAAGATTTGGATCGCACCTGTGAGATGCCAGTTCCGAAGATTGAACCAACTTTGTGAGCAGAAGAGACGTATCCCTGCACAGATGTCGAAGCGGGGGCTCAGAGCGTGAGTTTCCGTGAGCGGAGCGGCAACGGGACATCGGGGTAACCATTGAGAGAAGTGAAGTTGTTCGGCTGGACAACTCCTTCGCCCAGAGCTCAAATGCACGTTGAGTTTCCACCTAGAGTTCGGGTCAGTTTGCTCCTCTAAATTTAACATCCCCTCCTGAACGCATTAACAAGCAGCCTTAGATAAGAGATAGGATGTTGATTCAATATTAATTTGTAATCTGTTAAATTGCTTAATGCTGTTTCTAATCCCCTGCTAAAGCATATTAATTAAAGAAGCATATAAAATTTTATTAGAAGTTGTGGACATTCTCTTATTGAGTCAGTAATTTTCTGAGTTCTTCTATGATTGTAAAATAGTCATGGTGCATGGTTCTAGAAATATTTTGGAGGTCTTAAAAGGTTACCTATAGCCCAAACTTTAAAACAACACCCTTAGGGACTTTTGAGTCTTTAAAAAATACTGATCGTGTAACAAGTGCTGATTTATAGGAGTAGGAGCCACCGTTAACTAGGGCGATGGATGGGGCACAGGTGGCTTCGGGCTACTAAGTTGCCTGACCCGTCCACGGCAGAAGGGTGTGGCCCTAGGACGAAGGTGGTTAGCTGGTCAGTCGAATCCTACTCATCTAGCTGAAAAGGTCTCACAGGAATTCTAAACAGGGTAATACTCGTTAGATTCAGAGTTCTTTAAAAACCCCAGCTAGTGTGAGCTTTAACCCAAAAACAGGAGGGATGTGGTGAGTGGGGTTTTAGTTCAAAGCCAACTTTAACCCAAAAACAGGAGGGATGTGGTGAGTGGGGTTTTAGTTCAAAGCCAAAAATCTGACAATATATATATATATATATATATATATATATATATATATATATATATATATATATATATATATATATATATATATATATATATATATATATATATCCATCCATCCATCCATCCATCGTCTTCCGCTTATCCGGGCCCGGTCGCGGGGGTAGCAGCTTCAGTAGGGAGGCCCAGACGTCCCTCTCCCCAGCCACCTGGGCCAGCTCCTCCGGGGGAATCCCAAGGCATTCCCAGGCCAGCAGAGAGACATAGTCCCTCCAGCGTGTCCTGGGTCTTCCCAGGACATCAGCTGTTTCCGGAGTCCCACAGGCCAATAAAGCCCGATAGGACTCCTTCTTCAGCTTGACGGCTTCCCTCACCGCTGGTGTCCACCAGCGTGTTCGAGGGTTGCCACCGCGACATGCACCGACAACCATGCGGCCGCAGCTCCGACTAGCCGCCTCAACAATAGAGGCACGGAACATGGTCCACTCAGACTCAATGTCCCCCGCCTCCCTCGGGACGTGTTCAAAGCTCTCCCGGAGGTGGGAGTTAAAGCTCCGTCTAACGGGGGACTCCGCCAGACCTTCCCAGCAAACCCTCACAATACGTTTGGGCCTGCCAGGTCTGACTGGCTTCCTCCCCCACCATCGGAGCCAGCTCACCACCAGGTAGTGGCCGGTGGAGAGCTCCGCCCCTCTCTTCACCCGAGTGTCCAAGACATTCGGCCGCAGGTCAGATGAAACGACAACAAAGTCGATCATTGAACTACGGCCTAGGGTGTCCTGGTGCCAAGAGCACATATGGACACCCTTATACTTGAACATGGTGTTTGTGATGGACAATCCATGACGAGCACAGAAGTCCAACAACAGAACACCACTGGAGTTCAGATCAGGTGGGCCATTCCTCCCAACCACGCCTTTCCAGGTCTCACTGTCATTGCCCACGTGAGCGTTGAAGTCCCCCAGAAGAACGAGGGAGTCCCTAGGAGGGGCACTCTCCAGTACCCCCTCCAAGGACTCCAAAAAGGGTGGGTAATCCAAGCTGCTGTTTGGTGCATACACACAAAGAGTCCATCCCCCACACGTATGCGGAGGGAGGCCACCCTCTCGTTCACTGGGGTAAACCCGAACGTACAGGCACCGAGATGGGGGGCAACAAGTATGCCCACTCCTGCTCGGCGCCTCTCACCAGGGGCAACTCCAGAGTGGAAGAATGCCCAACCCCTCTCAAGGAGACTGGTTCCAGAGCCAGAGCCATGCGTCGAGGTGACTATCTGTAGTCGGAACCTCTCAACCTCACGCACTAGCTCAGGCTCCTTCCCCACCAGAGAAGTGACATTCCACGTCCCAAGAGCCAGCTTCTGCAGCCGAGGATCGGAACGCCATGGGTCCCCACCCTCGACTGCCACCCGTTGTACAATGCACCCGACCCCTTTGGGCCCTCCGACAGGTGGTAAGCCCATTGGAAGGGGGACTCATGTTTCCTCTTCGGGCTGAGCCCGGCCGGGCTCCATGGGCAAAAGCCCGGACACCAGGCGCTCGCCAACGTGCCCCACCTCCAGGCCTGGCTCCAGAGTGGGGCCCCGGTGACCTGCGTCCGGGCGAGGGAACACGACGTCCATTAATCGTACTCATCATAAGGGGGTTTTGGGCTGCTCTTTGTCTGGTCCCTTACCTAGGACCTGTCTGCCTTGGGTGACCCTACTAGGGGCATAAAGCCCCTGACAGCATAGCTCCTAGGATCATTGGGACACTCAAACCCCTCCACCACGGTAAGGTGGCAGCCCAGGGAGGAGTATATATACGTATATACATATATAAATTTTTTCCCCTTCTTCAAACATCTTAAAAACCTTCTCAGACTTGCTCACTTAACAAAGGTGACCTTGTTTTTGTGGGGGTACACTGCAGAATAAAATCCATATTTTGTTAGATTAAAGAGAAAGGTTTGGGCTTATATCAGAGTGAAGACGGGTCTTTACCCCAGCCCACAGATCTAGTCCTCTGTTTTATACATTTACACTGAAAACATTTCTCCATCTGTCTTCCAACAGAATCTGACCTGCTTGCCTGTCCCTCCTCATGAAGCCATCCCCACGACATGATGCTGCCACTACCATACATCACTGTTCGGTGAGGGCTGGCAAAATATTTAAGCCTCAGTTGACTTTGAAAAAACAACTGTCACAGTATGTGTATATATAATATGTGCTTCATGTCTTGTTCTGTCTAGTCTTAGTGTATGTAATCTTTAATGCCCAAAGCTTCTTGTACATTAACATTATCCCATGCAGGAGACATTGATGGAGTACTCCTGTTACAGCAGTTAGCCCCCTGCATGAGGCCTCATGTCAACATCAGGACTGAACCCACAGCATCATGAAAGAAGAGGTGCAAACTGGCACTCACCACTCGTCTCTGTTACACTAACGGGGAGAGGTTCTTATTAACCCTGATAAAACACACTGCAGGGAGATCAGAAACAGAGAACACCTCCCAAGGTGTTGTCTTACCTGTAAATTTGTCTCAACCTTATTAAAGAATTTACTTATTTTACCAAATAATACTCCAGTGTTATTCAGTAATGTATAGATCAAACAGTATGGGAATGGACATGGGACGTGCAGGACTTACTGCAATTTGAGATTTCAAGTCACAACAACTCAGGGCCTGCAATATTTTATTTTTTCCTTCTGGTCAGTGTCCAAATTTTGGTTGCAGCTGCAACATCTCTGAAAATAATCCCCACCCACAGGTAGCTCTTAGTCAAAAACCAGAACCCACGCAGATGAGTTTGTCTTCTTCAGTGAATTTTATTTTGGCCCTGGATAATAATCTGAAGCACACTCTGAACATGTCATAAGTGTCCTAGTGGCTCAAAGTTATTCAGTGTGCTACATTAGAGCTTTGCAGGGCAATAACAGCAGAGGACGGGTAGTTCCCAGGTGATGATGTTTAATGCTCTCATTCTGGAGGATCTGTTTTATTTTTGGCCCACATACTATAGACGTTTAGATGGTTGAGACACTTGCATTGAGGTCACCCATAGAGTAAAATTAGAACCTGAAGTAAGTTAGTGAATGATACACAGTGGGGGAACTAGACTTTTCTAAGAGGTTGGTGGCAGAGAATGGGGCTCTATCAGGGGGCCCATATACTACGAAAGAAAAACACTTTCACCTAAAGAACATGCCTTATGATGGTCATTTCTCTATCCATCCCTACATAACATATGTAGGATAAAACAGCAAGTTGTGTCAGGCAGAATTTTAAACTATAGGTCTCCATTCTTGAGCCTTAAACTAAAATCTCTGAGCTTTTTTTCCAGTTTATTTTGGAGTTTTATTACATCATTCTTCTAGGTTGATAGTAAATCAGACATACTTTTATGCAGTTATTAGTTATCCTATTAAATTCCCCACTAGATATCCTTCCCTCTCATCTCTCATGGTAAACACTTAACATTATTGGGCCCAGTTTTTCAAACTTACTAAATGCTTCTTTGTCATCTGGCACTGTATCAGCTGCTTTTAAACACACTGCTGAGCAAAAAAGTGAAAACATGCTCTTAAATTTAGGGTATATATATTAATGGCACCTTGCACAAGTTCCATAGTTTTTGCTCAAATTTGCCCCCTTGGGCGACAAGTTGAAATGACACTGGTGTTGTGTACATACGTGAGAGGAGAAGAGGAAAGCCGCTGCGACTGCATAGGTAATTTTTTTAGACCCGTTACTGTGGAGACTCAACAAAGTAGCCAGGTGAACGACAACAAGGAGTGCGTCACACCCAGGTGCATGCCAAGAGAATGGGGCATTTCTCAAATGACGTCACATTTCTCCCGAGATAGCCTGGTTTTGCTGGCTGGTCGGACAGGAAGTTGCTAGCGGAACTAGTGTGTTAGTTCGAAAATACAGTGAAGACACATAAAGTAAAGCACTTTAAAGCACTCTGCCAAACCTGTCTGTGCCTCTGTGTCAGTTCGGTTGACTTTTGGCATCCAGTTGGAAGAAGTTGGGCCAGGATGAAGGCTGGTTGTCTGAGCAGCGAACGGTCAGCTAGCTCAAAAGGGAAGCCAGGCCTGGCTGGGCGAGCTCTACTCAGCTCCGGGGAGGAGGTGTGCTCGGGCTGTGGAAATGGCAGCATGTGGACCTCTGCACGGCATTCCTGGCACAGCTGTTCTTGTGAGGGCCTGTGCAGGTTGCAGCGGGTGACTTCAGATCAGCTTTCCTTGTTGTACCAGAAGAGTTGAAATTACCTGTTTCCTTTACCTTCTCTTGAACTAAGCTAATATTTGGTGTTGGTCTACCTTGTACTTTAATTCTAAGTTCTTTCTCATAAGGAAGACTATCAAATGTCTTCCCTAAAAGTGTGTCCACAATGTTTGCAGCAACACTGTCTACTGCCATCGTGGCTGGGCTAACAACAAGCTAGCTCGCAAGTTACTTCCCTACAATGGTGAAGAAACGAACAAACAAAACTTTAACAAGATGCAAATGGTGCAATAATGCTGGGATTTTGTAATTTATTACTGGAAGTGACAAAAGTTTGCATGTTCTCCAATCAGGCCCCTACTTTATCGCTAGTTGTTTCAATGCACGGAGGCTCAAACCTCAACGGGGATTTCACAGAGTCTGACAGGCATTGTCCTGCTGCTCTAGAGCGGAGGGGAGACTGCGTCCGAGAGCGGACTCAGCAGCTGATTATTGCGCAACATACTCATGAAATTAAGCGCATTTTAGCGCATGTTTAATGGAGTTTAATGCCTACATTTATGAAGTTTAACAAGGCATATTTGACCAATTAGTGTTTAGCCTCCCTAGTATTCAATGAGAAATTGCCACTGGTGAAAACACTGTTGGTGGTGCTGTGACACTGCCACAGAAACAAGCAAAAAATACCGCCATGCGCAGACATGCGCACATTGTGGGGATCAGACACAAACACAACAGAAAAATGCTGCAAAAGGAATGTGCTGCAGTCAAAGAAAATAGAAAGACAGAAACTCGTAAACAAAAAAAATAGCAAATGCTACAGAAAAAAAATTTGCAAGTACCAAAATAATTGCGAGTTTTTAAAAAAAGCTGCAAACTTACCCTATTAAAACAGAAGAGCACCAGACCACTAGGGGGAGTCGACCACAATGTCCTTTTGCAGTGTTGTATAGTAACGAAGTAAAAATACTTCACTACTGTATTTAAGTATATTTTGGAGTACTTTATACTTTTCTCAAGTATAATTTTTTTTTGATTACTTTTACTTTTACTTCACTATATTTCCGAACTTAATTGCATACTTTTACTCCGATACATTTTCAATGTTTGGTTTAGTTACTCGTTACAAAAAAAGTGTCGGTTCGGCTCTGCCAGACGTGCGTACGTGCACAGGTTCCCCCGGAGCGCCTCCGTTTGAAGCGCTCGGCGTGTCATTTCAGAGTTGCTGTGCGCCAGCGGGGGCGGGGGCCACGCAGCCAATCACTAACGCGCCTGGCCTTTGATTGACAAGGTAGAGCCCCCCCTTTAACTCCACTCTCATTGGTTGTGCTGCCTTAAACTCCGCCTTGCCTCTTCCTTATTGGCTGTTTTCTATTATAAATATTCTGTGCCAGGCAGGAGTTCTGAAGACTGCTGGAAAGATGGAAAAGCAAAGACTGTAGGTCATAAAAAATCAGATTCTTAGCCACAGCCGTCTGAAAAAGGTGAGAGTGTCACTTTTACCATTATTTCGTTGTTATTGTTGCTTTCATTTATTTTCGACCATTTGAGGCAGTTCAAGTATAAATAGCAGGTGTAATTTCTTTTGCATAAGAACACTAGATGCTGCCTAAACAACTGCTACTCTTGTTTAGACCTTTGCGTAGTTATAATAGTATGATTAGGGTTCCACAAAATAATAGTGTTATACATTTGACTATTCCTACTTCTAGAATTAGGATAAAGACAAATGAAACAAAGGAACACTATTTACATTGGTTTTATTGTACATAGATTTCCACACTGTCCATTAGTAAATTAGTATAAACCAGGGCCGGAGCTAGCAGATTCAGAGGGCAGAGAATTCCCAAAGTATCTAACATATTTTACCTCCTGCAATGGAAGGGAAAAATTGTTATGGACTGGCTGATATACAGCAGGTCAAAAAAGGCCATATTTTGGCTGCAGTGCTTGCTGTTCTCTTATGAAGAAAAGATCATGTAGTGCACTAAATTCAATAGCTGGGTTGAAAATATCCAGTATAAAATACAGAGATTTGTGTCTGTGGTGTGTTGGTGGCAGGTGTAGAGGGGGGGCCCAAAAAGACTGTGTTGTCCTGGGCCCTAGCAAAGCTGTCAGCTGGCCGGCCTGCAGGTGTATCTATTAGCAGGTTTACCACTTACCTACCACTGTAGGTTAACTAAGCCTGGTTTATCACTTCACCATGTTCTTAGTATACACCCCCTTTGCCTGCACTTGGTTGTGTGTTGGTTGCTTAGCACTGACCTTGCTTGAAGAAGGAAAACTGAAAGCTTACAAAAGGTTGTATTTTCTGTCTAAACTTGGTCTAAATTTCTCCTGCACTTGGTTTTTTATATTATTTTAAATGAATTTGACTTTCAAAGTTTACTAAAATCTAAAAAATGTAATTCAAACTGCATGTGCTTTGTTTTACTTTTTACTTATACTTTTCATTACATTACTTAAGTACATCTATTTTTACAGTAATTTTCATACTTAAGTACAAGACATTTCAGATACTTTAAGACTTTTACTCAAGTAACATTTCAGTCAGTTACTTGGACTTTTACCAAAGTCATATTTTGGAGAGGTACTTATACTTTTACTTGACTCCGAGATTTCAGTACTTTATACAACACTGTCCTTTTGGACCAGGCCCTCAGTAAAGATGTTAACGTGAATCCCACGAAAAAGTTGTAGGGAAGAAGAAAAGAAATTGTACGTTTTTGTTCATGTCTTATCTAAGCACGTGGCTGTAATCTGCCACAGAAACATGCAAAAAATACTGGGCATGTGCAAACATGCACACATAGTGGGGGATTAGACCTAAACATCTAGGCATGTATAACATGATCTTTTTGTAGGTTGGCATGGAACAGACTTGTTTGAAAGGAAGAGTTTGAGAACTCTTATAACAGCCATAACAAAGTCAATGTTTGCCTCAGCATGAATGCAACACTGGAGGGCTGCATCTTTGTTGCTATTTCTGAGAGTGAGGCACATGCGGGTTATGGAGAAAGGGTCAAAGCTTCGATGTCATCGTTTCAGAAAAGATGCAGCTCGCATGTACACATGGAATCACAAAACCGACGTTTTGAAATGCATGCACTCTGGGACTGATTTTCAAAAGTTTTCGTTTACAGTCTCCCAAAACACCAGATCCGTGCGGACGCAGTCTAAAAGACAAAATACCTTTGTGGATACATCTAATCTTTTCTCCGTGTGGATGAGGCCTTCTCTTTCTATTTTCAGAAAGTAGCTGATTTAAATAGCTGTTTATCCACACATTCTGGTGTCTTCCTTGAGTCTTACTCTAAGTAAAACTTATCTAAATTATTATTGTCAATTAATGGGATATTTTTATTCTTGTTCTAAACAATTTTAGACATATTTAAATGAAGGTTTTCTCACTGCCTCTTACTTTCAGAGAACAAACTGTTGCATGTTAGCCTTTTTTATAATGTTTTTTGTTAAGATTCTTTTGTCTGACAAAATGTGAAATTGGGCTAAACAGTTTCTAGAGTCATCAGCTGCTTGTTAAATTATGTCTTCAGAAAATCAAAAAGGTCTGATTAGCTCCAATATTTGCTATCATCAAGTCGCCTTCCAATGACCAATTTCACCCAGCAGTCAGATGTCATTTTTTCCCACTTTGCTGTGGTTTTAAAATCTAAAATGCGGTGTCACTTTGTGCTTGTTCTTGTCTCTCCCTGAGGAATGATAAAGTGCTCTGTGCTTTCATAGACCTCAGCACTGCTGAGCATGCGTCTGTCCAGCAAAGTAACTACAGCACTGTCAAAGAAGTGAGATTCCCCAAGCACAGCAGGATTTTCAGTATTTTGCAGGGTCACTGTGTTGTCATTTTGTTTTCAGTTATTATTGAATCAAAGCTTGCTAGTATAAGGCACTAGATAGTTTTAAAAGTGCACTCTTTCAAAAAAGCTTTAATCTGTTTTGAAAGAAATCTCTCTATATTTTGTATGGGATTCCAGTTAGAAATTTTTTAATACCAAGTAGATAATGACCCCCACTAGGTTACCAGGTTACAAATACTGCGTATGTACTTGTCAATAGATACCATAAGGTATTAATTTTCTTTTGCCTTTAGTACCCATGTATGAGAATGCTAAGTTTGTCGCTGGAGTTAATTGTCAATGATAAACTATCTGTTCCTGTTTGGAGAGATGCACCACGTTTGCCATGTACCTAGTCTTCAACAAAAACTTGAAGTCTAAAAAAAAAAAAAAAAATAGAAGAAAAAAAGGAATTGTTTAATACCTATGTGGCGACAGTATATAGTGGCCGACAGGTGCAAACACATAGCAAACGGCTGAACAAGCCACAAACAGACACACTAAGAAACACAAACCCAACAGAAAAATGCAAAGAAAGTCAAAGAAAATTGATTGACGTCAACACCAAAACACAATAAAAACCAAATGCTGCAGAAAAACACTGCAAAAAAATGCAAGTATCAATTGCGAGTTTTACAAAAAGCTGCGAACTTGCTCTAATAAAACGGAAGGGCGCCAGACCACTAGGGGTCGACCCTACGTCCTTTGGGACCAGGCCCTCACGAAAGACATTAATGTGAATCCCATGAGAAAGTTAGAGGGAAGAAAGAAAAAGTATGTTTTTGGTCATGTCTCATCTAAACACGTGGCCATAATCTGTTACTGTATTATAGAACATCAGCATATTTACGTAATATTAGCGTGCTTGTCTTTACTGAGTCCCCTACTCCCCCTAGTGTACTGACATGCTTAATTTTTTTTAGCAAGTTTCCAGGTTTTTTTCCAACTTGCAGTTGTTTTCAGTACTTGCAGCGTAGTTGATTTTGCTAACATTTTCTGTGATTAAAGAATTTTTCTTGTGCAGCAATTTTCATTTACAATTGTGTTTTGGAGTCTATATTCTGCAATTGCAGAAGTTTTCTTTGCAACATTTTTCTGTTGCATTTGTTTTTTGTGATAGTGTGTTTTGGAGATCGGATCATTTATGTGTCTAAGTAGTAGGACCAAGTGGGAATGTATTGTTCCAACATGTTTGTACTGATAAAAAAAATATCTGTACAGCAAAAGAAGAATGCATAATGTTTTTGAAATGAAAGTTGTTTTTTTACATATAAGGTATGAGCTGGCTACCAAAATATCAACAAGCTGGGGTTTTAAAAGGTTCCCGGCTTCAAAATTACTAGATTTGTTTTACATCATACCATTCCTACAGTTTAAAGTCCTTGAAATACCAGAGAAAGTGTCAGTGAGAGGCTTTTTGATTCTATGGACCATGAAGTAACCCAGCCCCTCCCCCACCTCTTGCTGCACGCTTTTAAGGCTACATCACCATTTCACACCTAAAATAAAGACAAATTTAGTTGTTTGGAATAATATTCTTTAAGGGGTTTGAACTAGAGGAAAATATTATTGTTTTAAACTAAAATTGCTAAACTTTTGAGTGGCAGTCTTCTTAAGCAGCCAATTGCAGCCTGGCTACCAGAACAGAAAAGCTGATTACTTAATTATCTGATGTCAGAAATCTATTATTATACTAGAGTTACAATAAGATTGTTGCAACAAAAGGGTTTAAAGGGGCTTGGTTATGTATTTTAATCATAAAAACAAAACAAAAAACAACAACATATAATCATCTTCAAATAAAAGAATATACACCAAGCGTTCATACAGATAGTGTTCATCTGTTCTTTTTGAACCTGAAAATAATTTTTCACCGGGCACGATCAGCAGACATAAACGTCGTTGTGCCATCTGCCAGCAGCATTGTGGAACTATCAGAAAGCAAGATGGCAACAACTGAAGCAGCTACTGTAGAAGCCAGCTGACCGACCTACAATGCCTCACAGTAAAGTGAATGCTCTGTGTGGTAGAAAGACCAACCTGATCTACAGGGTTTCTCCTCAGTTCCAATGAACCTGGAAGCATCATGGTGCAGCTGTCCTTTGTCTTTGCGGCAGATTGTAGCAAATCTAGTCAGCCAGAATGGTTCCACCCAGTGCGGCGCAGTGTATTTCTGAAGCATCTCAGGTGCGCCGGCGCTCGGCGCTTTTCTAAAACATGCGGTTCTTCTATTTTTGCCACTCGCTGCACTGACTCCAAAAACCTTCGTCTTAGGGTAAAAACGTTTCCTCTTTAGAGTATTTGCACAATATATTTTCCTAAACATGTATTCAACGTTGCAAGCTTTACCAAAATAATTTCCCCTTTCAGAACTGATATAGTATTTAGTTACATATAGGCCCAAGTGCATTGACAAAAAAACATCTTGATTTTCCAAAAATTAAATCTTCGTAAATTGCAATTTCGAATTAATTGATAAAAATCGATCTTATCACCCAGCCCTAGGATCTCTGCAGAGAGGAGAAAAAGGTTGGAGGTCAGGAATAATTCAGTGAGGTTGTCAACACTAACCTACTCAGATGCCGGGAGATTGTACTGGCTCTGGGGTTTTATCCTGACTATCCAATCTGGAAGATCCAGATCACTTGGTGACTGATCCGAATCTTTTTGTCGGTAGGCAGGGCAAGAGCTGGTGGGGAAGTCGTAGTCAGTTCTGGGATGATGCACAGGTAGATGCACCGTCCACGGGGCAGAGGTCTCCAGAAGGGCTAGACAGGGTAGAGGTATCCAAACGGGGTAGAGACAGGAGACAGGTCCAAATTCCAGGCTTGGGTTGTACATGGCAAGCAGGAGAATCCAGACAGGGGCAGAGGCAGACAGGTTTGGTCGATCAGCAAGGCGGGAGGTCAGTGTCCAGAAATCAGAAGCCAAGAGGTGTATCTGACAGGGGCAGGAGCAAAACAGGAACGAGACAGGTCAGTAACAGGAGATCAAAACAAGAAATTCTAGATAGTCTGCTCACACTATGGCTTTCAAGAATCTGGCGGTTACACACTGCGAAAGCCAGGAATATATAATGCTCCTCCCAAGTACGGCAGCTCAGTAATTAGAGCCGCCGCAGGTGTGACCACTCAGCTCTGATTGCCAGTGCAGCACAGGGAGCAGGAAGTGATGTCATGGGACTGCAAACAGCAGCTTCACAGGCAGGAACAGACAGGAATCATTGTGTGCACATCATCGTACTTGCGATCCCGTGGTCTTGTTATGGTAAATATACAGTAAAGCTCTTTATTTACTAACAAATGGAGCCAAAGCAAAGTTAAAATCACAGAAATTAAATATAATAAGCCAACAGGGCACAATAATTTCATCCGAAAACCTGTGCATGCAACCAGAGTGAGCTACTGACAAAAAATAAATTACATCATGTTATATTTTTTGGGTAAATTTGCCTAGAAACTGTGATATGAAACTGATATTTTTAGTCAGGTTTATCTCACTACAATAATCTCATAATGGCCTGTGTCTAATCCTAATAATAAGCAACTTTAAATGGTTTTCTGTCTGAGTGGTATTATGTGAAAAACGTGAAAAGGTCGTGTTTTAGAAAAAGTAATTTTTGTGTCTGTTCTTTCTTTCCTCTTCATTTGTTTTCATGCCGTGTTTTCAGGACTCTTTAGCTGACTGGACAACTGCACTCTCATCAAGCCACATAGAAAAAACTTTAAAAATGTAGAATTCTTTTTAGATAAAAAAAATGCAGGTGGTGCGTTATAATATGTGATGAAGCACACTGTAGATCCTATCTATTTTCTCCAATCAATCATCATATTTTTTTTTCAGCATTCCAGATCAGCCTGCTTGATCAGATTTACAATGGGAGGACTGAATAACAATCTGTGATATCATGATGTAAAAATTGGTATCTGCTGATCAAGTAAGTGAAATGATTTTCTGAAGAAAATTAAAAAATTTTGTTGGGAGAATTTGTTTCTAATGAAGCATATTTTAGAGTATTTGTGATGTTTTTGTTTTGGTCCTGAACAATATCTTCCTTTTATTCAGCCATGGCAGTGACCTTGACAAGGACATGTGTTTTGAAGAAGCTGCGAGGCAATCTGAAGATTAATGTGAAGTGACAGCAGGGCTCACCACTGACCTGCCCATAAAGGCAGACATCCAGTTAAGAAACTTTCAACGAAAATTTTGTCAGCCCAGTGAAATTACAATGGAATTTTTTTTTTTGCCAAATAAACCTTATTGTTTTAACTTTCCCTTTTTAATTTGAAGCATCCTCACACCCCAAGTGGTTGAACTCTGGCACAATGCAACTGAATCATTCAACATTTGCAAAAAAATCTGTTGCTCATGTTTTGATCCAAATATATACATAAAGTATATATAACTAAATAACACCACGGGTCAACACTTGTGTGACTTTACCTTTTGCTTTTTATTATCCAACTGGCACCATAAAACCCTTACTGGACCCAGAAGTGACCATATTTGGAATTGAGGGTAAATTTATGCAAGCAAGGAAAACAGGACACTGTAAAGGGTGTACCTGTCTATGGTTTGGCGTGTAATGGACCCAAATGTAGGTGAACCAGAAGCAGCATGGAGTGGAAAAAAATACTTAAAATTGGAATAACGCAGGAACTTGCAGTCATAGCATGAAGCGAACAGCACAACAAACTAAGGGGAGAATAATAGAAGAAACCAGCAAGGAGCAAGGAAAATCAGGGGGCGTATTCATAGACAATCCTAAGCCTAAAAGTAGCTCTTAGTGACATCATTTTAGGAAAAACCAGAGAATTCCGGAAATTATCTGGTTTTCTTAGAATTTTACATTTATAAGATAGAAGTTATTCACAAAGCATCTTAGATCTTAAAGTGGCCTGGTCACGTACTATGACTTTGCAAATTTCTACGCCAGTAGCTCTCTCTGGTTGCATACAAAGTTTTTCGGATTAAATTATTGCACCCTGTTAGTTTATTACATTTAATTTTTGTAGTTTCCAGTTTATTTTCACTCTTTTTGTTAGTAAACAAAGCCCTTTTGTGTATATTTATTATAAGAAGACCACATGACCAGGAGATACGTGAACGCGCACAATGAGTAAACAAGTGGAAGAAATGGATTTGAGTAAGTCAGCAACGTCCAGCGGAGGTACAAAAAGAAAAAGGTTATGTATCCCTAACCCCGTAGGGTTATGTATCCCTCAGAGTATATACTCAGATACTCAGAGTATCTATCTATCTATCTATCTATCTATCTATCTATCTATCTATCTATCTATCTATCTATCTATCTATCTATCTATCTATCTATCTATCTATCTATCTATCTATCTATCTATCTATCTATCTATCTATCTATCTATCTATCTATCAATCAATCAACTCATCATATCTTACATGATAAAAACCTTCTTTTAAAAACAAAAGAAAGTCCTTTTTTTAAAGTGGGTTAGTGTTAGATTTTGTCCAAGGTAGCAAAACAAGTACTAAATGAACAGGTAGTACAATAAAAAAACATTTCATATAAATGTTCTCATCCTTAAGATTAATTGTAGTTGTAAATAAATGGCAAGGTCTTCTAACTGTCCCTTTTTTCCTGTTCCTGGCTTTACTTGGTCAAGGGGCTAATACAGACACACCACATTTGGTTTTCTGAGTTACTCTTAGATGGCAAAAAAAAGATCACTCAAGATAATGTAAAGAACTTTTTTGGTTGTTTTGAAGGTTTTTTTCTATATAACAAAAAACAATACACCATGAAATGCTTTTTTTTGCATTTCAATTTATTAGCTGTTCAGAATAAATACACATTTTTTTTTACACATTACAGTTTTAGACAACAAGACCATTTAACACTATTCTCTTGTTCATAGTAGTTGTTTACAGTACATTGCAATGCCTGGAAACGGTGATCTTACTTTATACCTAAAAGTATTTTTTTTATTTATTCTTAGGAAAATATATACCTTCAGCATTATGTGTTGACATTCAAAAATCAGTCGTCTTTTGAGAATATTAACCTACACATAGCAACATGGGTCCAGTAAAGATGAATCAGATTTTAGTTTAAATGCTTAACTGTGAATTGTTAGTCTTCCTACTCATGCCGAGTGTTTTGTCGACCACGCTCTCTTTGTGTGATCTCTTCCAATCACTTTCAAAATGATTCATCCCCCACTCTGAATACATTGTTTCTGACCAGGTTAGATGCTGTGGTGGAACCTGTGCTACATCACAACAAACACCAACCAGACTAGTCTCTGCTGCATTCCTTTGGTTTGAACTCATTACCCTCCTTTCAGTTCAGATGAGCTAATACTCAGGTGACGAACAACATCACCTGTTTTTCAATGGACCAATACCAAACAGCACACTGGAGAAGCAAGCAGCTTTAAGGTTTATGTTGCACATTAAAATATGAAGCTGAAGGACATTGTTAACTTAAACCGAAAATGTGGGGTACCGGAAAAGCACAACCTAATACCAAAATATTGTTAGTATGTGTAGCTAGCTGCACATACTAATGCTGTCCAATATTGACAACAAAGACGGAGACACCAACAAAAAAAATGAAGACTTAAGTGACAAACCCTGGTCAGAATAGTTGTAATTAGTAACCCAGAAAAACAAACACTATTCCAGACTACCTACTCAAAGTAGAAGAAAAACGGAACAAACATCAAATTTCAGGTCCCCTTACAATCAGACAGCGGTATGACACACTCAACCGGTTCTGCTATTTAACGATAACTGATGCAGATGGGACTCTTTGTTGATATGACACCCAAGCAGCTACTCCAAGGTAACTGGTAACTTAAAAAATATTAACACATTAATCTGTTGCAATTTTCCCACTAAAGGAAATATAGCGGACTGACAAAGAAACTAAATGTACACACTTCAAAAAGTCAAATAAAATGTCAAGTAGATAAAAAAGATAAAGATTTTCATTGTAAATGCAAATCTAAAATGTCGAGTCATTTTTGACAACGTATCAACTTATTTAAAAAAATCAAAAATAAACTGTGTGAAACATGAGTATTAGCATTCAATTTCTTGTCGAATACGTGTTGACAAGGACAACTGTCACAGTCTGTTTAGAGATTTGTGTCTCGTGGTATTTTAGCTAGATCATTGTCATTGGAATGTACCATAAGTTTTAGTATAGTGACATTGAAGACATAGCTTATAAAAGTTGCTTCATAAATAAATTATCTGCTGCTAGTGTTCTGAATACCTCCATCGTCCTATTAAATATCGTGAAAGAAATTATGTTCTGGAATTGGTTTACTATAGTAATCATATATGGATTTTTGGATAGTATCCAGAATTTGATTAGCAGCTAAACCATGCTGCCACAGACCTTTTGGACATGTTGAACTATCGTTTAGCCCTCTTAAGCCGTTTTTACCTGCGTACCAAAGCTGCAGAATAAAAACTATTTCGCAGCAATGACACAATAATAACACTACCTAATCTCATGCTCTGCTATGCTGTCTGCACTGATGAAGATCTGCTCACCTAGCATGCTGGATACTTAAAACCATGATATGAAATCGGATGATATAATGAACTAACTTCTGATTGACTAAGAAAATAAATATCTGATAACTTGGGGAATCTTACAGAGTATTGAAGCTTAACTTCCATTAGTCAATTTATCCCCAAATATGAAAAGTGAGGCTGCAGCGAAGGTGCTGTACCCTGTTCTGATGCAACAGAACACTGATTGCCCCATGCTTGATCCCAATGCACATGAACGGGTTCAGAACAGAGAGTAGAGGATCTGCTTTGGTCGAATACTTAACTTGAATTGCCATTTTGTAAATTCAATGCCAAGAATATAATCATTGATAAGTTCTCCTACAGTCAATTTGCTTTAACTTTCATCTTCTAACTATCCCTCTGCCTTGACTCTGCCTTTTCTGCTGAGTTACAGGCTAAAATTGTATGAGCACATGGTGCTGTGTCCCTCGTAAAGAAGGCATATGTAAAAAAGGTGCAGAAGCTCACACCTTAAGACCTGTGATTATTAATTTTCACTTGAATACTCCGGGTGGCACCTTGGAGCAGGAGCTACTGCAGATTAGGAGGTGCAGCATGTCTGAACATTGAAGGCATTTAGAAGGCGAGTGTTGATTTGATTTTTGCTTGTCCAGATTTCCACCTTTTCCTGCCTGTAACAGTGATGTCATTGGGACTCTTAAGGACATACCCGGTCCGGTTACCATGCCCACCATGCAACTCAGGTCCACTTGAACACAGTCAGCTGGAGCCACCTGCATGCAGTCAGCATCATTTGTCACTTTCACCACGCAGCGCAAATAACACATGGATTTATGGTGCACTTTACATACTCTACCTGTTTATATGAAGATGTAAAGCAGGTTTTTCCCCCACATAATATCTTAGAAATAGAAAATACTTTGTTCATTCATACTTTTAATTAATTCAGTATCTTGATGACTTAGCAAACCAATTTCTATTATGAACCACTGCAAAGATGTATTTTAAAATGGAATCGAGCAGTTCAACTCATATCCAGTTGATACAGCATAAACTAGGAATTATATTTCAAGTAACAACTTAAAAACTTGGTTTGCTGATGGATAATTGGGAACCTTATGATAGTGCATGCAACATTTGCCGCCCAGGGTTTTTTTTCCACCCTGTGCAATGAGAAAGGTTGTGTTTGCTGACACGATTGCGTCCCTGCAGGGTGTGGTTTGGCTGCATCACTTTTTTCCATTTTTGCCTGATGAGGCTGCCGTTGGCCGTTCCTTTCAGCGAGGCTGTCTCCTCACTTTCACTGCCCAGTACTGAGACAACCTGGCACTCTGCCCTGCCAGCCTCTTTTTCCTCCTCCTGCCCTTGTGCATTGTGTTTCCATCTCACCTGCTGTATGTCCTGCCTCCTCAACCACCTCTACCCTACCTCCCACCCCCACCCCCCAGGGAAAGCCACAACAGTGCTCCATCAAGTGAAGATGTAAACCAAGCTAGTTCAGCACTACCACACACCCTCTTTCATTATTCATCTGCTCCTTTAATGAGTTTTCCATCCACCTTCAGGTGTCTGCCTTAATATAAAAAAATCACTATTGTGTTTGACCACTTTAAAACTGATCTCATGAAATTATTAGGCATATACTGTGAATTAAGCTATTGCAGTATGTGTACTGTACATTGCAAATGTTCACATAGGCTGCAAATATATATGAGCCCATTCATGTAGATTTCTTTGGATTTGTTGATTACTTGACTTGTGACCGATACCAGGTAGGAATTTCCTATATGTATAACCTGTGAGTTTGTTGACAGGGCGAATATTAGCCCTACATTCCTTTATTAAAGAACGAAAAGAGGAAATGCATTGTTTAAATACAGTAAAGAGAAAATACAATTGCAGGATACAGGGCAGACATTTGGAGCCATTTGGCCAGACTGGAAGAGGTGGTTAAGGACAAAATCTTTAAAAGGCTAAAGCAAAATTACTGAAAACAAGTCCCATGCTGTCCAGGAAATGCTTCATCCAAGATGAAAATCAGCAAAAGATTGCTTTAACCATGTTGTCACCAAACAAAGGAGATTTCTTCTGTCAGCTAGGCTCTACAACTCCTTCATCAATAGGAGGTTCAGGCTCACAGAATATCTGTACATTCAGAATCTTATCTTAACCTGCTTTTCAACAACACTATTTATAATTTTCAGTTATTTAAAGTCTTTTAATATCTGCCATGTTTAATATAATCTTCCCTGCTGTGACAGGCTGCAGTGACCATTTTAAGTTCCCTTTTTGGATTAATAAAGTATAATCAGTCAATCAGTCAGTCTGCATCCTTTATGCGACCAAAACTAACTTTTTTTTACTATCACACATCACCTCAAACACAAAATAACAACAGTGAAACAGTGGTGGCAGCATCATGCTGTGGGAATTCTTTTCTCCAGCAGGCACACTAAGGCTTGTCAAGGTTGTTCACAAGAGGGATAGAACTAAATACAGGGCATGTCAGGTTGTGCTGTAAGAACAGAACCAAGATGCAGACAAAAGCTGGGAAGCTGCACGATGAATAATGAGATACTCATTAAATTAAAACTATTGAAGGCTTACAAGATGACAGGAACCAGGAACACAGCAGGGATAAGACCAGAACAGGGCAGCATGATGGATGAAGACGGCTGACCTGACAATCTGTAATGGCTGGGCTGACAATATATAAAGGAGGGGAAACAGGAGGAGTAGCAGGTGGAACCAATTACACAGGTGAGATGAGTAAGATTCAATTAAACAGAGGAGAAAGAGGGCAGTGAGCTGGCAGGTGCAGAGGGAAAATCTAACAGGGAAATATGAGAATGGCCAGATAAGAGGGAAAAAAAAACTAACTAAACTGAGGAGAGCAGGAAGAAAATAAAGATCTAACAGAACAACTGAAATCAGAATCTAACTAAACAGGAACTGAATCCAACAGATAAAAAATAAGATATTAACATAAATCCTGAACGGACACCAAACTAATGACTAAAACAAGGATTTCAGGATAAACAATACTCAAGTGCAAAATATATACAAACTGCAGGATCCCCAGGGAGCAAGAAAAAGTAATCAAACCCCTGGGATCCTGACAGGGCATTACTGGAGGAAAGCCTCTTAGAGGCTGCAAACAATTTAAACAAGGACAAAGGTTCACCTTCCACCACAGATATGGTCCTAAAGATATAACTAGAGCTACAATGAAAAGACTTTGATCAAAGCAAATGAATAAGCTAGAGTGTCCCATCTATTAATCTATGGCAAGAAAAAATAACATTCACAGACACTCCATCTAATCTGAGTTATTTTTCAAAGGAAAATGGGTAAAAAGGTCAGGGATTAAGAAGCAAGAACCATTTTGGTGAGACACCGGCTCAGAATTCACATATAGAAACTATTGTAGGAACACTGTTACATTAATTTAAGCACGATTTGATGTGTTTCTGTCAGGAGTAAGTGGGTCCTAAAAGCAAATACAAAGAGCTGCACTGAAACGTATTCATCTTTCACAACCACATTTACCACTGAGAAGTGATTATACTGTATCAAACCAAGTTTACTCACTACACAGAACCCAGACCTGCCTGTGTAATATTCCCTGTGCTCTGATCAAATCCTGCCGAAATGAATTTGACAATCAATCCTCCTCTGTAAGCCTGTTTTCCCTCTACCACTCTAGCCCTGTCTAGGCTTTCACTACCGTGCCAGGCCAAGAGATTGTGTGTCAATCAAACAGATAATATGCTTGTTTACATACCATGATCATGAAAAGGAGGGAAGATAAATATTAGATGGCTTCTTCAAGTTACTCAGGAACCTGGAGTTGGACCTCAGCCCCGAGGGTCATTGTTAAACACCTCTGCACAGAAGCAGCTTACATGTGTGGACATGACTCCGGATGGTTTCTGTTTGCTGTCCATGAAGAAGTGTGTCTCGTTACACTTAGGTAACCCACTCCCTGTTGCAGCCCTCCTTGTTTGGGACGTGATTAAATGCACTTGGAAAAAAATTGACATTGTCATCCACCCCCAGTCTCCTGCTGACCTCAACTTGACTCTTTTTAGACACACTTGCATCTTCACCCCATGCAGTAATTCCAGGCAGTGTCCCTGTAGGCAGAGCTTCGCCAAGTATGTGTCTCCGCTCCGTCTGCAGACGTTCGACTTGCCACGCTGCTTGAGTCGTCCCACGCTCACCTCGGTCCTCCTCCTCTGATCGCAGAGCGGCTTCTCTGAGAGCTCAGACAATGTGAAACGTATAGGCTAAACAAAGGCCCAGAGAAAAGACAAAAAGTGAGTGGGACGGGAGCGCGCTAGAGAGCTGGAGATGAGACAAAAGTCTTCGACACAACGAAAGAGCAATTAAGCGCTTAGTCATGATAAACCATCTCATTCTACTTTCTGTTGTTCTTGTCTTGCTCTAAATAGAAGACTATAAATTTACATTTTAAGAAACTGTCAGACAGCTTTTGTTAATTGATCATTTTTCATTAATGATAGAGCTTTAACAGGAGCCATGAAAGCCTGCATGCTGTGATTGAAGGCTACAGTCCCTCACAAAATGATTGAAACCCCTTGAACTTTTTCCACATTTTGGCTCTTTACAACTACAACCTATGAAATGGAAGGAAACGGTTGCATCAGTTTGCTTTATTTAACTAAGAAAAAAAAGACATTGAGATTCAAACATCTTTGCCAAGAATGACCTGGCCAAGACAGCAGCATAAAACATACATAACCCTTAAATAAGACCAAATACACAGGCAATTAGACAACAGTTTCACACTTCAAGAAGTAAAATGACTAATTGAAACACATTATGTAGATGAATTACACACAAACTGATGTTAGCAAGTGTTTACTTGCCTTATGATGATTACCTGCTTAGATAGAGAAGACATGACTTTTAAAATTAGAATAATACATCAGACCAATGAAAAAAACGTTTTTGATACAGAAAAGTAGGCTTAATGTAGCATATGTTTAATACCTGCTTTAAGGTGTTTATTTTCAAAAGCTACTTTTAATCTGATGGACAAGCGTCATAAAAACACATTTTGTATTTTATTAAATATGATTGCTTTTCTACCGGATACACACCTTTAGACACAGAAATGCACCAACCTATAAGACCATAGACCCAATAACAATTTTCAAGATTTTCCACAAATACTAAATTGTATTTACGAACTTTGACTGGGATTGGGTACAACATTTAAGTGGGAGGAAAGACATACATTTAGTTTTTTTTTTTAATAGTGTGCTTACTCCCAGGGAGACTCTCAGGGCAACTGGTTGCAATGGATTTTATTTATGAGAAACAAAGTAAACAGGGGCTCAGTCCAAATACAAAACACCCTTTTAGATTTCTATTTATAAGATATTTTGAAATCTATGTGTCTGTTTCCTTTTGCATTCGCAATTGCGCTCTTAGTTGTGTTGATACCTACAAGACTTATTAAAGTTTGTGGCTGTAATGTGACCAAATGTGGGCCTGTGCTCGTGCAAGGCTCTGTCAGTATTGTTCCAACTGCATTTTGGGTTGAAGAATTTAACAATAGTCTCTCATCAATGTGGTTTTGCTTTACCCTGTCTCGTTTTACGAGATCACAAGGTAAGAACAACCTTGATATTTTTTTAATGACGGTTGTCGGGACACCTGACATTCTGATCAGCATTAAAGCGCAAGGTTGACCTAGTAAGACAAGGAGCTCCCCAATTACAAGCATCTAATTACCTCATTGCAACTCCTTAATTACAACATTAGAAGTCAAGCTCTTGCATTGTTCTCTGGTCCTTTCCTTTTTTCCATGCCGCTGCCTCAACATTTCTTCCACCACATTTCCCTCGGGGGGTCTCTGAAACCCCTAAATAATGCACACCTAGTCAAGGGCTTAAAGGGGCTGCAAGATGGATCACTCGCCTTCTTCTGGAGCAGTTACATTCTTCTTGGACTGAAGCCTATTCATCATTTCCATAATGACACCGCTCTCAGGTGGATCTCTAAACATCTATATTTACATCAGACAGGCTTGATGAAATAAACATCCCCCCCCCACCCTCCGCGCCCAGTGATCTAGTTTTGTGTGTGTGTGTGTGTGTGTGTGTGTGTGTGTGTGACATCAGAGGAGAAATAGGTCATCCAAATGCTCTGGAGCAGTTTGCACACTGGGTGAGACCTAACAAACTATTAGTAAATTTAATGTCTCTGATATGTTACATAAATTTGCAAGAGTGAGGGGAGAACTTAACAAAGCTGAGACCTGATTTGAAATCAGACTGATTTTGCCTTTCGTTTGTGACCGCAAAGGGTGGGGGAAGGGAGACTGTGATCTCTGGATGACCTTCAGTTTCTCTAAAAACTTTGATGGCACAATAAACCAGGACTAATCTAGCAAAAACATTTCGCAGCTTTTAAGACTGAAGGATGCTTGGGAACAACTTCACTCAGGTTTAAAGTTTCTTGTAACGGGTCTTTAAAATTGTTGGGAGCGATCTGATCACAGTCACATGATGACAGACTCCTGTGGTTGGCTGATGTGCTTACCAGTCTGAGTAGTATTCCTCCTTGCTGTTCTCATTCATAGAGGAAAACAGAGAATCTGACAAACCTTTTAATTAGACAGGCTAATTGTTCAGTCAGCTTAGTCCACACCCAACACACCTGCCGCTTTAGTTTCTTCTTTGCTTGCTTACTGTACTTAAGCAACAGTGCCTCAATAACAGGGAGGGTTGGTGCTTCTTCGGTTTCCATGCCTTGACCTTCCATGGGATTCTGAGAGAGGGGTAACATAATAGATGGTTTCGGAGCACAAGAAGGCATCCACTTATCGCTTAGTTCACCTCAATTCAGGGTTCAGAGGTTGCCATGCTGACAGATCAAAGGTGGCTCACTTTGACTTCATTCCTCCCTTTCTTCTGCCAAACTTTCAACTCCAAATGACCATAAATTGAGTAACATTACCAAAATAGATTTCTGGGATTACCAATAAGAAGTTTTGTGTAACTGACTCCTAAAATCACTTGATTTCAACTGTGCAAACAGGCAAATCTCTTTAAATTAAAAATAAGATGATAGTTCAGTGTATAAGGGAAAATAATCCCCTTCAAATAGATTTTTTATTGACAAAGGTTGATATATAAATATGAGTATCATCACTACAAAGTAATATTTGTTTATATTGACTTCCCAAACAACTTTTTATTCCAGTCAACTGCTGAATATAACTAGCACTAGTTAAATTAGGAAACTTGTTCTCTAGAGTGAAATAAAATCAATAAAATACCCACTGATGTTGACTTTATTGTTGTGCTTGATCTTACCATCTTACCACGTCTTCTGTGATCCTGTGGAAAGTCTGGTCCGGTTTGGTGGGTCGTATAGCATGACTGTGATTAATGATGAGGCTCATTCAAACCACTTTTTAACCCAACTGGGTCCCGACAGCACAAACACAGCACTTTGATTGAATGAATAATCCAGCAGTTTTTTTTTCTGCGTTGAATTGTTCAGCATTCCAGCACTGAATGTGGTGTGACCCCTGGTGGGAAAAAGAATGATTAAAAGGATTAATGTCAGCGTTTTCTTTGTATTATTACATCTTTGCTAACCAGACTATTCCCTATTAGTTTTGCTGTAGTGAGGGAGAGGTTTCACTTTCAGCAGGATACGAGATACATCCATCCTCACTTTGATTCAGCTCAGTCAGATGTAGTTGTGGGCTCATCTTCCCGCTTTTTCCTTGCCTGACCTCTTGTCATTTAGAAGATTACTTTACAATCCGTCTCCCTTGAGGATTTTGTTACAAACTAGATTTTCTGTTTGCGTCACTGGCAAGGTCCTAGCTGCCATGAAGTAGTTATCCAACACTATTCTTTGAGACCCCCCCCCCCCCCCCCCCCCCCCCACCGCCCTGTGTGAGGACATTTCTGTCTATGTAGGACACGTGAGTTCCACATTTAAACCAGGGCCATTTAATTCGACCATGACTCTATTCACTCCTGAAGACTTTCACAGCCCAGATGCCTGAGGTTGTGCCTCTGACGTCATCCTGCAGCTTCCCTGATCCTGCTGTTCAAATGGCTCCATCATGTGGCTGCATGCAGGGTAAGGACAAAAAAGACGTCCCTGGAAAACTTCAGACAAGAGGGGGCCATTGTCTGCCAAAGGGAGTCATTCCAGAGTGAGAAATCAAAAGGATCTGCTCCAGTCTACAGTAAACTCTGTGTCTGGGGATGCCAAAGCTCAGTTATGATTCAGCTTTGCACTGTATGAGCACAGAACAATAGTGACCAATGACTGTGTTCCCCGTTGAGGTTATTAAAGGTCACGTTGATGAGCCACATTTCTGATTTTACTGTGAGAAAGTGGAGCATGATATGCGCTCCGGTCCCTACTGAATACACCAGCTACACAGGACTTTTAAAGCACTAAAGCGTTTTTTGCCAACGCCCTAAAATGTGACACTGAACTCAAATCCAACTTAAAAACTGTTCATATTTTTTTAAATGCATTTTGAATTGTCCTTTACTGTAACAGAATTTGGTCCTCTTTGAGGAATATTTTTCATCCAATGGTTTATGAGGAAATTGTTTCACCAACATCATTGTGAATTCTGACCATAGTGTGCTCAGTGACATCCTTCCTAGGTTCCAGTCTGAATGAAAAGGATCCCAGAAGCTTCAATTACCTAACCATATGTTGCTTTATCAATTGAAAATATTCTTTAAAAAAATCTGAATTTTTAAAACATTTAAAAAAGCAGAATATTGTTCATTCTGCGAAATACGTCATTTTATAAAGGACATTGTAACATGTTACATGATCCTTGAGGCCTTCAAAATGCCACATAATAACGGTAGACTTTAATGTATTTAATTTGGAATTTGATGAACATTAAAGCAGTGTAAAACCCCGAAAATCTGGTGCTTTATATGGGCAAATGTGGGTGTGTCTCTGCCAGCTTTGCCTATCTACAGTCTGAAATTTGTGCCCACTCTTACTTGTAAAAGAACTTACTTGTGTGAAGAGTACTTTTTAAGTCTTATTACAGATTCTCAATTGTAATTATGTCTGGACTGTGACTGGACCTCACAAAGTCTCCACTTTTCCTCAAGCGCCCTCTGAGACATGGCAAAGTATTACAGAACCATGACATTTCCATTGCATTATCTTTCCTCAAGTGCTGTCTTTCTTCCTTCCTTCCTTCCTTCCTTCCTTCCTTCCTTCCTTCCTTCCTTCCTTCCTTCCTTCCTTCCTTCCTTCCTTCCTTCCTTCCTTCCTTCCTTCCTTCCTTTCTTCCTTTTTTTTTCTTTTTTATTTTATTTTGGAACATGATATGATTTAACAATGTTTACATTTAATACTTCATAAACATACATCCTTCCTTCCTCTTTTTTAACTGCTGTAATCCTCTTTCAGATGGAAGGTTGCATTTCTATTAGTGTCTACTATGTTGTTAGTTACTTTTTTCTGTGTGGGTTTGAATCCTGGTCTGGGGTCTTTGTGCATTGAGTGTGTATGTTCACCTTGAGCACATGTGGGTTCTCTCTGGGTATAAAAACATGACTGTTAGGTTGATTTGCCTCTCTAAAATCACTTTCAGGTAAGAATGTCATTTTTCTGCCCGTGTGTCTCTGTGTTGCGCTGTGGTGACTTGCCCAAGGTGTACAGTACCCCTCCTCTCGCCCAATGACCACGAGACAGGCAATTAAGATACCCAGCGTGGGTAGTTCATAGTTCTCTGTATTAGGATCAGATCCATTGTGGACTCTTGTAGCTTCTGTTTTTGTTCTGAGTTTATTTGCCATTTAAATCAGCTCTTCTCATGCACCTCCAACCCTCATCTTTGCGTTTGGGTCCTCAATCCTAATATGACACAAGCGTTTTTTATCTTATCCACCTACAGCAAACCACTGTATTAAAAGATTTAAATAACAAGTGATCCCTGACCAGATTGTTTTACTGCTGGTCCTGGGCCAGATTAGGATCCAACATCAGCTGCTTATAGTGCTGGACAATGTGCAGTTTGTGACCATGTCTCTGCAGAAGGAGAAACAGCAAACACATGGAAAACCAAGCATTTTCTCTTTTATTAAAAGGATTAATAAAAAAAAAGGACTAACAAGGTATTTACTATATAACAAGATGCGGTCACAGAATACCCTTCCCTCACCTCACCTCACGATGGGAAGTCCCTAGGATTGGTTAACACGCTGGTCACAAAGTAAAAACTGCATCTGCTAAGCAACACAGAAACTCTGTGTTGTAAATATTAATGTTAGGGTCACAGGAAAATTGGAGGACTTTAACAAATGTGTCTAAATACCATGATATACAAAGGACACCTGCATTGTTATTTGTGAAACTCAGTTCTCCCTTCTTTGTTAAGCATTGCTCACAATAATGAAAGAAAATGCAAATAAATTCATACATTTCCAATAATATTCTACAAACCGTTCTAAATGCTTGAGGTTTAAACAGAGCAAACATTATTCAAAATGCTTTGTAAAGATGTTGTTTGTATTTTTTTTATCTGATGTGCAAGTGATGTGATAAACCTGCGTGACATTTGCCATTTTAAATGGGAATAAATGTGAGGGTGTACTTTTTTTACAGTGCATTTCTATTATTTAAGTATTAGGATCATAATAACAAACAGGCTGTTACATCATAAACATCTTAAAGCAACCTATCCAAATATACCAGTGTGAGTAAATTGTCTGCATTCTGTGCTTCAAAATACCCAGTCCACTTTTAAATGAGTCATGATTGGAAAGGGAATATTTGACCCACCTGCAGGCCAGTGTTACCATTATCATGACTGTGAATGTTTTCTAATGGACTAACCGAGCTTCTCTTTCACCACCCATGCATCATTACAATGCGAGCAACAGGAGGAAAGGTCAAAGTAAACCTGCCATAATATCATTTCATGATTGCTGAATAGTAATATAACTTTGTGGGTCTGTTGAGCTTACATAAAGGATAATTTTGACGATGAAATAATTGACACACACACACACACACACAACACACACACACACACACACACACACGCAAACACACCTTACTATCTCATCATCCCACAGATACATATCATCTCCCACATGGTGGCATCACTCCTTGTCCTAGGGCACAGACCTGGCATGTATCAGGTAGTATGGGGCTCTCTGTTGTTAGAGTCTCAACACCAATGGAAACAATCAGAAAGAATTAAAATCATGGTTGAGCAAGACCTAGGACTCATCCCATTGTGTGTGATGTTTCTGCTTCTCTCTGTTATTCAGCTGTAGGATTATTGACCAAACTCTTCTTGGAGGACTGAAATGCCAGAAAAACAGAAGAAGGTCCTTCAATCCCATCCATTCATTGTCTTTACCCACTTGTCTGTGCAGGGTCACAACAGTCATGGACTGGACCTGGAGAGGTCGTCGGTCCATCACAGGCAACACACAGACACACAGGACAGACAACCATTCACACAAAACAGACCGGTATAGACCAGATAAGGGATCTGCCAGGGACTGCCACAGTTATGATGTGTGGGGGATTTCACACAGTGGTTGGTGGTGGTTGTATTGTGTTTGTTTAGTTTTCAGACCTTAGAACCTCTACGGTAGTGCAAAAAATAAAAATAAAATCAGAACAAGACAGAAATTCCGCGCACACACAAAAATCATTAAAAAATAAATGAACACAATACAAATACAACTATCCACTGTGTGACTGCGACACACACATGCTCACGCACGCACGCACGCACGCACGCACACACACTTTTAGGATATTAGGGCCAGAAAAACCTGGCCTAGGTTTATTATGGTCTCATCTGAGCAGATCACGTCTTTCACATGTTTACCGTGTCAGTCATGTTCTCTTTTAAACCAATGAGGCCTTCACAGAACGGCTGGCTTAATCATGAGATGAACCGGTTTTTACTAATAAGGTCACTCCTTAAGAAAGCTGGTTTCAATGGATTTAATTTTAGTTATCAGGGGTGAATATTTATGCACTGCAGACTTTTCAGATATCTACATATAAAACACTTAACCATTTATGACACAAAGCATAAACAATATACTTTTGCAAGGCACCGTATGTGACTACTAACTTGGCCAAGGGTGACACCTTGTGTGAAACGGAAGTCATTGCTTTTTATCTTCTTTGACTCAAACTACTCTTAAACCAGTCATCAAAGAGTTTTCAGGTGCTTACGAGGCAGAATTATGTAGATAAAATCACTAAAATATAGAAAAAAAAGTTAGAAAATGTGTTAGAAGAAAAGAATAAGGACATGTCTTTAACTCGGTTAAATGATTATTGTTTTCTTGCTTATATGCATGCTTTGGTTTTTCTTTTTTTTAATGGACAAAAATAGACCAATATTACAGGTTGATTAAGGGAGAATGTCTTTGGATCTAAAAATATGTTTGCTTGTATTTTGGATTCATTTACAAGTTTATGTTGGATTGGATCTTGCCATGAAAGATCTCTAGGCTAAATGAAATAAAACAAATAATAGCTTTGTAGGGACGATCCAGGTGAATTTTGAAGAGATTGACAAAAATGTTTATTTATCTTCGATACTGCCTTCGATTCCACAACTGTTGTTACATTACCCCTATCTAGATATAACAAGTACAGCCATAAGTAAAATGTAAACCCTGGAGGAGTGGTTCCAAGCATATTAATGATTACTTAATTCATCTTCAATTTGCTTTCAAATTTCTCAAAGAATCATGAGGTTGGGAAATTATCAGTAGCATATGTGTTTTTTTTTTATCTTTCCTGCCAAGGTTTATAAAACCTTTAAAGTTGCCCTCATCTTTTTGTGCAGACTAGGTCAGCAAACATAACCCTTCGTCTCCTGGAGTGATGTCCTTGAACAGTTTTTTTTTTCAAAACACAAAAGATACGACCAGGAAGGGAAAAAACAGCACAATATGGACATGAGGCTACATCCATCCATCCATTTTCTAACACGCTTATCCCTTGTGGGGTCGCGAGGGGTGCTGGTGCCTATCTCCAGCTGTCAATGGGCGAGAGGCGGGGTACACCCTGGACAGGTCACCAGTTTATCACAGGGCAACACAGAGACAAACAGGACAAGCAATTTGAAAGTCATGTTTTTGGACTGTGGGAGGAAGCCAGAGTACCCGGAAAGAACCCACGCATGCACAGGGAGAACATGTAAACCGAGAACCGCGCCACTCTGCTAAGAAACGTTGATTACGTTCACAATGTTCAGAGTTCTCAAGAGAACGTGACATCTAGAAAAAGGGACCACTACTGTCCGCAGAGTTGTCATCCACGCAGCGATTCAGTGTAAAGCGCGTACCTCCTCCAGGGTGGAAAACCCTCCGTGTAACACCCGAAGAGAAGCCGAGAACAGCATGGCATACGGGATCCCTCGCTCTCGAAGCCACTGTTTCACTGCATCATATGCATTGTGTTTCTTCATCACCATTGAGGAGAAACCACTGTAAAAAGAGACCTTGGGTCCGTTGTAAGTTAAGCCACCGTCCTGGGCCAGCTGACGTGGCGTCTTCATGACTCTGTACTTGTCTCTAAATGTGTGGAATCAAAGCAGCAGCGATCTGGGTCATCTGTGTCTTCTGGGTCTTCCAAGAATCGAAAAACTCCACCAGCTGTCCAGTCTCCGTACCCTTCAGCCAGGCCGACAACTCGGATGTTCGGGCGCCTGCTATAGTTCTCGGCCATGTCCAGACTCTCCGTGAGGGCGTTGACCAGCTTTTCCAGTTCTACAATCCTCGGCTTTGTACTTCGGCTGAGTTTTCAACTGCCAGTAGCCTAGCCCCTGCTTCATCTAGCCGCTCACTAGTGGCCTGGATCTCCGTAGCATGCTTATAAATAGTCTCGGCCAGAGGGCTGAGTTTTTCATCAATAACTTTAATAATGTTGGAGGTCATAATGTTCAGAGCCCATCTACGGTGTCGGACTCGGCAAGGTCGCCATCTTGGGGGTTGTCTCCTGGCTCTGATGGCACGTTTCTTTTTGTCTTCATTTCCTCTGGTTCTTTCCATCTTGTCGAAAGACTGTGGCCAGAAGTTTTCCAAGGACATAGCCTATTATGTTCAGAGCAAAAATGTCTTCTAGCGCCCCATAGTCATCAGGGTAATGAGAAAGTTAGCACCGAGTGGCATGGAACTCTTGCAAACACGTCTGCTCAGCTCGCCGCCATCGCGTGACCCACGCATATGCGGTTTCTGAATGTGGAGTAAAGTTCCCAGCAAATATTTTCGATGATCTGTCCCTTTTCATTGCAGAAATAAAGCTTTAATTTTGGCCTTTGAATGGATGAAAGAGGTTGAACGGCAGGTTTTGGAGTTTTGTTTGGATACCAGCTCCCAAACTCGCAGATCATTATGCAACGAAGGAAAGAAACTTGTACATGTGTTTTAAGGTTTTTATGTATAAAAAGCTGAATTGTATTGTGTATTTGTATCCAACCGCCTTTACTCTGGTATTCATAAATAAAACGTAGTGCAACCAGCTGTAATCACCTACTTATTATATAGAGTGCACCTGATTTAACACAAATGTAAATACAGATAACAACTCACATTGTGAAGACCAAGGAGCGTACCAGACAGGTCAGGGATACAGCTAAAGCAATTAAAGGGAGAGTCATGTTATAAAACAATATTCCAAGCTTCGAACAAGTCCTGTTCAATCCATCATCCAGAAACTACGAAGATATGGTCTTCCACCTAAACTGAAAGGCTGGGTAAGGAGAACAATCATTACAGAAGCAGTTAAGATGGCAACAGTTACTCTTGAGGAGCTGCAGAGATCCACAGTTCAGGTGGGGAATTAGTTTATCAGGACAAGAACTAGCACACTTCACAATTCTGGCCTTTATGGAAGAGTGGCAGAACACCTTTGGTAAAAAAAAAGCCACCAAATGTCCCATTCAGTGTTAGGCAAAAGCCTTGTAGGGGACAGCGAACAGCCCCTGTGGTCCCATAATCCTTAATTTGTGGATAAAGGTTTTCTGGTCAAATCAAAGTAAAACTGAACTTTTTGGCAAACAGGCAAATCACAATGTGAGCTGTAGAAGTAACAAAACACAGCACAATGAAATGGTGGACGTGTAAGTCAAAGCAACAGGCTATTGGGAGGCTTTTCTTCAGCAAGGACAGGGAAGCTGATCAGAGTTGCTGGACAAATGGAGCCAAATACATGGCAGCCCTGGAACAGAACGTGGTAGAGGCTGCAAAAGATGTGAGATTATATCAGAAGTTCACCCACCAGCAGGATAATGATGAAATGATTAAAAAAAATTCAAAAAGATGTGTCTCATAAATGAAAGAATTTACATAACAAAGTGAGAGATTTCTTCAAGATTCAACAAGTTTACAATATTCTTTTTCTATTTTGGTCTCTTGGACCAATGTACTAAAGTCAGACAAGACAGAAATATAATTAGAAGATTGGTGATAGACAAAGCCCTCCAGAATTAAATAAATCACTGTTCATCACAGGGAAGAACGTGAATTTTTTTTGTGTCAGGAAATATCAACTTGAAAGAAAAAACTAAAACGGAAAATAGACTAAATAAGATATTTTGAATAGGTTTAATATTTAAAACCTATGTAAACGGTAAATTGCTGCAATATCATATATGACCAATAGAAGGCAGTCTGTGCATTAACAGCTGCTACTCCTATGTAAGGCTGGGAAGAAGAAGAATAACGCGGAAGTTATCAGGAAAACCAACGAATGAGTGCGTGCGTCTTCTAACAACTGAAGCGACGTCGCTTGAATGGGACCCATAAAAGGAGTGGTTGGATAAACAAAGCCCGTTTATACTTTGGAAAAAAAGTCATTAGGCAAGGTGAGCATTGCATAAAACATATGTTGACTGTCACTGAAGTAGCTGTATGTGTGCATACTAATTAGAAAAAATATTTAAAACTTAATTCAGTAGCTGATGGGGTCTCTCGCTAACGGCTAACATGCTAACAAATAGCCTAATTTGTTATGGGATACGTAAGCCTGTATTGGTTTCCATGGTAAACGTTAGAAGCTCTGTCTTTTATTTGTGGTCTTATTATTTCAGGAGTGTGTGCTGGTTCTGACCAGGATGAAGGTGGTGAATTTGAAGCAAGCCATTCTGCAGGCTTGGAAAGAGCAATGGAGCGACTACCAGTGGGCAATTAACATCAAGAAAAACTTTCCAAAGGGGGCAACTTGGGACTACCTCAACTTTGCAGGTTCCTGCTGCTTACTTGATGGACCAGTTTGTTGACGTTTCCTCTGGTGCTCTAAATGTCCTCTCTGTTTTTCAGAGGCGCTGATGGAGCAGGCGATGATTGGTCCATCTCCCAACCCGCTCATTTTGTCCTACCTTAAATATGCCATAAATTCACAGGTCGGATAACAGACATTGTCATGTACCATTGCCACTGAACAGATCGTTAAACTGCGTTTTGCTCATTTGAAATGTCTTTCTATCTGGCATTAGATGGCGTCTTATTCCAGCGTGCTCACAGCCATCAGCAAGGTAAACTAATGGTTGATAATTGTTATTGCAGCATTCTATTTACTTGCAGATTTACAAGGTTTTATCAAAAAATATGTTTTCCAGTTCGACGGCTTTTCCCGGGAGCTGTGTGTCAAGTCGCTGTTGGAGATAATGGACATGTTCTGCCATCGTCTGAAGTATGTGCACCTATACCATCACATTAAAGATACCACATATAAACTAGAACTGCACTGTGTATCATACTGCAATCGCCACCGCAATACCAGTGTGTGCAACATCACAGTCACAAAAGAGAGCTTGGGTGCAATATTTGGTAGGCTTTTATTTGTCAGTACAATTACACACCGCTTGCTAATAGTATCTGGGGTCAGTTGGAGGGATGATGCCCACACATGATGTAGAATTTAGTAGCACAGATGCTGAATATCACTGACAGTGTTGGGGGCATTGTGAGGACTAAAAGGAAAGAGATGAGTGAGGAAAATATGCAACTATGTTTTAATAATGCCTATAACAGTATTTTAATATGCACTTGTGTGATGATTCTTTCTCAGAATTTGTTGGAAAAATTTTTATTATTTAAATATTGGACTCATCATCCATTTGCATTGGATGGCCATCGAGCTCCAGTCACTGTTTGCTTGGGATTGCCCAGTGCAATACTTGAGTAAAAATATGATAATTGTACTGCATTTATAATAAAAGGTTTAAGACAAAGCTTTATACCGTGATGACACCCTAATACTGTTAGAATAACAGATTATTGCATTTATAATCTATGCCATTTATTTATTTAGCCACATGCTCCATTAGCTTACACACCATGACTACACGTGTTTTTTTTTTTTTTTTGGGGGGGGGGGGGGTTCTGCTTTTTCAGACAGTCTCTGTCTTTCTTCTAAGCAAGGGAAAAGAGTAGGAATAATTTTTCAGCCAGCTGACTGGAAGTGTTCTGTGATGGGAAGGATGGAGCAACACCACGTTACTCTGAGGCTGTGCCCAAAACTGTTTCTTTCTTTGCTTCTTTAATCCTGGAGGAGCTCCAGTAGTTGTACTGTCATCGTGTGTGTGGCAGATCAGTGAATTATTAATTTACAAATGTACTCCCCACCTCTCTAATAGGGCATCAAAGTTGAACTAATTATTTATTTAAATTAATTATCCTTTTCTTTAGCTCAGCCAAAGCGATTTTCTCAGTAATAAATGAAACACTGAAATAAACCAAACATGAACTGCTAGATATCGTCTGACCGAATTATACCTGTGTTTGATCTCTGCTCAGTGGTGAAATCCAGTAGAAGTTTGAAAACGAGGTACTGGAAGTAAGGCGTTCTCTCTGGGTACAACGAGCCTAGACCGCCCGGTCAGCTGATTGTTGGCGAGACTGTAAGCAGCAGGACCAGACATCTCTGAAAACAACCGGCCTCTAGCAATGTCATGATAAACCGAGCAGATACTTGAGTTATTCACATCTACATTGTTGCCTAAAAACTTCTTAAAAGTTCATTTTGTGTCACAGAAAGTGTAATATATCAAACTTTAACCCGCTTTTGCCGCTCCCTTCTGTCCTTGCCGTTCCCGATTGAACAGTCCGTTTTGACCCGCGATGATGTTTGAGATGGGGTGGGCTACAAAGGGTACAAAAGAAGGAAAAGAAAGACCTTTGGAGGATTCTTCAAATTTAGACAGCCTTCATTGCCTCACTGGGACGTAATCGGCCTGCAAACACGGCCTTCGACCGACACAGCCTCTGAATTTGGACACAGCTTACATGCTTCATACACACAGAATAAACTCGTGCTCCTGCGTTTGCTCTGACATCTTGTTGGCAGGAGTTTAAAGTGTAAATGAAAGTGAAAATAAGAGATTTCGACCATAATGAAACTGACGTCACGTTAGAGTCAGACCCACACTTGCTGTCTGCAGATATTTGTCCATAACACAAAAGTTATGTACTTGGAGGCTTTTAAAATGAAAGCATAAATATAATTTAGAGAATTAAATCCGGCAAATGTAAACTGATTATTTGCAATGAAGCTATCACCAGCTCTTCTGCTTTTTGTTTCTTCCTCGTTCAGCTGTCACGGTAAGGCCGAGGAATGCATCGGACTGTGTCGGGCCCTGCTGGGAGTGGTGGTGTGGCTGCTGCAGGGCGTCGATTTTTACTGTGAGAAACTGCGAGAACTTGGTCCCTCAGCTAGCACGGAGGCCATTCTCAGAGCCTGCCAGGAAAGACTGCACGGTCTGATGAGCAGCACCAAGAACAAAGCTCTGGTCCACATTGCCCGGCTGGAAGATCTAGGTATCACTGATGGTTTTATAAAAGTTGTTTAGAGTGATGAGGTTTTCAGAAAAGAGCATGAAACCTACACAGAGCAAAATCCTGCCTTCAAATCTTTGAAGTGCTGTGATCTGTCTGAGAGATCTTAGTATTTGTGTTTCTGCTGCCTCTTCTTCACAGGTTCCTGGGGTAATGTTGAGCAAGCAATGATTAAAGTGACAGAAGGCCTCTGTAATGTACCTAACCAGATGCTGAGGACTTCAATAGAGGAAACGATTTCTTTGGTGAAAAGGTGAGGGTTTCTTGATCAAGCCAGTTAGACTAAAACAGGAATCTTGATCCGACCTGATTAACTCTCTTTGTTGTTCCTCAGTATTCCCCAGATGCTCTCTGTACAGTGTGAGCCTCCAGCCCATGCCTCCTTTCCATCTGTCCATGCATTCATCATGCTGGAGGGCACCATGAATCTGACGGGGGAGACCCAGCCTCTGGTGGAGCAGCTGATGATGATCAAGCGAATGCAGGTGAACCTGAAGTTTTGAATAAGACCTACAACCAAATACCTAAGGTCAAAATAAACAAAGAGGTCATATATATGTAATCAATATCATCACTATGCTTTTCTCTTGGAAAAAGGTTACCAATAATCCTTTAATCAAGTGCAAAACTTAATTTATCTGTAGGTTGCCAGATTCTAGTTTCAGTGTTTTTTGACAAAGGGAGGACAAAGTCAGTGTGAATTTGTGCTTTGCTACTCTGGCAACTGATTACTAGAAATCTTTGCCAGACACTTTAGATTAGCATAACGGTGACCCATCTTCATATCCCGTCGATCATTTCTGCTTCTATTAGATAAGGAGAGAGGCAAAACAAACCAACAGGAATGTTTTCATATTGATAGATGACAAGCCCCCTGGTTGTTTTTTTGTAACTAGATATTAAGCTTTTAGATGTTTGGGGAGTTTTGTTGATTTCTGATACACTTGCCATCTCCTGATTATCAAGATCAACATTAATCTATCATTCTTGAATATAATATTGAGTAACTTTCAGAAATTGGCCAGTGTGTCACATTAACGGCAACAGAAAATTAAAGAATTACAAAATTTGCCCTTTATTCATCAAAGCATATGGTAATAATAGCAGGGTTCTCGCCATCATAATGAAGCGTTACGCTGAAAGTTGTCCAAATGACGCTGAACTTAAACATTAGTAAAGTAAAACTCTTGAAAGTGCATCAGCACAGCTATAAACCTCCCGGACAACATAAGCTGACGTTAGCTGTTATTAGCTTGACGAACAGCCTCCTTTGAACTACATTGCCAACCAACGCTGTGATGTGGGAAAGCATCTAGAGAAACGGCGAAACAACACACCAGCTCAACAAGTTGTCACCAGTGATGTACAGTGTTACATTAGTTTAACTTTGGAACACAGTCGACAAAAGCATTAGCACAAAAATGACAAGTTTAACACTTTGAGATGAGTAATTAGTAGTGGGAACTCTGATCTTATAGCTTTCAGTCTTGGCTGTAAATTTCAAAATTAGTGCCTGTATTCACAAATATTCTCAGAGTCCTCTCAGAGAGCTCCTATCTTAGCCTAAAAATTCCTACCTAGGAGTCTTAGTTTAAGAATGATTCAGATCGCTGCTGAGAGTGACTCTGAGTGAGGAAATGTTTGTCTTAGTGAGGAGGAGTGGTTGACCCCTTTGCTAGATGTCACTCTGTTTTCTGAGAGCTGTGATTGGTTGATGGTACAAGAACAAAAAAACAACACAAATGCACTCCTAGTAATATTAAAGGAGAGAAATTAACTGATTAGACTGGATTAAGAAATGTGTGATATGATGAAACTTAATTGTCACGCAATCAAAATGTTTGAACGCGCCTTATTTGCATCTTCATCATTATTTTGATTTGTTTATTTATTTTTTACTCACCAGTCATTTTACTACTTTATCTATTTGATATTAATGCGCAGTCACCTGTCAGCATTTCGTGGGATCACCTGCTTGTATAAAGTGGTTGTATTTTGCAAAACGACCGACATCAAATGCAGAAAAAAAAGGTGGTAAATACCGAACTGGACAGCAACGCTATCCAGCGCACGGCTCGCAGCACTGGTAGGAGAATAAAGGGAGTGTGTAAAAGTAATGTGCTCATTTACTCCACCATTTATGTGGTGGATCAGCCAATCATCTCTCTGTTTCAATCATCTTCTCTGCTGAAGACGCTTTTAGGCTCACTATAAGTCCTCCTCTCTACTCCTAACATTTTGTAACTTTAGGAGCTCTCTTAAGATGGCTTAAGATGCTTTGTGAATAACTTTTATCTTACTGAGGTAAAATTCTAAGAAAGATCTTAGAATTTGGGAAATTCTAAGATTTTTCCTAAAATGACGTCACTAAGAGTTACTTTTAGTCTTAGGAATCTTTGTGAATACGAACACAGGTTTATAGTGACAAAAAAAGACACATTTATTGTCTCTTTTCCTGCAGCTTTATTAAAGTTAAAAGGATAAAATTGTGACCAAAGAGTTATTTAATAATGAGATCCACCTGTGTGCAATCATTTGTCATTAATTTTATTTTTTTTAATTTGAATTACTTGTTTTCTTCAGAGAATTCCTGGTTCTCTGTTCGTCCTGGAGATCTGGAAGGCCTGTTTCACCGGCCTCATCGAGTCACCAGAGGGCACCGAAGAGCTAAAATGGACCGCCTTCACTTTCCTCAAAGTAAAATTTGTTTTAAAAGAATATTAGCTGTGTTGTTTCTTTAGCTACATTTCTCTTTTTTCTGTCTTAGTCTAGTTTTGTTTATAAAATATTTTAGGTTGGGTGTGTACCTAACACTTAAAGAACATTTTTAAGAGCTTGTGTTTTGCATGGCCTGTAGTTGCTTAATTTTTCTTTTAGTTTGTATTGTTCTTTGAGTTCTTCAACAATATTCGGCTTAGTGAATCTAACATTTTGGCCACAGTAATCTCTCACTACCAGTAACCACTTCATATCAAACAGTCACTAAAATGTTTCTTCCTTGTCTTAGATTCCACAAGTTCTGCTCAGACTAAAGAAATATCCTCAAGGAGACAAAGGGCAGGTAAAATATTTTACTCACTAATGTCTTTAAAACAAATAGATCATACATGCAGATGACGGACATGCAGCATTTTAGTTGGAACCCCTTTTTAAAGATTAAAAAATGCTAATCTTTTCCCAGGATTTTACGGAGGATGTAAATATTGCCTTTCAATACCTGCTGAAACTGACACCACTGCTGGATAAAGCAGATCAGAGATGCAAGTAAGCGCTCAAATCTATACCTGGAAAGCCCACCTCAGAAATGTAAATCCTTTTTTAACCGTCGCCCTTTGCTTCTAGTTGTGATTGCCTCGGCATGCTCCTTCAGGAGTGCAACAAGCTTGGACTGCTGTCAGATTCTAACACAGAAGGCCTTACGTCAAAACGGTATGGCTTATTTTTTGCAAAACAATGAATTTATAAATATTTCTAATCCTGGAACTTCTCAACATTTTTAAAATTTATTTTATAACTACAAACATTAGTGTTTTCTGTTGTTTGTTTTGTTTTTTGCTGGGACCTGATGTGACATACCAACACAAAGTAGTGCATAATTGGTGAGGGGAAGGAAAGTGGTGCATACTGATGAAAAATCTCCAAAAAACAGGAACGTTTGCGTGGAGGATTTAAAGGATATTTATAAGCCCTTTATTTTGTGCTGAATCAGATTTTGCATTTGTTTACTTTCTTTGAACTAGGTGTAGATAAAACTTAAACCACCCTGCTTGCAACATCCTTTGCTGACTCCCAACCTTCCTCTCCTCCTTTTCCATCATGTACTTCTCGCCTTGTTTATTTTATTCAGGAATGAAGACAGGGAGTTTGCCCCACGGCTAAAAACGGCAGAAAATGCAAACATCCAGCCTAACCCAGGCCTCATCCTCAGAGCTGAGCCAACTGTCACAAATATACTCAAGGTACCCACACCAACACATCAAAATAATTGTGTATTAGTGTAAGAAATGGAAGTACCAATGTTTGACTGACAGTACATCACATCAATAATGACTCTTCTTATATAAATGACAAATTAAAATGGTCTTGGCTCGATGCTCGTTAGACAGTAGATGCTGACCACTCAAAATCCCCCGAGGGCCTCCTTGGGGTTCTTGGACACATGCTGTCAGGGAAGAGCCTGGATCTGCTCCTGGCAGCAGCAGCAGCCACCGGGAAACTCAAATCCTTTGCCAGGAAATTTATTAAGTGAGTAGATCCAGACTACATTAACCATGAACATCACAACTTGTAATCTAAACAGTGATTGCATCGCTCAGATTCCAGTTTCTCCTGGATAAAAGTTTTTAAGAATGTTTGAAACAAAAGGTTAAATGTTTTCCATCCTCTTCAAGGCTCAATGAGTTTCCCAAGCACATCAGCGGCGAAGGATGTGAGTTGAATTCTAAGAGTGACATGTTCCAATGTCGGATAATAAAACAACTGATACTGACGTCGAGGGTCTCTTCTGTTTTTTTCCTTCAGCTAAGTCTGCGTCGGTTCGTGCCCTGCTCTTTGACATTTCCTTCCTCATGCTCTGTCATGTGGTGCAGACATACGGGTCAGAGGTAAGTTCAAGAGATCCAAGGGACATTTTGAATGAGTATAGCTCAAGTTTGCAAGAGGATAATTATTAAAGCTGAATTTTCAAACAACTTCCTTGAATTAGCCTAAAATGATTAAACCAACACAACTTCTTCAAATGTGACATTTTCCTTTGAAAACTATTGTAATTAAAATTTTTATAATTTTTTTTATCTTAACATAAACTAAAGATGTTAAGATTTAGATTTTTGGAATACTCACTATTAATTAATTTTATTCTTACGTTTGTCCACCAGAGGACCCTACTTTCTCCATATAAAGCAGTCAAAAATCCCACTTTTTGTTGTTTTCTGCAAAGGTGCCTTGCAGTTGTAGGTGTTGGATAAAAAGTGTTAAAAAAGCTATATGTTTATCATAATTATTGTTTTGATCAAAAAGTAAGTGGAGCCATTTAAACATACAGGCCTTTAGGGGGTTACAATTCACAAATTTCAATTCAATTGTTTCTTTTTATTTTGCCAAAATGTAATCGTTGTTTGACATGTGTTTGTTTAGGCTGAAACAGTTTTTTAAAAGAAGTAGTAAAAATATCAGTTTGTATTTTTGGAAGCTGACTTTTTTTCCCTCATATAATCTTAAATCTAGGTTTTTAAATGTTTTTTAAACCTGACAATACAAAAAAATGACATTTAACTGAATGCTGCTTCCAATAATGCACCTTAGGACATAATAATATAGTTAATAATATAATTAAGTAGTAGTAGTAATAATAATAATAATAATAATAATAATAATAATAATTATTATTATTATTATTATTATTATTATTATTAAATAATAAACAATATATTAGCATTTTGGATATTATTACTTCAGGCTGAAGTAGTTTTTAAAAATTGCCATGTTTCTGGAAAATTTTTTATATATATATATATATATATATATATATATATATATATATATATATATATATATATATATATATATATATATATATATATATCTTTGTAGCTGTTTTGGGGAATGTGACCTTGTACCTTTTAGTCTGACATTATAGGAAAAATATTGATGCATCAATATCAATGTGGGTCACTGACCCATCGCAGGGCCTTCGAAAAATAAAAATAATATACTCACTAAAATGTATTTTAGCAATTTCTTATAACTGAAAACTGTTGAGTTTAGTAAACATAAACCACTATGACTTTTTACTGATTGGCACACAGAGTTGCTCCCTTTCAGCAGAATTTTCTGATGCCTGTATTGCCCACTGTAGGTGATCCTGTCAGACCCCAGTCCTTCAGGGGAGACTCCCTTCTTCGAAACATGGCTGCAGACGTGCATGCCTGAGGAGGGCAAGACTCTGAATCCGGACCACCCATGCTTCAGACCCGAGCCCGGAAAGGTGGAGAGTCTGGTGACTCTGCTGAACAACTCCTCGGAAATGAAACTAGTGTAAGTTGCATCAGAATGTGCATCTTTTTAATGAGCATTTGTATATTTATGTAAAAAATATACATCTTGTGCATGCTTTATGGTGTCATATACATTTTTTTTACCTGTTGCCAGTCAGGTGAAGTGGCACGAAATCTGCCTCAGCACTCCGGCAGCTATTTTGGAAGTTCTCAACGCGTGGGAGAACGGTGTGCTTTCCGTGGAGACTGTACAGGTCAGTCCCCACCTCAGAGTGTCCTTTTTCTTTCTATTTTTGTCCTTGTGTTGCTGGAATAGTTTATTTTGAAATTTCTCAAATGATTGTGGCTCATAATAGACACATTTCTGGCATCCCCTGTTTAACGTCACTGCTTCCGTCGTTTGACTCATCATGCTGTTGTGTGTGAAAACTATTATTACAAAACTTGTTCCACACTTGACTTCACATTCTTAACTTTTCCTTCCTTCGGTGTTTTAGTCATTATTAGACGGAAGTTGTTTTAGTCAGATCCTCTCATCTTGTTTTCACCCCCCTCATAATTCTTCCGATTTTATTCTTATTTATTTATTTTTTTTCCCCCTTCCGATTTTTTTTTCTCTTGAGTCTAGAAGATCACTGACAACATCAAGGGGAAGGTGTGCAGCATGGCCATTTGTGCCGTGGCGTGGCTGGTGGCGCACGTGAGGATGCTGGGACGGGATGAGAGAGAGAAACCCCAGACTATGATCCGGCAGCTTGTGACTCCTCTCTATGCTGAGAACACCCTGCAGTTTTACAACGAACGGTACAAATGCACAAAAGCACACTCTGCATCAATTCCCTCTACTTGTATCTGCGATCAGCTGAGGATGGACTGGTAAAACGGTCCCCTTAACCTTCTTTTTAACTCTCATTAGCGTGGTGATAATGAGCTCCATCATGGAGCACATGTGCGCGGACGTCTTCCAACAAACGGGCGCCCTGCTGCGTTCCCCGATAGAAGGCCAAGAGCCGATCCCGTACCGCAACCTGCTGCCTCCCAAAGAACCCATCCACAATTCCCTCAGCCAACAGTTCCAGGTGGTGCTGCGCAAAGGCTGGGTGGACAGTCGGGCTCTGCATCTTTTCGAGAGTCTCCTCAACATGGGAGGGGTCTTCTGGTTTACCAACAATCTGGTCAAGGTAACAGGACTGAACGACAACGTTTAAGAACCGTCCGTTTTTATGGTGCCTAGCAGGAATATTCAAATCCCCTTGAACCTTTCCCACATCTAGTCATGTTAGAGCAATGAACTTCCAGGTTTTATTTGGACTGTAAGTGGCACACACCAACAGAAAGTAGAGCATAAATATAAATATAAAAGGTTATCAAAGTTTTTTTTAAACAAACCAGAGTCAGTACTTTCTAGAACTGCCTATAGCTGTGATCACAGCCGTAGGTCTTCTGAAGTCTGTCTCTGCCAGCTATGCACATCGAGATGCTGACCCTTTTACCTGTGAATAGCAATTTTCAGATTTTGATTTAGGTCTGGATTTTGAAGTAAAGCTTCATAACTGCATGATGCTGCCACCACCATGTGTGAATCGTGGCTACAGGGTGTTTGCAGTGTTAGCTTTCCACCACTAACAAGGTTTTTTGCATGTTGTCCCAAATGTTCAAGTTCCTTCTCATCCGAGCACCTGCCTCCGTGCGCCATTTTTCCATGAAGCCTGTTGACTTGATGATGCTGGTGGTTCACTAATGTTCTCCTAAGACACCTCTGAGGCCTTCCTAGGAATGCTGCTTTTATACTGAAACTGAATTACACACAGATGGACTTTTCTAAGTAGGTGTCTTCCTGTGGCCGTTATTGAAGTGGATTCTACTGAGTGGTTTGGAGTAAACGAGGCTCGATAAATACCCATGCCACACTCTTCTGTTTCTGTTGTGACAAAAATGAACAACCATCCATCCTTTTCCTTCCACTTTACAATTACCATATGGGTATGTCACATAAAATCCCAGAAAAAATGCTTTGACGTTTTTGGGGGTCTCCAGTGTTAGTTTTTCATGACGTTTTCTTGCTCCACGTCCTTTTGCTTGTAGGATTTCTTTGGTGATTACTTACAGATGTTAATCAGAATTGTCTTGTTGTAGGAACTGCTTAAGGAAACTCGACAGGAGTGGGCCAGCCGGGTCGTAGAGTTGCTCTACAGCATCTTCTGCCTGGACACCCAGCAGATCACGCTGACTCTGCTGGGTACCATATTGCCCAACCTTCTCACGGACTCAGCTCACTGGCACAGCCTGCCAGACCCTCCTGGAAAGGCCTTGGCCAAGTAAGAGGTTCTATATAATCTATCAAACGATATTTATTGCAGAGGGTAGACTGCTTTTTCAACCTTTAACCTCTCATGAACGCCTCAGGTTGTCGGTGTGGTGTGCCCTCAGCTCCTACTCCTCCCACCACAAAGGCCCGTTCTCGGCTCGTCAGCGGAAAAGGCAGAGAGAAGATATCGAGGTAAAACTGCCAGTCAAGTCGATGTTAGGAGGGCTACAATATTCTAAACACTGAGCAAAAGCGTTATCTTTTTTTATTTTTGACACGGTGTTTTTTTTTCTGTGTTTGTGGGCCACAGGACTACAACAGCCTCTTTCCATTGGACGACACTCAGCCATCTAAACTCATGCGGCTCCTCAGCTCCAACGAGGACGAACCTGTCGCTCTCTCCAGTCCTGGTCAGTTTGTTACCCTCAGAACTGTGAAGCTGACAGACTTGCTGTTGTTTGCCTTTCAGTCTGAGCTGTGAAGGCGTTGTTAAATTACCGATTTTTAAAACTGAACGGGCTTTCAATCCAATCCACTTTATTTATATAGCACATTTAACAACAGAAAAGGTTTCCAATGTGCTGTACATAACAGAAAAATAAACTAAAAAGGACACAGAGGACCACACAACTACGCGGTGTTAAAAGCCAAAGAATAAAAGTGGGTCTTAAGACGAGACTTAAAACGCTCCACTGTGGAGGCTGTTCGTATATGGAGGGGCAAAGTATTCCAAAATCTGGGGCCAACTACAGAAAAGGCTCTGTCCCCTCTGGTTTTAAGCCTCGTCTTAGGCATTATTAGCTGAAAATGGCCCTCAGACCTCAGAGCACGTGCCGGAGAATGAATCTGGAGGAGGTCGGTGATGTATTGAGTGATTCAAAGCTCAGGCTACAAACACGTTTCATCCTGCAAGCAATTTTTCTAAATCGATAAGGCAAGCGACCCGTCTCTCTAGGAGTTATCCAAGCCATGACTTGCCTGTCAGCCACTTCTTATTTGAACACTGCCGTCTCATCTCAAGATTTTGTTTAAAACAACCTGCATTAAACAGCAGCACTGAGATTTAAACAGGCAAACGCTCTATTGTGTTGTACCCACGTATCCTCGGTATCATGCTGCCTCATAACTCTTGTAATGAGCTTTTAGCCCTTTGAGAATTTTCACTTTCTTTTCTTTTGGCTACAAAGAAATTCCCAGACATGATGTTGCATGACTTTGGGAAAAAAAATGTACAAGCAGTGTTACTGTGTTGTCAAAACTGAAACTAGGGTTCTGTTTCCCAAGCGAAGTCACACAAGAGCTTTTCATTCGTTCAGATAAACGAAACACATTAACTGATGCTGGTGGGTTAGATTGATACCTTCTTCTCGACGCAACCCTGATCCTAAACAGCAGCAGCGTTCCCTGGTGGGGGTTTGAACCCATTAGACGTGAAATATTGCTCAGAAATGATCAAAGAAACAGACAAAAAGACCCTACAGGTTCAACCCAAGGAACTCAAATGATCCTAAATCAAGACGATGTGCCAGAATGAGCCCGATCTATGGAGTCTCCAACACAGAGTCATTAGAACATCCTTAGCATCCGGCACTTAATGGTTAGAGGTGTTGTGATTGGGGCGGGTTGAATCATTTGGATGATATAGAAGATGTTCTCATCATATCGTCTAGATGACCGGAGGACATGTTTCTTCCTTTAGGACAGTTTAGACCTGGGGTCTTGTGATGGACCGTATTGCTGCGTTGTGCTTGTTTATCTCCATCTTGGTACTGTTTGTGTATGTGTTTCTGGAGGGGGTTGTTGACTATGTGGTGTTTGTTTGGCAGCAGTGTGGTTGTTCATTCGGTGTCCAAAGGGTAGCGAAATATACTCATAATACCAGTTATCGGCCATAAAAGGAATAATAAGATCGGATATTGATATTGCCTCATTTTTTCTAGTGGTGCATCCTAAGTTGGAACTGTTTTGGTGGTTCCAAATACCACAATATCCTTCCAGAGATGTGTCCAGGGATCAGGTGGCAACTATTTAAACTTAGTGTCTCTATCAAACTGTTCTTCCAACGATGTTGAACTCTCTAGTCTTGATGAATTTGCTCCAGGAGGAGGTCCGATGTTGGGTAAATCTGGGATCCTCTTCGTCTCTTTGGACTTTCCCGTCCTAGTGTGCAATTTTCTGACAAATGTGTTTTTTGCTGTCAATCATAGTCAAGTTCCAGCTCTAGACATTTCTTCTGAATTAATATAAGTGATTTCTGGGTTATAAAGTCAGCTGTGAATCAAACTCAGTAAGAAGGTAGTAGAAACAAAAGTGGAAATCTTCAGTCAGAAATAAACTTGTGTAAATAACCCAAACCACATTGGTAAATCTAAGCTTCCCTCTTTTTTGTTTGTTTGTTGAGTTTGTTTGTTTTCCCCTGGAGGTACCATGAACAAATAGAAACTTGTGACTTTATCAGCTGTTTTGTCATATCTCTTGTTGCCTCATAGGAGACCGATCTATGAGCAGTTCCCTGTCGCCATCCCAGCTTCACTCCGTCAACATGAGGGAACCTCTCAATAGAGTCTTGGGTGAGATGTTTCTGCATGATGTATGAGGAAACGTAAACCAGTGGATGTCCATTATTGCCATTTTGAGTAATTCTGAAATGATTATTGGAATATGACGTAAATTAAATGAAAAAAAAAAAAAAAAGCTGAGACGAAACAGAATGTCAACTATGACCATAATGTTCCCATTAAAGGGTGCAAAGAAACGATGGCCTTAGAGCCAACACATTATATATTTTGTAGCGTTTGTATTGCTGATTCTGCTGGTTGATTCTGATTTTTGTAAACATTTCACTGCTCAATTTTCCTTTGGTCTGTTTCCATTTTCTGTGTAGGGATTATTCATTAACATTTACATTTTTTTCTGACTTCTGATGTAATTGAGTTCAAACAGTTACGGCTTCAAAACCTCAAAAGATTTCCATCAAGCTCTTATTCTAAATGAGGTGCCAGTCAGCTGGTGGAAAGAGGAAGGCTGGTACACTTGTCTCTCGCTTTCAGAAATGAAGCAGAAATGTTGGTTGACTAATTCATCTGCTAATGGGAGCTTTTTATACTCCCATTATTGGGCTCTAAAGAGCAGAACAGCAACACACTCCAATATTCTGCACAATAAATCATTTCACTTTAAACTAATGTGAACGTTAAGCAGGTGCTTATTCTACATTTAGTGAATAGACAGCACAATGCAAAAATGTCTGTTTATTTTCTTTTACTAAGTAAAAATACCAGCATTTCTCTGACTCTCCATCACAAAGGAGTGCAGTGCATATTTGTTTAGATGCAATAGTTAAGCAGTTGGTTAAGTTTCAGGTTTATTTAATGCTTTTTATGTTGGAATGACTCCGTTAAAGGGACGAACCATTCCTTCACCTGAGACACCCCCACTGATCAGCAGTTTGGAAATGGAGTTATGAACACCATTCCTCCCCGATACGACACGCTGTTTTTAAACGTTTGACGCGTGATACCAGCTCAGGATATGGAGCTTTCTGTTACGAAATGTTTAGCAAGCTTCTTCCTGCGTCTGTATTTAGCGCAGTCGTGTCATGAAGCTGGTGCAGAAATAAAGGAAAAGATTGCTCTGCTGCTCTCTGCTTTGGCAGGTTGTCCATATGTGCTAATCCTTCACAATCTAAACACGTCACACCTCCCATCATTATTTATAGATGACTGCAATAGTCAGTATTTAAGATAAGGCGTTGCTCTCCTGTTCTGCATCGAAACAATTTGACCAAGCTCGACATTTTCATCAAATGTTTCTGAGTAAATCCATGAATCTGTGGTCATGCTTATTTGCTGCTTATATTAAAACATTTATTGCATTTCTCCAGAGAGATGATAAGCTCTGTGTTGTTAAATACAGGTATCTGTACCAATAAAGCCTAACTGGAAAAGAATTGCAGTAAATCCTTTAATTCAGTCACAGCCTGTCTGAACCGTTGACATGCCTCCACAGAAAAATAAAGTTTCCTCTTTAATGAGCTCTTACACATTTTGGGCTTCCGCTGACTTAATAGTCAATCATCTATCTGTGGTAAAAACACTAGCGGTAAATATTTCTAAACTGAAGATGTGTGGTCGGAAAAGTGACTTTCCTCTAGGTCATCAGGTCTACCCTGAAGTCGGTTCAGTTCACTGTAAAATTCCAATTTAACGTTGTTCTCATGCTGTTCCCACTTTATTACTGTGAAAGTTTATTTGACTTTATTCTGAAAAGAATAATAAAAATCTACTTCAGATAAATATTGCAAATCATTCAAAACATGAAAGAATTGGTTGAATGCAGGTAATGATTGACAGGGAACTACAGCTGTAATGCAGCTTCCATTGCATTAAACACGACTCTTGATGGGAGATGGTTTTCACTCTCATTTGAAACATTTGTCAACTGCTAGTTGATATTAATTAGGAATTGGCTCATGTCGGATCACATCAGGATATTTCTTTTGAGGATGTTTTTGCAGAGCTCGTCTGCCTGCTAGCTCTGAAAAAGTATTCGTTACAATTCTAAACAAAGCATGCATTCTGTTTTCTGCTTCGCAGCCAACCTCTTTCTCCTCTTTTCCACCATCTTGGGCTCCAAGATGGCGGGGCCTCACACCCAGTTTGTGCAGAGTTTTATTGAGGAGTGCGTCGAGTGCCTGGAGCAGGGAAGCCGTGGGAGCATTCTGCAGTTCATGCCTTTCACAATGGTGAGTAATGAGCTGGGAGGCGAAGCAGCAAGGGAGATGAGCCAATCAGGGATGGATGGGTATGAAGGAAATGGAGTCACTGTTGCATCACACTTTACTGGGAAGGGTTTAGAATTCCTCCCTAAATTTAGTGTTTATGGTAAAATTAAAGTGAGAAACCTAAGACACATGATCAAAACGTCATGGATCAAGAATGTTGTGTGAAGTTGCACAAGTTTGAAAGGATAAAAGGAAATGTAATGCAAGAAAGCTTAATGTAAAAGAAAAAGTCATGGTTATGACACTTGTCTGCCATTCGGTTATGTTCTTGGTATATTTAAGGTGAAACGCTTACTCATTGCAGTACTTCCAAGCTATAAAATGTGCTGACATTTCGGGGGGGTTGTAAATTAAATTAAATTAAATAAGCAGCCTGGGAGAAGCAGGGTAAAGGTGAACCACCTGAGCAAAAAGCTTTGAGCAACATAAACAGCTGGAATGATGCAATATACAGAGTTTTACTGAAAGCCCTTGAAGCTCATAACCTTTTATCACATTACTGCCACAGAAATCAAGACATTTTAAAAGGTTTATATGTGATATACCAACGCTAAAACTTAATTTTAAAGTGGAATAGTGTGACAAGTGAGCAGAGACGCAGCTCAGAGACTCACAGTCACTCTGAGGGACCTGCAGGGAGCCACTGGTCAGGTGGGAGAATCTGTCAACAGGACAGCTATTATTAGTGATTGTCACAACTCTGGCTTTTATGGAAGATGGTCAAGAAGAAGGCCATTGTTGGGACATAAGATAAGTTTACCACAAACTATGTAGAAGCTGCAGCGTACATGTGTAAGAAGTTGTTTGGCCAAAGCAGACCCTGAACAAGAGATGGCGACCCTAGTTTCAGACTGACTAGAGTCACACTTCATTCAAAAGACTTTAGACTTGTTCTCTAAAGACTTTGGATATGACTGTGAGATGTTGCACCTTTATCTTTGTGTTTAGTGCCAAGCCTTTTTTTTTTATAGATCAGAACATAGATTTCCAGAGAAGGTCCCAAACTGGGACTGGGTTTACAAATTTGCTGGTACCTGGATGACCTGGGTTCTAGGCAACTGTTAATTTGTTCCACTGACTACGTGCTGGCACTGTGCCGGAGCACATCAAGTCAAGTTTGACTACCCCAAAGTGCTTTACACTGCAATCAGTAGTACCCATTCACTGCCATACATCAGCACCACCGGGCCCTCTGACCACCGCCTGCAGGGTGAAGGACACAACAACTGAGACGGTCGGAGCGGGGGATCAAACCGGCAACCCGCCAGTTACAGGATGAACGCCCTAACTCTTGCACCACCTTCGTTATAAATAAACGATTTGTTGGTGTCTGGAAAATGAGCAGTTTCAAAAACCCGATTATTACGTCACAATCGCCCCTCACCTAGCAACGCAAGCGGAGCTCCGCCCACTTCATCAACTGGTTTTACAGCTGTATGCGCTGTACAATGGCTGTTTGACATCAACATGATTTGTCATGTTCCATTCAGAAACTGTTGCTGCATCTTTGCTGCTTATGCAGGAGGCTCCACTTCACCGGCTTCTGGGTCTGACTCAGGGTCAAAGATGTACTGTTGTACCATTGTGCATCTGTTTGCAGTCAATTGCATGTATATAAAGTGTAAACACTGGTTTGGGGGCGTGGCTAGCTACAGCTTATTTGCATAAAATTGACTGCCCGAAAAAAAGCTCATTCTGAAAAGAGCTAAAAATAGGTCAACCTGGGCAGGTGAAATCTCATTATCTGAGAATTTTTGTGTATAAAAAAGGTAATACAATTTTTTGTTTATAGCCTATAGACCTATTCTAGGTGTTTAAGAGAAAGCCTAATTAGTTCCTTTTTAAGCTTTTGGGGTCTTATTACACTATAAAATGTGTAAATGTGCATTTTGCTATACCACAATACTTGTTACAGTTTTGCTGATATGCTATTCATTTAAATAGTATTCTAGATTTTCACACTTTGGATTTCTTTTACTTTTCAACTCATTACACTGTAAAATGATTTTGACTACATTTTCCATATCTATGGAAGTTTCCATTCAAGAAAATGTGTAATGAATTTTCTCGTAGTTTTGGTTTGTTTTAAAAACTGGAAGAGAATACAAATAGAATTGTGATTGTTTTAGTTTCACCCTTTAAAAAACTATTTAAATATAGTAGCCATTTAGAAAAGTTGGACCATGGGTAGTTTTTGTGGCTCTCAGCTGAATGAGCCACAAATGACTCTTTGGGATCGTAAAGGTTGCTGACCCCTGGTCATTGACATAGAATCCCAGTACATTACTCTGAAGTAGACAAAATGCAAGCAGGTCAGTGGGGTGTAAATACTTTCACGTCACGGTGAACGAGGGTAAAATGAATAATTGGTCTCTTTGTGCTTTTAGGTCTCTGAGCTGGTGAAGCTGCCAGCTCTGGCCAAGCCCAAAGTCGTCCTGGCCATCACTGACCTGACGTTGCCGCTGGGGAGGAGAGTCGCTGCCAAAGCCATCTCTGCTCTTTAACTTTCTAGTTCCTCCCGTCCCAAACTCACTGACTTGACACATTTCACATGCTCAGAGAAGGGAAATGACAATGCCGGGTAAAAAAAGCACTCAGACTGAAAGAACCGTGGCTGGATCAGCCGAATTATTGGACGCCTCTCATTTCTTTTTACCAGACCACGTTTGTTTAGAATAGTTTTGGCTGTTGCTATGATTCTGTAGAGATCTGAGGATCTTAATCATCTTCTTACTGAGAGCGGTCACATTCTCAGGTCTTTCACATGACATTATGAGGGAATCATCCTCCCGGTGACAGTTGGTCATCTGCCACTTGCGACACATCCTCGAGGAAATCTGTCTGGCAGCGGTGAAGACGACATGACGTCGGAACCTCCGTTTCACTTTTAGTTCCACTTGTCGGCTTCACAGAAATTTTGGAAACATCATGAGTGGGCAGCTTGTGTCAGCAAGTGCCACAACCTGTTGAGTCACTGCTATGGCATTCTCAAAAGCGAACAATTATGTTTGCAGGATTATTTTTTTTTATTATTACTGAGACATCAGAAAATAGCATGTATAACGTTTTAAATAGCGATACAAAAATAATGAGTTTCTTTTTAATGTAACACCATATGTAACGTCTTTAATATGTGCCCAAAACTCACCAATATGAGTGTTAATACCTGGTCATACAGCTGACGAGGGCAAAGGTTTTTCAAAAAAAATATATTTTCTAAATAAATACATTCCGTCTCTAGAAATAAATACATAAATAAAAATAGATTTTAGCAAATAAATAATCTGCTGACAGATCAATAAATACCATAACAAAAAATGGCAACGTAGGCTTTTTGGCTCGGGCCAAAACTAGAGTATGACTGCTGCTGATCAGCTCTCGTTCTCATCATCATTGCTGCGGTCCAGACTCCTGAGGCAACGGGCCACGTCCTGGCTGAACGTCTGAAGCTGGACCAGGGTGAGGTGCGCCGCCACCTGGACCTCATAATCGCCCGGGAGGCGCAGTTCCACGGAGGCTGACGTGGGAGGGACTGCGACTGAAGTTTGGGTCATTTTTTCCATCTGCAAGACATCAGGAAGTCGTCGTGAGTGCAAGATGTGATATGAAGCATTTTTTGTTCAGAACAGTGATCAGAAGAATCTCTTTACCTTAACAACCTGGACTTTAAGATCTCTAACATCAGCCATTAATGCAACCACTTTTTCTTTCACTTTTAGTCGAGGGGAGATGGAACTCAGTAACCCATGGTGCAGCTGCAGGCCATCATGCATGGCTCTCAAACCTGATTCCTAATAGAGGGAGGAGAGCGACCTGATTATGTTTGGGTTTTTAAAAACATTACTTCTCATACAGAATATATTTTTAAGGAAGAAGCTTACCAGAGTGAAGTTTTCTGAAACCGCCCTGAGTAGAGGAGCCGGGGGGATGCCAATAGTGGACGCCATGGTTGCAAGCTTGGTATTTTCTGAGGAAGTCAACTGGAGGGTCTGTGATAAAGAGATGATGTGTAGATGCAAAATGTTAAAATACTTTGTGAAAATAAAGACATATTCTGAGAAAGTTACATCTGATACAGAACAGTAAATGTCAAGCATTTTTCCAACAAGTACATCTGCGAGATCAAGAGAACCCTTAAAACTTTCTACGCAATTTATAATCATTTACAATAATCTGAGGGTGGCTGTCTTTAAGTGTGATGTAAGGAGCTAACATATTTAAAATGTTGGACCTACTGTATTTCAGTTTTATTTTAGTCTTTTCATGAAGCCGTTTTGCCCCTAGATTTCCACCTAATGTGGTATAAACGGTGAAAACTGAAGCAGAGGACTGAGGCGGCCTGAGGCAAACACAAACCCCAGGGCAGCGGAGCTCAGAACTTTTAGTTGTGAAGTTCGCCAACAGTGACTCCACTCTAAACTGCGCTCTAATGCTTTCTCAGGGACGCCCAATAGGCTGGAAAAGTTAGGACATTTCCCCAAAAACTTAAATGGATATATATTTATGAGCTTTAGGATGATTTCGATTTTTTGCTGACAAACTTCCTGCCGGCACGATTGTGCTTTCTGAATGGTACATTTTAAAAGATACCAGATTATAGAAATGTGAATTGTTTAAAGATTTAAAGGACTTTATTTGAAAACATAGTTATGTAAGAGTCCTAATTCAATGCTGCGTATTTATTTGCACACTTTTCAGCTTCTTGCGTCTAACTTAAAGCTGTAAAGGAGTAATTGACCCTTTTCTTTGGTTGCTTATTAAGACCAACATTTTAAACTCTGCATCCCGTCCGAGTGTGTTCTGTTTCCGATCTTTAAAATTATCTGGAGCTGCCACCTTCCAAAGCCCTTTATCCCAAGTGTTTTTCGTGTGGATGTTTGTAGAAATGATGTGGAGCGACTTATTGACACCATATTAAATTTTTATTTTAAGTAATAAACACGTCTTACTCTGTGCACGATGAGCAAACAGTGAAACTTGGTCAATCTTAGGGTTCAAGTGAGGCTCCTGGAGCCTCTGGATGAAGTTGGACTTGTTTTCTGTAGTTGAAGACTACGGACTAGTCTTCAACTACGGAAAACAAGTCCAGTTGCTTTGTTTTTTTACGTTTTTTTTTCCGGAATGACCATGACCTGGATGACTGAGAATCTTCACCACCATTCTGGATGAAGGGCATGGGCCCCCCGATCATGTTCTTCTCTGGGCCCTGTGCAACTTTTGGTCGGCTCTGACAAAGTACTCAAAGTGTCGGATCATTTAAATGGACCTGCGTAAAACCTGTAAAGACGGGACCTTTAAAACCGAAAATAAGCCCCCGATAGACATTTTTTTGTCATTTCCCTCGCAATGAACTATTTATTTCTATCATAATTATTGCATTCTGACACCCAGAACGCACTCTGTCTGCAGCGCAGAAAGCAATCCAGACCCTCCACGCGTCTCCTGACTGAAGCCCGCAGCTCTGCGGGTTAGTTTCTCTCATTCTGACGCAGCGGCGGTAAACCCCGCTCCCCTGAAAGCGTGCCTCCGCCAAGACGTGCTCCTGTTTGCTGTCGCTCACCTGGGAATGCACGCAGGATTTGTGCGTGTCGGCTATGGAGAGCAGGATCTTCTGCGTCAAGCTGCGGCTCCTCTGCAGAATCTCCTGAAACTGCGGATCCTCAACAAGTGCGCCGCTGCGCTCCGGCAGAGGCGCGCCGCGGGCGGTGGAGGCCATGAAGCAGGCGAAAGCTGCGGGGAGGAAACGAACAAATAAGGTTTAGAAGAAGAGGGAGGCAGACGCTCAACGCCGAGGCATCAGAACAACCCTCTTTATAGTCCGAGCGCGGTGCGCGTGTGGAGGACAGAACAAAGCCCGCCTGTCAGCGCCAGTGCCCTGCAGCGCTGAGCTCGACCCCCACCTCGACCCTCCCCAGTCGGTGTAAACACAGAGGCTGCAGGAGTTTAGAATAGTCTCTCCGTAACATGAAGCCTGATCCCAAAGTAACTGCAGTTATCAGGACATCCATGTGGAGGAGTGTCTCTGTTTGGTCAAATAAACACTGCCTCGGTACCAGCTTGTCGGCGCTGATCCGGAACTTCCAGGTCAGCACCGTGCCGAGGCTGCCCCCCCCCCTCCCCAGTCTATCTGTCTGTCTGTCTCTGGGGGCGATCGACAGCGCTTTGCCACGATGACCTCACTACTCACCAATCAGGACACGCATGGCCTCACAGCTGCGAAGGCTTTCACAAGTATTGACCTCAAAGTGAGCACTATTACTGATTTACTCTACCCTTATTGACATATTTATAGAGGCTCTCGGGAGTTTCCATCCTCTTCTTATCTCATGGTCCATGACACAAATTCCATTGAAATTTAAATATTTTTTTTCTGTAATCAGATGTTCCACAATATATATCATTTAGTCTTCCTTTTCTTTCCTTTTCTTCTATTTGAAGTGATTTATTTGATCTGGTTCGTTAGTCCAGTCCAGGATTTATTTAGTCATTTATTAAATTTTGGACAAGAGACAAAGATTCATTACATGTTATACAGGCAAAACCACTTTTTTTTAATGCTTGACGATATTCAAGAAGATGCTACATGACGACATATGAGATGTCTAGGGGGGATCCTCAAATCGGCCATGTTTTTCAATGAATTTAGTGTTATGATTGGGGTTATTTCAACATTTACATTTCCCTAAAGTAGCTCATCTTTGTTCAACAGGTATCATGTTATCCTTTTCTACATACATGCTTTTTATTAAGCTGTAATTTACACAATATCTCAAAAAACTGCTGAGTTAGCGTGTCAGTAAACCCTGTGTATAAATCTGTAAATGTGCATTTTGCTATACCACAATGCTTGTTACAGTTTTGCTGATATGCTATTCATTTAAATAGTATTCTAGATTTTCACACTTTGGATTTCTTTTACTTTTCAACTCATTACACTGTAAAATGATTTTGACTACATTTTCCATATCTATGGAAGTTTCCATTCAAGAAAATGTGTAATGAATTTTCTCGTAGTTTTGGTTTGTTTTAAAAACTGGAAGAGAATACAAATGGAATTGTGATTCTTTTAGTTTCACCTTTAAAAAACTATTTAAATATAGTAGCCATTTAGAAAAGTTGGACCATGGGTAGTTTTTGTGGCTCTCAGCTGAATGAGCCACAAATGACTCTTTGGGATCGTAAAGGTTGCTGACCCCTGGTCGTTGACATAGAATCCCAGTACATTACTCTGAAGTAGACAAAATGCAAGCAGGTCAGTGAACGAGGGTAAAATGAATAATTGGTCTCTTTGTGCTTTTAGGTCTCTGAGCTGGTGAAGCTGCCAGCTCTGGCCAAGCCCAAAGTCGTCCTGGCCATCACTGACCTGACGTTGCCGCTGGGGAGGAGAGTCGCTGCCAAAGCCATCTCTGCTCTTTAACTTTCTAGTTCCTCCCGTCCCAAACTCACTGACTTGACACATTTCACATGCTCAGAGAAGGGAAATGACAATGCCGGGTAAAAAAAGCACTAGAACCGTGGCTGGATCAACCGAATTATTGGACGCCTCTCATTTCTTTTTACCAGACCACGTTTGTTTAGAACAGTTTTGGCTGTTGCTATGATTCTGTAGAGATCTGAGGATCTTAATCATCTTCTTACTGAGAGCGGTCACATTCTCAGGTCTTTCACATGACATTACGAGGGAATCGTATTTGAAGTGATTTATTTGATCTGGTTCGTTAGTCCAGGCCAGGATTTAGTCATTTATTAAATTTTGGTAGAAGACAAAGATTCATCACATGTTATCCAGGCAAAAAAATATTTTCTTTTTATTCTATATTATTTCTTAATTTTAACCACATTTTTTTTAACGCTTGACGATATTCAAGAAGATGCTACATGACAACATATGAGATGTCTAAGGGGGGGGAAATCCCCAAATCGGCCATGTTTTTGTAATGAATTTAGTGTTATGATTGTGGTTATTTCAACATTTACATTTCCCTAAAGTAGCTCATCTTTGTTTTACTTTTCAACTTATTCAACTGAAACCAGATGTACACTATGTAAAAAGGACAAATTACTATTTTCTCACTGTTTGCCATCAGTTTACAGCAAATGTTTCCTGTGTTGGCTCAGTTAGGATTACCAAAATTATTTCTATATGCTGAATGTTTTATTATTTGCATCAGAGTCTAGACTTCACATCCACTAAGATCGCTATGCCTTTAATCAATTTCAGGAAGCCCAATTGATGATGTCTTAGCCTCGGATGCCTCTGGTTTATTGTCATGCTGTGAGAAAAATGGTTATGGATCTTTTTCTACATTGCATATAATAGATTGGGCACACCTAATTTGACTTTGTAAAGTGCCTTGAGATGACATGTTTCATGAATTGGCGCTATATAAATAAAATAAAAATGAATTGAATTGAATTGAACCTGTTCAAAATTTCAACATAAATAGTGAATCCGCTAATAACATGGCAGCAACTCACTTCATTTGAGCATTTTTTTTTATTGCTGGAGTTAAAAGCCAGAAGCAGAGTGGGAAAGGAAGGGGATTTTGATGACTTTGATTTTTTTGTCCCAAAAAACAATTTGTTGAATCTGTGCCTTGACAAATTAAGTTATTAAGGCAGCTCTGACATTAAATAGAGGGCCCAACAAAATAGTGTTGATGAGTGTCTCTCCTCCTTTTTTACACGGAGAGATACCAATATTATCTCTATCTGTATCTTCACCTTGGTTTTATTTGCACTCGGGCCTGAATGCAAATGAAACCAAAGCGGGATGTTTTCTACAAAAATAAAGTGTCTGCTTTTTTTTTAACCTTTAATTGCATCCTCACACAGTTTTTCTATTAACCTTGTGTTCTACAACAATCTTTGTATGATAATTGATGGAAACCTACGTTTGAGAACCCATGTTGATTATCTTTAGAAGAATCTGAGGCTAAAATTAGTCTTTTTCAAGTCATATTTAATGCCAGGAAACATCTTGTCACCTACTTTTGACCTGTTTTGGACTATGATGACATTTTATGACTTATTTCCTTGCACAATTCTCTTCATTCATTTGATTCAGCCCATCATGGGTTTCTTAGATTCCTAACTGGATGCAGGTATCTTAACCATCAATGCACTTTGTCTTCTTTAGTTAGTCACTGAGTTTTTATCTAGGAATCCATTCGTGGTTTATTAATTCTGTATTTGATGTCTTATATGTCACCCTAAATGATGTACTATGTCCTAAAAGATGTAGAGCAGGATGTCCTCTCTGTGATCCGTACAGAGTTAGGGAAACCAGCCTTCTGTTCCTCGGCACCTTTGACCTGGAATCACCTTCAACAGGAAATGAAGCTGTTGGATCAGATTTCTCTGGGTGATTTTATTACTCTTTTAAAAAAAGTGTGCAACAGTGACAGAACGTTCTTGCATTTCTTCTTAAATTAAATATTTTCTGTTATAATTTAGTATTTTAGTAAGTATTTTATGTTTCTTAACAGGTCCTTGTAAATGAGAACTAGTCTCTCAATGAGATTATGTGTATGAATAAAGGTTGAAGAATACTAATAATCACTCTGTCATAGTCTGTGAACCAAAAACTAACAATAGAATAGTGTTTGATATTGTCCTAACATGCTGCTGTTTAATACTGGGTTAAAATACAACACTTTTCCCAGACGAGAAAACTACGGAAAACCCTCTGTGGTAAATTCCATCATTAACATTTCTGATGTTGCTCAGCTAGTAGTTTATGACTGATTGTGTCTAATTGCATAAAATCTTGAGCAATATAATAAAGAAACCTAAAGGTTTCTAGATCCTCCTCTGAGAGAGAGGAGATTCAGACTGAAAGTCATTTCAAGTCTCAGTTGCAATCTGAAATGTATGTTCCTCATATGTGTTTTGATTCATCGGGTGTCTCTGGCTTTGCAATAAATTAACCGGAAACACTGAAATGTGAGAGTGAATGAATCCACGCACTATGAATGACGTCTGTTGTGTCATTTGCAATCAGGCTTTGGCTGGGTTGCTTAATTATCTTTTGTTCTTGTCGCTTTGATAAACTGTATTGTAATGTAGATAATTTTTTACTAAAACTGTTCTCAACTCATATATATATATATATATATATATATATATATATATATATATACACACACACACACACACACACACACAAGTTACTGTTGTGATTCACTCCCATGTTAAATAGAACATCTGAGCTGTTACTTCAGCCGTACTTACCTGTACGGTGGACAAAGAAAGTGAATTTCAATCACAAAATGCATTGAAAGAAATTGAACAATGCACCTTCGTCCCTATGCTCATCTCTGCTGTATCTGGTCTCTCTGCTGGCCTCCAGCAGGCTCCCATGTGTGAACCGAAGGACCAAAGGTGCAGAAACAATCATTTTTGATGTGTGCTTAACAGTCTGAACTGCACCTGCTCGCAGACCCCGTAGGTAAAGTTGGAACAAAAAGTTTCCCCACTTATTGTATGCTCACCCCCAATGGATTGCTCTGCTCAGCTGAAGTTTATCATGTAAAAAAAGCAGGATCATCAAGTTCAAAGTTCTACAACAAATTGAGTTCCACTCATAAACACATGCTGTTTAAACGCAGTCGTTGACCACCTTGGGTTTTGTAAGCTATTTATATTTAACTGCTTGAAGCAGGCACGATGCAGAAGGGAGGGGAGGAGGAATATCATTATCTGCTAAGAAAATAGCTATAAACAGTGTGTGAGAGTGTTTAGTACTATAATCTTGATGTACTTTCACAGAAGCAAATCAAGGGCATTTATTTAGACCTCATGAAATCATGCGAGATTCTGGCAAACTTCTTTATACTAACATAATTGAAAGGATAGAAAAAGAAAGGTTAGATTTTTATCCATACAAATGCTCACTGGGGAGGGTTCATGATGTAGTCCGTCCGTCCGTCCGTCCATCCATCCATCCATCTGCTTGTCCTGTCAGATTGCAGATTAATACAAACAAGAAGGGAGTATGGGCGCCCTCTGGTGGAGGAAGCATTCTTGACAAAAATTACCTCAAACTTCGAAAGCTTTGGTTTCTCAAAAAATATGATTTCATTTAATTTATTAAAACTCTTAACAGCTTCTTATTCAGTGGGATAATCGGTTTGCATTCGTGGGAAATGGACTGCTGTTGAATCCCGTTCTATGTCTTCTTGCTGGTTAATGATCAGTTTCCTTCTTCATCTGACACCGGCTATTTTGCATGTGTTCTTGCACGAAAGGCAAACATGATAAATTATCAGTCTATCCTCTGTTGGAAATAAGATCACCATTCTGTTCAACAATACAAATAAACTACATTAGTACATTGATTTTCTGGTCTTGTAGCCTATTTAAAGTCATACTAAATATAAATGTATTTGTACACCATGGACACACATACACACACCTATCAGTTACTACTGAGGCCCCCTCCCCCTTACGTGTTTTAGATTTTAAGATAGGTATAGTTAGAGAGCAGGTGTTGGCGTCGTAGCTTTTAGTTGATGCAGAACTCGGTATTCACTACTACAGCAAGGGTAAATGTGCATTGCTGCATGATTCCTTGTGGATTTAGTGTGGCTCTTCTGTGGCCCCTGAAGATATTAAAGCCGTGCAATGAGTTTATTATGAGGCCAAGCACAGCTGAACAAGTCCTGGCAGTCAAGCCGTCAGGTTGTAGATTTATGCATCAGCCAGTTAGGCACGCACAAGGAAAACCGGCGCCGTTTCACTTTAATCTCCTGGATCTTTGATTGTATGACTTTATTTTTCTTATTTTCTTTTTGGCCTAGATTCAAGGGGAAGCCAAGGAAAATATAGTTTTAAGAGTATAATTAATAACCTTATTCTCTGATAACAGTTTTCTGCCTTTGTAATGTGTTAATTAATAATCTACAGTCATCTGTGTTCAAACACTTAAAACTATTTGTGCTAAAACATACTTGAATGAGTTCAGGTGCATTAGCATTCGGGTGAGAACTTGTCTGCCTTAAATTAACAATCAGGCGCTAAAACATTGTTCCCATAGTTATTTAATTACAGGCCTACAGATGCAGACACATGCATTCACACCATTCCGAAAGATGTGTGGCAAGCCTGAAACTATATCCATCTTTTACTGCAGTAGAATAATGTTAAACTGACTCAATAACAAAAATTTTAAAAATCTAACATTGAATTTGAAGACATTTATTCCAGGGAGAAAATCCCAGGTTAAGAAACAAATGGTTTCAATGAAATCACAAATTGCGCAATTGTTGGCACTCCTGATTCCTTTTAGTTAAGCAGAACTGAAGCATACTTCTTATTGTGTTTCCTTTATTTTTTGAAGCGGAACTCCAAATAGGTAATCCATGAGTACATCCAGAAGTTGAGACATATGTTAGTTTCTTTCAGCCAATGAACACAAGCCCAGACAAAGACCCACAGTAGATTTATACACACCAGGAAGGACGATAAAGGAGCTGACTGTTTGCAAACTGAAGCATAAGTGGCATCTGGTGGGCACCATGTCTCCAAACAAACTACTGTACTAACACATCTTTTGAGAACCTGTTTAAAGGATGAATCATTTCACTTTAAAGATCTTTTTCACAAATTTAAAGAAGCAATCAGATTCTGTCAGTTCCTTACATTAAATATTTAGCATCGGTTAAAGATAATGAAAACTTTGATGTGCATACAGATGAGCCTACAGCCTCATTACTGAGTTTCAGTAGTTAACTAATGTGAATTTGAGGCAAAATTATGAAAGAAAGATTCAGAACCACCTTTGACCTGTTGCCTTCCAGCATCAGAACTGTCACGGCAGAACAGAGAACAGTGCCTTCTGTCGTCCAGAAATCAGATGGCTGATAATTTATGCAAATTACTGTAGAACTCCAGGTGTGCCGTTCCCAAACTCTGGGCGTTTGGCTTGGATGGTAAGGAAATCTTAGCACAAGCCGAAAGTTCACTTGGAACAGAAGGTTCCTGCTTCTGGCTCAGTTTGTCGGACATCTTGGCAGTTCCTGGCTTTGGATTAGAAAATGAAAAAACAAAATCTTGCTTGTTTTCACACCACTTTAGACAAATGTAGCAAAGAGTACAATGTAAACAAAAGCCTTCATCACGACCAAATCTTGACAAGTTAGGCAAGCCTCTCCTTGATTGGATCAGGGAAAACCTCTGGCTGGTTCTGATTCTAATTGTTTCTTTTGACTGGGTCATGAGTACGCTCCTCTCAGCTCCTGTAGCGTCACAAAAGCTTCACATCATGGTGATCAACCAATCAGAGGTGGACCTAGGAAACATGCGAACCATCTTTGAGCAGACAGCCTAAAATAATTCTGCTACTGTTAATAATAATAATAATAATAATAATAATAATAACAATGATAATAATAATAATAATGTCAATAAATATCTACAATGATTTAAATAAATAAATCATTGTATATAGGAAGTGTCTCCTGGATGGAGTTGTCTTCACATTTAACATCTCTAACATGTAATTAAACACTTATGATATTTTTTATACATTCAAAGTTAAACACATTGACCATTATTCAAAGTTAACAAATCAAGGACTATTTCAAAAATGTTTCTGAATTTCTAAACCATCCAAAATAAAATCATTCATGAAGAGATAACTTGGACTGAACCTTGGTGCCTACCGACAAACATTTAGATAACACGAATTTTGAGCATAACACTATAAGGTCATGATGACTTTCATATTTATTTTTGAGAATTGTCAACAGATACAGGGCTTTGACTATCTTGTTAGAATAGAATATAAAAAATAGAATACAGAATATCCTTTTATTGTCATTTGCAACGAGATTAACAAAGTGCCATCCAGTCCGTGCACCACACTTAAAAAACATAAAAACAACAAATAACGATTCCTCACACACACACACACCGTTCCCTGGGAGCATATTGCAATTCAGATGTGTCTATCAGCATTGAAGGTGGCAATTGCTATTGGATAAAAGCAGGTGCATAACAGCATTGAGTTGACTTCAACCCATCTCGCAACCTCGATCTCTTCACAAAAAAAGATGCAAATGACAACACTTTAAGCAACCATACCCACTGTTAAAGGCATACTATGCAACATTTTTCAGTTAATTAATGTGTTCCATACCGTTTTGGATGATTAAATGAGTCATTTCAGGTCGAACAAAGGTTTTCTCGGCCGCCCTGGGGGTCTGTGGGGGAAATACCGCACTTGCAATGCAAGAGCCCTCGGCTCGCACACACAGAAGTCTCGCTTTACGGCGAGAACTCCATGTGTTTTTGCCCTGCCATTCACTATATGCACGCGCGAAAGCAACAACAAAGAACCGCGTGTTAACGTCAAATAAACATGCAAGCATATCGAGTTTTATTATTATTATTATTATTGTTTTTTTTTTTTTTTTTTATGTTGGCGAGACGCTACCGCTGCGGCCGCGGCGAGGTGGCGGCCGCGGCTGCGGCTTGGCGAGGCGGCGGCTGCGGCTTGGCTAGGCGGCGGCGGTAGCGTCTCGCCAACATAAAAAAATAATAATAATAATAATAATAATAATAATAAAACTGGCGAGGCGGCGGCGGCGGCAGCCGCGGTTTGGCGAGGCGGCGGCTTGGCGAGGCGGCCGCCGCGGCCGCCTCGCCAAGATAGCGCTGCAGGAAGCTTGATGTTCATACCTTCACTGTGTTAGTCATTGTTTGTACTGCCGTTTTTTCCACTTTTCGTTGCGTTCGCCTGTCTGCTAAGCTCAAAACAACCGCGCCTGTCTTGACGGAGAAACCAGAACAGCTGAGCATCTTTACGACAGTGCACTTTTACTTTCGCCCTCTGGGGGGAGCCTCGCTGGAAAATCAACCCCGGTTGCATAGTATACCTTTAAGTATAGTGGAGGATCGATGATGCTGTGGGCCTGTTTTTCCTACAAAGGCTCCAGGAACCATATTAGACAGGTCTCCACCAAAGAATTAAAAATGGATTGTCCCAGGGTCTTTCAGCAGGATAAGGATCTAAAACATGTGGCTGACTCAAAACAGCAGTAATTGCCCGGGGAATAAAAATACATTTAAAAAAAACATCAATCCACGGATACTCTTTCATTGACTGATGTTGCCCATGTGATTTCATGTGAAGTGAAAGCAGCTGTGACAGAGTTGGAAAACGATGTTTCATTTCAGCTGGCCATGTCAGGAGGTTATGTGTCGAAACTGTGCAATCTGAGTTGGAGAGCCCTTCTGCAGAGGACGGATGTGTGGACATGAAAGGATGTTGCTCAGGAAATGATTTCACAACAGGCACAATGACAATGGTAAGACGTACATTTTCCATGGCATGCTTACTAGATCTCTTTAACTACATCACTTTGAATGACCTTTACACTAAATGTGTGTGTAGGCTTGAATGTTGTGTGCGAAAATCTTAGACCAACCCAAAGAGACTTTCTTTAATTTTGATTACAGTTTTGTATTTTCTTATTTATTCATTTTCGTGCTCTCTTTCACACCATCCATAAATTTCCTCCGGTCTTCCTGCAGGCCTCCTCCCTGGCAGTTCCAGCCTCAGCATCCTTCTACTGATGTACTCACTATCCCTCATCTGGACATCTCCAAACCACCTCAGTCTGGTTTTATCTCCAACACATCTAACCTGAGCTGTCCCTCTGATGTACTCATTGCTAAACCTACCCATCCTCGTTACTCCACATCTTCATCTCTGCTACCTCTAGCTCTGCTTCCTGTTTCTTCCTCAGGGCTCTGTCCCTAAACCACACAACATCTCTGGCCTCACCAACATCTTCTACACCTTTCTTGTTATCACACAACACACCTGACCCTTTTCTCCTCCCGTTCCAACCTGCTTGAACACATTTTTCCCCTCTTTTCCACACTCAATGTTTCTCTGGACTGTTACCCCTAAAGGCCCATTCATACCCTACGTTTGGCCTGCACGTCCGTATTTCTGTCCGTACGTTTTTTAAAGGTTGATCTGACTAAGAGGTCAGTATAATAAAACAATTTCAGGCTTCTACTTAAAATATACAGTATTTTGCACACAAACTAAAAGAAAAGTGCATTAATATAAGTGCAAATAATATTATGAAGAAAATTCATTATAATACACAGAAAATTCAGAAACAGAAGTACTGTCCAATAGACCCACGGTAATTTTTTTTAGGAATGAACAAAAAGATTCAAATGGAATAAGATCTTTTTAATTCAGTGACTGCAATTATATATAACACGTCACCATAATAAAGTAAGGGGAACAATGTAGCAGATAAATGTCTCTTTTTTTCACTCCGTGAACAAGATTTATTTCTATAATAGCAAAGCTACAGTGATCATTTTATAACATCTACATCAGATTAATGACAGGTAAAATAAGCTAACAAGCTGCTGCATGTTAGCTTTGATCTTCATGTTACTGTCCCAATCAAAGCATCTATATAACAGCAATGATCGCTACAAATACTAAGGAAAATAAAGATAGTCAATAAGACACGTTTAATATTGTGCTCTCAGTCTTACTTAATGAAATCACGCTGATTACTGATAGGTAAAAGTTTGGTAAGGTAAGCTAACAAGCTGCTGCATGTTAGCTTTGATCTACATGTTACTGTCCCGATCAAAGCATCTATATAACAGCAATGATTGCTACCAATATTAAGGAAAATAAAGATAGTCAATGCGACACATTGTGGTCTCAGTCTTACCTTATGAAATCGCGCTGATTATCAGTGAAACACCTCTTCACCTCCCGAATTTTCTATGTAAAAGCATGTAGCCGGAAGTAAAGATACCCTGCTCCGCTTCAAAACGGAAGTTGAGTGACGTCATGTGAAAAGGGTCTATTGGGGCAATAGATGGGAAGCACGTTCGAGTGCGAGCGCCAGCCAACAGCGGTAGTTGTTTTTTTAATTACAAAGGTTTTTTTAGCTTTGTTTTGATGGCTGCCTGTGACGCGCGTTACCGTTTTTTTGTTGATGTGGGAGCGTACGGGCGGGACAGCGACGCTGGAGTTTTTGCCCGCACAGATTTTGGCGCGCAACTGATCCGAGGTCAGCTTCCCCTTCCACCTCACGCACCTTTGCCTGGAATGGATATCGTGACCCCACCAGTGTTTGTCGCTGATGAGGCGTTTCCTCAAAAGGTGAACCTGATGCGTCCATATCCAGGTAAGCAAACACACCTCATGAATGAATGAATAAATTAATGACTACCTTGTAATATTTTACATGAAATTACATTGACACAGCAGCTTCAATACTTTGTACTGTAATTATAATATTATAATCTCATCATATGACTAATAAAGTTTGTTTCTAATAATGCATTCTGTTCTTTATATACTGTTTTACAGGTCCAGTTCTATCAGAGGACCAGAAAGTGTACAACTTGCGGCACTCCAGGGCCAGGCGGGTCATTGAAAATGCTTTCGGCGTTTTAACAGCCCGGTGGAGGATCCTTGGGCGTGCCATGGAGTGCTGCATAGAAACAGCGGAGGACATAACAAAGGCATGCCTCATCCTCCACAATTTCCTTGCAGCCAACGACCAAGGTTTGACGGAGACTGACCGCTACATCCCCCACACCATGTGCGACAGAGATGGCACGCCTGGTGAATGGAGAGAGTTGGTCCAGGGTGACACCAACTTTCTGAGCTCTCGAGCATATACTGCTGCAAGGGCTACGCTAGATGGAATGGCTGTCAGAGAAATCTTTAAAGATTTCTTACAAACAGACCAGGGCATGATTCACTGGCAAGAACAGCACGTCCGACGTGGGACCCTGGGTCATCATTAGTTGTTTATTAATTTGTTAATTGGCTGTTCAAAATCTATCAAAATCAACCTGTTTTGTTTATTAGTAGTAACAAGTACATCGACCAATAAAAATAAACCACATCAATCACAATCACTAAAGTTCTTTTTTTATTATTTAAGTGCAAAACAGTGCTGCATAAAGACATCTCTTAAGAGAATACTGTAACATTCTATATATATATAAACATATATATATATATATATATATATAAACATAAACACATATATATACATATATATATAAAAACATATATATATAAACATATATATATATATACATATATAAACATATATATAAACATACATATATATATAAACATAAACACACACATATATATATATATATATATATATATATATATATATATATATATATATATATATATATATATATATATATATATAAACATAAACATATATATATATAAACATAAACATATATATATATATTCATTAGTTTAAAATAATTTAACATATCTAATTGAACAGAACAGTCAAGGGTTGTTATATTTTATAAAAAAAACATAAAAAAATGCAAAAGTGCAACAAAACGGGTGAAGATTGACTTCAGTGATATGTCAAACTGTCAAACATATCAATAGGTCAGCATCAGGCGCTGTATGTCCTTCACCAAGGCCTTGGCATCATTCTCAGGAAGCTCAAGTAAGAAAGCATTTAGGTAAGTAGTGAATGCTGTAAATACATTCTTGCTCTCATCGAGCTTCCTGAGAATGGCGGCATCAATAGGGTCGATGTCATCTGCAGACCTCTTTTTTTTCCTCTGGCCTGGTCTTGGCAAAGCACTCTCTGAGAGTGGAACAGAGGAGGTTCCACAGGCTTGTAGAGGTGATGATGCTGCTTCTGCTGCAGGTGTTGGTGGAGGGGAGTCACTGCATGTCTCACCCATGTCATCATCTTCTTGACACTACAAATGTGTACAAAACGTTACAGACTGTCATTAATTAACTCTAAAAAAAGGACAACCACACTGAAATTATCTTAAGAGGCTAGTCATTAAAACTTGAGAGAAAGGGGGTACGAAACAAATTTATTACAAAACAGAACTTACCGCATTAGGAAAATTGCTCACAGTGGCTCGGTGAGAAATATAGGGGCTCAGCCACACCAGGCGTTGTAAAATTGGAGGGCCTGCTGCAGACATCCCGTTTGCGCCATCGCCGCTTTTTTTACCTGTCACTCTATGGGCGCCCACTTGGCCTTTGCGACATTCCCTGTCATGCCCAGAGCCTCCCCGATTTCCTGAAAGCTATTCAAAATTTTTTGTTTGTCCCTGTGCCCCGGACACGACACATCGTAGATGTGTGGGTAGTTGCGGACAAGCTCCGACAGTCGTTCCTCGAATCCCGCTATTGTTTAAAGCCCAGAATTCTAACCTTCTTTGTGATTTTGTTGACATTTTGTACTACAAACTCAATAGCGCCCCCACCGTTTCCGGTAGTATTGCTCCGTATTGATTCGTTTTGTCCGTAATCGTAAGCTCCCAGTTTTCGTGTCAAAGTACGGATGAAATCGACGGTTGGAACGTATGAAACACTCTACACGTATCCGTATCCGTCTTTTACGTGAGGTATGAATGGGCCTTAAGTCCTTAAAATCCTCCCCTTCTATATCTCTTCTCCCTGTAATCTCACGGCTCCTCTTGGGTCCCTCTCAGTCACACATGTATTGTCTTTCTAAGGCTAACCTTTTCCTCTCTTTTACAGGGCAGACCACCATCTCTCTAGGGCTTTACTCCACCTGTTCCCTGCGCTCACCGAAGTTCACAGTGTCATCTGTAAACTTCATAGCCCATGGAGATTCCTGTCTAATGATGCAGTCCCACTTCCACCTTGAACTCCTCTGTCAGCACAGTCTGTCTCATTACATCAATCACCAGTCTCATCTTAGGGACTTATCACCCTGCCTGACACACTTTTTTTACCTCCACAACATTCCTGACAAACTCCTACTTCAAGATAACTGCTACACCATTTCCCATTCCCATCCACTCCATGGTAGAACAGCTTGAATCCTCTCCCAAGCTTCCAGCCTTGCTAACTTTCCACCTGGTCTCCTGAACACACAGTATGCCCCCCTTCCTCCTCTGCATCGTGTCAGCCATCCCTCTAATTATTCCCATCATAGTCCCAACATTCAAAGTCCCTGCTCTCAGTTGTAGACTCTTGCCTTTCCGGTTCTCTCACATCTTCATACTGTTGTGCCATCAAGCCATGAGGAAAAATCAGAATGGGTTGTAAGCAAAGGAATTTCAGACCAAGAACTGCCCCCCTCAACAGGGTGCCATCGTTGCTATAAAACCAACCTCCCACAGACAAACGTCCTCAGTCCCGTTGCTCCTGCCTGGAGCGACAAAGAGGGGAATTCTCTTCGTCCAGAGGACCTGACTGGGCTCGGAGAACTGTAGGCTGGATCGAAGCTAAGTCTGCAGTCTAACTTCTACGTAACCAGACGCTGAAGTAAAGAATCCACCTATGCCGAAACCAGCTTTGTTTATTTTTCTCAGCTGTTGCAGGAAAGCTGACTCGAGACAGCGTGGAGCGGTCTCCTTTCCTCACCAGGCCAAGCTGAGACGAGGGGCTGATCTGAAGTTGCCAGCTGCAGGGCTGAGTTTCACAGGCAGGAGACCTGCCTAGGACCTGGAGCTGCCTGCTGCTTTCCCTTGGAGTACTTCAACTGATTCCATCTGGATGCCCAAAGTGAACCAAACAGACACAGAGGCACCGACAGGTTTGGCAGAGAAATAAACAGGGAAAATTAAATGGTTTATTTAGAAGGTTTACTTACGTTTTCACAGTGATTTTAAACACATGTAGCTAATCGACATTGCTCCTGTTAGCATTTTGAAACCATGCCACGCTGATGCAATTCAAGTGTGTTTTTACAGTTATAACAAACGTTATCTCCACAAGGGTTTTATATATTGATGGGATATTGATGTGTGTGTTTCCCCTTCCGCTCATTACGACAAATATAAAGCCGAAGCTTTTTAAAATTAGTGCCGAATGTCCACTAGCCTAATGCTATTAGCTTCCGGTAATATTCACTATTCCCGGATACTACGGTTCATTTCAAACATAATGTTTGTTTTGTTTGCTCCACCATCGTTCGATAGTGCTATGAGCATTATTACAGCATTAATATGGAGCATTGATGTCGATTTAATGGTGTTTTTGTATAACTTTAGGATTAATCGATTTTAGCCACCAATCGCTACAGCAACTCCTAGCTTTCCGGAGGTATAATCGTATTAATAAAATCAGGCCTCCCTAAAGTGTATTGATTTTTACTGAGAAAATCATGCTGTAAAATTTTATTTTATCAAATAGTATTTTGTTTAACTCTGGATTTGCATTGTGAATGGGTTGAAACACAAACCAAATGTTGGTCTGAATTAGTTAAGCTAATTTAGCCTCAATTCACTTTCTTTAAGATGAACTTTGGTTCTTTCACTTAGATCTGCAGTGAACCAGGATTCACTGAATTATTGTGAAGATGATGATGATGATGATCAACCATTTTATTTTGTCTTTTGTTTCTTTTGTGTGTACATAGTTCCTTAGCTTCTTTTTATCTTCATTTTGCTTAATAGTTTTAGTTTCAATCAACAAATAAATACAGTGTTAATTCAGATAAACAACATTCTATAGTGATGTTCTCTGGTTGTTCACTTTATTTCTGTTAATAAATTATTGAACTTGAAGAGAAGTTGTCACTCATTTATTCTATATGTGTGCAGAGTTTGCTGTTAAAAGAACGCCAGTGCTCGAATCGTCCCTTTCAACCATTGTCTTGATATCAGCTGTTGGGCAGATATTCACCAGACAATACCTAACAGACAGAGAGTTATTTATTAAACATTAAATAACTTTAAACAGTGTGTAATAGCACAACAATACAGGAGGGCTCTGACATGGCACTGAGGAGGAGAGGTAGTACATGATGCTGAAGAATAAATGGGGAATAGACGTTCTTACTGTTGGTGGTGAGTGAGGGTTTCCTGGAGGAGGTGAGCAAAACCACAGAGTCTGAGGTTGGCAGGTGGTGGTGTTTGGTGGCTTGCTAATGCTGAGTCTCTGTTTACTATTTTCCAGGAGAAGGAGCCTGGTGTAGTGGACGGCGTTGGAGGGTGGACAACCATAATGAGCTAAGTTGTTAAAGGGAGAAAGCAAGGAAGGTCCAAAGTGCAATGAGAATATTACCAGTGATGGACTCAGGAGGAGACTTCCTGGGATCCAGGAAGTGAGCCAGCTGAGTACTGTAATGGAGGATCTTGACACAAGCATGAACTTGGTCCTGGGAGAGGGGATGACAGACTTGGGTCAGAGATAGAATGAGGAGAAAAAAATGACACAAGAAAGGTAGGTTTGATTACGACGCAGAGGGAGCTAACAATCTAACAAGTACCTCATCGGATCTGCTCCTGTTTAAGCTCTTCCTGATAAGTCCAAACAAGCTGCAGCTGTGGGGCCATAGCCTGGGTGCCATTCCGAACTTAGTCCCGCCCACAATGTTTTTGGTCGGGAAGTTCGGTCTGGCATTGCTCAATACTAGCGCGAGTATGCTCGCCCATTATCTGGCGGGCCAATCAAATTGTCAGGGCGGGCTTTATACGATGATGGACAGATGATCAACAGTAACGTAATCAACCACGTCACCAAAGCGCACTTGGGTTGAATTCGTTTCGTGAAAGAAGCAACTGAAATAGGCATCACGGCGATGCAACTCGGCGTGAACGACGAGGTGGATATAGCCAGCGGTCGTTGCCAGCTTCTTTTCGGAAGCCCGGAATCCTGGCTGCTGAACAACAAGTGGAGGGACATGCTAGGCTCCGATGTTTTTCAAGCCAGCGTTATGGGTATCGTCGTGGACGAAGTTCATCTAACTTACAAATGGTAAGAGATCATCTGACTGTCTGACTTAGTAAATAACTCGCAATGTCGTGATATGAATCCCATGTTGTAAACATAGTAACGTTGTACGTTCGCTAATTCAGACTATTCAACTATGCGTCGCTTAACATACGGCGCACACTCCGTTGCTCTTATTGGTTGTAGGTCTATCCAATTGAGTGCAGAGGAATTTTTTTTCCTGGTTCGTTCGAAACACTCCCCATAATCACAGCTCTATGGAGCAGTATCAGACTCAAATTCTGACTAGAATTGAGTATGACCATGTCAGGCTAGTGGGGCCACACCTGCCAGTCACACCCTGCGCAGAAGGTGTTGTGGGCACATGATCCCACTTAACTGTAACTAAATGCTCTATGATAGTGAAGGGAGTGGAGGCCTAGTGGTTAGAGCAGGATAGGCCATAAGATATCAGGCTCAAACCCCACAGACTGCCACTCTAGGTTCCTGACCAAGACTATTAGCCCCAGAATGCTCCCCAGGCGCTACACACTGGCAGCACAATGCCCCCCCGAAAATAACAGGCTGACCACAACCGATTTCTAATTGTAAAAAATTGCAAACCCTTCATCCTTATTCTACTCCTTTGTATTTTGCACCTCTTCATGTTGGTCTCTCACATAGAATCTAATAAAATAGAATGAAGTTTGTGGTTGTAATTGGACAAAATCAAAAGGTTTAGATTTTTTTGTAGTTTTATTTTCTTTTGAAATTAAAAAAACAGTTATAGCTTATAATTCACATGTTTTAATAGACAATTAGAAACAACATTACTCTTATTACACATAAGTAATTGTGGGATTATTACTTTTGGTATTGCGGTAGTTGATAACACATAATATATATTTACTTCTCTCCCTCTGTTCCACAACAGGGGGAGCTATAAAACTCATAATGAATTTATGCAAGGAAATACGCTCCAATTGGTTAGCCATGACCGAGGTCACCCAAAGCATGTCCTTTTAAGGGGAATGTCTGTTTTTCCTTTATTAACAAAGAGCTTTGCTTGCTCCAATCTTGTTTTTGTTTGTTTGTTTGTTTGTGTGTTTGTTGTTTTTTGTATTTCGTCTTAGATTCAGCATCTTGATGTATCACTTATCCTTCTCTCTAAAAGATGAATTTCTCAGGTGGCCCACCAGATCCTTGCCTCATGAGATCTCAAACCCTGGAAGCACTTCAGCTGCAACTGAACTCCAAACAGGCCTGTGCTCTGTGGGATTGGATGAGTCATCTTATCCCCCACTTTGTGTCCCATTACCCAGCAGTTGTAATGCTCACACCAGTGTAACGTGTCCCAGGTTGCAGATGGGGCAAGCTGAGCTGGCTTGAAATTTAAATTAACCTCAGCAACGTTGATGTGTGTGTTGGAGAACACAGGTGTCAGATTACGTGCACCTTCACTCCGCCATGCAAACACACCTGTCGTACATACGGCCGAACAAAAGAACGAACACACTCAAATCAGCTGAGAGAAATACTGACGCACACGTCTGCTAATAGTTTTCAGTCTATCTCTTCTTGTGGCGAGGGCTTGTTAAGCAGTGGCTGGTGTTAAAGCCACCATGAGAGGGTTACCAGAGAAAAGACTCTGGGACTGTGTGTGTGTGTGTGTGTGTGTGTGTGTGTGTGTGTGTGTGTGTGTGTGTGTGTGTGTGTGTGTGTGTGTGTGTGTGTGTGTGTGTGTGTGTGTGTGTGTGTGTGGGGCAGGAAATGTCAGGAAGAGAGGCTTACCATCTATTTTTTAGTACTGTTGAGCCTCCTGCTCGTCACGGGAGGCTGCTTCAGGGCTTCCTTGAGATCAATATCATTTTCTGCACAACAAACTCCACAAATCAGAACATGTGAGCAGGTTAAATTGGGTGGGGGTGAGAAAACCTACTGCATGTTCAAAAACAACAGTACATTCATTAATACCTCATTTCAAGCATCATTCCGCCAACTTTTCTTTATAAAAAGAAGACTATGTTATCTTTGCATGGAGTTTGCTTGCTCTCCCTGTGCATGTTTGGATTCCCTCTGGGTTCTCCAGCTTCCTCCCAAACTTACTGATTACTGTAGATTTTCCTTAGGTGTGAGCATGTTAGTGCAAGGTTGCTCTATCTATCTATCTATCTATCTCTCTCTCTCTCTCTCTCTCTCTCTCTCTCTCTCTCTCTCTCTCTCTCTCTCTCTCTCCTTCCTTCAGATCTTCCTCCTGAATCCATCTTTCTATTCCCTTTTTTCACCTCAGTACCTTTGGGTGCAGAGCTTTCTCTCTCTACTCCCAAACACTGGAATTCTCTCCCATCAGGCCTCCGAAATATTGACACTCTATACCTGTTTAAATCCAGACTCAAGGCAGACCTCTTCAAGACTGTTTATTCTCTGTGATTTTAACTTGTGCTGGTGATGTTTTATTTGTTTTATTACTGTTGCTGTTTTGTCTTCATTTGTAAAGTGAGTGTTTTGAAAGGCGCTTCTAAATAAAATGTATACAGTATCTCATAAAACTGAGGAACCCCTCACATTTCTGTAAACATTTTATCATATTTTTTCATGGGACAACACTAAGGAAATGTCACTTTGATACAATGTAAAGTAGTCCGTGTACTGCCTTTTTAGTAACCTTGCCTTCCCATTACAACTTTAAATTAAGAGCCTTTTATTGTTTGAAGGAGCCAGTGGCCCATTAGACCACTGACTCACTATTGATATTCCCATTATGCTTAGAAGAAAATCATCCATTAATCACAACAAACACTGAATACGCTTTATAATAGGTGCATTGATCTTGTGTTTCAATGTGCACAAATCTATCCCCACTGTTCTAAACTTTTTTAGATGGTAATCATATAATGAAGGCAGTAAAACTGCTACATATTTCATGATTATGGAAACATGTCACAAGGGATTCATCTTTTCTTGAATCCAACCAAAATCCAACTCCTTAAATATTTCTTATTGTCTTTTTGTCATGCTTAAATGGTTTGGATAATCAAAATAAATGCCAAACAGAAATTGTACATTTAATGTTAAACATGTAGAGCTATTTTCTCATCTACTTGTATTTTTGCCGCCATAATGCCTTAATCTTTCCCACAGGGTTCCATAAAGAAATTATTTTATCTTATCTTAAAATACACAATGCTGTTCTTAGATGATAATTTCCTTTATCAAAGGAACAAAGCTTTCCTCACCATCCTGGCCTTTGTTCCTCCTTGTTAAATCATGAGTTAACTGTGAGATCAATTTCACTTGCCACACCTAGGATTGATTACAGGCAGATTTTTAGAATCAGCAAATCACTTAAAGACAACCTGTCTGACAACATAAAGTAGGCTAAAAGATTTTAAAAAGCCACACATCATAAAACGTTCTGAGCTTAATTAGGATCAGAAGAGAAGCTAATTCACGGACATCTATTTGACTAGAGAGGATTACAGAACCATTTATAAGACTTTAAAACTACAGTTAACCACACTTAGAGCTATTAGCCACAAATGTAGGAAACATGGAACTATGTCTACTCCAAGAATCCGTTGATTACTCATCCAGGATAACAAAACAACCCAGAACAGCTGACAAAGCACTGCAGGCCTCACTTGCTGTAGGTAAGGTCAGTTCTCACGATTGAAGAACAGGATAGAGAATGGGCAAAAATGGCATCAATGGAAGAGTTCCAAGACCAAAACTATCACTGACTAAGAAGAGAACAAAAAATCATCCCCAGTCATGTGTGGTGGTGGTAGAGTGATGATCTGGAGCTGCTTTAATATTTACTGCAATCATGAATTCTGTTTAATACCAAACTAATGAAAGAAAATGTCTAGCCGTACGTTTTTGACGTCGAGCTCAAGCACACTTGGGTTATTCATCAGAACAGTGATCTGGGGCAAAGACCAAATGTGGACTTCAATCAGGTTATGATGTTGTGCAAATGCAATTATGTTAAAGAGAAAGACAAGAACACTGCAATGTAAAAGACTCAGTGGCAGTTATCGAATAAGCTTAATAGTATACATTGGCACAACCATTTATTAGGTCTAGCACAGATGATTGCCTGTCTTTTTATAAGGCCTATTTGATATGCACAGCTTTTTTACTTAATAAATACAACGATTAACTGAAAACGACATTGTTGTGTTTACTCAAGCTTTCTTTGTCTGATATAGCAATTTATTTGATGATGTGAAACATTCAAAACAAGTATGATCTTTTTAAAGGAAAATAATGAAAATAACGAAAACTGTGAGAGGGCAAATGCCTTTTCCTGGCATTCCACAGTCTCCTCAAAGGCAGTTCTGTAACAGGCTAAAACCACCAAAAATTACTTAACTACATCAACTACAAGCTATTATTGCTTTAGATTTTCCCAAATTGGCATAAACTACATCATGTGAATCATTGCCTGAAGAATTGGTATTGTAAAAGCATACATACAGAATCATTTGATTTTCAAAAGTCAAAAATTGGGTCATAAATAATCCAAACAATTTTTGAAAATTTCAAAGCCCTACTTTTCTAACTTCCTTTACCAGCTAGCTGTACTGCAAGGCTAATGCTAGTTTGTATGCAAACAAGGGCAAAGATTTTTGGGTCCTGGAGTGTTTGTTTTTAGTATTGTTTCTTCTAAAAGTGCTGTAAAAAAAAAAGTTGATTCTAGCACTTTACCCCGATGTGCTATTCTTACATCTGTTGTGAGACTTTTGTTTTACATTTCCATCTTAATTAGTTACACTCTTACATTAAACTTGACCTAAACCTACTTTGCGTGTCATTGAATGCCATAAAATCCCAAGAACTCTAAAATGCATCCATATTACCGGTGAAGTAAATATGAAGGGGCACTGCATCTATCCAACTACATGATGTCTTGTTATTGTATAGAAAAATTTATGAATCCAAAAACTGTTAAAAAATAAAACAACTGGACTTTAGTCTGAAGCTGAAGACGTTTTGATTTCCATCCAAGAAGCTTTCTCATTTCAAAATGTCTGGAGTAGTGTGGAGTTCCAAGTTTTATAGACCTGCTGGCCTCATTAAAGCTTAGGTTCCCATGAAGATTCACCTGGAATTGATCGCCCCTCACAATGAAGAGTCATTAGGCTCTCCATTGTTTGACTGGCTCACAGGAGCAATGTTGTGGTCACATGCATGGAGGTGTGCATTGGGGTGAAACTTGGCAGGAATCAAACCTATTGCTGTGTTGTAAGTTTTTGAAAGTTGAAACCTGAGCCCTCCTCCTCTGTTTAAAGGAGAAGTCCGGTCAAAATCAGAATTCAAACTGCTGAAAGTACTTTAAATATAAAACTACTACATACTGTGCAAAAAATTATAAGTTTTTTTAATTAATAATAATTCTCATTTAATCATGTTTATGTGGAGGAATCCATCTTGGTCAAGAATAGTACTGTCACCTCCCATTTTTTTACGTCACTCGGCGGACCCGCTGTTGAGCAAGTTTCAACGCTCAGTTTGTCACGGCGCACTATTTTCCAAGATCAAACTCAGTCGGGTCCTACAGTATATATCTATACACGCGTGTGTGTGTGTGTGTGTGTGCGCGCGCTCCGCGCAGCACGGCTTTGCATCTAACAGACGGGGTTTCAGTTTCAGTTTGCAGCAGAGCGCGCGCACACACACACAGACACACAGCGGAGGAGAGATCGCTGAAGTGACTTAAGTTAGCTGATTATTATAGTATAAGTATTAAAATATAAGAGCATTCCAGCACATGCTGGGCTGAGCACGGCTTTGCACCGGCGCTGCAGCTGAGCGCGCGCACACACACACACACACACACACACACACACACACACACACACACACACACAGCGGAGGAGAGATCGCTGAAGTGACTGTGTTGAAATAAGCAATGTTTTTCCTCTTTTACCAGTTGTGTTGGAACATCCGATGGCCATGCACGTGGGCATTGTTGCTTCAGCAATAGCTCTTGGGAATGTCAGCGGTGAAGTCCTCTGGAAATCCGAAATAATTATTGATGATCGCAGCTGTGTAGAACGGCTCCTATTGACTTTGCATGGAAAGCGGAGAGAAATGCTGTCGCCGCTTCCGCTCTTCCACGTCGCAGGATGTGATGTCAAACGCCCCTTACTGCCCATATTTGGGCAGTCATGTCAGCCCCCATACACAGTGATTCAGACGACAATTTATGTTTTTATTTTCTTATTGATTAAAGATAAGTTCATTAAATAACCACAAATGTATTAGTTTTAGTTATAGCTAATGATACCCTGATTTTTCCTTGTTGACCGGACTTCCCCTTTAAAGTTGGTGAAAAACCAAGTTAAAAGCTTCCTGGATGGGAAGCTTCAGAATAGAAGTCCAGTTGTTTAATATTTTAACCTTTTTTTGGATTGATCATGGCCTGGATGACTGAGAATCTTCACCAAAACATTTAAGCATTGAGAGCCCAAAGTGACTTCTCTAGAAACTGCACAGCAGCTCAAGGGCATTTGGAAAGTGCTCCACCCAACAAATGTAAGTCAGACAGCAGAGAAGCACTGATCCCCTGCGGCATTATCCTTTCATTTCTCCCGAAGAACTAGGTCACAGAAGATGATGGGTGCAGTCCCGGACTTTCTGCACAAGTTTTTTTTTTTTTCCAAAATAATATTCATGAATAACTTATTGCTCTTGCTCTGCTCTAGAGGCATCGGCGTGTTAAACACAAGGAAACCCTTGTTGACAAACCCTTTCCCACATCTCGGACATCGGATTTCATTATTCAGCACTTCACTGGCTTTCCTGGTGGAGAAAGGCCCAATGAGTACATCTTCAGTCTGTAATGGATGCAATTATGCCTCCATTCAAATACATTTCCCTGGTTTTGTAGTCTGTTCTTGTATTGATGTTGTAAAAGCTCAAATGCATTTGTGCATGTTGCTCTTTGCCATATGCTCTGGTGAAATGGAAAGTTCACTTCCCTGCTGCTCCTTTAATGGACTGACCGGCCATGACCTCTTGAATGTTATTTATAAAGCACATGGGAGTGACTGCATTATAGATAATTCATAGACACCCCTTGGTGCTATATAAGGATGTGAGATGGAAAGAAAACAGCAGCGATGGTAATCTAGTTAAACGTATGTAAACCTTCCAGTTTTAGAACCCTAGTCTAACACACCTGAATTGTCCCTGCTTCAGAAGGAAAGACCCTATAAGAGAAAGACATAATGAAAAAAAACATATAACCTCAAATTCATAGCATGTTTTTTCTCTCATCATTTATCAAGAGTTTTTTTTTTTTATGCCTGTAGCAATAATATTTTTTCAGATTCCACTATCTCACACACTGAAGTCCCAGCCCCCAAATTGGAATCAAAGGTCTAAATAGTAAGATACAGCCATTAAAGTCCATCTGGTTCCTGTAATTACTCTGAGCGACAAAGAGAGCCATCACTTTTCTAATAGTAGAAAAAAACAGTCTTTGTTTAGATTGTTATCCTTTTTATTCTCAAATTTCTTTCAGTATTAGAATATTGCCCTTTCAGATGTTTTTTTACATGTTTATAAAGTGGTTTGTGTGATGCATCGTTCAGGTTTTGTAGCCCTACACCCTCCTCCTGGTATAAATAAAGAACTAAATATCAATTACAGAAGTTGATTTATATAATGAAGAAAGCGTGTCCTGCTAAGTCAGGGGTGTCAAACATACGGCCCGCGGGCCGGTTCCGGCACGCCGAACAATTTAGTCCGGCCCGGTGGCTAAATGCATCATCGTTATTCAACAAAAAAAATATGTTTTTTTTTCTTTTTCTTTTCCAGTGTCCTGTCTGGCAATGTGGCAATAAGAATTGTTGTCTTAATGCCAAAAAGAGCTCATCAGATTTGACTTTCACAAGTGGAGCAGTGCGGCTTTTGCCATAGTGCTCCGCTTGATTTATGAATGTGAATAGTTTTATTATGATTCATGCGGGAAATATCTCAAATGATATGGACACTACAATGGGAAAGTAGGAGAGGAAAGGAAGAACAAGAAGAAAAAAGAAAAGGTGAAAGAAAAAGGAGATAAAAGGAAGAGAATGATAAAACAATTATTGAAAAAAACATGTACTTCGTTTAATTGAAAATCTGCAGTTCCTATATTGTCCACAAGGGGCGCCGTGTTTTAATCAGCAGATGGTAGCACTGAGCATCAGATGTGGAAAATTGATTTTAAATCATTTCTTAATTTTTATTTGTTTGATGTATTTTGTCATGCAGGACAGTGTTTTTAAGTTCCAAAAAATGTGAATAAATGTTTTTCAACATTGTACAATCACTGTGATCAGTTCTTATGCATAATGCACTTAAGTAAATGTTTAACTGAGTAAAAGTATTGTTGAAATTGCGCATACTTTTCTTAAAAACGCTGAGGTTATTCATAATATATTGTGTAAAAGTGAAATTCATTTAAAGGTATACTATGCAACCGGGGTTGATTTTCCAGCGAGGCTCCCCCCAGAGGGCGAAAGTAAAAGTGCACTGTCGTAAAGATGCTCAGCTGTTGTACTGGTTTCTCCGTCAAGCCAGGCGCGGTTGTTTTTAGCTTAGCAGACAGGCGAACGCAACGAAAAGTCGAAAAAACGGCAGTACAAACAATGACTAACACAGTGAAAGTATGAACATGCACACAGAGAGACAGAAACCATTCCAATGCAGTGTTTCCCCTAGGAATTTGCTTACCGGACGACCGGCGGAGTGGGGGGGGGTTGGAGGGGTGGGGGGGGCGAGAGAGAGACAAGCTTTACGCCGATGTCCGGCAGAGCGAAGCTGGGGGGGGGGGGAGGGGGGAGACAAGCTTTGCGCGCATATGGAGTTAGTTTTTTTTTTTTGGAATGTTGGGAGGCGGTAGCGTGAGGGAAACCCTACAATGTTACTTACAATCACATCAGCAGAAACACGAGGTCCGCGTCAGCCTTGCAGCCTTCTCTTTCTTTTAGCTCTCGCCATTCGGAAAAAGCTTGCCCGATGTTCACCCGTGTACGACTCCTCTTTCTGTCCAGAGCCCTTTTCCTCTTTCTTGCCTGCTCCAACATGGGCTTTCGCTGTTTTGTCGCTGGTTCCGCCATGATAACTGCACAGATATCGCCACTGCGCTAGCAACAAACATGCCTTTCACTGGGGGCGTGTAGCAGTTCTCGCCGTAAAGCAAGACCGACTCTCACGATCTTGCACGAGATTCTGAGCCTGTGGGCGTGGGCCGAGGGCTCCTGCAATTGCAAGTGCGGTATTTCCCCCACAGACCACCAGGGCGGCCAAGAAAACCTTTGTTCAACCTGAAATTACTCATTTAATCATCCAAAACGGTATGGAACACATTAATTAACTGAAAAATGTTGCATAGTGTGCCTTTAATATAAAAATCAACAACAAGTCCACTTTTATTAGTTCTATTTAATCTTGCAATGAGTTTACTCGTGTGGCCCTCTTGAGATCAGATTAACCTGTATGCGGCCCCTAAACCAAAATGAGTTTGACACCCCTGTGCTAAGTAGTCAAAAACCTTTTCACACTTTTCCACATTACAATCACAAACTGCCAGGTTTGCTAAACACATAGAAGTCCATGATAGTGAAGTGGAAGGAGGATAGTTTAAAAAAGTTTTTATAAATAATCTAAAATGTGTGGTTTGCGTTGGGATTTATTACAACTCAACTGCTAGTTATTTGGGGTTTGTCTCTATCAGGTATGCTCAATTAGAAACAGAATATTTTGCCCATTCTGCTTTGTAAAATGGCTCAAGCTCAATCAGATCAGATAGAGTGCCTCTGTGAACATCAGTCTTTCCCCAGATTCTCAGATGGATTTAGATCTATGATGTGATAGGAACATTCTAACAGAGGAACATGCTTGGATCTAAATCATAATGGCTGAATGTTTAGGGTCGTTTTCCTGCTGGCAGGTGAACCTTCTCCCCGGTCTCAAGTGTCTTGGAGACTTTGGCTCCTTCCGAAAACTTTCAATAATAGCTCCTAGCTCCTTTTCTGTAACCTCTCACAGGATCAACAGTAAGAACTCTATCATGGGGAGGAAAGGAGCTTTGGCCTGCTGTGCCGATTTCGGACAGCCTTTAACTCCGACGTCATTACGTGACGGAAAACGCACATGGATGATGTGAGTCATATCCGGGCCTACAGGCTTCTGAAAATGAATTACACTTGCACGCTCTCTTCTCTCTTGACATTTTCATTGATTTCCATGAGGGCGATGTGCTGATACGTCCTGTCATGCAAAGGATTGTGGGATACCTTAAGGGTTCTTAGTACTGGTAAGGGACGTTGCAGGGTTTCTAGGCAAAACTAGCTGCGGGAAGGAGCTTACAGGTTCCCTTTCCTACCTCCTTCCTTACTGACTGCACTATTGGGACAGCACTTATCATGGCGACCGCTGACGCACTTCCGCTTTGGCTAACGCAATAAGGGAATTTGGTTGGAGCAACAGCTTTCCTTATTGTCAAGTACTTAGCCAAAGCCATCATCTCATATGTAGTCTATGTCATTGCCAAAGAGAAATAACGGCACAGCATTATGTTGCCACTACTATGTTTGACAGTGGCGATGGTGTCGTGCAATGTCATCTGCCTAACAGTTGGAAAAACTGCCAACAGGGCTTTTTATTTCTTCTAGCAAAGGTTTTCTTCTTCCCACTCTTCCACAAATACCATGTTTGTGAAATTCAAAACTTCTTGTACTGTAAACAAGTTCTCCCACTTGAGCTGTGGATCTCTGCGACTCCTCAAAAGTCACCATCGGACTCTTAGCTACTTTTCTGATTAATCGCTTTCCTAACCTGGCCTTTTCAGTTAACATGGACCGTCTCCTTGGTTTGCAGATGTGCCATTGTCTTACCCTTTCATATCATGGTTTAAACAGAACTCTGGAATAGGTTTAGAGCATGGATATTGTTTTATATCCCAACCCTGCTGTAAATGTTTCCACAGTTGTCTCTTGGACCTGCATGCTGTGTTCCTGAGTCTTCGTGATACTGTTAGTTCTCTAGCAAATCTCTAAGGCTGACCTCTGGTTGGACTGCATTTCCCTTAGGGGTATCAGAATAAAAGGGGCTCAATGCCTATGTACGCTACACAAAAAATAAATGTCATCTTCCTTTCTTTCTCTTCACAACTATACACTACCTTGTGTTGATCTATGACAAAAGTCTTCAAGAAAATAAACTCAATTTTGTGGTTGTGACATTTTAAAAAAAAACATGAAGTTTCAACTGTATGAATTCTTAACGGCACTCCAACTGCATGTATTTTTTGTTTTTGTTTTCAATAAGACAAACTCACAGAACAACAGATTAACTGGAAAATGCATCTTTACTCGGATTATACTGATCTAAACTATTAGGATACCGAGGAGAAACAGTTTTACATACAGCTTGTCATTGTAGTGTTGCTTTGTTCAGCCGTTCATATTGCTGTTGGTAACGGTGTCCTGACCAGTCTCTTCGCAAAAGAGGAGCATTCACCTACATGTGCCGCTGGATAAATAACATCTGTATCCCATATCTGGAGTTCAGCATAAAAATGCAACCACTTTTATTTCCTCCGTGCACAGGCAAGGCCATCAACTCAGAAAACAAAAAGTTCTAATGGCCTTCAGAAAGATGAATTATTCATCTGGACTACATTATATCCGGCTCGGTTTTTTGTGTTGGCAAATGTTTTATTTCCTGTCTTCAACAGTAGGGCAAATCTTGAGACTCACGATCACTGTCTAGATACATGCCACGCCTGCTGTCGTGATGAAGCCACCATTTGTGGCTCAATCAGCTCTACACCACAGTGCTAATGGTGGAGGACTCCTCTGATTTGCCCTGCCTGCTGGGCAACGACTTGAGATACTCCAAGTGTCTGCGGGCGTCCTCCTGATTGGCTCGAACATAGTAGACCAGGTAGGAAATGACCATGGTGAACCAGCCAAACATAACAACGAGCATGGCTACATCTGTAGTCCTCTTCATCACCACACATAAGTCTATTTCCGGTTCCAAAAGAAAGGCAAGTCCTTTAACTCCTATATCCTCTGGATCGGAAGTCTGGCACACAATGCCTGTCAGTGAGGCCGGCTCCAGGTCCACATGGGGCAGAGCCATCTGCAGGTTGCAGTCACAATGCCATGGGTTGTTTGTTAAGTTGGCGCGAGCTCGGAGGCCCTCAAAGGCATCGGAGTTAAAGTTCACCAACTTGTTTGAAGACAGATCTAGGAACTGTAAAGAGGAGCCAAGCCCTCTGAATGCACCAGGTTCCAGATGGCTTATCTCATTGTGCGATAGGTCCAGTTCAACTAAGTGAGTCAAACCAGCGAAAGCATTTGATGGAACTGCAGTTAGCAAATTAAAGTCAAGGTAGACACGCCTCGTGTCATTGGGGATGTCCTCTGGGATCTCTGTGAGCTGCAGATTGCTGCAACGCATCGTCTTGCCTCCATTCTCGGTCTCAGAGCAGTAGCACCTCTTGGAGCAAGTGGTGGCAGCGTGATGGAAGCAGAAGGTCATCAAGACAAAGCTGTGTAGAAGCAAACACATGACCACCAAGTAACGCAGCAGCCAGACTGCAGCTAGGGGCATCGTGGGATATGGGCATGCTCCAGGGAAGACCGCAGGGGTTCAGGGCTGAAGTCCACATCAACCTCCCCAGTTGCTGTCAAACCTACAGCAGAAAAAGCAACAAAGTCAGAATGGCAGAGAGAGAACTATCCTTTGAACAAAGAAAAGAAATAAAATCCTGTAAAATCCAAGTGATTAACACCATTATTTAAAGATAGTTGTCATTTTTGGTGGTTGCAACCTTTTATCTAATTGCAGTGTGGAGGCAGCAGTAACGCTGCATGCTCATTTCAACATGAATGTGGTCATAAAAAGAGCTCTGCCTTCTGATACATATAAAAAAAGAAAAGAATGGATCAAAAACTCAAACTCTGCACAAAAAATACAAGCACAGAAAATTCCTTGGTGTCGCTCTGCCTCTTTTATAATTGACAACCCTGCAGTGCAAGGCTATTTCAGTACCCAGACCCCAGCATTAACATAGTGATCTGATACCATGTGAAACAAAATGTTACAAGCTGAACCTGATCTAAATCTGGCCACATTTTCAGAGTTAACCATTTTCCTCTGGGTTTATCATTAAATTGTCCTTCCTTGTAATCCTTTGATTTAGTCACAGAAAGGCCCAGTTACTAAGAAGTGCAAGTAACACAAAGCTTGTCCATCTGTCCTCTAAATTACAGTTTATTTTCTGTACCTGGGCTATTGAAAATTGCAGGTCTTCCCACCCCAACACACTTCATTAATAGCTGATCAGGACTACCGCCTATCCTGTTACTAATCCTCCTAAAGAAAACTCCCTCAGTGAGTGTAGCATCACCGCTTGCCATGCAATCCTTTTGTTGAGGTAAATGCTAACATCGTAAACAGCAACTAGGCCAACAAACCCGAACAATGTGATGCCCTGTCTCTGTGCTCGGGCATAATGAAAAAAAAAGTAATTCAATCACACTTGTTAATTTCTTCTAAACGCCAATAGAATGGGCAAGATCTGCTTACCAAGATAACAAAATGAAACAGGCCTCTGTGTACCTTGAAGTATCACATGACACATGGGGGTTGAGGACAGTGCTGCTTCTGTGCGTTTGTTGAAAAACAGCTAGCAACCATCATGTCTTGGTTTGGAAAACGACCTGCTACACGAGAAAAGTTTGATTCAGACTGCAAATGGAGCTTCACTTTGCCTCCTTGGGTCCTGAAAGATGTAGGGTTTTGCAAAAGTACTGATAGCCTTTCACCCTTTTTGCATAGTCACAACCACAATCTTGAATTAACCTTTTTGGGCTTTTATGATTATGATTTTAATTTAAAATGGAAGACTTGTTTTTCAAAGTTCTACTTACAAATAAGATTCTTAAAAACAGCGGTGAATGTTTCTGCTGATCGTCCCTGATTCAATGGTGTAATGTTGTTGTCCAGCTGGAAGATGAACCTCCACCTCAGTCATCAGTCTTTTGCAAACTCTACAGGTTTTCCTCTAGGATTATCCTGCATTTAGTTCCATCCATTTTCCATTCAGCTCCCACCAACTTCTCTGTCCCTCATGAAGAAAAGCATCCCCAAAGAATGATGCTGCCACCAGTGTTTCAGTGCGAGGAGGACGGTAGGGTCAGGATGAGTTTTTACACCACACTTCAAGTTTGGCATCTACGCCAAAAAGTTGAACTGACTGAGGCGTCATCTGTCAGAGCATCGTGTTCCATCTGTTTGCCGTTTCTTCCTACATGACGTGGTAAACTACAATATGGATTTCTGATGGGTTTCTTCTTGACTCCAATCAAGGCCATTTGCAGTGTACAACTAATAGTTGTACTGCTGACAAATTTTACCACCTGAGCTGTGGCTCTCTGCAGCTTGGTCGCCTAATTGGCTAATGCTCTCCTTGCCCTGTCTGTCAGTTTAGGCAGTCATCTATATCTTGGCAGGTTCAAAGTTTTTGTTTTGGTTGTTTTTTTGGGGGGGGGGGGAGTTAGCGGCAGTCAGTTGTGTGTTGCGGGTTGTATTTTGATGCAACTGATTCGTAGTTAAGCAAAATTTTCCCTTCTTTGCTTATTCCGATAATCCCCACCAACAGAGATGTCCTGGCTTAACTGAAGCACACCCAGACATGACTGCTTCCTGCTGCATTTGCAGCTGGACCTTAGATCAAATGAAGTTTAAACGGAGGCTTCAGTTGATGCATGCTAAACATGGACTCAAGGGGGAAATGGATTATCCCTGACACTAGTAAATGAATGAACCATTGGTTACAAAGAGACAAGGAACCTAGAAGGTAGCAGATTAAGCTAAAATAAAAGCGATCACTGAAAGCACTAAAGGGCGCTCTTTTTGTTTTTTAAACTAAAAGCCCAGGAAGGAAGAACCCCACCTATTGGGCTAGATTACCAGAATAGAAAAATTGGCTTCTGAAATGGGTGATCTGCACTGCTGAGAGTAGATCAGTTACGTACTTTTATGACCTGTGATAATTGATCACTGTGTGGCATGCTGGTCTTTCAATTGCTGACCGCATTCCCACCCTGCAAGAGAAAATCCCTACTTAAAATAGTCAAATATGCAACGAATGTGGTGTCAGTGATATAAAGGCATAGAAAGGCCTGACTGAATTCAGTTTTTACCTCTGTTCTTTGTCCACAGCATTGAATTTAACAAGGAAGATAAATATGTATTTTAAATATGAATATTATGCACTACATTATGGTGGTGTATTATATAAAATACTTTATGAATAACTGAAATTTGTGTTTCCAATGCACGTGAAAGTGGAATGAATAATTTTGCACGCCACTGTAGCCCTACTTCTTCATCAAGGCTAGGATAAGCTACTTTCATATGTTTAACTTGATGGAAAACGTACACTGGCATGGTAAAAGCAACTGAGCAGCAACTGAACACGTACAAAGTCTGGTACATTTACCATCAGGCCCCGACATAAGGGTGCATTTTCCCCTTCCTGTTTGCGAGACTGGTATTTCGCCAAGAGATAATTGGGGAGCAGAACAAGAGAGCTGGTGATGAAGGAGGAGGAGGCGAAAACATGTGAACAACAAGTGAAATTGGACACATGAGCACAGGCTTGTGGGAGAAAGAATGATATCAAGGGGATTTAAGGCCAGGGGTAAGATTACAGGGACAACACAGAACATAGCAAGACACTAATGAGATATCGAGGAAAAGGGCAAATGACTGCAAGACAGCCAAAAGAAAGGCAGTTGGCAAGAGAAAGAGTAAGTGGTCTAAGATAGTGGCAAGTCGCTTTGGAATGAGATCAACAAACACAAGACAGAAAGAGAGTATAAAGCAAATGAGATGCAGGGTGGGGCATCATAAACAGCAAATGCAATAAGTCAAATGGAGGCTTTGCCAGCATTTCCCAAATTTATGGACTTTTGCTGTCATTATTATTTATGCTGCTTTTAATCTACACAGGAAATGCTACGCTCTGAAATAAATGCAGCCCTCTCGCAGCCACAGGTCAGACTGACTTCATAAATTCACTGCTGTCAGGACCACTCTGAAAAAGCCACTGGCACCGGTTGTGTAAGGGAGCCATTATGGGGACTCAAACCCAACGATCAAAGCAAATGAAATCCAGCAAATATTTATTATGGTGCTAAAGTGGTTTAATGTATGGATCACTCCTCTTGATGGAACTATTCACTTTATGATTTTGAAAGGGATAAAAAGCAATAAAGGAGGTTTGGGGGATAATATCCTACTTTTGGATTTATGCAACTTGAATTTACATTCCATAGCTGATTAACTAAAACAGGGTTGCCAGGGCACTGCTACAACAATTTTTGGGCTTCATGTGTATATAAACAGAGTAATACGCTCATTTGATGAGGTTTGGCTATAATAAAAAGCAAAAAAATATTGTAAATGTACAAGGTTAAAGTAAAAAATATTTTGTTCTGTACTGTACTGTTCAAAATTAAATTAAATTAAATAATCTGAAACAGAAAATGTACTACAAATGTGAACACAAACTCAAATACACCAAAAATTCAGTTTCTTGTTCTAATGAATCATATGCTGGCTTTTCCTTTTTGGAATAACACCCAACAGGAATACATTTGAAGCTAAAAAACGCACACAACACCGCAATGACTCCATTACGCGTAATGATTAGTATCGCGCACACTCACGTCGTTGTTCCCGTTTCTGTTCTCTTCATGGTGTGTTTCTGAATAGGCTGAAAGTCTCCCTGCAGATCAGACGAATCGGACTGGGCTGTGTATTGCTCCGCTTCCAACAAGTCCTCCCCGCTGCTCTTTAAACTTGTGCCGAGAGCCGCTCCGGCAACCGCGACGCACTTCTGGAAACGCTCCTGCACTCCGAGGCTCCCTCCGCTGAGCGAAGCCTCTTTGTTTCCACGCAACCATAAAACCCTGCGATGTGAGCCAACAATCCCGGGGTTATACTGTCTTTTAGGGGTTCTTAACAGTGAATTAAAAACCCTCGGTGAGCGCATAGAGTGTGGGCGCAAGACGCACGGTGCATTCAGAATGAGCGCACACTGAACGGCGTGCTGGCTCTCTGCAGCTGCAGCTGAAAGAAGGGTGAGTGCAAGCACAGCAAATTCATGTTAATACCTTTTGAAAATGTCCAGCTGAACGCATTCATTCACAAGGGTGTGCTGATTGCCGTGAGTGAAGTGGGCCTGATGTGCATCTTACATCAGGTGACGTTAAGTGAGCTCCCCTCCCAAATGCTCACACAAGCACGGTGAAATGATCTCATGCCATTCTCACACATCATGGAGCGGTTGGGCTGGCAGCCTATACTAATCATGTTTGATCTGAAAGCTTGTTGTTTCAAACATGCCGCCTGGCTGCCAAGACTAGGGATCTTTAGTCCTCTCTCTTCCTGTCTGCTGCAAGCAGATAAGGAAGCCCAAATCAAATTCACTATAAAAAGAGAGGTATACCAGCCCGAGAGAGTCAGCCGAGCATTGAGGCCCAAGGTAATAAAGGAATTAAAATCAATGGAGTGGGATACTTCACCCAGACTCTCCCTGGTGCAGTCAGAATTTTTATGATTGACTTCTGTCTTTTTCTGTGATGCACCTAAAATCATATTTTACTGCCCTTTAAACAATTATGCCTCTTTAAACTATTTGAAATGGCTTGATAAAATGTGACACAGACTTTGGTCAAGCCAGATCTGTAGGCCAAGAACAGCACTAACAAACTCTGTTTTAATGGGAGTACATATTGAGAAACTGAACTACACTCTGTCACCTGGCATGTGTTTGTTGATAATGTTGATTGTACAGTTATATTTAATAACTTAGAATACTATTAAAAAGTTCATTATTTCTGTAAATTAATTCAATAAGTGAAGTTATGATGATGTTCTCCTCACAGCTAACGAACCCCCAACATTAATGATTGGAATATTACATCAGACCGATGAAAAAATATTTGGTTACATAAATGTGGGCTTAAGTATGTTTAATAGTTGCTTAAAAGATTTTCAAAAGGTATTTTGAATCTGACTCAACCAGCCTCATCAGAACCCGTCCTAATTTATTGAATATGATTGTACACATATGCTGCTTTAGATCTGTGACCAGTTGCCAAAATGTCAAAGTACTCATGGGCCACAAGTAGGCTACTCAAAAATTCCTAAAAATTACTTGCAAAAATAATTTTACTGTGATGTATTTTTTTTACTTTACCTGGACAACAACAAAAAAACTAAATATACAACCATTCCATTAAACAAAACAGTAGTCACATTTTTCTGAAAAACGGATCTGTAAATCATTGCTTTAAAGTCCGTGACTGAAGTACAATTAGCTGGGTTTCATTAAATAGAAAACTTTTTACCAAATGACATAGTAAACTGAACTTGACAGAGTTGTTGATTGGACTGAATTGACTATTTATTCCAGTTTATTTGCTGGAGCTGTTTGTTTTGTAAAGCGGCTTGAGATGACATTTGTTGTGGATAATGCGATTTATCTCATAAAGTGCACCAGTTCCTTGTAAAATCAACCATCCCAACAACCAGATGCTACCATTTCCGTATTTCACAGATGAGATGCTGTCCTCAGCCTTTTGGAATTTCACCTCTTTTCGTCTAGATATGATGGTCATTATGGTAAATATACTGGAATTTATATAGCCCTCTAGTCACACTGACCTGTTGTTTTATGTTGCTTTTGGAGAAAAAAAGCTTCTTCCTTGCAGAGTGGCCTTTCAGCATGTGTTAATGTACAGGACTTGTTTCCTCTGTGGATAATGACAATCTAATACCAGTTTCATCCAGCATTTTAAGGTATTTTCCTTTTGTTCTGGGGTTAATATATGCTTATTTCACACAGAAACCCATTCATCTCTTAGGAACAAAAAGCTCATCAACCCCATGAACAGTATGATGGCTGGACATTCCCGGGGTGTGAATATAATTATTTGAACAGATGGAGATGACACATTCAGGCGTCTGGAAATTGTACCCAAAGATGAACCAGACTGGTGGAGGTTCCTAATTTATTGCCAGATTTCTTTGGATTATTCCATCATCTCACAGAAGGAAGCAGTGTCTTTGAGGTGTTGCCATTCATCCACAGTTGATTATTTTCATTGAACCATTTGTTTAATATTTCAAAGCAAAAATATGGATGAAAGTCAAACAGCTAATAGATTCTGCCTGTTTTGTTTATATGCTGATGATGTGTTGCTCTGTCTGGAAAATGCAAGCTCCTCTCTCAGAGATGATAACACTAATAAATTGTAAACAATTTCAGACAATCAATTAGAACAAATCAAAGGCACTTAGTGTCACCTCAAATATTCATCTCTCTAACCATTCTCTTACAGATTGAAAACAATAATTCTCCCTTTTCACCCATGGGAAATGTGTCTGTGATTAAAATGATCCTCCCATAAACATATAAACTATATCTTCTCTATGATCTCAATTAAACTGCCCCAGATTCGGTTTAAAAGCTTAAAGTTTATCAATAATTGTCTTAATGGGCATCTAAAGTGCCTCAGATAAGATTAAAATTTTACTAAAAGCCTCACATTTAGGACGATTGGAACTTACATTTATTGGAACTCATTAAATAAGCAGCATAGCTGCTTAAAAGCATCAGTACATCTCTGACAGTGTGGTGGGAACATCTCAAAAGGAAAAGGTCTTCATGCAAAAATAGAAGGACTCTGAACTTTTCCACATGGAACTGTAATGATTGGAAACAGAGGACCCAGAATTCAGCCAGACAAGATCATATAGTGTTAAGAAACAGTTTGAGACGTAAACTGCTCCAGGTCGAGGGTGAATCACCCGCGTCTGAGACAGGAACCACTTCTCACCATCCAGAAACAAGCTGAGAGGGTGAGTGAAGGCTCCTGTTGGTGGGAGACGTCGCTGGTGAAGCCCAATGTGATCCAGACACCGATCAGGAAAACTTGAAGGATATTACCCCTGGGATTAGATTGGATTTCCTGCCTGGGATTGACAGGAAATCGGTGGTTGGAAAACAGGCACAGGGTCAGAAACATGATAGCAGAATCAGGCAGGATGGTCAGGGGGAATAACCAGAGTCCAGAGTCTGAGAGCAGATCCAGGGTCAGATCCAGGTGAACAGAGATCCAGGGAAAATCCAAAGCAGAATCCGGGGGCAGAGTCAGGGCACAGAAACAGGTCAGAGATCCAGACAGCACAACAACAATCAGGTACAACAGGGGCTTGGCAGGCTCAGAGAATCAGAAGGCAGAAATAGGTCAGGTAAAAGGCAAGCAGGATTCAGGAACGCTGGTGTTGTGCAATTATACACTGTTTAAAGTTATTTAATGTTTATTAAATAACCCTCTGTCTGTTAAGTATTGTCTGGTGATAATCAGCTCTTAAGATGATATCAAGACAATGGTTGAAAGGGGTGAATTCGAGCACTAGCGATCTTTTAACAGCAAACTTTGCACACACATAGAATAACGGAGTGACAACTTCTTTTCAAGTTCAAGAATTTAATAACAGAAATAAAATGAACATCCAGAGAACATCACTAGGTAATGCTGTTTATCTGAATTAACACTATATTTCGATCAATAAATCCTCTCTACTAGGCTAGTGAAACTTAACTAAACTATTAAGCAAAATGAAGATAAAAGGAAGCTAAGTTAAGGAACTATTTACATGCAAAAACAGGACAAAAGACAAAACAAAAGTGGTTGATCATAATCAGAATAATTCAGTGAATCCCGTTCACTGCAGATCTGATTCAAAAGCATGGAATGGAGTTAAATTTGTAACGAATGAGAGTGGAGATGAACAGGAGGAGCCCGGCTAACGGCGTCGAGAGGCACCAGACTACAGGCTTCCGAAGGAACCAGACTACAGGCTTCCGAAGGGACCAGATTACAGGCTACAGATGGCTCCGGGCTACAGGGTTCAGGAGGCGCCGGGCTGCAGGGTTCAGGAGGCGCCGGGCTGCAGGCTACGGGCGGCACCTGACTACAGGCTGCTGAAGATGCCAGACTCTTAGAAACAAAAAGCCTTAAAATAAGTCTTTGGAGAGTCTCGAGGAGTGACCGCCAATACAGGGACTCAGAAAGCTGGTAGTCACTTTAAGAGAGTGGAGGTGGGAACTTCTGGGAACCCCTGGAGGTTTTAGAGTCTCCATGGGGCCTCAGCAACCTGCCGTCCCTCTAAGGGTCCTCACTACGACTAAGAAAGTAGAGCACATCACCCCAGTTCTAAAGTCCTTACACTGGCTCCCTGTATCTCAGAGAATAGACTTTAAAATACTTCTGTTAGTCTATAAATCCCTAAATGGCTTAGCACCTAAATACATCACAGACTTGTTATCAGCGTATCAACCATCCAGACCACTCAGGTCTTCTGGCTCCAGCCTTCTCTGCATACCTAGAACTAGAACTAAACAAGGAGAAGCAGCATTTAGTTCCTATGCTCCACTGATCTGGAACAAACTTCCAGAAAATTGTAAAGGTGCGGAAAGCCTGAGTTCCTTTAAATCAAGATTAAAAACACATTTGTTTAGGATTGCCTTCAACTGTTCTAGTTAACTGAATCACCACTTTTTTGCTCTAATTTCTATCTACATTTTATTCTTACTTGCTTTTATTCTGTTTTAATTTGCTATATTTTAATCATGTAAAGCACTTTGCGTTGTCCATGTACTGAATTGTGCTATATAAATAAATTTGCCTTGCCTTGCCTTAAGGCCCTAGGGGACGGACATACCGTTGAGAGCCCCAATGATACCTCCGTCCTCTACAGTCTTGTTGGAGCATTCGGTTTCCAGGACCCCCTTGGGTCCAAGTGTCGCGGACAGGCAACGGACCCTCCTGGGTCGTCGCGTCACGGACCAGTGGCGGACCTTCCCGGGTTGACGCGTCGCCAACTGGCGGCGGACCCTTCTGGGTCTCCACGTCGCAGGCCGGATTGGCCAACGATGCATCCCTGCTGACAGGCTCCAAAAACGGGGAATTGGCCAGACCCTCAGAGACAAGGATGGGACGACTGTAGAAGGACCTGAGGGCCGTTGTGTAATTTCCCTCCAGCTCCTTTAATTTTGTCTCCAGCTCAGCAGAATAGTGGTAAAACAACGTCTCTCTCAGATGCTTAATTAAAGGAGCAAAAGTCCTTGTTCTCTAGAGAGCTGTAATCAGTGTCTGGGTTGCCACTAGGAGGAGCTGTGGACAGCTCAGTGCCGGTAAGTGGAGAGCAAAACTGGTGGGGGGTGGCGGGCAGAAGGGCGCTTCTTCTTGCGTTGGCGAGACGATGAATTAAGCGGGGAAGCTGATCCCTCCAGCGGGAAAGGGACCGCCTCAGCCCGCGGCGACCTCCGTGGGTCCGAATTAGGAGAGGGGAACTGAGCTGGATCTGGAAAAAGGTCCGGGTGGACCTGCTGCACCACCTCCGCATCCACCTCCAAGAACAGGTTCCAGCCAGGTTGATCTGGCTGGAAACACTCAGAGGGAGACTGAACAGAGGCTACAGGTAAGTGATCAACGCGACTTGGTATGCTGAGCGCAAAACCGGACTCACAAAGCCTAGCAGCTCCAGAGCGGAGATAGTGTGTCGGCGACGGGAACATTATTTTATGGCCAGAATGTACTGTAACGAATGAGAGTGGAGATGAACCACTCATTCGTTAGAGATTTATTCAGCCAGACACTTAAATATGCTTGCCAGGATTTATTTGAGGAGACGATGAGGGAGGATAAGGCAGGTATTCGGAAAAATAGTCCAGAGCCGAGTACAGAGCAGACATCCATGCAAAAACCAAAAATGTAAACACGGATCAGGCAGACTCAAAAAACAGAGGAACAGAATGGGATCAGGTAATCGGGCTGACAGGCAAAAATACAGAAAGATGGAGAGCTCTTACCAGAGGACAGGTGAATAGGGAAACGGAACATGTGTGACATTCTGGCAACAAACAGAAAACTGAGACCGGTTTAAGTAGACGGGTGGACAGGGGAACAGGGAGACTAATTAGCCAAAAACAGGTGGGACTAATCAAGGGAGTGAAGTGGCTGAAAGGTTGACAGGAAAGGTAGAACGGAACAGAACGGAACTGAACAAGAAAAAATACTGAACCAAAGTAATCATACAAACTAAAACCTAGATAGAAAACAAAAGCTAAGACTAAAACTAAAGACATGACGAAATAAATTAGAACCGTGCAAAAGCTATAATAGAATTCAAAACAAGACAGAACAGAACGCTAACAAATAAAAGCTTCAGTTTTATTTTAGTCATAATGAGTGGGCCGGATAACGTAAACATTAATGTCCCATCAATTTATGAAATCCTTGTGGAGATAACCTTTGTTATAACCATAAAAACACACTCGACAATGACATGGTACCGAATGCTAGCAATGAGCTATCTCCGTTAGCTCTTTCATTGTTTAAAACCCATGCAACGTCTTACACAACGTTTCCAAATGAACCATTTAACTTTTCCCTCTGGTTTCTCTGCCCAGACCTGTCGGCGCCTCGTGGGAGTTCGGTCCACTTTGGCCATCCAAGGAAGTAGCACTGAAAAGCAGGAAAGTTGTTGGCTGTTCAGCAGTGGGCTAGTGGCTTAGTTCTGCAGCTATGAGCTAACCGACAGCGTGGTCGGGCAGCTTGGCAAAGCGTGGTCAGGATTGGAGGCTCATAAGTCCTCCAGACAGCCTCTGACCCGGTTGAAGTCACGATTTCAGAAGGTTCTCCTCAGCATTCGAAAGCGGGCCCTTTGACGGCTTTTCAGCTCCGTCTGGGGTTCGCTTCCCTGTAAAGGCTGACAAAAATAAACAAGGCTGTTTCGGCAATCTGTACTTTGCGGCTGGTTTGCGCAGAAGTCAGAGTGCAACTCCGGTCAGTGTGTTGTTTATCCGGATTCAGTCAGGTCCTCCGCTCCCTCTTGGTCATTCCATTGAAGTAGGTAGATGAGTTCCACAGAACGGTTGGTCTGTGGGCTTTTGGCCTCACATGGCTGCTGAGGAAGGGGACTGGGTGGCTGGCTAGCCCCCCACCCCCTCTCCTCGGGAGCTCCAGGAGAAAGTGGTCTGAGTGAAGTCAGGAGTGTGAGAGCGTCTGGTCAGAAGAGAGAGAGTTCTGAGGTGCTCTGACCTTTTATCTGTGGGGAGTGGTCCACAGCTGGCATCCTGCTGAGAGAGAGGCCGTCCTTTGTGCCTGTGAGGGTCCCATGTTTGCAGCAGGTGTGGAATTCCTTTTGTGGCTGTTGTCAGAATTCAATCTGACATCAATTATCTATCATGGCGTTAATATGGCACAACACTGGATTAAACTCACCAGTGGCTTGTAATAATCTGGCACTAGTGACTGGTCTGAGAGCTGGTTAAATAGTCAGAGGTGCGACTATTTGAGAACGTAGCGGAGCTGCACAGGTGTGTCAAATGGTGAATCACACCAGCACTGGTGCCAAGATCATGACAGGAACAGTAAAGGAATAAAACGTTTAGAGGACATATGTTTTTGAAGATTCATATGGCATTAACAAAAATACATTATCTGAATATCACCAACTAAAATCCATTTTATTCCAAATTTAAGATTAAATAATTAAACACAGAAATTCCTCTAGTAATACGCTTCCTTAAATGTCAACTCTCAAAGTTACTCTTAAAAACTTTCAGAAGTAGATTTAACAATCTCACTTCCTTTCAGTAAATGGGATGATGATTTATCTACCGTTAAGATCGTAACTATTGGAGTAAAATATTTAGAATGACCCAAAAAAAGCAACCAACCTACCAATGCATAAGGAAACCCTTCATAGAGTTCACTCAACAGGACAAATAATGTTCCAGACAAGGGTTTTCACTCACTAACACACATCTAAACTGTATGGGACATTTACCAGATTTCTATCTAAATGCTCTCTGGCTCTGTCTGCATGTCTATGGCATCTGGGTAAAAGAATATGAAGACCTGTCCACATTCCTAGAGTACACAGTCCCTATCTGTCCCTCACGTTGCCTTCTTCTTGACATCACAAAAATGGATCTGGAAAACAAATCTTGCAATTGTAAACGATGCACTAAAGAGCATCCTCAAGAACTGGAAGAATAAAAAGAGTTTAAATAAAATGTATTATAACATTTGCTATCAAATTATTTTCCATGGAGAAAATATTAAAAAATGCTTTATTAATCTCAAAACAAAATGATCCCTTATGCCTTTATGAAAAACCGACAAAAGGAATTGTAAGCTATTCGGTCTCCAATAGTTACATGCATCACCTAGTGGTGTAGGGGGTATGGGCATTGCCAACTTGGCTTCGGGGGCCAAATAGTATGGGGATGCTGACACTGGGTCTGTGCTGTCCCTAAGAGTAATGGGCATTTGACTGCTGCCCTGGGATGGCGGTGGGTCTGGCATGGGTGTAGGTGGTATGGTAGGATAGCTGCTGCTGCTGCCAGCAGCACTGTGATGGGGTTAAGCCCTAGGTTACTATGCCCTTTAGCCTGGCCTCCTGACTGGCCTGGCTGCAAGTCCTGACTGGTGTGGACAAGTTTGGACCTGGGTGCTTTGTGACCTGCTCAGTCTCCTGTTGGGGTGGCTACCTGTGCGCTGGATGGGAGGTGCCACCATAGCGTCCCTGGCCCGGTGGGTTAGCTAGATGCAGAGGTGGCTGGGGCTTGTAGGTTCGACATATGGAGGCATAAATGGGATAGAATGGGGGCTGGGGTTGGGGGAGGGGCTGAGGAATTTAGGTTACGTCCAGGTGGGCAGTTGAGATTTAGCATTTGGGTGGACCTGTCAGGCCTGAGTGGTGCCTGCGGTCCTGGCTGGTGTGTTGTATCTCTGAGTCTGAGGCTGCAGGTGTGGGTTTTCTTTGCTTGGCTGGTCCATGCCCTCTCAGACTGCGCCTACTCGGGGGACACTGCTTCCTAGTGTTTTTAGTAATCTCTTGGGGGTCCCTGGCCTTGGACAGTAATGTATTGGTCCTGGCACTGGTGGGACAAGAGGGACCCAATTGGGGAGCTGGACCCAGGTGGAATAATGCCAGCCCCCATCTCTTCCTCCCTAACATATGCAACTTTACACATCAGCAGGGTCTTGTGTGGGATGACGGACTTACAGGACTGGGGGTAGCACCATGTAGTGCCCCCACATAGTCTTAGTGTATTTAAGCTTTTGATTTTGAAGAAACTTATAGAACGTTCTGTATACAACAGTCTCTTTATTCATTCTGGCATTTGTCAAATAAAATAGAATTTTAGTAAACCTAACATACCTAAAACATTAACGGTTTCGCCTGATTTAGTTTCATACAGTGAGAAAAGGTTATGTATCTTTTCTATACAGCCTATACTGAGGATGTGTGTGTGTACATGTGAATCACATAAAAAACAATGTTATTCTTGCTAAACCTTTTATAGTACGTTGTCTATCTGACTACCTTCATCAATTAAAAGAGGATCAGATAGCTGCAAAAGCACATGATGGGGAAACGGTGGAAAATAGGATTACTTTCCTCATGGAGAAGAGAGCACTGGCAGTCAGTCCATCACAGCTTTATTAAATTACTTGAAATGCTCCAAAATGGATGGCTGCTTTGGGCTTCCTTTGCATTCAAAACCGAGCATTACTCTTTTTAGAAGATCCAACACCATAATGTTTTCCTCCAGTTTGTTAAATGTCTCAAAGCAGATTTGAGCATCCTTTGATACCTTTGCATGTGGCTGAGTGAGAGTTTTGCTATGAAAAAAAGCTGCTGCAAGAAATATTCAAAAATGTCACCACTGTGTGCCCTGAGCTGCAGTGCAACAAAAAGACTCATATTAATGAGATCTCAGCCTTTCGCTCTCTTTTTTATTCTGCTTTTTACCCAGTTCGTTCACACAAACCTGCACACTTTTAGCTTCTTGCAGACTATAGACCGAATGCCTAAGCGCACATTAACACAACCGACCGCACACAAGTCATCCCCGAGTGAGATCAAAGTCCTGCCTTGTCTTTGTGAATGCATTAACCTGCTTTATTTTTTTATTTTTTTGCTGTCTTGATGCTTTTAATCAAAAGCTCTAAGAGCAGTGTGTTAAAATGATTTCCCTGCTATTGCAAGTAACAGTTGGGCACCTGAGCTTGCCTGTGAAGAGTCCAAGCTTTGAAGTTTACTCCCATTGACATTAAAGGAAAATAATTGAAAGCCAACACATAAGTGTTTTACATATTCAAAGCTATAGATAGCTAAACACTAAAAGCCTCAAGCCTTAGAGTGCTTTATTTTCTGATAAATCACATCATGAGCTTTATCCTCCATTGAAATGCTCCATGTGACTGTTTTCAATGCAAAATGCTTTGAAGGTGTTTCCAAAAGAGAAAAAAATAAAGCTAATGATTTTTTTTATAAAGCCCATATGCTAATTTACAGGTTCTAATCTTTTTTCTATTGACATGTTTGCTTGCTCTAATGTTCTGAAACAAACTGTTTTAGCACCTCTTCTGGTTGTCTGTCTAAAGGTGTTTTGGGACCATGACAACATTTCTTTCTAGCTTTTGTTGTGGCCAGTCTCAAAGTAGGAGGTCACTTAATTTGTTTTAAGCTATTTTAATGCATCAGTGCTCCATGCTTGATCTAGGTAAGGCAACTGCGTAGTTGCTGGTTCTTACAGCTTGACTGCATGTTGACTGGAATCTGACATGACAAAAAGAACATCTGATAAATAGACAGTAATAAAAAAAACTAAGGTTTATGAGGTCACTCTCTAAAAGCAAACCCAAAAAAATTAACCAAGACTGTAATCATTGGCTAAATAAGCCTGTATTTAATGTAGACATACCATACTTTGACATGTACAGAGGCAATTTGCCCCTTTAGAGATTTCCTCTGCTAATGGTTTTTGACACACTTGACTGTTTCAAATCATCATATGTGGTTTTGAAACTAAGTCCATTTAAAACTAATTTTAAATCATGATTTCATTTTTAAGAGTAAATAAGCGATCCAAGCCAACCTGGCCCTGTGTGAAAAGTGTTTGCCCCCCCCCCCCCCCCCCCTTAAATTGTGACTTGACTATGATTGGCCACATTTTTTGGAAAGCTGAGCCCAGTTTTATCTGTCACGCTAAATGGAGAGACTGTATATTCAAGTAATTGTATGAATGTGTGCGAGTTTGTGAGACTAAATAGGTGAATGTGGTTATAGTGTAAAGTGATTTGAGTGGTCAGTGTGACTAGAAAAGCTCTATAGTCCACTTTTTTTTCTCTCCACTGTCACTACATCCATGCTTGGTATGAGGGATTGCTGCTAAGTCAACAACATAATGCAAGCGACTGTCCACTGTGGCTTCTGCTCATCCAGGAGCAATGCTGCAAGTCAATGACTCGATGCAATCTTCTAGGTTTCCTTAGACAAAAACCTTTTAACCAGCCTGTCTGTATGGTTTGATAGAACTGATTTTGTGAAGTGCCTTTACAAGACCCATGTTGTGAATTGATGCTATATAAATAAAATTTAACTGAACCACCTGTTTTTGGCATATTGAAGGGCATATTTATGACTTTAAATTAAGGACTAAGGGTGCATTTGAAATATAGGGACAAAAATGTTAAAAGATGTGGAGAAAAAATAGATGATCGATTTCCCTCAGGCTATACTGAGAGCTGAAAGGAATTAAAAATAGTTTTAACCCTTTAAAGCCTGACCCAACAAAAAATAGTCAGAAAATTCTAATTTTTTAGAATGTTGATGTTTATTAAGCCTGAAAACAAAATCCCCAAAAAAATTCTGCCATATACTTTTGTTTATGATATTTTTTTTGTATCACATTTGATACGGTAGGCTTTTGTAGAACTTTTGGCTTACAACAATGTGACTTTTATATAGAAAAACAAATCTTGCCCATAACATCTAGAAACTAAAGAACACTTCAGGCAGTTTTTCCCCTTAGTTTTTTTTAACCTGCAACTTTTTACAGCCATTTATTTCACGTCATGGTAGGCACCAAAACAGTTTCTGTCCTTGTTCAGGCAAAGATGTACCTTACATTTTTTACAGTAGACATGTGAAAAGTGATTGCCAGTGCAGTGCTTGCATCTCTGTCTGGTTTCCCATATTGGAAAATGATCAATGCCATCCTTTCTCACATCAAGGGGCACACTGCAGCTTGGTCTTTTACGTGGTGGTCTTGGAGTCGCTTCTGGAGAGGATAGTGGTCTACCACTACGGATTCTGACCTTTCCTGCACTTGTGAGAGAAGTACCAACCAAAGCCTGAAATCTTCGCAGAGGCATGGGCTTCGTTTTGGTTTGTAGCTTCAGCTGATCTCTTCTGTAGAGGTTCCAAGCATTGATGACTGCTACTGTGACAGTGTGCCACCAGATGTACATGTACCATCTTCGGGATCTGAAGCTGAACTTGTAAAGTGCAGATAACATATCAAGGAGATCAATACCACCCATGAACTTGTTATATGTTTCAACAATGGCTGGTCTGGGATCCATTATATGAGTTTTGGATTTGCGATCCCAACGTTTCACCTTTACCACAGGGTCAATGTCAACAAATGAGGAAATCAGGTTCACTGCTTTGTTGTCATACCATCTCACTATAGACCAGTTCATGCGTGATGTCACGCGTGATGTCAGCGCTACATCCGGGTCCCGCGGGTAGGCAAAAACAGTACTGTTCTCGTCTACTACATGACAAAACGGGTGATTTAGAGCGTACTTTTAGTTAGTTTATTTTTGGAATCTAAACAATGCCTACAACTTGTTGTGCTCCCGGTTGCACACAGAGGCATTCCAAATCGTCGGATGTACGTTTCTGTCGTTTACCGAAGGACGAAGAAAGAAGAAAGAAGAAAGAAATGGATAATTTCAATGAAAAGAGCGCAGGCAGGCAATCTCAATGGACTGTGGGAGCCATCATACCACGACAGAATTTGCAGTCTCCACTTCATCTCCGGTAAATACAACTTAATTCTGCACTAGTCATTGTTCTACTTAAATAGTGGCGGAGGGGAGGTGGCGATCGCTAGACGGGGCCGGGAGAAGCGGAGTCGATGCGCTGCAGCAGCAGCACGCCGCATAATTTTTGTTTTCTTCGTGCAGTCAGTGTGCAATAATGTGCACCAGACAGCGGCTGCATTACGCCCCTGTTCACGTGCGCTAGTACGTCTGTGTTTACGCTGCAACGTCGCCAACACCCCCACCCATTTTAATAAGACAAAAACACCAAAATAATTCGTAGTGAACAATGTTTTTTTTAACCTACCGGGCGGGTCTTCCTCTCTGCTGAGGCGCTGTCTGTGTCCGACTCCGCTTTCGTATCTTACACAAACATGTCTGAACTTCCATCCATCCATTTTCTGACCCGCTTAATCCCTCATGGGGTCGCGGGAGTTGCTGGTGCGTATGTCCCGATATAAAATAATTGTAGCCGTCCAGTGGTTTCAGGGGCTTTCGTGCTCTCTCGTGTGTACTGGCCTGCGTGTTTATAAGGCAGCTGTATATGTCGCGGTACGGAACACTTGGCCAGCATTTCACAGACTCGCTCCGTCCCTTCAGTCTTTTGCTGTGTGGATCTGGCAATCTGATACCATCAACCATCAACTTACTCTTAAAACGATCTTGTGATACGTTATCTAAAGAAGAAAAATACGTGGAGAACTGGTCAGTTTCTCTGTTTGCATCCGCCATTGTGTTTGCCTTTTGCCAACCAGTCCGGCGTGCATGCACAAAAAACCCGTATCAAAACAATAACAATGAACTGGTCTATTATGTTGTTGTCCTGATTCACTCTGAAGTCCATTGACCCTCTTCCACTCTTCTTCAATTCTTTTTCATCCTTCATGGTGCAGTCTTTCATCCTGTTCATGCGGATTGTGCCAATGTAATGGATTCCTCTCTCTTTTAGGTGTTGGACAAGGGGAACAGATGTAAAATAGCTGTCTGCAAAGACCTTGTGATTTCTTCCTGCTGGAAGTGTTGATGTCATTTTCAGAACAATGTCTCCCGTAACACCAACATCAGACTTTTCCCTGGTTGGATTTTCTGCGCCTTGAAAAACATCAAAATCATAAAGAAAGCCACTTTGTCCAGCACGTCCCCACATCTTGAAACCCCATTTGTGAGGCTTGGCAGGCATGTAGACACATAGATGAGACTTTCCCTTGAATGGTACCATAATTTCATCAACTGCATGACATTCTTCAGGAGGAATGGAGAGAAAGTGTTCTCTTAGTTTTTGTAACCATGGTCTGAGCTTCCACAGTTTGTCTTTTTTTTGCATCATCAGATGCACTGAGGTTGTCCTGAAAGTGAATTAAGGTCAGCAATTTCAAAAAACGATCTCTAGACATCACATCACAAACTGCTGGAAGCTTTGTTTCCATTTCCCAATAGGCTCTCACACAGGACATCTGTACAAGCCCCATATGCATGTACATGCCTAGAATCTGCTCTATCTCCCTTGCAGTTGTGTTTATGGACTTGAACACTGTACATGTTTGGTTGTTCTGCAATCTCCTGGAGCATTTCATCAGTGACAAACTGCTTGAAATACATGTATGGTGTCATGTCACATGTTTTCTGTGCCTTCCTCAACACTTGCAATGAAATCGACAGTTGGAGCTTCATATTGTATTTTTCTCCATTTGTATTCTTTCCTTTTCACATTGATCTTCACTGAATCATTTCTGACTGTGTCCAGAGTTGTTGTTTGGACCTCAACTTCCATGCCTATCTGGGCTACACTTTGATCCTGACAATCTTCATCATCACTGCTCTCTGAATTTCCCTTATCATGCAGGGCCTGGGGAGTCCAGTCCTCATCATCATCCTCATCATCATCTCCTAGCTGCTCTATGTCACTTGAATTGCCATCCAATATCATGTTGATGATATTTTCCCAGTACTTTTTTTTTCTCTCTTCTTTCTCTAATCTTTTTGACATCTAAAATTACACTAACAGCTGGTCAATAAACCACAAAGAGTATGGTTTTAGATTAATGTTTTGGTGAAAGAATCCAAAATTTTTTATGAAATGGCATTTAATAATTATTATTCATTGAACAAAATAGTATGATGCTGAATTGAGGCAGGAAGGACATACATTACTCTACAAAAATTTTGCATGACTGTTCAGTGATAAAGTAACTTATATACCTGCAGTATCAAATATGATACACACATTTTAACACGATTTAACTGTGATATAAATAATATTTTTTGGATAATTGGGCATTGTATCAAAACATAAAGCATTAATCTAAAAAACTGAATAACAATGTTTATGCTATTCTTACCGTAACCTCTCTAAAACTGGAAAAAACTTTCCTGCAAATCGCGTGTGACCCAGCTCACGTGAACAGACACTTTGAAAAGGAAAAAAAAGCCGTTCCACTGCCTGCAGTGCAATGATAATCCAGTAGGGTGCAGAATACATGTATCAAATTATATCCAACAGGTTGTTGAGGTAAATTTTGCTCACATTGAAAAAAATAGTCCCTTAAAACTTATGTAGCAAATGTGATACAAATGGCGATAAAGGGTTAAATACGGAGAACAAAAGTAAACAACAACCACTGAAATTTCCTTCTAGCCATGAGAGCCAGTCAATTCAAGGACTCGTACATAAGACAACGATGAGTCCTGTATGGGCACCTCAGAGTAAATCTACAAAGATAATTATATGAAATACTGAGGGGAGGAAGATTTGCTTTTGGAGCGTTACCATAAATAACGTCTACGTCTGCATAAATAAGGATTGGAAGCATCAGTTGTGTGACAATTAGTTTACAAACTAAAAGGGAAAAACATTCAACAGAGGGATAAAATGATTTTATGTAACCATATATTTTCTTACAAATTGAGTTAATATAAAGTTTAAAGTATAACTGGAAGTCCAGCCAAAGAAAAGAAACACATTGACTTCTGCAATGAAGAAAGTTGTCGAAAACTAACAGTCAGTAGAAAAGGCAATAGCATGAAATTAGTCTAGAAGGAGATAGTGATCGACCATGTCAAATGCTTTCGCAAGGTCAATAAATATAGCGCCTGTAGGCATATTGCTATCAGATGTATATCATTAGTAAATTTAAGGAGAGCAATGGTGGTTGAGTAATTTGGTCTAAATCCAGATCGGTGTGAAGATAAATTATGCTGAATCATATATCTAGACAGTTAAATAAAGATGAGTTTTACAAATATTTTTGCTACGCTATTGTTAATTGAGATAGGTCTGTAATAATTGATGTCTGTTGGGTCACCTTCTTTATGGATAGGGGTTACTCCAGCACATTTCCAAGATAAGGGGGTTTAACCACTCTCAAGAGATAAATCAAACAAATCTGACAATGGAAATTATAAAACCTGATGTAAGTTTCAAAAACCTTCATTTCCAGACTATCTGCACCAGCACTACACCCAGAGCTCAAACCAACCAGAGTGAGAATAACAGGATAATGAGCTACCACTTGTGGATAAATGTTAACTAAATGCCTCTGCAATTAGTGACAGCTCACTGACAGTTTCACTGTTTATTTTGATACAATTCGTAAGATTGCTTGTGGATTTATTGAATATACTATTGAGTCTCTTCCAGAAGTGCTCTGGATTTTTAGAAGTAGTTGATAGACAGTCCTTATAATAATTTGCCTTAGCATTTCTAGTATTGGTTTTACATTTATTCTTCAACACTTTATATGTGTTTAAGTCCGAAGAATCATTTGTTGCACAGTGTTTTTCCATGCTCTATCTCTCTGTTTAAATAAATGTATAAGACCTCCTTTTATCCAAGGTAAATGTCGACCCTTGACATGTTTATTAATTATTTCAGTCATCTCAGGTAATTCCAGGCATTGTCAAAAGTGGTTGATGTTTACTATATCTTAAAAGTAAAGTTGTGAGTTAATATTATTAGTTTTTCTTACTTTAACGTGTTTAGAAGGAAGACGAGGCATCCTCCAGCTGGGACCAACTCTCGTAGGTTCACTTATAATTTGAGTTGAGTTTATGTTGTTAAAGAGATTGTGATCATTACTAGAAGAGTTATCAGCCCAATTGGTATTAAATCACTTCATATGAATTTTTCACTAGGGAAGTCCAGAATAGGGCTGTACAATTTTACAAAAACATCAAAACTGCGATATATTTCAACCATAATTGCAATTTAATTTTCACTTTTCTCTGCACTAACCACAAGCAACAAAAATGTCCTATAGATGAAGATGTTTGTAAACAAGGACTATTTAAAACAAGAAATGTATTAATCAGAATGTTATTCAAGAGAGCAGCTTCTTGAGTTGAACAGCAATGCTTGTTGAACATAAAGTGAAACCAACAAACAAGTCTGTATTAGCTGATCAAACTATCATTAGTATAACAGTTTGATCAGTCCTTAATGCTATGGTGAAATTCCTGAAAGTTTCTGATAAAAAAGTATGATTATATAAACTCTAAAACAAATAATAAAATTAGATCATCTCACTGCTGCAGCTCTCTTCCCTTCCATGTTTAAAGTGGGCAAACCCACTTTAAACATATTACCGACATCTAAAGGACGCTTCTTATCCATTAATTGTTACACAGCCATAAAATTGCAGACATCTGCCATTTGGAAATTGTGTTTTTTAAAATTGTGATTATATTGCAAATGCAATTAATTGTGAAGCCCTAGCCCAGAGAATTGATAGTAGACAGTAATACTAATGTTTTGGTGCGGCCCACCCAGAATCTTGACTTGAATCTGAGAGGAAGAGGAAGCTAAAGGCAAAGAAACATTCCATCCTCAAATACTTATCACTGAGCTTATCACCGATTGCTGTAATGATAACAAAGATATTATTCATTAATTATTGAGACAAGTATAAATAATCTGATTTTCTAATAAATTGTAACTAAAACAGCTACATATTTTTTTCCATATTGATTCTTCATATAGGTTGTTTTATTATCTTTTGCGAGATGTCTGTTTTGTTTAGTGATAAACATCAGAAAATTATCAGGGTCAATATTTAGACTTATTCGTTTTAGTCTCAGGATTGTGAAGGCACCACACTCACCATGCTTTTGAAAGCCAATTAGCAAAAGGAAAAAAAAAGCTAGCTGAGACTTCATTGGTTGTATTTGCAAAAATGAAGACTTGTGAGTGGAGATAACACATTTGCAGAAATCCATATCTAAAAACGGCTAGTATGCTTCTCTTTCTGGAGAAAGAAACGAAGATGAATCCAGTCAGAGAATTACCCATTTTCTAAAATTAAAGGTAAATCTTAGATCATATTTATTATCTTTGTCTAATAACATGGGGAGAATAGGAGTGAGAGATATTATTTCCATGAGCATGTTGGCTCATCAAGTCGGCTTCTACATAGAGTGCACTATTTTGCGCTACTCTCCTGAACACCCCCCCCCCCCCCAAATATTTGATGTGATTTCGTGCTATGTAAATTAATTGAATTAAATTAAACCAAGACAATATAGTTAATAAGTTAGGCTATCTGCATCGCTTAAGCTGGCAATCAGCTGCTCCACAGGGATGCTGCTTTTAACTCGCCAATTGTAGTTTTAAAACAGTGTTTCATTAATATGAGTGATGAGTGGCACTCATTTATCCTCCATGGCCAGTCTTCTCAAACAGCAGAGTTTATCTTCCTTGTAAGCGAGGGAAAAGTGTGGTCACCTTCCTACATACAGCAACATGTGAGGTGGGGTAGGGTTTTCTCTCCCATTTTGTTTAAAGGTACCTTTAAAATGTAAGAATGGTATAAAGTTTCTTTTTGCAGTGTTGTAGCGACAAAGCACTCTTTTTTCATCTTATTTAAAAACAACTGAAATTATGCTTCATTTAACAAGATCCCCCAGAAGATGGAGTTTTTACTGCTTGGGAAACACCTCTTGGCAGTAGTCCCTGCCAAAACCTTTAAATGTTAAGTTGTTATATTCGTCTATAGTTGCGTCTCAAGACTGATGCTGTTCAAGCTGTTTTCCTCTGCCCTTTTAAAGTAATTAATAATTCTCCTTCTTTCATTGTGTCTTTCAGACCTGTTCACAATGACAGCCAGGAAGGGCGTTCACCTAAAGGTCATGTTGTGGACTTCCAAGGGCACTCCTGAGCAGGATATGCTAAAACATGAACTAAAAGGAAGCTGGAAGAGTGTTTTATACTTATTCACTGTGAAGATGTAGAGATCTGCAGCATATTCCAAGTGTCCTGGTCTTCTCTATGCACATGTCCCATTTCTTACAGTTTCTCACAGTGTGCTTTTCTTTACAGCAAATTGAAAATCGATGGGAAAATCATGAATAAAGATGTGTTCGGTGCTTTGCCCCAAAACACTTGAATATTACATTGTTATACTCCTTTGCAGTCTAATTTCTCTAATGATTGAAACTGGGGTTGAACTTTTGTGACAGTGCCTTTAGATCTTGGTCTGGCAATGCTCTTCTTACCATAAACAAATTGTTTAATGGAACAGACTTTAACTATACTCAATTCAGTTCAGCTTATTTATACAGTGCCGATTTAACAACACATTTTGTCTCAAGGCAGTTTACAAAAGAAGTTGGTTCAATCACCTAAATGAAGCTGTATTGTATGTATTTCTTTGGCTGTAAGAAATACATACATTATGAGTGAGGGAGTCCTGCCATTTTGTCCAAGACAGCTTCAACTTTCTGTATCCTACAGTTATTCAGTAACATTTTTGACTGTGCAATAACAGTTTTAATTGCAAAGCAACAAACTTATGGCAAATCCCATCTGTGCTTGTTGGTAATAAGACGGGTTAAAGGTTATTGCACTTACAAAGTAGTCTACATGGACACCAGTGCAAAGTTTCAGTCTAACGTTTTCATATGACAAAAGCAGCAAATTGTGTAAATGAGGGCAACTGTTTTGGTATCTCAACCCCTTTAAAATGCAGTTTATGTGAACAAAGACAACCAGAAAAATAAAAAAGATGATAGGCAACGGGATGATGCATATGACTAATTATAAATTATATAATGAACCACATGTATGTTTTTTAATTTCTCAGGTAAAATGTGATGCTTGAGATCCAGTTCAAGTTTGAGATGTGAACTTAGTTCAGGATGTCTACGTGCTGAGCTATACACATGAATTAATTTATATTAACCTGGATGATCTGAATTTAGAACTAGTCCTTGCAATGGATGAACTATTTTTGATGTTCAGGGTTTTTTTTAAATCAAACTAATACCACTTTTTGAAAAGAAAACAAAAACAGTTAAATAACAAGTGCCCTGCGATAGACTGGCGACCTGTCCAGGGTGTCCCCCACCTCTCTCCCATTGATAGCTGGAGATAGGAACCAGCACCCCTCACGACCCCAATAGGGGATGGGCGTGTTAAAAAATGAATGGATGGATGGATAAATAACACGTGCCACCTATCAGCAATCAGTTTCAATTTCTAACCTAGATTCTATGATAAAACGTAGTCATCAAGACTTCATTTTAACACATCAATTCAATACATTTTAGTTTAGCTTATTTATATAGCACCAATTCACTACATGTCGTCTCAAGATGCTTTACAAAATTAATTCAATCGAATCCTCCAGACAGGTTGGTTAAAAGGTTTTCTATCCAAGGAAAATCTTAGTGTCTGAATGTAGATGTGCGTAGGCACATGTGAATGTGTGTGTTTATGGTTATAATGTACAGTATATTGATTTATCTGCTTACTTAACAGACTGAGTAGTATGGACTCATAAGTAAAGTATGAATCAGGAATATTGTTGGTGTTAAGGACTATAGGAAGAAGGGGTATGATTAAACAAGTTTTACTTCTACATATCCTTTTTCAGAGAAAATCACTAAATTATATATCTATATCTATATCTATATATATCTATATATATATATATATATATATACACACTGTATATATATATATACACTGTATATATATAATTAATATAATTATATACATATTAATTTGTTTGTATATGTTACACTTAGAATTTCCCTGGACTGACTGAAATTAATTATTAATTTATTCATTCCAAAACCCAGCAGGTTTCATTAAGTCATTGACTTTACAGCAATCCATCATACTGAGCATGCATGTAGCGATGGTGGAGAGGAAAAATCCCCTTTAGCAGGAGGAAACCTCCAGCAGAACCAGGCTCAGTGTGAACGGCCATCTGCCACGAACAACTAGGTGTTTGAAAAGACAGAGGATGCACACAAAAAGGGCACAGAAGCACTTATCCAGGGGTACTTTCTATACGAGACAAAATAGTAAAGGCTGTACTAGCTCCTTAAAGTAAGTGTGATTCTGTCCAGTGAAAGATCCTGAAGTAGTTTTGAAAACAAATAAAAAAAACTTAAAGAAAAAACGCTGAACAGATTTATTTTTTTATGCGTTTAGAAACCAACCCGCATACATTTATTCTTATATTGCCACAAACCTTTATCTTCAAAGCCCTAAATGATACCAAGAATAATGTTTCTTTCTTAGTTTACTTTATGCAAATAGAAAACAAAACAATGTCAAAGCAGAATTCAATCCCAGGTCCAGACCATCGGACTCTAACCCTCTATCTGTACCTGTCATTGTCTCAAATTTCTTAACTGACGTTAATTACAGCTCAATGTTACATAATGATGGGTTGAACGTAGTGTCAGTAAAATAAACTAACCAACCAGAGCTGATGTATATTCTATCACAGCCTTTTCCAGAGGTATCCACTGAGCAGTTAATTGTCTGGGCAACTCTGCATATAGCGAATGGTTGCTTTAGCTCCAACTTGACCTCAAATGACCTCTGTAAGCCTCTATTAATATCTTTAGAATAATAGTGGCACAAAAGAAAATTTTATCAGCACAAACCAGCACAGTCACAGCAGAGTTGATTGACACCAGTTTTGTTTGCTTTGGTGAATTTGGTTGGTTTTTTTTGGGTGGGTGCTGATGACCTCAGGAAACTTTTGATGATAGGAAACCTTTGGCAGAAAAGAAAATCTTTGCCTTCAACACTGTTGTTTTACAGCCCTTATTCCATTTTTCTGTTTTTACTTTCAATTTTCTGCCAAGGAATGACATACTTTTAGCTAACTGTTGTTATTTTAAAGAATTATGGAAAATCTCATAAAATCAAGTTCACAAAAAGACAACAGTTTTCCATCATTCACTGTGGGCATACGTTGCAGATTATTTAGGTGCCTTTATTATATATTTAACCATGCTTTTTTATGGTTGACTGGATTTATCTGATCCACACGTGGTCAAAATTATACAAACAAGGTCAAACATATACACACCCAACTAATGTTTAAATAATTGTCCCTTAACAATAGACCTTGACCAAACACTTTTTGGAACCATCAACACCTTCAGGAATATAGTTCTGGCTAGTGATGTTACGTGATGTGCCGAGGCTTTGAGGCGTGTGTCGAGTAATGGAGGGGGCGTTTCCGTAAAGCGCGTATCGAAGCTTGCTTCATTTAGGGGAGGAGCCGAAAACGATGACATCCGAAGCCTCGCTGCCCGGCTGTACCACGTGACTGCTTCGGGAAGTGGCTCAGATTTTGCCAGATGACCGCTTCATTCAGAACCAGTTATGGCTGCACGCTGGATCATAAAACAGCTCTGCTAACCAGATGCAGTTTAAAACGCCACTTAGTCTGTTTATAAGTTTCGTTTTTATTAATTCTGCATTTTTTAACTACATGCACCGTATTTCTGTGCCTCAGCGCTTGCTCCTCCCCCCCCTCCTTTCCCTCGGACCAGGTGCTTTTATCACCGTTCACCATACAAAACGTGAATCACTACGTTTAATGTCCTCACATCGGTAGCAACGTGTGCCAATTAAAGTCAATAGGAGAGTTAGTAGCTGTGTTTCATGCTATTTTGTTTTTAACAACATAGAATCAGTGGCTCTTCGGTGGGCTGCTGCCTCGCGCTTTAATTCAGGTGCACACTTTTAAGGGTCATTTTAAAGAACTTGTAACATCAGGGGTTTCATCTCAGATCTGTCAGTACCCCTGTTCCCTTTATAGAAGCCCTTTACAGTATTTAGTTATGCATTTTCCCCACTGTTTATCCGTCGTAGGCAGCGCACCAACGGGGGTAAAATCCGCCCACCGCAGCGCCCAGAGTGCACTGACGAGAGCAATAGAAATTTGTCTGGTCAGCGCGGCGACTGACTGAGAAACCTGTCGCTGTGAAAGGTGATGATAATGGTTATAAACTGTAACAGTCTAGAAGTGCATTGAGCTGAAAAGAGGGAGACATCAGCAGCAGGATCGTGCGTAAAGATGCAGCGTGAACCTCTGTGTGCTTCAGTGTTGCTGCTGAGGGGAAACTGTTGACCATAACCCCCCCCCCCCCCCCCGCCCCCAAAATTAGCATAATCTCACTCTTAACTTTTGATCAAAATTGAGAGGTCTGATTATTACACACCATGCCATATCACATGACACTACTATTTTGGGAATAATTACACACAGAGAATACATTCAAACAATATTTTATTATACACATATGTGTATACATAATTTATGTAGACAAATTATTTCGTCCTACACCTTTTGTGAAGTCATTCCCAAGAGTCATAATAGACAAAAAATCAATGCATCACACGTGTTAAGATACAACTGGCTGTGATTATACACCTGGCCAGTAGGTGGTTTCGTGTGCACATGAAGCTCCAAGAAATGAACCCTTTCTCGAACCAGTTGGCTCAAGTGGTTCAATGCCTCATGAGGCTTCATCTCACCATCACTAGTTCTGGCTGTATATGTTCCTACAAAATTGGTAGAGTTCATTCAACCTGGTTCTGGTTGGCAAGCATACATTCTAAATAGTGTCATTGTCAGGGTTCTCTGTGTTGTCCTGCTCTAACTCTGCTCCTCAGGTGTCTAGTTGGCTGAGGGGGCGTGGTCCACACCTGCAGCTTGTTACAGACGGCTTCCTCTGGCTTCTTAAGCAGAGCTCTGACAGATGGAAGATGTCAGAGCTTTAAACCAGTCGTGGTACGACATGGCCTCTGACAAAGCTCTTGGAAACCAGATCGTGAGTTTTTTTTCTACATTCAACTTTGACTAATTTGCGTCTCCTGTTTTTGTCATAGTTATGGTGCTAATAGCACTCACCCGTCTTGACGTCCCATCCGAAGAATCTCCTCCAGAATCACAAGGCTCAGATTTTGCTCTGGCGCTCCCCCTCTTGCTCCCTGGAAGTTACCCAGCCGGGCTTGAGGTCCCCTACCCGGATTCTGGTGGTCCCACTTCAACTCTGGTCAATCCATCTGTCATTCAACCCAGCGGAGGCTAGCTCCGGATCCCTCGTCAGCCGCTGCTGCCGCCCTCCAGCCTCTAGCCGCCTATTCCACCTCGAGCAGGCTCACAGGGTTCCCTCGGCACTCCTTTCCCCCAGGTTAGGTCCGCCCTGGCTAATGGTAAGCAGAGCACATTCTGACCTATTTGAGGGTTCTAGCCATCAATCTAATTATCCCGTTCAGACTTCTCTGCGAAGATTCCTTGTTTCGCTCTTGTAATTTGCACATCTCTCAAATAAATTACTTAAAACCATCCTTTGTCGCCTGTTCGTATCTGCATGTGGGCAAAACATCCGAAATCCATTACAGTCATGAAAAGTATTCTGATTTATCCTTCCATAAACTAGTTTTTGTGTATGTTTTGATTTACTGTACTGTTGGAACATCTAAGTGTGTCCAGGTTTCAGCTATCTGACCCAAACTATTTCTCTAAGATGAATATTTGTCAGGATTTTCATAAAAATCAGGAACTACCAAGTCTCGAGCTTGCCGTAAACTAAAAACTGCAGGAATGCAAATTCTCCATTCCACAGTGAAACAAGTTTACCAGTGCCATTCACCGAGAGGATGCTGACCAAGAAAGGAGCTCCTACTCCGACACTGACACCTTCAAGCTTGACTCAACTGTCCTGCTGCTGTGAAACCCTGCTGAATTTTTACTAGCACAGGATAGGTATTCTGTTTTCTGTTCTATTTCTGGTCCACTTCTCTTACTGAATTCCATGTTTGCAGGCTGCTGCTCCTTCGCCAAAATAAAATACCAACTGCCAGATTTAAGAACCCTGGAAACTCTCATGTGACTGGCTCAGGAAGTAAACACGGGCTACACACTGCACTAAAGTAGTTCCAGACCGCAGCTCTAGGTTTGAAAGCAAAAAAACTTGACTAAGACATTGTTGATGGAGAGGACCAATTGTTTATAGGGAATATTATTTCCATCCCAGGGGCCCGTTCTTCGTACGTTGCTTAAAACATCCGGGATCAAATGGCACATCCAAGATGATTTCATCGGGCTAATCATGATCCGGCTAATTGGGTTCTTCAAACACACCGGTTGTTTAGGATTAGTATCGCTGGATTGAGTTATCTGAGATAACTGCGCGTTCATGCGTTGGTTTAAAAGGGGAAATGTGTCGATAGTAGAAACAATGATCAGCAACGCTGTTATTGGCTGTTCAGCATGGCCAAAGAACGTGCACAGTTTTTCTCCCAAGCAGAACACGAGCTTTTAATGGAAGGTTATGCCGAATTTGAGTCATTAATTAAAACGACAGGTAACACCTCAAAGTCTGCTAAAGCCAGAAGAGAGGGCTGGCAAAAAGCAGCAGACAAATGAATGCGTAAGTGCTGTCCATGTTAGATGTTTCTATCACTTTCTACAGTATGTATTTTTGCTTTTTAATAATTTCATATTTACTTTGTTATTGTATGTCAGAGCCTCCACCGGACACATTAGAACATGGGGGGAAAAGTGAAGTACAAGAATATTCTACAAAATGGTAGCCTTTAATTATTATACTGTATTTCAAAAAGCAACTTCTTCCTCTTTTTTAAAAGCCACTGTTAAATGATGTGTTTGTCTGTTTATAACAGCCACCAAGAAAAAGGCTGGAAAAAAACGGGTTCTTTTTACTTTTGTTGCATGAGGCATGTTTCACCCTTTCTTTTTCTTTCACAAAATGACACAGGGTGCCAACCGTTCCCTATATAAACGGCTTCTTCAACAAAATTAGTATTTTGACCTGAAAAAAACACAAATTAAGAGGAGAAATTGAACTCCACAACTTGAAAAAGAGAAAAATTACACTAGAGATCGAGTTGATTCAAAAGGACCTTCAGAGTAAGTTCTAATACACAATTTGACAGTAGTATTGCTGACTTTACATAACTATCTCTTATTGCAGACAAAAGATGACTTGCTGTCTTTTCTTTATAAAGAATTGTTTAAATTAAAAGACAGGAACTAAGCATTATTTGTTTCATCTTTTATTAAACATTAAAAAATGGTGTTCCACAATTCTGTCCCGTCCTCTGCCACTAGGTGGTCCAAGTGCACTGGCTGGACAGACTCCATAAGACTTCCCTATCTCCTCCGTTTATAAAGCTGCAATCTAATCCTGTTTACATGAAATAAGCCTGCTCGCGAGCAGGCTTAATGTTGCGCATATGTTGCTATGACAGCAAGTCCAGGATGAGTTTCGAAGAACCAAACGATCCAAGATCATGCCAAATCGTCAACAAACAAATCCAGCTAACTGAGTTAGCGACGTACGAAGAACGGACCCCAGGTGACAAATGAGAGTGATTTAGGTTGATTTTACAGTGAACATCTTACTTATTAAAGGTATACTATGCAACCGGGGTTGATTTTCCAGCGAGGCTCCCCCCAGAGGGCGAAAGTAAAAGTGCACTGTCGTAAATATGCTCAGCTGTTCTCCTGGTTTCTCGGTCAAGCCAGGCGCGGTTGTTTTGAGCTTAGCAGACAGGCGAACGCAACGAATACAAAAGTCGAAAAAACGGCAGTACAAACAATGACTAACACAGTGAAAGTATGAACATGCACACAGAGAGAGAGAAACCATTCCAATACAGTGTTTCCCCTAGGAATTTGCTTACCGGACGACCGGCGGAGGGGGGGGGGGGGGGAGAGACAAGCTTTACGCCGATGACCAGCGGAGCGGGGGGAGACAAGCTTTGCGAGACCGGCGGAGCGGGGGGGAGACAAGCTTTGCGCACATATCGAGTTAGTTTTTTTTTTTTTTTTTTTGGAATGTTGGGAGGCGGTAGCGTGAGGGAAACCCTACAATGTTACTTACAATCGCATCAGCAGAAACGCGAGGTCCGCGTCAGCCTTGCAGCCTTCTTTTTCTTTTAGCTCTCGCCATTCAGGAAAAAGCTTGCCCGATGTTCACCCGTGTACGACTCCTCTTTCTGTCCAGAGCCCTTTTCCTCTTTCTTGCCTGCTCCGACATGGGCTTTCGCTGTTTTATCGCCGGTTCCGCCATGATAACTGCACAGATATCGTCACTGCGATAGCAACAAACATGCCTTTCACTGGGGGCGTGTAGCAGTTCTCGCCGTAAAGCAAGACCGACTCTCGCGATCTTGCATGAGATTCTGAGCCTGTGGGCGCGGGCCGAGGGCTCCTGCAATGCGGTACCGCGCACGTGACGTCACGGCCTTAAGAGTAACGCCCCTTTTGCCGCACCGGTAGGGCAAACAGTCGTAGAACGCACATACAAACCAGCCATTACAAGCGCAACAGAACCAGCGATATGACCGACTTTGCAGCCATTAAACTTACCCAAGACGATGTCCCAGGCGCACGGTTTACTGGTCGCACTGTGGAAGAGCACACCAACCTTCAGCTGAAACAGTGGCTTGAGTGTCGAGGGCTCAAAAAAACCGGAAGACGGGCCGAGTTGATTCAACGGTAAGCTTTGTTTTTTTCCCTGCTCGGCGTTCATGCCTTTGTTATGATTTCCACCGTGCTCCGTTCACGTCGGCCTTTTTTGTTTGTTTGCAATCAACGTCCAGGAATCTGTATATCTTGCCAATAGGTAGCTACAAAACGATTGTTCACATCTCAGAATCTTTCGCTTAAGAGATTCAGGGCGTTTGTTTTTGAGTAAGCTATCCCGGTAGCAGGGTACCATGTTAGCGCCTGCTAACATGCTAGCCTATATGCTATCATCACCCTTTCCACCGACAAAATGCTTGCTACATATGTAGGTGAATTTGGTAACTTTTTCCGGGTTGAAATGTTGTGTAGGCCGCCCGCACAAGTGTACCCAACGCACACACTTCTCCTTGGCACTCTTGAGTTTCGGGAAATTAATGAAGAAAACATCCTTCATATGCGGCCGATGAGCGTACCTCGAGTCGCTGTTGCACGTCCCATAGCAACAATGTTTATAAACCATGGTCTTAGATGTTGGAAAAAGCAGTCGTTTACCGAGTAAAACCTAGGCTAACGCACGTCTCTTCCACAGCAAAACAGCGGCGTGTTTGGGAGTTTGCCCTACTGCGTACCACGTGATGTGACGTCATCGTGACGTTGTGTTTCTAAAAATAGCTCGCGCGGTACCGCATTGCAAGTGCGGTATTTCCCCCACAGACCACCAGGGCGGCCGAGAAAACCTTTGTTCAACCTGAAATGACTCATTTAATCATCCAAAACGGTATGGAACACATTAATTAACTGAAAAATGTTGCATAGTATGCCTTTAACCTGACTTCCGCCAGATGCATGTCGCTCCGCCTAGCTTCACTCAAGCTAGGCGGAGTGATATGCATCTGGCGGAAGTCAGGTTACTTACTTATAGCTCCATTAAGAAAACTTAAGAATGAATAATTTGGCCATCATTATGTGTTACCATGATTAATTTTTTTGAGGAGACAGAAACAGGCTCAGAATGCACACAAATTACACAGAAAAAGGATACACAGCAAGATCTAATCTTTCCAAACTATTATTTTAATCAGTTGATTGCACTGACTGACAACACTACCTGAGAAGCTTAGGTCCTTAGCATCTAACAGACTAATTTCCAATTACACAGTAAAATCCTGTGCATTAAATTTTAATCTCCAAGTTCCAGAACTGTGCAATTTGCATGGAGATCCAAACAGACATTCCCTGAGAACTGAAGTGTGTGAATACGCATTTGCATGTGAGAGACAGTGTAAATAATTATTGTCGGGTCAAGATCATGCATGATTATAACATGTTACAGACTATGAACTTGACTGATGGTTTATTGATACTCAGCAGGGGGCACTAGCCCTCGCAGATTTGGGAAAGAAGCTGATTTTTAGGACTATTTAAGACTATGAGTTTGTTTAAAAGCACACTAGATTTACACCAATTTCAATCCACCTTCACAATTTTGTCAAGAAGATTGCTAAACGACATCTAACCTATCAAATTTGATATCCCTGCCCATTGGAAATTTATGTTAACTTTTCAGCAGCTAAGTTATACACCTATATAGTTATTTCTTTTATGAAAAGCAAGTTATCATCTGAAAGGGCGCTGGTGCTTTTTTACGTTTTCAGCTGTATCACTTGTGTACCCTTCATATTAATATCTATACAGTTTTAAAAGTTTTCAATGTCAAAGCTATCAAGCCACAGCAAACACTTCTTTCAAGTCGCTGTCAACAGATCTGTGACACATGAAGTTTCTCTCTGCCTCACTTCCCCAACATTCAAGCTTGATGAGGCAACAGAAAACACAGAGCCATCAATAAATAAACAGGAAAGCAGGTTGTACTGAGAGGACCTCTATCTACTTTGCCGGGTGACTATTTTTAGATGCTAAGTACTTAGTATTCCCATTTTCAAACTGCCCACTTGTACATGATAAAAGGTGCTCTGTGCGAGCGAATTACAGAGCTGGAAGAGTAATCATACCATTGCAAATAACAAAATAATTAACTGAATTTAAGATTAACTGAATAGTATTCATTTTACGAACAGACACCTTTGTTAATATAGTAAATAACTTGCTAGCTCTATGAAGTCTTGACACTGTGGACAGATTTCCTGATGATGTGGGAGATTTTAGTTTTACTGCATTAAACATGGAGTTCGATGTTTTGGGTTCTGTAATGAAACTGATCTGTGCTTGTCACATATTCTAATGGCACCAATAGGATCCTTTTGAATTAATTGGGTTAATGAAGTAATCTTGTATTCCCTGGCATACATTTTACTTCTGAAAGCAACAGTATATCGTAGTTATGCTGACAGTTTACATAAGTCGTTCAAGACTTCGGAGCTGTTTAGCTGCTGTGTAGCCTAGTGTGGGGAAAGTAATTATTGAAAATTCTCAGTACAATTCTATTGACATAAGGTTTCTATAAGGTGCTGGAAACAATACGTAAGTAATTCACGCATATAAAGAAATCAAAACATTCTCCATTAATTTAATTATATCATATATTAATAAGTTATGTAATAGGTGGAATGACACTTGGAATTAAAATTAAAGGCAAAGAAAGAAACCTTTATTCTCATTATCTAGGTATCACAAGAAGTAAAGTAAAGATGAAAAGCTCCATTATGACCTTTTGAAACAAATTTTCACAAAACATACTGATGGCATTGGTTCTCAGTGTTTTCAAACTTCTGAATGACCCAGTGAGCCCTGTCGAGCCACAAACCAAAAGTGTAAAACATTAATTTCACAGTAAAACCCGTGAGAACGGGTGCTCCAGGCAATATTTCTGACTATGGAGTGAAAAGATTAATCACTGGGCCCAAGGACCACTCACGGCAAGCATTGGAAAGAGCTGGAATTAGCCAGAACAGCTGTAGAATCACAAACAAACTACACTATGGCTTTGTTCACAATTTTTTGTTGCTCAGCAAAGACAGAAATACTTCTTCTGGTGTTTTCTTTAAGGTAATTTGATAACTGTGCATGTCAGAGTGGTTTAAACTCAGTTTAAATTCTACAAATGCATTTTGTAGGATTATGTTCATATTTCTTACTGAATTAAAGCAGCGAGTTTGAGAACATTTCCTCCAGCTATTTCAGCAGGGAGGAAGTCCCAAAAAGCTTATTTTAAAAGAAGCATTGTCTTGAAAAACTAACACATAACATGTAATATTTAGGATTGAAAGGGGACTACCAGTTTTTTTGGACAACTGTTTCACACAAAACTTTCCCTGTGATCTAAAAGGAAAGTTGAGCACTTCAACAAACTCCAGCTGCTACAGAGATTAATGTCTGTAGCTAACAGCGTATAATCATATGTGAGGAAGCAATTACAAAATGATTTAATTGCTGCACTGAACAAGTTTTATACCACGCAGTGCATTTACAGTCATTATTATTAACCGACTCTTGCCATGTTTGCTTTCCACTTTGCTTGCAAAACTACATAATATTACTAGCTGATGACGTAATAATCTGTACATATTTGCTGTGGTATAAAAGAAGTTAAAAAGATTCTGTTTTGAAGGGGACATGTCCTTTCCAGTGTGAAGAGAGCGGGCGATGACAGCCAGCAATGATTTTATAAGGAAATAAATATGTTTTGTGACTAAATATGCCAGGTGTTAAATCTTGAGTACTTGTGTCCTTATTAATGCTGTGGATGTACCTGTGTGCATACAAACCTCCTGGCCAAAAGCATTTCAAACTCTCCCTATTATTGTGCCAAGGTCAGTTAAGTAGGCAACAGGAAATAAACTCATTTACAGCTTTTCAGTTGACAAAAAGCTACAGAACAGGGAAATATAAAGATTTAGATTTGTTTGGATCTTGAATAGATTCTAACTTTTTCTCTGCCTCTTTTCAGAAATTCTGACTCCTGAGATATTGCCCTGGCAGAAAATGACAGGGAGGCAAACAAAGCTTTGTGCAATCCACAACTAAGCAACACATTAGCTAAAGGCTATCACTAAAATACATCAGTGCATCTCTGGGGAAAATAAACCCATTAGCCAGTGAACAGCTTTCATGCAGCTATCATGTGTGCATATGCCATGTGTGTATATTAATATGTGTGACTGAATAAAAATAGGAAATGAGGGAGGAAGTGCCAGCAGGAGAGCAGAAAGATGAATGAAGCAAAATCTACACTTATGTCAAGAAAAAAGGGAACATTATTGCTTCAACAGCAAAAGAGCACTGTCTGTGAAATGTTTTTTTGAAATGTGCAAAATATTTAAACCTCGATTTCAACTCTTAAATCCTTTTGTAGTCCTTTTCATTTGGGATTGCTGTTCACCTGTTTTTGTTTTCTATGCTTTGATCTCCAAACTGTTGTATTGTAGCTCCTGTTGTATGTTCAGGTTTGTTGTCTTGCTGAAGGGGGAACCTTTATCCAGTCTTAAGTCCTGTTCAGCCAATATAAGGATTTCTTCCAGTATTGTCCTGATTTCAACTAAATAAATTTTCTTTCAATTTTCTCCAGGTTTTTGTCCCTGTGAAAGAAAAGCATAATGCTCCACAGCATAATGCTGTCACTATTGTGTTTCACTGCAATGGTCCTACTGAAGCCCAACGCAGGAGGACCGAAAAGATTTGGATTTCTAATTTAGATACAACTACTCCGAGGGGCCTGAATGAGAGGACATATTGGGCTGCTACACGCTGAGGCTTCATCCTAGAAAGATGATCTTAAGCTTATTTGAAAGATGAGATCAAACAGAGAATGTTAAGCCCCAGATTACCAAAATCTAAGCAGGCTTTCTATTTTTCTTTAATATTTTAATGTAGACAATATACAATGGCAGAATCGAGAAAGAGCAATCAATCTGTCAATCCTTTCCGTGTCCGGGTGAGGTTTCCCGTGCTGAGTCAAATTAAGCCGCTACTCCTGGTGGTGCCCTTCCGTCAATTCCTTTAAGTTTCAGCTTTGCAACCATACTCCCTTCAGGACCAAAAGACTTTGGTTTCCCGGATGCTGCCCAGCAGGTCATGGGAATAACGCCGCCAGATCGCTAGTTGGCATAGTTTATGGTTGGAACTACGACGGTATCTGATCGTCTTCGAACCTCCGACTTTCATTCTTGATTACTGAAAACATTCTTTGCAAATGCTTTCGCTTTTGTGAGCCTTGCGCTGGTCCAAGAATTTCAGCTCTAGCAGCAAAATATGAATGCCCCCGGCCAACCCTCTTAATCATGGCCCCAGTTCAGGAGAAAAACCCACAAAACAGAACCTATTCCATTATTCCTAGCTGCGGTATTCAGACGACTGAGCCTGCTTTGAACACTTATTTTTTCAAAGTAAACGCTTCAGACCCCGCGGGACACTCAGCTAACTGCAGCAATTCTAAGATACACTGGAAATACAGCGGCTGCTGGCACCAGACTTGCCCTCCAATGGATCCTCATTAAAGGATTTAAAGTGTACTCATTCCATTTACAGGGCCCCGAAAGAGTCCTGCATTATTTTTCGTCATTACCTGGGTAATTTGCGTACCATGGTAGGCACGTAGCATTCCATCTAAAGTTTATAGGGCAGACATTCAAATGAGATGATGCGATCACCCTATTTTGTTTCCATATATATATATATATATATATACACACCATTTTTTTTACCTATATATAAATGACATCATGCAGGCAATTTTCCATATAGCAAAATATTAATTTGTGGGAATACCCTAACCCTATGCTGAAGCATATTTATTGTAAGTAGTTCACTTTCTAAAACGATCTATTTATTTAGAGGAGCTATAAGTAATACTGACACCCTATGGCTCAAATCAGTACAACAGCTTGCTAATCACAACAATCTAAAATGATGTTTTTAAACGGTGTGTTGCTGTTGTGAATTTTTACACAGGATAGGTATATGATGTTGTATTCTGTTCTATTTCTGGTCCGCTTCTCTCACTGCCTTACATGTTTGCAGGCTGCTGCTCTTTTGCCAAGATAAAATACCAGATGCTGTGCTCTGTTTTGGGAACCCTGATTGGCTGAGGAACCAGGAATTAAATACGAGCTACGCTCTGAACCGAAGTCATTCCGGACCGTACCTCTAGGTTTGAAAGGAGAAAAACGTGACCAAGACATTGTTGATGGAGAGGACCGATTGTTTATAGGTAGTGATGGTGAGATGAGGCCTCATGAGGCATTGAACCACTTGCTTAGTTCAGTGAAAATCAAAGAATTTATTCCTAAAGTACTTAAACACATTAAAAGGTCTTTCAATCAGCACTTTGCTTCTCATTCACAGTCAATGGGACAGAAAAGTGTTTGTTAATAAATCAGTAAAATATTACAAATCTACTGGTACCAGTAGGACATAGTAGGGAGTGTAAAAGTCAGCCTCCCCTTTTCGTATTTTCTGTGCTGACTGTAAACATACAGCTTTGGGTTGTTTAAAGATGCAGAATTATTAAGCAAAAAAATCATCACAATTAATCACAACTGTACCATTAATTGGTTAACTGTTTAATCTTTCTGAACAATATATGTAATCTATGATATTATAGAAGCTAAACATGGATACAGTTTTACTCAAAGTAATTTATAAACACCATTTTATGTAAACAGTTCTCAATAACTGAAATATTAATACTGATAACTGGACAAAGAATGCGTCCAGGAAAACTCCAGCCTGAACTCTGTTATATTTTAAACCCCTACAGTTAAAACCTTTTTCTCCACAGAAAGTGTTTAATGGTAAAGATGCTCTAACTGCTCACATGCTCAGTGGAGAACAATAGACTGTGTTGTAAAATGGTTTATTTATTATTTTTGGCCAGCAAAATGAAAATAGTTTTTTCATCAGAGGAAGGAAGGGCTGGAAAGATGCAAGAAAACAGAACAGGTTATGAAAGAAGGAACAGATTTAGAGAATACATTTTAATACATTTTTAAGAAAGCTGTCATCACAATCTAAATAAATGTATTTGTAGGATTTTACCATTAGATTATGATTTAAGAAAATAGACTTTATAGCTGTATCTGTGGTTCTCGGAGTTTAAGAACAAATTTTGTCAGACGGGGCAGAAATTCATATTCGTTTTTCTGAATATCCTAAAAGATAAATGATGATCATTATCTCCTCCAGCAAAATGTTCTTAAACTTTGTGTCTCCAGTGTATATAGCTGAAACAAAATATAGTACTATTAATATTTTTTCTACATCAAAATATTAAAGGTATAAGCTTAGTCCTTATCCTTTCTCAAACAAGGAGAAATAGAGTGAGATTTTAACCACTTTAGCTCCCTTTAGCCATACCTCGTAGACAGTGCAGCAGTGTTGCTGACTTAGACACATCAAACATGTTCTATTCTGCACGCTGCTGCGCCTGCTTGTTGATTGACAGCTCCCTCCAGATGACTATACAAATGTATTATTGAATGCTGTAGTATGAGACTGTAGGCTCACGTCTCTGATTCTTTTAATGTAGAGTCTGCCCCTGTCTGGACGACAAGAAACAGACCGTGGCACATTTAAGCCGATTGGTCCGTGAACCTCAAACGGGCGGGTTTATGTTCCTTTTTCTGTCAACTATTGGTTGTTTTTGGTTTGCGGACGTTTTGCGTTCCTCGTTGGAGGGAAGAAGGAGTCGTCAAAACGTTCTCTCCTCTGATTGGCTAAAGTAACGAGCGGGAGCAGAGTCCCCTAAATTCGAATTTTCAAACAGGAATCGTTTATGCAGTGGTAGAGCTTAGATCAGCAACTGCAGAGTGTCGTTAAAAACTTTCTTCACCAGCTTTATCAGGAAATTTTCTACACTATTTTAAGCACCAAACGTAAGAAGAATGGCTGAGCCGCTGAAGGTAACTTTACAGACATATTTTCTCCTCGTAACTTATGGTTGCTAGCTTACTATGTTTGTTTCCGACGCATTAACGGTGGTTAAAGTTAGCAAGCCGGAATCGTTGTTTAACGAACCGAACAACGCTTTAGCTCGGCAACCGAAAAGCTACAAATGCAAAGTATGAAATGTCGTGGGCGAAAACTGTTTTTTCCTCATTGTTAGCCTCCCAGTAACTCCACACACATGGCGTGCATTCAATAACAAGATATCCTGGATTTTCTTCTATTGAAAAATATTGCTAACTGTGCTTTTTATAATGCCGGTTGGAGGGATTATTTTGACCATACATGCGTTAGTAGAGTTTATTTCTGAATTTGCTGTTTTAAATTTGTCTTACAGATGTGAAGTAAAATAAATCTACTCATTGCAAAATTTGCTAAGGCCATAAAGAGGACATATGATGCTCTTCAGTTCTTAAGTGTAACTGCAACGTTAGAAGTGTACAATTCTTATATTACACACAAAATAAAGACTATGCTATTAGCGAACAGCACGGAAGTAAAAAAAAAGGAACATACCGTCACAAAATGTGCAGCCAGGCAACCAAAAAAAGCTACAAACAAAGATCTTTTTTCCAATTACGTTGTCACAGCAACACAAAAAAGTTAGCACTACTCTCCCAACATGAGCTGTAAATCTAACTTGATATATAAAAAAATCCTTCTCTCTTTCTCGCAGAGTACAGATCAATCTAACATTTCTCTTTCACACAAAGCAGCCATGGAACAAGTGGATCAGTCGAAGGCTCCATCCGAATACCCTTATAGAGTAGGGCAGCCCAATTAATCGCATTTGCAATATAACAGCAATTTTAACAGACGCAATTTCCAAATTGAGGTCTGCAATTTTTGGCTATGTGACAATTAATGGATAAGACGCGTCGTTTAGGTGCCGGTAATATGTTTAAAGTGGGTTTGTCTCCACATGGAAGGGAAGAGAGCTGCAGCAGTGAGATGATTCACACGCAGCTTCTCATTTATTCACCCCATCCACTGTGGGTGTCTATCTTTTGGTTAAAATTTATCATATAAAAACATGTATAAATGTAGTCTGGATTCAGGTAAAGCACTATTTAATACTTGAAATTATTTTATATTACTTTTTTATATCTTTTTTCTTTTGCATATTTAGTGTTTTTAAAGATTTTCTGTCTTGTCAGTGTTGATATTCTTCTCTCCTACAGCATACTTTTTCTATTCAAGATAGTGTTTTAGCCTTTTGTTTATACACAGTTATCTATATAATGTTTTTCATGGCCTATTTCTATAACATATTTATTTTGTTCGATTATTTTTTAAACATTTGGAACAAAAGCAGTCAGTGATCATTATTATTTTTTTAACCCTTTTGTTTAATTAAAAATAAGTATTGATAATGGTTCCGATAAAATACCGGACCGATGAGTATTGTTAAGAGTAGGAGTATCGATAAATCCTTGACGATACCCATCCCTACTTTGAATAATATTCTGATTAATTAGAACAGTTCAGTTTCTTGTTAAATAGTCCTTGTTTACAAACATCTTGATCTACAGGGAATTTTTGTTGCTTGTGGTTAATGCAGAGGTCAAAATGACATTGCAATTTTGCTTGAAATATATCGCAATTCTGATTTTTTTTTTTTTTTTTTTTTTTTTTTTTTTTTTTTTTTGACAAAATCGTACAGACCTACTATAGAGTAAGGACTCTAGCCAAAGTGGAAGGGCGTCAGCGGTCGCCACAAGTGCTGTCCGAATATTGCAGTCAGCAAGGAAGGAGATAGGGAAAGCAGCCTGTGTGCATGCTCCCTACCACGGCTAGTTTTGTCTAAGAGCTAAGAAGCCTTAAGGTATCCCACAATCCTTTGCGTGACATGACGTATCAGCACAGCCCACCTCTTGGAAATCAACGAAATGTCCAGAGCGCACTTTGTAGTTAATTTTCGGAAGGCTGTAGGCCTGGATTTGACTCGCATCATCGATGTAAGTTTCACATAATGACGTCGGAGTTAAAGGCTGTCTGAAATCAGCAAAGCAGTCCGAAGCTCCTTTCATATCCACGATAGAGTTCTTACTGTTGACCCTGTGAAAGGTCAAGAAACAGGAACTAGACGCTATTGAGGGTATTCGGATAGAACCAAAGTCTTATTCTAATTTGGGGCGTTTACAATTGACCAATACCATTTCATGGTGAAACTTAATTAGCCAATGACTATTAATACACTTTTAATGCTAAATCAGGCACTTTACACCCCTCCAGCTCAAACCCTTTCAGGCATTTTTGTAGTATGCTGGGGGTGGTGTAATGTTCTAAATTATTATAATAAAAATCTCAAAAGTATTCAGACCTCTTTAACCTGATAACCCCAAAGAAAGTCCAGTAGGACAAGTTTTCTGCCCTCAGACGACATTTCATGACACAGTATCACTGATTTGTTCTTAGAAAGTGTAATTTGTCAGTTCAGTTTTATTATGATTTTAGGGCACAGACGGTTGTATAAGGAAAATGATAACATGTAAAATCATACTTATATTCTGGTGTTGTTGGTGTTGAATTAAAAATAAAACGGCAATAATGCAAATGCATATAGAACAACATAAGGGAAAATTAAAGGAAAGAACATGTAAAACCAAATTTTTAGCATAGAGCGTTACATTATATAGTGTCAATTAGGGATGAACGATTTTGGAAAATAATCTAATTGTGGTTTTATATCTTAATATTGCGATTTAATGAGATTATTTTTTAATTTATCATGTGTTTTAAACATATACAAACAAATCAATCTGTTTCATCGCCGTGCAGATCAGGTGCTAAAAGAGCCGCTGCGTCTCAACTCGAAGCAGAAAAGATTGCGTTCTGCCTATGATATATTTCAACCAAAACTGCGATTTGATTTAGACTTTTCTCTTCATCAACCACAAGCAACAAAAATGGCCTCTAGATAAAGATGTTTGTAAACAAGGACTATTTAAAACAAGAACTTTAAATTTTTTTTTATTAATCAGAATATTATTCAATAGAACAGCTTTTAATTGAGTTGGACATCAATCCTTGTTGAACATAAAGTGCAACCAACAAACCAGTCTATGTATTAAACTTATTGACCAGAACTAAATGCTATGGTGAGATTCCTGAAAGTTTTTGGTAAAACAGTTTGATTATACAAACTCTAAAACAAGTAATAAAATTAGATTATCTCACTGCTGCAACTCTCTACCCTTCCATGTGGAGCAAACCCACTTTAAACATAATTACTCACACCTAAAGGACTGATTCACTAATTGTTACATAGCCAAAAACTGCAGACCTCTGCGATTTGGAAATTGCGTTTTTTTAAATTGCGATTATATTGAAAACGCTATTGTGCAGCCCTAGTGTCAGTTCAGAACATGTGCCGTTTAATGACACTGCAAAACAGATTTGGTATATTTCCAGAAATGTATAATCAAATCAGTCCAATCGTAGAGGGAGTCACATTCAATTCCTAATTCAGTTTACTATGCCATTTGGTAAAAAGTGTCTAAGGAAGCTCATCCTATTGCATTGAGTCACACACTTAACAGCAATCCTTTCTTCACCGTAACTCTGTGGTGACAGTACAGGGTTGGTCGCATCGAGTTTAATAAAAGTGTGTGCATAATCAAATTAGAAAATTTTTATATCGTGTCCTGCAGGCCTTTTTGGAAAACAAGCCGCAGGAAAAGGCAAAGAAAGATCCCAAACGGCTTTCGGTTGAGAAGATTTACCAGAAGAAGACTCAGTTGGAGCACATTTTGCTCAGACCAGACACCTACATAGGCTCTGTGGAGCCTGTCAGTCAAGTAAGAGATTACTGGACTTTTTTGTCTTACTCTTTGAAGACTTGTGTTACTTTGGTGGTGCAGGAGGTTGATTGGGAGTGCCCCGTGGAGTGCATTACTGTAATCACTAATTGGCATCTTTCCTCAGCAAATGTGGGTGTATGATGAGGATATTGGACTGAACTGCCGCGACGTAACATTTGTGCCTGGGCTTTATAAGATTTTTGATGAGATCCTTGGTGAGTAATCAGCCTTCACAGCTAGAAAAAGATGAGTAATGTCAATCATTATAACCATTATAATGTCAATCAATTTTGGATTCTCCTCTTCTAATAGTAAATGCAGCAGACAATAAGCAAAGGGATAAGAGCATGTCCTGCATCCGAGTCAACATCGATGTGTGAGTAATCTCTACTATCGCCAGTCCAGATTGCAAATTGATTTGTAATTCACAGTTTATTGCTTAAAAAGTAGGTGGTAAAAATATATGTGCCTTTGCAGGGAGAACAACACCATCAGTGTGTGGAATAATGGGAAGGGAATCCCTGTGGTGGAGCACAAGGTGGAGAAGGTCTATGTGCCTGCCCTCATCTTTGGACAGCTCCTCACTTCCAGTAACTACAATGATGACCAGAAGAAAGTCACTGGTGAGATTGTTTTGTTTCCCACATCTTGGCAACAAGTCTTTGGAAATAGAATACGGTAATATCAGAGGATGTTTTCCTTTTTGTTTTCTTCTAGGTGGCCGTAATGGATACGGTGCAAAACTTTGCAATATCTTCAGTAAGAAGTTCACTGTGGAGACTGCTTGTAAAGAGTCAAAGAAGGTTTTCAAGCAGGTGGGAAAAGGGACATATTATACATGTTTGTATTATTCATTTCTGAAAAGAAAAGGCCTGTTTGACATCAGTTTGTTTTCCCACAGACCTGGTATGATAACATGGGAAGAGCAGGAGATACTTGCATTAAACCTTTTGAAGGAGAGGAGTACACGTGCATCACCTTCAGGCCGGATCTGTCCAAGTTTAAGATGAGCGTCCTGGACAAGGATACAGTCGCTCTAATGACCAGGAGAGCGTACGACATTGCTGGGTCCACAAAGGGCGTCAAAGTCTTCTTCAATAGCAAGAGGCTGCCGGTGAGTTCCTCTGCGCCAGCATTCCTGATTCCCGGTATTGATTTTAGTGGTCGTTTCAGGTAATACTCATGACGACCTGGGTTTAAAATGTGTTACTTTTGAGCATCTTCTGGTTGACATTGTCTCATTAACTTATCTAAACTCCTTCAAAAAATCAGAAGTATCAGTTTTACTGCTACTCTGGCCTCTAAGTGCTCTTAGATCAAGCTTTTAAGCTGGACAAGCAGGCCTTAGACTTTGTCCGGTTTTGGATGCAAAATCTAGATTTCTTAATTTGTTTCAAACAAAAAAAGTATCACAAATAGTAAAGTACTCTTCCGTTCCAGGTTACTGGTTTTCGCAGCTATGTGGACATGTATGTGAAGGACAAGGTAGATGAGCTGGGTGGTGCCCTGACTGTGGTCCATGAGGTTGTGAATGACCGCTGGGAGGTCTGCCTCACCATGAGTGAGAAAGGTTTCCAGCAAGTCAGCTTTGTCAACAGTATTGCTACAACAAAGGTAATGCCTCCTTTTTCAAGTGTAATTTGTTGTGTAGCAGACCTATTAGGTATGGGTTGTTAGATCTCTGCCAGTTTCTTTATTTTTGAGAATTATGGCTTTTCTATATAATCAGTAATTTTTCACATTGCTTTATAAAACATCTGAAAAGCAATTTTAGGCTGAACCAGTGATCTTTCTTTTGGCAGCTAAGTACAGCTTTGGCTGCTCTCCAGGACTCTGTGTGTCGTTCTGATTAAGACTGAAAACATATTCTGCTAATGGGATTTTATGATTTTCCTTTTGATCTTAGGGAGGCAGACACATAGACTATGTGGCTGACCAGGTGGTTGGAAAGCTTATTGAAGTTGTGAAGAAGAAGAACAAAGCCGGTGTGGCTGTCAAACCTTTCCAGGTATTTTAGCTAATATTTTAAAACCTGTTCTTACTGTTTTTCTGCCCCTTTAATCAAAGTTAAGCTGGCTCAATGGCTCTGTCAGGATGAGTTTAATCACTACATATCCTTGTCCTCACAGGTGAAAAACCACATGTGGCTGTTTGTCAATTGTCTGATTGAGAACCCCACCTTTGACTCTCAGACTAAAGAGAATATGACACTGCAGCAGAAGAGCTTTGGCTCCACTTGTCCACTCACTGACAAGTTCATTAAACAGGTTCGGATTGAATAAAAATGTTAATGTATGCCTCGGGTATCCAATGGTTTAGCTGTCTGTAAATGCTTCTTTTCTTCTGGTCCTTACAGGCCACAGGATGTGGGATTGTGGAAAGCATCATGAACTGGGTGAAGTTCAAAGCTCAGTGTCAGCTCAACAAGAAGTGCTCAGCGGTGAAGCACTCAAAAATCAAGGGAGTGCCCAAACTGGACGATGCCAATGATGCAGGTGAGATGTTCCTCGCCTCTTCAGTGTTTTAAAAAATAAACCCCACAGCCTGCAGCTATCCAGGGTTAACCGTATGTTCTGGCAGGTGGGAAAAACTCCATCGGCTGCACGCTGATCCTTACTGAGGGAGACTCAGCCAAGACACTTGCTGTGTCTGGGCTGGGAGTGGTCGGAAGGGACCGCTACGGCGTGTTCCCTCTCAGAGGAAAAATGCTCAATGTTCGGGAGGCCTCTCACAAACAGGTAAAGCTCCACAGCAGTCTTTTTAGTCGAGTGGTGGCTGCAGACTTAGGCTGATGATTTAACTGTTTATTTTGTTAAAGTCTGTGGCTTTTAAAGTATGAACACGATTACTGGTTTCATACGTAGCATCTGGAACTGGGCATGACTTTTGTGGTCTTCATCTCCAGATTATGGAAAATGCTGAAATTAACAATATCATCAAGATCCTTGGTCTCCAGTACAAGAAAAACTACAGTGACCCAGAATCCCTGAAGAGTCTGCGTTACGGCAAGATCATGATCATGACAGATCAGGTGATTCCACTTTACACAGGACTTGATTATTTTCTAGCTATGAAACATTCTTACAGAAGTCTTTTCATGTTTCCCCCTGGCCTATATAAGATTTCTAAAGCTTAATTTTGTTTCCACATATTTTTATTATGTGACCGGATTGTATTCATGTAACTGACAGGATCAAGATGGATCCCACATCAAAGGTCTGCTGATCAACTTCATCCATCACAACTGGCCGTCGCTGCTTCGCCATAACTTTCTGGAGGAGTTCATCACACCCATCATTAAGGTAAAGGGGGCTCAAGATGTACTTTTCCAGTCTGAGTTATTTTAAGTGAAATAACTGACAGCTCCTGCACACAATTTTATTTGAGTTAGAATACAACATAACCAATAACATGGAGCAGTGATTTCTAGCAGGACAACCAAATTTATGACAGCACTGCCACCTAGTGTCAAAATCTCAGTCACTCAACTGAAAAACGTGTAGGTTACGCCTCTATTTATCATTTGTTTTCTTTATTCCTTCAATTTTATCTCCAGTTTTCCTTCCCAGAATTATCTCTATTAAAAGATGTTGGTGCAGTGTGACAATCGCTTTCCTTTCCTTCAGGCGTCCTTCAAGAAAACCCAGCTGTCTTTCTACAGTATCCCTGAATTCGATGCATGGAAGGAGAGCCAGGCTAACCACAAATCTTGGAAAATCAAATACTACAAAGGTTTGTTACAAACCCCTGTGTGGTAGTAGAACACAGACAAAGTAAGCTGGGCAGTTCATGTCAACAATACCGTTTCGGACTGACGCTTTAGCTCATTGCTGTAAGTTTTTCTCTTGTTGTGTCCGTCCAGGTTTGGGAACTAGCACATCACAGGAAGCCAAGGAGTACTTCTCTGATATGCAGAGACACCGTATCCCATTCAAGTACGCTGGCCCTGAAGATGATGAAGCTATCACCCTTGTAAGATTTTCCCATCCAGTTACATCTGACAGAAACATCACTAGAATGTGTCTTAATGGTTAATTTTCAATATTTATTAGGCCTTTAGCAAGAAGAAGGTGGATGAGAGGAAAGAGTGGCTCACAAACTTCATGAACAACAGGCGCCAGCGCAGGGAGCATAACCTTCCAGAGGTAAGGTCCAAGTGATTGATAAACTCACTGGAACTGGGCTGTCTTCAGTGAAATGTGACTACATGTGTTTACCTTGTTTCCAGGATTACCTGTATGGTCAGTCAACGAAGTCCTTGTCATACAATGACTTTGTCAACAAGGAACTTGTGCTTTTCTCCAACTCTGACAACGAGAGGTCCATTCCCTGCTTGGTGGATGGTAAGTAGTTATTTATGAGCTTTTAAAATGAACTCAAGTCTTGGTGGCCTTACATGTTGGTGTGCACCTTAAAGGTATGAAACCAGGACAAAGGAAGGTGCTGTACTGCTGCTTTAAGAGAAATGATAAGCGGGAGGTGAAGGTTGCCCAGCTGGCTGGCTCAGTGGCTGAGATGTCAGCATACCACCATGGAGAGGTGCGACGCTCTAAATCAACTAACTTTTCAGTCAGATTACAATGTTGACACTTTAGGAATTACGCCTGCCATGAAATATTATTGTGGTTAAAGAATAATGGTTTTAGAAATTATTATTGCAGTTGTTACTACTATGTTATTAATTTGGCCAACTGTCAGCTAAGATGTTTATTTTCCCTGTCTCACATAATCAGTGGTGACTCTAACTTAAGGGTGTTTATATGTGGACTCTTCACAATTTCCAGGTATCCCTGATGATGACAATCATTGGGTTAGCCCAGAACTTTGTGGGAAGCAACAATATGAACCTGCTGCAGCCTCTGGGACAGTTTGGAACCAGGTTGCATGGTGGCAAGGACTCAGCCAGCCCTCGATACATCTTTACAATGCTCAGGTTTTTACATGCTTTTACCAGTTTGGAGGGGAAGATGTTCCTGGTCATGATTTACAATGGGACACTAACTATGGGTCTTTTAATGCTTTTAGCCCCCTGGCTCGCCTCGTTTTCCCAGCAGTAGACGACAACCTGCTCAAGTACAACTATGATGATAACCTGCGTGTAGAGCCCGAGTGGTACATTCCCATCATCCCCATGGTGCTGGTAAATGGCTCTGAGGGCATCGGGACTGGCTGGGCCAGCAAGATTCCCAACTATGACATCCGTGAGATCATCAGCAACCTCCACAGAATGCTCAACGGCCAGGAGCCTTTGCCCATGGTGAGTAGAGGGAGTAAGTGTCTGAAATGTCCTACCTTGAGGACAAAAAGATTAACAATTTATTTTTCTCCCATAGTTTCCAAATTACAAGAACTTCAGAGGGACAATTGAACAGGTGATGGATAACCAGTACATGAACAGTGGAGAGGTGGCCATCCTTGACTCCACCACCATTGAAATCTCTGAGTTGCCGGTCAAAACCTGGACCCAGGTCAGTCATTTTAAGTCCAGTCATTCTTTGAAGGAATATGTTAATGATGCAGCTTCTGGAAAAACTGTTCTTTTCAAAATGGTGCATAAGTGAGAAAATGGAGGAAATATCTGAAGCTAAATGATGTAATCAATTGCCTTCATAAGTCACCCATCTACTAAGTAGAGTCAAGCTGTGTGTGACTGAATCTCACAATAACTGCAGTTGTTCGGAGAAGGTCTCGGACATTTGTTCAACAGTTTGTGGAGAACATTGAAGCAGCGTTGGATAATTCAATCAATCAATTTTTATTGTCAACTACAATTTGCATTGCAATCGAAAATTCAGTTCCAGTACAACCGTCCATCACATACACTTAAAGGAGAAGTCCGGTCAAAATCAGAATTCAAACTGCTGAAAGTACTTTAAATATAAAACTACTACATACTGTGCAAAAAATTATACGTTTTTTTAATTAAGAATAATTCTCATTTAATCATGTTTATGTGGAGGAATCCATCTTGGTCAAGAATAGTACTGTCACCTCCCATTTTTTGACGTCACTCGGCGGACCCGCTGTTGAGCAAGTTTCAACGCTCTGTTTGTCACGGCGCACTATTTTCCAAGATGGCGACTGGTGCTCTGTACGAAGCAGAGAGCAGTGTTTCCCGCAGGAATTTGGTTATGCGAGGCGGACCGACTCGCGGAGCGGGGGGGGACGACGAAGACGACACGTTGTCCGCGGACCGACTCGCGGAGCGGGGGATATCCATGTGTTTTTTCCCTGCCATTCACGCACGCGCGAAAGCAACAACAACAAACCGCATGTTAACGTCACTTTTTTTTTTTTTTTTTTTTGGGAATGTTGGCGAGGCGGTAGCGTGAGTTTGGCGAGGCGGCCGCCTCGCCAAGATAGCGCTGCGGGAAACCCTGAGAGAGTGATGAAGTATTTAGTGACAGTGATGAGAGTTCCGTGGAGTCATCATCATCTGATAGCGATATGGATGTTTTAGAAGAGTTTCTTGACAGAAACCGGACTTTTGACGGAATCCAGCGTACCTATTTCCATTGCAAACTCAGTCGGGTCCTACAGTATATATATATATATACACGCGCGTGTGTGTGCGCGCGCGCTCCGCGCAGCACGGCTTTGCCGGCGCTGCAGCGGAGAGCGCGCACAAACACACACACACAGCGGAGGAGAGATCGCGCTGAAGTGACTTAAGTTATATATTTGCCCCCTAGTAAATAGGGCAGGTGGTCATTATTGTATAAATAATAAAATATAAAAGCATTCCAGCACATGCTGGGCGGAGCACGGCTTTGCCGGCGCTGCAGAAGAGCGCACACACACACACACACAGCGGAGGAGAGATCGCGCTGAAGTGACTTAAGTTATATATTTGCCCCCTAGCAAATAGGGCAGGTGGTCATTATTGTATAAGTATTAAAATATAAAAGCATTCCAGCACATGCTGGGGCGGAGGGATACCATGTGGTAACCATCCCCGTAACTTCTAAATTAAAAATTTAAAAATAACTTACTGAAAATCCTCGCCCTCATGTCATGTTCAAAACATTCTTCTTCGAGATGGTCACTGCATATGACGTGTTAGGTAGATTGGACAACACGGAAGAAATGGCAGCACCAATGTTAAAGCTTGCTTCCTCGATGAGCCGCCATTGCTATCTAAATCAAAACAGTCTCACGTCATGGTCGCTTCTCCACTACGTCACATCTATGAAACTCCAGCCCTGCGTCCTGATTGGCTAGACAATAAAATTGGTTGGAGAAATCACTCTCTATGGGAGAGGTCCCAGATGGATGTGAGTGAAGCTAGGCGGAGCGACATCCGTCTGGCTAGGGTCAGGTTAATCTTCGACATCCTCAACAGAAAGAATTGAGAGGCACACCATGGACCATTTCTCCCACGGGTCCAAGATGTATCCCGCAAAAAAAGTTCCGTCGGGACAGGCACGCTCCCCGGTCCTTTGCTTTCCAGTTGAAAAAAATTGATCAATAGTGTTGAGAGACCAGCTGACGAGATCCATAATTTCCTTAGAGCTTTCGGTTGCTATGAAGAAATTGCACAAAAGACACAAAACGAAGCAAATAGCAGGAGAGAGGGGTAATAGCAAATGAGGAGCTCTGGAGAGCTGAAGAAAAACCGACCGACCTCGAAGAGAGACAGAACAGAAATTAAACAACATCCCAAGCTTTACGCATCTCATGTCACCAAAATTGAAAGCGTATTGCACAAATGCATAAGCTAAATGCAGGGCAATCCTGTAAGAACTGTAAAATGTTTGTGACTGAGGGGAAGGTCAACCCTTAACTAGAACAACCCTCACCGTTCAGCCAGGCGTAATATGGTTTAGATTAGAGCCGTACAACGCGTTGCATTGCAATTAGGGCTGCCTGACATTGCATATCGCAAGTTTTCCTAATAATGGTGGTAAATGTTGCAATAACAATGTAGGTTGTGATAAATACTGAAAAATAAAGCGTTAATTTCTCTCTGCTTTGGGATCATTGGATACCTAGACTTAGGGCTGGGCGATATAGAAAAAAAGCTTATCGATTAAAAAAAAATGCATATTGATCGATATCGATAATTATTGAAAATATTTAAAACCATATTTTATGTGCAGCTCTGCCTGGACATTTTATGATATTGCTAAATTATTTAATTTTAATAAAGAACACAAACACAGAATTCCAATTAAATCTTTATTTAACCAACTTTTTTAACCATAACAGCATTTTTTTTAAGAAAAATAACTTAAGAGACCTGAGTTATGTTATTAAATAAAGACTTTATTATTAAATAAAGACCTAAATAAATATACCAAATAAATAAATAAATAAAATAGCCTATTTAGGTGGGAATACACTAGTTACTTCTCAGGTTTCATAATTGAGAGGCTGACGCAGGTCCGAGATTGTGGCGTGTAAGGACACAGGCTGCAGCTCATTTTGCACTGATTCGCGGCACTCGTTGTACAATTTAGGGAGCGCTGTTAGAGAAAAACTTGCGTCCTGGAACTTTATATCGCGGACTTTATACCTCGCGGAGTGGCGAGTAGTTGTTTGAAGCCAGGTTTTTTAACTGCAGACAACAGCAGCATGCCCGCGGTGTCGCGCGGAGCTGCACAGCCCGCGCAGCAGCAGAGTGAGCGGCTTGCGTGATGAAACAAGTTGGTTGCGTTACCAGACTTTGTTTTTACCGGTTCCTTGCAAGTTTTACAAATCACTGGTTCATTTCTGTCAGACTGGCGAACTAGTAAAACCCCGTTTTGGGACCGTTTCCTCCGCCGCTCCTTGCTGCGACATATTCACATGCTCTGTGTTGTGGTTTGAGAGGGCGGCGCTTTGTGACGACGTGCCTGGGTCCGCGATTACGATTGGTCGAGAGGAAGTAGTGAACTAATATGATAGGCCGAAAGGAAGGAAGGAAAACTGTTTCTATCAAACTATTATCGACCCTATTTTTTCCTATCGCGCCACACGTCTATCGATCGATATATATTGTTATTGAATTATCGTCCAGCCCTACCTAGACTCCAGATGATGAGTAGTCTGTTTAGCTTCTTAGAAACAAAACACATTTCCATCTGAAGCAGGTTCTAATGAAAATGTTGCCTCTGTCTGACTTGTGATGTTTTGGGAATGAAGCAACTTACCTGTGGTTTCTGATCAACTTGACCATCTCTTTACCATCTCAAACGTTTTTTTTTGTTTTGTTTTTTTTACAACAAATCAAACATATCAAGGGTACTGAGAGCCATGCAGAGGGCTTAAATGGCTAACATTTATTGCGCTCCGGGTGATTCTTTGAGATATCCATATTGCAATGGTGATACATTTACTATATTGTGCAGCCCTAATTGCAATATCAGTGCTAAGAATATTGCAAAAATAAGGGACTGACTGGATGGAATAGTTGGTAGGATACTATATTTCAAGTGTCCTGCATACCTGCTCTGCCTATCGATAATGCATTTTACCAGTCGGATGGACGGGTCTTAATGCCCACAAATGGGTGACCGAGACCCCAAAGCCCAGTCTAACCCCGGCATGTCCAAAGTCCGGCCCCTGGACTGATTTTGTGTGGCCCCCCAACTGCATTCCAAGAATGTTATGGTCCACCAGCACAGATGGCTGATACAGATGGACACTTTTTTATTCTTATTAGGGCAAAATTATTACAGGTTAAGATCTTATAACGGAAAATGTTAGATACAATAGCCCATTATGCTGAAAGTTGTCAAAATTACACCTAAATTAGACCATGAGCGTAACGGTGCTACCTGCTAAGCTAACAGTTCTGTGGCGGTCTGGGCCCTTTGAGCAGCACCACACAACACTTTGCTGCATGGATGCATACGGAAACAGTGAAACAACATACAAACACGTGTTCAGTCTCTGTTGTCTATAAGTTAATGTTTCAATTAATTTTTATATGGTACAGGAAAAAGTTTTCACAAGCCTAGTGAACACTATCACTGCACTATGCCCTCTTGTGGCTGTAGATGGTAATGTTTACTCCTTGGTTTCTTACTGGTCAATATGAATTGCTATTTAAATTTGATATATAAGTCGCACATGATTACAAGTCGCAGGATCGGCCAAACTACGGGGGGAAAAAGTGCGACTTATAGTCCGAAAAATACGGTAATTGTACAAAAAGACAGCTGTCAGAGGTGTACAATGTGAATGAGTGATTGAAGCTGCGAGTGAATCCAATTCAGAGAATTATTTTAATGCAACAGTTTAAGAGACAAAAAAGACTTCTTTAAACCATATTTACATCAATCTTTATTTCCCACTTTGTAATCCAGGCATCACCAGCACTTTTGTGCATTCATGATTCATTTTGGAGTGAGTCTCTCTGCTCTCATTGCTCTGACGGCATGCAGGGCTTTCAGGACAAGGCAGCTGTGGTGTGCCTGTGAGACAGTGCTGAGGGACGTGGGAGCAAGCTCAGCAGCTCTGCTGCTGCCTCGATACAGTGATTCCAGAACAATTGGTGCTCTCAGTAAAGTCGCCATTAACACAGAAAAAGTCTATAGAGTTGTTGCTAGTTTCTTTTTGAAAGAGTCACTTAAGTGTTCTGAAAAGTAGCTACATATAGCAACAAAGATGCTCAATGGGCAACACTGGGCTGTCCTCTCTTGTTTTCCTTCAACAGGTAGTGATAGTTTTTAAAAATAAAGTACTTTTTTAATGTTTCATGATATTTAAATTCATTTCAAACTCTGATTATGGTTAGTATAAGTGCGCAAATATAGACTATACATAATATTGGATACATCTCATGCTTCAAATTGTTTTAGCATATATTTTAAAAACTTCATTCTGAAGGTGTGGCGGCTTTTATTTTGCTGTGGCGGTGCGCCTCGTTCAATTACATGTAGCAGAAACCCTGGAATTTATTGAAGTTTGAGGTAGTATTGTTATAACGTGGAAAAAGGTTAAAGGGGTAAAGAAAATCCAGATGCTGTGTATTACTTGTTAGTAGGTTGCTACTACTCTGCATGGTTTTCAGAACTTCAAGTTTGTGTTAATGAACGTTTTATCTCGTGTGTTAGTCCTACAAGGAGAATGTTCTGGAGCCGATGTTGAATGGGACGGAGAAAGTTCCTCCTCTAATCACTGACTACAAGGAGTATCACACCGACGCCACAGTCCGCTTTGTCATCAAGATGACAGAAGAGAAGCTGAGGGAGGTGGAGGCTGCTGGCCTCCATAAAGTCTTCAAGCTGCAGAGCCCGCTCACCTGCAACTCTATGGTAATGGCTGCAACACAGTCGCACACACGCAAAAAATAATTCATTTAAAAATATATATTGGACTATCTTGGGTTGTAAGTGTGTATTTTCCCCTATTTTAGGTTCTGTTTGACCAGGTGGGCAGCTTGAAAAAGTATGAGTCTGTCCAGGATATCTTTAAGGACTTCTTTGAGTTGAGGATGAAATACTATGTCCTGAGAAAGGACTGGTTGGCTGGCATGCTCGGGGCGGAAAGTTCCAAACTCTCAAACCAGGCCCGTTTCATCTTGGAGAAAATTCAGGGCACCTTGGTCATTGGTAAGAAGCTAGTTTTAGTTTTAAGCCCCAAACATCGTCGCCGCTGGCAGACAGAAACCTTGTATCTCAAAATTGGCGGGAGGGACATCTGGCTTCTACATGTAAAATCTTACTCTTTAGTGTCTCACTGTAAATATATGATTGAAAGATGTGAAGGGTGATCTATATATTTGACTTTACTAGAAAACAAAAATGACTAAAAACTAATGCACTTTTTTACATGACTATAATCTTTTATAGTCATTTGAAACAGTTAAATTCAAAGTTTTACCAGGTTATATGAAGTTGGATCTTTTTTTTTTAATGTTTTTGACTTATTCTAATAAATTATCTTAAATGACTTTCCTCAAAAGAATGAAAACCATTTATCTTGTAGAAAACAAGCCAAAGAAGGAACTGATCCGCATGCTTCAGCAGATGGGCTACGACTCAGACCCAGTTAAAGCTTGGAAACAGGCTCAAGGAAAGGTGGGGCTTTTTATCAATTATTTGGCCAAAACATTGGGACATTCAACCAGTGCTCCATTATCTTTGGTTCTCTGGTGTGTTTTTTTTTCTTTTTTTTTTTAGAATGAGGAGGAGCTGGAAGATGTAGAGGAGGAAGGAGCAGAAAAAGAGGACAACAGTGGACCTGACTACAACTACCTGCTCAGCATGCCGATGTGGTTCCTGACCAAAGAGAAGAAAGAGGAGCTGTGCAGACAGAGGGATAATAAGGTGACTAAGTTCCATCTTCCGTGTTATGGAGTCCCATAAAAAAAAAATGATTTTTTTTTTTTTTGAGCCAGAAGACTTGTTTAGTTAAGTTTTGATTTTATCCCACGTAGCTGACAGAGCTGAATACCCTGAAGAAAAAGGCCCCAGCTGACCTGTGGATGGCGGACCTTGCAGCTTTCTCAGAGGAACTAGAGGTATTATTGTCTCTGTCTGTATTCTACATGTAAACTTGTAAATACATCAAGTTGAAAGTTTGACTTTTTGAGTGTTTTGGCTTTAACTCTGACTCTACTTTCTATGTGTGCTTAGCGCCTTGAAGCAAAAGAAAAAGAGGAAGCCACTGCTCCGGTTAAGGGGGCCGGGAAAGGCAAAGTTAAGAAAGTGAAGCAGGAGACTCTGCCCACGCCGCAGGGCCGGCGGGTGATTCCACGCGTCACAAGCACAATGAAAGCTGAAGCCAACAGGAAGGCTGATCTGAAGAAAGGAAAAGGCAAGAGAGGCAAAAAAGTCAAGGTAAATTTGTTTTGATCTGGTATTAGAATACCTCACCATGTTGTGATGTTTTTTTATTCCAATATTCTACCATTTGTTGGAATACAACTGATTTTCTATTTTTTCTCTTTTCAAAAGACTGAAGATGTAGTAATGAAGATGGAATTTGATGAGGATGCAGAGAACGTGGTACCAGCTGAGGAAATGGGACTGACTTCACGGCTGGCTAAGAAAACTAAACCAGAGGCCAAAGAGAAAGGTGAGAAAACCCCTTTAGTAAAAAAAAAAAAAAAAAAACGAATTTATTAGTAGAGATGCACCGTTGAAGCTTTTCTGGCTGATAATGATATGATTTAGTCTGACTGTACTACAATTTTGAGCAATTGTGGCTATTAACACTGTATTATAAGCCTGGTGCTTGTTTATTTTACATCCCTCGGTGTTTGTGAGCAACGTAAAACAGTAAAGTTCCCGTCCAGGAGAAAACCTCCCAGTCAAAAAAAGCCAACACCAACTGTTAGCTTGATCCACACTACAGTACCTGGTTAATGGCTCAGCCCCTCCATCAAGCTACATCACACTATGCTCTTCACGCTTTCAGTACCCTGTGGAATGTGAATTCCCTCAATGGAAGACACCATGTCGTGTCGCCATTTGACAGTAGCCAACCCATCTGTCTTCTATATGAAGACGTGCTGTTGGTGCAGGAGTATAAAACAAGCAACGGTGACCATAGATCATTCTATTTGCTGTTTTCTGCCGAAATGGAGGACCATCCATACTATTTGCCCAGTGAGAGAGAAGTGAAAGTAACCAAGAAAAGAAAAAAATAATAACCAGGAAACCAGGAGAAAATGAATATATTGGCGTAGCTATTAGCAGGTAGAGACAAATCATGAGAGAGCGGGGCTTCAAAACGAATGCAGAGGTTATCTACTGGACAGGTAAGTTAATTTAATACAAAAGTGATGCTTATTTGGGTGAGATTTTCCTTCCACTTAACTTCCATTAATATTATATGTAGTTAAGTTTTTATATATATAGACTAGGGCTGGGCAACGATTAAAATATTTAATCGCGATTAATCGCATAATTTGCCTGATTAATCGCATTGTATTTACAAACTCCAAGAATGAATTCAAAAGTAGTATAAAGAGCACTTTTATTTCAATGTTCTGCTGCCATATGAACAAAAGTGTTGTAACATTTGTAGCACTTATCAGTAACATATTTAGTGTAAAGCTCAACTTAAACATGTAAAACAAAAAAATAGCAATAATAATAAATTAAAGCTTATTGCCACTGACAGGGAATTCTCTTTATGGGGAAAAAAATCTACCAAAAACAGGCAATTTCTGAGGTAACCGCAGGGAGCAGCATTACCATTTTATGTTCAATACCAAAGTTTAACTTGGCAGTGGTTACAACTAACTTGTTTCTGTCATATTTGTTGCTGGAAGAACTTTAAACTGAAATGCTTGCTAACTCGATATGCTTGCATGGTTATTTGACGTTAACACGCGTTTTTTTGTTGTTGCTTTCTCGCGTGCATATAGTGAATGGCTGGGAAAAAACAGGCAAAAACACATGGATACTTTGAAATGAGAAGCGACTTCACCGACGGCGTCGATGCAGACCCCGCCCCGCTCCGCACAAAACTTATTCCGTTCGCCAGCTCACCGCCTCGCCTAAGCAAATTCCTGCGGGAAACACCGCCTTCCCCATGTCGGCTGTTTTTTTCCGGCCAGCACCTTTCTTCCTCTTTGAATCCGAGGCTGGGCTGACAGCGAGGTTATTGGCGCATTATCGCCATCTACTGTTCTGATTCAAACCCCTACACCGCAGCAACAGACCTTCACAAAATAAAAGCATGTGAGCAACATGCGTTAACCCGCGTTAAAGTAAATATCACCGTTAATAGTCTAATGAATTAACGCGAAATTAACGCGTTAACTTGCCCAGCCCTAATATAGACACACCTATTTTGAAATAAAGGTCTTAAATTTTAGTTTGTGGCACGTCCAGTAACCCTGGGAAGGCTGAACAAATTCAGGAGTTATGCAATACTTGCTTGTTTGGTCCTGGAATTGTCGATGCAACTAAAATGTTTTCCTCTTGCCTAAATACTAAATCTGTGTTGCAAAAAAGCATTTTTATTAATATATAAATAAAATAAAAAATCTTCTTCCCAGCTCCTTCAAAGACTGGAAAACAGACGACTCTTCAGTTCAAACCTGTTGTCAAGAAGCCAAAGAAGAATCCGTGGTCAGATGAGGAATCTGAAGGCTTGTCAGGAAGCGAAATGGAGGAAGAGGAGGTGGCTGCCCCCAGGGAGCGGATAGAACGCAAAACTAAAGGTGAATCTGCTTAATTGTGATCACCACTATCCGTGACAACGGTTGGATAAATGTATCAGTGATAGTTTAGCTCATGTAGTTAATCACCAGGCAGATCAACATTTGTAGCTTCTAGATGCTTTAACTATCAAGTTTTCTCCAGCTGGTTGCTGAAGATACAGTTTCCTCCGTGACAATTACTGTTTAAATCCTTTCTGTAAATGAGTACATTTCTGAACTGCCCCCTCTGTTATCTAACACTCAAGCTCCAGTGAAGTACAGCATGTCTGACAGTGAAGATGAATTTTATGAGGGCGGAAAGAAGAGCTCTCCAAAGAGGAAAGCTGTTATCACTGATGATGATACAAGCTTTGCCCCAGAGCCCAGCGATGTCTCGGACAGTGACGTCAAGTCATTAGCCCCACCTCCCAAAGCTCCAGAACCAGCGTAAGTGTGACAAAACTGCTAACGCGGGAAATATTTTCAAAAACGTTTTTAGAGCTTAGCATTTTATCCCTGTAATCTTATCAGCAACTCTGTCTTTTTTATTTAGGAAAAAGGCGATAAAGAGCAAGACGACTGTTAAAAACCCCAAAACCAAGTCATCTAGTAAGTAATTGTGTTGGATACTTTTGTCTGGCGTGGAGCCAAAGATGTGAAGATTAATAATTTTATCTTGATTGATTTAAACAGCTTCATCCGAAGATCCAGCGCCTGCAGCCAAGCGTCCGGTTCAATCTAAACCCAAAGAGGCGGCACCAAAAAAAGCTGTTCCAACCAAGAAACCCGCTGCCTCCAAGAAGGCAACAGGTATCAGATTGTGTCCCCAAACATCAAAGGCGACATTATAAGTGTTTATACAGCACCTTGCATTATTCCCCCATTTAACTGAGTCGCATGTTACTTTATAACCACAGAACCTCTAACCTGACTCCGCTAGATGAATTTCCTCCGCATATCCATCTGGAAACCTTCCGTTGAAGTAATTTTGGGAAGGGGCGAAAATACTGGTTAGCTGATTGGCCTATGTTGGTGATAGACGGGCCAAATAAACCAATCAGATCAACGAAGCATATAATGTACTAACAGCGACGACGAAAACACAACCACAAGCTCTTGCCGAAACCAGTCGGGAGAAGAGCAAAAACATCCTTTCCTCTGAGAAAAGTCTCCAGAGCAGTGTTTTGCTCTTCTTTCAGTGAAGAAATACTCTGTAATTCTGATAAAACTTGCTCGATAGACACGCCAGTGTTTCCCGCAGCGCTAACATTCAAAAAAAAAAAAATCGATATGCTTGCATGTTTATTTGACAAAGTTGTTTGTTGTTGCCTTCGTGCGTGCATACAGTGATTGGCAGGGAAGAAACAGGCAAAAATACGTGGATACGCCCACCCCCGGTCCGCGAGTCGTTCGCGCAAAACTTGTCTTCTTCAACCCCCCCGTCAGTCGTCTGCCGGCCAACAACTCAGCGCCTCGCCTAAACAAATTCCTGCGGGAAACACTGCACGCTAACGCTAGTTTCATCGGCTGAAGCCGCCATGTTCTTTAGACTGAACTGTCGTGCTTCTCGTTGCGTCACACCTCAACCCACCTCAAAGCCAAGCGCTGATTGGACGTTCGTTTGGTGAACGGCTCCAAATTTTCTTTAACGGAAAGTAGCCAGACTGATCTGCGAATGAAACCTTATAAGCTCGCGAGATCAGGATGGTCTCACGAGGCTACAGAACCTCTGTATTTTATTGTGACTTCATGTGGTAACCATGGCAAAGTAGTGCATAGTTGTAAAGTGGAATGAAAATAAGACATGACATAAATAATACAATTAAAAACTTTCTTTATACAGAAATCTGAAAAAAGATTGGTGTACATTTCTGTTCAGCCCCCTGTACTCTGAAACCGCTAACTAAAATCAAGTGCACTGTTATAAAAGCTTCAAGCTATGTGAGTACTGTTACAATGCATTGTATGGAACAAAGGTACATATTGATTACGATAGCCAATATGTAGTTCAGTTTCAGTGCAACACTAGAAGCTAAATTTTGGCAGCTATTGCTGACTTAAGTTCTAAAAAACGCAAATGAGATTTAAATACGTGACGTTCAAACTTCCCGATTCCCTTTTTCCCAGGTGAGAAACAGCCTTCCATTGTGGATGCTCTCTCCAAGCCCAAACCTCCCTCCAAGACTGCTGCCAAAAATCTTCTCAACTTTGACTCGAGTGATTCAGAAGATGAAGGGAACGTTGCAGCAAAAAAGGCAAAACCTGCTTTGAAACGAAAACAGGCAGTCAGTGACGAGTCGGACAGCAGCTCAGACGACCTCATGTCGCGTCTCAAGGCTAAACCACAGGTTGCCGGAAAGGTTAGTTTTGTACCATGAACGTTGTCAACAGGGATCTTTTGCTTTAAGTCCTTATTTTTATTTTTATTTTTTGACTGCCAAATTGAATTTTTGTAGAAAACCAAGAAGTGGAATGAAGATGATAGCTTCCAGATATCGGACCAAGAGGACGCAGCTCCTGTTGCCGTGGCACCACGAGAGAAACCCTCACGTGCTCGAAAACCTGTGACCTACAACTTGGACTCAGACTCTGATGAAGACTTTTAAACATTGTTTTAAGATTTTGTTGTATAGTAGTTTTAGCTTAGTTACAGCGTTGCTAGTATTACCAAAAGTTGCTTTTGTGCACTCAGCTGGAATAAAACTGAACTAATCTCACAATTTACTATAACCTTTTAAAGAGTTTTTTTTTTTGTTAGGTGCTCTCCTTCACAGATTTTATTTCTAAAGTTCCTAAATCTACTTTTCGATTTGTTCTCCTGTTGTTTGTGTTGTCTTGTTAATATTTTAATGGTTACCAGTGTAAATGTGGTTTAAAAAAATAAAGTTTGTACAGTTTTGAAATCTTGTATTTTTCCCTTTACCCTCGCCATATTCACAAACATTCCTAAGACTAAAAGTAGCTCTTAATGATGTCCTTTTAGGAAAAATCTTAATTTCCTGAATTCTAAGATTTTACTTAGGTAAAAGTCGAAGTTATTCACAAAGCATCTTAGGCCTTAAGAGAGCTAAAGTGTTCAAATGTTAGTGGTGAGGAGGACTTTTAGCGAGCCTAAAAGTGTCTTAAGCAGAGAAGATAGTGGAAACATGATTGGCTGATCCACCACCTAACAGTGGAGGAAATGAGCACAAACTTCTTTAACAATCATACGATTAATATGTAGATAACATTAACTTATCATTCCCATAGAGTGAAAGTAATTAGTTTCAGCTCCCTAGCAGGTTGTGATACTGGTAACGTAATTTTGGGGATAAATAAATGGGAATAATCATGAATAAAAAGTGGAGAGTTTTACAAAGAATATATATAAAAGAGGTGAGAAAGTATTTTCTGTATTGCACGATAATGTCAGTAGCCTAAATGGTCAAGATGATTCAGAGGTGTGGCCTTGTAGCTGTATCATCTGCAAGTCAGATGGATCACTATTCTCGTTTTTCTTTCCACAGAGGATGTCATCAATGTTGCCGTTCGTCTGTTTTAGGAAATTGCACTGACCACACTGCCCTTTCAAGTGGTAATGCACCCTATGGGCCACTCTCAAGAGATCCAACTAGATGACACCATTCCAGTTTTCCCTCCAGCAGAGGAAACTCTTAGCTCTGCCCCCTACTCCTGTCTCAGAAAACTACAGGACTGTGTCAGAAAATTAGAATATTGTGATAAAGGTCTTTATTTTCTGTAATGCAATTAAAAAACATGAAATGTCATACATTCTGGATTCATTACAAATCAGCTGAAATATCGCAAGCCTTTTATTGTTTTAATATCGCTGATTATGGCGTACAGCTGAAGAAAACTCAAAAATCCTATCTCAAAATATTAGAATATTTCCTCAGACCAAGTAAAATAAAAAAAAATAACAGCAAAACCAAATCAAACATTTGAAAATGTCCATTAATGCACTCAGTACTTGGTTGGGAATCCTTTTGCACAGATTACTGCATCAATGCGGCGTGGCATGGAGGCAATCAGCCTGTGGCATTGCTGAGGTGTTATGGATGCCCAGGATGCTTCAATAGCGGCCTTTAGCTCATTTGCATTGTTGGGTCTGGTGTCTTTCAGCTTCTTCTTCACAAATTCTTGATGGGGTTGAGTTCAGGGGAATTGGCAGGCCAATCAAGGACAGTAATGCCATGGTCAGTACACCAGTTACTGGTGGTTTTGGCACTGTGGGCAGGTGCCAGATCTTGGTTGTGCAGCGTTTCCTGCCACATTTCCCCCTTCCAACACACTTTTTGTGAATGTGCTTTGAAACTGCACTCTGTGAACAGCCTGCTCTTTGAGAAATTTCTTTTTGTGTCTTACCCTCCTGATGGAGGGTGTCAATGATGGTCTTCTGGACAGCAGTCAGATCAGCAGTCTTCCCCATACTTGTGATTTAGTTTACTGAACCAAGCTGAGTGTTTTTCAAGGCTCAGGAAACCCTTGCAGGTGTTTCGAGTTAATTAGACGATTCAAGTGATTAGTTGAATAGCCTACTAGTATACAGTACTTTTTCACGATATTCTAATTTTCTGAGACAGTCCTGTATGTTGAATATGCTGACCCTCCAAGTTTGGATGCAGGCTATCAGCTACAGTGGCATGATACAGTGGCACGATTCTTAACTACCTCTTAAAATACAGCCTTATTAATGAAAAGGTCTCGGATGCTGATGGTATGGCAAGAGATGTCTATGCTGCTTTTTGGACCGAATTTCTAGATTGTGCCGCAGAAGGGGAAGAAATGAGAGTACCATCCCTTCCACCAAAATGGCAGGAGGAAGAATAGAAGGTGGTGGGAGGAATATTGGACAAAGAATTTCTGGACCAAGGATACTTTCCATTATGCGTTGCTCCAGCATTTACCACAGCATTGATATTTGGAGAACATGCTGTGTTTAATGATATACTGTTTGAATCTTTGCTCTTGTATCTGTAGTCAGTGTGAGAGAGATTTTATAGCGACTGCTATATGTCATATATAAGACATTGACAGTGATAGCCGGGATGAGTTATTAAATCTACCATATCAGCTTGGAGGGAAAATGGTTCCATCATGAGAGAACCTTAAAGCAGTCTTCCTTCAAGTAGCACACAAACAAATAATTCAAGAACCTAAATATGCTCTTGATAATCCAGATATGATTGAATTTGACTTTGTAAAGGGCTTTGAGATGACGTGTTATGAATTGGCGCTATATAAATAAAATTTTATTGAATAACATGTCTGCAGTTGCTGCAAAACCCCTGAGGACTGTCATAACCACAAAAACAAATATGCAGGTCATGTATGAAGACAAAAAAAAAAAAAACTTGCAGGAAGGTCTTAAAGCTGATTGAAGCAAGTCCAATGTATCCAGCTGACAAACAAGCCCTCCGATTTCTACAGCAGTACATTAGAGGATTAGATGAGGTGGGTCTCAGGAGGTTGCTGAGATTTGTGACAGAATCAGATGTCATTTGTGTTCCAAAAGTCAAAGTGATATTTACAGCTTTGGAAGGACTGGAACGCCGGCAAATTGCCCACACACCTGTGGGTCAGTTTTGGAGTTTCCCTGTACATACAACTGATACCCAGAGCTGAGGGTGGAGATGGAGAATGTACTGAAAAACAACTACTACATGATGGATATTGTGTAGTTAAAGAATCTTGTACACACCAGCCAGGGTCCATGTTGCAATTTACAAACTGTTCAACTTGTTAATATTTTAAATCTCAGGAAGAAATAAACCTGAAGAAATGCTCTATGCCAGAAATTAACCAAAATGCAGTCAAACTTGCCTATGTTTCTTTATATCTTTAACTTCTGAAAATTATAGATTTGATAGCCATTTAAGAGTGTAACAAGTGATGCAGCAATCTCCAGGTAATCTATTGTTCTGCTGTCTTCCATGTGCTACTTTCGGTTCCAATTGTTAACATTTTTATGTGACAATATCGCAGTAAATATTGTGCCTTAATAAGGAAAATAATTCCCTTAAAGGCCTTCACATTTCAGCAAGCTAATATTGGAGCAATTTAACAGACTGTGAGGCTCAGCGATTGTTATGTTTGCTAGCTTGTAATGCTTTATGTAATACAGAGCACTTTTCTTAGTAGTTGGTGTGAATTTCATTTCTACAGAAAAGAACATGCTGTGAGGGAGTTTGATATAACTCAGCCCCTGAAACGTTGATGTGTTAAAGTTGTTCAAAAGTGAATATTTCTGTTGTGTCGATTTCAATGGTATGGGGCTAGCCCCTCACATCTTATCACTTGAGAGCTGACTAAATAACAGCATTAGATTCTTTTGACATTTAACTCAGAATGATTGTTCTAAAAATGACAGCGTTTTACACAGTGACCCCAATTACCTCCAGTTTTATTTCAGTTTATCAGCAAAAGAAATGTTACAGGCAAATGTTTTGAAATGCTCTTGTGGATGGGGCCAATAATGTTTTGGTGGCTTGCCCCATCTAAATGTTGTATTTATTTTGACTCTGCAAATGTGTCACAGATTTAATGTATTCAATTTTTGAAAAGCTATCTACAGTAGTCCTACTAAAGTTCAATTCAATTCAATTCAATTTTATTTATATAGCGCCAATTCATGAAACATGTCATCTCAGTGAAGGGATCCCTCTTGTTTATTTTCATCAGAACTCTCGCTGCAGCATTTTGGATCAGCTGAAGACTTTGAACTGCATTTTGTGGACTTCCTGATAGTAAAGAATTACAATAATCCAGCCTTGAAGTAACAAATGCATGGACTAGTTTTTCAGCATCACCCCTGGACAGAATGTTTCTAATTTTGGCGATATTCCTGAGGTGAAAAAAGGAAACTCTGGAAACCTGTTTAATATGGGATTTAAATGACATGTCTTGGTCTAAAATAACACCAAGATTTTTTACTTTACTACCAGAGGCCAAGTTAATGCCATCCAGATTCAGTGATTGATTAAGAAGTTTATTTTTTGAGGACTCTGGTCCAAAGATTATAACTTCTGTCTTGTCAGAATTTAAATGCAGGAAATTTAAAGTCATCCAGCTTTTGATGTCATCAAGACATGACTGCAGTCGAAGTAATTGATTGGATTCATCAGGATTTATGGATAAATATAGATGAGTCATCAGCATAACAGTGGAAATTAATCCCATGCTGTCTGATAATTTTGCCAATCGGAAGCATATATATAGTAAAGAGAATTGGTCCAAGGACTGAACCCTGTGGTACTCCACAAGTGACCCTAGAGCTTGAAGAAGATTTATTATTAACATGAACAAACTGGAATCTGTCCGACAGATAAGATTTAAACCAGCCTAATGCTTTCCCCTTAATCCCTACAGTATGCTCAAGTCTTTGTAGGAGAATATTGTGATCAACCGTATCAAATGCAGCACTGAGATCTAACAGGACAAGTACAGACACAAGTCCATTATCTGAGGCCATTAGAATATCATTAGTGACCTTCACCAGAGCCGTTTCAGTGCTATGATGAGCTCTGAAGCCTGACTGAAACTCCTCAAGTAGGTCATTACTTTGTAAATGTTCACAAAGTTGATTAGCAACTACTTTCTCGAGAATTTTAGATAAGAAAAGAAGATTAGATATAGGTCTGTAATTTACTTACTCATCTTGATCAAGAGATGGTTTCTTAAGTAAAGGTTTAATAACAGCTACTTTAAAAGCCTGTGGTACATATCCATTTACTAAGGATAGATTAATCATGTCTAAAATAGGACCACTGATCAAAGGGAATACCTCCTTAAACAATTTGGTTGGGATTGGGTCTAACATACAGGTAGAAGGTTTAGATGAAGCTAATATTTTAGATAGCTCAGAAAGCTCTACTGCTTCTAGACAGTTCAGACACAGTGCAGTTTCTAAAGATTCCTCCAACGCTGCCTCACTTACTGAGGGCGAGGTAATCATGTTTGGGAGGATGCCAATTATTTTATTTTTAATGGAATCAATTTTATTTATGAAGAATCCCATAAAATCATTACTGCTAAGAGCTAAGGGAATGGATGGATCAACGGAGCTATGACTCTGTGTAAGTTTGGCAACTGTACTAAAGAGAAATCTAGGATTATTTTTATTCTCGTCAATTAATGATGAAAAATATGCTGCTCTAACTCTGTGAATGGTCTTGTTATTCAACAATAGACTGTCCCTCCAGATTAGGTAGGATTCCTCTTGGTGTGTAGAGCTTCATTTTCTATCCAATTTCCTAACATTGTGCTTCAAGGAAAGCAGCTCTGAATTAAACCAGGGAGCCAGCTTCCTGTGAATAATCACCTTCTTTTTCAAGGGAGCTACATTGTCCAATGCAGAACGCAATGACGAAGTCACATTGTTAGCAAAGGTATCGATTTGTGAATGGGAAGAAACAGCACTGCTGCCATCTACAGGGCATTTCTGCAATACTGAGGATATTAAAAGGGGGACAGACTCTTTAAAGTTTGATGCAGCATTGTCCGATAGAGATCTACTATAATGGAACCCTCTTTTGGGTTGAACCATGTTAGTGGTTATTACAAGATTAATTCATCATGCATCATTCAATGCATCTTTAATACTTACAGTATTTTTGTAAGAACATTTTTTAATGTGTAAGGAATTAAAAATGTGAATATACGTAGTTAAATTTACGCAAATATATCTTAAAAAGTCATAGTACCGTTTATTGCTAAAATAAATAAAATGTGTATAAAAATAGAAATTTCTTTGTGACGCTGTGCCTTAAATTGTTATTGTGGAGGGGTGATACTTAAACAGATCACTAGGTGGCGTTGCATAACAGATTTATGCAGTCGAGCAGAACGTAAGCTTAAGTTTTCTGCCTCTTTGTTCCTACATACAGAGAGATACAGGGTTTAAGAGCAATTAAATTAAGAGGTGTAAAAATAGACTCCTGGAATTTTAGAGCTCTAGGTTAATTTAGGAATGCATTTTTGCAAATAAGGAGAGTGGATTGTGTCCTTATTAGCCTACACTGGAATTCTATCAGAAATATGAACAGTAGCCTAAGCTATGGAAAAGTGTGATTGTGAAAGTATCCAATAGCAAGACTGCAGTGTGCAATGAATAATATTTCTTTACTGTAAGACAGAGAACTGTATTGTTCATTGAAGTGAATGAAGTTATCTCAATTCAACCAAAAAGCAGAAAGACCTTAATTTTTTTATTGATCAGTGTATTGCATAGACACCTATTTTTATCAAATATGATCAGTAGTCCCAATGTATTCTACAATGTGTCCACCCTAATATTTAGAACACAGATAAATGTTCCTGCCACTCCTAAAAATATTCTAATAAAATGCAGTGAGTGAGGTAATCAGAGCACATTACTGGTCAATAGTTCTGAGGGGAAAGGAGAAATTAGTTGATTTTTGCTATCTGTCCCGCCAGCAGCTGCTCAGGCTAACTGACAGCGCTGAGATGTTTGGAACTATTGAGGGCTACATGAACCACATGACCGGGTGTTGAAGAGTTCAAAGTGTGCTGTAACTCTCTCTCTATACAGCGCTGAGTCAGGCATGCTAGTGCGACTCCCAGCCGGTGCATCAGCTGGGGGTAGGAGGGGAAGAGGGAAGTCTGTTTTCTTGATTGTGTGCTCAACCCTTTTTTTGATCTGACTGTTTTTGAGCGAAGCTCAAGGTGACCACCCCTGACCAGGTCCTTTGGGATTCAGTTTTGTCATTCATACAGCCTCATCAGTGCCGTGTGAATGACAATGGCTTTGTGACCACTCCTACAGTGCTGAGGAAAAAAATGCATCCCACTAAAATACAGAATTCTAAAAAAAAAAAAAAAATACAAAAACAATAGTGTAGTCAGTGTTGCCAGATTAGGCAAGTTCCCACCCAAGTAGGCTTCTTTTCAACATATTGAACAGGGAAAAAATGCTTATGGTTGGGCTGTAAAAATTAGGGAATCTTTTCACAACATGGGTGGGTTTTTAGAAAGAATTAATAACAAAATATCTAAAAAATAGTTGTCTTTTTGTGGCATAAAGTTTTAAACTGACACATTTTAATAAAGTGATCTTATGTGTGTTATCTGGTTGCTTGATTGCACATTTTGTGGGGAGCCTGTATGTGCAACATTTTCTTTGCTTCAGCGCAGTTGTGCGCTAATGGCGTGTGTTGGCGGGTTTTACATTGGAGCGCAATGATCAGAACAAAGCAGTGTTACTCTTATGCCTTCAAGTAACCCGAGTTTTGCTCAGTTCTGCTCCCTAGCTGCCATAGCTAACCCTCCTAGCATGAATATTTCCTCCAGTGTTGACTTCAGTGCTGATGTTTCCAACAGAAATCAATGGCGCTGCTTCCTGCTTGCTCTCATTTGCTCAGTCATCCCTGCTTGTATTTGTTTAGAAATAAGTCAGAATAGGATATTCCTCAAATGACATCAAATTACTAACTTTAGACGCATGTGTCGTGGCCATCTTGTGGTCGTACAAGCAGAGCGGTAACACTTAAATAGTTTACTTCTTTGATTGAAATAGTGAACAGATCTGTCCTAAATATCGCCTCTACAGACAATAATATGGCAACAACAAAACATGGCTGCTGCGTTGGTATCTGCTGGAGTGACTAGTGATATGGTGATCATGATCATATGAAGGGACGTTTTTTCTTTTCCATTGATTTCCCAAAAACCCTGAAGGATTGCAGAGAAATGTCAGTGGTGGATTTGAGCTTGTAACCGAGAGTTTACTGTGGAATCTGACCAAAGACACCTAAATGTGGTCTTTACATTTTCTCGGTCATAAGGAGCCAACACCTGAACATCCAGACCTGAGACCAGCGACTGCAGCATCTGGGCAGGTAGGCGACGTTTATTTGGCTTTTTCTCAGCAGCTTTAAAACTTCCTACAATCCACGGGGGGCGTCCATGGGAGCTTCAGTGTTGCATTTAGTGCGCTTATTATCAGCAACTTTGGGATTGTCTTTCTTTAATGTCACTTGTAACTTTTGTGACTCAGTGGTTGCCGTTTCTTGGGTTTGTTTCTGAACATGAAGTCACTTTTGATGATTCCTGCATACAGGCCGCTGCTGATCAGAGCTAAACCTACAGTGACGCAGGTGAGAGTGTGGACTGAGGGAGCAATGGAGGCGCTCCAGGACTGTTTTGAGTGCTCTGACTGGGACATGTTCAAAGCTGCAGCAACATATGAAGACAAGATCAACATTGATGAGTACGCTGTGACTGTGTCAGCCTATATCAACAAATGCATTGAGGACGTCAGCACCACTAAGACCATCATCATCCGAGCCAACCAGGTTCGCCAAGCGCTAAAAACACGAAACTCAGCCTTCAAGTCTGGTGACAAGGAGGCACTGAGGACAGCGAGAGAAAACTTGAACCGTGCCATCAGGCTAGCGAAGCGGAACCACACTAAGAAAATACAGGAGCTTTTCCACGATGCCAGCAACACCAGGAGCATGTGGAAAGGCATACGGGCGATCACTGACTACAACACGCCCTCCTCCCCGGTGGGTGAAGTTGATGCTGACTTCCCTAACGGACTAAACAACTTCTTTGGGAGGTTTGAGGCGCTAAACAACACTCCAGCAGTGAAAGCTGCTCCCCATCAGGAGGAGGAGGTCCTCTGCCTTGACACAGCTGACGTGTGGAAGACTCTGAGGAGAGTCAACCCGCAGAAGGCCCCAGGTCCAGACAACATACCTGGGCGGGTCCTCAAGGAGTGTGCAGGTCAGCTGGCTGGTGTTCTCACAGACATTTTTAACACCTCGCTGGACCAAGCCACAATGCCTGCATGCTTTAAGTCTGCCTCCATCATTCCAGTGCCAAAGAAACCTCAAGTCACCTGTTTCAACGACTACCGGGCTGTTGCACTGACTCCCATCATGATGAAGTGCTTTGAAAGGTTGGTAAAAGAACACATCGTCTCCAGTCTCCCCCCAACACTCGACCCGTTCCAGTTTGCCTACCAGCGGAACCGCTCCACTCAGGACGCCATCTCCTCCGCTCTTCACCTGAGCCTGACACACCTGGAGGAGAAGAACACGCACGTGCGGATGCTGTTCCTGGACTTCAGTTCAGCGTTTAACACCATCATCCCACAGCACCTGGTAGGAAAACTAGAACATCTGGGTTTCAGCACACCTCTTCGCAACTGGCTGCTAGACTTCAGTCAGTCCGGGTCGGACAGTCCGGGTCGGACAGAACACCTCTGATGTCATCACCCTCAGCACGGGCTCCCCTCAGGGCTGCGTCCTGAGCCCCCTGCTGTTCACTCCGATGACACACGACTGCGTCCCCAGGTTCACCAACAATCACATCATGAAGTTTGCAGACGACACAACGGTGGTGGGCCTGATCAGGGACGACAACGACCGGGACTACAGAGAGGAGGTGGAGCAGCTGGTGGGCTGGTGCAGAGACAACAGCCTGGTCCTGAACGTGGAGAAGACGAAGGAGATCATCGTCGACTTCAGGAAGAACCGGCCTCACCACGCTCCACTGCTCATCAACAGCTCAGCTGTGGAGGTGGTCAGCAGCACCAAATTCCTGGGGGTGCACATCACGGACAACCTCACCTAGTCTGTGAACACCACGTCACTGGTGAAGAGGGCACAGAAGCGATTGTACTTCCTGTGGAGGATGAGGCGAGCCCACCTGGCCCCGCCCATCCTCACAACCTTCTACAGAAGCACCATAGAGAGCATTCTGACCAGCTGTCTCTCTGTGTGGTGTGGAGGCTGCGGTGCCTCCGACTGGAAGAACGTGAGGAGAGTGGTGAGGACAGCATCGGGGCTCCTCTCCCCTCCATTAAGGACATTTCATCCCAGCGATGCATGTCCCAAGCCCATAACATCATCAGAGACCCCTCAGACCCCCACCATGGACTGTTCTCCCTGCTGCCCTCTGGGAAGAGGTTCCGCAGCATCCGCTGCAGGTCCACCAGGTTCTGCAACAGCTTTTTCCCCGTTGCCATCAGACTGTTGAACTGCTGAACTATAAACTGGACTCTGCACATTTCCACATTTGCTCGCATTTTTGCACAAATGCCTTTTGCACCATCATTTTTGCACATACAAATGGTTTAATTTGTACACTGTGAACGCACATTGTTCCTTTCTCCTGCATTGTTTACATTTCAATTGTTTACTTTTTAATCACTGCTGCACTTTATACTGTAGTTCACAAGCTGTATGCAACGAAATTTCGTTCTGTATGCACTCTGTACATACAAAATGACAAATAAAGTTGTCTAAGTCTGAGTCTTTTTTTGGCCGTCACTTTTTTCAGAGAGAATGCCTTTTTGTGGTTATCGCACCGCACCACAAGTGTGGGGCACAAACCCCCTCCCCGGCGACAACTACTTTACGAGCAGGAAAGGTTGCGGTGTGTATAAATACATGCTAAATACATGGAAGTTGAATACTTCTAAACACTGTTCTAAAGTTTTGTTGTATAATAGTTTATAATAGTTTTAGTTAACCCAAACCTATGTCTCCCTTTTGATACATCTCTTTTTATTACCAGAAGTTTCTCTTTTGCACCCAGTTTAAATAATACGTTGCACTAATCTCTACTGGTTTACTGTACATTTAAAAAAAGTTTTTTATTATTAAATGCTCTCCTTTACAGATTTTACTTTTAAAGTTCCTAAATCTACTTTTTGACTAACCATTGTTTTCCTGTTGTTTGTGTTGTCTTGAAAATATTTCAGTGGTTACCAGTGTAAATGTGGTTTAAAAAAATAAGTTTGTTCCATCCCAGCAGTGAGGTGTGTGTGTTGAGGTGGCGCTTCATTTACAGATGGTACTAACCTGTTTAAACAGAAATGGGTAATGGAAAATTTTAATGATTATCATGGGGTGACGCCCTTGAATAGAAATACCAGTGTCATGCCATTAACTGGAAAACTTGTAAAACATGATCACATTCCTAGGGTTCATTTGCTCCATCACGCTGCCACACATGTAGAAATCTTTCACGTCGACACCATTAGTGAAAAGAAATGCATCAGGCCAGACCTGTTTTGACATCCAATTGTAGGAGGTACTTGTGCACGACATGGCTTTTTAAAGCAGTATGCACCTTTGCAGATGGTGGAGGTACACCAGAGAGTATATAATTTTTTTTTTAAAATTCAGCTTGGGGAAGGAATTGCACTGATTTTATAATTTTCATGTTTAAATGTACTGGACAAAGGGAAACTGTAAGTAAGATCAAACATCCTAATGACTGCTGCTTTTAATTAATTAAATGTTAGCATATAGCTGTTGGATTTTGCTATTTTACAGTCTCAGAATACTTTGAAACAAAGTAGAAAATGAGGAGTTAAATGAAAGCCAGCCTTATTGTCCTCCACCTGTGTGAATTGTAGATTTTCTGATCTTTGGTTTTATGTTTGGTTTCAGGTCAATTAACAATGACACAATGAACCCTGAAGTAACCTTTAAACCATCTCATTTGAAGTCCTGACCGTAATATATTGATACCAACCTTGGTTTCTTCTTAAACCAGAGACAGTTTTCACTCTAAGAGGCACAAGTGAACAAGTCTTCAGATTCCCACTGTGAGTTATCTGCCAACACTGCAGCCATGGGTGAATGGGACTTTCTCAGTGGCCTGTTTGACAACCTCCAGGACCAGTCTCCAATGCTTGGACGGTTCTGGCTCTTCCTCATGCTTGTGTTTCGGATAGTGATACTCGGAACAGTGGCCAGCGACATGTTTGAGGATGAACAGGAGGAGTTTACCTGCAACACCGGCCAGCCAGGCTGCAAGCAGGTCTGCTATGATGATGCTTTCCCTATCTCCCAGTACAGATTCTGGGTGTTTCACATAGTTTTGATTGCTACCCCATCCCTGCTTTTCCTCATGTATTCTATACGACATCCTGAAAAAAAATCTTCACATATCAGGAGGCTTTATATTGTAAATGTGATTTTTCGAATCTTGGCGGAGGTGGGCTTCTTGGTGATCCAGTGGAGGTTGTACGGCTTCAAGGTGAAAGCGCAGTTCCCCTGTAGCCGCTTTCCTTGCCCCTACACAGTCGACTGCTTCACCTCCCGTCCTGCAGAGAAAACAATCTTCCTCTACTTCTACTTCGTTGTGGGTGTCATATCAGCATTTACCAGCTTTGCAGAGCTTTTCTACGCCAACACAAAATGGTTTCGCTGCAGCCAGCATGAACGCTATGATCTGGAAAACTTCAACCATCAGTATCTACAGAATGTTAGGCAAGATGATTTCGACGAGAAGCCAAAAGGAGAGACGACGTCAGACAGTCAAGCCACCAGCGTAAAGCTAAAAAGAGGATCAGTGAAAAGCAGCAAGAAGGTCTCCAGCATCAAGAGCAAGAAAGGCAAATATGTCAACCCCAGGAAACTCATGGTGTGAGAGGCCACCACCATTTCCTGCTGAAAACTATGCTTCATATGATTTCATTTTAAAATTCCCACTGTCTGACAGAGTTTCACTGTTGGGAGACACGATAAGGTAACTCTTGGAGTGAGATCAGGACATGACTTAAAGGCAAGACTGACAATTAATGCTTATTTGTCTTGGTCAGTTCATGAATCACTACAGAGTTTAAGCCTTTAGCAAGCATGGGAATTTGACAGAAATAAACTTGATAGACCTATTTAACGCTTCCTTAGCTGCAAGAGAGCCAACCCTGCCGCTCCTGTTTTAAATGGATCTGTCATTGAAAATGTCTGTAAACCTCTGTGAATACAGAAGGAAAATGCTGCTATTTGAAGAAATTTATTTATTTTCTGTGTTATAGAGAGTTAGCTAGTTAGTTTAGATTTTGCTAAGTTTGAGCTAACTAAGCTTTTATGGGGAGATAGACCGTTTCTATTTTCCAGGTAATGTGATGTAAAAGGCTCTAGGTCAGTTCTCTGCTTCGCCTTTCTGTACTCCCATTTTGTACTTATAAAAGGTACCATTTTGTGCTTCTCCAATAGAAAGCGCCGGATTAACCCAAAGATAAAATATTTGCTGAGGGAGAAGAAAAGGGCTTTCAGGTCAGGAAAGAAGAGCTGAGAGATGTGCAGAAAAATACTGAGGAGGAAGATCAGAGGAGAAAAAAACAGCTACAGGAAAAAAACAAAGTTGAAGTTGCAGGACAACAATATCAGTAATGTCTGGAAAAGCATAAAAACAATCTTAGATCACAAACAGAACGCCTGGGCTGTAGGCGACTTGAGATGACTGAATAATCTGAACCAGTACTTCCTTAGGTTTGACCTGCCTGCCCCCCCCAACTCAGCCTAACATGCTGCAGACACCATCAACCAGGACGTCTGTCTGTTCTACCCCCCAGAACAGCACATCTTTCAGCTCTCAGCTATCATCCACCCCGTTTGCTTCAGGTGCTTCACATTCATCTGCAACTTACCAAAATCAAGAAAAAATGTCACTGTGTAGCAAAGCATTGTTTATGTGACAACCCAGGAGGCATGAAACACATGATAATCTGCATAAATCAAGAATAACACAGTGGGTCACGAAAGATGGTTTTACCCCTCTAACAGATTCTTTTTCCCCAGTTAATTTTCTCTTGTTAAACATCAATGTTTCAGACCATTGAACTGTTTTTTATATTTAAGAAGTTAATAGAAAAAAATATAATTTAATTTACTAAAGGAAAATAAACCCCAGTCCCAGGTTTTATTCAACCGAGAAATTTGTTTCTGTTTAAATATGAGACAGATTTCTCTCAAAAGATAATCAAGCAATGTAAATGGAATATCCATTTTGAAAAGAAATAATTTATCTACCATTTTTTTACTATTGAGTAAAAATGACACCCCTCTCATAAGCAGTGGAGGAATATTTACTGGCATTTAAACAAATAAACCCAACTTGTAATAGCTGACCAGCTTTTTGTATGTTTCCTCTTGCATTTTGATGAAACCTTTAAATTCGGAAGCCCTCTCTCCATCACCCTAATATTTAACTGTCTTTCTATCATATTCCAGTGAGGTAAAAATCGAAGGATTACTTTAAACCTTAAATTCCATGAATTCTGGCCTTTGTGTTTTTTGGGGGTTGATTGGCTGATCTCGTTATTCACCACTCCTCTCACCATAATCAGCATTACCTGCTGCCACCAATGATACATGACTCTTCCTCTTTAAACCTGCCTCACACAACCATTCTCCGCATGTGTACTCCCCATTGTTTTTCTCACTCAGCCAGCTTATCCTGTTGATCTGTGCTCGCCCTGCCCTAGTCAACTATTCTAGTGATGGTGTGCGCTGCTTGCGTTCAGTGAGTCCCTGTAGGATTCTGTGCCTACGCTGGGGACCAATCGGCTGTATACTCTGGTCACGACCTGAGGGCTGTTTCACAAACCCAATACAGGATTGAGTTGTGATTTTCCAGATATCCTGGCTAAACTAAGCCTTGACTCAGTTTCACAAAAGCAGTAGCACATACGTTACCATGGCAATTTATTCTGTGCAGCTAGCCTACTCCAGACCAGGCTAAGAGCCGGGCTTAGTTAATCCTGGTGCCTTATTTGTTCGGTCAGTGGTACTGATCAGTAATTATGTGTTTTGTCAGTGATTCTGTTTTCTTATCTGTGTGTTTTCGTATTTTTTATTAACCTTGCCTGCAAGATGGATTCTTGCGGTATTTATATGTTCACAAACACACGAGAATCCATCTTGTATTGCTCCGGCTTCAACCGTTTGTGTCCGAACCAAAAAAAAAAAAAAAAAAAAAAAAAACGGTTCAGGCCAAACACATTGCAGTATTGTGGAGGCGGGACATACCAGCTATGACGAAAGCAATAGCTGCTGAGCCCACAGCCGAACCAAGATATACATGGCAGAGCAGGAGGACGCACATGTAGCTACGCCTATCACACCTGTTTGGTAAGAATCCATAATCAAAAATTTCTTCTTTGAAAGAAGTGCCTTGACTATCTTATATTCATGTGGTTTCTCATGATGTGTGCTGCTTCCCTTTTAATTTGAGACGTGATTAGCTAAAACCAAACTTTGGTTTAGTTGGGTGAAGAGAGGGGCGGAGCTCTCCACCGACCACTACCTGGTGGTGAGCTGGCTCCGGTGGTGGGGGTCGAAGCCGGTCAGACTTGGTAGGCCCAAACGTATTGTGAGGGTTTGCTGGGAACGTCTGGCAGAGTCCCCCGTGAGACGGAGCTTTAACTCCCACCTCCGGGAGAGCACTGAACACGTTCCAAGGGAGGTGGGGGACATTGAGTCTGTTCGAGACCATGTTCCGTGCCTCTATTGTTGAGGCGGCTAGTCGGAGATGTGGCCGCAAGGTTGTCCGTGCATGTCGCGGCGGCAACCCTTGAACATGCTGATGGACACCAGCGGCGAGGGAAGCCGTCAAGCTGAAGGAGGAGTCCTATCGGGCTTTATTGGCCTGTGGGACTCCGGAAGCAGCAGATGTATACCTGCAGTCAAAACGACAGGCGGCTCGGCTGGTCGCTGAGGCAAAAACTCCAGTATGGGAAGAGTTCGGAGAGGCCATGGAAAAAACGTCCGTATGGCTTCGAGGTGATTCTGGTCCACTATCCGGCGTCTCAGGAGGGGGAAGCAGTGCAGTACCAACACCGTTTATAGTGGGGGTGGTGTGCTGCTGACCTTGACTCGGGATGTCGTGTGTCGGTGGGCGGAATACTTCGAAGACCTCCTTAATCCCACCAACACGTCTTCCGTTGAAGAAGCAGAGCCTGGGGACTCCGAGTTGGGTGCTCCCATCTCTGGTGCTGAGGTCACCGAGGTGGTTAAAAAGCTCCTCGGTGGCAAGGCCCCGTGGTTGGATAAGATTCGCCCCGAGTACCTTAGGGCTTTGGATCTTGTGGGGCTGTGTTGGCTAACACGACTCTGCAACATTGCGGGGACATCGGGCGCAGTTCCCCTGGATTGGCAGACTGGGGTGGTGGTCCCCCTATTTAAAAAGGGGGACTGGAGGGTGTGGGGTGTACTCCAAGAGTATGGAGTACTGGACCCTTTAATAAGGGCAGTTAGGTCTCTGTATGACCAGTGTCAGAGCTTGCTCCGCATTGCCGGCAGTAAGTCAGACTCGTTTCCGGTGAGAGTTGGACTCTGCCAAGGTTGCCCTTTGTCACTGATTCTGTTCATAACTTTTATGGACAGATGCTGGTGAAGATTCTCAGTCATCCAGGTCATGGTCATTCCAAAAAAAGTAAAAAACAAGGCAACTGGACTTGTTATCCGTAGTAGAAGACGTTTCGCTTCCTCTCCAGGAAGCTTTCTCAATTCAAAAAGTCTGGAGTAATGTGGAGTAACCAGCTTTATACCATTGCTAAACAAAGGCCTTGTAATGGCTTAGATAACATGCAAATTCAACCGAAACAGGTCCACCCCTTAGTAATGGGCGGTCATTAAAGCCATTAAGCCAGCAGATTGGACCGAAACTGGTCCACTCCTCTGTAACGAGGAGTCGTTAGGGTTGTTATTGGCTTGGCTTAAAGGAACAATGTTTTGATCACCCGAATGAGGGTGAGAGTTAAGGTGAAGATTGGCCGGAATTAATCCTATTGAGGAGCTGGCCCAAGTGGCTGGGGAGAGGGACGTATGGGCCTCCCTACTGAAGCTGCTACCCCCGCGACCCGACCTCGGATAAGCGGAAGATGGATGGATGGATGGATGGATGGTAGGCGGGTACTAGGTTTTGCTTCGCCCTATCAGCTTGGAGAGTTTTGCTGAAATTCCCTCCTTTCCCCAAACGATTTCAAATGGAGCAGTCCCAGATTGATAATATGCAGAGAGAGTGCTGAACATGATCAATCTGGCTGGCCAGGTTAATTTTTTTATCAGCCTGCATTAAAATACCACTGATAGACATTGGTATTCAGTCAAGTACTATTATTATTTTAAAAATTATGATAGTAGTCTATACCATTATTAAGTTTAATGGGCTGTAAAAAATAATGTTGAGTTGAGAATATTCGTTTTTAAAAAGGGGGAAGTATGGTTGTTTTGCAAGCATAAGTTCTTCAAAAACAGCTCAACAACAAAGCAACCCCCCCTGCAAAATCTGAATTATAAGATTCACATCCAGGAAATGAAAGCACCCTCGATTATTTCTATGTTTATCAATCTAGGCCTATAACCTCATTTGTTACTGTGGCTGAATTTCATCAAGCCCCCGTATGGTCCGACATGTTCCCCTCAGCTGCAACACTTGAAGCACGTCCAGGGTCTCATGCTGCGTCTTTACGCATGATCCAGCAGCTGATTATTTTCCCTTTTCAGCTCCATGCACTTCTAGACTGTTACAGTTTCTAACCTTTGTCATCACCTTTTGCAGCGACAGGTTTGTCATCTCAGTCTCCGCCCTGACCACACATCATATTTCCTCTATTGTGCAGGGTGCGCTAGTTCCTAATTATGTACCCCGAAGGTTGAAGTTGTTCTCCAAGCATGTTTTATTAGTGGTCTGAGTGGACGGAATGCTTACTTTCTGCTTCGCTTTCTGCCCACTAATAGTCTTAAAGACCAAATCCTATAGGAAATTGTGCTTTTATTTATGTATTGTAATACCAGATTCTATGAGTATAGGTGCAGCTTTTCAAGGTCTGCGCCTCACTGGTTCCCAGTGACAGAAGAAAAAAAAACGCTATTTGGGAGCGGATTGTCCAGTCTCAGCATAATTTATTCTACCGTGTTGAGGTACGCAAATTTTCTTTACTAGCCCACGGTTGATCCGATTGAGGGACTCCGATTTCGGCCAGCCGCTCTCAGCCGCTCCCTCCTCCCACACGCGGTGGTGCAGTTAGGGACCGTCAATAAATTTTTTAACGAGGCCCTCTTGAGAAATAAATTCCTTATCTTGTGAGCAGCTGAGACGAAACTAATATAAAATCATGACAATAGATAACATCTGTAAGGCACACTTGTTTTTTATTCCATTTTAAGCTATTTTCAAAATTTTAAGTTATTTTTAAAGACATAAATTGGGACTTTTCTTCAATAGCTTCCAGGTCATGTGACCCACTGACTCAAAACCTGTGTTAAATTGTTCTATTACTTTAGCCAGATGAGGCACACTCATTTTTTATTCCATTTTAAGTCTTTTTATATTTTTTTAAGATTGTTTAATGTCAAAATAAAGGATTTTTCTTCAATAGCTTCCAGGTCATGTGACCCACTGACTCAATACTTTCTAATTTTTATAACAGTCATTTAATAACGTTTCATAAATTCACATTAATATCATGATGATGGTATAAAACATTGTCTAGTGACATGTACAAATACTTAACACTACGGGGCTTCAATTTAAACCATCACTATGATGAAGATTTCATTCCGAGAGAAAACCATGTAAGGAAAAAGAGCACTTGGTTGGCAAAATACTTTCTCAACTGTTGGAAAAATGGGTTGTTTCAGAAAAGGACAGAGTCTTAAAAACACAAATCTTTGGCAAAAGGCTGGTGGTTTACATGCCATTACTCAGTGTGTTCTTTCTTTGGGTTTTGGCGAGGCAGTTGTAAGTCATGAACACTGGTTATCTTTCGCTTTTTGTTAGATGCTTGTGGAACTTATTTACCCAAAAGGGTAAATAATAGGAACTTTGCTCTTAAAAACATATGCATCTTGTCAATACCCTTCAGCTCTGCAAACTAACATTAAAAACATTCTAAATATTTCACACAGTTAGTTACTTAAAAAAATTGGACGGTGAAGAGAAAACTAACAGAGTGCCTGAGATTTCTCAATTAGGCACAGCACCTGATTATCAGTATACCAGCTGACATCACAACCCCTAACCCTACACCTAACCCTGATCTTAATATTCACCACAATCATAACACTTGACTGTAGAGTTAAGCAACTTCATAGTAGGGAACAGAGAAATGTAAAAATACTATTGTAAGAATGTGGTGTGCTTGAAAAAAAAAAAGTATTCTAAATGCTATCCTTCAATATCTCGGTTTTCGTTCAATGTTCATTTAGGGGCTCTGTATGTGTCAAACAAAAATCTAAACCTAATAATATTTCATTTCGGATATGTTCCTTGTTAGGTAGAGAAATCAGTGACAATGGCAACGTTAAGGGCTCTCCTACAGTGAGTGGAAAAAGGATGAAGTAAAGAGTAGCTCAGGACAACAACTGTCCTCTCACTATCCAGGACAACATACCAGTGGAACAACCACAGGAGAAAACAGAAATCCATCCAAAACAGCCGCAGTCAGAACAGCAGACAGGAACAAAGAACAGAACAGAGGATGAAACAGAGGACAGAACACAGGACAGAAAAGGCACAAAATCGAAGAGAAAACAAATGAAGACAAGGGACAGAAAAGCAGAACCAGATAAAGACAACCAAACTGACTACAGAAAGTGCAATCCAGGGCCTAAAATATTTAAGATTATGATAACAAGGAAACAGTGGAACAAAATAAAACCAAACGATGGGGAAAGTCAACTACGTCCCCCGTGGACTGACACATTATATCATCAGTTCATGGAAAATAATCCCTGCTGTATACTTTCTTTTAAATACCAGCATGTGAAAAAGAACAAAATTTGTAAGAAGTCTCAATTTTTTCATGCTGCTGCAAAATGCACTTTTAAAGGATGCAATGCAACGTACAATTTTAAGAAAAAACAATTCCCAAATCACAAGCCCTCACAAGTTCACAGTGGAACGCTTTGGTGAGGTCACACACCATAAAAAAACATAGATAATTCAGGCCAGCAAAATATCAGAGAAGTGTCACGATTTGGGTTTTGTGTTAGTTCAGTTTTGCACTTTTCTTTATTTTACTTGGTTGTCAGCCAGGGTTCTGCAAGCTTTTAGTTCAGTTCTGTTTACCTGCCAGCTCACTTATCTGTCTTCACCCAATCAGTTTGTGTCACTCCCCTGTCAGTAGTCACCAGCCAGTCAGAGCTATTCATCTGTCAGTCACTTCCCTTCCTTTGATTAGTTCCACCTGTTTTCTGTAATTAGTTTCTACTCCGTTCACCTGCTCACTCCCCTATCTATTCCTGCTTCACTCCTTTGTTCATGGCCAGATTATTTCAAGCCTTTTAGTGAGTCTAGTCCCATGTTCCATTTATTGTTGATGTGACCCAATTTTGCCTACGGATTTTCTGAGCCAGCTTGTTCCCTGTTTTCTGTTTTTTCCTGCCTGATCTGACAGCCTGCCTGTTTTGCCTGACCTGGTTCTGTTTGTGGAGTATCTGAGTTTGCCTGATCCCTGCCTGTTTAGTCTGCTCATCTGTGTACCGTTCTGGACTATTTCTGACCACCGTATCTGCCTGTCCTCATCTAGCCAGTCTGCCTGTTTGTGTACCGACCCTGGATTTGTTATTCTGACCACCGAGCCTGTCCCTGTCTTCCCATTCTGACTTTAATAAACCGTCTTAAATTCTTAACATTTTTGTCTGGCTGAATACTGGGTCCTTCCGTCCTTGGTTCCGGACAAGAAGAGGTAAAATTGGCAAAGTTTTGGCAGTTGGTGTCAGCCATTACTATTATTCGATGTTGAAGCAAACACCCACTGAAGAAATTATGGCTGGGAACATAAGTCTAAGCAAAGATGTTCTGAAAAAAACTTTCGTCCGAGTTGAAAAAGAGTACAAGGCTCCATAATGACATTATGCTTGGACTCATGTTAACTCAAAAAATAATTAAAGCAACAAGTTCTCAAGCATCATCAAAGGGTTACTTTCAGCACCTTCAAATAGATCCATTTGCAGTACACCTATACACAGACACTGGTTTAAGGATTTTCGCACAACATCTAAGGCAGTCATCACCCGTTACCCTTCACCTTGATGCAACAGGCAGCCAGGCAGTTATCCAGAAAATCCCGGATCAAGACAAGCAAGTTTTATATTACGCTGTAGTTTTGCCTGGCATGGGCAAGGATAAACCACCTTTGCCTGTCACAGAACTGATCACCAACAGCCACAGTATTCCCTCCATTTCTCATTGGTTAATGGAATTCAAAAGGAAGCTATCACAAATGACAAAACTACAAATTGCACAGGTTGAGACAGACTACAGTTGGGCTCTAATGAGTAGCGTGCTGATATCTTTTAACAAGAAAGATATTTCTGTGTACCTTGCCAGAGCGTTTAACATTGTGCATGGACGCACTGGTGGCATGACAAACTTCACTGTGTTGCATCTATGCTCTGCCCATGTCTTGAAAGCTGTGACACAAGCATTTGGCAGAAAAAAAATCAGACCGAAGCATACAAGAGTATGCAACATTCTGCTTTGCTTACTTACTCAACTGCCAGTGTATGCAGCTTGCCACTGAGGTGTTTTATAACGTGTGTACTATTTGGTACCCATTTGGTTAAAACAAGCCAAACCTACCAAATTTCTTTAAAGCCAGAAAAACAGGGATGAAGGAAGTCGCTATGTACCAGAAGCTGAGGAAATCACTGATAATAGTAACAGCATTGTTGGAAAGTCACCTTTCACACATACTTTTCAAGTAATACGGGACCAAGCAGAGTGTGACTTTCTGTTCGATGATTAAGCCAACATTAAAAACCTTTACGCTTGTCCTGGTATAATTGATGTTCTGCAGAAAAACTACATGGGGATCATCCCACTGTGGAGTGGTTTGTTGCTTGGAGATCTGACACGACATGAGGCACCAACAACCGGTGAAAGAAATAAAACTAGCTGTCACGACCCCCTGTTGGTCTAGGGAAGTGGGGTCATGAACATATAGGCAGAAACCGGTAAATTATAATTTATTTGATAACAAGAAGTGCAAGCAATAAACAAACAAAAGGAGGGTGGATGAGGGTGCTGTGAAAAAAACAAACCAAATTAAATAAAAGAGATCCTCAAAAGGAGGATTATGCTTAACTATACATGTAAACAGAGGAGATTCTTACTAAAAAACACAGAGAGCACAGCACCCACTACACCTAATGAGACTAACATAGAAAAACTCAGTGTGGCAGTCAGTAAGAACTCTGGCCCTAATTCCACCCTCTTCTTGGCCTCAAGGTAATAAATGCACAAAAAGCAAACACAACAAAAGATACTGGCACAGGCTACTAAACACAAACCAAAATGGGTAACCATAAACTTAAATGAGCCACTCCACTAGGCACAAACACATCAGCTAACAAACAATTTCTCATTCACACGAGGCACACAAGTCAACTGGCTGTGACAAGCTGCCTCAATCAACGGGTTGGCTCTCCTTATGAGCAGGAGGTGATTGTAGGTGGTGACGAGCCATTGGTTGAGGTGGAACCGAGGGAACCAATAGAGGGGATTGAGGTCAGCACCCTAGAAAGCAGGAAGTAGGCGGGTCTTTCTACAGGAACATGCAGCCTACTTAGAAATGAGAAAGGAAAAAAGAAGCCCCTCCCTGGGCTGTCACCTTACCGTGGTGGAGGGGTTTGAGTGTCCCAATGATCCTAGGAGCTATGCTGTCAGGGGCTTTAAGCCCCTAGTAGGGTCACCCAAGGCAGACAGGTCCTAGGTGAGGGACCAGACAAAGCGCAGCCCAAAACTCCCCTTATGATGAGTACAATCATTGGACCTCGTGTTCCCTCGCCCGGACGCGGGTCACCGGGGCCCCACTCTGGAACCAGGCCTGGAGGTGGGGCACGTTGGCGTGCGTCTGGTGGCCGGGCTTTTGCCCATGGAGCCCGGCCGGGCTCAGCCCGAAGAGGCGACATGGGTCCCCCTTCCGATGGGCTCACCACCTGTCGGAGGGGCCAAAGGGGTCGGGTGCAATGTGTAACGGGTAGCAGTGGAGGGCGGGGACCTTGGCGTTCCGATCCTCGGCTGCAGAAGCTGGCTCTTGGGACGTGGAATGTCACCTCTCTGGTGGGGAAGGAGCCTGAGCTTGTGCGCGAGGTTGAGAGGTTCCGACTAGAGATAGTCGGACTCACCTCGACGCACCGCTCTGGCTCCGGAACCAGTCTCCTTGAGAGGGGCTGGACATTCTTCCACTCTGGAGTTGCCCATGGTGAGAGGCGCCGAGCTGGGGTTGGCATACTTGTTGCCCCCCATCTCGGTGCCTGCACGTTGGGGTTTTCCCCGGTGAACGAGAGGGTGGCCTCCCTCCGCATTCGTGTGGGGGGACGGGTTCTGACTGTTGTTTGCGCTTATGCGCCAAACAGCAGTTCAGATTACCCACCCTTTTTGGAGTCCTTGGAAGGGGTACTGGAGAGTGCCCCTCCTGGGGACTCCCTCGTTTTGCTGGGGGACTTCAACGCTCACGTGGGCAATGACAGTGGGACCTGGAGGGGCGTGGTTGGGAGGAATGGCCCACCTGATCTGAACTCGAGTGGTGTTTTGTTGTTGGACTTCTGTGCTCGTCATGGATTGTCCATCACAAACACCATGTTCAGGCATAAGGGTGTCCATATGTGCTCTTGGCACCAGGACACCCTAGGTCGCAGTTCAATGATCGACTTTGTTGTCGTTTCATCTGACCTGCGGCCGCATGTCTTGGACACTCGGGTGAAGAGAGGGGCGGAGCTCTCCACCGACCACTACCTGGTGGTGAGTTGGCTCCGATGGCGGGGGAGGAAGCCGGTCCGACCGGGCAGGCCCAAACGCACTGTGAGGGTTTGCTGGGAACGTCTGGCGGAGTCCCCTGTGAGGCGGAGCTTTAACTCCCACCTCCGGGAGAACTTTAAACACGTCCCGAGGGAGGCGGGGGACATTGAGTCTGAATGGACCATGTTCCACGCCTCTATTGCTGAGGCGGCTAGTTGGAGCTGTGGCCGCAAGGTTGTCGGTGCATGTCGTGGCGGCAACCCTCGAACCCGCTGGTGGACACCAGCGGTGAGGGAAGCCGTCAAGCTGAAGAAGGAGTCCTATCGGGCTTTTTTGGCCTGTGGGACTCCGGAAGCAGCTGATGTGTACCGGCAGTCGAAGCGGCAGGCGGCTCGGCTGGTCGCCGAGGCAAAAACTCGGGCGTGGGAAGAGTTCGGAGAGGCCATGGAGAAAGACTTCCGTACGGCTTCGAAGCGATTCTGGTCCACCATCCGGCGTCTCAGGAGGGGGAAGCAGTGCAGCACCAACACTGTTTACAGTGGGGGTGGTGTGCTGCTGACCTCGACTCGGGACGTCGTGCGTCGGTGGGCGGAATACTTCGAAGACCTCCTTAATCCCACCAACACGTCTTCCATTGAGGAAGCAGAGCCTGAGGACTCTGGGTCGGGTTCTCCCATCTCTGGTGTTGAGGTTGCCGAGGTTGTTAAAAAGCTCCTCGGTGGCAAGGCTCCGGGGGTGGATGAGATTCGCCCTGAGTACCTTAAGGCTCTGGATGTTGTGGGGCTGTGTTGGTTAACGCGGCTCTGCAACATTGCGTGGACATCGGGGGCAGTTCCCCTGGATTGGCAGACTGGGGTGGTGGTCCCCCTATTTAAAAAGGGGGACCGGAGGGTGTGTTCCAACTACAGAGGAATCACACTCTTAAGCCTCCCTGGTAAGGTCTATTCAGGGGTTCTGGAAAGGAGGGTCCGTCGGATAGTCGAATCTCGGATTCAGGAAGAGCAGTGTGGTTTTCGTCCTGGCCGTGGAACACTGGACCAGCTCTATACCCTCAGCAGGATTCTTGAGGGGGCATGGGAGTTTGCCCAACCAGTCTACATGTGTTTTGTGGATCTGGAGAAGGCATTCGACCGTGTCCCCCGGGGGATCCTGTGGGGGGTACTCCGGGAGTATGGAGTACCGGACCCTTTAATAAGGGCTGTCAGGTCTCTGTACGACCGGTGTCAGAGTCTGGTCCGCATTGCCGGCAGTAAGTCGGACTCGTTTCCGGTGAGAGTTGGACTCCGCCAAGGCTGCCCTTTGTCACCGATTCTGTTCATAACTTTTATGGACAGAATTTCTAGGCGCAGCCAAGGTGTTGAGGGGATCCGCTTTGGTGACCTTAGGATTGCGTCTCTGCTATTCGCGGATGACGTGGTCCTATTGGCTTCATCAGGGCGTGATCTACAGCTCTCACTGGAGCGGTTCGCAGCCGAGTGCGAAGCGGCCAGGATGAAAATCAGTGCCTCCAAATCCGAGACCATGGTCTTGAACCGGAAAAGGGTAGAGTGCCTTCTCCGGGTTGGGGAGGATGTCCTGCCCCTAGTGGAGGAGTTCAAGTATCTTGGGGTCTTGTTCACGAATGAGGGGAAGATGGAGCGGGAGATCGACAGGCGGATTGGTGCAGCGTCTGCTGTGAAGCGGGCGCTGTACCGATCCGTTGTGGTGAAGAGAGAGCTGAGCCAAAAGGCGAAGCTCTCGATTTACCGGTCGATCTACGTTCCTACCCTCATCTATGGTCACGAGCTTTGGGTCGTGACCGAAAGAACGAGATCCCGGATACAAGCGGCTGAAATGAGTTTTCTCCGTAGTGTGTCTGGGCTCTCCCTTAGAGATAGGGTGAGGAGCTCAGTCATCCGGGGAGGACTCAGAGTAGAGCCGCTGCTCCTCCACGTCGAGAGGAGCCAGTTGAGGTGGCTCGGGCATCTGGTCAGGATGCCTCCTGGACGCCTCCCTGGAGAGGTGTTCCAGGCACGTCCCACCGGGAGGAGGCCCAGGGGGAGACCCAGGACACGCTGGAGGGACTATGTCTCCCGGCTGGCCTGGGAGCGCCTTGGGGTTCCTCCTGAGGAGCTGGCCCAAGTGGCTGGGGAGAGGGACGTCTGGGCCTCCCTACTGAAGCTGCTACCCCCGCGACCCGACCCCGGATAAGCGGAAGACAACGGACGGACGGACGGAAAAAGAAGGAAACACAAATATGACGTCAACAACCGTGACACTCCCCCCCATAAACACAAACTCCCCAGTTTTTAAATTTGAAAAGTCTAGACTTAACCACCCCTTTTTTTAAATTCATGAATGTAGTGTAGATAAGGCATCTGCAATAATGTTTTCTGAACCTTTCTTATGATGCATCTCCAGATTGTATTCTTGTACAATTAATGCCCACCTCATGAGCCTCTGATTATGGTTATACATTTGAGATAAAAACACGAGTGGGTTGTGGTCTGTGTAAACTACCACTGGCAAAGAACTGGAACCGACATAGACCTCAAAATGCTGTAAGGCCAACAACAGAGCAAGGGTTTCTTTTTCGATGGTTGAATAGTTAAGCTGATGGCGGTTATACTTCTTTGAGAAGTAACATACAGGATGGTCTATACCCTCTACATCTTCCTGCAAAAGCACAGCACCAGCTCCTACGGCACTGGCATCCACCTCCAGCTTACAGGGCTTGGAAAAGTCTGGGGCAGCCAGGACAGGAGCGTGACAGAGGAGAGACTTAGCACTATCAAATGCGATTTGACATTCCGGGGTCCACACAAAGTCGGTTTTAGGGCTAAGCAACCTGGTTAACGGTTCGACCACAGACGAGAAGTTCCTACAAAACGCTCTGTAATAACCTGCCAGACCGAGAAATGAGCTCAATGCTTTACGAGTGGTTGGAACTGGACTTGAAGTAATAGCTTCTACTTTTGCCTCAACTGGACGAACTTGACCTTGACCGACTTGACGGCCTAGATAGGTCAAAGTGGCTTTCCCAAACTCACATTTAGCTAGGTTTATGGTAAGGTTTGCTTGATCAAGGCAAGAAAATACTTCAGAGAGGGAAGACATGTGACTCTCCCAAGTATCTGAGTAAACAATGAGGTCATCTAGGTAAGCATTACAGTTTTTAACCCCAGCTAATATTGTGTTAACTAACCTCTGGAAAGTAGCCGGAGCGTTACACATTCCAAAGGGCATTACAGTGTACTGCAAGAAATCATCAGGAGTCACAAAGGCTGAGACCTCAGAAGCACGCTCAGTAAGAGGGACTTGCCAGTACCCTTTTAAGAGGTCTAGTTTGCTCACAAACACTGCTGTACCGAGGGTATCAATGCAATCTTCCATCCGCGGCAGAGGATATGAATCACGCACAGTGACAGCATTAACTTTTCTAAAGTCTGTGAAAAATCTTGGTGAACCGTCAGCCTTGCTTTCTAGAAGACATGGTGAACTCCATGGACTAGAGCTAGGTTTGGCAAGGCCATGTTGGAGGAGGTACTTTACTTCTCCTTTCATTACCTCACGCTTCATGGAATTTACGCGGTAAGGGTGCTGCTTAATGGGTCGAGTTCAACATAGTGTTTTAAAACTTTGGTTCTCCTTGGAATGTCACTGAATAAACTCGGGAACTGAGTAACTAAACCTATCACTTCTTGCCTTTGAGCAGGGGATAGATGTGGTAAGCAGGTAGGTAATGCCTCAATCGCCTCCGAGTTAGGGAGACGAGTACCTGGGTAGATGGGGCAACGCGGCCGCAAGTCATCGGTATCTGATACGGGCAGAGTGTCAGTTGCAACTGCAGCTACTACTCCGGACCGAGGCTTTGCACCAGTTGGGTCCGATTTGAGCTCCACAGCAGTACCCTGGGAGTTTGAGTCATTTTTCCTAACATGATAAAGTTTTAGCATATTAAAGTGACAAACACGGGTTTTCCTACGCCGCTCAGGAGTGCTTATCACATAATCTGTGTCACTGAGTCTTTTGTGTACCTCATAGGGCCCTGAAAATTTGGCGGACAACGCAGTACCTGGTACCGGAAGTAACGCCAGCACTTTGTCTCCAACACTGAGGTCACGTTCAACAGTGAAACGATCATAATTTAGTTTCATAACGGTTTGTGCTGTAGTTAGCATTTGCTCAGCGAGGGTATTAGCTCTGTGCAATCGCTCGCGGAACTGGCTTACATAATCGAGTACATTTTGTGCAGGAGCAGACTGCAAAGACAGAAACTGGTCATGCAATGTTTGCAGGGGACCACGGGGAGCGTGTCCAAACACAAGCTGGGCAGGGCTGAATCCAAGTGACTCCTGTACCGCGTCACGTGCTGCGAACAGAACGAAGGGGATGCTCTCATCCCAGTCAGTACCATTGTCATGGCAATATTTCTTAAGCATCGACTTTAACGTCTGGTGCCATCGTTCTAATGCACCCTGTGACTCAGGATGGTAAGCAGATGACAAAACATGCCGTACATTTAGTGTCCCTAGTACTTGTTTAAATAATCTGGACTGGAAATTAGATCCTTGGTCCGACTGTACTACCCGGAGTAAACCGAAAGTTGAAAAGAATTTAGTTAGAGCCCTAACTATGCTCTTTGCAGTGATATTCCGAAGAGGGACAGCCTCAGGGAAGCGAGTAGCCGCACACATAATAGTAAACAGATATTGGTTACCGCTCTTAGTACGTGGCAACGGACCTACGCAGTCGATAATCACTCTGCCAAAAGGTGCCTCAATCACAGGTATAGGATGTAGAGGGACGGGGGAAACGTTTTGGTTTGGTTTCCCTGTCACCTGACATATGTGACAACTACGGCAAAATGTAGCTGTATCTGTCTTCAACCCAGGCCAGAAGAAATGTCTTAACACTGACTGATAAGTCTTAGTGACCCCCAAGTGGGCTGACCATTTACTTTCATGAGCGACAGATAATACATGTTGTCTGTAGACTGAAGGTACTACAATCTGATACACACTTTGCCAATCTGTATCAGAAGCTACACCTGAAGACCATCGCCGCATTAGCACACCATCTTCTAGATAATATGCTACTTTTTCACCACTTGCTGCATTGTTGTCACTCACCACATTACTGAAGCAGGCCTGTAAGGTTGGATCCTCTCTCTGAGCCTCAGCCAAGCATTCTCTCGTAGCTGGCAATGGTGGGGAGGAAGAGGGCGATTCCATCTCACTCTCCACTGACGCTGGCTCCTTCACGGGAGGTGAATCAGCTGTCTGAAAAGGCTTACAAAACACTGTTTCAGCTAGCGGAATATCAGACTCATCACGCATTATCTGCCGTGCCCGCGCACGAGTGACGACGCAGACTGGAAATACTTTGGGGGACTCCATGCTGCTGTCAGGGTCCCTTGGTACATCCAAAACTTTCAACGTTGGAGTAACTTTACCCCCGGCTATGTCATTTCCCATGAGCAACACCACACCCTGAATGGGAAGCTCATCACACACTGCTACTGGAAAAAACCCACTGACTAGATCCGACTCAATGTGCACCTTATGTACAGGACGAGGCACATATCCCATTTCAATGCCCCTTAAGACGGACCGGAATCCACAGGCAGATGCAACTGAAAAAGGTAGCACCGAAGCTAACACAACTGATTGGGAACAGGCGGTGTCTCGTAAAACTTTAACAGACTGTTTGTCTGCTGGCAATCCTGTCAGTGAAATCAGTGATTTTAGTACAAACGGGCGAAAACAGGCATCAATCTCGGTTTGGTCATCACATTTTAACTGAGGATTTTGTAAATCATTAATTAACCCGACACCTTTGGGCTGAGACCCACGCGAAAACAACTGGTCTTTGCGTTTCAAAATCACACAGTCAGCAATGACATGTACACTGTTATGGCAATAATAACAACGGCGCTCTTCTTCCTTCGGACTGGAATTCCTAGGGGGGCTAGGCTGAGGTAGATTTACATGACGGGAACTTCCTACAACCTGGGGAAATGCTGGTTTGTGAATCAGCATGTACTCATGTGCTAACGTAGCTGCAGCAGACAATGTTAAAACTTTTTGTTCATTTAAGTACATCACTATGCGTTCAGGTAGGCACCGTTTAAACTCCTCCACCAGACATAGTTCTCTAAGTGAACTGAACTCAACTACACTAGATGACGCAAGCCACCGGTCGAAAAGAATGGCTTTCTCTCTGGCAAACTCGGTGTAGCTTTGCGTTGCCGGCTTCTTATGTGACCGAAACCTTTGCCTATAAGCTTCGGGCACTAACTCATAAATTTGCAAAATGGCAGACTTAACTTTTTCATAGTCTGCACTGTCCTCAACAGAAAGAGCAGCTATAGCCTCCTGAGCTTTTCCCTGCAACTTGCACTGCAACAATAATGACCAGACCTCCGGTGGCCATTTTAATGCTGAAGCTATTCGCTCAAAAACTTGGAAGTAAGAGTCCACTTCAGCCTCTCGGAACACTGGTACCAAAGCAATATTTTTGCCAACATCGAATCCGGGACTTACCGAGTCCAATTTGGATGAGTAGGGGAGAGAAGTTGTACCACCAGAACCCGCAGCCCCACCAGCCATAGCTGCGTTGGCGCTTTCTAGCTCCAACTTCCGCAGTCTCACCACCTGGTCAGCCTCAATCTCCAGTCTCCTCACTTCAAGCTGAAGTTGCCTCTGACGTTCTCTGTCTTGTGCCTCATACTGGAGACGGGCAAGGCGTACCTTGATCCGTGCTTCTCCTAGTGAACGAGCACTGCTGCCAGAGGTGGGATCAAACTTGGGCAGCGTGAATGGCGTTGCTGGCCTTCTATCTACTTTTTCTGAGTCCGCTACGTCTGTAGCAGGGTCAGGGGTAGGCGTAATCTCCCCTTTGGCAGCTGGACCAGCAACTGGGGACATGAGCACTTTCTCAGGCGGTTCTGGCACTACAAATATTCCCCTCTCAACTAATGCTAACAATAGCATAGGTTTCAATTCTTTCTTAAGAATTGTTTTGGGAACCGAGATGCCAAAGCGGGCTGCTAACTGGAGTAGCTCATCTTTCCGACACATATTAAATTGCTCTACTGAGGGCTGTTTTAGAAAGACCTCCAACTCAAACCGTGCAGCGGCCATGATTCCCTGAATCAGGCAAGCTGTACCTCGTTACTGTCAAGCTAGTCACTCCACTGTTACCAAGAACCAGTTAATGCCGATCGGGATTCCTCTAGAAAGAGCGCTCCCGGACGAGCCCCCATATATGTCACGACCCTCTGTTGGTCTAGGGAAGTGGGGTCATGAACATATAGGCAGAAACCAGTAAATTATAAAATTATAATTTATTTGATAACAAGAGGTGCAAGCAATAAACAAACAAAAGGAGGGTGGATGAGGGTGCTGTGAAAATAACAAACCAAATTAAATAAAAGAGATCCTCAAAAGTAGGATTATGCTTAACTATACATGTAAACAGAGGAGATTCTTACTAAAAAACACAGAGAGCACAGCACCCACTACACCTAATGAGACTAACATAGAAAAACTCAGTGTGGCAGTCAGTAAGAACTCTGGCCCTAATTCCACCCTCTTCTTGGCCTCAAGGTAATAAATGCACAAAAAGCAAACACAACAAAAGATACTGGCACAGGCTACTAAACACAAACCAAAATGGGTAACCATAAACTTAAATGAGCAACTCCACTAGGCACAAACACATCAGCTAACAAACAATTTCTCATTCACACGAGGCACACAAGTCAACTGGCTGTGACAAGCTGCCTCAATCAACGGGTTGGCTCTCCTTATGAGCAAGAGGTGATTGTAGGTGGAGACGAGCCATTGGTTGAGGTGGAACCGAGGGAACCAATAGAGGGGATTGAGGTCAGCACCCTAGAAAGCAGGAAGTAGGCGGGTCTTTCTACAGGAACATGCAGCCTACTTAGAAATGAGAAAGGAAAAAAGAAGGAAACAGAAATATGACGTCAACAGCCGTGACACTAGCAAAACCAGAGAAACCAACTGCCATGTGGAGTGCTAACACTACGGGTCCGTTCCTACTCCATTTTACCATGGCCCTTCTCACCCATCCGGTTCGATTATTTGGCAGCAAGGAAAGAAACAATGATCAGAGACCAAACACTTACCAAAAACATACATATATTTATTACAATTTGGCATTCCAAAATTGGGAGACAACACCTACGGACTTATCAGCGACGCGCATAGCCTATTTTATCCCGACATGCCTTCCACGAAATTGCAAGTTGTCTCGTCGTACAAACCCAAAACATGTCTTTTTAACCCCTCCAGGACTCCTGAGGGGGTTGGGCTAACCCCCCTTTGGAGACATCTAGTCTCCAGCAGATATGCGCTTCCTGACAGTTCGGCTGTTAGTTGTAAGTGATGGCCTTACCCTGTTCCTGGGAGTTCACTAAGATAATATTAAAAACCCATGGGAAAGTTTTAAAAACCGTTAGCTATTCTACACTCCCGTGCTGTCCTGCACCTAATACCATTACTGAAGCCTGAATGCAGCCATTGTTTTCTGCAAAGAACTCCCCATCCCAGGTTACTGTGTTAAAGGTTAAACTATAACTATAAAATACACTATTATCATATAAAGGATTATATATTTTCATAACAAATCCCCCTTTTGATCACTCAAAATGGAAGATCAATAAAATCTGTGTCACAACCAATACTGAATATAATCACACAGCTAAGAAGGTGGGATACACAAATACACTCCTTTCTGCTAAACATATTGAGGCAAATCATCATAAAACAAAGCATGCAGCACTTAACATTAACAAGTAATACAAATTAAAACCATCATAGTGAAATAAATCAGAAAAAATTAAATGAGAAACTTATTATTATCATTATGATCAGAGAAGCTCTACTAAACCGTACTGCATTAGCTAATAGGGCAGTATCTCAAAACCAAACACATGTGAAACAGTATTTATTCATAATACAACACAAAATCAATTCTGAATTTCCCCTGAAAATCACCGCTAAAAGTCATATCACCCCATGATATTGTACCAACTCCAATCTTGTATCCTCCAGAGGATGCATTTCTCCCATCTGTAACATCTGAGTATTGTGAGGTGAAGAGGTAAGCGTGCCCTTCTCAATAGTGGCTACAATGAATCGAACAGCAAGTGAACGAATACAAGGAATGCAACAACACCCACATGTAACCATAATTGCCAAAAATACTGATAAAGAAATCATCATAGAAATAATCAAATTCTTCCATTTACCCAGAGCCTGTGTCAGCCATTTATCTAAAGGATTATCTATACCTGATTGTTCATGCATGGTTTCACTCAGTGTCCTTAATCCTTCTAAAGCTTTAGTCACCAACCCGTCTGGTGCTGTATTATTAGGAATAAATGTACAACACATATCTCCAAACATAGCACAAACGCCCCCTTTTTCCGCCAAAAGCATATCCAGTGCTATCCTATTCTGAACAGCCACAAGAGAGGTAGGAGCTAATTGTTGAGCCAGACCTTCTACTGCATCTCTAGTCAGATTAGAGAAACGCAACACATTATAATGTATGTAATTAATTCTATCAACATTCTTATTAGGGATAATCCAAAGGAATATGGATTCAAATCCGGCTGCCACCTGATCAACTAATTTGTACTTATCCGGGACTCCCCTCGGGACCCCCATAGCTTCAATGTATGTAGGAGAATTGCGCGTTAAATCAAACTCAGAACTATGCTTAATTCTATGTGAGAAGTTTCCCTGCTTCATCCCTGGTCCCATGAGCAACAGTGGTGCCACCAATCTTACCATCGCACACACTCCAACAGAGCCGAATGGAATCCGCACCAGCAACCATTTACCACCACAATAATAATACAATCCAGCTCTCTCCCATTTACCTATTCCTACAACAGGAAACACCCATTTACAAAAAGTTTTATTTCCATTTCTTCTTTCCAAAATTTAATATTTGGAATGAAAGAGCAAATAAGCGCAAAAACACAAGTTGCTACTTAGGTGTTCTGTTAAAGCCGGGCATACACGGTACGATATTTTTCAATCGTTGTACTCATATACAGCTCAAACTGTACGACGAAACCGCAGGGTTCAAAAGTTCACTGCTCACAATATCTGTTCTTACACTGTATGCCCCGATGCTCTGATGCGATCTGACTGCTCACACTGTACGTCCGTAAACCACATGTCGGACTCAGCCCCTTAGAGAGCCAAACATAAACAGTAGAAGAAGAAAAAGAAGGAAGTATCGGTTCTCACTGTTAAATATGAGGCTCAGAAGAACGAAACGTGCTGCCTTGGCAATTCTACGAGTTGCACCTCTGTAGTTTGACTCCATGTCTCACAGACACTTCCATCTTTTTCTTCTTCTACTGTTGACATTTGGCTTCCAGGTAGACCAGAAGTAGACTCACAGGGTAACGGCCACCAATTGTCATCAATTTTGTTGGTAAAAATGACTCAGTCTTCTGGAGAGAAGTGTTGAGAGCATTTTTAAATGTGGGTCCTTCTGAAGTTGTGTTCTTCAAACTGCTCTCAGTGAGCCACAAAGTGAGCCACAAAGACTCACCTCACTTTTTCTGCTGTTTTTTTTTAAATTAGAGCCAGCAGTGACACAGGCATTGTCTAAATTTAGACCAGTCAAACATAATACGATAAAAATCAACTTGGGTAATGTTAACCTTCCTATGTTAACTCTGCAGGTTCCAGTCCAGTAGGACCTAACCCCTAACCCAGGGGTCAGGAACGTATGGCTCGCGAGCCAGTTGTGGCTCTTTGATCCTTCTGATGTGGCTCAGCTGTTGAAAATAATTATGTCGCAGAGCCGTTTACCTCATGCAGGCTGTCGTCGATGTTGGCTGATGAACACTCCTCACCAGTTGGTGGCAGTAATGCGCACTGAAAAGATGTTTGTTCACCGCCAATAAACTCAAGAAGAAGAACTGCTAGCTGACTGGCAGCAGAGAGACGAAATAAAAACAAAGCGAGGCGTAGTTGAGGCGGTATTTTTAAATGCTGCTTATTTGTGGCAAATTCTACAAATGACAAGAACACCACGGTGACATAGGACCTAAAATAACATGGAGTCATTAATGAGGGTAAAGAGAGCTAAACAGCAGGGTAAGTCGTTTCTATATCTAACGTTTGTTCATTTTCAAAGTGAGGAAACATGAACATTGCTTGGCTCGGCACTGTGAGCATTTTCCTGCGCGGCCAAAGTCTAATGCAGCTGTTAGCTTGTTAGCTGGTTAATGACAAGAGCTCGTTTACGTGCGTAACTTTTCCGGATGTGATTAAAATGTGTTTGGATTAAAAGAAAGTATTCTGGATGTACCGTTTATATGGGCTGAAAATCAAATAACCCGACCATGACGTGGGTTTACTCGCACCAAGCGTTATTCAAAATAAAAACTCTGACATTAGCAGAGTTGATGATTTCCATAAAACAACAGTAGAAGTTTTGTACTTCGTGCGGAAAAAACAACAACAAGCTCCGAGGTGCGTTGGTTCTGCTGCGGGTCCATTCTGTTGCAAAAAAAACCAGTTATATGCAGCGTTATTTCATTTAAAATTTCAAAAGGGTTTTGTGGCTCCCAGTGTTTTCTTTACTGTGTGAAGCGGGTCCAAATGGCTCTTTGAGTGGTAAAGGTTGCCGACCCCTGCCCTAACCTGACCCAAGCCAGATGTATTTCGCTCCACCTAGCTCCACTCACATCCATCTGGGACTGATCCATAGGAATGGCCTTTTTTGAAGGCTGGGCCTTATCAAAAATCCTTGCATATGATTGGATAAGCCACTTGTCTGTCATCTTTATCGACGTGCTATTTCAACCACTCACACCGAAGCCAATTACTCCTACCTATGATGAATCCTCTATCCCTCGCTCTGTGAAGTTAAAACCCTCATACTGCTCGATTTGATTTCCAGGAATAAAGGGTCCAGGTTTAGTATTATTATTTATGGGAGGGAAAAGATCATGATAGTACTTGCACCTCCTAGAGCGGCCTTTTGTCAATTCCAAGATGCAATTATATCCTCTAGGATCCTCAAAAGGAAATAAAGGTGCTGGTTCCGTTGATAAAATTGGCCTAGCTGCAGCACAAGCCACACAATTATCAACAGTATACTCTCTAGCAGTCTGAGCCATCCAAGAAACCCACAAGTTCTGTCTCATATCCCCTGTAGAACTCCCAATAATGTTTCCAGGGTTCAGTTTATTATAATCTACAGGAAGTCCTCCTGAAGAGGATAACCTTTTCCCCACATGTGATGAAAGAACCGGTTCACCAGAAGTAGTCGCATTATCTAGAGAGATTTTAATTAAACCAACGGGACCTTCACCCGCTGTACCTACTCCAAGGACGAGATAAAACCCTGACGGACTAATACTACAAGGGTTAGGCATAGTTACCCCACTACTATACTCAGAATAAACCCCAGTTGTTGCCCCAAAATAAGGATTAATGGTCAATTTCGAAAATGGTCAAAATAATGGGGTTAATTCCTTGTTCTACCTGATGTTGACCTCTAGTAAGGGTTAATGCTTCTTGTAGTAATCTATCAAAACTTCCATGACGAACCGGAATAGCCTCATTCCCTGTGTGCCATCTCATATAAACCCAGTTTCGACACCAATGAGAAGGGGGAGTTGGAATGCCCTTCGGCAACACACAAGCATAAATATCAGATTCCTTCCAGACTGATGGGTCCTTTCCACAATGTATTACTGAACATAAATCAAATTCAAATATAACCCTTGTTCCTAATGTGTAATGCAATTCAATACCACAATGTTGAGTCAGACAATCATCTTCATGCTGAATGGCCCGCTTCTGGTGCCTGATAGGACCAGCAGTACCTGCTCCCTGAATAACAATGCTCAATACAAACATCCCCAACATAAGAATCAGAATCCACAAACCCAAAATCCGCCTCCACTGTATTGACCAATTACCAAATTTCCGCTCCATGTTCAACTTCCTTCATTAACCGGAATACTCTGTATCGAGAGAATTGTATCTTTCGAGCGGGGTTCACTTACTTCTTCACCTTAAAGATTTTTCTTTTAAAGTATAGTGTAGAATATAACTCTCATTTCAGCTTACACAAATCATATGTCTATTACCAACTTACCATGGAGGTCCTTCACCAGTAAATTTAACCTGTTAACAGTAGTCTAGTCAAAACAAGCCAAATTATCACACAAATACAAGACCAAAAATATAAAAACTAAATCAATACCCCAACATTTCTTATAGTCAAATTCTGAAGGATGAAAAACATATCAAACCACTTAAATGTTTATAAAGTTTTTTTTTTTTTTACAACAATGTCGTCTTCTGTCTTCCAGCCATTCTTAGAAGGACAGTGGCTTCCCACAGCCACTCAATATGACTGTAATAAATCTTCAGGATAGACACACAGGGTAGATTGCCTGTAGTGTCAAGAACCAGAGGGCGTTATTGTGTCCCTGTACCTGGTTCAGTTTACAGCTGAATGAGCCCAATCAGCTGATCTGCTCCTTTAGGCCTCCTGAACCTCCTTCAATGACCTCTGGGGTTCTGCCGCTGGTGCACACTGGCTCCAATGAAACCACGTATTACCTTTTCCTCTCAATCTCACGGCATGTGAGGTTCTTTTGACCACCTGAAAGGGTTCCGTGAACCTCAGCTCCGACCACTTTCTTTTAATGACCTTGAGCCACACCCAGTTGACGTCTGGGGTGGTGCCCCTCCTTCTCCTTCCTTGGGATTTCCTTGTATTCTTGTGTACGCCTCTACAACAGTCTGTAACTGAGAGAAATAATCCTTATGCATCAGATTCTGCAAGTCACCTGTAGCTCCAGGTGGTCGATGTTGGGGCCTAGGAAAACTTCTTCCGGTCTCCAACTCGTAAGGAATGTATCCTGTGGTAGAATTAACTGAAGACTTGATTGACATCAGAGCGAGAGGCAAGGCATCAACCCATGATAATTTAGTCTGTGCACAGATTTTAGCCAATTTGGTTTTCAGGTTTTGATTCATCCTCTCGACCTTTCCTTGTGACCGAGGGTGATATACTGTACCAAACCTGTGTGTGAGTCCTAAACTGGACTCCACTCGTTGCAGGTCCTGGTTCTTGAAGTGGGTTCCATTACCAGTCCTTATCTTTTCAGGGAACCCGTGCCTGGGAATGTAATGGTTAATAAGGCATTTTATCACAGTTTTGCTGTCCTCTCTTTTAGCAGGCCAGGCCTCTGGCCACCCTGTAAAAGCATCCACACACACCAACAAATACTTGAAGCCTCCAACAGAGGTCACCATGTCTGTGTAATCAAGCATAACTTCCTTCCCAGGGATTGTGATCAAAGGAAATTTTCCCTGCAAAGGTTTCAAAGTCTTCTTTGGGTTAAATTGACCACACACTGTACAATTTTTTACAAAATATTTCACCATGTCTGAAATAAATGGATGCCACCACTCCTTCAGGTTTTCCATCATCTGTCTTACACCCACATGTCCCACTCCATGTGCTTCAGAAAAAAGCTCCTGTTTCAGTCCTGGAGGAAACACCAGTCTTCCACCTGGCCCTCTCCAACATCCTTCCTGCTCTGACGCTCCTCTGAGCCTCCACATATTCTTCTCCTCTGGGGCTGCTCTGCTCTGCAACTGTTTGATCCTTGCCATGCTCAATTCTTCTCTCAGCTCCTCTTCCACAGTCACCATCATCATCTGAGGTGCATATCCAGCGGCTGCTTTGGTAGCCTGGTCCGCAGCCTGATTCCCTAATGCAATGTCTGAATTACTGTTATCATGTCCTCTACACTTTATCACAGCAATTCTAGCCGGCAACAACAAGGCTTCTGAAAGTTCTCTCATCTCCATCTCGTGTTTTATCGGTTTTCCTCTCTCTGTCAAAAATCCTGCTCTCAACCATTGACATAATTCCACATGAACTGCTCCTGCCGCATATGCTGAATCCGTACATTAACTTCTTGTCGTTCTGCCAGCTTCAATGCCTCAACCACTGCCATTAGTTCTTCTCTCTGTGGTGACTGAGATCCTTGTAACCTTTCTGCCTTCCTTGTTACAAATCCCGTGTCTTTTTGTTCCACTACCGCATATGCTGCTTTCAGTCCTTCACTTTCATGTCTGAAACAACACCCGTCTGTGAACAACTGTCTCACCTGTGGGCCTTCAATAGGACCAGCTTCCAAATCTGGTCTCACCTTTTCCATCCTGGACACCAGTTCCTCACATTGATGGGGTTCGCCATCCGTCATGCCATCTGCCATGTTTATCCCTTCGTGTGTGAATGTGATGTTGGGTGCTTCCAAGATTTTGGACAGCCTGTGTTGTGCAGTCATAGTGAAGCTTTGTGAATTTACATAAGCCACAACACTATGTTGTCAAAATATTTAAAGTATGTCCCATGACTAAATGTGCAGTCTTGTGAATCAATCTGGCTATTCCTGCAGCATATTGTGTGCATTGGGGGTGCCGTTTTTCCATGTTATCCAACATTACTGATATGTACATTAGACCTTTCCTCTCTCCCCCTTTTTTCTGGAATATTACATAATTAAGTGCGAGTTCTGTTGCAGAAACATCAAGAAAAAATGGTATAGAGTAGTCAGGGAGAGTCAATTCAGCAGCAGATGCAAGTCTTTGTTTAAGCAAAACAAATGCTTCTTCCACTTCCTGAGTCCAAATCAAAACATTATTCAGTTTTCTTATACCTTGCGTCTTCACGAGGTCCCTCAAAGGTTGCGTCAGATCAGTGTACCCGGGAATGTAGTTACGACTGCAACCAGTTAATCCCAGAAAAGACAGCATGTCCTTCACGCGCAGCGGTTTAGGATGTGTTAAAATGCTCTGCTTATGACTGGAAGACATACTGGTTGTTCCTGCGGAGATAACACGGCCAAGGAAAGAAACCTGTTTCCTGGCAATTTGCAATTTATCCTTACTGACCTTAAAACCATGTTGATGAAGGTGTCTCAAAACTAGCTCCGTGGCCTGAAGACAGATCTCAGCAGTAGGGGAAGCCAGCAACAGGTCATCCACGTACTGAATAAGAGTAGTGTTTCTCGACAGAGGACATGTCTGCAAAACATCTTTCAAAACCTGATTAAAAATACCTGGTGATAGGGCAAATCCCTGTGGCAGTCTGGTGTAACGTAGCTGGCAAGCTCTATAAGTGAATGAAAAAATATCTCTGCATTCTTCGGCCAAAGGAAGACAGAAAAATGCGTTTGCCAAGTCGATACATGTGTACCACTGATGGGAGGGCTCCAAACTGGAAATGGCCACATATGGGTTAGGCACAGAGATTCTAGGTGTTTTTAAAACAGAATTTATCACTCTAAGATCATGTGCCATGCGATATTTACCAGTTTTCTTTTCTTTTCCACTGGAAGAATGGGTGTGTTCCAGGCTGAGACAGAGGGTTCTAATACTTCAGCTGCCAAAAGGCCTGCAATGGTGTCAGCGATGCCTTCCTCTGCCTGAGGTTTATGTGGATACTGATTCACCCAAACAGGAGAGTCAGTCGCAACCTGAAATGAAACTGGAGCACATGAAACTAATCCCACATCCGTGGGACTGGTTGCCCAGAGTTGTGATGGGAGAGCATCCAACATCTCTGCTGCTTTATGGTGGTCATAACCATGGTACTCGATACCATGGCGATACTCCCTGCCATGGTATCGAGTTAAAAGCTCATGTTTAGCCAGAACCTTGTCAGTTACATCACAGACAATTTGATAAGTATTAGTAGAGTTTGAAAACAACAAACCTGCAATGCTGGTAGGTACCCAATCAGTGGCCTGGAGGGAACGTTTAACCATACCTCCTAACTCCTTTGCCTGATGCTCAGCATGGAGAGAAAGAGAGATATGAGGAAACGCTTCATCTGACATCATATACCATTGCTGTTGTTCAGGAGTTAGCATCACTGCAGCTGCCACACCCTCAGGGGCCACATACAGGACTATCTCAGAAAATTAGAATATCGTGAAAAAGTACTGTATACTAGTAGGCTATTCAACTAATCACTTGAATCGTCTAATTAACTCGAAACACCTGCAAGGGTTTCCTGAGCCTTGAAAAACACTCAGCTTGGTTCAGTAAACTAAATCACAAGTATGGGGAAGACTGCTGATCTGACTGCTGTCCAGAAGACCATCATTGACACCCTCCATCAGGAGGGTAAGACACAAAAAGAAATTTCTCAAAGAGCAGGCTGTTCACAGAGTGCAGTTTCAAAGCACATTCACAAAAAGTGTGTTGGAAGGGGGAAATGTGGCAGGAAACGCTGCACAACCAAGATCTGGCACCTGCCCACAGTGCCAAAACCACCAGTAACTGGTGTACTGACCATGGCATTACTGTCCTTGATTGGCCTGCCAATTCCCCTGACCTCAACCCCATCGAGAATTTGTGGGGTATTGTGAAGAAGAAGCTGAAAGACACCAGACCCAACAATGCAAATGAGCTAAAGGCCGCTATTGAAGCATCCGGGGGATCCATAACACCTTAGCAATGCCACAGGCTGATTGCCTCCATGCCACGCCGCATTGATTCAGTAATCTGTGCAAAAGGATTCCCAACCAAGTACTGAGTGCATTAATGGACATTTTCAAATGTTTGATTTTGTTTTGCTGTTATAATTTTATTTTTTACTTTGTCTGAGGAAATATTCTAATATTTTGAGATATGATTTTTGAGTTTTCTTCAGCTGTACACCATAATCAGCGATATTTAAACAATAAAAGGCTTGCGATATTTCAGTTGATTTGTAATGAATCCAGAATGTATGACATTTCATGCTTTTTAATTGCATTACAGAAAATAAAGAACTTTATCACAATATTCTAATTTTCTGAGACAGTCCTGTATATGTTCTTAGAAGTGGCTGTCCATGTTTTACCTTTGAGTTCTGCTGCAAAGGCTTCTTGATACCAGTCAGTGTGGTTCCTGTCGTAGAACAGAGTGGCATGTGGCGGATCAGGAGGTGTCAGGCAGGAACTTAGACTTTGAATCTAAGGCTTCCAATGCTGGAACACTGAGAGAACACCAGTTTTAGCAGGTTCTGTTAACAGGCCCCAATAGATGTCAGCAAACTCTTCCCCCATGGGTTGAACCACATATTGTCCATCCTGCAAAGTGTGACCACACGCTAGGGAAGAACCGTCTGGAAAGGTAACAGTCAAACCTTGAGGTCCACAAAGCACTGTGGCTCCCAGTTTAACCAACAAGTCTCTTCCTAATAAATTGACAGGTGTAGAAGGAGACCATACAAATGAATGATGTATTTTCTGGTTACCCACTTCTACCGGAAGTGGTAAAGTCAACGGCAGACGCTGTTCCTTCCCTGAGAAACCCATTTGTGACACAGTCTTAGTCGACAGCACAGAGGCAGATGGTTGGTTGATAATAGTGGAATATGTCGCTCCAGTGTCGGCTAAAAAGTTCATGTAGTCCTCTCCAATGCGGTACCGCGCGCGAGCTATTTTTAGAAACACAACGTCACAATGACGTCACATCACGTGGTACGCAGTAGGGCAAACTCCCAAACGCGCCGCTGTTTTGGTGTGGAAGAGACGTGCGTTAGCCTAGGTTTTACTCGGTAAACGACTGCTTTTTCCAACATCTAAGACCATGGTTTATAAACATTGTTGCTATGGGACGTGCAACAGCGACTCGAGGTACGCTGATCGGCCGCATATGAAGGATGTTTTCTTCATTAATTTCCCGAAACTCAAGAGTGCCAAGGAGAAATGTGTGCGTTGGGTACACTTGTGCGGGCGGCCTACACAACATTTCAACCCGGAAAAAGTTACCAAATTCACCTACATATGTAGCAAGCATTTTGTCGGTGGAAAGGGTGATGATAGCATATAGGCTAGCATGTTAGCAGGCGCTAACATGGCTACCTATTGGCAAGATATACAGATTCCTGGACGTTGATTGCAAATAAACAAAAAAGGCCGACGTGAACGGAGCACGGTGGAAATCATAACAAAGGCATGAACGCGGAGCAGGGAAAAAAACAAAGCTTACCGTTGAATCAACTCGGCCCGTCTTCCGGTTTTTTTGAGCCCTCGACACTCAAGCCACCGTTTCAGCTGAAGGTTGGTGTGCTCTTCCACAGTGCGACCAGTAAACCGTGCGCCTGGGACATCGTCTTGGGTAAGTTTAATGGCTGCAAAGTCGGTCATATCGCTGGTTCTGTTGCGCTTGTAATGGCTGGTTTGTATGTGCGTTCTACGACTGTTTGCCCTACCGGTGCGGCAAAAGGGGCGTTACTCTTAAGGCTGTGACGTCACGTGCGCGGTACCGCATTTTCGCTGGCAGCATGGAGTCTGCGGTGCTAATGCTGCTGGAGTTATCCTCAGGGGTTTGTCAAAATTGTCCATATAAAGAGTTATCCCCGTGCTGGGGGTACTGACCTTGTGGAGGTGGGGCCATGTTAGTATTTGGTGGCACCATGCCAGGCTGACCTGCCAGTGGGGTAAGATGAACTACACAGTCCCGTGCCCAATGTCCCGGGCACCCACAGCTGTAGCAGATGTTGGTGGGTGTTCTCAAAGGTCCGCTATATCCGCCTCGTCCTCTCAGACCCCGGCCCCAACCTGCACGTCCACGCTTACCAGAAAACTGCCAGGACCAGCAGACCTGTAATTATATGGAGGATAAAAAGCAGAAGGGGGCAAGCCTCCCCTTGGATTGGATAAAACTGAGGTGTCACTGTCGGGGATGGAGCCCCAGGAGATGCAATTGCTGATACCATCACATGTTCAGCCTTTTCCTTTTTTCGTTTACTTATTTTCCGTTTTGCGTCCAATAACTGCATTTTCAGTAATTGGTCCTGTAATTCCTCTTTGTCATGTTTCCTCTTCCTCTCCTCATCCTGAGCAACATGCAAATGATGTACTAAATTTTTTTCCCAGCAAACATATTCACACCCAGCTGCATGTTAATCATTTTATTTCAAAATAAAAATGAAAACAAAATAAAAATCCTGCTGCCTCTCCCGAGTGGCATTCGGCGCTTCAAACTGCCCTGTCACCCGTTGGTGCAGGTTGGCGGTAGTTGAAAGTAGGGCTGGACGATAATTCAATAACAATATATATCGATCGATAGACGTGTGGCGCAATAGGAAAAAATAGGGTCGATAAAACTTTGATAGAAACAGTTTTCCTTCCTTCCTTTCAGCCTATCATATTAGTTGATGCTACAGTCACTACTTCCTCTCAACCAATCGTAATCGCAGACCCAGGCACGCCGTCACAAAGCGCCGCCCTCTCAAACCACAACACAGAGAACTTGAATATGTCGCAGCAAGGAGCGGCGGAGGAAACAGTCCCAAAACGGGGTTTTACTAGTTCGCCAGTCTGACAGAAATAAACCACAATGGTTTGTAAAACTTGCAAGGAACCAGTAAAAACAAAGTCTGGTAACGCAACCAACTTGTTTCATCACGTAAGCCGTTTACACCCGCAGCAGCGCGAGCTGTGCGCGAGCTGTCAGCCCCGCGCAGCAGCAGCAGCAGCGCGGGGCAGCAGCGCGAGCTGTGTCAACCCCGCGCGACTCCGCGGATATGCTGCTGTTGTCTGCAGCTGAAAAACCTGGCTTCAAACAATTACTCGCCACTCTTGATCCGCGATATAAAGTTCCAGGACGCAAGTTTTTCTCTAACAGCGCTCCCTAAATTGTGCAACTAGTGCAGAGAATCAGTGCAAAATGAGCTGCAGTCTGTGTCCTTACATGCCACAACCTCGGACCTCAGCTGTGCGTCAGCCTCTCAATTATGAAACCTGAGAAGTAACTAGTGTACTATTCCCACCTAAATAGGCAATTTTATTTATTTTGGTCATTTTACTGGTCACTTTAGTTTATTCGTTGTCAGTATTTAATAACATAACTCAGGTCTCTTAAGTTATTTTTTCTTTTTAAAAAAAATTCTGTTATGGTTAAAAAAGTTGGTTAAATAAAGATTTAATTGGAATTCTGTGTTTGTGTTCTTTATTCAAATTAAATCATTTAGCAATATCATAAAATGTCCAGGCAGAGCTGCACATAAAATATGGTTTTAAATATTTTCAATAATTATCGATATCGAAGAATATTCATTTTTTTTATCGATAAGCTTTTTTTCTATATCGTCCAGCCCTAGTTGAAAGCCCCTCTTAGTCAGGGAGTCTGACCCGAAAACTGCTCTCTGATGTTTCCTTGAACCCTCTCTGTGGCTGGCACGCACAGCTCTGCAATCTGGTCAAGCACCCTAAATCATGGCTCCAACATCTTTCTTTCGATGACCTTTAGAGCACCCTCAGTGATGTCTGGGGGTGGTCATCCTCCCTCACAGTCCTTGGGATCTTCCAATATCCTGGTTTATGTCTCCTATTCAATCTGTAACTACAAGACAATCTTTATATGTCAAATTTTGCGAGTTACCTGTGAATCCTGGCGGTCGACGTTGCACCCCGAAAAACTGCTTTCAGTCACAGAGAATGTATCCTGTAGTGGAAGTAACTGAACACATTTGACACCCCAGCAAGAAACAAACATCAAAGCTTTACCCCGTGTTAATTTAGTCTGTTCACAGATTTTAGCCAATTGTTTTTTCAGATTCTAATGAAATCTTACCACCTTCCATTGTCCATCTTCATCCTGTCAGGAAACTTATGCCTAGAAATGTAATAGTTAATGAGACATTTTATCACAGTTTCTCTGTCCTCTCCTTTCACAGGCCTCTGGTCGTCCTGTAAAAGAATCCACATACGCATACACAAATACTTTAAACCTCTGATGGGGATCACCATGTCTGTGGAATCAAAAATTAGTTAATTGTGGTTTGAAATCAAAGTACATTTTTCTTGTAACGATGTCCGAATCTTCTATGGATTAAAAATCTTGGTGTTGTTTTCGACCAAGACATGTCATTTAAATCCCATATTAAACAGATTTCCAGAGTTTCCTTTTTTCACCTCCGGAATATCGCCAAAATTAGAAACATTCTGTCCAGGGGTGATGCTGAAAAACTAGTCCATGCATTTGTTACTTCAAGGCTGGACTATTGTAATTCTTTACTATCAGGAAGTCCACAAAATGCAGTTCGAAGTCTTCAGCTGATCCAAAATGCTGCGGCAAGAGTTCTGATGAAAATCAACAAGAGGGATCATATTTCTCCAATTTTAGCTTCCCTTCATTGGCTTCCTGTTAAATCAAGAATAGAATTTAAAATTCTTCTTCTAACGTATAAAGCCCTTAATAACCAAGCTCCATCATATATCAGAGCTCTGATTACCCCGTATGTTCCTAACAGAGCACTTCGCTCTCAGACTGCAGGTCTGCTGGTGGTTCCTAGAGTCTCTAAAAGTAGAATGGGAGGCAGATCCTTTAGCTATCAGGCTCCTCTCCTGTGGAACCAACTCCCAGTTTTGGTCCGTGAGGCAGACACCCTATCTATTTTTAAGACTAATCTTAAAACTTTCCTTTTTGACAAAGCTTATAGTTAGAGTGGCTCATGTTACCCTGAGCTATCTCTATAGTTGTGCTGTGATAGGCCTAGGCTGCTGGAGGACATCAGGGTCTAATTTTCTCACTCTACTGATTTCTACTGTTCTTCATTCTACGGTTCTCCAGTTTTGCATTGTATTACATTGAAATGACTGTCGTCATTTCAGCTTTTAACTTTTTGCTCTCTCTCTTTTTCTTCATAGTAGGTACACCTGGTCTGGCGTTCTGTTAACTTTGACATCATCCAGAGAAGACGGCTCACCCGTTACTACCATCTAATGTAGAACAGATTACTAGATCAATGTGTGCTTCTGTGCTTTTTTGTCTCTCTTGTTGTGTCTCTGCTCTGTCTTCTGTAACCCCAGTCGGTCGAGGCAGATGACCGTTCATACTGAGCCCGGTTCTGCCGGAGGTTTTTTTTTCCCGTTAATGGGTGGTTTTTCTTCCCACTGTCGCTTCATGCTTGCTCAGTATGAGGGATTGCAGCAAAGCCATGGACAATGCAGATGACTCTCCCTGTGGCTCTACGGTTCCCCAGGAGTGAATGCTGCTTGTCGGGACTTTGATGCAATCAACTGGTTTCCTTATATAGGACATTTTGACCAATCTGTATAATCTGACCCAATCTGTATAATATGATTGAACTTGATTTTGTAAAGTGCCTTGAGATGACATGTTTCATGATTTGGCGCTATATAAATAAAATTGAATTGAATTGAATTGAATTAAAGTAACCACGCATCTCACCACTTTACACAAAACATTTCCGCATGCCGGATCTAACTGTATGTCACCACTCTATTAAATTCTTTAACCTCTACTTAACCCCAGATGAATGAACATCACCGTTCAGTTAGCGTTATCTTACATGACCACCTCCGAGATGCTGGTTTTCCTTCAGTGCGGGCGCCACGTCACATGACTAAGAAAACGTAACGGGATTGGCTGGGTGTTGGAGCCCACAATCCATTGCTAATGTCTGTGACCTGAAGTAACCCTTCCCTTTTTACACCAAATTTAAATGCTGAATTTAAGACAGTGAAATGGAGCAAGTTGAATCTCAGGAGGCTGAAAATATTGAGTTTGAATTTTGAAAGGTTGAATTTTTTTATATGCAGATTTTTTAACACTGAAAAATTAAACTGAAAAATAGGTATTGAAAATGTAATCACTTTAAAATACTAATTTGAATTTTTAGCTTAAAGAGAAAATAAATGAAATTTCAACTGTATAGAAATAATGACAATGATTTTTTTTAGGTTAGAAATGTTTTGTGAATATATTTTAACACTGAAAGAGTAAGTACAAACATACAACATTTAAATTTCAGTGGTATTTTTAATTCAGATCCCAGCGACACAGATTTACTTCCATAGTACACCTTCTGCTGTTTAATTATGATCAATACGTTCCTGGCCATAATAGAATCAAAAACTCATGTTTAAAAGGAACTTATCAGTTACATAACAGAAAATTTTAATAGATATTAGTATATTTTCAAAACAGTAAACCTGTACGCTGGTAGGTGCTCAACCAGTTGGCTGAAGGAGACGTTTAACCATTCCCTTGATCCATTTGCCTTGAGCGTATTCACAACCATTCATATCAGGATTTAAGTTCATTAGCTGAGATACTGAAGAGGGTACACCTTTTAACACTACTTATCTAAATAATTCACCCAGATTGGACTGATTCGTTTTAGGATCCACACCTGTGTGTTTGATCCATTTTTCTTCGGCTTGAGTTATATATTCTTTCGAATGCTGTTGTGGGTCCCAGTCAAACTTGGGAACCGCTGCCGGGGTGGATAAGGGAAAATGTCCTCTAATTGCATTTCCCAAACGAGTAATTACTAAAGACAACGAAGTTTCATCCCTGATGCGGGACGTTTGAGCCTCATATTCAATGTTATCTGCAGTTGAAGCGGGGGACACATCGTCCTAGAATGGCTCTAAAATCACCCAGGGCCAGTCACCGTCATCCAACCATGTTTTCTCCAATGAAACTCTCCCATCAGCTGCTGTTCACACTTCAAATCACTTTTCTCCGTTCAAACTTTTCCTGCGCTTCAACAAACATCATTAATGCATCGACCTTTTTTCCCAATGATTTCCAAATTTGCGCTCCAAATGAACACTTTTCACTCCTTTCTCAACGCAAATAGACCCACTCCACAGTACTTTTTCACTGTAAAGCCAACAGCCGCAGGCAGATTCTCACTCCCTTGGAGACACACACAGACACACACACACACAGAAATACACACAGAGACATCCACACTCCCAAGATCCGCGGGCTCAAGCAGTCTTCTCTTTCACACAATAGATCCCATTTTAACCGAGACAAAATGTTGGACAAGACATGACAAACACAACATATAAAGACAGACAGCTCACGCGCAAGGAAAGACCTTTTGCCTTTTCCGTTCGGCGGAATCTCTATTTCTTTTAATAAACCTTCTGATCTAACCGCCGTGCCTTCGAAAACCCCATTTTTGGAAGCTAAGAGACCATTTAAATTATCTCTCTGGGATCGCCTTTTTTTTCTTCTTCTCTTAACTTACAGCTTCATCAATTTAAGAATCTTAGCTGCCTTAGTCTCCACTTTTAAGGATGTTGACGTATCTTAACCGTACCTGTTCCCTGCTTCTTTATGAGCGTCCCTAATTCTCAAGAGGTAGCACAACCCCTCAGCCCTAAAGTCACCAGTCTTGTCAGCCTGGTTTGCGTGTGGCCAATCCTCCGGACATATTCTTTGTCTTTGTTCTTTATCTTTTTTATTCCCTTTTATTTTCTATTCTCTATTTCTCTTCAGCCTCACTATTCCATGTTTCTTGGCTGTTATTCTATCTTTTTCTGTACAGCCTCAACAATTTAAGCTTCTCGGCTGTCGGTTTCAACATAAATTCCATTCAAACCTCTCATAAAAGTTACTCTGTTTAACCCCTGATATTTTGAGAAGAGAGTTTGTCATACATAGCACCGCTTGATTTAGCCTATGTCTAAATTACAGCCAATGGAGAATCAAAAATCGGCTTTCTTTTTTCGGGTCGACTCTGTGGTGCTGTAAACGATTACTCCCTCGTGCCCAAATTCAAAAGGTTCCTCCACTTACTGTCAAATCCGGGTCATGGCTGACCAAATTGTTGATATTAATACCGGCCTGCTCCTGCTTATCTCTGAAGGCCCATCTTACCCCGGTTTAAGATTTGGCAGTAAAGGATAAAACATTGATCAGAAGCAAACATTAAAATATGCATATTTAATTCATTGGAATTCCAAAGGAGACAAAAGTTACATTAGCATTGTTACCTACGTGCTTCTCCAGGCATTGCAGTTTTTGTCTAATCAAAGGTTCGCAAAGACATCCTTTTAATAGGCTGACTGCCCCTCCTACTTAGTCCGGGAGGGGGTGTGGGCACAGACACAGCCAAGGTTCCCAAGCAGTACGGCTATCAGGGGTCGAGCCAAATGACCTCTCCCAATCATAAATCGTCTCCCAACACATCCTGCAAGCTGCATGTTTATTTTACCCTCAAAGGGGAGACAGTCTTAAGAGGCCAGACATTTCTTATTTCTTCCATACAACTGCCTGATTAATATAACAACTAAGGTATTTTCCTCAACAGAATCTTAGCTGTCTTAGTCTCAGCTTTTAAAGATGTTACCGTCTCTTGACCGTTTCTATCGCTGCGCTTCTTTTGAAAGTCCCATTCCTCAGAGATAGCGCTCCATCTCGGCCTTAAAAATCACCGGTACTCGTCAGCCTGGAGTTAAGGTGGCCAATCCTTAGAACTATTTTTTATCTTTGTATTTTATCTTTTTTATTTTCTTTTATTTATATTTTATCGTTTCTATCTTATTTTACGTTTTTGACGTAGACTTAAACATAAATCCCATTCAATCCTTCCTCGGCTTCAACATAAATTCCATTCTCATCCTAGTTGTTCTGTTCAACCTCTGATATTTTGAAAAGAGAGTGTCTTACCCACAGCACCACTTAAATTTAGCCTAAACGTCTAATATTATGCAAATGGAGAATCAAAAATCTCCTTACCTTTTTTTGGGTCGACCTGTGGTGCTGTAGACAATTCCTCCTTTGTGCCCGAATTCAAAAGGTTTCTCTACTCACAGCCAAATCCGGGTCACGGCAACCAAGTGCTAAGACTACGGGTCCGTTCCTACTCCATTTTACCACGGCCCGTCTCACCCATCCGGTTCGATGATTTGGCAGCAAGGAAAGAAACAATGATCAGAGACCAAACACTTACCAAAAACATACATATATTTATTACAATTTGGAATTCCAAAATTGGGGGACAACACTTACGGACTTATCAGCGACGCGCATAGCCTATTTTATCCCGACGTGCCTTCCACGAAATTGCAAGTTGTTGTCTCGTCGTACAAACCCAAAACATGTCTTTTTAACCCCTCCAGGACTCCTGAGGGGGTTGGGCTCCAGCAGATATGCGCTTCCTTATAGTTCGGCCGTTAGTTGTAAGTGATGGCCTTACCCTGTTCCTGGGAGTTCACTAAAATAACATTAAAAACCCATGGGAAAGTTTTAAAAACCGTTAGCTATTCTACACTCCCTCATATATAATCTCCTGTGCAGTCCTGCACCTGGTACCATTACTGAAGCCTGAATGCAGCCATTGTTTTCGGCAAAGAACTCCCCATCCCAGGTTACTGTGTTAAAGGTTAAATCTGTATACCTTTAAAATACACTATTATCATATAAATGATTATATATTTTCATAACAAGAGCTATGGTTTGGTTTGGTGAAACGGAACATCCTGGCAAAGAAGTACCACCTCAGACCAGCAAAGTTCATCTCCAAAATGTTTTCCTGTTTACAAGGACGATACATAGAGCACATTACGCACCATGGTTTTCCAATGAAAATTCTGGACGAAGCTATTACAGTTGCTAACAAAAATGTAGATTGTGTAGAAGAGAAATGGAAGAAGAGGGAAAGTTCTGCTGCTCAATCTAAGTCCAAGTCCAAATACTTCAATCCCCCCAAGAAAATACAGAATCCGAAAACTTCACAACGCAAAAAAGCAAAGATCAAAGGAGCAGATGCTGATAAACACAATAGAAATGGTTTCACCATTGAGGAATTATTTCTGTTAAACTCAAACAAGGTTTTGAAAAAAACTACCACTATCCTTATATAATCCAAAAAGGATTGTGTTTGACCTAAATTTTAAAAAAGTTACATAAATAAATAATATTTGGTTGTTTTCCTTTGTTGATTAGTGTTTGATGACCAGACATGTGTGATGTGTGCTGCCTGCAAGCCCCCCATTTCTGGACCTCCAATTACAGACTGGGTGACAGTATGAGTTGTCAATGTGTAAATTTGAAGCATAAATATGGACAAACTCCAGGTAGTCTTGAAGTTGTAATTTATAGATGACAAGCAAATAAACACCCTACTCTGTGACAGGAGAGGAGCATGTATCGTATTACTATACAACTGAAGAGGTATCTTTTCTGTTGTATTTTAACAGATCCAGTGTGACAACTGTGACAGATGGTTCCATGCCCTGTGCCTTGACATAAAGAGCACAGAACAGGAAAATGCAAAGAAAGGTGGCTGGAACTGTCCACTGTGCAACTAATATGCAAACTTTGTACTTAGTTCAACATTGTTCAAAATAAATACTTTAGAGTTATATGTTGTCAATAAAACTGTACTTTGTTTCAACAACATCAAGGCTGTGCCTCATCTAGCTAGTGTAGTAGAACAATTTCACAAAGAATTTCAGTCAGTGGGTCACATGACCTGAAAGCTATTGAAGAAAAATCCTTGATTTTTATTATGAAAAAATCTTAAGAAATATAAAAAGACTTAAAATTGAATAAAAATGAGTGTGCCCCATCAGGCTTAAACAAACTTAAACTTAAACTTAAGCCTGCTCGCAAGCAGGCTTAAGCTTGCGCTCATGTTGATATGACAGCAAGTCCAAGATGAGTTTCGAAGAATCAAACAATCCAAGATCATGCCAAATCGTCAACAATTAAATCCAGCTAACTGAGTTAGCGACGTACAAAGAACGGACCCCTTGAAGCTATTGAAGAAAAATCCTTTATTTTTATTATGAAAATTTTTAAAAAAATATAAAAAGACTTAAAATGGAAGAAAAATGAGTGTGCCTCATCAGGCTAAAGTAGTAGAACAATTTAACACAGCTTTTGAGTCAGTGGGTCACATGACCTGAAAGCTATTGAAGAGAAGTCCCAATTTATGTCTTTAAAAATAACTTAAAAAAATTGAAAATAGCTTAAAATGGAATAAAAATAAGTGTACCCTACAGATGTTATCTATTGGCATGATTTTATATTAGTTTCGTCTTAGCTGGTCACAAGATAAGGCATTTATTGATTTTTGTTTCTCTAGAGTCCTCGTTTCAAACATTTGTTGACGGTCCCTAATTGCACCACCGCGTGTGGGAGGAGGGAGTAGCTGAGAGCGGCTGGCCGAAATCGGAGTCCCTCAATCGGATCAACCGTGGGCTAGATCCCGCTGACTCCGTGGAGCTTGAATATCCAATATCCAACTTCAAACCAACTTCACAGCGGTGATTTATTTCCCTTTTCCGTCGGTGCACTGCGCGCGAGAATAAACAGTGGGATAATATGCATAAATAAAGACTGTAAAGGGCTCCTTTAGAGAGAAGAGGAGGAATGAGGGGTCTGAGCTGACGCCCCCAATGTTATAAGTCCCTCAAAATGCCCCTCAAAAGTGCGGACCTAAATTACATGTGACAGTGCAATGCGAGGCAGCAACCCACCGCATCACTGCTCGTTCTGTCATTAAGATTGAACAAATAGTACGAAACACAACAACTGTCTATTGATTTTATTTGGGACATTTTGCTATGGGTGGAAGGCAAGGCAAGGCAAATTTATTTGGATAGCACAATTCAGTACAGAGACAATGCAAAGTGCTTTACATGATTAAAATACAGGAAAATAAAACAGAATATAAGTAAGTAGGAATAAAATGTAGAAACAAAATAGAACATCAATAAACAGTTGGACTAAAAAAGTTGAACTAATGCTGTTGCAGTAGAACAGTTTAACTAGAACAGTCAAAAACAGTCCTAAACAAATGTGTTTTTAATCTTGATTTAAAAGAACTCAGGTTTTCCGCACTTTTACAGTTTTCTGGAAGTTTGTTCCAGATAAGTGGAGCGTAGGAACTAAATGCTGCTTCTCCTGGTTTAGTTCTGGTTCTAGGTACGCAGAGAAAACTGGAGCCAGAAGACCTTAGTGCTCTGGATGGTTGATACACTGATAACAAGTCTGTGATGTATTTAGGTGCATGAAACACACGTTTGGAAGGCTCGACGCCGATAAGAGCCCCTTGCTCCGAGGGAAGGGAAGGGAGGGCAGAGGAGAAGTAGGTAAGAGCGTTGAGACACAGAAACAGCACACATAGTTCAGACAGCAATGCAGAATTGATAAAAACAAAACTTATAAACAGATTAAGCGGTGTTTCAGACTGCATCTGGTTAGCAGATCTATTTTCTGATCCAGAGTGCAGCAGTGACTGGTTCTGAATGAAGGCTTTATAGCTGGCAGCCGTTCTCCCCTCTGACCAGTACTGCGTTCTGGCTTAAAGTATTTTATCAGTACGCAGTACCGGACTGTACCGGCTTACTTTCACCCCTGAAATAAAGCTGGGACGCGCTGATCACACTATGTCAAGCCTGGCTTTACGGCTTATCCTGGATTTCCAAATCCGTTTTTTGTGAAGCATCCGTCCAGACTACTTTTGGGTTTTGTTTTACCCCTCTGGACCTTTCCTGCCTTCAGCACGTCTATCGTCACCACCTGGTCAAGCATGCCTCAGCCATCATCATCTGGTCAGCCTGTCTCTTCCTTTTCATGTCATTTGTTATCACCTGTCTGCCTGTTACCATCTCCAGCTCTGAAATAAGTCTTTTAAAACTGAAGTCCTTTTCAAACGCAAAACTGTGTTTGGCTTGAATATTGAATTTGGCTTAATCGTTACATTATATCTGCAAGGGGGTATGACTAAAATTGGGCTTGAGTGTTTTAGAAGAACAGAATCAGTCTGACAATATGACATAGGGCAGAGGTCACGGATTAGCGGACCAGGGTCCGGATCCGGACCCACCTGCTGGTTAATCCGGACCCAACCTGATTTAAAACATTCATAAATTACTGCATGTTGTCCGGCGACAGTGTCTAACTCAGGGGTTAAAGTTCTCCGTCGCTGCGACGGATTTCCGTCATTTGGAAATTGAGCGCAAAAAGTCCCGTCTAGACTTTTTATTCAAGGTTTTACACTGAAGCTGCTCTCAACCAATTAAACCTAGCCGGGCTGGGACATTAGCCAATCAGAAAGAGAGTAGGGCGGGTCTTTGCAAAGCGGACATTGCCAGTCTGAGGTTTATCGGTGTTCATCATTTTAACTTTTGGGAGAGCACTTTAAACTGGCCACAGATTGTATGAATGAAAGTAGTGGTGGTCAAAGGTTTTCTTTGGATTTATGCAAACCAGCAGGTCATAAAGTTCAGCAGATAGAACAGCTGACAACGACTTCCCTCGGTAAGCGTCAATCTGCTCCTGCAGTTAATCGATGAGTTATTTCCACCTGTGGCCATGTCGCCTGTCAGCGTTTATTCCCTCGCTGATAAACGCGGCGACCAACCAGGGATCTCCTCGTGATTCGCTAATATGTTTTATTTAAACACAAAGAAGAATAACGCGCTAGCTCAGGCTAATTTAGCATGACCCTTGAAGAAGATGAGTCGGAATGTGAAACAATGTGCCGCATTTGACTGGGTTTGATACAGAAAAAGTAAAAAAAAAAAAAAAACAGCGCTGTTCTGAAACAAAGTAGGCAGAGCTGCATCTGCTGTCGGTATGCAACAGTGTTCACCTGATGAGCAGCTGCCTTCCAGGACACTAAATAAAATGACAAGGATTTTGATGCTTACAGATTGTTAAGAAAACTACATCAAAAAGATAAAATAAATAAACTGCAGCTACAACATGGACTGGAGAACGGGTTCTACCTGGGTGAGGCCAGAGAAAGGCGATTCTCGGAGAGTTTTTTTATTAAGTTAAAGTGGAGCGCGGACACAGGGTTCACAGAGAGGAAAGGGAGCTGGGATTGTAAAGTGGACTGTGGACCAGTTTTTCAACAGTGTGAAGGAAGAACTTGATGCTGCAGAGATGAAAGTAACCCAGATGAGGTTATGGATGTGGAAAGTGATGGAGAGGCTGTCCAGGATGACGCAAAGGCTCTAAAGCTGAAAGGTGGCAGAGATAAAGGAATTTTCAATGGATATTTTAAAAGTACCAGATTTGGTTGACTTTGCACAATAAGCAAGTGAGCCAACTAATGCGGCATGATGTCCACGCCCTGGGAATATATGGGCTGGCGAGAAAATGTTTTCAGTCAAACATTATTTTTGCTTCAACCCCTGTGCTAACTTCACTTGCGCCGCTTCTCTTGTTAATATGGCAAAGCCCTCCGGAGCTTCAGGCACCAGGATGCACGTGATGCAAATTAGCCAATGAGCTGTGTCAGTCAGGGTTGCTGCTGCTGGCTACTTTTTATACACAGCAGGCAAACCTGTGGCAAGCTGGGCGGTGAGAAACAATGAGAAGACGCAGAGAAATAGAGAGCAGAGTGGAATACTGCTGGGACAGGCGGCGTGCCGTGGTGAAAGAAAAGTGAAGTGTCTCATTTGTTCTGAGACAGTCGCTCTCATTAAAAGCAGCAACATAAGGCGTCACTACGATATGAAGCACAGCACATGTTCCCAAACATATCCGCTTGCTCATACATACAGAGAAAATAGCCGCTTTAAAGGCGCAGAACGAATGAGCACCTTGATATGTGCTTGAGGTTGGCTTTGTTGCCAATCAAACCCAGGTTTAAAATCCTTGCAGGGCAGCCTAAAGCTCACTTCTCTCATTAAGCCATAAAAAAGAAATTACAAAAAGTTCAGTTGTTTTATAAAAGATGTGAAAGTCAGGAAATTGTCTATATACCAAACTGTGAAAGATTGTGGTTCTCTATTTCAAAAAGCACTTTGGATTTTAAAATAGAATAGTTATTTTTTTGTTTAAAAAGTCAATGTATAAGGTGGATGCATAAACATTTTATTTCAGTGTTAAATACTGTTTAAAGTAACGGATTGTAATTAAAAATGTGTCCGGACCTTTACTGGTTGTTGATTTTCTTTATTCGGACCCCGCTGATTTTTAATTAGTGACCCCTGACATAGGGTGAAGGTGTTCAAAAAGTAACACATTATGGACTGATCTACAGAAATCCAACAACATATTAAGAAACAAAGTCATTGGCATCTATCAGTCAGGAAGGGGTTACAAAGCTGATTTAAAACTCTGCCAGTCACAATGAAAAGAAATGGTGTGGTCGGCCTTCCAAAATGACTCCCAATGTAAAAGACTAAGTGCCAGTCATCACAAATACTTGAAGGCACAACTAGATATTAGGTTTGAGGGATGATACATTTTTCAACATAGGGCCAGCTTGGTTCGGGTAGCTTTTACCCCTAATAAATTATAATCAATAGAAAACTGCTGTTTTCATATTGGACAGGTATAACAAAAAAGCAAAAACTGAAGAAATCTACAAGGGGAAAATTCTCTTTATGAACTTGTGAATAGTAATAAAACAATAAACATAAAAAAGACAACGCCACAGCCCATTGTGAAGGTGGTTTCACACCCAATGCCAATGTGGCAGCCTGACAGCTGATTTACATGTTACCCCTATGTACAGGTGCAACACAGGAGCAATGCGATGGAACAGACAAGTTTCTAGCGATGCAACAGGAGATTACAGCGAAGCCACAGAGATGCGATGGATGCGAAGCAACTGTCGCGACCAGCTTAGCCAGCGTAGTCTCAGAAACCACAAACACAGACATAAACAAAAGGTGTCTTTTTGAGAAAAGAACCTGAACTTGATTGGCTCCGGCATGAGGGTTTATGACCACTTTATTTCTTGATTTGACTTTGCGGTGTTGTGTGTTCAAGGACCAGATATTAATCTTGACTTAATGAATCAGGGACATCATAAAATATTGTTACCCCTGGCACTTTTTGTCACCTTACATCCGCAAATTCCAACGTTAATTATGACAGAGTAGACCAACACAAAGTAGAGCAGAATTACGAGGTGGGAGAAACACAGAAATATAGACACACAGAAATAAAATGATACATTGGTTTACTTAAAAAATGGCTGAAAAGTGTGACGTGCATTGTATCCAGGCTCCTAATTTTATATGTTGTACAACTGAATATACAAGGGAACCAAAACAGGATGACGCAACCACGGAGGAACAAAAACCCGGAACTTAAATACAACGGGGAATCAACAGAAAAAATGCTCAACACAGGTGAGTCCGATCAACTAATTAACTCGACATCTGAGGATCCTGACAGTTCCAGCTACAAGTGTTTCAGGGGGTGCCTCTACTAGCTTTAAAATAGCTCAGACTCAGTCAGATTGGATGTAGAGAGTCTGTGGACTTCCATTTTCAAGTCTTGCACTTTGATTGAGCCATTCTAATGCATGAAATTGCTTTGTTCTTATTGCTGAGATTTGACTAAACAATAAAAATAAAAATAAATAAATTGGACTGCTTTATTTTTTATATTACATGCTTAGTTTTTTGTTAAGGTAAAGAATTTCACAATATAATTTTTTGTGATAGTATTTTTTATATTATATTTTTTTGGCCAGCGAATACCTTTGACATGACAACTTTGGCCCACGTGTCGTAAAGTTTGAACACCCCTGATTTAAACCATTTCGCTGTAGCTCTGGCAGTGTCTTCAGAAGCATTGTCCTGCTGGGAGGTGAACCTGCGTCCAGCCTCAACTCGTTCTGAGTTTAGTTCCATACATCCTCCAGCTTCCTTGGATCTGCTAAAAAAAAAAGAAACATTTCCTAAGCATGGCGCTGTTACAGCCATGTTTTAACATGGGAATAGTGTGCTTCCACTTGCATGTAGGCCAAAAAGTTTAGTTTTGGCCACAAGTGACCAGAACACCTTCTTTCCTATGTTTAATGTGTCCTTTATATAACTTCAGGAAAACTGCACATTGGAGTTCTTCACGAGCTTTCTTTCCCCACTTGGATAAAGACCAGATTTGTGGAATGCACGAACATTTCTCCCATTGCAGTTTTGCAAAATACACCAATTTCAATACGGCTGGAAAAATAACCCTCCATCCTAGTACAAAAACCTTTCATTGAAAAACCTTCTTTTTGGAATTGCTGTGTTTCGATTGAAGAAATTAATTTTTTTAATTATACTTTGCGTAATTTGATGGTCAAGTGAAGTGCAGCTCCTAAGCCTCTCTTTGCTCAGTTCAGGTGGATCGGCCATGTCTTGTTAGGTTTGTAGTTGTACCACACTTTTTCCCTTTTTGGATGATGCATAGGACAGAACTCTGAGATTTTCAAAGCTCGGGATAACTGTTTTAAACCCAAACCTCCTTTAAACCTCTCCATAATTTCCTCCCTGGCCTGTCTGCTGTGTTCCTTGGACTTCATGATGCTGTCTGTTTTCTAATGTTCTCCAACAAACATCTGAGGCCTTCAAAGAAGGCGGAGTTTTTGGAAGTTATTTAGGATTATCAGAGTAAAGAAGTCCTAAAATAAATACCATCCACATTTTTCGATTTTTTTTTTTTGTGTTGGCTGTTCAAATAAAACACTGATGAAAATGTTTGCATTGAACAACATATATAAAATAAGGAAAATAAAAGTTGCATTGTGAGACTGCTGAAGTACTGTCATGGCTGATATGAACTAGCAAGCATGATCTAATTTTTACCTGATTCTAAAATGATTTTGAATTTTAACTCAAGAGCCGCCCCAAAAGCAAGTAGAATTTTCTACCATTAGAATTGGCTGCACTTTTCACATCAGTGCATAAATGGATTCGACATAGTGGAAAACCAGATTAGGGGAGTTTTTATATGATTTTCATTGGTTGCAGTTTCAGCAAATATCCCCATATGTCATTTGCATTTCCTGGAAGATATGTATTCTGTGACATCTTTCACATTTCTCAGATTGACTTGGTGAGTGTATCACAGATTTCCAACAGCAGGTGGTAGCAGCAGTCCAAAAAAGTACCTCAGTTGGGTTGTGGAGCCTTAATCCTCTATGAGATGATTTAATTTGCTGCCTGCCACATTATTCCAATGACAGACTGTCGCCACACTTTCTCATTGCCCTAACATCTTAGTTATCCCAGGAACAATATACTTTGTCATGCATCTCAGAAGGAGCAGCACGGACGTGACTCATCTAGCTGTCCCACTTTACAAATGTAAGGTTGCATGAGCTGAGACCATTCTTCTGCAGTATTTCATGCCCTGATTAAACAAAAAATTGTTGTCTTCTAAGGACTTAAGAAGTCACAGATCCAAATGGCTCTCAACAAACAGTAATCAAAATACTTTCTGTAGTTTTTATTGACAAGGTTGCCTCTATAAGGGCTGTCATATTATGGCCAGACTGTGATCCTTCTGTCCCTGTCCCCTGCTCTGCTGCTTTTAATCAGTGTGAGCCTGTGACTTTTAGAGGATATGGTGACCCAGATTAAGTCTTCTGGTTCTCCATTAACCATGTCTTCTTAAAAAGGGTTTCCGATGTTTCAGGCTTTTTGTTCTTGCACTTTTTAATAGTAGTATGTCATTTGGAGTAGTTCCTGCTAATTTTGAACATGCTGTGGTGCAGCTCCTGATAAAGAAACCTGGTCTGGATCCTACTGTGCTGGGGAACTTTAGGCCAATCTCCAAGCTTCCGCTACTGTCAAAACTCTTGGAACAAATTGTTCATTCTCAGAAAAAAATATTATGTATGTGTTTCAGTCTGGGTTTGGACCTTTTCATAGCACAAAGTCAGCCCTGCTGAGAGTTTATAATGACATTTGCTGGCATGTGATTCCGATGATTATGTGGTTCTTGTTTTGCTGGACTTAACGGCTGCTTACGGCGGCCTACTTGACAGACTTGCAGGGTGTGAATCCTTTTCTGCTTCACTCTCTTGTGGGGTCCCCAGGGCTCAATTTTAGGGCCTTTGCTTTTCTCTCTGTACCTTGTTCCCCTAGGGTGTATTTATAGAAGACATGGCATCTCCTTCCATTGCTATGACGATGATTGCCAAATCAATATGCCTTCAAGGCAAGGCGAGGCTTTGTCCAATAGCACCTCTTTTGTTGTGTCTTTAGGATGTTAAAGCTTGGATGGCCCTAAACGTCTTACATTTTAATGAAAATAAGACCGGGGTTTTTGTTTTTGGTCCTAGTGGAAGATGTCAGAGCCCTTCGGTTGATCTTGACTCCCTGACGATGTATATTCGGCCCACGGTAACAAATCTTGGTTTTAAGAGAGACACTAGCTATGTTTACGTACACAAAATTTCATGAACAGATTAAAATGCTTGGATTAAATACTCAGATTGTACCGTTTATATGGGCACAAAATCAATTAATCCGATCATAATGTGTGTGTATATGCACTTGGCTTTATTCAGAATAGAACCATTGTGACATGCGCAGTTATCAAATCCTCCCAGAAAACACAGAGGAAGAAGTACTTCCGTCTTTGCTAAACAGCAAGAAATGGTAAACAAAGCATTATACAAGTTCGTTTGTCTACCCGGCGCCCAAGCTGGAGTTGCACCAGGTTCTAACTACGGTTGAGTTGTTACTGAATAAATATTTTTGAAACATTTTTAATGTTTCTAATTATGGTTGAAATGTTGAAACAATTTTGAGCTTCCCAACGTATTTCCTCCACTCAACAGCGTGGACGAGTGCACATCCGCACTCGGGTCAGTTTGCCACATTCAAAATAACTTGAGTCTGACGAGCGTTTATATGCACGTTGATCGGATTATCAATAGGCATGAACCACCCCTCTCATTTGGATTACAATTTCATTCCAATTGAGCTTAATCCAATCATAATATTCTGATTGTCTTGTTTACATGACATTTTTTTATTCCCCCCTTTATTCCGATTACTTTTGTCTATGTAAACATAGCTAACAATTTTAAACTTGACAGTCAAATAAAGGCCTAGTTTTTATCATTTGAGAAAAATAGCAAAAATAAAATCTATCCTTTCAAGGAAACAGTAATCCACTCTTTTATCTCATCGTGGTTGGATTACCGTAATTCCCTTTATCAGCCAACGTAGACCGGGTGCTATGTTGGCCGCAAAAAAACAAAGACTGGAAGAGAATGGCAGTGAATTTGGATGGTCTAGCCTTCACCAGCTGTCCCCCCTTACCTCAGCGTAACAACTAACAACTGAGACAGCATTAAGCACAGCTGTGAAGCCAAACAAATGGAGCCCAAAGGCTGATCTTGCTGTCTCCACTAAATACCTACATGGGTTTTAATTTTCTCCTTTACCTATTCCTGATGTTTTGTTTAAAATGTTCTTGTTTTGTTATTTCATTTTACTCCCAATCATCAGTCAGCTATTTTTAGTTCCTGGAACCCACGGGGAAACAGGCAGAAATGCAGCATGCAGACACAGGCAACTTTCTTTAGAGAAGCGAACAGATGAGTCCAGCTGGCAGAGCACACAGGGACTGGTAGAGGCAGGGCACATCACAAAAGACGAGACGTTCTGGCAGGGAAGAGTTGGCTGAGGCAGGAATATATGGACAGGGGAACAGGTGAGCAGAGTTGGCAGTAATTACTGGCAGCAGGTGGAGCTGATCTGGGCTAATTGATTGTTGACTGGTGACAGAGTTGATTGAGCTGATTGGATAGTGACTGGTAGTTGAGAGGTTTCAGGCTGAAACTTAGAAAAAGTCTGAAACAAACAAAAACCTAAATCATGACAATACCACCAAATAAAATTCATCATAAATACCATTTGTTAATTAGTAATATTTTTAACAACTTAGATCCTAACCCTAATTTCTGAACAAAGCCTATATCACTTTATTTGTAGAGAAAAATAATGAAGTAACCAAACATTAACATTTGATATTATCTGATTGAATTGCTCCAGCTTTTATCTCATTGCGGAAAGCCAGCAGGAGTTTTAAACCAATGTCCAGGGAGAGAGGTGCTCTGTCTCGGCATGGCGAGTCTCGACCAGCCGGCTGATCAGCTGTAAGCCAGCGAGGCAAGCCAACTGTGCGGGAGCGAGGATCTCCAAACATGTCCGAGCACTTTTAAAACTAAGCGATATGACAACACATGAAGAAGATATTTCAGCTTTCCATACCTAACTTCTTGCCCAATATTAATTTTCTGTCACAGAAATCATATTATATCCAACTTTATTCACAGCTTTTCACTCCTCTCCACCATTGCTGTTTGTGGTTAAACAATCTTCCTCAAACCGCAATGATTCATGGGATCGAATTAACCACAAAGGATATGCCGGATTTGAAGGACTCTTCCAATTTGGACTGCCTTCAGCGCATAGCTGTGACATAACCGGCCTTCAAATTCGAGCACGCAACCCGAGGCGCGCAAGACTGCGACTCAGTAGAACATCTGCTCTGAAGCTCCGCTAGAAATGCAGTTTTAAAGCCATACCCTTTGTTAAATCCATCATCAGGATACATTTGTTGGACTTCCAACGTGCCCATAAACAGAAAACAAGAGGAAAGACTGTAACTTTTCAATTGTTAATAGTGATAATCGTGACTTGCATAACTACACTAGCTTACGTGCTACTACTGAGCCTACAATGGACACGGGGGACATTTCCCTCTCTCCACTGCCTGATACTCCGTTGAAATCCCATGCTACCAAGAAAGGCAAATCCTCCAGTGACGACGACGACCCTGATGGCATTGTGGCTAAACTCTCCGCCATCATCAATGCCCGGACTGACTCCCTAGAGAATACGGTAACCCTGAAAATTGAAGGGCTTAAGAAAACTATTGTATTGATTGATACACCCTAAAAACCTTAATTCATCCAATGGCTACCTGAAAGATTTTATGGAGAAATGTAATATTGTGGACATCTTTAGGGAAAAATTCCCTACACTAAATGTATTCACATGGAATACTAACGACCTCTCCTGGATTGACTACTGGCTGATATCTAAGTGAGTTAATTTTACAAATATTAATGTTAATACCTACGCCGCTCCTTTCTCTGACCATAAAATAATTACTCTAAGCTTTGCATTTTCCTCATTGGCAAACATTCCTAGAGCAAGTTTTTGGAAGTTGAATAATAGTCTTCTTTCCCATGAGGCTGTTATTGAAACAATTTAATCTCTTATTGAATCTTGGTGGAAGGAAGCTTGTTGGCATAATTTGTGTAGATCCAGCAGCGCAGTAGAGAGAGAGTCCTTAGAACGCAGGGGTTGTAGACGTGGGAAAATCTCTGACAGCCGATGTGAGGAACTTCTGACAGAACAGACGCGGGAAGATCTCTGACTGACAGAAGAGGGTTGGGTGGAGAATGAAGACGTACCAGCAGGGAAGAACAGACTGAGGGAGGCTTTTATAGAGAGGCTCGCAGGTGGAAAGAGTCCAGGCTGATTAGGAGCTGACAGGTGGCACTAACGAGGAGGTGGAGTGAGAGCTGGGCTGCCTGAGAGGTGAAAATGCTGAGAATTCATGGGAAAGCAGGCAGGCCAAAACTGCATCATGACACATAGAGACCTCCTTAAATCCCAAAGGTGCGAAGACTCTGGAAGCTTTAAAATTCTTTAACTGCATCACCCATTAACTGTTTTACTGTTACTTTTGTATTCCCATTTATCCTTTCCTATATATGTGTCTGATTCTCTTCCCCTGGCATTATTGTTCTGTTCATTAATATATGTTTCGTTTTTGTAATATGAACATGATTTCATAATAAAAAAAGGATGCAGACCCTGAATTTTGACAGACCCAATGAGTCACTCTCAGCAGCAGAATTACCCATAATGCAGCAGCACTTTTCTGCTACCATAATAGTCAAGCTACATACAGAGATTTTTGTTGCTTGGTACCTTGGAAGATTAAGAAAATGCATGTGGGTATACACTATGTATTCTCAGATTATTTTTTCAGACAAAAGCGGCAAAGGATTGTTTATTGGAGAGTTTGCTCGATGGCATGACATTTTTCACATGCTTGGAGTTTTTTGCGTCACATTCGTGGTTATCCGATTAGTTCTACCCTGTTGATGCTGACCCTGTTAGTCCTGCCTTTGAAATCGGGGTCTAGCAGCTCCTTACCAGACTGATAAGCATTGTATACGGTGTAAGTCAGTCTGGCTGGCCAGGCTATGCCATTTTACCCCCATCGCCATTTTGCACCTTTGCAGTTTTGGTCACTTCGTACCAATTTTTTTCAGGTATGAAACAGTCACATGCCGCCAGATGTTTTATATCGACCCTCTGTGAATTTGCACCCACCAGGGGAACTTTGCATACAACTGACAATAAAATGTATTTTGTTTATTCTATTCATAGTTTAAGGAAATGTGTCATGTTTGTAGATGAACCCGAACGTAACCACACACAGAGTACAGTTAAAAAGAGAGTTTATTGAAGATGATGAATTGTGGAGGAAGATGACCAGAGTTCAGATCAGGCTGGAGCTGTAAATGGCTGGAGCTGGCGAGCAGGACGGAGCCGGAGCATGAAGACAGCTGGACCAGCAGCACAGCAGCATGGAGACTTGAGAACCGGAACTTGATCAACAGCACAGCAGAATGGAGACTTGAGAACCGGAACTTGATCAACAGCACAGCAGAATGGAGACTTGGGAACCAGGTTTGATCAGCAGCATGACTGGATGAATACTTGCACGACTGGAGTGAGAGCAGGACCAGAGTCACAGCAGACAGGCGGAGAACTCAGGCTGGATAAGAACAAGATGAGGTGAGCAGCAAAGAGCAAAATCCACAAGAGTAATCAGAAACCAACAGAACGAACCGACAGGGGAGGACTGAATGCAGGGAGCTTAAATAGGGAGGCTGACAGGTGTGCTGAGTACTGGCTGATTAGTGACTGACAGGTGTAGATGATTACTGAGCATGGAATCAGGAGCTGTATGGAAGGTGGAGAGTGCCATGAAATGTCCATGGTGCAGCAGGCAAGGCTGCACCATGACATCACCCCCCCCTTAAGGCCGGCTTCCAGACGGCCCAAAAAGAATCCAATAAAAAAAATAAATAAATAAATAAAATAAAACGACCCACCCAGGGTGGGCGGAGGGAGGTACTGGATGGAGGGCTAGAGTCTAAACCAAAACTTCCCAACCAGGGCAAACCAAAATAAAGAAGAAAACGTAGGCAAACAAGAAAGCATCTAAACTACACTGGCAGTAAAAAACCTAGGAAACGCCGGGGGAACTAGAGGGCAAAGGAAAACGCCAGCACGTATGGAAACAGGGATCTCAATGACACCAGAAAATCCAAAACGCCAGGGAACAGAGGGCGTCCAAACACGCCAGGGAAACAAAGGTAATCTAACATAACATAGGAGCACTAGCAAGCACTATGGTAATAAACGAACACTAAGAACTCAAAAACTAAACGCTAGGAAAACTAAGAACCGCTGAATAACTCTGAAACTAAGGGATGCTACGTAACTCAAAAACTAAGGAGTGAAAAATAACTCAAAAATAAAGGCGTGCAAAATAAAAACTAAGGGGTGCTAAACAACTCAAGAACTAAGGCAGAACTAGAAAAAATGTAACTAGAGAACACTGGGGCCTTATGGGCACAGGCAGTGACGGCTGCTAGGAGACCGGCAGCAGCTAGGCCACATAGAGTGGTCGTGGAGGACGGCCAGGACGTGGCAGGCGGCGGAGCAACATCGCCCGATCGAAACCTCGAGGAGGGCGGCCCCGCCGTGGCAGAGCCAGATGTGGGCGTCGTGGTGGGCGACCCCGACGACGCAGAACTAGACTTGGGCGTCGAGGTGGGCGACCCCGACGGCGGAGCCGGCAAGCCCGAAAGGGGTGTCGCGGAGGACGACCCCGACGTGGCAGGGCTGAATGCGGGCGTGGCGGAGGGCGACCCCGACGTAGTGACATGGTCTGTTGTGGCCAGCGGCGGAAGAGGACCCTGGAAAACACTGGGTTACAGACTAAGGGTGGCGTCAAGCCACAGGACACAGGACTACCGGCTTCAGAGGTCACAGGACTACATGCTACGGAGGTCGCAGGACTAGAGGCTACGGAGGTCACAGGGCTACAGGCTACGGAGGTCACAGGGCTACAGGCTACGGAGGCCACAGGGCTGCACTGTTCAGGAGACCCCGGGCTGCACTGTTCAGGAGACCCTGGGCTACGGGTTTCGGGAAATGCCTGGCTGCGGCTTTCAGAAAACACCGGCCTACAGGAGACAGGCGACGCCGGGCTACAGGACACTGGAGAAGGTCTCAGACTACAGGGTTCAGGAGAATCCTGGCTACCGGCTACCGGAGGCCCTGGGCTATAGGCTACCGGAGGCCCTGGGCTACAGGCTACCGAAGGCGCCGGGCTACAGGCTACCGAAGGCGCCGGGCTACAGGCTACCGAAGGCGCCGGGCTACAGGCTACCGAAGGCGCCGGGCTACAGGATACAAGAGGCGCCGGGCTACAGGATACAAGAGGCGCCGGGCTACAGGATACAAGAGGCGCCGGGCTACAGGATACAAGAGGCGCCGGGCTACAGGATACAAGAGGCGCCGGGCCACAGGATACAAGAGGCGCCGGGCCACAGGATACAAGAGGCGCCGGGCCACAGGATACAAGAGGCGCCGGGCCACAGGATACAAGAGGCGCCGGGCCACAGGATACAAGAGGCGCCGGGCCACAGGATACAAGAGGCGCCGGGCCACAGGATACAAGAGGCGCCTGGCTACAGGATACAAGAGGCACCTGGCTACAGGCTTCAGGAAACGCCTGGCTACAGGCTTCAGGAAACGCCTGGCTACAGGCTTCAGGAAACGCCTGGCTACAGGCTTCAGGAAACGCCTGGCTACAGGCTTCAGGAAACGCCTGGCTACAGGCTTCAGGAAACGCCTGGCTACAGGCTTCAGGAAACGCCTGGCTACAGGCTTCAGGAAGCTGCGAACCCTCCTGAGTCTCCATGTCAATGGTAGGCGGCGGACCAGCCTGAGTCCCCGCGTCGATGGTGGGCGGCGGACCCTCCTGGGTCCCCGCGTCGATGGCGGGCGGCAGACCCTCCTGGGTCCCCGCGTCGACGGCGGGCGGCGGACCCTCCTGGGTCCCCGCGTCGACGGCGGGCGGCGGACCCTCCTGGGTCCCCGCGTCGACGGCGGGCGGCGGACCCTCCTGGGTCCCCGCGTCGACGGCGGGCGGCGGACCCTCCTGGGTCTCTGCGTCGACGGCGGGCGGCGGACACACCTGGGTCCCCGTGTTGATGGTAAGCGGTGAACCCTCCTGGGTTACTGCGTCACATGTAGGCGGGGTACCCTCCTGGGTCTCCGCGTCGCAGACAGGCGACGGACCCTCCTGGGTCTCCGCGTCGCAGACAGGCGACGGACCCTCCTGGGTCTCCGCGTCGCAGACAGGCGACGGACCCTCCTGGGTCCCCACGTTGGACGGCAGACTGCCGTGCTTGAGAGCCACATCGGATGCCAGAAAGGCTTGCTCTGAGCCCGCGTCGGACGCCATACTGGCATCAAGCAGATTCTCTGTACCAGGCCTCTCTGATGCAGCCAGCGAAGCAGGACCAGGGCTTTCTGTGGCTGTCTGGGCAACAACTAAGTCTTTGGCTACGGGCTGAGCAGGTGCAGAGGCTTTGGCTGCGGGCTGAGCAGGTGCAGAGGCTTTGGCTGCGGGCTGAGCAGGTGCAGAGGCTTTGGCTGCGGGCTGAGCAGGTGCAGAGGCTTTGGCTGCGGGCTGAGCAGGTGCGGAGGCTTTGGCTGCGGGCTGAGCAGGTGCGAGGCTTTCTGATGAAGCCGGTGGCGGAGTTATGGAGACCTCAGCCTCTGATGTTGGTGCGGCCCGATAGGGAAGCAGGTCATCCCTATCCCCGTAAAAGAAGTTCCACAGCTGGGTCTCATGGATCTGGGGCGCTTTGGCTGGACGAGGCGTGGACCTCCGAGCAGCGGCTGAAGACTTCACCCGGGGAGCAAGCTGAGTGTCGTGGAGGTGGTGACCGAGCAAGGGAAGAGAGGTGACGTCAACTTCAGCTGGTGCGGCTGCAACAGCAGCATCTGGCTGGGCTTCGGGAGAGGTCATGTGCCGGCGGACCCGGCGTCTGCGCCGGGAGGGACGGGGTGGTGATGAGGCAGCAGGAGCTGCGGCAGAGACAGCAGCAGTAGGAGCCTCAACAGCGAGAGGGACAGAGGCTGGATCCGTGGCTGGAACAGCGGCAGACTTAGCAGCAGCTTCAGCAACAGGTGCAGCAGGGGCCGCTGAGGTGGAGGAGGCCGAATCAGCAGCGCCAAAAACAGCTGCCGAGATGGACAGGCTGGAGGGCGGAGGTCTGGGTGGAAGTGGCCTGCTGAAGAGCTGGGCAACTGCAGCCCGTTGATTCCAGTCGAGCTCTTCGTACACCCCCGAGAATTCAAAATATGGTAAGAGCTCTGTTTTACTCTTCAGCATGTTCTGCACCTGAGCCACTGCACTCATCCGCCTCGAAGGTGGACTGAGCGTGGCGATCATATCCAGACAACCTCGAACCTGTTCCATGAGGAGACCCGCGTTCTCCTGGAGAATGTGCTCCGCTGCACTGCTGTCCGGGAACAGAGCAGGATCCATTTTGCCGGTTCCTGCAGTGAAACTCTGTGTGGGTTTCAGGTTCAAAAGGTCGGTTCGTTCTGTCATGTTTGTAGATGAACCCGAACGTAACCACACACAGAGTACAGTTAAAAAGAGAGTTTATTGAAGATGATGAATTGTGGAGGAAGATGACCAGAGTTCAGATCAGGCTGGAGCTGTAAATGGCTGGAGCTGGCGAGCAGGACGGAGCCGGAGCATGAAGACAGCTGGACCAGCAGCACAGCAGCATGGAGACTTGAGAACCGGAACTTGATCAACAGCACAGCAGAATGGAGACTTGAGAACCGGAACTTGATCAACAGCACAGCAGAATGGAGACTTGGGAACCAGGTTTGATCAGCAGCATGACTGGATGAATACTTGCACGACTGGAGTGAGAGCAGGACCAGAGTCACAGCAGACAGGCGGAGAACTCAGGCTGGATAAGAACAAGATGAGGTGAGCAGCAAAGAGCAAAATCCACAAGAGTAATCAGAAACCAACAGAACGAACCGACAGGGGAGGACTGAATGCAGGGAGCTTAAATAGGGAGGCTGACAGGTGTGCTGAGTACTGGCTGATTAGTGACTGACAGGTGTAGATGATTACTGAGCATGGAATCAGGAGCTGTATGGAAGGTGGAGAGTGCCATGAAATGTCCATGGTGCAGCAGGCAAGGCTGCACCATGACAAAATGTGGTTGAGGAACATATTTTATAATAGTCAGCTGCCAAAATAAATGGAAATAAAGCATATTACATTTGCAGACAATAGTATTAAACTGAATTAAATTCAGATTTTATGGGGTTTACCTCCATAATTTATGAAAATACTCACCTACAACAGACAATAAGTTCACATACCATGATTAAGTACCATGATTAAGCCCAAATGGCAATGCATAAGTACAAAATGGCGAAGCAGAAAATTGACCCAGAGCCTTTTATCTGGAAAATAGAAATCTCCACATCAAAAACCACACTTTACAGTGTGACAAACTTTAAGTTTCATTAGGAATATCACCAATGGCCTTTCTAAAAAGTGTGAAAATGTGTTTGAATCATTTTTAAAAATGGTGGTACAAGGATAATGACTAAAGTGTAAATCATGAGATATTTACTCCTGTATTAAATTTGTACTTTAACACCAAAACAGTTCAAATTCAGTACTATGGAAACATTTTAAAATACAATGTAGCAAACAGTAGAAAGAGAAAAAAATGACTGCTTTTTTTTTATTTAAACCACTCGCACCAAATTTAATCAAAGAGCAGACAACTTAATTACACATTTTCAGCTCTAAATAGCCAACTGTAAAGTGATATTTCAAAAGGAACTATCTGATACATGTAAAAAAAACTTAAAAGTAAAAAAAAAATCTTGTCAGTAAGCGGGGAAGCTTTCACAAACTTTCAGACGTAGCCACTTTGCTATTTAGTTAGCTCAAACTTAGCAAAATCTGAACTGACAAGCTAACTTACTATAACAAAGAAAATAAGTACATTTCTTCAAATAGCAGCATTTTGCTTGTATATTCACAAAAGTTTTCAGACATTTTCAGTGACAGACAGTAAAGCTTTTTAAAAGCACCTTTAAGGGTAGATTTTCCCATTTAAAGAGAGTGTCAGAGTTGGCTCTCTGGCAGCCAATGAAGTTACACAGGTCTATCAAGTTTATTTCTGTCAAATTTCCCCGCTTGTTAAGGCTTAAACGCTGCAGTGACTCATGAGCCCAGCAGGTCAAAATTGTCAGTCTTGCCTTTAACTCATGCCCTGATCTAACTCCATGTGTTACCTTCTTCAAATTCAGTTCAATTCAACAATACTGTATTGATCCCAAAAGGAAATTAAATGCTAGTGTAACTCATGGGAGTTAACACAGCTACTCCAACATTTAGCAGCATTATTCTAGAATTATTATGTTTCCCATCAGTGAAACTCTGTCACACAGGCAGAATTTTAAAATTAAATCATATAAAGCATTAGAGAGATAGTTTTCAGCAGGAAATGGTGGGGGTATCTCACACTATGAGTGTCCTGGGGTTCACATATTTGCCTCTTTTGCTCTTGATGCTGGAGACCTTCTTGCTGCTTTTCACTGATCCTCTCTTTAGCCTGATGCTGCTGTCTGACATTGTCTTTCCCTTTGGCTTCTCATCGAAATCATCTTGACTCTGTAGATTCTGACGGTCGAAGTCTTCCAGATCAAAGGGCTCATGGTAGCTACAGCAAAACCATTTTGTGATGGCGTAGAAAAGCTCTGCAAAGCTGGTTAATGCTGATATGACACCCATACCAAAGTAGAAGTAGAGGAAGATTGTTTTCTCTGCAGGACGGGAGGTGAAGCAGGCGACTGTGTAGGGGCAAGGAAAGCAGCTACAGGGGAACTGTGCTTTCACCTTGAAGCCGTACAACCTCCACTGGACCACCAAGAAGCCCACCTCTCCCAAGATCCGAAAAATCATATTTACAATGTAAAGCCTTCTGATATGGGGATCTTCTCTGTATTTATGAATGCTACTTCGGCCCAACTTGAGGCGTGAAACTTTTTTGTTATAATAATGTATAGCATACAGGAGGAAAAGCAGGGATTGGGTAGCAATCAGAACTATGTGAAACATCCAGAATCTGTACTGGGAGATAGGGAAAGCATCATCATAGCAGACCTGTGTAACCAATTTTTGTGTAACTTCCGAACGGATAAGTTCTTGACCATATGGTCAAGAAAATGAACAAACTGTTTAATAGAAAAAATTAAACAGAATATTATTGTAACATTTTTTAAACAGAAAGTGTCCACTCTTATTATAACAAGCAGTGTGTTTCTTTTAATCCGGATTCCTTATTGTTCAGTTCCTTTCTTTAGTTCAATACTTTAAATTTAAGTCAGTCAGTCAAGTCTTTGTCAAATGCAATGGTCATGTGTTTTCTTTGGATCCAAAACCTTATCTTAATCCAGTGCAAAGCAGGCAGCGGATCCAGCAGTCCCAGGTCTTGGGTGGAAACCTGGGACATAATATAGACAAAATATAAAGAATAGACCCCACATTGACTGTCACGGCGCAGGAATTAGGGCCGCCATCTTGGGGCAGTCGACCTGCCATCCTAACCTGATGATTCAAGCTGAACACACTAATGATACCTCAGCACTGTGCGGCGTATTTTTGTTTAAATCAACGGACTATTGATGTCAGAGCTCGAGGGATAACTTTTCACAAGTAAGATTAAAAGATATTGTTTATATTAGAATGTGATTTTTCTAATATAAGATAGAGAGATACAGGTCTACATGTCCAGGTTTTTGTGACTTAGTCTCTCCAAAATTGCATCTACTCCGTGAAGGCATCACAGCTTTAGACATTGGTGAATTATATATATATATATATATATATATATATATATATATATATATATATATATATATTCGCTAATGTCTAACAAAGCTCTGATGCCTTTACAGAGCAGCTGCAATACATATCTATCTATATATATAGATAGATATTTTTTGTTATGGCCTGGCTCTTGGATCATATCAAATAAAAGGGAAGCTCCGCATGGGATAACTTAAAATGGGATTTATTTAACAAAAATCATAACTGGTTGGAGAGGAGAGGGAAGGAGAGAAGTAGGTGGCAGAGAGAGAGAAAGAATGAGCTGAGCTTCTCCGAGCTGGGGTTGATCATCTGGAGCTTGGTCTTGCGCTGTCAGGTGAGGAAGCTTGCAGACATCAGTCTGGCCAGCTGCCTCCACTTCCAATCAGCACCAATTAGAAGCTCTACACAGGGACTCAGAGGAAAGGCCTTGGGCCGTAACTATATATATATATATATATATATATATATATATATATATATATATATATATGTATGTATGAGAGGCTGTGTTTTGCAGCATACATAAATTCTGTCAGAATATTCAATTACTTTTAACCACACTAAGAACAATTACTGAACCATTTGTTATAATAGCTATAGCTTTAAAGTTTTAAGAAAAAAACAACGTAAAAATTTGTTCAATAATCAGCGAGTATAGTTGACTAAAATTTATTCTGCACCAGGTTAAATAAAACGATCTAACAGCAACTTTAAGAGCCTCATTTCAGAACATTTACTCTCGTCAATCAACTCTGCGGTCACATCTGTGCCTTGCCAGGTTTAGCTCCCACTTCAGTGAACACCAACGGTCATACTGTATTCCCAGCGACATTCCAGTCTTCCCTGTTGGAATCTTTTCTTTTTCACTAGATCTCGGAACATTCTTCTATAGCCTTCAGCCGCTTCCTTTCCTCTGCATGTACAGTATTTAAATTTGTAAATAAACATGAAAGGCTTTATTTGCTAACAAATTGAGCAAATACAATGCATAAAACACCAAAATAACAACAAAAACAGCAGGACATGATAATCTTTCATAAAAACTTTTTATGCAACCAGAGTAAGCTTCTGAAGTATAAACTTTAAAAAAGTCAAATAATGTGGCTATGCACCTTTAACAAATGGGTTAGGAAAACTACTAAAAAATATTACCCACACTTCCTGAAAATAAGTAATATGAAAATATCTTTGCTAGAAATGTCATCAAAATGTAAAGAATTGCAGAAATTGTCTTTAAATGTCGAATTTCCCTTTATAAATATGGGGCATGCATACAGAGTAAATGGAACACCCCCTTTCCTTTGCTCCAGCCTACATGCGGGGACAGTGGAACCTTCGGTGAAACTAACTGATAAATGAAAGATTGTGTACCTTCCCTGAACAAAGATTATTAATACATTAGGCATACTTTTCGCTGGAGATGTCATCCAAAAATGCATAGAACTGCAATGTTTTTGTTGAATGTATTTGTATGAATGCGGAAGTCAGCGGCGAATATGGCTGCACCCTTGGCAACCAGCATAGCTGTCTCACATCTTACTGAGAAAGCACTGAAATCTTCAGCAAAACTAATAAATGAAAGATTGTCTACCTTCCCTGAACAAAGATTATGAAAATATTATGGATACTTTTGCTAGATGTATCATCAAAATGCATATAACTGCAGATGTTTTGTTTAATTGTTGTTTATGTACCGGAATCTCGGAGCAACTCGGAGACGTAGTAGAAAACGTCACTTCCTCTCGTCTTTCTGAGAATGCATTAAATCTTCAGTGAAACTAATGGATGAAAGATTGCCTACCTTCCCTGAACGAAGATTATGAAAATATTAGTGCTGTCAAACGATTAAAATTTTTAATCGCGATTAATCGCATAATTTCAATAGTTAACTCGAGATTAATCGCAAATTAATCGCATATTTTATCTTTTTATTTCTGAAAGTGTAAAAGCCTGTTTGGGCATTTTAATATGCAATTTTGCAATAAATGACACTAATAAAAACATGCTTGTACAAAAAATATTTTTCTTTTTTATTTTCAAGCACTTTTCAGAATTGGAATGAAAACATCCTGGTGCCATAAAATGTTAACCTCTGGCCAAAAATGACTAAATCGCTAATCATAACGCCCTGATGTTTACACAATGTGTAAACAAATCTGTAAATAAACAAATATTTCATGCCGAAATATTTTTTTTGCCTCTTAAACAAAGCTAGACATGGTATTAAGCATTTACATATAAAGTATTACTAATTTTACATTTTAATAAAGTCACAGATTTTATTAATTTTTCACTCTCTCACACATACATCTGTCATGTTTGCCTTGAGATGTCGGGCCCACATGCAGAAAACACACTCGGTTACTCAGGTCAGAATTCAAGGGTTTTATTTTTAGCACGGGAGCACACGGAGCGCAGCGCTAGTCTGCGGGACGGGGAACAATGACGGCTCGAACTACCCCGGGACCAAGGGACCGGACCAGTCTAGGAGGTAAGGGGAATGTGATTAGCAGTGGTAAAGAATGGGAGATAAGGCTATAAACGTAAGCTTACCACGAGGATTGGGTAACCGAGCGGGGAGACGGTAAGGAGGACTCAGCTGGGTTGTCTTGAGCAGGCGTTCGGGTCGACGGAGAGCGGGGCGAAGGGGTCCGAGCAGCTCCGAGGAAGTCCAGGGATCCAGAGCAGCGAGAGGAACCGGAGAGAGGGTTGGTGTGACTCGCGTCCAGAGCAGAGGTACGTCTGATCGAGTCGGAGAACTCAAGAGTCACGCTGGGTTCACGCAGACACAGGGAAACCTTAAGAGAGCAAACGAAGAATTAGTCTCTTAGAAACTAGGGATGGCTAGAGGTCGAGGCTGTCACGCATACCGCAACGAAAACACTCTGGCGTCCTCTCGCTGTTCGGACGCAGTTCTTGTAGGACGCTCAGATGCTGCCGAATGAGCCACAGGTGTGCGCACTCCGCCCACCGTCCAACCACGAACACCTGTGGAGAAGCAGAGGTAACGGAGCTGGCAGCAAGCTGCACAGCCCTGCCAGCTGAGTCCTGACACCACCCCCCCCTCAAGGGTCGCCACCTGGCGGCTCAGAGGAGGAAGAGGAGGGACGAGAGGAGAGGAATGCATCAATGAGAGACTGGTCAGGAATGGAGGAACCGGCGAGCCAAGACCGCTCCTCAGGACCGCAACCTACCCAGTCGACGAGGTACTGGAACCCCTTACCTCGCCGACGGGAGGCCACAATCTGCTGAACCTGACGTCCCTGATGGTCCTGGGCGGGTGGTGGGGGTTCGGCCGGAGGGCACAAGGAACTAGTGAGAACAGGCTTGATTTGTGAGACGTGGAACGTGGGATGAACCCGGGAGTGGGACGGGAGACGGAGGCGAACAGTCGTAGGGCTGACTATGGAGGTGATCTCGAAGGGGCCGGCGAAGCGTGGAGACAACTTCCTGGAGGCTGCTCGGGAGGGTAGGTCTCGTGTGGAGAGCCAAACTCGCTGACCGGGACGGTAACTGGGAGCTGGGGTGCGTCTTCGATCAGCGAATCGGCGGTTCTGTTCTGCAGCGTTCTTGAGAGCCTGAATAGTCTGAGTCCAGTAATGCCTGCACTGGGTGATGTGGTCCTTTACTGAGGGAACTGTTACTCGTGGGTTGTCATCAGGAAAAAGAGGGGGCTGATAGCCTAGAGAGATCTCGAAGGGGGACAGGCCGGTAGCTGTGGAGACGTGACTGTTGTGAGCGTATTCGACCCAGGGGAGAAACTTATTCCATTCTGAAGGGTTCTGAGAGGTTAGGCAACGGAGGGCGGTCTCCAGCTCCTGGTTCATCCGCTCTGTCTGACCGTTGGTCTGTGGGTGATAGCCGGAGGTTAGAGTGTACCGGGCCCCAAGGGCCACGGCAAACTCCTTCCAAACCCTGGAGATGAACTGGGGACCACGGTCAGACAGGATCTCCCGGGGGATGCCGTGGAGGCGGAACACGTGTCGAACCAGGAGCTGGGCCGTGAGAAAGGCGGAGGGGAGCTTACGGAGTGCGATGAGGTGACAGGCCTTAGAAAAACGGTCAACAACTGTGAGGATGGTTGTCATCCCCTGGGACGAGGGGAGTCCGGTGACGAAGTCCAGGGCGATGTGGGACCAGGGATGATCGGGGACGGGTAGCGGCTGTAGGAGGCCTGCAGGTGGTCTGTTTGACGGCTTGTTCTGAGCACACACGGGACAGGAGAGAACAAAAGCCTTCACATCTTGGGACAAGGTGGGCCACCAGAAATGGCGGGAGATGAGGGTGCGGGTTCGGTAGACGCCAGGATGGGCAGAGAATCTTTCAGAGTGCGCCCACTGGAGCACACGGGAACGAACTGAGGCTGGGACATAGTTCCGGCCGGGTGGTCCAGTACCTGGGTCAGGGTCTGACTGCAGGGCCTGAGCGATCAAGTCCTGAATCTCCCACTGGAGGGCTCCAAAAACACAGGATGAAGGAAGAATGGTGGCTGGTCTCTCCTCAGAATCAGGGGGGGAGTAAAGGCGGGACAGAGCATCAGGCTTCTGGTTCTTGGACCCGGGGCGAAACGTGATGGACAAATTAAAACGAGAGAAGAAAAGGGACCAGCGGGCCTGTCTGGGATTCAACCTCTTCGCTGTCTGGATATAGGCCAAGTTCTTGTGATCAGTCCAGATAAGGACGGGCTGCTCGGACCCCTCAAGCCAGTGTCGCCACTCCTCCAGGGCGAGCAGCTCTCTATCCCCCACATCGTAATTGCGTTCGGCCGGGGTCAGGCGCCGGGAGAAAAAGGCGCAGGGGTGAAGCTTCTGGTCCGACTGTGAGTTCTGGGAGAGAATTGCTCCGACTCCTGTATCGGAAGCATCAATCTCCACCACAAACTGTCTACTGGGGTCAGGGTGAATGAGGATGGGCGCCTGGGAGAATCTCTTCTTGAGGTCGATGAACGCAGAGTTTGCTGTGGGGCTCCACGAGAAAAAGGACTTGGTGGATGTGAGTGCGTGGAGAGGAGCGGCGATCTGGCTGTATCCCCTAATGAACCTTCGATAGAAATTGGCAAAGCCAAGGAAACGTTGCAGTTGTTTCCTGGTTTCGGGAACCGGCCAGTCGAGAACCGCCTTAATCTTCTCCGGGTCTGAACGAACCTGTCCTCCCTCTAGGATGAGCCCGAGAAATGACACTGAGGACTTGTGGAACTCACATTTCTCCGCTTTCACAAATAGCTTGTTTTCTAACAGGCGTCGGAGGACCTGTCGAACATGGTCTTGATGCTCTGAGTGATTGCGGGAGTATATGAGGATGTCATCCAGATAAACGAAGACAAATACGTTAAGGAAGTCACGAAGGACATCATTGACCAGAGCCTGGAACACAGCTGGGGCATTGCATAGGCCAAAAGGCATAACCCGGTACTCGAAATGTCCCAGGGGGGTCTTGAAGGCTGTTTTCCACTCGTCCCCCCGACGGATCCGCACCAAGTGGTAAGCATTACGGAGATCTAGTTTGGTAAAGACCTTAGCTGACTGGACTGGTTCTAGGGCGGAGGAGAGTAGTGGAAGGGGGTACTTGTTTTTAACAGTTATCGCGTTCAAACCCCGATAATCGATACACGGACGCAGTGAACCATCCTTCTTGGACACGAAGAAAAAGCCTTCCCCTACCGGGGAGGACGAGGCTCGAATTAGACCTGCCGCTAAGGACTCCTTTATGTACTTCTCAAGGGCCTGACGCTCAGCCATAGAAATATTATAAAGGCGGCTAACCGGCAACGGGGCACCAGGCAGAAGATCGATAGCACAGTCATACGGCCTGTGCGGCGGCAAGGAACAGGCTTGGGTCTTGCAAAAAACTTGTCTTAGATCATGGTAGCACTCGGGTACTAACTTCATTAAATCTGGATCTACCTGGACGGAAGACGGCGAAACGGTCTGACAGGGAGGAACTGCAGATTGTAAACAGGCAGCATGGCAACTAGAGGACCAGGACTCTACCCGACGGTCCACCCAGTTTATGTGCGGGTTATGCCGCTGCAACCAAGGGACACCTAGCACTAAGGAGGCATGTCTCACTGGGAAAACTAGAAACACTAACCGTTCTCTGTGATTACCGGAAACTACTAACTCAAGTGGTTTAGTGCTATGAGTAATGCTAGGGAGGACCCCGCCATCCAGGGCAGAGACGTGAAGGGAAGAACTCAGCGGGACCGTCTCGAGTCCGGTCCGACGGACGAAAGCACTATCGATTAAATTAAAATCACAACCGGAATCCACTAGAGCTGATAACGAAAAGGAATCACGAGAGGTTACTACAGTCGCTTTTAAACAAAGTCGCGGAGGGGAAGAAGGCGTTAACTGAGGCTGGTCCGTCGGCTCCTCCGCTACAGCCGGCGGACCTGGTCTTTTGGCCGCTCTGGGCATTCCCTAATAAAATGAGCAGGGGAGGCGCAGTACAAACATAGCCTAGAGGACCTTCGCTGCTCCCTCTGCTCAGGAGTCAACCGCACTCGACCCAATTGCATGGGTTCAGGTGGCAGGGAACGAGGTTCCGCTGGACTAGGTGGTCTCCGCTCGGGAGGTTGAGGGCGGAAAACGAGAGGCCCAAGGGGGCGACTCTTAGAGCAGGAGCGGAGGCGATTATCTAACCGGATGGCCAATGCAATAAACTCGTTAAGAGTAGCGGGTTCCTCCTGACGTGCTAGCTCATCCTTAAGAGAATCATCTAACGCCTGAAAAAATACAGTTTTTAAAGCGCTCTGCTCCCAGCCAGCCGCAGCGGCCACTGTACGGAACTCAACAGCGAAATCAGCAAGGCGTCTTCCCCGCTGCCGGAGAGCTAAAAGCCGCCTGGAATCCTGCACCTGATCTACTTCAGCTGCAAAGACCATCTTAAATTCAGATAGAAACTCGTTAAAAGTACAGCCAAACTGCTGGCAATTTGGGAACCGGGCCTCTGCCCACCTGAGAGCGCGGCCCGTGAGTAAACGTAAAATAAAGGAAATCTTAGCCTCATCTAAAGCAAACAAACGAGGGGACCGATTAAAAACTAAGGAGCATTGAAAAAGAAACCCCCCACAGTCACTACTGTCTCCGGAGAATTTCTCCGGAGCGGGGGAGGAAGTCTCGGGACCGGATGGTGACGTCACCGAAGGCGGAGCTGGGTCGGAAGCGGAACTAGGAGGGGCCGAGGCTGCGGGCTAGCACTTAGCATTACAGTTAGCTGGTTGATTTGACTGGCTAGGCTCTGCAAATGGCCTTGTAGGCCTAAAACCGTGGACTCTAAGCCCCGAATCTGATCCTGTTGGGCCGCTAACGCCCCACCGAGTGTGTCTGCTGGGTCGCTTTGGTGGCCAGAGTGTTCTTCTGTCATGTTTGCCTTGAGATGTCGGGCCCACATGCAGAAAACACACTCGGTTACTCAGGTCAGAATTCAAGGGTTTTATTTTTAGCACGGGAGCACACGGAGCGCAGCGCTAGTCTGCGGGACGGGGAACGATGACGGCTCGAACTACCCCGGGACCAAGGGACCGGACCAGTCTAGGAGGTAAGGGGAATGTGATTAGCAGTGGTAAAGAATGGGAGATAAGGCTATAAACGTAAGCTTACCACGAGGATTGGGTAACCGAGCGGGGAGACGGTAAGGAGGACTCAGCTGGGTTGTCTTGAGCAGGCGTTCGGGTCGACGGAGAGCGGGGCGAAGGGGTCCGAGCAGCTCCGAGGAAGTCCAGGGATCCAGAGCAGCGAGAGGAACCGGAGAGAGGGTTGGTGTGACTCGCGTCCAGAGCAGAGGTACGTCTGATCGAGTCGGAGAACTCAAGAGTCACGCTGGGTTCACGCAGACACAGGGAAACCTTGAGAGAGCAAACGAAGAATTAGTCTCTTAGAAACTAGGGATGGCTAGAGGTCGAGGCTGTCACGCATACCGCAACGAAAACACTCTGGCGTCCTCTCGCTGTTCGGACGCAGTTCTTGTAGGACGCTCAGATGCTGCCGAATGAGCCACAGGTGTGCGCACTCCGCCCACCGTCCAACCACGAACACCTGTGGAGAAGCAGAGGTAACGGAGCTGGCAGCAAGCTGCACAGCCCTGCCAGCTGAGTCCTGACAACATCTAATCCTGAGCTGTCACACCAACAACAATAATTTATTTGTATATTTTTGGATGCTGTTTATATCCACATTCATACACACATTTTTTTTAAAGCCTGGAAACAGTTTTGAAATTTCAAGGTCATTCCAGAGTCTTACACTTTGCTTGCAATGGGGGCAGGAGCTTAATACCCTTAATACCGGTGATGTTTAGCACAGCTTGCATGTGCTGACACTGTAACTCCAGGTACTTCGTTTGGCAATGTGATTCAGCCTTAGTTTGTCAAATACAAAGGCAACGAATTAATAAGCATTAAAGTATGGTTTATGGGTTGGGTTTCTGCAATGTTATCAGCATGTAAAAACTCATCTTCAGAACCAATCTCTGCTCAAAATGGTGATCTGCACCACGTAATCTACTTTCAGCAGTTATCACCAGTTATTGCAACTGTAAACTGCAGAAAATACGGGCAGAATTGCTCTCTATGGCTTTACTCACTCGGCTCCTATGTCAGGATGCGCTCCAGCGCGTAATGAGGCGTAGGAATATTTCAGCTGGTCACACTGAGTGTCTGTAGTGTGGCAGCGTCACTTATGTTATAGCCCAAATAAGCGATTTCACTTTTAGAAACAAGCCCAAAAAACTGCAACCCGCAACTCATGAAATTTACAAGCAACTTTAGAAAAAAGAAGCCCAAAGTCGCATGAAATAAGCAGACTTGGCAACAGTGAGCGCGGGTCTGTTTTGCTACAGTCTCTAGGATTCTTGGAACTACAGAAAGCGCAGAGGGTAAAAAAACACAGTCTGGAGAGTGCTGCGGGGAAAAAAAGCATTAACGCGATTAACGCGCGTCAAAAAAAATGGACCCTCTGCAACAGGAACAGGATTAAAGGCGTCCACTTCAACATGGACGGGCACCAAAATGTTCTCTCTGGTGTGGATGAGTTCAGAAGTGTAAACACTGACATGGGTTGGTTCTGTGGCTTGACTACTGGAAACAGATTGACCTCTGGTGGCAGACTTTAGAATAGCAGGAGAAGACGGATGGTGGTAAAATGTCTCTAAAGCAGCTTTATATTCCTTCTCCAGCTCCTTTAATTTTTCCTCCAATATGGGTGAATAATTATAGATTAGAGTCGTTCTCAACTTTTTAATAACAGATGCAAAGGATCTTAGCTTGTTCTCCAGCTCTTCGTAAGTGGCAGCAGAAGAATCGGTGGGAGGCGAGCTACATGAGACGGCAGCAGCAGGTGAAGAGGCGGACCCAACAGAAACGGATGATGAGGAGGAAATGACAAATGAAGGAGTTGAAGCTTGCTTCTGTAGATGTCGGTCCTGTTCCGGGGAATCGGAACACCAAGATGGCAAATTCTGCGGCTTGAGCTGGTTGAGAAGTAGGTTCGATGACCGGAACATCCACAGGAGAACAGGAAACAGGACTGACGGTCGGGCGTCGGTGTTTACGACGGTGGGTGGGCTGACGTCCTCCTCCGTCCCAAACAGCACCCAAGTGTCCATCATAACCTTTATACCGGAACGTGAACTCTGTGCCGGCGACGGGTTCATGTTTAGGGCCAGAACGTACTGTAATGATTACTGGTGGTGAACCCGATATTCAGCTGGACACACAGTTACATTTAAAAGGTTTATTGTGAAGAGGATGAGTAGTGGCAGGTGAGGCAGGCAAGCAGAAACAGACTTGGCAGATGCGTTATGGCTGAAGGTACAGGCAGGCAAGGATGAGCAGGAGACCAGAGGATACAGGTAGATAAAGACCAGAACAGGTGGTGTAGACCAGGGAACCACCAGAACGGGTAGAGCAAGCGGCTGGGACTCACGGAGAAACTGGCAGAACTGCAGCACACAGACACAGGCAACTTTAACTGAAGAGTCCAGCTGGCTGAGCACACAGGAACTGGTAGAGCAGGGTACATCACACAGCGTGATCCGAAAAGAGAAGTGATTTTCTGGCAGGGATAAGTTGGCTGAGGCAGGTATATGTAGGCTTGTGAACACGTGACCAGAGTTGAATCTAATTACTGGCAGCAGGTCGAGTTGATATGGGCTAATTGACTGGGGCAGTGCTGACAGGCATGGCAAGGCAAGGCACATTTATTTGTATTACATGTTACATGATTAAAATATAGGAAAATAAAACTGAATAAAAGCAAGTTGGAATAAAATGTAGAAACAAAATAAAACATGGGAAAATAGAAACTAAAAGCAAATATCAAAAACAATTGGACTACAAAGTTGAACAAATGATGTTTCAGTAAAACAGTTTAACTAGAACAATTGAAGGCCATCCTAAATAAAACATGTGTTTTTAATCTTGATTTAAAAGAACTCAGGCTTTCGGCACTTTACAGTTTTCTGGAAGTTTGTTCCAGATAAGTGGAGCATAGTGTAACCCTGGTCTCGGCTTGTAATTTAAGATAATTCAAAAGTTATGGACCAGTTGCTAGGTTCGGCAGGATTACATAAGGAACTAAAATGAGTGCAAAATAACGCAGCTGGAAGCAGGAAATTAACAACAGCAGTTATTATTTTGCAAAAGATAAAAATAAATAAAATACAGTTTAACAAGTACAACAACAATATTAATAACAAACCAGTATGTCAAAAATCAAAAACCCCTCTCCCTTTGAGCTCAATATATTTTATTTGCAAGTTCAGTGCTTTTTTTTCTCTTTTCTTTCTTCAGTGGTTCTTGTTGTTAACCCTGGGAATTTCACATCAGTGAGAAGAATGGAGTTCTTCAACAAAGGTTCAGTTCTCCTCGGGGGACAGGCTCGCCATCTGCTTCCAGAGAGAATCCATTGAGTCTGATCCAGTAGTCTGATCCAACCTAGCCTGCACACAATAATAATATAATATATTCAGCTACACTCAACAAAAATATAAACACAACACTTTTGGTTTTGCTCCCATTTTTTATGAGATGAACTCAAAGATCTAAAACTTTTTCCACATACACAATATCACCATTTCCCTCAAATATTGTTCACAAACCAGTCTAAATCTGTGATAATGAGCATGTCTCCTTTGCTGAGATAATCCATCCCACCTCATAGGTGTGCCATATCAAGATGCTGATTAGACACCATGATTAGTGAACAGGTGTGCCTTAGACTGCCCACAATAAAAGGCCACTCTGAAAGGTGCAGTTTTTTTTGGGGGGGGGGGGGGGGGTCTGGGGACTCAGAAAACCAGTCAGTATCCGGTGTGGCCACCATTTGCCTCACACTAGTGATGGTGAGATGAAGCCTCATGAGGCATTGAACCACTTGAGCCAACTGGTTCGAGAAAGGGTTAATTTCTTGAAGCTTCATGTGCACACGACACCACCTACTGGCCAGGTGTATAATCACAGCCAGCTGTATCTTAACACGTGTGATGCATTGATTTTTTGTCTATTATGACTCTTGGGAATGACTTCACAAAAGGTGTAGGATGAAATCATTTGTCTACATAAATTATGTATACACACATGTGTATAATAAAATATTGCTTGAATGTATTCTCTGTCTGTAATTATTCCCAAAATAGTAGTGTCATGTGATATGGCATGTTGTGTAATAATGTTTTTCTGTGACTCTAGAAAAATGGCATGGGCTTAATCAGGCAGAGGACAGTGAAAGTGCTTATGGAACTAGGGAGGGGGTAGTGAATAGGCTAATGCTTGTGTAACTTGGATGATTTCATGCATTTTTATTAAGAAACAACAATTTCTCCACAGTTTTTGGTTTCAAACGATTTCTCTTTTTTGACACTACTTCTCCAGCCTTTGAAAAGACACGCTCACATGGCACAGATGATGCCGGGTGCATAAATAAATAAGTGCAAGTTTGTACAGATTGGGGTACAGTGACCGATGATTAGCCCAGTACTCTAGGGCGTTCTCCAGCCTGCTTATGTTTGCCTCTGACAGGTAGCGCTGGACCTCTACGGTGGCATCTGCTGACCCATTTGGAGTCCTCTTTGCCTCCATGACACTAGTGTCCAATCTTTGCCAAAGTCTGCTACCTAAATGGAAACCACAGGTCATGTTAGTAAGTGTTGTAATAGGAATAAGTAATCTCAAAATGTAATATAAAAGATTACCTCCAGTGAATTCTTGAGAGGTGGAAGCCTGGGGAATCTCGTGAGTGTTCTCTTCTAGGTTCCGTCGGATTATGGTGGCACACTCTGAAGTCAAGCGCTTCACTGGTTCAGCAGCTTTTGTGTTGCTGAAAAATGCTATAAGTCTAAATCGTGGGTCCAGGAGTGTAGCCAGCGACAAGATGCTCATTGACTGGAGCATGTGCAGCTTCTCCCTGAGCTGTCTGATGAGCTGCTCTCCTATTTCCACTGCTACTGCAGGTGCCGACTTGATGTCTTCCTCCTGAAGGGCATTCTCTATCATCTTCAGGAGGGGGATAACTTTTGATGCCGACACGTGTTCTTCTGCAGAGAGCTCCGTGGTGGCGTCATAGAAAGGAGAGAGTAAAGAAAGGCACGCTACAACAATGTCAAACTCACTGGCAGTGAAAAAGAGAATGTCAGTGTGTAATCCAGCCAATGCCGCTCCTACTGGCTCCCTCAACTCCACCAGACGTTGCAGCATCAAGTAGGTGCTGTTCCATCTTGTTTCCACCTCCTGCATCAGCTTGGTTGCTTGCATGCCCAGCTGAAGCTGCACTTGTGTAAGCTTCTCCTTTAAAGATACAGAAGAGTAGGTCATTAAGTCACTGCAGTAGGAGTACAGACAAACTATTAACATTATATATTGGAATAAAAGAAAAGAGCATACCTTAGCAGTGGTGCTGCTTCTAAAGTAGCCAAACAGCTTCCTTGCTTTGGCCCGGAGGCCAGAGAGCGCAGGGTGCTGGTCAAGCGCCCTCTTCACAACAAGATTGAGGGTGTGAGCAACACAAATGTGGTGGCGAAGCTTCAGCTCTCTCACGCATGCCACCATATTAGGAGCACCATCGGTGACCATGCATGTCACCTTGCCTGAGATTCCCCATTCCTCCATTAGGGAGGCTTTCACACAAGCAATATTTTCAGCAGTGTGAGACTGGGGGTATGCCTGCACTCCCAACAACACCTAGCTCAGCTTTTCGTTCTCCTCCACAAAGGGGCATGTCACTGCCAGGTAGGCATCCATGTTGATGGATGTCCACATATCTGATGTAAGGCTAACAGCAGCCACCTTCTCTACTTTAGCCTTAGCGTGCTCCTTAGCAGACTCATATTTGGCTTCCACCATGGCCTTCAGAGCCTAAAGGAAGAAATATATATATATTGCTGAATTGTGACACATACAATAATGTAGTCATTCGTTTCATGTATGGACCCACACATACCTGCCTTGTAGGGAGAACATAATTGGGATCCAGCTTAGACACAAATGTCCTGAATCCAACGTCATCCACAATAGTGAAAGGCTGGGTATCCTTCACTATCATGGAGACTAGAGCTTCATCCAGCTCTTGTTTTCTGGTGGCTGGTTAAAAGGGAATAAATACACTGTCTGTTAACCGTCTTTATTTGCACAACAAGCAAACATCAGCATGCAAAAATTGTGATAGTGTGTTTGTAATATAGTAATGAAATACCTTGGCTGGGTGAAGCTCCAGTTTCCTCCCCATTCTCATGCAAGGCACAGTAGTGCCTTAGCATGGATGAGGTGTTATTATTGTACCCCAACTCCTTGGAGCACAATAAACACCTCACCTTTACAGAAAATAAGAAACGGAAAAATACAGTTCCTCATAAGCAAACCTAATGCATCTGCAAATGTTCAGTTCACCTTACCTTGTTAGGGCTTATCAAATCGAAATGTTCCCACATAGGGGAAATCCTCCTCTTTCTCGCCGGCTCCATCCTACTCCTATCCTGTCCTCGCACTCCTAAATCTCCTATCTATCTCTCTCCTAAACTCTCCAAACACCAAACTAACTGTCTCAAACTAAATAACCACTATCCAAACTCTGCTATCCAAACTATCAAAACTCTATCCACTCTCTCAACTGACCGCAACTCGTCTACAACAACCCACATTTTGAATGGAGCCTGTGGGGTTTCTAAAGCTGTCAAACCCCGCGCCAAAATCTGAGCCACTTCCCGAAGCAGTCACGTGGTACAGCCGGGCAGCGAGGCTTCGGATGTCATCGTTTTCGGCTCCTCCCCTAAACGAAGCAAGCTTCGATACGCGCATTACGGAAACGCCCCCTCCATTACTCGACACACGCCTCGAAGCCTCGGCACATAACGTAACATCACTACCTCACACAGTGCAACACATCTCCTTCGCATAAAGTTGATCATGTTGTCAATTGTGACCTGTGGAATGTTGGTCCACTCCTCTTCAATGGCTGTGCGAAGTTGCTGGATATTGGCAGGAACTGGTACACGCTGTCGTATACGTTGATAAGGAGCATCCCAAACATGCTAGAGACTATAGTATATAATGTCCTGTCACTTTTTAATCCGATTTTGATGGATTAAAAGTGGGCGGGGCTTATTTTTTAATTGACCTTTAGGTGACCCCACTCACATGATCGTCACGTGGCCCTGCTCGTGACCCTCATGTGACATCCCCCCCCCACGTGACCCGCACTTTAATCATTATTATATTAATTAATTATTCTTTTTTTAATTGTATTATTTTTATTTTTAATTAATAATTTTTCTCATTAATAATATTATTACTACTATCATTGATATTATTGTAATTATTTAATTCTGTTATGCATACCCAACCCTTTTTAGTAGTATTATTGTAATCATTTAAAGTTATTTATAATTATTTAACTCTGGTATACATACCCAACCTTTTTTAGTAGTATTATTGTAATCATTTAAAGTTATTTATAATTATTTAACTCCGGTATACATACCCAATCTTTTTATTAGTATTATTATGATTATTTAAAGTTATTTTGAATGATTTAATTCCGTTAGGCACATCCAATCTTTAAGGTGGGGGGAAATCAGTCTTTGTTTCAGCCGTAAAAGCAGTCAGACTCTGAATACTTAAAGTTTCAAAATAAAGATTAAAAATTAAACTATATAAATCGTTTAGACGCATAAGCTTCCCCATCCGGAATCTGTAAATAAAAAGCTCAGGGTTACGCACATCCAATTTTTAAGGTGGGGGGAAATCAGTCTTTGTTTCAGCCGTAAAAGCAGTCAGACTCTGAATACTTAAAGTTTCAAAATAAAGATTAAAAATAAAGCTATATAAATCGTTTAGACGCATAAGCTTCCCCATCCGGAATCTGTCAATAAAAAGCTCAGGGTTCTCGCTCAGCCAGAATCCTGCGATGCAACCCCTCAGCTCTCCCTATAAACAGTGAGCGTTTACCCTCAGTGACTGACCGCTTACCAGTTGCAGCTTAGAACATAATAAGTCCATACACTCTACAGGTCACTGACAGTTTGAGGGTCATAAGTTCACTCGTTCAGTAAGCAGTTAAAATAATACTCAACCTGTTCGAAGCGTCGCGCGGGAGGATACACAAGGGGGAAGATCTCGCTTTCTCTCAATCATCTGACCCCTCAACACAAAAACTGTGTCTTTCTCTACAACCCTCGCGCTGTCATGCTTATTATTTATAAATAGCGGACACCCTGTCACAAAAAAAAAAATCGACAGGACGTTGTATTTCACGCCTTTACGTATCCTAAAATCCCCATCACGCGGACAAACACAATGCCTGTATTATCAATAATGTATATATAAGGCCCTCTTCCCCTCCCACCTAAGTGAATGCATGCACTGTGACTCCTCCGAAACATGTCACAACTTCCTTCTTCGCGGCGAGCTACAACCGCTCAGAACGTCAATGACCGGTCTACAAGCCCTCCACCTGTGATATACCGTAAGTTACCCTTTCCTGTTTATATATTGTATCTATGCATGTTTTTTTAGTTTTTCTATTTTCCACGGACTCCTCTAGGTAATGTGTGTAACTCCCTCCTGGGAAACCCTCACTGATGCTGTAGGAAATCCCCGACCACGTCAGCTTACAGCACTTGCTTACCTCTCTCTCTCCCTCTTTTTTTTTTTTATCTCTAATTATTCCTCAGACCCCACTGCGAGTGATCTTGACGCTATCTTTGAACAAAATCCTGACTTTGGTAATCCAGCCTCATATTCACTTTAACGATATCCTTGTAAAACACTAATTGAAAGTTCTAACCATCTTCATCTTATTTTTATAGATTTCAAGGGGAACGGTTACATTGATGCTCAATGCGGGAGAGCTTCTCATGCTCTACAAACCCCCAAACGCAGTCAGCCCATGAGTAAATTGTCTCGTAAGTCGGGCAAAAGGACTCTTTTCCCCAGCACCGCTGCTCAGACCAAATCCAGTCCTCAGTGTGAGACGCATGCAGAACGCGGCGGTCGCGATGTAATTTTCATTGATTCACAATCCTCAGTCTTTGGCTCGCTCGCAGCAAAGCAAGAGGGTGACAATTCACAAGCAGCTTCCCTTGAGCAGCCATCAGAGGGTGAGTTTGCATTTAAAGCGCTCGGGTTTTTGTAAGAGTTGTATTAGCCTTGTTTTAAAAGCCTCTCTCTGCTTACAGAAGCGGGCCCGCTCGCTCTTGGACGAGAGAAGGTGAAGGTAGAGCCCTTAAACGCACCTCAAACTGGTCAAGAAAACCCTGGAACCTCCTCAGATAGTGAGTAATACAGCTTTTTTTATTAATTAATTTAATAATTAAATCATTATTTCTTTATTTACAGTCTTAAAGTGTAAACTAGTTTTCAGCACGGTTCAAAAATATCTATGCCTCCCTCCCTCTGTGTGTGTGTGTGTGTGTGTGTGTGTGTGTGTGTGTTCGAATCACACCTCTGCTCCTCGGCCTCTCTTCACTTTTCACCTTTATGCTGGTTTTTACTCATTTATTTAATTGTATTTACTTATTTATATATATATATATATATATATATATATATTATCATTGTTTTTTATTTTGCATTGGAGGAGTGAAGGTAGAGCCCTTAAACGCACCTCAAACTGGTCAAGAAAACCCTGGAACCTCCTCAGATAGTGAGTAATACAGCTTTTTTATTAATTAATTTAATAATTAAATCATTATTTCTTTATTTACAGTCTTAAAGTGTAAACTAGTTTTCAGCACGGTTCAAAAATATCTATGCCTCCCTCCCGCTGTATGTGTGTGTGTGTGTGTGTGTGTGTGTGTGTGTGTATATGTGTGCGTGTTCCACCGTCTTAGTGGGGACCATCACAGGTTTTTAACCTTTCCAGTGAGGATATTTTACAAAGTAGGGATATGTTAACCATTCCTTATGCGTGTGTGTGTGTGTGTGTGTGTGTGTGTGTGTGTGTGTGTGTGTGTGTGTGTGTGTTCGAATCACACCTCTGCTCCTCGGTCTCTCTTCACTTTTCACCTCTATGCTGTTTTTACTCATTTATTTAATTGTATTTACTTATTTAAATATATATATATATTATTATTTTTTATTTATTGTTTATTTTTATTTTTTTATTTTGCAGCCCCAACCGCCAGACGGGGAACACCCACTTTAAAACGTAAGAGGCAACTATCCATTTTGGTGAAGCTACAATCTACCACCCTGAGGTATCAAGAAGCCATCAACAAAAACTTATCCAGAACAATTAAAGCCCGGAAGATTATGACAGGTAAATCTGAATCTCAAAGCTTTCAAAGAACTATGTTTCCTTTAATAAAATGAATTTTAAAAAAAACAGCCTCCTTCTTTTCTTTATTATATCATAATAAATCAATGACTGTTTTCTTTTATTATCATTATTACTTATTATTATTAATATAATTATCATTATTATATTTATTATTTTTCTACAATTTGGTTTCTCGTATAATAAATCAATGTTGTATTCTCTCCTAATTATAATTATTTTGTCAAATTATAGAAGTGGTGGAGAGTATTCAGAAAATTCCACTTTCCGGTCGCAAAGGAGGGTTCCACATCCGGAAAAGCTCTGAACTTCTGAGAACCTGCAAGTGTCTGCTGGACGAAACCGCCAAGACCTCAACGCTACAGTAGAGTTAACCTTTTAAATCGTGACCTCTGTAAACATGGGTAGTCAGCAAATGAGAAATGCATTGTATGAAATTGTTGAAGCTGTGAATGAACTCCGTAATCTCCCTGTACACCCTGCAACCGAATTTCTCAATCTAACCCCAAATTCCCCCGTCAGAACTCAGGGTCCAGATTTGGATCTTCAAGGCTTACTGTCTGTAGAACGAGCCCTCGAACGATTAAACGATTCTGTCTCTCAACCATACTCGCCTGAAAATAATTCCTTAGAGTTTCAACAGCAAGTTACAAATGCTTTACACGAAATCACACAAATGGTTAATGAGCTTCCTGTTCACCACGTGCCTGGTTCTTTCAATGTAGCTCCACATTCACCGTCCAGGTTAGAACAAGCGATCCATCAATTAAACGTTTCTCTCTCTCAAACATTTAGCCCAAACTCTACAAACGCTCGGTATGAGCAAGATGGGGGTAGTCTTGTAGAAAACGTTGAACATAATCTCTCAGGTTCTTTGAATCCTGCTTCGCAAAATCCCTCACCCAACCAGCCTCATCAGCCAAGCCTCATCGCACCCAACCTCCCCACACTCGATCGAGCAAATCAACCATGCACTAGTCATGGAGAGCGAGTTGTAAACAGCTCTGAACATACCCAACAAACTCAGAGAGAGCGAGAAGGTTTCAACGTTACAGAAATAAGACGTCCTTTCAACGTCATTGCCTCGCGAGCCGGCGACGCCCCCAACCCCGCTGAATTTTACACACAAGTGTATCATATTCTCACAGAGCTCGCAGAGTCAGCTGCTCGCCTTGCCTCTCGTAGCGATATTATCCAACTAGAATTGAGCGGAGAAGGATTTTCTCATCACGCCATCGTTCAGGTAAATGATGAACGTGATTCAATTCTGCCTGCATTTCTGGAATTTTTAGAGGAGCTAACGCAGTCAAACGCGGAATTGCCGGATCCAAACAACTTAGAAATGATTGTTCAGGTTGTAAGAAACCCTCATGGAGGTGTCAAACGTAAAGCCGAAAAAACATTGGACTGTGAACTGATTCGTAAAAAACGTCAACATTTGTATATCGTCGCCAATCCTTCTGATCAGCTCTGTTTTTCAATCAGTCTTGCCCATCTATGTAACCCTGCTTTTACAGACGCCCAAGCCGTGCAGCAAGCTGTACTTTGGCAACGCACAGCGGGCCTCACAGAGCAAACCCCCGTCACTTTCAGTGATGTGCAGAAATTTGAAAAGATTGTCAACAGGAAAATTGTGGTTTTCTATAAAGACGGCAAGAATGCAACGCTTCGTAAATTCCAGACTGACTTTTCCGATCGTTCAAATCCGCTTTTTCTGCTTCTGTTCAAAAACCATTATTACGGCATTAAAAACCTGCGAGGGTTCACCGGTTCTAACTACGTTTGCAACTACTGCTTTACCGGTTTCCAAAACATCAACAGGCATAACTGCGAGGGTCATTGTTCAATTTGTCTCGATCCAAAATGTACTCTGCAGCGGTACAACTCTGTACAATGCGCAGATTGTAACCGAATCTGTCGTAATTCATTCTGCCTTGATAGGCACAAACAGCCCAGATTGAGACCTTACCTCGGAAAGCATGTGAGTAACTGCGAAACGACTAAATACTGTCCTCTGTGTAAAAGGCTATATGATGTAGCAGCAGGTGGGGGTAGCAAGCCTCACGAGTGTTCAATAAAATGCACGGTCTGTCGTCAGAAAGTCCCTAGCGGTGTTGATGTAACGTTAAACGAGCACCAGTGTTACATTCAACCCACACTGACAGACCGTGAACTCGGAAATAAACTGTTTTTTTACGATTTTGAAACTTTTACAGATCAAACTGGGAGACACATCCCATTCCTTGTCTACACAAAAACTTTGGCAGGGGATGTTTGGTACTCTTACGGGGTGAACTGCGTCAGGGATTTTCTGCTTCATTTCAGAAATCCTCGTTACAGAGGTTTCACTTTCCTAGCTCACAACAGTCGTGGGTTTGACTCTTACTTGGTTCTGAGTGTGATGGTTGAATTGGGTATAAAACCACATTTAATAACGCAAGGAAGTAAAGTTCTCTGTTTTACCGAGCGGGACTACAGCCTGAAATTCATCGACAGTCTTTCATTCCTTACGATGAAACTCAGCCAAATGCCGAAAGCATTGGGATTTAACGATCACTGTAAAGGGTTTTTCCCTCACTTGTTCTCATCTGAGAAGACTTTAAACTACGTGGGTCCGCTTCCTCCCCCCAGCTTCTATGGGGTAGATCGCATGAACCCTGCCGAACAGGATCGGTTTTACACTTGGTACAACGAAGCTTGTAAACACCCCTTTGACTTTCAAAAAGAAGCTCTTTATTATTGTCAAAATGATGTGGAGATTCTTTTCAAGGCTTGTGTGAAATTCAGAGAAGAGTTCTTTAAAGAGACAACCGTGGATCCTTTAAAGTCAATCACCATTGCCTCAGCCTGTATGAATGTATTTACATCCAATTTCCTCCCTCCTAACACTCTCGCGATCCCCTCCCCGGTGGATTACCGACGACAATGTAAAACAGTTTCGGACGCGTCTATTCAGTGGCTAGAATGGGTAGCTCAGAAACGAGGCATTTTCATTCAGCATGCGCTCAATAAAGGTGAAAAGAAAATCGGCCCTTATCACATCGATGGATACGCGGAGGTTCGAGGAATGAAAATCGCGTTTGAGTTCAACGGGTGTTTTTTTCATGGGTGTCCCACTTGCTTTCCACCCGACCAGATCTGTCCTCTCAGGAGGGTTTGCTTTGAAACATTCCATTCTGCTACCATGGAGAGAGCGAGGTTATTGCAATCGGTTTACGGCGTGCAATTAGAAGTTATTTGGGAACACGACTGGATCCTAATGAAGGACTTGCACCCGGGTCTCAAAAGGTTTCTACAGTCTTCCAACGCACCGGAGCCTCTTTCCCCGCGTGATGCCTTATACGGCGGGCGTACTTGTGCTCTCAGACTCCGGTACACGGCGGAGGAGGAATCGGTGCATTATGTAGATTTCACCTCATTGTACCCGTACGTGAACGCAAACTGTCCCTATCCTCTCGGCCACCCCAAAATCATCTGCAAAGATTTTGACGATCCATGTAGCTATTTCGGGTTCATCAGGGCGACTGTGTTTCCACCCCGCGGTCTGTTTTTTCCCGTTTTGCCGTACAAGACATCTACCGGTAAACTCGTGTTTGCTCTCTGCCGTGCTTGCGCCGAAATGAACTACCAGGCAGGCCCATGCAGCCACACTGACCGAGAGAGAGCGTTGACGGGGGTGTGGGTAACCCCCGAATTCAACAAAGCTCTGGAACTCGGTTACACCGTCGCTGAAATCACTGAGGTTTGGCATTTTGAGAACCAGAGCAGTTCAATCTTTAAACCGTATATCCACACTTTTCTCAAGGGTAAGCAGGAAGCTTCAGGTTTTCCCGCTGAAGCTACGGATGAGGAGAGCAGGTTAAAGTATGTGGCAGACTACAAACTGAACCAAGGCATCCAGCTAGATGTACGGAAGATCGAGGTGAATCCTGCTAAAAGGCAGGTGGCTAAACTGTGTTTGAACAGTTTTTGGGGAAAATTTGCGCAGAGAAATGATCTGGCTCAAACTACCATTGTGACAGACTCAGCTGAGTTTTTTAACTTCCTGTTTTCAGGTAAATACACGGTGAGTTACTTTCACTTTCTGAACGATGACATGTGTATGATTCAGTGGAAATACAACAAGCGATGCATCTCTCCCCCCAACAAGGTGAATAATGTGTTTATCGCGGCATTCACCACGGCACACGCACGGTTGAAACTATTCACCTGTCTCGAACCGCTTCAGGAGCGCGTTTTGTACATTGACACAGACAGCCTGATCTACGTGGTTAAACCGGGTCAGACCTCCCTCGAGCTGGGAAATTATTTGGGGGATTTAACGGATGAGCTGGGAGGTGATACCATACAGCAATTTGTTTCAACAGGCCCCAAAAGCTACGCTTACCAGACAAGAAACCAGAAAAAAGTTGTGATGCGTTGTAAAGGCATCACTCAAACTCAGGAATGCAGTGAGAGGGTGAATTTTGACAGCGTGAAAGACCTGGTAGAAGGCTATCTGCAGGGGTCTATTGGGGAGGTTTTAGAAGCTCCGCAGCATACCATCAGGAGGGATAAAAGAAACTTCCAACTTAAAAATACCACATTTCAGAAAAAGTTCCGTTGGGTGTATGACAAGAGAAGGCTTTTTCCTGACGGAACAACTCTCCCTTTTGGTTACTAAAAAGGTTAACCGGGAACAATGTCGCTCTCCGGTGAAACACAAGAGATTGAATTTGACCCTAGATTCAAAACCCCTTTTTCATGTCTGATAGTGGGTCCGAGCGGGTGTGGAAAATCTTTTTTTGTTAAAAGTGTTTTGCAAAATTGTAATCATGTTATGGATGTTGTACCTGTAAATATTGTATGGATTTACACATCTCTTCAGCCCATGTACGTCGAATTGCAGAGAATGAATAAAAAGATTAAATTCATCGAAGGACTACCTGATTCTTTTGATGATGAAAATCTGTTTCCTCCTGATCAGAATCATTTGGTTATATTGGACGATGTAATTTTCCAGGCTTTGGACCATCCAGAAGTGGTCAAGATTTTCACGCAATACAGACATCATAAAAATATGAGCGTGATGATGTTGACTCAGAACGTGTTTCATCAAGGCAAGTACAGCCGCACCATCAGCTTAAACACTAATTATATGGTCTTGTTTAAGAACCCCAGAGATAAACTGCAGCTGAATATATTAGCCCGTCAGATGTTCCCGTCAGAGAAAACGTTCTTTATGGAGAGTTTTCAAGACGCCACCAGAGAACCTCACGGGTATTTAATCGTCGATCTGACTCCGACTTGCCCAGATCGTTTCAGACTGAGAACTGGAATGCTCCCTGGTCAGTGGCCGGCTGTGTATCTACCCAAGTAAATTAATTTACCATGTCGGCGCGCATAAAACGGAACACACCTCTTTTCAGAGCTCTGTATTATGCTACCGCGCAGAAACGGAAAGACATTCTCGCTCACTGCTCGCCGGATTTTCTTAAAGCCTTGTGTGAAATAGCTCTGAATATCTTAAAAGGTAACGTTAAAGTATCTCCCGCTCAACATAAAAAACTACAAAAGCAGAAAAAGATTATCAGACTGCTCGCGGATAAAAGAACGGGTTTAAAACGCAAGCAGCTGGCTCTGAAAAATCAAACCGGCGGGTTTATTTTACCCCTGCTAAGCGTTGTGGCCCCTTTAATAGGAGAGGTGGTTGGGGGTCTCATCAGGAGATGAGAAAATGTCTCTTAGGACGGCGCAAAAGATGTATCTCGTCTCTCCGCATCAGTTCAAACATTTCACTCCGTCAGAGCCTTCTGTCAGACAGACGGCTGAAGAGGATTTGGATTCTAAAATGAGGGAAATACTGAATGAACAGGGACTGAGTTCCTATGAAAAAATTAAAAGGTACAACGCTCTGCTGCAGAGATATCTGACTCTAATGAAACAAGGTCAGCTGGAGGAACCCAGAGTGACTTTAACTTTGCAGCGTAATCCTACCCCGGACAATAATCACGGTGACGCGGACTCTGGCTCTGATTCTACTGCTTCTACACCCTCTCCTATGGAATTGGATGAAACCGCCAGCGAAGTTCTAAAAGCTCTACCAAACAGAGATCGCAAAAACGCTGAATACATACTGAAAAGGTTAACGCAAGTTGGCCCGAGTTGGACGTCCAAAGGCGAATTTGTTTATCGGGATCGTGTGATGGGAGGCTCGCATCTGGTCGATTTGCTGAAAAACCTTCTGTTGCCGTTTAAGAGGAAAACACAGAGTCAGGAACCTGTAGGCTGGAACCATTTCATGACCGCCCTGAAGGAGCTAAACATCCCTGTGTCCTCAGTCAGTAATCCGCAAGCCCGCAACCAATACAGAGGCATGACAGAAACAGGTGTATCGGAGAAGAACGGAGCTAAACCTTTTGCAAAACGAAAAGGAAAAATCGTGCTGTCTCCTAAATTCCCCGGAATAGACTTTATGGATCCCACCCCTGAGAAAGGACCTGCTCGAAGCAAGAGAGTCAAGAAAACCCCTGCATGGTTGACATTTTCACCCTAAAAGTCTGTATGAAATAAAAAAATTGGAGAAATGAATTTGTATTAAAGAAAACTTTAATGTTTCAAATTATTCGTGCGTACAGTGTTTTTCTTCTAGACCGGTTACAGTGTATAACAATCTTTAAACATTTGTAAAGAACACGTTCCATGATTAAACGAGCACGAGGCCCTATTTTTTACACAACGCTGATATTTTTTCACAAAATCAAATACCATGACATCATTTTTATAAACACTGTCATCATAGGTAGCCAATATTTCATGCATCGATAGCCCGCAGGCTTTATGACAAAGATAATAAACACAATGATGACCGCACACGACGGATAGAGTGTCTTGAAGTTGACGATTATGATACAATATTTTCGAGGATCTCTCTTTCAAAAATGTCACTATGCTTGAGGGATAAAATTCGAAATCCGGAGGAAATCCGTAAGAGTCGAAAAAGGTGGCTCTATCATTCTCTTCCAAAGTCAAAGCTAGCCAGTGTTCACCAGGCATGTGTGAAGGATGAGTGTTGACGATAAAATAGGCTGGGCTTCTGTACGTGCATTTGAGTAATGGAAGCTGATCACAAGCCCAAACGTCGCAAAATAGGTCCCCCAACAGGTGATTGCATCATCTCGTGGTTATTCATGTTTTAATAAAAATCCACCAGGACCTGCCTTTTTGAGTCGATTTCCAAAATTGAGTCGTAACACGCATACACGATCAGGGTGGTCGTGTGAGGCAGCGGAACTCTGAATCTCATTTCCAGTCTCAAATTACCGCTGCACACCGGTGAGAGAGCGTCTGCGTCCTCGCTCGGATTGAGATTAAAGACAAACAGGGAATAACCCTCGTTAAATTCCTCACGAGCGATGCTTAAAGGAAGGTCTTTTAAATGACGACCTGTAGAGGTGAACATGTTGTAATATTCCCTGACTGAAATACCGTTGTTGAATTGGGGCTGAAACGCTTTGGCAGGGACCTGTCTGCCATCTTTGCAGAGCGCTAAATATTCCACATCCATATGCTTAAAGTTGAAAGGCGACATGCTTCTCCTTCCAGTGAATGCCTCGTGGTTGACCATACCTAAAACGACATATTTCGGCATGGTTCCCAAAAAGAGATTCTCCTGGGTACATATCCTGGAATTTTCAGGGATAGAGTACGTTTTCACATTCACACGCGAAAGAGGATAGAGGGCGTTTCCTCTCATTAATGCTGAGGCATGCCCGAGTCGGATAGCCGGGGAGACTGCAACTTTTTTCATAAATAGCGAAGCCCCCAGAATTTTTAGTCGGAAGGTTGAATCACGCGGTCCCATGAGAGAGAAGGCGTCGCTGGCTCTGGTTAGTTTAACCCTCATATCGACAGAATTCAAGAGGAGTCTTTCGCAGAAGAAAATATCTGCGTGAAGCGGCCCCATCAGGTGTAACTCTCTGGAATTAGCGGTGAAAGCGGCTCTCTTGTTCATCCCCGAATTTGGACCGTCGACCATAACAATCGAGTCAATAGCTCCCACCGTATCTTTGTAAAAGAGGCCTGCGCTAAATTGGCTCTTTAACGTGTCTTCTGAGTAGTTGAGCAAAGTTTCAATCATCGCTCTGTACGGGTGAGTCGCGCTACTCTGGGAAATTAACCTATCCCCCAGAATAACGTCGCATTGACTAAACATTGTATTCAGCGGGTAATTTATCAGCCCGACGGCAGCGTCGTTAGCCAGGTCGCTTCCATCTGCGTTGGTGATCTTTAGACGGACGTGGAGCAAAGTATCGTTCAAATCCAAGTATTTCTCTCCATCTCTGGGGATAAAGAACTCGATAGGTCCGGTGTCTGTAATCGCTGACACGGGTAATATTTCGGTGTATAGCTTATCTTCGATAGATAGTTGTGTCATGGGGGCGGAGAATAGGTCGAGTTCCGCCAGCGTACATTCTGATGATTTCTGGTGTAAAAGAGCCATGTTTGATCGTTATTGAAGAAGAATAATTCAGCTAAATATATCCTTGCGTGCAGCGGACTTCCTCCCTCTTGCTTTGCTCCTGCCGACTGATTTCTTCTTTTTGCGCGGTACAACTATTTGTGAACGCCCAACACGTTGCCCCGGTGTTCTCTTTCTAGCTCTTCTTGACAAAACCATAACCCCCGACCCCTCTTGGTTATTCACACCCTCGTGCGAGCCGCTTATTTTCGTCATAGCTTTACCTATGACGTCCGAGGCGATGTTTGTGGCAGCCTTTTTCAGATGCGGTTTAGCAATAGCGAAGCCGGATTTAAATAGGGGTGATACGAAACGAAATAATTTTGAAAATATGGATCCTATCCCGCGGCCGTACATAACAGGGGCGCCATAGAAACCGGGTAATTCTCCCCCTTCCTGGTTCTGGTAGTAAGGGATAAAACGGTGCGGGTCCTCTCTCAAGAAAACCATCTTGTCTTGATCGTCGTCGCTTCTTCCTCACGTTTTTAGAACGCTGCAACGTTGTCGGTGTGACTGGTTGCACAGCTATGAATGATTCTGGCGACAATCGTGTGTTTTTATAAGCATGAGCAGTTTCACCTGAACGCTCTGCGTGAAGCAACGGGTCTGAAATGCAGTTTCACGATGCACTTTCCGTATGTAAATTTCACCGGGGTGTTTTGATCCGTTTTAATTTCAACTTGTATATTTTCAATATGTTTCTTGGCAATGGGGAGATAGTAGGGGTTATGAAAGGTTTGTGTGATAATATCTCCAAACACACCCTGGACCTGAACCGTTCGCAACAGGGGTGCGTATGCGTCACCCACTATCTGCGGCGTAACAACGTCGCTGTAAAAATAGAGGTGGTAGAAACCTCCCTTATAATCCACAGGATGCGGGGCGTGCCAGTGGTCGAATTTGATCCATTCTCCGGGTTCCGCGCCGAGCATGTAGGCCAGTGGAGCGTAAAAACGTAGATGGTACTGAGCGCCGGCCTGGTAGGTGAGTATGTTTGCGAGTTTGTTAACCTTTAAATAAATATCTGAATCTATCTTTCTCAGATGAGCTTCAATCTCTTTGATAAGCTGATTCATATTACTGTAATATCCGTTTCCAATCTGTATGCGATGGACTTGTTCCTCGCTCGCTTTCCGCCATTCGAAGTAAGCATTTTCTGAGGGGACATTATGCCATGTGTGTGGATAAGAAACCTCCGTCAATGCCACTTGCCATTCTCCTTGTAAATTGATATGCTCGGCTAAATCCACGCGGAAACTCGATATGTTATTCTCCTTAAACACGTCGAGGCTGGCGTTGGAGGGTAGCGTCAGGTAAAATCCTTCGTCCTGAGTTAAGTGGTCCATGTTGCACTGTCAACCGTCAGAGAGCAACGTCTTCTTTTATACGTCTCGCAGGTCGTCGGCTCTCACCCAGCTGTTGAATTTCTCCGGCCAATTTTTCCAACGTACTAAGACCTGTTTGACCCCCCGCACGGTGCGTTTGTCTAATATCTCACCCACTTGATACATTTTGTTTTTTGATATTTTCACCTTTTGTAGCTCCTCTGCATAAAAAGAACCTTGGACGGGCTCCTCGTCTAAATCTTTCAGTTTGAAGACGGGTGGAGATCGTTGTATCACTTCTGTAACTGTAAAGATTTCGTCCGTGAAACTTTGTTCATATTTCTTGTCAAACACTCCACGCACCTTGGAGATTATGACATGGTCGCCTGATTTAAACGCCGTCTTGACTTTTGTACTGCGTTCGTAATTGGTCCCGTACAGATTTTGAAACACTTGAAAAGCGTTACTAGCGGTGACTTGGATAGGCGCCATTTTAATACTTGAATGATAGCCGTGGTTGTAGCTTTTGACCAGATCCTGAAGCACGTTTAGATATCGGAAAGTGTTGTTTGCGGTGAAATATCTCCACATTCTTGATTTTAACGTACGGTTAAACCTCTCAACCACCGACGCTTTTATTTCACTAGCCGTGGAAAAATGTTTAATACCGTTTTTATCCATCAGCGCTTTGAAAGATTTGTTGAAAAATTCTTTTCCGTCGTCAGTTTGCAGTTTCTTTGGAATCTGACTCTCTTTTAAAACGGATTCAAAAGCTTTTACGACGTCAGAGGCTGTTTTCCTTTTTAAAGCCCTGGCATAGGCTCTTTTGGAAAATACGTCGATAACGGTTAATAAATAATTGTAACCGTCGTTTTCTTCGGACAAGCTCTGCATATCACAAAGATCGGCTTGGAACTGTTTCAGAGACCCGGTGACAAACACTCTATTTCTAGGAAATCTAATTCTTGCGGGTTTATGCAAAGAATAAGCATCTTGTTCCGATAAAAAGTCTCGGACCTTTTCAACCGGTACCTTCTCACCCGTTTCACTTTCCAAAGCTCTCTGTAGTCTATCTACCCCGCCGAAAGAGCCGGGGTGCGAAGGCGTGTAATATACCCGTTTCATTAACTTTTCTTCAGCCATACCTTTCCACACACACACACGCACGTAGTGATGCTAAATGAAGGATAAGAGGTCTGTATTTGGGTTTATATATATATATTATTATATCAAAAACTAACTGTAGAGAAAGACATTCTTTTAATACGATGTCACAAACTAATTTCAGAAAATACTACTTTAATATATCACAAACTCAATGTAAAAAAAAAACACTCATTGGTTAGATAAAAAGAAAGACATTCTTTTAATACAATATCACAAACTAATTTCAGAAAATACTACTTTAATATATCACACACTCAATGTTAAAAACACTCATTTAATATATCACAAACTAATTTTAGAAATCGCTACTTTATTATATAAAGAGAAAGACTAGAGAAAACATGCATGCATTGGTTTCAAGCCCCCCGCCAGTACTGCGTGATGGTTTCAAGTTGATCTTTTAATTCATAGTTTTCTTCAACCAGCTGATTATACACCTCGTTGATGTGGTCATGGACCCGTTTGACCATCGTCAATTCGTACAAGTAAGCTTGTGCAACCGCGCTGACTGTGTCGTTGTCTTGATGGATGTTGCGAGCGGCTAGAAACTGTTGAACGGCATCGAGGAAACGTGCATTACAAAGCACTCGCATTACACGATAGTAATTGCTTTCAAAGAACCCATCCTCAAGCTGCTCCAAACATTCATGCTCTCTCTGACTAGGGCGGTCATAAATGCACCCGTAACATTTATCACGCATGTACTTTTCGATGGCGGCGCTTAAAAGATGGTGCACCACAGTTTTCACCGCTTTGATGAAGCCAAAGCGGATCCATCCATCGTATTCATCCGCCCCGGTGTCAGTCTCTCCTTGGCTGGATGGAAGCTGCGTATCCTCGGGTTGAGAAGGGTCTGGGGAGGCTGGATCTCCTTGGCCCGAGGGAAGTTGTGAGTCCTGGGGCTGTGAGTACTCAGACTGAGAAGGGTCCGGGGAGGGTGGAAGATTCATCGCTTGTGAATCTTCCTCCTGGGTCTTTGACAGAGAGAGCACGGCTGGAATCATGGCTGGAAGTCCGGAATTCTTATCCCATAAAACAAAGTACTCGGGCCGTAGTCTCACACCTCCGGGGGGTCTGGACCAGTAGACGGTATGCCTCTGCAGCCCCGTCAGAAGACTCTCGCTGTCTGTGTCGCTTTCGGAAGAAGGGGACTCAGGGGTTGGCGAGGGTGAAGGTGGGTGGTACGGTCCCGGAAAGAATTTGTCGCTGTCCGGAGAGCCATGCTGCGGTGATGTTGAAGCGGATGAAGCGGTTGAAGGAGTAGTTCTTTCAACCACGTAGCTGCTCATGGTTTCAGATGCTAAAAGTCTGGTCAGTGGAGTTGCATAGAATCCCGATCAGAATATATACTGAGAAGGGGTGTGGTTAACGTTGAAGGGGGCGGTATCGGCTGTTGTGAGGAGGGCGGGTCTAAAAAGCTAGCACTTTCTTAATCCCCAAAACGTCTCTCCAGTTGCGACAGTCGCGAAACAGCGTTGAGATCCGGTCTGCTATTGCAGTCATCTTGTCACGCCATGCGTCGAAGGGAATGGTTAACAAGGGTCTAAACACGCCGCAGTCTGCATTATAATAGTCGAGCATGAAAATAACCGGGGTTGTTTTATCTTGAGCCTGTCTCAGAGTTGCGCGGAAAAACCATCGGCCGGTAACCCCCGTCTTTGATTGCCATGTGGCTGAGAAGATCCTATTTGTCGAGTCTGTGTCAGTCTCATTCAAGCGAGTCAACGCCTGCATGCAGCGTTTAATGGCGGGTGAATCCATGATTCCATCCTCGGTTTCCTGATGAGCCCGCTCGCGACGTTTAGCAGCGGGTGAATCCTTGATTGCGTCGCGGGTTTCTAGATTCACAGCAGGGTATGTCAAGTACGAGTCTTTGGGGCCTGCGTCGTACGTATCTTCAGGGTTTAGTTTGCGGAGCAGGACGAGTCTCAGAACAGCCCAATCGTTTGACGTTAGCATGCACAAGGAGTGGATAGGTTGCAGCTTGTCGGTTTCTTGATCCAGCTGATACAGACACATTTCACCGGTTTCGTACTTGAAGAGGTATCCCCATTTACCGCGAGCTCCATAGGGTTCCAAAGACCATTCTTCTTGCAGAGGTAGGGTCGGAGGCATCTGAGTTCTGCATAGAGACAGCATTACCTTGCGAGGGGTCTGCTGAGCTTGCCTATCACCATCCTGATAGTTGTAGGTGGTGACGGGTGTGTCAGAAATGATAGGTTCTTGCTTGCTTGTTTCGAACGCCATGTTGAAAAGGAGTGAATCACTATCCATGCTTGAGAAAAGGACCTTATATTATGAGTGCGGCGACCGGGGGGCGGGATGAGGGTGGGAGGGCCTTTTTTTTTTTTTTTTTTTTTTTTTTGTGAGAGTCACGTTGTGGGATCATGTGGAGGTCACTGGAGGGAAGGGGGGGGGATGTCACATGAGGGTCACGAGCAGGGCCACGTGACGATCATGTGAGTGGGGTCACCTAAAGGTCAATTAAAAAATAAGCCCCGCCTACTTTTAATCCATCAAAATCGGATTAAAAAGTGACAGGACATTATATACTATAGTCTCTCATGCTTAATGGGTGACATGTCCGGTGAGTATGCCGGCCATGCAAGAACTGGGACGTTTTCAGCTTCCAAGAATTGTATACAGATCCTTGCAACATGGGGCCGTGCATTATCCTGCTGCAACATGAGGTGATGTTCTTGGATGTATGGCACAACAGTGGGCCTCAGGATCTCGTCACGGTATCCATCAATAAAATGCACCTGTGTTCTTCGTCCATAACAGACGCCTGCCCATACCATAACCCCACCACCACCATGGGCCAGTCGATCCACAACATTGACATCAGAAAACCACTCACCCACATGACGCCACACACGCTGTCTGCCATCTGCCCTGAACAGTGTAAACCGGGATTCATCCATGAAGAGAACATCTCTCCAACATGCCAGACGTCAGCCAATGAGAGCATTTGCCCACTCAAGTCGGTTAAGACGACGAACTGGAGTCAGGTGGAGACCCCGATGAGGACGACAAGCATGCAGATGAGCTACCCTGAGACGGTTTCTGACAGTTTGTGCAGAAATTCTTTGGTTATGTAAACCGATTGTTTCAGCAGCTGTCCGAGTGGCTGGTCTCAGACGATCTTGGAAGTGAACATGCTGGATGTGGAGGTCCTAGGCTGGTGTGGTTACACGTGGTCTGCAGTTGTGAGGCTGGTTGGATGTACTGCCAAATTCTCTGAAACACCTTTGGAGACAGCTTATGGTAGAGAAATGAACATTCAATACATGAGCAACAGCTCTGGTTAACATTCCTGCTGTCAGCATGCCAATTGCACGCTCCCTCAAATTTTGCAACATCTGTGGCATTGTGCTGTGTGATAAAACTGCACCTTTCAGAGTGGCCTCTTATAGTGAGCAGTCTAAGGCACATATGTGCACTAATCATGGTGTCTAATCAGCATCTTGATATGGCACACCTGTGAGGTCGGATGGATTATCTCAGCAAAGGAGAAGTGCTCACTATCACAGATTTAGACTGGTTCATGAACAATATTTGAGGGAACTGGTGATATTGTGTATGTGAAAAAAGTTTTAGTTCTTTGAGTTCATCTCATAAAAAATGGGAGTAAAACCAAAAGTGTTGCATTTATATTTTTGTTGAGTGTAAATAAACTCACTTTTTTATCAATTCTTTGAGCTATAGCTATTGTTTTCTCCTCATTCCTCACATTACCACCGTAATGTTTTACATCCATGTTTTTTTCCCTTTTTCACTCAAAATATTCTTTGTAGTACATGGAATTATTTTTAACCCATGTAAAACAAATAAATAAAATCCTTTTCAACCATGAAACTATAACTTGTAATTTAACAAATTACAGCAATGGTTCTAAATCATCTTTCAAGCTTTTGTAAATCATGACATGAAATACAATTATCACCTTACCAAAGAGCATATAATCTTTCTAGATCCAATACTCTCCTTCATCATCAACCTTTATATCAGTAAACCCTATCTGGGATACTGCATTCATCTCTAATCATTAACTACTTTAAATTTCATTCTGATAACTCAGGAAAAGGTACACTTAACATTAACGAACACCACATTGAACCATTAAAAATAATGCAAAAAGAACTTAAATATACTTTGGTAAAACCACATCTTAACAGAAATAAGATATTCAGGGCATTTAACATAATAAAATTCACCCACGAATTGGCGGTAGCAAAATGCAAATTTTAGCATGACGCCAATATAGCTTCTTCAGAAAGCACATGGTCTTAACTCACCAAAATGAGGTTTCAGCACGAACATTGGAAAGTGCAATGACTTATTTACAATACTTTTTTGCATTAAAATTCACCAGACAGCCACTAGCTTGCGCTCTCATCAACAAAATGACTCACCGTGTCTAATGGCCTGCCTTGTTCATTTCCAAAGTGTAGCAGATCGCAAAGCCGGAAGTAAGGTCTGAAAAAGATAATCACATCTCCTCTTCCAAAATAAGAGCGTAAGTGCATGAATATAAATAAAGGGAGAGAAAAATGAAGTTTTCTCTACTGGGTTACAATAGGAACTAAATGCTGCTTCTCCGTGCTTTATTCTGGTTCTAGGTATGCAGAGTAGGCTGGAGCTAGAAGACCTGAGTGGTCTGAAGGGTTAATACACTGATAACAAGTCTGTGATGTATTTAGGTGCTAAGCCATTCAGGGATGTGTAGACTAACAGAAGTATTTTAAAGTCTATTCTCTGAGATACATGGAGCCAGTGTAAGGACTTTAGAACTGGGGTGATGTGCTCTACTTTCTTAGTCTTAGTGAGGACGCAGGCAGCAGCGTTGTGGACCAGCTGCAGCTGTCTGATCCACTTTTTAGGCAGGCCTGTGAAAACACCGTTGCAGTAATCAATTCGACTAAAAATAAATGCATGAATTAGTTTTTCCAGATCCTGCTGATACATTAGTCTTTTAATCCTGGAAATGTTCTTCAGGTGATATAAAACCGACCTTGTAATTGTCTTTAGATGCTTTTGGAGGTTCAGGTCTGAGTCCATCACTACACCCAGATTTCGGGCCTGATCAGTGGTTACTAGCTGAAGCAGCTGAAGATGTGTGCTAACTTTTGATCTCTCCTCTATTGGTCCAAAGATTATTACTTCAGTTTTGTTTTTATTCAATTGGAGAAAATTTTGGCACATCCATGCATTGATTTCTTCTAGACAAGGACCGTGGAACCGGTAGGGCCGGTAGGGCCGCGGCCCTACCTACTTTTGATGATCAAGTCCTCCCCCGCGCTTGTCTCTTCACCCCCCCCCCTCCGCGAAAAGCGTGTCTCTCCCCGCCGCAACCAACCCCCCCCCGCTCGGCCGCGTTTGTCTCTCTCCCGCGACAAAACGCGTTTGTCTCCATGCGCCCGACCAATTTCAAATGCGTTCCGCGGTCCATGCTTCTAGGCATTTACTCAGTGCTTGAACTGGTTCATAGTCACCCGGTGACATGGTGATCATCTGCTTTTAATCAGAACTGTACCATTCCAGAGACTGTGGGAAATAAAACCGAGGATCTAAGCTAATGGTTTTATTCTACCAGCAAAGCGGGTTTAGACTCGGTGGTACCATTAAAAATTAGAAATCCTAAAACTGTTGGGGTCTGGGAGTTTCTCCCTCTGACCCGCTCCTGTTTTCCCAGCCCCGGACCACCAGCCCACCAGTTTCTGCTGTTTTCAATAAACATCTTCATTTTTTTCTTGTCTCCTGTTTGTGTTCTGTATGTGGGCCAAAAGCCTACCTAAAGCCATGACAAAAACCAAGCATAAACCCTGGCTAAATGATGACACTCGAGCTGCCAGAAGAGACTGTTGCAAAGCTGAGCGCAAATGAAAAATGGACAAATTGCAGGTGTTGCTCCAAATACTGAAGGAATGCTGGCGTCGTTACCAGAAGACCAAAAGAAAACACCTGTCAAATGAAATTGTATTGAACAGTCAAAATCCTTCTGTTTTATTTAAAACCATTGACCTTGTTCTGAATGCTCCATATACAGGCTGTTTAGAGGCCTCACCTACTATATGTGAAACATTTTTAAACTTTTTTGTTGAGAAAGTCACTTTTATTAGGGCCCAGATTATACCCTCATGACCCCTCAGTCTTTGTGACTTGTTCTGCTGTTTTCCACAGCTTTGAATCTGTGACCTTACTGTCTTTACAGGAGGTGGTTAGTCATTTAAGGCCAACTGGCTCTCCGCACGATGCAATTCAACCTTGATTATTTAAAGATGTTTTTCTTACTACAGGTCTTCTGTCCTTGCTCCTTTGTCAGTTTGTCCTCAGGTGTAGTTCCTGAAAATCTGAAACATGCCGTTCCAGCCACTGATTAAGAAACCTATCTTGGATCTTGCTGTTCTGGTGAACTATAGACCTAGCTCTAAACAACCATTCCTTTCAAAAATATCTTGAGAAGGTAGTTTATAATCAACTAATGGTCTATTTGAAAGAACAAAATATTTTAGAGGTTTTACAGTCTGGTTTTAAATCTTTTCACAGCACTGTGTCAGCTCTTTTAAAAGTTTTTAACAATATACTTTTAGCAATTGACTCTGGTCACTGTGTTGTTCTGGTGCTGTTAGATTTATCAGCTGCTTTTGACACAGTTGACCACAGAATTAAACTTTCTCATTTGGAATAGTGGGTGGGCATTGACTATTCAGCTCTAGATTGGTTTAAATCTTATTTGGCCAAGCATACTTTCTGTGCCTGTCTAGATGGCCACGTGTCCTCCTCTGCTCCACTATCGTGGTGTCTCGCAGGGTTCAGTTCTGGGGCCTCTCCTTTTCATGTTGTACCCCCTCCCTCTTGGCTCTATTTTTAATAAATATGGGATTTCTTTTCATTGTTATGCGGATGACATACAGATTTATATCCAGCTAAAGAAAACTGACTCCACCTCTGTTCGGTCTCTGTTTTTATGTTTGGAAGACTTGAAAGCCTGGTTGGCCCTAGATTTCTTAAAACTAAACGAAGAAAAGACAGAGGTCGTGATTTTTGGTAGTTCTAGTGCAGACTCCCTGACTGATGTTGGCTCCTTGGCCCAGTACGTCAGGCCTATTACAAATTTAGGGGTAAAGATAGATGCTGAACTTAATTTAGACCTGTTGTAAAATCCAGCTTTTTCCACTTGAGCCAGCTTGCGAAAGTAAAGCCTATTCTTTCAAATCAGCATTTTGAAACAGTAATCCATGCCTTTGTAACCACTCGGCTAGATTACTGTAAGGCACTCTATAAGGGAGACAGTGATTTGTGGATTTCCCAGCTTCAGAGGGTACGAAATGCTGCACAAGAAAATTTGAGCATATTTCCCGTTTTAGCCTCACTTCATTGGCTGCCAGTACATTTTAGGATTAATTTTTAAATCCTTTCATTTGCTTTTAAAGCTCTTAATGCCCCATGTTACCTGTCTGAGCTGCTACATCCCTACACACCCTTCCGTTCCCTTAGATCAGTTGACCAGTTGTTACTGAGGGTGCCGAAGACGAAGCACAAGCTCAGAGGGGACCGTGCTTTTTCTGTAGCAGCTCCTAAACTGCGGAATGACCTTCCCTTGGGCATTAGAAAGGCCTCTTCCCTTTCTGATTTTAAATCCCTTCTTAAAACTCATCGCTTTTCCTTGGCTTTTAACACAATTTGAGATGTTGACTTTGTTTTACTGCATTTTATTTTCTTTAATTTTATTACTAATTTTATATGACATTTTGCGTATTGTTTCGATTGATCATTTGTATTTTATCACTGTGTATAGCACTTTGGTCGTGTGGGTGTTTAAAGTGCTTTATAAATAAAATTGGTATGGTATGGATGTGCTGAGCTCTAGGCAATTGCTTTTACACCAGTCAGCACATGAGTCCATTTCTGTTTGTAACTGTCCATCAGTGTTGGTAGTGTCCATGATAACTGTGTCGACTCAGTATTTAATGTAGGTGATTCCAGGGCTAGTGCTTCTGCAGTCATTGGTGTGTAGTGTATACAGTACTGGAGAGATGACCGATCCCTGTGGGGCTCCTGTTGAGATGGTAATTGATGTAATGAGATAACCATCGACCCAGACTTGTTGGTGTCTTTCTGTTAAAAAAGAAAGGACCCCAAGAATCAGGTGTGGGTTTACATCCATCTGGAGTAGTTTTTGTCCCATTAGGTGAGGCTGCAGGGTGTCAAATGCGCTGGAAGAGTCCACAAACACCAGCCTGACAAGAGGCTTGGGCTTCTCAAGGTGAATATAATCTCCATATAGCAGTGTCCGCACAGCATCGTCCACCCTCCTGTGCTGCTTATATGCGAACTGAAGTGGGTCAGCATGTGCACTAACATCACTTTGAAGATGGTACAGGAGAAGTCTCTCAAATGTTTTCATGATCATCACCTGAAGAACATTTCCAGGATTAAAGGACTAATGTCTCAGAACGATCTGGAAAGACTAATCCATGCGTTTATTTTTAGTAGAATTGATTACTGCAACTGTGTTTTCACAGGCCTGCCTAAAAAGTGGATCAGACAGCTGCAACTGATCCAGAACGCTGCTGCCCGCGTCCTCACTAAGACCAAGAAAGTAGAGCACATCACCCCAGTTCTAAAGTCATTACACTGGCTCCCTGTATCTCAGAGAATAGACTTTAAAATCATTCTGTTAGTTTATAAATCTCTGAATGGCCTAGCACCTAAATACATCACAGACTTGTTATCAGTGTATCAACCATCCAGACCATTAAGGTCTTCTGGCTCCAGCCTGCTCTGCATACCCAGAACCAGAACCAAACACGGAGAAGCAGCATTTAGTTCCTATGCTCCACTTATCTGGAACAAACTTCCAGAAAACTGTAAAGGTGCGGAAAGCCTGAGTGCCTTTAAATCAAGATTAAAAACACATTTGTTTAGGATTGCCTTCAACTGTTTTTTTTTTAAATGTTCTATTTTCTATCTACATCTTATTCCTACTTGCTTTTATTCTGTTTTATTTTGCTATATTTTAATCATGTAAAGCACTTTACATTGTCTTTGTACTGAATTGTGCTATATAAATAAATTTGCCTTGCCTTGCCATGATCAGAGATGTTAGTGGGACAAGGCAGTAGTCATTGTTACAGGTGGGAATGTTCTTTTTGTCAATGTGACATATGTTGAAGATTTCCAAATCTGCCAGTTTACTAGAGCAGGTTCTCAGCAGGCGTCTGCAGACCTGGTCAGGTCCGAGGGGCCTTGTTTGTTTTAAGCCTCCACAGCATAGTCTCGACCTCCTGTGGACTCAGCACTATAATTGAGGAAGTGACAGAGCTCAGGAATAGCTCTTTTATTAATTCCTCTCTGTCATGTGAGTAATCACACTTATTAAATCGGTAGTAGAAACTATTTAGTTCCTCTGCCCCAGATGTTCTATGGAAGTGTTACTGGGGTCACCAGCCAGTGTCTTAACACCTCGCCAGGCATCTCTGGCTTGGCCTCTTTAAAAGAGCCTCTCCACCTTCTTACTGTGTGCTTTCCTACTTGCCTTGATTTGTTTGTTCAGTTTGTTTTGGATAAGTCTTATTTTTAATCTATTTCCTGATTTGAATGCTATTTTCTTTTCATGTATTGTCCTAACAGTTTTTGTTGGCACAACAAACCTTTTAAAATGTACAGTAATTTTTACATTGTACATCTCGCCCATTGACAGCTGGAGATAGGCACCAGCACCCCTTGCGACCCCACAAGGAATAGACGTTTTAGAAAATGTATGTATGGATGGATGGATGGATAGTTCAAAGCTTTATTCAAGCTGAGTGCGCAAAAGCAACTTTTGGTTATAAAAGCGATGCTGTATCAAAAGGGACACAGGTTTGGTTAAAAAATTTTTCTATACAACAAAATCTTAAAACCAATGTTTAAAAGTCTTCATCTGAGTCTGAGCCCATGTTGTAAGTCACCGGTTTTCCAGCACGTGAGGATTTCTCTTGTTGTGCCATGGCAACAGAAGCTGCTTCCTCTTGGTATGAAATCTGGAAGCTATCATCTTCATTCTTTTCTACAAAATTATATATTTAAAAAACAGCTCTTCCTGTGGTTGCTTTTTCCAGTAGTACCACCTTAGGGCGGGTTGCTTCGGTCCGTGTGACTTTGTAACAGCAGTAACATTACCAGTTTTAAGGCTCTTTCAGTTGTTCTCTCAACGCTAATGTGAGAATGCTGGGCTCATTCCACTGAATGGGTGCCATTTCCGTCCCCTGGAAATTATATCAATAAATATGTATGAAAATGAGTACATTTTCTTATTAAGCAAAATGTCCTGGATATGATCTAAACGGAAATTTGGGATATATGATCAAGAAGAGTAATAAAAACAAAAATGAATGCTGAAAAAACAGCATTTGTCACCTGTCCTCACTCTATGGCATTGCACTTTACAATAAAACAAATAAAGATGTTTTTTGGCATTTTTGTGTAACTGCTTATCATATCTATGATTTGCATTTCTTTCTTTCAAAAGAAAGCCTATAATATGTTTGTTGAAATACACATTTTAGTTGTGTCCTTGGGTTTTCACTCAGTGCTGTTACCTTAACATATTACCCCATTCTATCAGTTTGATGCTCTGAAAATCATAGGAAGATCGAAAGTAAGTTCTCTCATTTATTTTTCTACAAATTTGATATTTCATCTTGGACTGAAAAGGTTCATCTTAACATACTCTCCTGTTACCTAAATTATATCTTAGTTTTCATTTGTCAATTTTAAATAGACAACGTTTTAGTAGATCAAGGAAATATGCTCAGTGGCAACATGCTGTTAGCAAGAATGCAATGTGGCTATGTTCCATGTTTTTGCCAACTCTATGCTAAAAGCTCAGTCCTGTTAATATCAGTCCTCAGGGCCGGCGATTGCTATAGGCGAGCTAGGCAATTGCCTAGGGCGACAAATGTGTTGGGGGCGCCCTCTAGCGTCGCCCTTAGGCTTACTTCCCATTAATCATAGAATTAGAAAAAAAAAGCGAATTAAAACATGTTTATTAAATATATGATCATCCTATGGCGCCCCCTCAGCCACACGTTTACCTGTCAACCTCATTATTACATTGAATAGCGTACCGCGCACGGAGGGGAGAGGGGAAAGACGATACGCCCCGGCGGCCGCGCAGCACGGCAAACCGCCCGGCCCGCACCCCCCGCGAGCGGAGGCGTACGGAAATGGACGGCCAGCGCGTTGCGCGGACCGGAACGCTCGCCCTCCCCAACCCCTCCGCGAGCCGACGTCCGGGCCCCGCGGGACAGGATGTTTTTTCGAGTTGAACTGTTGTGTAGGCCGACCACACAAGTGTACCCAGCGCACACATTTCTCCTTGGCAGTCTTGAATTTCGGGAAATTAATGAATAAAACATCCTTCATATGCCGCCTATCAGCGTACCTCGAGTCGCTGTTGCACGTTCCATAACAACAATGTTTAAAAACCATGGTTAGGAGACGTTTTAGACTTGGAAAAAGCAGTCGTTTTACCAAGTAAAACCAAGGGTAACGTACAGCTCTTTTACAGCGAAAGAGCCGAGGACAACGCAAGTTTGCCCTACCGCGTACCACGTGATATGACGTCACGTTCTAAAACTAGCTCGCTCGCAGAACGCCATCGATGATTATTATTGTCGATCAAAGGAGTGCGAAACCCTCAGCAACACTTTGAACCATGGTGACCATAAAGATATTGACGGGAGGGAACTGGCACTTGAGTTGAAAAATTTCCCAGTATTGCCAAAAGCTGGCATGACGACAATGGAAATTCTGACTTACTTGAAGGAGAAGAAATTTGAAGAAGTTTTTCCAAATATGTGGGTGGCCCTAAGAATTGCTGTCACACTACCTGTGACAGTAGCGTCTGCTGAAAGAAGCTTCTCTAAATTAAAACTACTTAAGACCTACCTGAGGTCAACGATGAGTCAGGAACACCTCAATGGGCTTGCACTGATGAGCATCTATCTGTTGCCACTAATTAGTCAACTCAGCTCACCTGTGCACCTGTATACTTATACCTGCTTCAGCCAATTCATCCTTGCCAGAACGTCTCTTCTCGTCCCGTCTTTTCTCGTCTAGTGTGATGTGCCCTGCCTCTACCAATTCCTATGTGCTCAGCCAGCTGGACTCTTCTAATAAAAGTTGCCTGTGTCTGCATACTGCACAAGTCTGCCTGTTTCCCCGTGAGTTCCAGCTGCTTGCTCTGCCCGTTCTGGTGATCCCCCGGTCCACATCGTCTGTTCTGGTCTGTCACTACTTGCATCATCTGGTCTCCTGCTCATCGCTGGTTGCCTGCACCATCAGCCATTATTCATTCTGTCAAGTCTGGTTCTGCTTGCATGCCTCACCTGCCAAAACTCATTCCCTTCAATATACCTTTTAAATTGTAACACTGTGTCCAACTGAATATTAGGATCACCAGCATCATCCATTACACTCATTTGTTGTATTAAAAGATGGTCATCCAGTTTGCAAATTATTTTGAATAATTTAATTTGACTCTTTAACAATAAACTTTACTCTTTTTGGTCTAGCAATATAAGAGCAGTATTTGGGTCAGTTCTTTGAAAACACTTGCTGTAATTAGCCAGTTTTAATAATTGATATCAAAGCAGATTTTAGTGCACCAAAGTCTGCATTTGAGTAATTAAATGTCATTGGATAGATGTTACTATGAAATTAACGACAATGCCAAAAGTGTGTTTGTTAAAAGATTAATACTTTGTGTTGTACTTAACATTTTCAATTGTTGGATTTTTACTTTGCCGTAATAATGTTGCCCTAATTAAAAACTAAAATTATCCATCTGCATCAGCCACCTAGCTAGTGGACCAAATCTTTCTTGAAATGCAGTTGGGGGGGGGGGGGCACCACCCAAAATCAGTACAGGGGCCACAAATGCCCCCGGGCTGCACTTTGGACATGCCTTCTTTAGTCAAAGAGGAAGAGTGTCAGGTGTCGCCATGATAAGTGGAGTCTGAATAGTGCAGTAAAGAAGGAGGTGGAAAAGGGAGCTTGTATGCTTCCTCCCACAGCTAGTTTTGCCTAGGAACTCAGTGACGTCCCTTAGCAGCACTAAGAACCCTTAAGGTTCTTAGTGCTGCTAAGGGCACTAAGACATGATACATGTCTTAGTGCCCTTAGCACTGGATGGCTTGTCACAATCCTTTGTGTGACATGATGTATCAGCACAGCCCCCTGACGGAAATCAACGAAGCTCTCCGGAGAGAAGAGAACATGCACTTTGTAGTTCATTTTCGGAAGGCTGTAGGCCCGGATTTGACTCGCAACATCCATGTATGTTTCTATCACGTAATGAAGTTGGAGTTAAAGACTGTCCAAAATTGGTACAGCAGTCCGAAGCTCCTTTCCTCCACACGAGTTCTTACTGTCGACCCCATTGCAGCAATCCCTCATACTGAGCATGCATGAAGCGACAGCGGAATCAGGCTCAGAGTGAACAGTCATCCGCCTTGACCGACTAGGGGTTAGAGAGGACAGAGTTGACTCTTTCTATACTGTTTTTCCAGATTAAGTAGAATTCCTCTTGATGTGTAGAGCTCCATTTTCTCTCCAATTACCTAACATTGTGCTGCTAAATTAAACCAGGGAGCCAGCTTCCTTTCAATAATCACCCTCTTTTTCAAGGGGCCTACATTGTCTAATGGAAAACGCAACGAGGAAGTGACACTGTCAACAAAGATGTCAATTTGTGAATGGGAAGAAACAACATTGTTGCCATCTATTGGGGATTTCTGTGATACTGAGGAAATTAAAAGGGGGACAGACTCTTTAAAATTTGATACAGCATTATCTGATAAAGATATACTATAATGAAATCTTCTTTTGGGGGTGGAGAACTCAGTTAAATTGAACTCAAAAGTTATTAAAAATGGTCAGATACCCTTTAAAGTCATAGAATGTACTAAAGATGCAAACAGGAGGTACGTACTTGTTAGAGCAATGATAAATGCCAGGAGGTGATTTTAACTGTCTTAAGAATCCACTGATTGATAGGCTCCCCATTAGCCCCCTTCCCATTCCCGGGAAATCAAAACAGATTTTTGATCTTTTTGAGGAGGTGGGATTTGTGGACACATGATGAAAACTCCACCCTGCTGGAAAGGAATTCACTTTCTATTCCAACCCCCACAAATGTGACACACATATTGACTATTTTTTCCTTCCTAAAAATATTTTAGGACAGGTTTCTTCATGTAAAATAGGACACATTGTTATATCTGACCATGCTGCAGTGTATCTAAATTATACCCTTAAAAATTCTAAGGTTCAATCAAATCACTGGAGAATAAATCCTTTAATTTTAAAAGATGAAAAATTTGGGCAAGGATGCTTGCTTTCCCCCTCACTTTTTTCCATTTTTATCGAACCTCTAGCAGCAACAATTAGACAAACTAATATTGTCAAAGGTATAAAATGCATGAAAATAGAGCAGAAGATTAGTCTTTATGCTGATGATGTATTACTCTATCTCCAGCATTCAAACTCTTCCCTCTCTCAAGAAATTAGATTACTAGAATCTTTCTCAAAAGTTTCAGATTACTCTATAAACTGGTCTAAATCTATGGTACTGCCAATTAATTGCTCTTTTCAGAACCCCCTAGATTTACATTTGCAATCAGGAAATATTAAATATTTGGGTGTCGTCTAAACTAGCGGATTTAGTAAAATTTAACCACACCCCACTTTTAAAAAAGATAGAAGAGGACCTTGAAAGATGGAAATCACTTCCAATTTCGCTTATGGGTAGGGTAGCTTCAATTAAAATGATGGTCTTACCTAGAATTTATTACTTATTTTCAATGATCCCCAATAAACCATCATCCGACTGGTTTAAATCTCTAGACTCTTCTATATATAAATTTATTTGGAAAGATAAACCCCCCGTATCAGCTTAAAGAAACTACAGAAAACTAAAGATAAAGGGGGACTAGATCTGCCTAATTTCCATAACTACTACTTAGCAAATAGGCTACAATATATCTCTAAATGGATAAAACATAATCCTTTAGACGAGCCCTGGATAGACATAGAACAGAAAATATGCAGTAATATCATGATTTCAGATTTGCCGTGTATTAGCTCAAATATAAAACGGCATACATGCTTTAAAAATATTAACATTAGCTCCACTATGACAGCATGGTGTGAGTTTCTTAAAATGACAAAGTCATCCCTTATCCCATGCAGTCGTACACCAATCTGGAATAATCCTGACATCTTACAAAATAATAATATGATAAACTTTACATACTGGAAGAATAAAGGTATTGAATACCTGGAACATTTACTAGACGGAACCGAGTTTCTCACTTTTGCCAAATTAAATATGCAATATGGCATTAGTAAAAATAAATTCTTAGAATATGAACAAATAAAATCTATAATCAGAAATAAATTTAAGAATATTAAAGGCGGTTTACAAATCCCAACTAATATATTAGAGTGGGTTTTGCACAATCTAATATCTGTCCACACTGCATAGGCAAACATCCTGATAATTATATTCATGTGTTATGGTTATGCACACCAGTCCAGAGGTTCTGGGCACAGATATTTAAAGGACTTATCAAAGTGCCTGAGTTGTAAAATTTCACTTTTCCCATCAGTTTACTTGCTGGGTAACTTTGAGGAAAGCCCTCTGGAAAAAAAATGGTTTGCATGGTTTTCACTGCATTATGTATCGCAAAGAAAACTATCCTCATGAATTGGAAAAGTAAGGAAAATCTCAGTATCAATCCGTATAGAGATCTTTTGTTGGATCATATTAATCTTGAGACAGCATCTGCATCCACATCTGATCGATCTCTCTCTGGGCTCCTTTGATCAGCACCATCAGTTAGTGGAAAGGGGGGCGGTGGGTTGCGTCCTGCGGGGCGCAGGGGCTGGCTAGGGGGGTCCCTGGGGCTCTGGGGGGCGCTCGGAGTGGGGCGCCTGGTGGGTCTGACCCCGGGGTCTGTTGCCCTCATCTGGGCGGGGCTTGTGAGGCCTAGGGGCGGCCTACAGCGGCCGCTTGCGGCGCTCTTGGGGGGTTCCGCGGTGACGGACGTGGGTTACTGACCTGGTAGCTGTGCTGCCGCTGGGTGGGTCCGGGGGTCGGGGGTCCGTGGGGTGTGCCACCCTCGGGCGGGGGCCCCGGCGGGGCCTTGGGGGTTCAGGTGCCGTGGGGTATGCCGCTTGGGATCTGGCCCGGTGCACACCCGGGTGTCTGCCCCTGCACAGGTCCTTTGGTGTGCTGGAGGGCCTCGGGACCTGTTGAGCTGGTAGGGGGGCATGTACATTAACATCTCATGGCAGATGCTCTTCCCTTTTTTTTGGGTTGGCACTCTGCTAGTGGGAGGAGGAGAGAGAGGGGGAGTAGGGACTAACCCAGCCTGGGTGTCTATTGTTGTATGTATTGTGAGTTGTTTGAATGTTAGCGTTGGGGAGGGATTACATCTACGGGTGGGGGGGGGGGGGTGTGTGGACGTTTTGGAGGGCTCCGTGTCCGGCCCCCTGTCTCGGTCCTGGTCCATGCCGTCTCCCGGTGCGGGTTTCGCCTGGGGAGAGGGGTTCTGGATGGCTTGTGCGGGCTGGCTAGCCAGGGTCCCCCTTTTATTTTATTTTATTTATTTATTTTTTTTTATTTGATTTTTTCGAGAAAGCCAGGTGGCTTGGTAGGTGGGCTGGGGGGGGTCGGTGAAGGTGTTGGTCCTGGTGGGTGGTTGGCTCACGGGCCCTTCCGCCTCTCCCTGGCCCCCGGGCTATGGTGGTGCTGCTGGCGGGGCCCACTTCTCCGGGTGGGCTTTCGGAGAACGGGGGTGCCTATTGGAGTCAGTAGGGGAGCTGGCTCCCCAGTCCTTTTCTCCCCATCCCCGGACTCCTCCCTCTGCCTGCTCCATCACGCTGCCACACATGTAGGACCTTGGGGAGGGGGGCGTTATTGGAGGTTGCCACTTTCTGATGATGTCCCTCACACCAATTTTATTATGCATTTTAGACACTTTCACTCAAAACATTTTCACAACACACATACATGTAGGCCATTGTATGGGGGGGTGGGGGTGAAGACATCTGGGGGGGGGGGGGGGCTTATGTTTAAGCTACAATATAGGCCCATCCAAAAGCAGTGACAAACAAATTGAAATGTTTTCACTTGATAAAACCTTGTGCATTTGTAAAACCTGCATGATGACAATAGATAGACTAGCTTTATTGATAAAGGTGAGGAATAATTTCCCTAAAGACACAAAACTAGGGTAAGGGCACTGCTGCACAGTGTTTATCAGCTGGCTGAAAAAAGGGCTGATACTACTACACTTTCCCTATTGTCGTATTGCTTTGCTTACAAGAGAGACAAATTTAGCAGTTTGGATATATACCCAGTTGTGGAGAAGCATTGATTTTTATATATATATATATATATATATATATATATATATATATATATATATATATATATATATATATATATATATATATATTAGGGCTGTCAATCCATTAAAAAATGTAATCTAATTAATTACATACTCTGTAATTAATTAATCTAAATTAATCGCATATAATTTTTGCTGTGAAAGTATTTTAAATATTTAAATTCAAATGATTCAATGAATAATCAGCATTAGATACATTAAAGTGTCGGCTGTATCTAATGCATTATCCGTTGAATACTGATAATGCATTTGGCCACCTGGCCGGACTAAATCGTTTGGCCAGCATTCACAGACTCGCTATCTGGACGGTATCTGGATGGTATCTGGCAATCTGATACCATCAACTTACTCTTAAAACGATCTTGTGATACATTATCTAAAGAAGAAAAATACGTTGAGAACTCGTCGTTTGCTCTGTTTGCGTCTGCCACTGTGTTCGCCTTGTGCCTTCCAGTCCAGCGCGCAGGACAATAGCAGTGAACTACCCTATACCAGGGCTTTTCAAATTCATTGAATGTGAGCCTCCCCTTGGAATAGGTAAAGATAACCACGACCCCCCCCCCCCCAACTACAAACCTACCCCACACAGGCCCCTGCAGTAAATACATCTTTCTTTTGTGTTCCTAGAATGCTGTGTTTCAAAAGCAACTGATAGCCCAACACATGTTTTTTTATTGTATTTCTTTTAACAAAGTACATTCATAAAAAAGGCCTATTCATAAAATATCCATCCAAATATTTCCATCTTACATGCTACATTTACTGAAAAATGACGGACAGAGGGCTTAGTTTTAAAATTGAGCTGTCATTAGATCAAATTCATAAACAATTGTTTTCAACAGCAGACAAACTGAACTAAACAGATGCCAATGTCAAACTGAACTCACGTCAGCAGGAGACATTAACTGAAAAAAAAAAAGATAACCTTAATTTAACAGACGTCAACATATTCCATATTCCAATCTACTTTTTAGGCTAATTATACACAATTTACACCTATTGCTATTTTATTAGTTGTTATCTCTTATCTCATGTATTTCTGATGTTTGGGACTTCGTTTTACCTCGTGTTAAAGTGCTCTTTAAATAATGATGACATTCATGATGATTATGATCAGAATAAACTTTTCCATCACCTCCCAGAAGCTGGAAAGAAAAGAGACAAAAAATTTTTGTCTCTTTTTCACACCTCACTTACTAACTCTAATATTTTAGTCTAAATACTTTAGCCTAAATATTTTAGGCTAAAATATGACACTTTTTATTTGTTCTTCTTCAATCCCTCGTGATGTTTAGTAATTTCTGCCAAAGGCTGCAGCATTTTGATTTAATTCATCTGTATGCAGTATTTGCAAGCCATACTCTGTTTGTATAAAAAAAAAAACCTGTCTGTGATTGGCTTTAACTGCCGAGCGAGCGCACAGCTAGTGTTGAGCTTGGAATGAGCAGGTGCGCGCGAGCAGAGATGGAACTCACCGCAAGGACAGTGGGTTGAGAAGAGTTTTTCAGACCGTGCCAGACCGGTTTTGAGCATTGAGAGTTGTTTCACTGCGCGCTTGGATTGGTTCCTGCGCGCTCAAACAGAAGGCTCGAATATCGCTACACTGTTTCACAGAGTTGAGCGGCAGCGCTGTCTTCTTCTCTGTTTTCTCGCGCCTCCCCGGTGACTCTTTGGCGCCCCCCCAGGGGAGGCGCGCCTCACCGATTAATCGGCGTAATTTTTTTTAATCCGTTATTTTTTATTAAATTAATTAATCGAAATTAACGCGTTATTTTGACAGCCCTAATATATATATATATATATATATATATATATATATATATATATATATATATATATATATATATACAGTCTCATATAAGACATAAGCCTGCCATATATTATGGCGGTCTCATGACCAGTCCATGTCTTCTGTCAAGCAAATTGCTAATACGTTAATAAATCCCTACACATATCCTTTATGAATTTACATACTGAACTTTGTTTTTTTTAAACTCAGATTAAGAGAAACAGTTTCCTTATTAGGAAAAAAAACATACAGTTCAGATTTCACTTTTCAGACAGGCATTCTGAATCCACGACTGCATCTACTGAGCTCATGTTTAAGAAACAATTCATTAGAACAGCTGAAGCGCTTCGGACACAGATGCCACATGTGCAGAAAAGAATATAGCTGCACAAAAGAATATAGCTTAAATTAATTTTGCGACCACATCAACAGATTAAATAATTGCTTACTTTTTTGGTGTGCCAAATTACCCTTGTAATGATATAATATTTTATGGGCTAAGTCCCTGATGATGAGAATGTCTAGCTCCGCCTCTGGTTTGTACTAATTTACTGATGGACAGTGTGGCAATCTATGTACAATAAAACCAATGTGAATAGTGTTCCTCTGTTTTATTTGTCTTTATCCTAATTCTAGAAGTAGTCAAATAAATAGCACTATTATTTTGTGGAACCCTAATCATACTATTATAACTAAGCAAAAGTCTAAACAAAAAATTGTTGTTTAGGTGGCATCTAGTGTTCTTGTAATTTCTTTTACATAATATGTAATATATGGGACATTAGATTTTTCAGAATAAAAAGCTAGCAGATGTGCATAATCAAAAAATAAAAAAAATATAATTATAGAGCATTCAGTATTGTAAGAAAGTCCACACTGTTTCTGGATAAACACATTATTGTATGAGTTAAGTTCTGTTCCGTTTTATGCCTCTTTCCTTGTAAATTTGAAATGTCCCATGCCCCTGAATGCACCATAGCTTTCTGACGCTCGCGAATGCATCACACTGGTCTGTGAACGCTGTGCTGTGTAGATGCACGTTTGATCTTCCGCTTAAGACAAAACTTTGCAGTTTCAAAACTCACGGTTTATTGTTGTGTGTGAATGACAAGAGACCACAACAAATAAATCAGCCGTACCTCGGATAAAATCTTTGGATTTAATGTTGTTCATAACACCCGTAATTTTGTAAATGAATCTGCTAAATAACCACAGTTTTTTTTGAGATATATTAAAACGTTTTGGTATCATTATTTTAAGAACAAGTAACTGCCTTGGTCAAATTTTAATCCGTTTTCCTTGTCGATATGCAGTTGTACAGAACGAGGCGCGCTCCCGCGACAGGGAATGCATATCTAGGCAACATGCACTTTTCGGAAACATGCACTTTGCGAGGGAACGCAAAAGTTTTTGCGAAGGAATGCAAAAGTATTGCAAGGTAATGCAAAAAAAATAAATAAAAAATTACCCATGTCCCCTAGAGGGCTCCGTACTCCATAGCCTCAAATGGTCGACAATAAATGACAGCAATAATAGCAACGGAATATTGGTAAAAGTGACACTCTCACCTTTTCTGTGGCTGTGGCTAAGAATGTGAATTTTTAATAGCCTACAGTTTTTGTTTTACCATCTTTCCAGCAGTCTTCAGAACTCCTGCCTGGCACAGAATATTTAGTTTTATAAAAGAGATTAGGTTTTTGTTGGTAAAATGGATTATACTTCAGAATTAAATGCTAGTTTGAGATTCTAATGTTGGTTACTTACATTTCTCAAGTTCCACAAATCAAAACTCTCCTGCTTCTCTTAAGAACTGCACTCAGCAGCTTTCACCTATTTTAGTGCAGATAATATTTAGTTTCTTAACTGGGACCAGTTTCGTAGCCTAGTATTAATTGTAGTAACCGCAGTATCCCACAGGGGCGTTTCCAGCTTTGAAGGACATAGAAGCCCAGACCATTTTATGTAAATACAGGATCACTCAAAGTGTTTTTTTTTTAATTATTATTAAAGTAACAATTTACCTTCAGTCAAAATACATCTTTAACATTATGCATGTGGAATGTATTAACTTTGTTCCGTTTCTTACACTTTTATGAAGGTTTAACATGTGTTTATATGCTTTAATATGCTTTTAAGATAGCTGGCAGAAAGCTTCAAAACGGGCCTGTTGGTAAAAGAATTTGGAATTCTTGGAATTTGCAAGACGGGTTTCTGTCTTGCAAAACCTTTTGTTTAGCTCAAGGTTCAGGGTTGTGGTCAGCGGCTTGCAGGCGATGACCGGAAGAACCAGTGTAGTGTAGCAGCCTGCAAGCAATGACCGGAAGAACCAGAACAAGGCAGCCAAAGAAGCAACTCCATATAGGGTAGAAGTATTGTTAAGCTGTGTCATTTGCTCATGTAACGGTGTGTCATTCGCTCATGTAACTCTGTGAGACCCTCCCCTTTGAAGTTAATAAAAAGAGCCTGCACAAGGAAGAGGACAGAGTTGTTGCTCGCAGGTGTTGGCTGGTGCAACTTCTCTCCTTTTGCAAAGGTGAAACTTCAATTCTGTTTCCTTGGCTAAGTTTTTGTTGCACTCTTAGACTAAGTCCTGCACATGACTCAACGGACCCGGGGAAGCAAGCGGCTTCAACAATTTGGGGGCTCGTCCGGGAGTTCAGGGTGACAGACTGAATTGGACATCGGACTGGGACGAACGGACGCGGGACACAGGCTAGCCACAATAAAAAAGGTAAGCAGAACCTGTTTTATCGAATCTGCATTTTTGGCTTAGAAGAATATAGGCTAAATTATATGTGTCCCAAGTCCTTGTAGACCTGTAGTCTGTTAAATTAATTATTTGGAGTGCCTTGGAGCAGTTTTGAATAAGTGTGGTTCAGAGATGTATAAATAGAGTCTTGAGCGTGGCGGCTCGCTGTTGCTGGGTTAGAGGCCCGAGGACTGAGAAACCTCAAATTCTACATAAAAGATTGAGAACGAGACCAGGCAAATAGTTCTGAAATAAAATAACAGAACTAAGAATAGAGTAAGTCCTGTGAGTTCAAGAAATCTAAAGAGATTCTTGAGCGTGGCGGCTCACTGCGGTTCTCGACGGGGAATCGTATTTTGCTGGGTTAGAGTCCCGAGGACTGAGAAACCTCGAATTCTACATATAGATTGAGAGCAAGACCAGGCAAAATACACATTTTATGAATGCGGAGATTTAACAGGGGGTAACTCTGTGAAACTCCGATTACAGACGTATAGAGTTCTGACATAAAATGACAGAACTAAGAACAGAGTAGAAAATAATAAGTTGTGCGGGATAATACAACAAGAATAAGTCCTGTGCGTTCAATAAATCTTTTTATAAGAAACCGTGACCTGCCGTAAAACCAGGAAGACCGGTATGAGCCGTGAGCTGGAACACACACAACCAGCAAGACCGGACAGGGAATAAAGATAAAAAAAAAATAAACCGTGAGCTGGACACACACAACCAGCAAGACCGGGCTAATTTATCAGAAAACAGTGTGAATGTTGAGAGTGTGACTGGGGAAGACGCCAAGAGCGAGCGATTCCCATTGCGGGTTTTCAGGCAACATAACATTGTGTTGTGATATATTATAAGTGAATAAACATACAGATTTTATAATGGAGGGTGAATTTGATAGGGAGACTCATGATGACGGGTGGGGACCCGATATTTTGTGGAAATCAGCAGCAAAACAGTTGGTGGTATTGCGGCAGGTGATTGAAGCAGCTCAGGGTAAAAAGAAAAGAGGAAGATCCTGAAACAACTGCACATCTGGGCATCCTGTCGGTTTTCCAACAGTGGAAACCCTGGATCACCTCCTTGGCTCTCTATGTTCCTCCCCCTGACCCCCCGCATGTTACTCTATTTTATGATCGCAACAATTGTGAATGGTATCAGGACTGTTTTGTATCTGAGTTAGAAGGTGAAAATTGGACCATCACCTCCCAAAACATTTATGTAGCACCAGAAGGCGTTGTAGCGCAGGTGCTGCTTACAGAGGAACAGTTCCCATGGTTCCAAATGAGTGCAGACGGGGCACCGCATGTTTCACTAGCATTGCATCCAGGCCATCAGGCCAAAGAACTGGGAGGGGTGCTAAAACGCTCCCTGGCTCAAACTGATTATCAGCAGACCCACATTCCACAGGTGTCTTATTCACCATCGACCAAAACATACCGCATTTAGTGCCAGACAAGCGACACAGGTCGGTTGGAACATGTGCAGTTGGAAAGACATCATGGGCGTGAAAAAACAGATCACCCTTTAGCGGCAGCACTAATCGAGGACATGCCCCCCACTTTGTGGGCTTCTGGACCCACGGATGTGGGACTCATTGCATGTCCACCAATAACATTTGAGCTTATCCAGACCCCTCCTGTGTGGGTGCATCAGTATCCTCACAAACCACAAGCAGAGGAGGGCATCACAGACACAATTCAGGGTCTTTGGGACTCTGGAGTGCTGGAGTGTTCGCATTCACAGGACTGGAACACACCTATTCTACCTGTTGAGAAACGCGGTACAGGTAAATGGCGCATGGCACATGATTTAAGGGCAATTAATGACATTTTGGTAACCCCTACTGTACCAGTACCTAACCCCTATGTTGCACTTACTAATCTGAATCCTGACCATTGCTGGTTTACCTGCATTGATTTAGCAAACGCATTTTTCTGTTTACCATTAGCAGAAGAGTGTAGGGACATTTTCTCTTTCACCTTTAGAGGTGTTCGTTATCGTTACACACGTTTGCCACAGGGATTTGCACTTTCTCCTGGTATTTTTAATCAGGTACGAAAAGAAGTTTTGGCAGACTGCCCATTACCATCCACTCTGATTCAGTATGTAGATGACCTTCTCATTGCAGACTCCTCAGTGGATAAGTGTTTGGAGGCAACTGGGGCAGTTCTCTTACATTCAGCAAAGAAGGGCTTTAAAGTCAGCAAAAACAAATTGCAATTGTGCAGAAGACAGGTTGAGTTTCTGGGCAGAGTGGTGTCTCAACAGGGGACTGACATGTCTCCTGCGCATAAGTCTGCAGTCTTGTCTCATCCGCAGACAGTGACTGTGAAGGAAATGCTTTCATTTCTTGGTCTAACAGGTTATAGCAGAACATATGTCCCAGGGTACACAGAGCTCACAGAACTTTTGAGGGCTATGGTTAAACAGCAGGGGATGAGAAACCTCAAAGCTCCATTGACATGGACTCCAGAAGCTGAATCAGCTTTTACAGAATTGAAAAACAGACTGGCAACAGCATCTCACCTTGCAAACCCAGACTATCAAGCGCCATTTTACCTGGATGTTTCTGTAACAGCACACACAGCAAATGGTGTGATGTTTCAAAGAAGGGGGGGGGAGTACGGACTGTACTAATATACGTCAGCGTGATGCTAGACAACATGGAAAAAAGACATCATGAGTGCACTAGACATGCTGCAGGAGTAGCTAAGATAGTGCAAAAAACAGCCCATGTGGTGATGGGACACCCACTCAGGGTGTTAACATCACATGGGGTGGTGGCATATGTGAACTCTCAGGCATTTACACTCTCCCCATTAAGACAGCAAAGGCTGAGCAAGGTGCTGGAAGCACCTAACATCACCTTCACGCATCAAGGAATAAACATGGCAGAAAGAATGACCACAGGAACTCCTCATGTGTGCGCAGAAAGAATAGAAATGCAAGAAAAAATCAGACCTGACTTACAAAGCACCTCACTTGTGGGTGCAAGAGACCTATACACAGATGGATGCTGTTTTAGGCATGACATGGAGGGGTTAGAGGCAGCATATGCGGTGGTGGAAGAAGAGAATGGAGTTTGGATCACTAGACAGGCAGAAAGGCTGACGGGCACAGTCGGCTCAGAGGGCAGAGGTGTTGGCAGTAACAGCAGCACTGAGATTGGGAGAAGGGCAGAAGATGAACATTTACACAGACTCCGCTTATGCTACAGGTGCAGTGCATGTGGAAATGAAACAGTGGATGAGGACAGGTTTCAAAACAGCAGGACAGAAGTCCATAAAACATGAACAGGAAATGAAAGATCTAGCAGAAGCTCTGCTCCTCCCAGAACAGGTGGCAGTCATAAAGTGCAAAGGTCATGACAGCAGTGACACTCAGGTGGCCAGAGGCAACCAGGCAGCAGACCAGGCAGCCAAACAGTGTGCAGGATATCAACTCAGGCTCATGGTGGTCTGTGCAGAACCTGAATGGGAACCAGAGCCCAGTCTGGAAGAAACAATCAGATTACAAAAGGGGGCATCCCCAGAGGAAAAAACAATGTGGAAAGCTAGGGGAGGATCCAAGGACCAACAGGGTCTTTGGAGAAGTCCAGACGGGCGTCCCATTTTACCTCCAGGCATAACAACATCTGCCCTGGAAGAAGCACATGGTGTAGGACACGCAGGTGTGGGCCAGATGATGAAACATCTAGAAAATTGGTGGCACCCCTTCCTGAAACAGAGGGTTTCACACTGGATAAACTCCTGTGAAATGTGCAGACAATACAACGTGAGGCCAACATTGAAACCAGAACCAGGGAAGTTTCCAGTAGAACCAGTAGCAGGGAAAGAAATCATTATTGATTACACAGACATGGTGGAAAAAGCAAAGGGATACAGGTATCTACTTGTGTGTGTGTGGATGCATTCACTGGATGGCCAGAAGCATGGCCAACCAGGAAGGAAGACAGCAAAACGGTGGTAAAATGTTTAATCAATCATTACATTCCAAGACATGGTTTTCCCATGAAAATAAGATCAGACAATGGCACGCATTTCAAAAATCAAGAGCTACAGGAAGTTGAACGCGTGTTGGGGCTGAAACACTCTTTCGGCACAGTTTATCACCCTCAGTCACAGGGAAAAGTGGAAAGAATGAATCAAACGCTCAAAACCAAATTAGCAAAAATTTGTGCACGGATAAAAATGGATTGGGTTGACGCTTTACCATTAGCATTAATGTCAGTCAGAAGTTCTGTAATTCAGAGATGGAGACTGACACCACATGAGTTACACACAGGAAGACCTTTTCCAGGAGCCCACACTAGGTTACCATGCCAACCAATGAATGAAACATCAATGTCCCGTCGTGGGTATTACAGTGCTCTCCACAGTTTTGTTTCAGCTTTCAAACCGGTCCCAAACGTGGTGGAAGGGGAGAGCAGCGAAACCAGCGCAGAACCAGAGTGGGTGCTCCTCAAAGTCATCAAAAGAAAGTGGTCAGAACCAAGGTGGACCGGTCCATACCAAGTCGTGGAAAGAACATCACATGCAGTCAGGCTTAAAGGCAAAGGCGACACCTGGTATCATTGGAGTCAGTGCGCAGCTGCAGAGGCGCTACAACGCTCTTTGGCCCAGGTCCAGGAGGACCTGAGGAACACACAAGGAGAGGGAAATGCAACTTCCACACCTACCATCCCACTAGGGGCAGAATAATCCCCGGGAGGAGGTGAAAGCTCTGAGGCAGTCTACCCTCAGAGCTGAAGAAAGAAGCTAGAAAAATCAACTCAACGCAAGGCAGAGGAAGAGGTGGAGGTGTTGGGAGTTTCCCTCACTGATCCTGCTCCCCTGCACCCAGAAGATACTTGGGGTTATAACTGTATGCTGGGTCTGACCCAACAGGCCATTCCGCCTAACTGTACCACGCTAACAACACACGAACTGGTCCTTTCACCCCCAGAAACGCTAATGGTACCTACACTTGTTTCAATTTCACGAATTCAAAGCCTGAAGTTAATGTAGGGGAAATCCCGGCAGATTGGTGTACTGACACCCTGCCAGGAAAAAGAATAGGAGCATGGGCTAGATCTGGATTGTACTATTATTGCGGTGACCATAGACTCCTAACAAACATACCCAAAAGAACGGTAGGAGTTTGTGCAATGGTGAGACTAAGGGCCCCTTTAATGCTGCTAGGTCCAAACATCACTGCAGCATGCACACCCCATGACAAATCTATTCAGTTAACTCGTAAAAGGAGGAGACACATCATGAAGAGAAGTACTTCTAATTTCAATCTGATGGAAGGTTCCCCCACCTACATGGATGCCATAGTCGTCCCCCAAGGGGTCCCCGATGAATATAAACTAGTAGACCAAGTAGCAACGGGGTTCGAAAACCTACCCTTGATAGCGGCCATTTTTCCAATAACTCCCAACAAAAACGTAGATCGTATCAATTACATTCATTACAACGTGCTCAGATTGGCCAACCTCACCAGGGATGCAGTAGAAGGTCTGGCTGAGCAGTTAGGACCAACATCCCTGATGGCGGTAAAAAATCGCATGGCTTTGGATATGTTACTAGCTGAAAAAGGGGGTGTTTGTGCTATGTTTGGAGACATGTGTTGTACATTTATTCCCAACAACATAGCGCCTCATGGATCAGTAACAAGAGCATTAGAAGGATTGCGTACGCTCTCAGAAACCATGCACGAGCATTCAGGAATCTCTAATCCATTTGAGGAGTGGATGACTGGTATGTTTGGCAAGTGGAAAGGTCTGATTATGTCCCTTTTTATTTCTCTTGCAGTATTTGTAGCAATATTGATTACATGTGGTTGTTGTTTAATCCCATGCATCCGCGCATTGGCAGTCCGCCTCATCTCCTCCACCATTGAGAAGCAGGACCCCAGAGTCATGATGCCTTTGTTAGTCACAGCACCTGAGGAGGAGAACGAGGACACTGGGTTTGAGCTGATGCATGTATAAGATTTAACTTGAAGTATTACTGTTTTTGGGAAAATGTGTGTTTTTTCTTTTACTGCTTATTGCCGTTACAAGACAAATAAGTATTTACCAAATGTGTCTTAACAAACCAGCAAATTCAGGGTTTTCTACTGCAATAGTTTATGGGTGAACTCTTAAAAGAGTTCAAAAGGGGCGATTGTGGAATGTATTAACTTTGATCCGTTTCTTACACTTTTATGAAGGTTTAACATGTGTTTATATGCTTTAGGATAGCTGGCAGAAAGCTTCAAAACGGGCCTGTTGGTAAAAGAATTTGGAATTCTTGGAATTTGCAAGACGGGTTTCTGTCTTGCAAAACCTTTTGTTTAGCTCAAGGTTCGGGGTTGTGGTCAGCGGCTTGCAGGCGATGACCGGAAGAACCAGTGTAGTGTAGCAGCCTTCAAGCAATGACCGGAAGAACCAGAACAAGACAGCCAAAGAAGCAACTCCATATAGGGTAGAAGTGTTGTTAAGCTGTGTCATTTGCTCATGTAACGGTGTGCCATTCGCTCATGTAACTCTGTGAGACCCTCCCCTTTGAAGTTAATAAAAAGAGCCTGCACAAGGAAGAGGACAGAGTTGTTGCTCGCAGGTGTTGGCTGGTGCAACTTCTCTCCTTTTGCAAAGGTGAAACTTCAATTCTGTTTCCTTGGCTAAGTTTTTGTTGCAGTCTTAGACTAAGTCCTGCACATGACTCAACGGACCCGGGGAAGCAAGCGGCTTCAACATGCACAAACACATACTCTCTCTCTCTCTCTCTCTGTCTCTCTCTCTCTGTCTCTCTGTCTCTCTCTCTCTCTCTCTCTCTCTCTCTCTCTCTCTCTCTCTCTCTCTCTCAATACACACACACACACACACACACACACACACACAGTCAACATGCACTATTCACCTCTTGCTGTCTATCTGGTGTGTCCTTCTATATTTGTTATATTACTCTCATCACTTGCTGTTGTCTCTCTCTCATCACTTGCTGTTGTCTTTCTCTCATCATTTGCTGTTGTGTTGCTTGCGTTTGTGAGAACCTCCTGGAGTAGGGGTCTCTGACAGATGGTTGGCCTCAAAAATTTCTTTGGCCTGATTATGAAACTTCTCTGCCATTTCCTCTGTCCGCATGGACCTAAGTGTTTCAAGGACCGCATCTTTATACAATGTAGCTTGTGCTAAGTCCACATCCTCTTTTTGAAGGTACTTGTGAAGTCCCTCTGTAGTGGACAGCAAGGCTTTAAACATAACAAGCATATAGACATTTGAAAGTCTTGAAAGTTTGGAAAGCAGTCCAATTGCTGTGGTAGTAGTGGTCATTTCTCTGAGGCACTCCAACAATGCTGGCAGATTTGCGATCACAGCAGTGACTGATAAGAACTGGCATGTCCATCGCGTCTTCGAGAGCTGTACAAGCTCACTCTTCTCTAAGCCCAAGGCTTTTTGCGTGTCAGAGAAACACTGATGATTTACTAAAGACACACTGAAGAAACAGTACACACTCTCCAGTGTATCGAAGAAATCTACAGCTTCTAGCAAAGCCCTATAAGTGTGACAAAGCACCAAATTCAGTTCATGTGCATAGCAGTGCACATACACTGCTTCTGGATGCTTCACGCGAAATTGAGCCTGAACACCCCGAACAGCACCGCTCATGACGGAGGCCCCATCATAATCCTGAGCCACGCATCGCAGGTCTTGCAGGGCTTTGGATTTTAAAACTTCTTCAATTGCCTCTGTGATGGAACGCGCATCGAAAGACTTCAGACTTTTAAGTTCCAGAAAACTTTCTTTGACAGTGTTCTCATATCCCACATAACGAACACACACAGCAAGCTGTTCCACATGACCATCTCGAGCCTCATCAGCAATCACTGCATACATTTTTGAATGCTTCATCTCTTCAATAATGGATGCAGTAACTTCCTCCGCACAACATTGTATCATTTCATTCTGAAAGCCTGCAGAGAGATATGTGGAATGAGCAGGAGGTGTGTAGCTTTGGAGAAAGGGGTCGAATTTCTCCAAAAATGTGAGGCCTTGCTTTCCCAAAAAGCTAATGACAGCAGTGATACGACGGAGGTATTCTCTTCTTTCAACTATCTGGTCAACATTGGCCACATGCATTCTCTCAACAACACTGCCTTGTGATGAACTGACTTTGTAATTCTTCCAAGCAAGCATTGAAGCTTTGTGTCCTGAACAAGTATCATGCTCTCTAAAGCTGTCCAAAGCTCGTTTCCAGTTTGAAAATCCAACAGAGCTGGTTATCATATCTTTATTTACTCTAGACACTTGTTTCCCAAAGAGCCTGCATGAGAAGCAGAAGGCTGCATTTCGGTTAGCAGAGTACTCTAACTACTCAAATGTCTCAAACCATTTTGGCTGGAAGGCCCTTCGCTGTAGTCCAAATGTGGTGAGAGGGTATTCTTTGAGTTTTGCTCTGGCTGGGCCTGTTTCTACAGTTCCTAAATCTTCCACTACAGCACTATCCACCTCGACTAACTCATCCTCTCTCCTCCCTGAATCATCTGTGATGCAAAACAACAGATACAGCACATAACTTATTACAAACATGTTCAAACAACTAATTCATCAAGTGCTACATATTTAAAATTATAGACCAATACCATTGAAGAAAATGTATTGGAAAGAACAGATCAGTGGGATTGCTGTAAGATCTATCATGATTCTTGAATTTTCATGTACATTACAATAAAGTTATCACAAAAGAGTCATGTTATATTGAGTAAAGTGAGGTAAAAAAAATATTTAAAGGGCCCCTATGGAATTTTGAAAATTATCTTTCATGTAGTGTGTAACATAGATCTAAGTGAACCAAAATATCCTGCAAAGTTTTAAATATGAAAGTTCACCGTATAAAAAGTTATTGTCTCTCAAAAGTAAGAGAGGGAGTAAGGGAGTCGCTGAGCAAATCAGGTAAAAATAAATGCATATTATAAGACAACAAAAGTGTTTTTTTGTCATTGCATGCCTGTAAAACTGTTGTTGGGGACTCCCAAAACAATATTAGGAACATTTTAAATGCCATAATAGGGGCCCTTTAATATAAATTATTTTTATTTTTTGACATAAATAGTCAAAATGATGTATGAGATCCTAAGTTAAAGCAATACATGAATGACTTTAGTCTATGTTCATTGACACACCATGGCATCGAACTATACATAATTCTCAATTCTCAGTTCATTGTTATTGTTTTGATCCGGGTTTTTCACGCATGCGCGCCGGACTGGAAGGCAAAAGGCGAACACAATGGCGGACGCAAACAAAGGAAACGACATATTTTTCTTCTTTAGATAACGTATCACAAGATCGTTATAAGAGTAAGTTGATGGTTGATGGTATCAGATTGCCAGATCCACACAGAAAAAGCCTGAGGGGATGGAGCGAGTCTGTGAAATGCTGGCCAAGTGTTCCGTACGGCAACATATACAGCTATCTTATAAACACGGCAGGCCAGTACACACAAGAGAGCATGAAAGCCATGAAATCACTGGACGGCTACAATTATTTTATATCGGGACATAGGCACCAGCAACCCCCGCGACCCCATGAGCGATTAAGCGGGTCAGAAAATGGATGATTGGATGGATGGATGGATGTTCAGACATGTTTGTGTAACATACGAAAGCGGAGTCGGACACAAACAGCGCCTCAGCAGAGAGGAAGACCCGCCACCGGTAGGTTAAAAAAAACATTGTTCACTAAGGATTATTTTGGTGTTTTTGTCTTATTAATCCTTTTCACAGACTCATGGCAGAGGGTTTGCATACATTGTACATGTACGTATATTATTATGAAACAAACGTTTACGTCTTGACTGAAATGACACCGTGGCAACGCCAAGCGCTTCAAACGGAGGCGCTCCTGGCGAACCTGTGCATGTACGCATGTCTGGCCGAACCGACACGCAGGAATACTCTGAATCAGTAATCTTTTAGGGGTGCTGAGCTAAGATTTAGGGGTTCTTGAGCACCCCTAAATACGCCACTGGTTATGCCCCAAGATCCAGTCATACTGGAAGTCTATTCTGGTTGAGACTAGTAAAATTATCAAAACTAACATTGATCTCGATTCAGTGTTTCTTCTCCTTGGTCTACCAAATAAACATATTCAAAACCAAAACAAGAGTAAGTTGTATAATGTCTTAACTTTCTGTGCTCGAAAGATCATTTTGTTACAATGGATCTCTAATAAATCTCCCTCTATTCTTGGGTGGAAGAAGCTTATTTTGGAACACATCCCTCTTGACTTCCTAACATGCCTTGTCCACTCTAAGACTGACATTTTGGACGCATATGGAAGCACTTCTTGGATTATGCTGAAGGACACGTGTCTACTATTCTGTCACGAGCCTTCATAAATGTTTAGATGTGGACTATATAATGATAGAAGTATGTACGCCCCCTATTTTATTTTTAGTTTTGTCTCCTTTGGACTGCACTGCTGAGCTTGTGTTCTGTTCTGTGTTATGTTTTGTTGTTATTAAACAAAAAATTAATAAACATATATATAAAAAAATTATCAGATGGGACAGGGTTGTGAGGAAATACTGTTAATTCTTCACAATCAATGCTATATGTCAGCACATGGTTCACAGTATAAAGGCAAGAGTGTGTCGGTCTATGCACGTTTTGAGCAAAACCAATTGAATCTAGGATAGTTTCAAAGGTTACACTAAAGTTATGACATTCAGTGTTCCCGAGCCCCAGAGTGGCCCACCACTACAACATGTTCAGTACTCAAGTTCTCCTTCATGTGGGTGCGGAACAGTGTGTGAAGGCCCCGCATTGTCTCGATTATGTGGTACCCGGGTCGTTCCCTGCCCTGGTTTTGACTTGGAGCAGTCACGTTCCATGTGACCTGGCTGTCCACACCGCCAGCATATCAGCTGACGAGACCTGTGTCTTGGCTTTCTGTCCAATGTAGTTGCATGCACAAGCTGGATGAGCTCACCTAGCTCAGAGGCCCCTGGTGGGTTTGGCTCTGGGAGGCTTGCTGCATTCACAGGCACTGTGGCAACCCAGGGGCACATAGCAGCTCTCTCCATGGCCAGGTCTAGCGCCTCCTGGAGTGATTTAGGATGAGCCAGGAGAGTCTGTATGTGGAGGTCATTGGGTAACAGGACCTGCATAGAGTGATCTTTGGCGAGCTCCGACTGTATGGCAGGTGGCATGTGGGCGTAGATGCGATGGACCAATCCTTCAATGTCATTTGCGAGTGCTCTAAGGTGCTCTCTGGGCTGACAGCAGCAGCTGTACAATTCAGAGTGAAGCAGACTTGTAGAGCAGAGTCCAAATTTCCTCTTTAGAGCAGCAACTAATGCCTCATAATCATATCTATCTTCAGGGCTCAATAACAGCAGGCTACACAAAGCATCCCCGGAGAGGCACATTGCTGATTGTAAAGCTTTCTCTTCAGTGGACCATCCAGCAGCTCAATCCAAAAGTTCAAACTGTGCACGAAAAGCTTCCCATTCGGCTTTGCCGTCATACCTCTGGGTTTTTATGGCTCGAGCAGGGGAGACCTTCAGGCGGGGAGCGATTTCGGAGTCGGCGTCCACCATGATACACCCTGCCATCCTGGTATGGTCACACACAGCGCCTTGTGAAGAGCCCAAGCCGGCTTTAGCTGCGAGCTGCTTGGCCATGTCTCTCACCTGCTCTCTCTGGTCAGCCGCAAACCATGGGGCGGACGCACCGTACTGTCCCTGTCCCATCGATCCCCTCCTCCCACTTAATTTTTGTGGCCTTCTTGGGAAACATGGTCCTCACCAAGCTGTTGCGCTGTAGTTAGCCGGATCGGCAATAAGCTAGCGGCACCAAGGAGGTCAGGTTCATCACCTTTGACACCAATGCATTGTACTTGATGTGAAAGAAACTCGCGGAAGTATTCTCACTTGCTCTTTTTTGCCAAACGTTTACACAGGCTACTGTAACCAACACCAAAACAGGAGAGAATGAGCTCAGCCTCAACTCCGGGGTTGAGTGCCTCCCGAAAAAAAGGAAGAACCAATCACTGTTACTCAAGTCATTGCCATAGCAACCAGGATAGACTGACTGATACCGCATTTAAAGACACTCAGAATTTAACTATAGGCACTTAGGGTTATAACTAGAACAACCTTAGCTTAACATGAAAAATATAGATTATTACAATATATTATCAAACAGATCACAAACAAGACGGACAGATTTACATTTGTTCTTATAATCCTTTTGAGAGTATTTAATACTAAATTTACTTTTTGAATTTGTGGAACTATAAGATTTCACAGTTTCTATTTAAAATATCATGCACAAAGAGGACACCGTGGTTGGATAATTACTTTTTGTTGATTACAATTACTCTATTATTCCACAAGGTGGCACCCCAAGGGCTGAAGTTATGGGTAATATCATCTTCCAATAATTCAAAACCTGTTAAAGAAATTCTGATATTTTGAAAGAAAATTTTAAAATTTCACATTTCAATAGAAAATTCAATCACCAAAAATTTGAAGACACTTTTAGGGATGTGAAATAATATTGAATCTGGCTTCGCCATAAATAAATTCAACCATTTCAATTTAAATGTCCCAAACATTGCCTCAAAGTCCGCTGCCCCCATATTGTAATCTTTGACAAGCTGTGATTTCTGACATAGTGGGTCTTATTTCTCCAAATTAACTTGTATGTGATAGAGTTCACCTGTCTAATATTATGTGATGTAATGTATGTAGATTGGCCTGGATTTATTCATTTACCCTCAGCTTTGGACACTAGATTTTGTCCAAAAATAGACAGATCTCTGCTAAGCCAATAGTTCAAGGATACTTGTATTGGGCCTATTTTTTTTCTTTCATGTTCAACTCTTCCCGTTGCTTTTCCTCTTTAATTAATTTGACACAGAGATAGTCAACTTCTTTTTGTCATGGTATAAGTTTTGTCTGGTTTCTTTCTTGTTATTTTGCAGTTCTCTCAGCTCTCCCTCGCTCAGCTTTTAGTCACACCTCTGGACACCAATTAGTCTTTATTCCCGTCACCTGTCAGGCTGCAATCACCCCTGATCTGTTGCCACCTGTGTTCACCTCTTTATAAGACTCACCTCATTCTGTTCTTGTCGCCGGTCCATAGCGTTCACTCCCGCTCCGTCTCTGCCAGAATTCTTGTCAGCTCAGTTTTTGTTACAGTCAGCCAGAAGACATACTTCAACTTTGTTTTTGTTCCAGTCAGCCAATAGACTTTCCGTCAGCTTTGTTTTTGTTCCAGTCTCTGCCTATATCCAGCTCAGCTCTGTTCCCACTCCTGTTCTCAACTCCTGGTGAGCTGTTCTGGTCTCAAGTCCTCGGCTCTGATGTTCTGGTTTCAAGTCCTCGGCTGAGATGTTCTGGTCTCAAGTCCACGGCTGAGATATTCTGGTCTCAAGTCCACGGCTGAGATGTTCTGGTCTCAAGTCCTCGGCTGAGATGTTCTGGTCTCAAGTCCTCGGCTCTGATGTTCTGGTCTCAAGTCCTCGGCTCTGATGTTCTGGTCTCAAGTCCTCGGCTCTGATGTTCTGGTCTCAAGTCCTCAGCTCAGATGCTCCGTCCTGGTCGCTAGTCTTCGGCTCCAGAGTTCCTCTCGGTCAGTCTCTCTACACGCCTCCTGCCGGTCAGCTTCTGCACCCTACACCTCCGTCTGTTGAAAGACTCTGGGTTCATCATCATCCATCTTCCACACCATTCAATAAACTCACTCCTAAGAACTAGCTCTGTGTGTGCGTGCTGTGTCCGGGTTCATCCTAGAAAAATATCATGACATTATGGACCGGCCAAGGGATGAACCCGAGCACGCACAGAGCCAGGTGCAGAAGCTGGTAGGATCTGCCCCGCCTGTGGTTCATCTCGCCTGGGTCGCCGTGCGGCGACGCCTCGCCGCCGGTTCATCTCGCCTGGGTCGCAGTGTGGCGACACCCCGCCTCCGGTTCATCTAGCTTGGGTCGCCGTACGGCGACGCCTCGCCTCTGTTTCATCTCGCCATGGTCGCTGAGTTGCAACGTCACGCTTCCGGTTCGTCTGCCGGGGTCGCATCCGCGACGCCCCGCCTCTGACTCTGTTTCCCGGATTGCCTTCCGCGAAGTCCGCCTCCCACGCTGCTCAGCCTTAAAGGACGGCGCTCCTCGTCGTCGCTGCCCAGCGTTAACTTTTGCCGCTGCCCAGCATATTAAGACTTTGCTGCCCAGCGCCTCCTCGTTTATGTTTTGTTTTGAGTTATTTTTGGGTCCTTGTGTTTTGAGTTACTTAACGTTCCTTAGATTTTCAGTGCTCCTTAGATTTCTTAGAGTTTTTTAGGTTTGGTTTTGTTGTGTTCTAGTTCAGCTTTAGTTTCTAGTCTTGCTTTTTGTATATTTTCACTGTTTTAGAAGAATTGTTTCCGCCTTCTGTTCATTTGTTTAGGCTCAACCTTAGTTTTGGTTTACTTAGGATTTTTTGATGTTTTAGGGTTATTTTGGAGGTTTTCTTTCTTTGAGTATTTGAGTTTTTATTTAGCTTTTGTTTTTCCAGCTCGGTTCTATTGTTCTAGGTTAGCTATTAGTCCTCCGAGTTTTGTTTTTGAGTTCCAGTTTTTACCTTAGACTTCCTGTTTTGCTCTTAATTCGAGCTTTAGTTATCTAGTTTTTCATCAGTTTAGCTGTACCTGCCCTCATCTCCCTGTTCTGCTTTGTTTCATAGTTTTGCTTCAGTGTTTGGTTCCTTTCCTAGTTTACCAGTCTTGTTTTGATTTTTCAGTTTTAGACCCGTAGATCCGGCTTTAAACCCTGTAGTTCCTATCCTAGTTATAGTTTTAGCCCTGTAGTCCCTGTCTTGACCCTGTAGTCCCTGTCTTGACCCGTAGTTCTAGTCTTAGTTCTGTATTTGTTTTTATTAAGTTTTGTTTGTTTATCCCCTTAGTGTCTATGTCTGTGGGTTCCTGCGCCGTCTGGGTTCCTGCGCAGTCTGGGTTCCTGCGCCGTATGGGTTGCTGCGTTGGATGGGTTCCATCGCTCTTAAGGGTCCCTGCGCTCTTAAAGGTCCCTGCGCTTTCTAAGGTCCCTGCGCTTTCAAGGTCCCTACGCCTTACTTCTCCTGTTTTCGTTGTTTTGTTTTTGCCCTGTTTAGGTTAGTCTAGTTCCCTCTAGCCTTCAGTAGTTTTATTTTGTTATGACTTCCCCTAGTGTCTCGGTTCTGTTCACCTAGCCCTCTTTGTTCTTGTTGTTCTCCTGTTTAGGCACCGCCAGAGCCCTCCGGCGTTCCAAAGTAGCCGGCTGAGCCCTCTGGCGCGCCCGGCCTGTCACTGCCCAGCGCATGCAGGTCGCCGCCAGAGCCCTCCGGCGCTCCCATGTCGCTGGCTGAGCCCTCTGGTGCGCCAACCTGTCGCTGCCCAGCGCACACAGGTCGCCGCCAGACCCCTCAGGTGCTTATAAGTCGCTGTCTGTGCCCTCTGGCGCGCCTGGCCTGTTGCTGCCTAGCTCACCCTCTAGTTCCTGGTGTTTACGTTTTTCTTGGTTTCTCGGCGCGTTTAGACGCCCTCTGTTCACGGTTCCCCGGCTTGTTTAGACGCCCTCTGTTCTTGGTTCCCAGGCGTGTTTAGACGCCCTCTGTTCTCGGTTCCCCGGCATGTTAGAACGCCCTCAGTTCCCTGGTGTTTAGGTTTCTTGGTTCCCTGGTGTTTAGATCCATGGCGTTTAGATTTAGTGTTCCCTGGCGTTTTAGAAGTTCCTGCTTCCCTTGTGCCCCGGCGTTTCCCTTGCGCCCCGGCGATCTCTTTCCCCAAGCCCCGGCGTTTCCCTCACGCCCTGGCGGGTTTCCCCTGGCATTTCTGTACGCCAGTCAGGCTCCAGCGTGTGTTGTTGAGCCCTGGTGTTTTCAGTACGCCTGTTCTTCCCTCTGGCGTTGCCGTACGCCAGTCGTGCTCCAGCGTGTGTTGTTGAGCCCTGGTGTTTTCAGTACGCCTGTTCTTCCCTCTGGCGTTGCCGTACGCCTGTTCTTCCCCTGGCGTTAAGTACGCCCGTTCCTTCCCTTTGGCGTTAAGTACGCCCGTTCCTTCCCTTTGGCGTTAAGTACGCCCGTTCCTTCCCTTTGGCGTTGCCGTACGCCTGTTCTTCCCCTGGCGTTAAGTACGCCCGTTCCTTCCCTTTGGCGTTAAGTACGCCCGTTCCTTCCCCTTTGGCGTTAAGTATGCCCGTTCCTTCCCTTTGGCGTTGCCGTACGCCTGTTCTTCCCCTGGCGTTAAGTACGCCCGTTCCTTCCCTTTGGCGTTAAGTACGCCCGTTCCTTCCCTTTGGCGTTAAGTATGCCCGTTCCTTCCCTTTGGCGTTAAGTACGCCCGTTCCTTCCCTTTGGCGCTAAGTATGCCCGTTCCTTCCCTTTGGCGCTAAGTACGCCCGTTCCTTCCCTTTGGTGCTAAGTACGCCCGTTCCTTCCCTTTGGCGTTTAGTACGCCCATTCCTTCCCTTTGGTGTTAAGTACGCCTGTTCCTTCCCTTTGGCGCTGTTGTGCGCCCGTTCCTTCCCTTTGGCGCTGTCGTGCGGCCATTCCTTCCCTTTGGCGCTGCCGTGCGCCCGTTCCTTCCCTTTGGCGCTGTCGTGCGCCCGTTCCTTCCCTTTGGCGCTGCGGTGCGCCCGTTCCTTTCCTTTGGCGTTTCCGTACGCCCGTTCTTCCTCCCTGGCATTGGTGCACGCCTGTCTTGTCTCCCTGGTGTTTCCTTTAGCCTGTTCCCCAGATTTCTCTGGACTTTCGGTTCCCCAGAGTTCTCTAGCCCCTTTGGTTCCCTAGTGTTCTCTAGCCCCTTTGGTTCCTCCGTGTTTTCTAGCCTCTTTGGTTCCTCCGTGTTTTTTTGGCCCTTGGTTCCTCGTGTTCTCTAGTCTTTGGTTCCCCGTTTTCTCTAGTTTCTTTGATTCCCCAGTGTTTCCCCTAGGCTTTTGGCTCCCCTGTGTTCTGTTTTTTGTTTGACTCTTGCCCGCCATCCTGGGACCCCCTCCACCCACCCAGGGTAAGAGGTTCTAGGCCGTCCGGTGTCCGGCCTTGAGGGGGGGGGGGGGGGGGTAGTGTCATGGTTTAAGTTTTGTCTGGTTTCTTTCTTGTTATTTTGCAGTTCTCTCAGCTCTCCCTCGCTCAGCTTTTAGTCACACCTCTGGACACCAATTAGTCTTTATTCCCGTCACCTGTCAGGCTGCAATTACCCCTGATCTGTTGCCACCTGTGTTCACCTCTTTATAAGACTCACCTCATTCTGTTCTCGTCGCCGGTCCATAGCGTTCACTACCGCTCCGTCTCTGCCAGAATTCTTGTCAGCTCAGTTTTTGTTCCAGTCAGCCAGAAGACTTACTTCAACTTTGTTTTTGTTCCAGTCAGCCAATAGACTTTCCGTCAGCTTTGTTTTTGTTCCAGTCTCTGCCTAGATCCAGCTCAGCTCTGTTCCCATTCCTGTTCTCAACTCCTGGTGAGCTGTTCTGGTCTCAAGTCCACGGCTCTGATGTTCTGGTCTCAAGTCCACGGCTCTGATGTTCTGGTCTCAAGTCCTCGGCTGAGATGTTCTGGTCTCAAGTCCTCGGCTGAGATGTTCTGGTCTCAAGTCCTCGGCTCTGATGTTCTGGTCTCAAGTCCTCGGCTCTGATGTTCTGGTCTCAAGTCCTCGGCTCAGATGCTCCGTACTGGTCGCTAGTCTTCGGCTCCAGAGTTCCTCTCGGTCAGTCTCTCTACACGCCTCCTGCCGGTCAGCTTCTGCACCCTACACCTCCGTCTGTTGAAAGACTCTGGGTTCATCATCATCCATCTTCCGCACCATTCAATAAACTCACTCCTAAGAACTAGCTCTGTGTGTGTGTGCTGTGTCCGGGTTCATCCTAGAAAAATATCATGACACTTTTTTTTTCTTCTTTTTTTTTTACAGGGATTGGCATTATTTATGTGTCTGTGCACTCATATAATGCAAGTAGTTCACACTTTTTTATGCTTAAGTGAAGACCAGAAGCTTTGGAAAAAGATTGAGATAATTTGCAATGTATTACCGACCATAGGTTTATTTTTTAAAAAGAAGACCATGCCATTGTCAAACTGACTTAGACGATATTCATAATCAACAAATGTGATTTATTGCACAGTAAGCCAATAACATTGTACATAAAATTAATAAATCAGACTTCCTTGTCTTATTCCGAGTGTTAAATTTATTTTAGGAGTTATTCCTGGATTTAGTGAGATATAAATGTTAATGTCAGTATATAGCATTTTGATTATTGAACAGAATTTATGTCAAATCCAAAATTTTCCAATTTAAGAAATAAAAACTCATATTCTAAAGACTCAAAGGCTTTACAGTAGTCTATAAATAAAACTAGGCTTTCTGATTTGAGTATGGATTGGTAGTCCAACATATCCAATATTAATCTAATGTTGTATGTATACTTCTACCTTTAATAAATGCAGATTGAGTTTCATCCAATTTATCATTTATTGTTTTTTGAATCTCTCTGCATATGTCATGCTTGCTCAGTATGAGGGATTGCAGCAAAGCCATGTACAATGCAGACGACTCTCCCTGTGGCTCTACGCTTCTCCAGGAGTGAATGCTGCTTGTCGGGACTTTGAAGCAATCAACTGGTTTCCTTATATAGGAACATTTTTGACCAATCTGTATAATCTGACCCAATCTGTATAATATGATTGAACTTAACTTTGTAAAGTGCCTTGAGATGACATGTTTCATGAATTGGCGCTATATAAATAAAATTGAATTGAATTGAATTGAATTGAATGTCAAAGCCAGCAGTTTATAATCATTACAAAGTAACGTAATGTTTCCAAAAGGTTTCCTCTGCTGCACTTGAATGGGTTTCCTGTAAAAAACAAACAAAAACAAATTGCCTTAATCTCTTTACAAAACTTAAAAGTGTCTTGTGCTTTGTAAAATATTTCAAACCTTGAACATTTAAAGAAGTAAATAAAAATTACATGGAACAATAGGTAGATGCCTTGTGTAAATGCTCTTGGAATGATAGACACAGGAATGACCTTATGTGTTCAGAATAAATCAGTGCTCAACCAAACCCTCTATTATTCAATAACAATATTTCTTCATGTAGAAAAAAAATCTCTTAATATTTGACTTCGATTCTTAAAATTAGTAACAGAAGTACCTCAGAAAAACTTTTGGTAGAAATTGGAATAGAGAAAGCAATACATAATTTACTATTTACTAAAAATACTATTTCTGCATCAAGCCTTTACCCTGTCGATGATCATGAATGCCTCCTTCAGATGTGGCTTCTTGCCACAACATCTTCCTCCACCTTTGGCCACAGCTTCCCTCCCGCTTACCGATCTTCCTTGGAGTAATCCAGTTTGAAGCTGATCCTCATCTCTTTGCACACTCTGGCCTCCCTGGACCAGGACCATACCTTCTCCTTCACCGTCCGTGAGACGAACTGCATAATGGTGGGTCTTGGCATGCTGTTAATCCCAGCACCTCGTATCCCCAAACAATGGACTGTATCGAAATTACGACGGAGTTCATCAACAGACATGGGTATCACTTGGGTGAGGATCCCTATGACAACATGTCTGGTACTTATTTTGTTTTTCAGGTAACCCCATGAACCTGAAGTTCCATCTCTTCCTGTATATGACGGTTTCCAAAACCTTTTCCTTCAGAGATTTGTTTTCTGCCACCAGATGCTTAACTTCTTTTCATAGTTTTTCAATGCTGCCATTGTTTTCATCTGTGGACTGTTTGATGGCATCGATACGTTCTTCGATCTTCAGTAGTTTATTCTCCAGGACAGAGTTTCTTGGACGTTATCCATCCGCTCTTTGATATTTTCCAGTTTCCCATCTAGCCCATCAAATCTCTTCATAAGTGACTGAATAGTTACAGTAAAGCTAGTTGAATTCTCATCCTTTCTTTTGCACTTTATTGTTTCTACATTTTTGGTTTTGGGCTGTTTACTAGAGTACAGTCATTTTCAAGTTGGGCAAAGGGATGTTCCATTTTTTTGGTTTCATGTAGCTTTTCTGTAGCTTGACATGTAGCTTAGCTTAAATAACATTCCTGAAAAGAATGAAAACTCATTTATCTTGTAGAAAACAAGCCAAAGAAGAAACTGAACCGCATGCTTCAGCAGATGGGCTACGACTCAGACCCAGTTAAAGCTTGGAAACAGGCTCAAGGAAAGGGGGGACTTTTTTGATCAATTATTTGGCAAAAACATTTGGCAACCAGTGCTCCATTATCTTTGGCTCTCTGGTGTTTTTTTTTGGTTTTTTTTAGAATGAGGAGGAGCTGGAAGATGTAGAGGAGGAAGGAGCAGAAAAAGAGGACAACAGTGGACCTGACTACAACTACCTGCTCAGCATGCCGATGTGGTTCCTGACCAAAGAGAAGAAAGAGGAGCTGTGCAGACAGAGGGATAATAAGGTGACTAAGTTCCATCTTCCGTGATATGGAGTCCCATAAAAAAATTAATGATTAAAACCAGAAGACTTGTTAAGTTAAGTTTTGATTTTATCCCACGTAGCTGACAGAGCTGAATACCCTGAAGAAAAAGGCCCCAGCTGACCTGTGGAGGGTGGACCTTGCAGCTTTCTCAGAGGAACTAGAGGTTTTATTGTCTCTGTCTGTATTCTACATGTAAATTTGCAAATACATCAAGTTGAAAGTTTGACTTTTTGAGTGTTTTGGCTTTAGACATAGGTGGGTACTAATTAGTAAACTGGTTAAACTGCATGAGTACAGTGACACAGGGGTCAACCACTAAACTGACAACCCCGCTGTTATACATATGCGGTTCAGACAAATGCTATTGAGTTGTAAGCAGCACTGCTTTGCCTCAGCCACCCTAGCTGAATGCTTTAAAAGCACACAGGATTCATGATCTCAGCTATTTGACCTGGAGGATGTTAAACGACAAACTCATGTGTTGTAGGGCTTTGCATGTTTATTGTGGAACTATAATCCTGTTCAGACTTAGTACTACCATGGTTCCTGAGTGATCCGGTCTTCTCCAGATACCACGAAATACAAGTGTCAACGCACTCCAGACATACTGAAGACTGTTTTCTTTCATCTACATTTGTTAAGCTACACAATTAAGCTTCTAAAGAGTTTTTAGTCAAAGTAAGTCCACCAAAAAGCTACTCAGAACAATCTCAGCCATGTTGATCTTTTCAATAACAACATAGTCTGGATTTAAAGTATCTTCGTTGTTCCAGAAACATGTTTATGTCCTGTTGATTGCTCACCTAGCAGCCCACTCTCTGTGTTAATTTGCATGTAAATCAAACAGTTGAGATCAGATTACCCAATAGGGATTTTAGGTTCCAGTTTTGAATTGTAGTTCTATGTACAGTTGCATCAACACAAATACATGTTAATACCAGGTGTGAACAGAGACTGATCAGAACAATCTTGTCTAAATACTACATCTATATGTGTTGCAGAAAGGCATTTTTATTTAGATATTTAAAAAAAATCTTCTTCCCAGCTCCTTCAAAGACTGGAAAACAGACGACTCTTCAGTTCAAACCTGTTGTCAAGAAGCCAAAGAAGAATCAGTGGTCAGATGTGGAATCTGAAGGCTTGTCAGGAAGCGAACTGGAGGAAGAGGAGGTGGCTGCCCCCAGGGAGCGGATAGAACGCAAAACTAAAGGTGAATCTGCTTAATGGTGATCACCACTATCCGTGACAACGGTTGCCTATGTTGGATAAATGTATCAGTGATAGTTTAGCTCATGTAGTTAATCACCAGGCAGATCAACATTTGTAGCTTCTAGATGCTTTAACTATCAAGTTTTCTCCAGCTGGTTGCTGAAGATGCAGTTTCCTCCGTGACTGTTACTGTTTAAATACTTTCTGTAAATGAGTACATTTCTGAACTGCCCCCTCTGTTATCTAACACTCAAGCTCCAGTGAAGTACAGCATGTCTGACAGTGAAGATGAATTTTATGAGGGCGGAAAGAAGAGCTCTCCAAAGAGGAAAGCTGTTATCACTGATGATGATGATACAAGCTTTGCCCCAGAGCCCAGCGATGTCTCGGACAGTGACGTCAAGTCATTAGCCCCACCTCCCAAAGCTCCAGAACCAGCGTAAGTGTGACAAAACTGCTAATGCGGGAAATATTTTCAAAAACGTTTTTAGAGCTTAGCATTTTATCCCTGTAATCTTATCAGCAACTCTGTCTTTTTTATTTAGGAAAAAGGTGATAAAGAGCAAGACGATGGTTAAAAAAAATTAAACCAAGTCATCTAGTAAGTATTTGTGTTGGATGCTTTTGTCTGGTGTGGAGCCAAAGATGTGAAGATTAATAATTTGATTGATTTAAACAGTTTCATCCGAAGATCCAGCGCCTGCAGCCAAGCGTCCGGTTCAATCTAAACCCAAAGAGGCGGTATGGGGGCAATATTGTTGCTTTATTATTTGCAAATGTGTGTGGAGAGTTGTGTGTCTGTATCTCGATATGTGTGTGTGCAGTGGGATCTGAAAGTGTGTAAATAAATCTGTAAATGTGTGAGGAGATTTGTGTGTCTGTAAAATAATCTGCAAATGTGTAAAACTACTTGTGTGTAATCCGTTTTGCAAATGTGTAAAAAATCCACAAATCTGTATTCAGATCTAAAAATGTGTACTGAGATTTGTAAATGTGTAAAAAAAATCCACAAATCTGTATTCAGATCTACAAATGTGTACTGAGATTTGCAAATCTGTACTAAGATTTGCAAATGTATAGATCAATCTGTAAGCACACACAGAGACACTTGTGTCTGAAGTATTTTCGCTTCAAGACCCAGAAATACAGACAAATCATTGGTTACAAGTCAAGCGGTTTCTCGGTTGGCTCTCTTTACGCACGTGATTTTTGCTACACTTCTGCCGTGTGAGCTGTACAAATGCGTAAAAAGGATTTGTATGTGTAATTTCTTGATTTGCAGCCCTAAGCGCAGGCTCACAGGCTGCCCTGAGCGCAGACTCACAGGCTCACAGGCTGCCTCTTCCGGCTTGATGTGACTTTACAATATTAACTAAAATGTACCAAATTTAGTGTTGTAGCTGTAGAAGAAATAGGTGTGTGAAACAAAAGCAATGCAAGGTCGCTGAAAATGTTCCTTTTAAAAATTGCATATTTCCAGACCATTTTTGATCAATTTTATGACAAATACAGATGAGTAGAGAATGGCTGCAGCAAATGCTTACGAACTTTTCGTCAGACATTAAGATTTTCCGTTGACTCGTTTCCATTTAAACAGGTTTTTCTGTATCTGAAGATCCGCCTTCTCTCCCTCGCACCTCACTGCTGGGAACCTGCTTTAAACCCAAGGGAAAATACTCACAACGTTACTTAATTTTTTTTCAACAACATTTACACTGGAAATATTTATAAGACAACAAAAACAAACAATTGTTAATCAGATTTCTATATAAAGAAAGTTATTATTATTATTATTATTATTTGTGTCATGTCTTATTTTCATTCCACTTTACAACTATGTACTACTTTGCCTCGGTTACCACATGAAATCCCAATAAAATACAGAGGTTCTGGGGTTGTAAAGTAACATGTGAATGTTGGGGGGAATAATGCAAGGTGCTGTATAAACTCTTATAATGTCACCAGGTGATTATGAACCCAGTCAAGCACTGAGTAAATGCTTAGAAGAAATCGATGCATGGATATGCCAAAGTTTTCTTCAATTGAAGAATTATAAATATTTCCAGTGTAAATGTGGTTGAAAAAAATTAAGAAAAAAATCTTGTGAGTATTTTCCCTTGGGTTTAAAGCAGGTTCCCAGCAGTGAGGTGCGGGGGAGAGAGGGCGGAGCTTCAGCTACAGAAAAACCTATTTAAATGGAAACGGGTCAAAGGAAAATCTTAATGTCTGATGTAAAGTTCGTAAGCACTTGCTGCAGGCATTTTCTACTCATCTGTATTTGTCATAAAATGTATCAAAAATTGTCTGGAAATATGCAATTTTTAAAAGGAACATTTTCAGCGACCTTGCATTGCTTTTGTTTCACACACCTATTTCTTCTACAGCTACAACACTAAATTTGGTGCATTTTAGTTAATATTGTAAATTCACATCAAATGTCATGTAGCAGCCCTCAAAACAAATAGGTTCAATTCATGTGCAGATTTTTAAAATCAAATCAAACTAATACAAATCCAGTCATAGAGAAGTTTATATCTAGTTATATTAATCCCAACTCTAGCTGTAAAACAACTCAGTTAGTTGCTCTCTGATTGCATGAGGTCTTTGAATTAGCAAAAAAAAAACATCTTCAGCAAGCGTTTGGCAACAGGGGAAAGTAACAACTGTTTATATCAGTGTAAGCACAAGTAGGTTTTGTGAATTGCTGTGACTGAGAGGAAAAAGCTATAATGTTATCAGCGCCATATATTATTTTCACACAGACTCAAGCAAAACTGAATAAATAGATGCTCAATTTGTAGTTTTACTGTACTGCAAGGAGTATAACAAGCAGTAATGACCTGGTTAATTAGTCAGGTCATCTGCTCTGATATTAAGCTGCTTAGCAAACACGCTGATTGTATCTTGCTAACTAGTTTAGAAACACCATTGTTCTAATTAGGGTGAAAACTGGCGCTTCTTCAGTTTCAACACCATGATGGTCTTTTCTGTTCATAAGACGAAATACTACCACATGGACACATATGTCTTTGTTCTGCTCAAGGGAAATTTGTAGCAGCCTACTTTCAGCCAGCTGAACTACAGTGTGCAGCAGCCGGGGAAAAACATGTAATTCTGGCACGTTCTCTGATATTACATGTCTGAACATTCCTTTTTAAAGCCTTTGTCACATGGTAACTGTACAGCACCTGCTGAGCACATCAAGCGCTAGAATCAAACAAGCCTGTCTTTAGAGTCACTGAGAGATTGCCAGTTTAGATTTCTTTATCACTGTGCAAAACACACCACAAACTTCTAACCGCTAACTTTAAAACTTACGTGATTCATTGATGTGCTTGTGATTACCAACTGTTTCTATAATTAATTTGATTAATGCCTTATCTACATCACATTTTCTCATCTTATCCTTTTGTGATCAGGGAAACTGGTGGCAAAAACATGAAGCAAATCCTTCCTGTCATTTAGGAAGCACTTTGAAATGTTCATCAAGAGTTGCCTTTCTTGGGTAAACATCTTCTCGTGCCTGGAACTTTGGTTGCAGATTAGGGCGTAGAAGGAATTTCCTTAAATTTGTTACCACCCACTCAATCATGAAGTCATGACAAACCTCAGGCTCAAGCCATTTAGAGAGACCAGAGGAGACGGTACAGAGTGGGGTTCTTGGTTTTACTTGTTTTGTCATGTAATTTTTTCAACCGGGCTTTTGGTTTTTTTTCAAAGGAAATCTTTCATGTCGAAACAAGTAGTGGAAAGAAATGCATCATGCCAGACCAGTTTTGACATCCAGTGACTTGTAGGAGGTACTGTGCATGACATGGCTTTTTAAGACAGTATGCACCTTTGACAAGCCGCAGATGGTGGAGGAACACCAGTGAGTACATAATTTTCTAAAAGGAAATTTTGCTTTCTGGAAGAATTGCGCAGATTTTATCAATTCATGTATAAATGTACTGGACAAAGGGAAATTGTAAGTAACATCAAACATCCTAATGTCTGCTACTTTAGTTAGTAATGAAATTTTAGCATATAGCTGTTGGATTTTAGTGTTTCTGTAACAGTCTCAGAATATTTCCTTTGAAACAAAGTAGAAAACTGGGAGTTAAATGAAAGCCAGCCTTATTGTCCTCCACCTGTGTGAATTGCAGATTTCCTGATATTTGGTTTTATTTTTGGTTTCAGGTAAATTAACAATGACACAATGAACCCTGAAGTAACCTTTAATCCACTGTCTGGGATATATTGATACCAGCTTTGGTTTCGTTTTAAACCAGAGACAGTTTTCACTCTAAGAGGCACAAGTGAACAAGTCTTCAGATTCCCACTGTGAGATACCTGCCAGCACTGCAGCCATGGGTGAATGGGACTCCTTCGGTAAGCTCTTTGAGGTCCTCCAGAACGAGTCTCCAATGCTTGGACGGTTCTGGCTCTTCCTTATGCTTGTGTTTCGGATAGTGATACTCGGAACAGTGGCCAGCGACATGTTTGAGGATGAACAGGCGGAGTTTACCTGCAACACTGGCCAGCCAGGCTGCAAGCAGGTCTGCTATGATGATGCTTTCCCTATCTCCCAGTACAGATTCTGGGTGTTTCACATAGTTCTGATTGCTACCCCATCCCTGCTTTTCCTCCTGTATGCTTCACATTATCATACCAAAAAAGCTTCACGCCTCAAGTTGGCCCAAAGTAGCATTCATAGATACAGAGAAGATCCCCATATCAGGAGGCTTTACATTGTAAATGTGATTTTTCGAATCTTGGCGGAGGTGGGCTTCTTGGTAGTCCAGTGGAGGTTGTACGGCTTCAAGGTGAAAGCGCAGTTCCCCTGTAGCCGCTTTCCTTGCCCCTACACAGTCGACTGCTTCACCTCCCGTCCTGCAGAGAAAACAATCTTCCTCTACTTCTACTTTGCTGTGGGTGCCGTATCAGCATTTGCCAGCTTTGCAGAGCTTTTCTACGCCATCACAAAATGGTTTTGCTGCAGCTACCATGAGCCCTTTGATCTGGAAGACTTCAACCATCAGAATCTACAGAACATAAGTCAAGATGATTTCGATGAGAAGCCAAAGGGAAAGACAATGTCAGACAGCAGCATCAGGCTAAAGAGAGGATCAGTGAAAAGCAGCAAGAAGGTCTCCAGCATCAAGAGCAAAAGAGGCAAATATGTGAACCCCAGGACACTCATGGTGTGAGAGACCCCCACCATTTCCTGCTGAAAACTATCTCTCTAATGCTGTACATCATTTCATTTTAAAATTCCCACTGTGTGACAGAGTTTCACTGATGGGAGACATGATAAGGTAACTCTTGGAGTGAGATCAGGACTTGATAATAAACTTGAGAGACCTGTTTAATGCTTCCTTGGTTGCCAGAGAGCCAACTCTGCCGCTCCTGTTTTAAGTGGGAAAATCCACCCTTAAATGTGCTTTTAAAAAGCTTTACTGTCTGTCGCTGAAAATGTCTGAAAACGTTTGAGAATAACGAAAATGTTGAAATGTATTTATTTTCTTTGTTATAGCGCAAGCTAGTTAGTCTAGATGTTACTAAGTTTGAGCTATGTAGCAAAGTGGCTACGTCTGAAACTTTGTGATAGCTTCCCAGCTTATTGACAAGTCTTTTCTTTTACTTTTAAAGGTTTTTTTGACACGTATCAAATAGTTCCTTTTGAAATATTACTTTACAGTCGGCTATTTAGAACTTAAAATGTATCATTAAGTTGTCTGCTCTTCGATTAAATTTGGTGTGATTGGCTTAAATTAAAAGAAAAAAGCAAAGTAATTTTTTTCTCATTCTATTATTTGCTACATTGCATTTTAACACGTATCCATAGTACTGAATTTGAACTGTTTTGGTGTTAAAGTACCACAACTGTTTTATCGTGATTCAAATACATCTTTCACGCTATTTTGAAATACTAAGGCCATTGGTGAGATTTTTAATAAAACTTAAAGTTTGTCACACTGTAAAGTGATTAGATGAGGCCAGGTTTCTGATGTGGAAAAAGATTGTTTCTATTTTCCCAGTAATGTGATGTAAAAGGCTCTGGGTCAATTCCCTGCTTTCCCATTTTGTACTGATGCATTGCTGTTTGGGCTTAATCATGGTACTTAACCATGGTATGTGAACTTATTTTCTGTTGTAGGTGAGTATTTTTTATAAATTATGGAGGCGAACCCCCTAAAATCTGATATGTAATTTAATTTAATACTATTGTCTGCAAATGTGCATTATGTTTTATTTCTATTTATTCTGATTGTGATTGCCGTTTTGGCAGCTGACCATTGTGAAATATGACAAATTATGTCCCTCAACCACATTTCCTTAAACTATGACTATAATAAACAAAATTACATAATATTGTCAGTTGTACACAAAGTTCCCCTGGTGGGTACAAATTCACAGAGGGTCGATATGAAACATCCAGTGGCAGGTGGCTCTGTTTCATACCTGGACAAATTGGGTACGACGTGACTAAAACTACAAAGGTACAAAATGGCGATGGGGGGAAATGACCCACATGAATCTGAAAGGTTTGTGAGTATGCTTATTGTTTCATAGTGAGCCCCCTCGTTGAATTCACTGAACGATAAACGCTAATTTAAGAACACGATCAAGAAATGGTGACCTTGTTTTACTTTATTTAGTGTAAAACTTTACTGTTGTTACAAATAGTAGCTCATGATTGAATTTTTCAGGTATTTATTTACAAAAGTGCACTATGAAATAGATCGAATGAAATGTTATGTGCAGCCATTTCAAACACTGAACCTTTGTGTGCCAGATAGTGTTAACTGTTTGTAAGCCTTTTGAATGCATGCCACGAACAAGCCCAGCGAGATTTATCAGAATCTCCGTTGTTTTGCTGTGAACATCTCCTGGAAGTAAACACAATGCTTCCTTGTTCCTGCTGTGTCTGGAATACTGCTTTCTTTTCTTGTTTATCAGTATGTTGATGCTGAAGTGATTAAACAAGCTTAAACTTTATAACTGCGAAACCAACTTTTCAGTTTCATTATTACTTTGCCTCAATGAACTTAACACAGCAGAAGCAGAGGGCAATAGGGCTGTTTTGTGATCATTCCACACAGTTTTTACAACACAAGTCATGATATTATCTCAACCTCACTGATTTTTACCCTCTTAGGTCATATTTACAAGTTTAATCATTTACAAATTAAATCTCTGGCTGGTTGGCGTGATGGAAAAACCTCAAGCTGAATCTAAGAGGATTCTTTTACAGTAATGTTGGGGTTTAAAATAAGATAGTTTTACTTTTTCACATCGAATGTTTCTCCATGTTCACCTGGAAGATGATCTAGACACGTCTCTGCATGTAACATGTAATTTCTTACTGTGTGATTATATCAAAGCCAATATTCTGGTTGAACAGGCAACACCCAGCGTTTTGAACGGCAAATCTGTTTGGCTCCATAATGCCAAAATTCAAGCACTGTGAGGCCACAACCAGGGGCGTTTCCAGCTTTGAAGCTTAGCCCAGACCATTTTATGTAAATACAGGATCACTCAAAGTGTTTTTTTTTTATTATTATTAAAGTAACAATTTACTTTCAGTCAAAATACATCTTTAACATTATGCACAAACACATACACACACACACACACACACACACACACACACACTCTCTCTCTCTCTCTCTCTCTCTCTCTCTCTCTCTCTCTCTCTCTCTCTCTCTCTCTCTCGTTTGTGAGAACCTCCTGGAGTAGGGGTCTCTGACAGACGGTTGGCCTCAAGAATTTCTTTGGCCTGATTATGAAACTTCTCTGCCATTTCCTCTGTCCGTATGGACCTAAGTGTTTCAAGGACCGCATCTTTATACAATGTAGCTTGCGCTAAGTCCACATCCTCTTTTTGAAGGTACTTGTGAAGTCCCTCTGTAGTGGACAGCAAGGCTTTAAACATAACAAGCATATAGACATTTGAAAGTCTTGAAAGTTTGGAAAGCAGTCCAATTGCTGTGGTAGTAGTGGTCATTTCTCTGAGGCACTCCAACAATGCTGGCAGATTTGCGATCACAGCAGTGACTGATAAGAACTGGCATGCCCATCGCGTCTTCGAGAGCTGTACAAGCTCACTCTTCTCTAAGCCCAAGGCTTTTTGCGTGTCAGAGAAACACTGATGATTTACTAAAGACACACTGAAGAAACAGTACACACTCTCCAGTGTATCGAAGAAATCTACGGCTTCTAGCACAGCCCTATAAGTGTGACAAAGCACCAAATTCAGTTCATGTGCATAGCAGTGCACATACACTGCTTCTGGATGCTTCACGCGAAATTGAGCCTGAACACCCCGAACAGCACAGCTCATGACGGAGGCCCCATCGTAATCCTGAGCCACGCATCGCAGGTCTTGCAGGCCTTTGGATTTTAAAACTTCTTCATCTGCCTCTGTGATGGAACGCGCATCGAAAGACTTCAGACTTTTAAGTTCCAGAAAACTTTCTTTGACAGTGTTCTCATATCCCACATAACGAACACACACAGCAAGCTGTTCCACATGACCATCTCGAGCCTCATCAGCAATCACTGCATACATTTTTAAATGCTTTATCTCTTCAATAATGGATGCAGTAATTTCCTCCGCACAACATTGTATCATTTCATTCTGAGAGCCTGCAGAGAGATATGTGGAATGCGCAGGAGGTGTGTAGCTTTGGAGAAAGGGGTCGAATTTCTCCAGAAATGTGAGGCCTTGCTTTCCCAAAAAGCTAATGACAGCAGTGATACAACGGAGGCATGGACCGCGGAACGCATTTCAAATTGGTCGGGCCCATCAGGCAATACTCACAATACCACTACCCATCACATACGCACGCGCCCGCATACACATAAAACACCAGCATCCCCTTGATCACGCAACTGATTTGCGTCACATGACACAAGACAAGCCAATCCATTTTTAGACACCAGAATTTATTGCTTTCTCATAGGCTGTGGTCCCTGAGCATGATAAATGTGTCTGCCATGTTATAATTAAAATCAGCACCGAATTTTTATTTAACTTTTTTTCTGACGTGCCAGCACACACGCCCCGGATTTATTTCCACTTACAATCATTATATTACAGCTAACACAATATTTACAGAATAAAAATACTTTGAAAAGAAAAGTCAAACTCACCCCTGCTCTAAATATTCCCGAAAAAGTGTCTCCGTCTGTCATTATGTTGGATAAAGTCCCTGGCTATCCTCAAAGCATCCACTGTGGTCAAAAGATCCCTGTGTGTGTGTGTGTGGGCGCACATCAAGCTATTTAGTCTTTTCTGGGTCATTGTTGATCTCAGATAGGTCTTGATACGACGGAGAGACGAGAAACACCTCTCAGCACTTGCAGTGGACACGGTTAACTAAGCTAACGAAGCAAACGAAGCAAACGAAGCTAACGAAGTAGCAGTCATAAGCAGCGCAGAGGTGGGAAAACTTTTGTTTACATCACATGACACAATCAGCCAATACATTTTTAGATGGGATGATTTATCGCTTTCTCATTGGAGAATGATGCTGCTGCCATACACTACTGTGCATTTGAAAAAAAATAGCTATTGAATATTTTAATTTTATTTATATATATTATTTTACATGTTTGATCATCAAAAGTAGGTAGGGCCGCGGCCCTATTGGCCCTACCCGTTCCGCGGTCCCTGGACGGAGGTATTCTCTTATTTCAACTATCTGGTCAACATTGGCCACATGCATTCTCTCAACAACACTGCCTTGTTAATAACTGACTTTGTAATTCTTCCAAGCAAGCATTGAAGCTTTGTGTCCTGAACAAGTGTCATGCTCTCTAAAGCTGTCCAAAGCTCGTTTCCAGTTTGAAAATCCAACAGAGCTGGTTACCATATCTTTATTTACTCTAGACACTTGTTTCCCAAAGAGCCTGCATAAGAAGCAGAAGGCTGCATTTCGGTTAGCAGAGTACTCTAACCACTCAAATGTCTCAAACCATTTTGGCTGGAAGGCCCTTCTCTGTAGTCCAAATGTGGTGAGAGGGTATTCTTTGAGTTTTGCTCTGGCTGGGCCTGTTTCTACAGTTCCTAAATCTTCCATTACAGCACTATCGACCTCGACTAACTCATCCTCTCTCCTCCCTGAATCATCTGTGATGCAAAACAACAGATACAGCACATAACTTATTACAAATATGTTCAAACAACTAATTCATCAAGTGCTACATATTTAAAATTGTAGACCAATACCATTGAAGAAAATGTATTGGAAAGAACAGATCAGTGGGTTTTCTCTAAGATCTATCATGATTCTTGAATTTTCATGTACATTACAATAAAGTTATCACAAAAGAGTCATGTTATATTGAGTAAAGTGAGGTAAAAAAAATATTTAAAGGGCCCCTATGGAATTTTGAAAATTATCTTTCATGTAGTGTGTAACATAGATCTAAGTGAACCAAAATATCCTGCAAAGTTTTAAATATGAAAGTTCACTGTATAAAAAGTTATTGTCTCTCAAAAGTAAGAGAGGGAGTAAGGGAGTCGCTGAGCAAATCAGGTAAAAATAAATGCATATTATAAGACAACAAAAGTGTTTTTTTGTCATTGCATGCCTGTAAAACTGTTGTTGGGGACTCCCAAAACAATATTAGGAACATTTTAAATGCCATAATAGGGGCCCTTTAATATAAATTATTTTTATTTTTTGACATAAATAGTCAAAATGATGTCTGAGATCCTAAGTTAAAGCAATACATGAATGACTTTAGTCTATGTTCATTGACACACCATGGCATCGAACTATACATAATTCTCAATTCTCAGTTCATTGTTATTGTTTTGATCCGGGTTTTTCGTGCATGCGCGCCGGACTGGTAGGCAAAAGGCGAACACAATGGCGGACGCAAACAAAGGAAACGACGAGTTCTCGACATATTTTTCTTCTTTAGATAACGTATCACAAGATCGTTATAAGAGTAAGTTGATGGTTGATGGTATCAGATTGCCAGATCCACACAGCAAAAGCCTGAAGGGATGGAGCGAGTCTGTGAAATGCTGGCCAAGTGTTCCGTACGGCGCAATATACAGCTACCTTATAAACACGGCAGGCCAGTACAGACGAGAGAACATGAGAGCCATGAAACCACTGGACGGCTACAATTATTTTATATCGGGACATAGGCACCAGCAATCCCCGCGACCCCATGAGCGATTAAGCGGGTCAGAAAATGGATGGATGGATGGATGGATGTTCAGACATGTTTGTGTAACATACGAAAGCGGAGTCGGACACAGACAGCGCCTCAGCAGAGAGGAAGACCCGCCACCGGTAGGTTAAAAAAAACATTTATTATTATTTTGCTGTTTTTGTCTTATTAATCCTTTTCACAGACTCATGCCAGAGGGTTTGCTTACATTGTACATGTACGTATATTATTACGAAACGAACGTTTACGTCTTGACTTAAGTATATATATCCTAATTTTTTATTTATATAATTATTTAAGTAGAACAATGACTAGCACTAAATTAAGTTGTATTTACCGGAGACGAAGTGTAGACTGCAAATTCTGTCGTAGTATGATGGCTCCCACAGTCGATTGGGATTTTCTGCCTGCGTCCTTTTCATTGAAAATATCCATTTCTTTCGTCTTTCTTCGTCCTTCGGTAAACGAAAGAAACGTACATCCGACGATTTGGAATGCCTCTCTGTGCAACCGGGAGCACAACAAGTCGTAGGCATTGTTTAGATTCCAAAAATAAACGAACTAAAAGCACGCTCTAATTCACCCGTTTTGTCATCGTTGGTAGACGAGAACAGTCCTGTATTTGCCTACCAGCAGGACCCAGATGTAGCGCGGACGTCACGCGTGAACTGGTCTATAGTCCAGTTTCATATTTGCTCAGTGACAGTCATTACATTTGGGGCTTGACTCAAAACATTCGGGGCTGAAGCATTTTTTCATGCGACAACTCCAGGAGGCATGAAACACACAAATTACCTCATAAGGCAAAAATAACACAGTGGGTTACCTTCTGTAAATGAGTAAATTTCCAAACTGCGCCCCCCCCCCAACACTCAAGCTCTGGTGAAGTACAGCAAGTCTGACAGTGAAGATGAATTTTATGAGAGCAGAAAGAAGAGCTCTCCAAAGAGGAAAGCTCTTATCACTGATGATGATGTTGATACAAGCTTTGCCCCTGAGCCCAGCGATGTATATCGGACAAAGAAGTTAAAAGAAAAGTATATCTAATTTCATTTATCAAAGGAAAATAAGCACCAGACCCAGTTTTTATTCAACCGAGAAATTTGCCACTGTTTGGAAATGAGACAGATTTGTCTCAATTATAATCAAGCAATGGAGGATCCATTTTGGAACGAAATAATCTATCAGCTGTTTTTTACTACTGAGTAAAAATGGCACCCCTCTCATAAGCAGTGGAGGAATTTACTGACATTTGAACTATTAAACCCAACTTATAATTGTTGACCAGCTTTTTGTACGTTTTGTATGCCCCTAATAAATTAAATCAGTAGAAAACTGCTGTTGTGTTTACTCTATTTCTATTTGTTCTATTTGTCTAATATGTTGATGATCAGAAACATTTAGGTATGACAAAAAAAAGCAAAAAGTGAAGAAATCTACTAGGGGCAAGCTCTTTTTCATGGCCTTGTAAATAGCAATAAAACAATTAACATAAAAAAGGACAACGCCACAGCCCAGTGTAACCTACGAAATAAGACTGTGTCTGTGGGAATGTTCTGTCTCATTTATAAAGGAAGTGCATGATTCACAGATTAAACAGACATGACTTGCATGGGCCTGCCAGGAAAAACCTCTTTGCCCACTCAAAAAAAGAAAAAAAAAGAAAAAAAAATCAGCGCAAACAATTGTTTTTCCTTGACTAGCTTCCCCTCAGAAAAAACAAACAAACACAGACATAAACAAAAAGCCTCTTTTTGAGAAAAGAACCTGAACTTGATTGGCCAAAGTAAAATATGAGTGTTTATGATCACTTTATTTCTTGGTTCAACTTCGGGCTGTAGTCTGTTCAAAGACCAGATTTTAATCTTGATTTAATGATTCAGGGACATTAATAAATATTGCTACCCTTGGCACTTTTTGTCACCTTACATCCACAAATTCCAATGTAAATTATGACAGACCAACACAAAGTGGAGCAGAATTATTAGGAAGGAGAAACACAGAAATATAGACAGAGAAATAAAATGATACATTGGTTTACTTAAAAGAATCTGAAAAGTGTGACATGCATTGTATCCAGGCACCTGACTTTATATGTTGTACATATACAAGTGTTTCAGGGGGTGCCTCTACCAACTTTAAAATAGCTCAGACTCAGATTGGATGTAGAAAGTCTGTGAACTTCAATTTTCAAGTCTTTCCACAAATAACAAGTGCATTTAGGTCTGCACTTTAACTGAGCCATTCTATGATGACACCCAACCTATTAAAGAAAAGTGGGAATTGGAAGCCAACATCATTATTAACGAGATGGAGAGGGAAGATAGCTTCATAACTTGTCATGAAATTATTAACTAGTTAATAAGTCCTACATTTAGGGAATTTGACTGGAACGTGAGGGTTAGATTCTTAAGGACTCCGATGGAACAGGCTGGTGTCTTTTCCCTCATGCTCACTATGGGAAGATTTGAGACCATTGTCAAATCTTCTGGGACTGCCAATATCTGCAGAAGCTTTGGAAAGATATTAAGAAGCAAACATGCAATTCTGAGAATGGACTTGCTCTTATGCTTATGTATTGGGATGTATACCCATGGATCTACCTGCTCTCTCTGTTGACATATTCTACATATGAAATGTTTTAGTGTTGGTTGCCAGGGAAATGATAACCATCCTATGGAAACAAACGACACCACTGACAGTAATCCAATGGATCAACAGATTAAAGGCATTTATATTCTGGAAGATCTAATGGCACAGTTAAGATATATTGTGCAGAGGTGGCTACCCATAAAGCGATAAAAAAAAGAGACTAATTTCATTTTTCTTATGAAAAATCTGCAAGAATTGGGTTTTTTATGGGGTTTTTTTCCCCATTTGCCAGGGAGAGTTCTATGTGTTTAGATGCTATGTCTGTGTTTGCAACTTGGATAGAAAAGTGGCTGAAGTATAATAGAGTTTAAAAAAGAAAGATTGGCTGCACTTTTCACATCAGTGCATAAATGGATTTGGGATAGTGGAAAACCAAATTAGGGGAGTTTTTATATGATTTTCATTGCTTACAGTTTCAGCAAATATCCCCATATGTCATTTGCATTTCCTGGAAGATATGTATTCTGTGACATCTTTCACATTTCTCAGATTGACTTGGTGAGTGTATTACAGATTTCCAACAGCAGGTGGAAGCAGCAGTCCAAAAAAGAACCTCAGTTGGGTTGTGGAGCCTTAATCCTCTATGAGATGACTTAATTTGCTGCCTGCCACATTATTCCAATAACAGACTGTTGCCACACTTTCTCGTTGCCCTAACATCTTAGTTATCCCAGGAACAATATACTTTGTCATGCATCTCAGAAGGAGCAGCACGGACGTGACTCATCTAGCTGTCCCACTTTACAAATGTAAGGCTCCATGAGTTGAGACCATTCTTCTCTTTTCAATCATTTCTGCAGTATTTCATGCCCTGATTAAACAAAAAAAGGGTTGTCATCTGAGGACTTAAGCAGTCACAGCTCCAAATGGCTCTGAACGCACAGTAATCTAAATACTCTCCAAAGAAGCTTATTTTAGACTCCCAAATTCCTCCCAGACACACACATATGCACACCAACTCACACAGTCCTCCTGTGGTTCCCTGGACGCATCATATATGCAGATTGCAAAGCGGTGCAGGCTCTTTGATGTGCATAGAACAGAATTCTAGATGTGCTTTATATAACCACTGGAGAAGAAAGGAAGGAAGAGTCGAAGAGGATTACCGTCAATACTTTTCCTGTTTCCTTTTGTCTTCCTGCCTATCTACCTTTTCATGTCTGCCTTGTCAAGCTGGATGCTTGCCTGTTTCTGTCTTGCTGTATCTGCTCCGTGCACGTCGCTTTTCCACTCTATAACGCTTTCATATACTTTTCCTTTCCTTAATGCAGAGAGGCTCTGCTGCTGGAAGCCTCTCTCTATAAAATGTAGGTCATCTGTTTTCTGCAGCTCCCTTCACACCGACGTGGAGGAGGAGATGGAAGTGATAACATCTTTTTCTGTGTTTCTTCCTCTCCACCTCCTCATTTCTTTTGCCTGCACTTTGAATGAGACACTTCAGGGGGTCCCTGCGCTCTACCTGCGTCCCCTGTGTGCTGCGTGAAGTCTGTCTCTGTACACACCGAGCTGAGTGACAGCTCTATTTGGAGTGTCTCTGCTGTGGCACAGGTGCTGCCCTGTCATGTAGGGGCAAAGTCTGGCTGAGATGCCTTCATTTTAAGGCAGGGCTGTATTTAAACATCTTTGTCAGAGATGCTATCCAGAAATAGCATCTAAATCAACTCGGCTGTGATTTGGGGTAATTCCAATCAAATCAAGCAGTTTGTTTTCTAGACCTTATTATTAAGATTTGATTAAGAAATCAGGATCAAATCTCTTCAATCTGGTTAGACAAAATTCTGTTTGTGTGCTTTTTCTTTGTTTTCATGACTAATTTCCTGTGAGGCACTTATACAAACGCAGGCAAGTTGGTTGGCACCTCTATCATAATCACACACTGTTTTGAGCCGAATCACTTCCCTGTTTTTCCAGCAGGACAGCTCCCAGTCTTCCCCTACGACTTTTCACAATGTATGAGCATGATAAAGACATTTGCCCATTCCTCTTTGCATCATCGTACTAGGTCAGAGGTCAACAACTCTTACAATCCAATGATAAAATTGAATATCTTGGAGCCTCAATAGATGCTCACCCCTGCAAGTTAGGATGACATCAGACAATGTTTTTGTGAACCTTTACTATTGAATTTTTTTTTTATTTTTGCTTTCAATTAAACAACCACCACTGTATTCCCATTTTAAGTTTAAAATTAAGTGAATTTGTTTATCAAAACTGAATGAGTAAGGTTTTTAAAAGGTGCATAGTGCAAGTTTTGAAGTTAAATATTATTTATTTGCTTTCCAATACATGCCCTTACAATTGCCCAACATGTAAAATGATTCATCCTCTATTTACCGCAGTTGCCTCTGTAGGCTCCATTAATCAGAGAGAGTGATCCGGGTCGTATTGTCTTGGCGTGCGCGTAGTTGTGACACGCTGCGCACTTTTGTTCACCTGGCTACTTTGTTGAGTCTCCGCCATAATCAATGCATTAGAAAGAGAACATGGTGTACCTTCAATATTTAGAACTTTCTTACCTCAGAAGACATTACGCCTCTGAACAAAAGACCTATCCATTCGCAAGCGCAGATGCTTTTCCTCTTCTTCCATGCACGTGCACAAGTCTGGTGTCATTTCAACTCGTCACCAGCGGGGGCAGATGTTGGCAGAAATCCTGGAACTTGCGCTATGCTCCTTTAATGAAACATCCGTATTTGTGGAAAATAAAGTAAAAGATGTACATAGTTTGTGGCCTGATGACAAAAAAGACTATTTCCTGTTCAGTTAGTGTTCCTCTGTAGTAGAGATTCTGTGCTATTATTAAAAACAAATAATAAAAAAAATCTGCTAAAACTCAAGTGCGAGACACCGGAATTGACAAAGGCTCCTGGATAAGTGTGGATAAGAAGTGTCTTCTGAAAAACTGAGTGAAAGTCCGTTTGCCTCCGGTTTAAGCCTGTTTGCTGTTACGATGAATAACTGAATAACTGAGAATTTGCACAGACAACTATAACGTATCTTTTTTAGGAATTTTATTTTTGAAAACATTGCTCAGTTTTTTAAAATCTTTGGCCCAAGTCATAAAGAACCTGTGTGAAGGTGCTGAAGCACCCCTTAAGTTAAGAAGAACAACCTTAAGAAGTTGACTTTGTGTAAAGTGAACCGTTTATATGTTGTTTGGTCATGTTTTGGACCTTTATCCCCAATGATTTCAGCTTTGTGGTAGTTTTTTGATGCCAAGCATTTCAATAATGATCCCAAGACATTTAATCACTAATCTACTTAAAAACTAATTCTTCAGCCACAATTATTTTTTAACTGTTGTTTTTTTAATTGATTTATTTAAATCTTATTCAAATGAGAGATTGTTTTTTTCAAAGATTTCTAAGAAATCTTTGAAATAAAAGATTAATTTCTTTTAGGACTTTTAATAAATCTTCTTTAGGGCTGCCAACAACTTTGTCTGGAGCTTGATGCACAGGAAATGACACAAGAAAAAGCCAGTGCACTTTTAAATCCTAGGACCAAGTGCCTGTTCTATGTTTTACCAGTCAGATGTATGAACCTTTTCTTTCTGTAAGACACAATTTACTGTTGACTTTTCAGATTGAATTTTGCAGCAGAAAAAACATTTCTATCAATCTTATTTCTAACAAAGAGAAATTTTAAAATAACCACAAAAACTAACCCCAAATAATGTAGTCAATATCTCTGCGTAAGCCTGATAAAAGCTCACAAAATTGGAATGAACCTTTGCAGCTACAGATTAAATGTGCCTTGACAGCAAATACACTCCAAGATTCCTTGAGGGCATTTTCTTTTTCTTACCCACTTAACCCTAACCTATAAATAATCCAAGCATAGCTAATGTGTCTACATGTAAAATACCACTGAGGAAAGAAATCTACTTCTGTTGGGTTCTTAGTTTGTTACTGTTTATGCATAAAATATTTTAAATCTTCTGTTTGTGTGTACCACATTACCAAAGGTAAAGCAGTTTGGCTAATTCAGCAGGACCAGAGCACCACAAGGGGGGTTCCCAAAGAACTAGGATTAGGAAAGACCTGGGAATTGTTTGCTTTTTAGTTCATTTAAAAAAAATAATACGTATAAATGAATGTTTACACTTAAATATGTGAGATTATAACCAGGTGGCTCATTTTCATTTCTAGCCCCAATGGCAGAGTGGCGTTACAGACAAAAAACTGTAGCAAACAAAAAAATAAATAAGAAGCAGATTTAATACCAACAAAACCCTCAAAAATACAAATGGTAACATAGTCATGTTATCATTTCTGGCTTTCTTTAGAAGAGCAGAGGCACAGCAGTTCCCGTATGTTACTCAGAGTTGCACTCAGGTGGGCTCCATGAAGAGACCAACAGCAGTTTTCCTGAATGGTATTACTCGGCCACCCCTAGAACCTGCTGTTGGTGGTTTACTGGAAATCTTTTGAATGAGTTACTTAAGTGTGGCTGGGCTACAACCATGGAATATGTTATAAACCAATACAGAAATCATGGTATTTTCCGATGATGTTCCATTTTAGTTGTTCATGTTTTTGAATCTAACGCTTTCAATTAATATTACTAACTGGGTCTCTCCTACTTTTCTTGGCAGATATTTACTGCTAACGTTTTCACTGTTGGCTGAATCTGATAATTGCATTCCATTAAACTTTGTGGGTTAGTTACGAACAGGACATTAGTGATTGAAAATGAAATAAATAATTTATATGTAACCGGACTTAGATTCCATTTGTGTTTAGGTAAAGTGCCTTGAGATGACTTTATATTCTGATTTGCCACTTTTTTTCACACCATGCCAACAATTAAACATACAGCCAGAGCTACTATAGAAGAATTTCAATCCAAGTATATTCATGTTTTAAAATGGCCCAGTCAAAGGGTTCCATGGCATGACAGAAAAATTGATGGCCCTGAAACATTCTCCACTCAATTTGACTGACCTTGAGCCACTTTGCAAAGAAGAATTGAACATTTCTGCACTGCTTAGTGGTTGTCTATCACATAAATTCCAAACACACTGAGAATTGACAGGTTTGTGGTTGTTTTCACCGAAAGGGGAAAAAGCTCAAGGGGTAGGAATAGTTTTGAAATCTATTGTATTAGCCGGGCTTCTGAAAACAAGCTTTAAAACCCCTTTCTTTGTGTTGTTTGTAATGAGTTGATACACCTCACAGATTCGCTGCTTAAGTTTAAGGACAAATGATTCAAACATAAAATTGAAAATATAATCTAATTCACAGGAAGAATATCAGAGGCAGGGTTTGGGAAATCCAGTTGTTTATTACGGTACGTGCAACATACCTTTCAGGGGCTCCGATCTAGTTGGACAAATAAACACCATCACAAGTAAACTGTTTGACTGCAGACAAAGATCCCTTAAAAAATGTATTTACATTTTTTTTTTTCATTTTTCTGTCTCTATTCTGGCAAAACATTCTTCCCGTTCCGCTTTAATAACTCCTTGGATGTTTTGGCTCACTGTTCATGTGTACTGTGAAAGGGTGAGTCACTCAGCTTTCCATCGTTTGGCTGATTATAGGGAATCAATATATCCCGATGCTCTTTAGAAGTCACACACCTCCTTCCTTCTGCTGTCACATCATCAATAAAACATTAATGACCCAGTGCCATGAGAAGCCCTCTATGCCCCCGTTATCTCTTGAACTGAAGATGCTTTGAATTGTCAACCTTTTCAAGCGCTCCCTGTAGTCTTTCCCTCTCATCATCCTTGTAAAGGTTCACTTCTGTTTTGATCAGTTTCCATATTATTTCCATGTTATGCTTTCCCAAGGTCATCCATCTTTTGCTGAACAGGTTCACAATGAACCGTGCTGTTTGCCTCTCGCACTTTCTATTCAATTGTCGCTGTTTTGTGGCAGATATTTCAGATCCTCAAACAAATTTTTATATCAGACAACAAGGTTTAACCAAATAGATAACCTGAGTAAATACCAAGGCAACTTTCAAGCTGTTATTTACTGTGGGAAAAATAAAAGTCTCAACCAACCTTGGTCCCATGTGTGAAAGGACACTCTTTGTCCATCTTGTTAAAACATGAATCAACTGAAATTTATCCCACATTTTGACAAGCAGAATTTAGTCTGACCAGCTTCATCCTGGTTGGATTACCTCTACAATCAACAAATCACTAAAATAGAACTAGCCAGACAACCAGTGTCCGAAATTAACTTCCTGATTCACCGGCCAAGTTGGCCGGTAGATGTAAAAATCAACCGGCCAGGCATATTCTTTACCGGCCAAAATATTAATCCTGACCAGACCTCAATTTTTATCAAAAATTAAGAGTGAGATTATGTTAATTTTCGAGGGGCGTGGTTGGGGGCGTGGCTGTCTGGACCCTGGAAGAGAAATCTTTGTTTCCTGACTTTAATAAGAAAATATTGTAGTTGATTATAAAAGGCACAATAAGAATGATCACATTTACATCCAGGCAATAAAAACACTACAGATTATCATTATTCTATCCGTGTTGGTCTAATTTGTGAATGAGGCAGAGTTTCATCAAACCTATACGGTTCAACATTTTTCTCTCAGCTGCCACACTTAAAGCACGCAGGGGTTCACGCTGCGTCTTTACGCTGATCCAGCTGCTGGATTTTATCCTCGTGCGCTGCGCGCGAGGGATAAACAGTGGGGAAAATGCATAAATAAAGACTGTAAAGGGCTCCTTTACAGGGAAGAGAATGAATAATGGGTCTGAGCTGAAGCCCCTGATTTTACAAGTTCCTTAAAAAGTCCGCACCTATATTACATGTAACGTAATTTTGCGAACCTGAATTCAAGCGCAAGGCAGCAGCCCCCCGAAGCACCACTGGCTCTGTGTCGTTAAATACAAAAGAGCATTAAACATAGCTTTTGGTACGAGTCGAAGGACATTAAACGCAGTGATTCACATTTTGAAGGCTGGTCGCTGACAAAAGCACCTGGCTCCGAGGGAAGGGAGGAGAGAGGCGCAGTTACAGCGCTGAGGCACTGTAACTGCGCCTCTCTCCTCCCTTCCCTCGGAGCGCACGTAGTTAAATGCAGAATTAATAAAAACGAAACTTATAAACAGAATAATGGGCGTTTTAGACTGTATCTGGTTAGCAGATCTGTTTTCTGATCCAGCGTGCAGCCAGAAATAAGATGTGAAAGAAGCTGAACCAGCTCCGCAGAAGGCGGGTCTAGACTGAGCTCTGTGAACGGATCATCCGCAGCCCAGATGGGCTTTGTTATTTTTATTTTATTTTTAATTTATTTGGTACAAAGATTTAATTCAATTTCAATTTCAATTCAATTTTATTTATATAGCGCCAAATCATGAAACATGTCATCTCAAGGCACTTTACAAAATCAAGTTCAATCATATTATACAGATTGGGTCAGATTATACAGATTGGTCAAAATGTCCTATATAAGGAAACCAGTTGATTGCATCAAAGTCCCGACAAGCAGCATTCACTCCTGGGGAACCGTAGAGCCACAGGGAGAGTCTGCATTGTACATGGCTTTGCTGCAATCCCTCATACTGAGCAAGCATGAAGCGACAGTGGGAAGAAAAACCACCCATTAACGGGAAAAAAAAACCTCCGGCAGAACCGGGCTCAGTATGAACGGTCATCTGCCTCGACCGACTGGGGTTACAGAAGACAGAGCAGAGACACAACAAGAGAGACAAAAAGCACAGAAGCACACATTGATCTAGTAATCTGTTCTACATTAGATGGTAGTAACGGGTGAGCCGTCTTCTCTGGATGATGTCAAAGTTAACAGAACGCCAGACCAGGTGTACCTACTATGAAGAAAAAGAGAGAGAGCAAAAAGTTAAAAGCTGAAATGACGACAGTCATTTCAATGTAATACAATGCAAAACTGGAGAACCGTAGAATGAAGAACAGTAGAAATCAGTAGAGTGAGAAAATTAGACCCTGATGTCCTCCAGCAGCCTAGGCCTATCACAGCACAACTATAGAGATAACTCAGGGTAACATGAGCCACTCTAACTATAAGCTTTGTCAAAAAGGAAAGTTTTAAGATTAGTCTTAAAAATAGATAGGGTGTCTGCCTCACGGACCAAAACTGGGAGTTGGTTCCACAGGAGAGGAGCCTGATAGCTAAAGGATCTGCCTCCCATTCTACTTTTAGAGACTCTAGGAACCACCAGCAGACCTGCAGTCTGAGAGCGAAGTGCTCTGTTAGGAACATACGGGGTAATCAGAGCTCTGATATATGATGGAGCTTGGTTATTAAGGGCTTTATACGTTAGAAGAAGAATTTTAAATTCTATTCTTGATTTAACAGGAAGCCAATGAAGGGAAGCTAAAATTGGAGAAATATGATCCCTCTTGTTGATTTTCATCAGGACTCTTGCCGCAGCATTTTGGATCAGCTGAAGACTTCGAACTGCATTTTGTGGACTTCCTGATAGTAAAGAATTACAATAGTCCAGCCTTGAAGTAACAAATGCATGGACTAGTTTTTCAGCATCACCCCTGGACAGAATGTTTCTAATTTTGGCGATATTCCGGAGGTGAAAAAAGGAAACTCTGGAAACCTGTTTAATATGGGATTTAAATGACATGTCTTGGTCGAAAACAACACCAAGGTTTTTAACTTTATTACCAGAGGCCAAGTTAATGCCATCCAGATTAAGTGATTGATTAAGAAGTTTATTTTTTGAGGACTCTGGCCCAAAGATTACAACTTCTGTCTTGTCAGAATTTAAATGCAGGAAATTTAAAGTCATCCAGCTTTTGATGTCATCAAGACATGACTGCAGTCGAAGTAACTGATTGGATTCATCAGGATTTATGGATAAATATAGCTGAGTGTCATCAGCATAACAGTGGAAATTAATCCCATGCTGTCTGATAATTTTGCCAACCGGAATCATATATATAGTAAATAGAATTGGTCCAAGGACTGAACCCTGTGGTACTCCACAGGTGACCCTAGAGTTTGAAGAAGATTTATTATTAACATGAACAAACTGGAATCTGTCCGACAGATAAGATTTAAACCAGCCTAATGCTTTTCCCTTAATCCCTACAGTATGCTCAAGTCTTTGTAGGAGAATATTGTGATCAACTGTGTCAAATGCAGCACTGAGATCTAACAGGACAAGTATAGACACAAGTCCATTATCTAAGGCCATGAGAATATCATTGGTGACCTTCACCAGAGCTGTTTCAGTGCTATGATGAGCTCTAAAGCCTGACTGACACTCCTCAAGTAGGTCATTACTTTGTAAATGTTCACAAAGTTGATTAGCAACTACTTTCTCAAGAATTTTAGATAAGAAAAGAAGATTAGATATAGGTCTGTAGTTTACTAGCTCATCTTGATCAAGAGAAGGTTTCTTAAGTAAAGGTTTAATAACAGCTACTTTAAAAGCCTGTGGTACATATCCATTTACTAAGGATAAATTAATCATGTCTAAAATAGGACCACTGATCAGAGGGAATACCTCCTTAAACAACTTGGTTGGGATTGGGTCTAACATACAGGTAGAAGGTTTAGATGAAGCTAAAATTTTAGATAGCTCAGAAAGCTCTACTGCTTTTAAACAGTTCAGACACTGCGCAGGTTCTAAGGATTCCTCCAATGCTGCCTCACTTACTGAGGACGAGGTAATCATGTTTGGGAGGATGCCAATTATTTTATTTTTAATGGAATCAATTTTATTTATGAAGAATCCCAAAAAATCATTACTGCTAAGAGCTAAGGGGATGGCTGGATCAACAGAGCTGTGGCTCTGGGTAAGTTTGGCAACTGTATTGAAGAGAAATCTAGGATTATTCTTATTCTCCTCAATTAATGATGAAAAATATGCTGCTCTAACTCTGCGAATGGTCTTGTTATACAACAATAGACTGTCCCTCCAGATTAGGTAGGATTCCTCTTGGTGTGTAGAGCGCCATTTTCTCTCCAATTTCCTAACATTGTGCTTCAAGGAATGCAGCTCTGAATTAAACCAAGGAGCCAGCTTCCTGTGAATAATCACCTTCTTTTTCAAGGGAGCTACATTGTCTAATGCAGAACGCAATGACAAAGTCATACCGTTTACAAAGACATCTATTTGTGAATTGGAAGAAACAACATTGCTGCCATCTACAGGGCATTTCTGCAATACGGAGGATATTAAAAAGGGGACAGACTCTTTAAGTTTTGATACAGCATTACCCGATAAAGATCTACTATAATGGAACCCTCTTTTGGGGGTGGAGAACTCCGTTAGATTAAACTCAAATGTTATTAAAAAATGATCAGATAGGACAGGGTTGTGAGGAAATACTGTTAATTCTTCACAATCAATGCCATATGTCAGCACAAGGTCTAAAGTATGGAGCCAAGAGTGCGTCGGTTTATGCACATTTGAGCAAAACCAATTGAATCTAGGATAGTTTTAAAGGCTACACTAAGGTTATCACATTCTGTGTCAACATGGATGTTAAAATCACCCACTATAATAACCTTATCAGTATTTAACACCAAATCAGATAAGAAATCTGACAACTCATCCAAAAACTGAGTATAAGGGCCTGGTGGACGATACAAAACAACAAACAGAAGAGGTTTTATTGCTTTGCAGTTTGGATGAGGGAAACTGAGGGTTAAATGTTCAAAAGAACTGTAGTTATTAATTGGCCTGGGACTAATTAATAAATCAGACTGAAAGATGGCTGCCACTCCTCCTCCTCTTCCCACAGATCTGGGAATGTGGAAATTTGAATAATTGGAGGGAGTTGACTCATTTATACTAACGTAGTCCTCTTGTAGCCAGGTTTCTGTGAGACAAAACAAATCAATCTGTTTATCAGAAATCAATTCGTTAACTAACAAAGTCTTTGGAGGGAGAGACCTTATATTTAATAGACCACATTTAATTGTTTTATTTTTAGGTTCAAGGTGAACCGTATTGATTTTTATTAGGTTTTTATGATTTGTTACTTTTAGATAAGTTTTTGATCTGTTAAGTTTTGGCCGTGAGAAAGACACCGTCTCAATAGGATAATGGGTGGGTAACAGTACAGAAGCTGCAGAGAGGTGTGTTAAACTACGGCTCTGCTTCCTGGTCTGGACCCTGGGTTGTCAGCATTTAGGAGAACTAATAAATCCGGCCAGATTTCTAGAAAGAAGAGCTGCACCATCCAAAGTGGGATGGATGCCGTCTCTCCGGATCAGACCAGGTTTTCCCCAGAAAGTTCTCCAGTTATCAATGTAGCCCACGTCGTTTTCTGGACACCACCTAGACAACCAGCGGTTGAATGATGACATGCGGCTAAACATGTCATCACTGGTCAGATCAGGCAGGGGACCAGAGAAAATTACGGAGTCCGACATTGTTTTAGCAAACTCACACACCGAAGCAACACCAACTTTAGTGACCTCCGATCGGCGTGACCGGGTGTCATTACCGCCAGCGTGAATAAAAATCTTACTGTATTTACGCTTATCCTTAGCCAGCAGTTTTAGGTAAGATTCTATGTCGCCCGTTCTGGCCCCTGGCAGGCATTTAACTATGGTCCCTGGTGTCTCTAGTGCCACGTTTCTGACTATTGAGCTCCCAATTATCAGGGTCGGCTTCTCAGGTGTGTCGCTGAGTGGGGAAAATTTGTTAGAAACGCAGACGGGTTGGTGGTGAACTGGGGGCTGAAATCTAGAGCTATGCTTCCTACGAACTGTCACCCAGCCGGCCTGCTTACCCGGCTGCTCGGGTGCTTCTGGAGGACCACTAAGTGAAGTAACGCTAGGTCTATGTGGCTCCGCGCTAGCAAAGGGGCGGCTATCAGCTGGTCTTTCCATAGCACGGAGCCGGGTCTCTAATTCTGACACCCTCGCCTCCAAAGCTACAAAAACACTACATTTATTACAAGTACCATTATCACTAAAGGAGGCAGAGGAATAGCTAAACATCTGACACAGAGAGCAGGAGATAAGGGGAGACTTAGTAAGAGACGGAGAAGCTGAAGTAATAGTAGGAGAGGAAGCCATTGTGGAGCTAAAGCTAGGCTAGGCTAAAGCTAGGCTAGCGCCCTTCTACCACGCCAAGCCCTTCTACCACGCCAAGAGAGCAAACCGTGAAACTTGGGAACCGTGAGTTCCCAAGCGTGATGTGCAGCAACAGAAAATGTTTTAAAAGTGCTTATGTGTTAGAAACAGATGTTACAGCAAAGAGATTAAAGATAAAAGCGAGAGAATCTGGAGCAACAAACCGTTGCTCACGCAGTGAAAACAGGAATACGCCTTACCGCAAGCAGGAAGTGACGTCAGCTGACCCAATGCTTCAGATGGATTTACTCGCCATGTGGCAGCTAGCCCTCTGAAATTCACTCGCCAAACGGGAAATTTACTCGCATTTGGCGACTGGCGAGTGTTAATTTCGGACCCTGCAGAGAACATGAAGCAGGCTAGAAGTTTTCAAAAAGCAATTTCATCTCCCTATCTAAAGAAATTCAAGAGCAAGTCACTCACCACTATCAGTCTGAAAAGGGCTGCATTCTGTTTCCCAAGACTTTGGGAGTCCAGTGAAGCCGGGCGTACACTGTACAAGTTTTTCAGTCGTGGTACTTATATACATCTCAAACTGTGCGACGGAACCGCGGGGTTTAAAAAGCTCAGCGCTCACGATCTGTGCGGCACGACGCCCGGACGCGACCGGACTGCTCACACTGTACGTCGTGCCCCCTCTGGGACCGCTCGCTGTGGTGGCAGAGGCAGGCGAGCGACGGTGGGTGACAGGGACCCAGAGCAGGCGTTCGAGCCCAGCTCTGGCGAGGCCCGCAGGAGGCACCGGGCGTCAGGGGAACGGAGGGGAGAGAGGAGGGACGAGACGCACCGGCGGCCGCGCAGCACGGCAGGTCGCCCAGCCCGCACCCCCCAAGCGAGCGGAGGAGTGCTGAAACAGGCGGCGGACCGCGGAGGAGTGCCGAAACAGGCGGCCGGCCAGCGCGGACCGCGGAGGAGTGCCAAAACAGGCGGCCAGCGCGTTGCGCGGACCACGGAGGAGTGCCGAAACAGGCGGCCAGCGCGTTGTGTGGACCGGACGGCTTGCCCTCCTCAACACCGGGCGGAGGTTGCTTCAGGGACGCCCGCTTCCCTCCCTCCGCTGGCGGGGACGGAGAGGAGGGGAGGGCGCCCCCTCGTAGCTCTGCTTGAACAGCAGGATGCGCTCACGAAAACCTCACGACAGCCGACTGAATTTCAAACATGTTTGATTTTCACCGACCGTCCGATTCCTGATCGGGAGGTAGTCGTGAGAAGCCAGCCCCCCCTCCTCCCCCCCTCTACGATCAAGCTGAAATTCGGCCCGATTCAAAAAATGCTCGCAGGACTGAAGAATCGGCCCGAATAGGGCAAAAACTCGTACAGTGTACGCCCGGCTTGACACACACTGAGAGACATTGTTCCTAAATGGAAGGAACCATGAAATAATAATGATATTTCCCAGGATTGGCCAAGCTACCAAAACTGCTCCAAGAGTGCATCAGCTACTCATCCAGGAGGTCACAAAGGAACCCAAAACATCTGAAGCTCTGCAGGCTTCCCTTGCTTCAGTTAAGATCAGTGTTCATTACACAATATGAAAGAAACAGAATGACAGTCTCCACGAGAGAGATCCAAGGCCAGAACCACTGCTGACCAAAAATCAACATAAGGGTCTGTCTGACATTTTCCAAAACACGTCTTGATGATCTTCAAGACTTTCCATGGACTTACAAGACAAAAGTGGATCTGTTTGGAAGGTGTATGTCCCATTGTATCCAAAGTGCAGCTAACAGCCTTTCAGAAAGTACAGTTGAACATGGTGGTGGTAGTGTGATGCTCTGGGGCTGCTTTGCTGCTGGACAACCTGCTGTAATTGAAGTGACGCCGCCAGTCAATCAATCTTGGAGGTTCGTCAGTAACTCACCAATAAGTGATTGTAATTTGTCCCAAAGTGGGAGCTACAGACCCTTTAGCCCTGACAAGATTTACGGGTTTTACATTACGAACGCATTATGGTCAAAAGGATTTAATTAACTAGCATCCGTAAAAATGGTCAACCATGGGCGTGCTTCGGTGGCGCAGTGGTTAGCGTGCACGACCCGTGTACAGAGGCCTTAGTACTTGATGTGGCCGACCCAGGTTCGACTCTGACCCGTGGTCCTTTGCCCCTCTCGTACTCACTTTCCTGTCACCCCACTATATGAAAAACGAGCCGCCTAAAAAAAATGGTTAAATGTTGTCATAGGTGAAAATACAATTTAGACATATGTCAATTTGGAAGTTTAGAGGTGTCTAAACCAGTGGGATGAGAAATGTAAACAATGGATAAAGGCATGCGGTTGACCACAACAGTGATTGTCGGGGAACTACTGCATGTTCGTCTGTATAAAGTGTTAAGATATCAACTGGGTCAGTGGAACGACCAGCTTGACATAGGAGCTGCATGGCACGCTTAGATAGCACCGGACACAAGGAAATGACTCATATCTGTCAGATAGCGTCCCGGAGGTGACACAGTTTCTCTACTGATGTCACAATTTTGATGTGTACGGCCCTCTATGGGTGTGAACCTAAACTCCTTTATAATGTTTGTGTGATGAGCAATCGGGGCTTCTTGCCGATCAAGAGCCCATCAGCGCTGATGTGTCTGTAACTGTTTCTCTGTCTTTAGTAGATAAAGTAACTTGAAGTATACCTTTCTGTTTCATGCGTCTTGCATCCAAAGTAATATGTAAGTGAGGGTCGCCTGAAGGGTACAAACAAGCTGGGTCCACCGAGGATGTTTCACCGCCGACAGGGTGCGGTAGCCTTTAACAAAAGGTAACTCAACTTTTGTTCATAAACATTGAATGCTTGGTGGGTAAATTAAAGGGTAATACTTGACACTAGTTCTGCTGTGTTTTATGAGTTATGTATGTTGCAACTTCTGGTTGCCAAAGTTGAGCCTCTGTCAGCTGTGATCAGTTAACCAATTTTGCACAAAGCAATAAATAGGTAATGTAATTTAAAATTTACACTCCTAATACAGAATTTCACAGTAAACTCTTGCCATGGGTGGCTCGATGGCAGCATGAAAACATCTACCGCATTCTGCAGTACCTACTTGAAGTTACTAATATATATTTTAAGTTGGGTATAGGTTGGGTATTAAAACTTGGTCTTTATTGTTGATTTGTCCGTGGTTGCCTTGAAATGACTTCACTGACACGATTCACAACTCACCTGTGAATTTTTTCCCCTTTCTTTGTTGCCTTAATGTTGGTAGATAAGCTAAACAGGCCACTTTTAATAATGTGAGCTTCACTATCACCGCCATTAACAACATCTTTATTGTCGGGGGTTGGGGAAGACTTCCGTGTTGGGGGAGCGATCTTACAGTTGCCGCCACGTCAATTGATGTAACCATGAATTCTGCTCTGTACCAGGCAAACCCTGAAGGATGATGTCTGGCCATCAGTTGGTGACCTTAGGATCAAGGTCACGCACTTGGGTTATGCAGCAGGACAACGATCCAAAGCCCCCAAGCAAGTCCACCTCTGAAAGTATGAACAAAGAAAACCAATGTTTTGGGTGCGCCCTAGTCAAGGTCTGGACTCAAATCTAGTTGGGATAGTGTGGCAAATCTTAAACATGCTGTAGATAACTCAAAAAACTATTCTGTAAAAATTCCTCCTAGGTGATTTAAAAGACTGAAAATGCCTCAGACCAGAGGCTGCTGGCCTGCCTGGCACATCCAGTTATTAGCATTAGCCTTTCACACAGGGCCAGGTTGGTTTGGATCTTATTTGCTCTAGTTTATTTTTGTCTGATTTTAAAATTAGTTTGATGATATGAATCATTGAATTGTGACAAAAAGCAAAACTAGAATGATGTCGTATGAGAGGGACAAATACTTCTTCACGGATATGTACAGAAGTTCTGAGACCCAGTTGTACTGAACATCTATGGATGATCCCATTGTACAGTATGTCGAAGCTTATTTATGTAACTGTAAATACAGTGCTGGAGGTGCCTCTGCAGTAGTGCAAGCTTCCGCTGACCTTTAACCCGTCACACGCTCGGCCACAGAGCCGATAGCTCTCATCTATCTCCCCTTTGCTGAGAGCCGCTGAAGCAGGCGGGTGCGTTCATGGCTTCACCCAGGAATTCGGGTCAGAGCACATCACACCTCACCAGTCCTCCTTCATCTACCCAGCTGCTCCCTCCCCTCGTCTTCTGTCTCCAACATGATGTGCAGTGTGATTGTAGCATTTTAATGTCTGCTCTACCCCTGTTTTCTCCTTGCTTTCATCCCTCCCTCCATCTGCTATCTTCATCTTATTGCTGATTTCTCAGACTGCAAGGGTGTGTGTGTGTGTGTGTGGGGGGGGGTTAAAGCAGTGGGAAAGCTGTGCTGTCATCCCAAGTTGCTTCCCATTCCACTCAAATCACCCCCTCTTCCATTTTCTGCAAGAGAATATTGTGTAAATGCCTTTGGGCTCGTGGCCATGAAGCCACATTGGACACAGTGACCGACAGAGTGGAGGAGCTGACTGCTCTGCCCCCGCTGACACAATAGCTTGGCGAGACGAAGATGATGCTTCTTGGCTTCTTCTGTTATGTCTCCGCGATGTATCCTCAATGGTGGTAAAGTAAATTGTCATGGTTCATTTGCGGCAGCACCCACATTTGGGGGTTGAAGAGTTTCATTTCCACAGCGAAATGTTGTTGGCACCACTTACCTGCTGAGGAAAGGACATAAGGCGGCAGCCTCGTTTGAACAGACATAAACAGAGTTGAAGGACAGACTTGATATTTTTCTGAGATATTTTTTCCCCTGTTATTTTGTGTGGAGAGAAAGTGTCACACTATGACGACAGAATTTAGTTTTCAAAAGTAGCCTTTACGATCCCTTTGGGTGTGTCTCTACCAGCGTTTATGTCTGGAAGCATCTGGAGACTGAGCCCAAGCTCACTCAGACTGGATGTGGAGTGTCTGTGAACCTTTGGAAACATCCGTTGTTGTAAGGAAAAGCAATTCACGGATCCAATATTCTATTCAGACAGCCTGTTTATTTTATTTCCGTGTCCGTTCTTCGGGAAGAACCTCGAAAAACAGAGAGCAGCAGGTTAGTGACCACGTTAATTTGGAGGAGAACAAAGTTCGAAAACGTGTTGGTCACTAACCTCTTCACTGCGTAAAAGTTCGGGGAGAGTCAGAAGCTGCGAATCCAGCCGGCTGGCTGTCGGGTGCGTCCAGCTCCTGCTGCAGCAAACGTCTCTGTGAAGCACTCTAGCAGCGGCCGGTAGCCAGGAGACGGACTGAGGATCGGAACAACAGAGCTGATCGAAGGCAGAAAGATCAGAAGGGTGAGCCAGGTGCCGAAGTCAGGGACGATGTCAGATGTCAGAGCCGGGAGATCAGAAGTCCGATGAGGCGTCAGAGGGAAATCCAAAGCGGGGTCGAGGCACAAATCCAGGTCAGTAACACGGTGAGGTTTAAGGGCTTGACGAGGGCAGGCAGAGACGGTGGTCGAAAAACAGGATCGGGTTCGGTACACTAGTAAGCAAAAATCAGGCAAACAGGTCAGAAGGGATAGGCAAGCTCGAAGGTCAGAAAACAACTGGTCAGGATCAGGTCATATAATACTGGGAATGCTGGAATAGATCTTGCAAGAAGCTCGAAATAATCTGGCACTGATGTCTAGTCGATGAACAGGTTTTATAATGAAGCTAAAGCGGAAGTTCAATTGAAGAAACCCATCGCCTGTCTCCATCCAATCAGAGGCCAATCCACCTCTGATGTGAGCCAATCAGCTACGAACCGCACCTCCATGAAGCCCAATCAGCATCCCGCGCTCATCTTAAAAGCAACTTCAAATCCACGTCTCAGCCTGCTAACCAGCAAGCGCAAACAGCATCGCATCATGTCGGATTACGAATCAGATGTCCGATTCAACCCACCCCCAACCCCTTCTCCACCATCATAGCTGAGTTCATCTGGCTTCCATGACGTTCCTCCATCCTCAACCCATCAGAGTGTTTTCTCCCTTCACTCTTCAGCACTCCCTATCACCTCGTTATTGGTCCGGCAGAAGACCACCATGTTGGGCCCGGTTCTGCCAGAGGTTTCTTCCCAAAGGGGAGTTTTTCCTCTCCACAGTCGCTTCAAGCTTGCTCATCATGGACAGTTCATGCAAACCTGTGTTTATCAAGTTGGACATCTATCTTAAATAGATCATCATATGGACTGAACAAACTTCTTCTATCTCCATTCCACCACCAGTTTCAGACCTGGGGGAACATCCCTGTTCTCATACATCTACTTATGCATATTAAAGTATAATTCAGCATTAATGTTCCTGCCGAGGTCTGAGCGCCAAAGACTTAAATTATCGTGTCAATAAAATCCTTCTAATTGCCATTTCTTTCTCTGTGAGTTTTTCAGATTGAACTAACAGGAGCAGGTGGATACGATGAGTGGTGATGAGAAACAGGGAGGAGCTGATCAGGTGTGTAGTGTAAGTAATCAGCATCAGTGCCAAGATCAACAGTTGTCGCATACTCATAATTAGATTTTGGTACGGCCTTTGATTGGGCCACATGAGTAGGCTTAAGGCCTAAACTATTGAGGCTCTGGTTGTATTATTTTAACTCTTTGACCTGCAGATTCTAAAATATTTTCTTTCTGAATTTTTCTTTACCTGCTGAAGAAAGCATCCCCCACAGTATCATGGTGCCACCACCATGTTTCAGTGTTGGGGTGGTGTGTTTAGGGTAATGTCCAGAGTTAGCTTTCCACCATACATGGATTTATGCATGTAGGACAGAAAGTTCAGCTTTCACAGCTTTCTCCCTGATCTGGCTGCTGGGTTCTTTAGTCTTCAAGAAGCTGTTTGTTCACTAATGTTCTCTAACAAACCTTGGAGGCCAGGAGCAGAACAGCTGCATTTATTCTGAGATTAAATTACACATAGGTGACCACTGTTTACTAATTATGTGACTTCTGATGGAACTTACAATGATTTTTATTTATGGGTGTAGAATTAAAGGGGGCTGAACAAATCTGCTCCACACATTTTCAGATTTTTAGGTATTACCTGCAAATGGATGATGGATGGATGTATGGATGAAAATAAAGTTAGTTTGTTGAACTCTCCTGGTTTCTGTTGACTTATTTTTCAATGTCCTTGTGAACCTCATGGGAGACTAATGTGTATATGCACACTACAGTGCAGATATCGTGTCCTTGTGAAGAGGTGTGCGTGTGTGTGTGTGTGTGTGTGCGTGTGTGCATGCGTGTGTGTGTGTGCGTGTGTGTGCGCGCGTGTGTGTGTGTGCGTGTGTGCGTGTGTGTGTGTGCGTGTGTGTGTGTGTGTGTGTGCGTGTGTGTGTGTGTGTGTGTGTGTGTGTGTGTGTGTGTGTGTGTGTGTGTGTGTGTGTGTGTGAAGTTGTACCCATGTGTGCAGAAGAGATCTGACCATAGTGGTGTGCTCAGCAGCCGTGCTCGGCTGCACACTAACTCGATGTGACAGGGCAGAAATACCAGTACCCACCACGCTCTCGCCCACCCACCGTCACACACAGCATCTCCACCCGCCACATCCACCACCACTGCTCCCCCCACAACCCCCCTCTGCCTCCCTCTCCCTCTGCACCGCGTGCCGCGCCCACACTCCATTGGCTGTCTACTTCCGTCACTCCATTTCTTCTGCTCGGAGACAGAACCATAAAGCCCCCCATGATCCCCCATCCCCAGCATTGTACTCCCACTCCCCAGTCTCCACCCCCCACCACTGGCTTGCTCACTAAAAGCTGTTTTTCCCCAGTTTGCTTTCATACAAGCTCCATATCGCAGAATCCTACTAGAAATCAAATTGGGCATATTACATAAGGTGCCATTACGCAATGTCACATTTTCATATGTTCATCCACCCACTAACCTGAGATGAATTCTTCTCTTCTACTTCTCCATCTCCACTGTACTTTTAATACTTTCCCTCCTGCATGGTTTGCTCCCCGAACACTGAGCCAAGGTGACAGCCACAGTAGGGGACATGTCATTTGACATTTGCAGTTACCACAGTTTGAACCCTGACCTCCGTTCATTTTGCAGCTGGCGGGCGCAAGCTGATAGGACAGGGAGAAATTTAAATACCACACCATCTTCTCATCATAACACAAACCCAGAGACAGCTTTCCTTTTAACCTCTGGCTACAGTATCAGGGGGAAAGCAGATTCATCATGCAGCACCTTGCTTCATATTTAGACCGTTGCACTTTTTCACGCCTGGATGCTGCGGGATAAATGGCCAATCTTTGGCTACTCAGCTTCTCCACTGGAGCATTTCACTTTTCTCTGCCTTGCTCCAGGACATTTTTTTACACTTGTTGAGTGAGAAGAGTTGACTCTGAAATTAAAAATGTATGTTTGAGACGCTTTAAAAGATAAACCTATGGGTTTATTATAAGGCATCATGTTTTGGTATGCTTGTATAATCAGTATTCTGTATTGTATATATGAAGGAGAGAGCTTTAAGAAACCTGCATCAATCCAGTAATTGAAGTAATCTACTTCATTTATATAACATACTTTTAAAACAGGATCATGCTGACGCTGTATAAAATGCTAATTTAAAAAAAAAACAGTCATTATTTTCTAATAACTATTGTGAATAAGTAAATTGGATATATTCCGTAATGGGTCATCACATTCTTAAATGTTCTGTTTGAAATTCCAAGCTCAGTTTGAACAATTAAAACTCAATATATTTGACATATGAACATTTTAAAGAATTAAACAGGGTCGTGTTTTGGTGTCATTGTGTAATGAATCTTAGGAGCCGGACCCGGTAATTCACACAACACCAAGAGCTCGTTTCAAATACTTTATTAAAAGTAAAGGTGTAGCCAAAAAGAAGAGCCTCTGGGAGCAGGACTGGTAGCACTGCAAGGGAGAGAGGCAGGCTCGGGTCGATGTCCAGAAACTGAGAACCATAGGACAACCCGACAAGGGCAAGGCAACAGGCAGGAACCCAGAAAATGATCAAGAGTCAAACACAGGCAGGCAGGCTAGGAATGCTGGAAAGTCTACTCACACAGGGTTTCCGAGAATCTGGCACTGGCACACAGACTGAGACAGGCTTAAATAGTACCAAACATAGATGCCAGTAATCAGGAGACAGAGCAGGTACTATACGGTGTCATGTTTTTGAGATGCTTAGCCCACATGCAGATAAGAACGGGTGACCAGAGCACAGTTTTAAGGTGTTTATTAAGGAAAGTGCAGTAAATAAAACACGATTATAATCGCCTGGACAAGGCCTGAACGTCGGGGCGGGGTTTACTGTAATAGAGAGGGGAGAAAATGAATTGAAGGCAAGAGCCAGGAACGTGCCGAATCGTACGCTGCTTACCATGTAGCAGGGGAGACCTAACCGGGGAAGAGTAGCGCCGAGGGAACTCTGTGTGCCTACTCTAGATGGTGGGTAGTGGCTGGAGGGCGGCAGATGGAGCTGGCGAGAGACCCGAAGCAGACCTCAGCTGGCGGGAGCGACAGACGGATTGACCAGAGTACAGGAGTCTTGGAGGAGCCTGTGGAATCTGGGGGGGAACCTCAAGTTACTATCCATGACAGGCTTGATCTGACAGGCTTGATCTGGGAGACGTGGAAGGTAGGGTGTACTCTCGAATGGGGTGGCAGACGGAGACGAACAGTGGTCGGGTTAATAATAGTTTTGATCTCGTAGGGTCCAGAGAGGGGGGCGAGCTTCTTGGCGGATGGGTTGGTGAGGACGTCCCTAGAAGATAGCCATACCCTCTGACCGGGGTGGTACTGGGGAGCAGGTCTACGGCGGCGGTCGGCAAACCTCTTACTCTGCTCTGCGGCGCGAGTGAGAGCTGAGACGGTAATCTTCCAGGTATCCTGACAACGGGCAATGTAGTCGTTAACGGAGGTGAAGGGGATACTGAGTTCGTCGGTGGACAGAAGTGGGGGTTGGTAACCTAAGGAAACTTCAAAAGTAGAACGACCAGTGGAGGCGGAGATGTGAGAATTTAAAGCATACTCAACCCAGGGCAAAAACTTATTCCATTCAGTAGGGGATGAGGATGTGAGACAACGAAGGGTGGTTTCCAGTTGTTGATTCATACATTCAGTCTGTCCATTGGTTTGTGGATGATAGCCGGAGGTGAGGGTGTAACGGGCGCCGAGAGCAGAGCAGAAATGGCGCCAGACCTGAGAGACAAACTGGGGACCCCGGTCAGAGAGTATCTCTGCAAGGATGCCATGTAGCTTGAAGACGTGTTTAATCAGTAGCTGGGCGGTCTGTAGGGCGTTGGGTAACTTCCTAATGGGGATAAGATGGCAGGCTTTGGAAAAACGATCCACAACTGTCAAAATGGTTGACATACCTTGGGAAATGGGGAGACCGGTGACAAAGTCCACAGCAATGTGGGACCATGGACGTTTAGGGATAGGAAGGGGGTTGAGCAGACCGGAGGGTGGCTTGTTCGAAGACTTGTTACGAGCACAAACTGGGCAGGCCAACACATAATCTCTGACATCCTTAGTCCATGATGGCCACCAAAAGTGCCGAGAAACCTGAGACTGCGTTCTGAAAATACCTGGATGAGCGGAGAACCTGGAGTCGTGACACCATTGCAAAACATCAGGACGAACAGACTGGGGAACATACTTAAGACCCATTGGACCAGTACCGGGGTCACGGTCCAGCCGTAAGGCTTGGTTAATCCTGTCCTTGAGATCCCATTGTAAGGCTCCTACAGAACATGAGGGAGGCAAAATAAGCTCGGGCTCCCCTTCTTGTTCCTGGGGAGTAAACTGACGAGAAAGGGCATCGGGCTTGATGTTTCTGGATCCGGGTCTGTAGGTTATGGAGAGGTTGAATCTTGAGAAGAACAGTGACCAGCGAGCTTGACGAGAGTTAAGGCAGCGAGCTGACTGCAGGTATGAGAGGTTCTTGTGATCAGTCTAAATGATGATGATGTTCAAAAAGTCCCTAAGGACATCATTAACTAAAGCCTGAAAGACTGCCGGAGCGTTGCACAAACCAAAAGGCATCACAAGGTATTCAAAATGCCCCAACGGTGTCTTGAAGGCTGTCTTCCACTCGTCCCCTTGTCTGACCCGAACTAGGTGATAAGCGTTGCGTAAATCGAGTTTGGTAAAGATTGTAGCATTTTGGACTGGTTCGAGACCTGAAGAGAGGAGAGGAAGTGGGTATTTATTCTTAATGGTTATCTGGTTTAACCCACGATAATCAATGCAAGGCCGGAGAGAACCATCCTTCTTACCCACGAAGAAGAAGCCGGCTCCTAACGGGGAGGAGGATGGGCGAATCAACCCCGCCGACAGCGAATCGCTGATGTAGCTTTCGAGTGCTTGACGTTCAGACCTCGAGATATTATAGAGGCGACTAGTCGGCAGGGGTGCCGGTCAATAGCGCAATCATAAGGGCGATTAGGCGGAAGTGAACTAGCCTGACTCTTACTAAACACAAGCCTAAGATGCTGATACTCATGAGGAAGACGAGAAAGATCAATAACATCCTCTTGTTGGGGAGTAGGGGGAAGGGAACGAGAAAACCGGACGTGCTGATTGCAAACACAGAGAATGACAGGCAAGAGACCACGATTTGAGCCGAGACTCTGTCCAATTAATCTGAGCAGATGATTCCACAGGTTCAAAACCTCTTCGGAGCTTCGAGACTGGTGAGTGCATCCATGCACACAAAACTGACAAAAACAGGAGATCCAAAATTAGTTCAAAGCAGAGAGACGAAAAACTTACTAGCAGGTTTCTAAGGCTTGGTCAGGGCCACGTCGTACCACGACTGGTTAAAGGCTCTGGCATCTTCCGTCTGTCAGCGCTCTGCTTAAGAAGCCAGAGGAAGCTGCCTCTGACGAGCCGCAGGTGTGAGGCACGCCCCCTCAGCCACCACCTGTGGAGGCAATCAGAACAGGCACACAACAGAACCCTAACATACGGAAGGTTGAGACAGCCTACAGGGGAAATAATCACAGCCAAAGCTGTGATCATTACACGTTGGGGCGAGGACGGGATTCACAAGTTTAATTAAGCGGTGATTAAAAAAGAACATAACCCAGGATTTACAAATACCAGAAGCTCAGAGGACAACTGAAGAAGAGCAGAAATCTAGAACATGTAGTAGAGGAGCTTAGGGGAAACAACTCATGAACAAAAAGGAATTTACAAATGAATCTTCTTAGAACAAAAGCTAACTCTAAAATTGTCATGGTTTTCAGATGTTTTGCCCACATGCAGATACGACCAGGCGACAGCAGATAGATTTAAACAGTTTATTAGGAAATGTGCAAATACAAAAGACGAAATAATGTCTGCAGCTGCGAGGTCTGAACGTCGAGGCGGAGGAGACTGTAAGAGAACGGAGTAGTTAGATCGTCGGCTAGAATCCAGTACCAGTCAGAACATGCTATGCTTACCCATTAGCCGGGCGGACCTAACCGGGAAGGAGTGAGTGTCGGGGAGACCCTGTGAGCCTGCTCTAGATGGAGTAGGTGGCTAGTGGCTGGAGGGCGGCAGCAGCGGCTGACAAGGGATCCGGAGCTAGCCTCCGCTGGGTCGAGTGACAGATGGATTGACCAGAGTTGAAGTGGGAACACCAGTATCCGGGTAGGGGACCTCAAGCCCAGCTGGGTAACCTCCAGTGAGTAAGAGGGGGAGCGCCAGAGCAGAATCTGAGCCTTGTGATACTGGTGAACCTTCTGGGACGGAACGTCAAGGTAGGTAAGTGCATCCAGCACAAAAACTATGACAAAAACAGGAGAGTCAAAATTAGTCAGAGTTGTGTACAAGACTCACAAACAGGTTTCCAAGGCTTGGTCAGAGGCCATGTCGTACCACGACTGGTTTAAGGCTCTGGCGTCTTCCATCTGTCAGTGCCTTGCTTAAGAAGCCAGAGGAAGCTGCCTCCAACGAGCTGCAGGTGTGGACCACGCCCCCACAACCAACTAGACACACCTGAGGAGCAGAGTTAGAGCAGGCACATACAGAGAACCCTGACAAAAATAAGAACCTAAACCCATGCACAACGAACAGAACACAAGAAGAATCCAAGAGTCCCAAAACAAAAGAGTATACCATGGATGAAAGACTGATTGATAAAACTAAAACAGCGACTCAAAATTATCCAAATACTGAACCAAAATGAGAGACAAAACCCAAAGAGCCATGGATCCTGACAAGCATGGCAGTGTACACAACCCTGGGAGGAGGACTGTCTTTCAAATCTAGAGCCCAATGAGATGATCTGCTCTTTACCTGGTTTTAAAATAATTATAATCTAAAATTATAATTATAGTCTAAAAAAATTATTGCTGCATTTCTTGAACAAAAATGGAAAAGAAACGTGTCATAAACAATATAGACTCTGGCTGTATAGAGATAGCAAAATAGGTTGGCAGGTAATGCTGGTCAAATGCACATAATAAACTGATCGTTAGCAGACGTAACCAGCTCTATAGAAGCAGGTTGGCAGTTTGTCGCTAAGGGGGAACGACGTCATCAGTGACCTCAAAGAAGAAGAATCTCCACAGGTGGGAAAAGATACAGTCTGACTGGTTTGAAAGTGTTGAAAATGTCTTATCCCATAAAGGTTTGAAAGCACAGCAATGTAGAGAAATTTGGTTATAATTCCCATTAGCAAGAACAGCGCATCAGCACAAATACTACATACCAGCTGTTCAACACAGAGGTGGAGGAGTGATGACTTGGGCTTATTTTGCCAACAGCTATAAGCCATAAGCACCCCACAACCATTAAATTGACCCTAAATCAAAAGTAAAATGAGTAGAATAGAATAGAATAGAGATACCTTTATTGTCCCACAGTGGGGAAATTTAGGCGTGACAGTGGCAAAAACAAGTGGACAGAAGATACCAGACTTACGCACAAGAGTAAATATTATAAAAAAGAATAACATTTTAAAGTTAAGCTGTACAGCAGAAGATCAAAAAGCACATCTCAGGGAGGAAAAATACTGTGCAATTATTAATAAATAAATAATAAGGCATCCAAAATGAGAAATGTTCAATTTAAAAAGAATGAAAAAGAAAAACTGCAAAAACAACAGCCCGTTGACAAAATGACGGGGAAACAGTGCAATAAGCATGATCGTAGAAACAAACACTTCCAGAGCAGCTAAAGCAGCTAATCCTCCACCTGCAGGACTTCAAGAGGACGAAGGAAACGTGAATGTCTTCATGAACTGAAGCAGTGCTGCAAAATTCCTCCATGACAATGTGAATGAGCGATGAAGTGACCCACAAAACCACTACATCAGGTTAGCGCTGTAAAGGTGTTCCTGAAAGCTATCAAATCACCTGCCACCTTAAATTTTCATACAAAGCTTTCCTGGACTCTGTTGTGCGTTTCTGCCCACCAGGTTAGTATTAAATAATTTAAAAAGCAAGAGAAAACAAAAATAGGCATCAAAATGACATTTATGACATTTAGACATTGCCTTCTTAGCATTTACGGTTACATCTCCATTAAAGAATTTAAACGCTTGATATGATAAAAGCAGCTGTCTGATGGATTCAGTGCAGAAATCCACACCTGGTAGTGCCATGGACCTGAACGCACCCTCACAGGAGGCAGGCAGCTTCAGAAATTCTGAACACTGTCCTGAAACAGAACAAGGCGTATGAAAACTGTCTGGGATTTCAAAAGTGTAACGACAACACAGACTAAGGAGTCTGGAGAAAGGAAATGGCATCAAAAGCCAAAGTGCAAAAGGGGCGCGAATTCCATGGTCTGGAACAAGTAAGGACCTGTTAAATAACTAAAAATGGGTGAGAGAGGGGGAAAAAGGGGAAAATAGTTATTCGAATAAAACAGGAAGTACAGCTGAAATGGAGAACACAACAAATTCTAAAAATCAGAGCACAAAGGGAAGCAGACAGGGACCGAAACACCCCCAGCGCTGATTTAGTTGGTTTTTCAGGTTTCAGGTCTAATCCATTTGTGAAAAAGGAAGTGGCAAAAACTGCTTTTAAACCTTCACACATAAAACATGTGCAGGTTGGCCACTGGGTGGCAGGAATTAAAGAAACTTGAAAAAAATTGCAGTTTCAGAATGGGATCAGTAAACCAAGGGGCTGATATACTTGCAGTATGAGAAAAAATACTGATGCATTTTTAAAACAAAAAAATAGTACAAAAGAAGTCTAATTGAGTCCCAGAATAAAGGAGCTGTGACTCGCTTCAAGGGATTGTTTTAAAGTGAGGTTTTGGTGAAACTTTATTATCAGTTAATACCTTACCTACAGCACACAACTCTCTTAGCATATTTGTTTAACATAAAACCACATTCGTTGGTCCAGGAGGCTGCAGCCAGCCAAGACTGCCTTTAAACCGCCATCACATTTGCATGGGAAGGTTATTTATACGGAAGCTGATGATTATTTCCACAGGAAATTTGCAGAGGAGGTTGTGCGCCATTAGTGGTCATCCTGTGTTAAACATGTTCTAATAATGGATCATGTAAAGTGTTTGTGATCACAGCTTCTACCTAAAAAGGATGATATTATTGCTGTTTAAGTGAGGGAAATTGTATTGATTAAATAAAAATAAATATCCAAATGATTCAGTTTCAGGTAGATAGTTTGACCAGAAATGCTTTACATGTTCTATTGTGAGAAGGTGCCTCACATATGATCATTGGAGGTGATCGTCTACGTGTGTGTATATATATATATATAATTTTTTTTTTCTTTTCAACAACAACCGACAACAAAGACAAAAAAAAATGTCCAGGGGGCAAGAAAAGGAAGAAGGGTATCAGGGAAACAACACCGACAAACACAAACCTGATATCTTTCACATCGTGCCCAGATAGAAAGAAGCTCGGGTAATGAAGAGACAGAAAAAGGTCTTTGACATCTAAGGTCTGAAAGTGGTGCAAAGCCATTTCCACAGCTGCAGAGAGTGCAATCGTCCTTTAAGGGAGAAAACGTAGAAGATTGGTGAACCTTCCCAGGAGTGGCTAGCCTTCCTCGGTTACTAAACAAAGCACATCAACAACAGCTCACCAAGGAGGTCACAGAAGAACCCAGAAGAATATCTAAACCACTGCAGACCAAAACAAACCCAAAGGCTCATCTTGCATTTCTCAACAAGACTTTTGGTAATTTATTCTGTGGATTGATGAGACAAAAGTGGAGCTTTTTGGTGTAGAACCAGCCCAGCATTTCAGACAATAACATTATACCAGCGGCCAAACATAGTGGTATTTTGATGGTCTGGGGTCGCTTTGCTGCTGAGACCTGGACAACTTACAGCAGCAAAACAACCATCTAGTAGATCCCACCAACAAGTCCACATCTGAACAACTGGTGGGGGGATATCCCAAAATGAAGGTTTTAGAATATCTTAGCACAGTACAGACTTAAATCTGATTAAAGCATGTCCTAAGGCAGGCCGTTCATGCCTGAAAACTCTCTAATGTGGAAGAGTTAAAACAATATTGCAACGAAGAGTGGGGCAAATTTGTAATGTCAATTTTCCTGACAGTATACATTGTCACCTGGAGTGGCCCAACCAGTTATTAGGTTTAGGGGAAAAAAGAAAAGAAAAAAAGGTTTAGGGGGCAAATACTTTATTCATATAGGACCAAGTTTGTTTGGATAGCATTGTACTAATAATCTGATATATTTGAGCGTGAAGAAGAGCAAAAGCAGAAATCTGATGTTGGGCAGATGCTTTATCAAGGCACTGTATACTATACAAAGAAACCAATGGCATTGTTTACTGTAGGTAAGATATTGACTGCTTATTACCTTCAAACATAACCTCCCTTCAAAAACTCTTAACTTTGCCTTTAATGGCCTTTTATTGGTGAACACCTGCCTCTATTTCTTTCTGCATCCTTCTCCCTCCCACCTGTCTTCCTCTTCATGGACCCATGATCCCTGTCTCCCGCTCTTCCTCCTTTTCCTCCTCTTTCTTGGCTCTTCTACCTCTCCTCCCTCTCTCCTTCCATCTTCTGTGTTTCTCTGTCCTCAGGGAGGCAGCTGCATACAGAAGCATTGTGGATCACTGAGCTTTAAGACAGCGTCTCTAAAAATTGCTCCCTTTTTCTGCCATTTTTTTTCAAGAGCGTTTGAGTGGGACAAGCCTCCTGATATGATGCTTCTTTCTTCCTGGGACCGAGCTTGTAAATCTGGATTTGATACATTATGGATGTTGTATGTTTTCTCTGTCCTTGTCATGGCTTATTAAGTCACATTTGGATGTTAAGGCCGCTTAAAATCAGCATATAATTTGATGAAAATGTTTTTAAACATAAATCTGCTGTAATGTGTAATAATCAAGACCCCGGTGGGTGCCGAGCTGCCCTCCTCCTGATTCAATCTACGGCAGTGTAAGTTTCACAGCAGTACAGCCCCGGAGGCATCCGTCTTGGCCGCCTTCCAGTCCAGTGGGTACGAAGCAGGCCTCAGAGGCTCCATGGATTTCCCTGTACACACCAGCCCGCTCTGCTCGCCATTAACCAATTAAAGGAGGGATCAGCTTAACTGGACGTGTAAAAGATGGCAGGCTGTGGGAAACAGGCGTAAATCTGGGGCAGAAGTCACTAAGAGGCATTGTGGAAAATGAGATGATTGATAGAAAGGGACGGGGAAGAAGAATGGGAGAAAAGGGCCTATTAAAATAACTGAAAATATTGTTGAAGCACCCCCCAGCGCACGCACACACACACACACACACACTCACACACACTCACACACACGCGCACACACATACATACACACACACACACCTCTTCCTCCCTCCTCTCCTCTGCTCTGCTGCTTCTGATTCATATCTCCCACATTTCCCACTCAGATGTGCAGGCCTGTGATAGATGTTTATGAGCTAATGTCAATTTTCTTCTGTGAATTTACTGTCAGGACATGATGAATGCACTCAATACCACCAGTTATTCATCTCATCCGCTCCCTGCAACAGCTCCAGTTCACACGGCAAGGTCTTGCCAATAGGTGTCGTCATTGGCCAGCTTGTTACGGTCCCGCTGAGGAGATCAGGCCTCTCTGTTTTGTCCAAACTCGTGCTCAGTGTGATAACGTGGGTGTTTGCAGTCTGGAGTCAAATGTTTGATAAGAAACCTAAATCCATACGTCCAAGATTCATTGGCAGAATTTCACAATGCTGCTGCTTTACAGTTGAAAAAAATAACACAAAAGCGGATGAGAGTTGAAGGACAGAACACACTCTACAGTTCACCTTTACGTGTGTGTGTGTGTGTGTGTGTGTGTGTGTGTGTGTGTGTGTGTGTGTGTGTGTGTGTGTGTGTGTGTGTGTGTGTGTGTGTGTGTGTGTGTGTGTGTAGTTGCGCATTTCTACTCGTCCTTGTGCAACCATTCGCAGGGGCCTCTGCCCTTTTCCCGGTGCTGGCTGAGAAATGTGATGTGACAAGAGGGATGAGTAAGATGGAGCGAAGGGAGGGGGACGACGGAGGATAGGTGAGGTTGTTGGAGGTAGCATGAAGGGGACGTTTCAAAACACAAGTCTGAGAGGTGCACCAGACCACGCTGTCGAACAAAAAGACAGAAGAACGTTTAAACACACACCCGGTGCAACAGATGGATGTTCTGCAGACTGGTTCTGGACAAAGATGAGGATTTCAGCGACACTTACTGGATAATTTCTGTTGGGATGTTACATAGAAAATAGGAAGTCTGCAGACTTCTTTAGTAATTCTCTCCTACTTTTGTGGTTTGGCTGAAACTGAAATTTGCTGGATTGTCCATATGTATGAAACAGGAACAATGCCAAGTTTCAAGAAGTGCATAAGAAAATCCATACATCCGACTGAATTTAAAGCTACAGTATAGCATTGTTTTAATGGATTTGTTTCCTTTATGAAATGTGCCTATAAGAATTTTAATTCCTGATTCCTTTTATTTCTCTTTCGTTCATGATCACAAACAAGCAGATACATGAGCTGTGGCTGGGTATTGAATTGACTGGAACGTAACCCGTTTTTTTGTGAAGAATTTGCATCATTTTCAAAGCAGTTCTTTCTCTTACCTTCCAATAAATGTTCTGATGTTTCAGATTTAATTATATCTGATAATGTAAGAGTGGGTGGGACCTAAGTCGATTACCTTACGTTATTGACTAGGACAAACTTAATGCTATCGTTATAACCACAGAAAATCCACCAAAATATTTTACCAACACCAAAACAACTTCTCTCCCACTGTGAATCTTAAACGAATAGCTCGAATTTTTTCCAGAGAGGTTGTGTAATAAGGTTGTAAAAAGATTATTTAATCTTACCTGCAGAAGATAAAAAGTATAAATCCAAGTGAGATGGTCTTGGAATTTAAAGCAACAGCAAGTCCAAGGGGGACAAGAGCAGAACAGACTGTTACCATCTTAAGTCAGCATAAATCTCAAAAACATTGTAGCAGAGTATGCAAATGTTATTTTGTGAACCTTTACACTCTTATTATGTTTGCACTTACACAGAAACCGATGCATTCACCTGTGTAAAAACTATGTCTTGATGATGCGAGTTCTAAGTCACGCCCTTTCTGTACCACAACCCTAAGCTACATTTAGCTGAAAGCTTTTTAATCTTGGTGAATCAATTTGTGTGATGTGAGAGGACAAAGGGACTCGTAACGGGTTTTTTTTATTGTGCAACTATGAACTGAAAGGTGCAATCGTTTTTAGGGGAAGCAGAGCATATTTGGAGTTTTGAGTGAGAGCCGTGCTCCAAAAAAAGGATCTAAAAAGAAGAAAGATGGAAAATGTACATTCTTATAATTTGCCAGCAACATTGTTTTGAGGGTAAGGAGAAAATATTTGCGAGCAGGCAGTAATTTTTGTTTAAGATCTTAGTTCTGATTGAGAGTCATGCCATTGTTGATTGTGAAATAGTTGTACAAGAAATTTGAAAATCGTGATAATTGTCATTCATTTCATAAATTGAAACGCTATTACTATTATAATGATTCATACACGTGAAATATTTCTGTATTTTTGTCATTTGGATGATTATAGATCAAAGATAATGAAAATTAGAATATTACATAATCTAAATATAAAATGGATATTTTAAACGGAAATATCAGGCGTCTGCAAAAGTATGTACATTTCTATGCACTCAATACATGATTGGGCCCTCATTTGCATGAATGAACAGCCCTCTCCTGAAAGGGAGAGTAATCAGTCTCTGTTGGGAGGCCAGAGCAGTTGAACTACACTGCCCTGTTTCTGACATAAGGCCAAAATAAACTTCAATGTTATATTGAATTAACTTACTTGGTTTATTGTTGCTAGCGCATACTCCAGGCGCGGGCTGCTCTACATGAATGCACTTCTAGTTTAGACATTACAGTCAGGCAGTCTTGTAGACAGCTCACGGGTCCGATCAGGTAGTGACACAGTGTACCGTAATGCTTGAATATCCATTGAGCATAGCGGCTTTGTTGCTGACCAAAGTTGTACTAACACATTTTAACAGATTTTTGAGCATAAAATTGGTCCATAAGCACAACAAGTACGGTAATCATATATAAGGCGCAACGGATTATATCATTATCCATCCATCCATTTTCTAACAGGTCTATCCCTTGTGGGGTCCTGAGGGGTGCTGGTGCCTATCTCCAGCTGTCAGTGGGCAACATACTCACACCTAAGGAGAATTTAGAGAGGCCAATTAACCTAACAGTCATGTTTTTGGACTGTGGGAGGAAGCCGGAGTACCCAGAGAGAAGCCACGAATGCACAAGGAGAACATGCAAACACTGTGCAGCCCATGATTATATCATTATTTTTGAGAAAATTTAAGGTATTTAAAATTAAAATTTAAGGTTTGAGGTATTTTTAAGTGTGCCTTATAGTCCGAAAAATACGGTATATATTATAGCATTTTACAAAAGCAACAGTAAAATTATGCTGAAGAATTTGAATAAGAAATAATTTAAATAACTTAACATAACTTTTAAACTCCAATCAATAGAAAAGTACATTTTTAGCTAATTTCTTTGTTTTGTGTCATGTTTTAGGGCAGCGAAACCCATAGATCAAGTTCATTAGGAAGGTTGCAGTTTTTCTTTTGTGCTTCATGCTGAACCAAATTGCGATGTTGAACACGTATTTCACATTGCAGAACTGGCAGAATGCCTTTGAGACATCTCCCATCTGAGGTTGGATCCAGTCTTTCAGTGCGCTCTCTTTCTCCCACTCTTCATTATATTTTTGTCATATTTTTGCCACTTACTGAAACTCATTCTCACACAGTCTAATCACTTTTTTCTCTGTCATTCTGGGCTCTGGCATGAGTGTGTTTTTGGGTGTGCTGAGTCCAGGCACAATGACCAGAGGAAACAGAGGAGTGGAAAGGACAAACTACCTACCACTGGTGTTATGCTTTATTGTGGAGAGCTGGGAGATAATAAAGGGGTTCCACTCAGAAAGAAAGCCAAGCACAAATAAGCAACTTCACGTTTAAAAACAAGTACCCCCCCAAAAAAAACAAAAAACAAAAAGAAAACACAACCCGCGAGATTAGTGAGCGACTTTAGAGAAAAACAAGCCCAAAGCTGCTTATAATAAGCAGACCTGGCAACGCTGAGCCTGGGTTGCTTTGATCGCAGCCTTCAGGTCATCTGCTTTTTTGATTCTGGTCTCTCGTCTTCCTCTTGACAATACTCCATACCTTCTCTGTGGGGTTCAGGTCAGGCCACTGTGCTGGCCAATCAGTCAAAGTAACACCATGGTCCCTGAACCAGCCGTTGGGACCTTGGCAGTGGTGGGTGCCAAGTCTTGCTGGAAACTGAAATCAGCATCTCCATAAAGCCTGAAATGCTCTAAAGTTCCCTGGTAGATGGTGGCGTTGACTATGGACTTCATAACCCAGTGGACCAACACCAGCAGATGACATGGTACCCCCAATTCACCACTGACTGTGGAAACCTCCCTCTGGACATCAACAAATAAGGATTCTTTCCCTCTCAACCATTCCTCCAGATTCCAGGACCTTGAATTCCAAATGAAATGCAAGCTTTACCTTTATCTGTAACCCATGTGTAGGATTTGTCTGTGGTTGGTCATGATGCGCCAACTCTAGCCTCAATCCAAATTCTTAAATGGATTTTGCTTGACAATCCTCGTAATGCAGTTATACCTGTTGCACCTTTTGATACCAAACAATTTCCTTCTACCCAATTTTCTATGCCATACCTGTTTCTCTTTATTCTAATTTTCTGAGACCCTTAATTTTGGGTTTTCATTATCTGAAAGGCATAATCATCAAAATTACAGGAAATTAGGACAACGAATCTCTATAAAGTGTCATGAGGCTCAGAGACAGGAAGACCCAGAATTCGACCAGACAAAAAGGTTTTGAGATCAAACAGGATTTAATGATTAGATTAAGGCAAAAACAGAGGTCAAAATCCTAATCCAAAAATTATACAAACAATGGCAGTCCATAAAACTCATACCGGGAGGTGGATAACTTAAATGGTCCAGAAGTAGACAGTACAGGAAAAAATGTGGAACTTAAACTCACCGGAGACTTGACATGGAAAGACATAACTGACATGACTAGAATTGACGATGAACTGGCAGGGAAGTGGCAGAGGAGGGAGGCTTAAAAAGGCAGGAGAACAAAGGAGAGAGAGTGAGCCAATTAACCATGAACAGGTGGATGTAATCAGAGGGGGGAAAGAGGCTGCAGGAGGAAACAAGCTGACAGAAAACACGTGGAAAGGAACAGACACTAGACCAACCCTAGAACATAAATAACCATGAAGAACGAACCTAAGATAGAAGATAAACTAAGACTACACAGAGCACCGAAGGGAGATCAGAACTAAATACAAAGACCGGATAAATTAAAACAGTACAGAAGCTGAAGAATCTAAAACCAGACAGAACAGAAACAAAACCTGAGGTGGAAGACAAGACTAGCTGATCCAATGATAAACATAAACCAAAACAAAACCCAAATCATGACATAAAGTGAGTTTAGCTTTCTGAAATGTGACAAAATGTATCTCAAAAGCCAGAAGGGTGTATGTTGTCATATATTTTGACAGCCACGTAGTTTTGAGGGGAAACATATATGTGAGTAAACAGAATTTCATGTGTGGGGGAACAGAGTTTTAAGTGAGGGGATTGTCAAATATTACTGTAACGGGTCATTCTGCTCCAAAACTTTAGACTTGATGTGTTTACAGCAAATCGCGGCAAAAACTATGAATCAAAAAAACATGGCCACGGATGGTGCGTTTATAGCACTTATTTTTAAAGGTCATTTTTGAAGGTCAAAATTCTTATTATCAGGTAAGTGTCTAATAAATATGTACAGACATATATATATTTTTTTTTACATTCAAGTTTGAGATTGTAATATTTTTCAGTGACCAAGCGCATTCAGCGCATACAGCCAACACACATGCTTGCATTAGCTGGAAGATGAGCAGAAAGCAAAGATGGTTAGGAAGAAGATGAGAGAGAGGGAAATCTATTACAAGACGCCTATAAAACTGGAGACCTCTGGGGACACAGTCCAAGTGCTTAGTGCTAAAATAAAAGCCAGAGGGAAGCTAGTGGAATGGGTACAAGGAGACACATGTGACAGAATATATAGGAAGTTGAAGAAGCCAAAATATCAGACATGTATGTAAACACAGCCATGTCACCAAGTGGGTGACATGGTTCCTTCAGAACTTCACTTTTGGCATTGAGAAGCAAATTTACTGCCAGCAGAGAGAGTGTGCAAATGCATATGTGCTGAGATGGATCTCTCTGTTTTACATGCATCTACGTACGGGGTGGGTGTGTTCTCCCCTCCCCCCATCTGTCTTTTGACTGCAACCAGGATGAGTGTGTTCCAGATGTATGTCAGTTCAGATCACAGTGGAGGGGATGTCGATGGGGACTGCATCTCAGACAAGAGAGGTGAGGAAAAACAAGGGTTGCAGTGTTTTTGGAAGGAGGTGATAGACGACAGCAGAAGAAGGGGCTCACTGGGGATGGAGGAATGAATGATAAACACATTCTTCCTGCAGAATCAACCAAAACAGGTATTGGCATAATATTCATCCCATGATTCCTTGCTCTTTATACAGTCCCTTTTTAAATCGCACAAGTATTCACACCCATTGAACTATTCCACATGTTGCTTCACTGGGTTTATTTGGGATTTTATGACAGACCAACACAAACTAGTGTGTTATTGTGAAGTAATGACATTGCTATGTCCTTTGGTAATAGAGGCCTCATTGTCCTGGTGCTGCTGGACTTCATGGTAACCTTTGATATCGTTGGTGATTCTGTCCCTCTGTCTCACGCAAGCCATTATGTTGGTACCCATGGCTGAGCACTGTAATGTAAATGGTTTACACGACATCTGACAGACAGTTATGATTAGCAATATATCTTCCTCCCATGCTCCTCTGTCCTGTGGGGTGCTACAGGGTTCCATTCTTGGTCCCTCTTCTTTTTTCTCTGTACCTGCTACCACTCGGAGTGATTAATGAGTAATTATATAATAGTAAAATAATTATCTTTATTCGTTATTACAATATACATTCCAATGAAATTCATCCTCTCCACTGTGCGGCGCCCAGTCAGCATTCTGGGGCTAAGGGTCTTGCTCAGGGACCCAGAGCGGCAGTCTGTGGGATTGCAACTGAGGATTCCAACTAGAGAGGCCTGCTGCCTCTCCATGACGCAGGCACCCTGCTCTCTGGCCCATAGGCTACCACTCGAAACTAACGGTATCGCTCCAGTAAAACAGTGGTTAAACCAAAGTTTCCTATTTTTACATGAACATGACATTTTTGTGGTGAGAATGCCACTGCCATTGAAGTCAGCACACTAAATGTAAGATTCAAGGACACTGTAACAAACAAGTTCATTCAGTAGTCAAATCGAACTTTTACCACCTTTGTCTGTTGGCTAAAGTTAGGTCTTTTTTAAGCCGGTTTAATCTTGAGAAGCTTATACATGGTTTTATCAGCTCAGATATTGATTACTGTAACAATCTGTGTTTGGTGTCTCAGCCGTCCCTCAACAGGCCTCAGTTGGTCCAAAATGTGGCTGCACGTCTTTTAACTGACACCTCCAGACATGAGCACATCATCCCCATTAAATCCTCTCTCCACTTGGTGCCTGTCCATTTTAGAGTGGATTTTGAAATCCTATTATATGTTCTTAAGGCTTATAATAGTTTGGCCCCACCCTACATTCCTGATTTATTGAGCTTCTGCGTGTGTTGTGGATTTCTCAAGCCATCATCCCAGTTCTTCTTGAATATTCCAAGAATTAAATATAATCCTTTGAGTGATTGGGCCTTCTCCGTTGCGACACCCAGACCCCAGAACCAGCTCCCTCTGGATCTCAGTCACTCACCTGGGCATTTTTAAACCCAAGCTTAAGACCTTTTATTTAGGAAGGCTTTTAAATTAAATTTTGAATTAATTCTTCAGTATTCTTTGTTTCTTTTATTGGTTTTTGAATGATTTTTGTAATTATATAGCGTATAGCACTTTGGCTGTGTGGTTGGCTGTTTTACAGGGTTACATAAACCAATAAAGGAAAAAATTAAATCAGTGCGAAGTGTAAGTAAAATAATACATCAACGTTTTATCCAAATAAAAATCTGAAAAGTGTGTGTTGTGTCATTTCATTGACCCTTACTTTGATACCCCTAAATAAAACTAACCAATTAAATCAATAAAATACGACCGACTAGAGGACCAGAGGGTGTTGCGGAGTTGATGAGCATCATAAGAAACTACACAGGTGCACGCTGCCCGCACTGCTTCGATTTTTTGCTCCCTGTTGTCTATTATGGAAATCCATTCTGGACTAAAGTCGCAAGTCTCACCTGATGTCCAATTATTAAATGCACCCGCCGTTTTTTTAGTTTACAGCCTTTGCATCGTACTGTGCACAAATAAAAAAAACTAATTAAAAGCAAGGAACAGACGCAAGGTATTAATTTATTTTTTCTCTCCAGTCTGTTACTAAATGCCAAGGACTGATACAAGCTTCACTGCCATGAATAGTAAAAAGAGTGGACCTGTGTGTAATGTCACGTCTGCACATCACCCTGAACACCCCTTTCCCCCAATAAGAAAGATGGCGGTGGCAGCTTCATGCTGTGGATGGAGCTAAGTCCAGCCTGATAGGGACTGCAAAAGACTTGAGACTGGGGGAAAAATAACCCCTCCAGCAGAACAATTACCTTAAAGACACAACCAGATGTACAATGGCATAGTTCAGATCAAAATGTACCCATGTTTCAGAATAGCCAACTCAATATCAGGTGAACAAAAATGAACAGAACTCGATTTGTATAAGCCTTTAAATTTTATGTCATGCTCCCTCCACTTTACAATTATGGGCCACTTTGTGTTGCTATGCCTGTTAAAATCCTCATAAATTACTCAGGTTTGTGGTTGTAATATGACAAAATGGGAAAAAGTTCAAGGCGTACGAGTGGTTTGGCAAGACGTGTTATGTATTTGTATTTCCACCCTCTCCATATTTCTTCCTCTCTCTGTCTCTGTCTCCACGCCCCACCCATGTGTACTTTGACACCCCACTCCCGCCCAGCGTGGCAAAGGCCGGGCCCCCAGCGTTCAGCGTCCTAGACCTCAGTCATGTGACATTGACCTGTTATGTTTTACAAGGCAGCGAGTGCAGAGAGGGGGCCTCCGAGGAAAAGGGCTGTGTTCACCAGCGGCAGGAAACAAAGCAGAACTCGGAGGGGAGAACTGTCTGTCTGTCTGTGTGTGTGTGTGTGTGTGTGTGTGTGTGTGTGTGTGTGTGTGTGTGTGTGTGTGTGTGTGTGTGTGTGTGTGTGTGTGTGTGTGTGTGTGTGTGCGCGTGCATGCACGCGCGTGTGTGGTGGGGGATCAGGAAGCAGTATTTCAAGAGATGGAACTCCACCATAAAAACTTTGACATCAAGCAGTGTGTAGTTTTCCAGCAAAGCCACATTCAAGCATGCTGCATTGTTGCCTGTATGAAAAGAAAAGATATTTAATCAAAGAAAGTTTGATCAGAACCCAGGATTTTCCACCTGGCTGATGTTGATTTTTCAACTCTTACTGACATGCTTGGATGAGCTCAACTTTAATCCCCTCCCTCTGTCACCCTCCACCTCCTTTTCTCTTTCCCCTGCACTAAATCTCATGCATCTGAAGCTCATACCCCCCCCCCCACACCCTTCTCCTCCTCGACTCTCATATATTCCCAAATGAGTTGACCTTCACCGTTGCTCGGCTCTGCACAGCCATAAGTCTGCTCTCGCCTGCTCTGCTGCCTTAATCTATGGCTGCAGACGCTGACGTATCCTGTTGCTCCCCCAGTCGTCAAGTGCACACATGTACATATATGCACACAAAAGAGACTTCACATAGAGGACGTACATGAGGGATGACCACAGGTACTTATGGGGCAAATGTGGAAGCATGCAAATACACGCAGACTTGCACGCACATGCATATATATCCCCGCCATTCCCAAGAGATTTTCGTCCATTAAACAAGAACAGCCTGGTCCGGTCTCTCAGATCACTGCCATTCCCCCCTTCTTTGTTCCCCAAATCAGGAACAGCTGTGCTCCTACACAGTTGTAAGTCACTCACTCAGTGGAAATTTAAAAGCCATTAACCGAGCCCCACATCGCTTCCCCACCCCTTCATGTGAATGAGTGTGTGTGTCTTTTCTACTTCTCCCTCTCTTTTCCGTCTCACTTATCTAAATCTGCACAGAGGGACACAGACACTTTTATATGCACACTTGTGTGTGCATGGTGGAAGTCAGAAATAGCCCCCCACACCCCCCCCCCACCCCCACCCACTCTACCCAGCACACCAGAGCGCCTCTTGAAGTGGCCCCTCTTGTTGAATCCCAGTGATCACAGTTAAAACACTCCGAGTGAAGTGCAGCCTCATCGGAGGCCCTTCTACTTCCCTTGCCTGGAGAACTTCCCCATGTTTCAACAAGCGAGGGGCTCCGTGCAAGCGAGGTGGGATTCGGGGAGGGGTCACGTAAGGTCATGTTGTCTTTGAGCGTGGAACAACATAAACAAAGCCCGCTGAAATAGGTTGCCGCTTGTCCACTTTCCTTGGCTTAGCCGGCATATTACCGTGCCAGGAAAGAACAACAAGCCTGAAGCCTTTTCCTATATGGCTGCTGCATGGATGCAGGCGCAGCTGCATGCTCCGACACGCAGATGCTCAAGGAGACAGGGAGACGGCACGGCAAGGGGGGGGGGGGGGACGTAGGAGATAACGGCAAGAGGGAGACCATAACTTCAAGAGGTAGATGTTTAGATGTCATGAGACAAATCTATGGTTCTTTTGGCTTTTCCCCCTTTCCTCCCCCACCCCCTCCCCAGACCCCAAACCCAACTCCTCCTCACTCTTCTGCTCTATCTTCTGTAGAGATCTCTCATTTCCTGCAGGCCCGATGTTGATTTCATACTGGAGCTCGGGGCTTAAGAGTGGGAGTCTGCAAGATTGGTGAGGGGGAGGTAAAAGCGTGGGGTTGATTGGGTTCAGGCCAAAAACAACCCCTACCTCAACCTCTTTCAATTGCTTTTGTGCTGATCTTAAAATTTAAAAATCAAAACTTAAAATCATTCATGCCCTATAACGAATGGATTGGTATGAGGCTTTCGAAGTATTTTGTGGTAGTTAATGATAAACTTGGATAACATGAGTTGGTGATTTATTTATTTATAACCTTTTTTTTAAACAGGTTAGTCTCACAGATATCAAAGTGAGATTCATTTTATACCTGGCCAAGAGGACAGCATCATAAATTCCAGTAATTCCCCCAAAACCCGACTGCTTTCCAGCCCACAGTGCAGTTCTTACATTACGGATTAAAAATTGAATTGGATCCTGTAACTTGTATGTTCCCTTGATGCAATACAAGCCAAATAGAAAGACATGACACCCAGAATGGTTTTGTATAATAATAATGGGCTCAGCAAAGAACCTTGATGGACACTCTTTTATAATAGTATTATTCCAGTGGAAGACCCCTAAATCTAAACCGTGTGGGTTCTACCTTTGAGATAATTCACAAATTAAGTAACCAACTGCCAGCTGGTTACTTCATGTACTTCCCACTTCCATAAACGTTCCTGTGTCTTTTTCTGCATTCTTTTTAAAGACAATAAGAACAGCATGATGGGAACTTTTTACGGGTTAGAAACTGTAGCATTGAAACTTTGGTCTTGGAAACCAGCATCAGTCATATAGTGCTCTTCATTGTGTCGTGTAAAATAAAGAAGAAAAAACCTACAGTGAACTTTTAAAGTCCCTAAATAATCACTGACTGAGACTTATCATGATTTTGACCTTTGTGGGCAAAGATAACACCCCGCCTGGTACAGGAAACTAGCTGCTTCTATAAGTGGAAACTTAAACTTGGTTGAGGCTGATTCATTTGCTGCCACACAAAACCCAGAATGAGTTTCTTAAATAGGTCTGCGTTAAACAAGATAAAACAATTCCACTCAGGGTTATCCATACGCACTCCCCGTGTTTATCTCACCAGCCGTAACCAGGGAAAAGGAAACGGCCTGACAAAGGGGGAAGTTCAAGTCTTGCATGTTGCTGGCACAGACAGCCAGCGGTGATATGTACAATCTGAACACACACGTGGCAGATTGTTTCACTCAGATAACTGCGGCACATGGAGGATTTCTGCTCTTCACTTCCTTTTTCTCATTGTTAGCATAGATGGTACCTTCTAGACATGAACAGCTGCAGTCCTCAGCTTTCACTTCCCCTTCTATGAAACCACACATGTATCTGTTACCACAACAAGTTCTCTAAATGTGGCCTCTAATACCCTCTGTGCCATGGCAGCTCATGCACGCATCTGCTGCCATGCATGCTTATATAAATAAATATAGAGAAAACGGCTGCCACCGTGGTTCAAATGAAAGCCGTCTGTGATTTCTATAAAGTCAAAGAGGTGCAATGCAGACTGGAACTTTTTTGGCTCTGAGATATCTGCGAGGTTGGGCCTTGTGTTCATTGTTGCAATTAAGTTATATTTCCACATCAGTGAGTGTGCAGTGGTGAAGGGGAAGACATCTTGTATTTCTTTTTTTGTTGTTGCAGAATTTCCTGTATGCAGGTTTCTAAATATTAGATGGTAGATTTTCATGTTTGCATAACATACAGACTCAACACTGAACACTCAAAGCAACGGCATGCACACACAGACAAACAGCAGCATTGCGTGACTGAGGCTTCACACCTCCCTTTCTCTCTTTCACTCAACGAAAGCATGAAAAAAACCTTCACTCAGTAATGTGAGAACTCTGTGCCTGTGTGTGTGTGTGTGTGAGACAGTGTGTGTATGTGTGTGTGTGGTACATGCATTCACTGGCACAGACTGCCTATGTCCCTGTTTGGCATCTGCCTTTGTCATTTACACATCTACTATATATGCACGTGCAGAAATAGACTCAGCCTCATGCGCCCTCTTTACACATTGTCGCAGCCGCCCTAGCTCGCTCCAGAAAGAACCCACTTATGTTTGCATTGTACACATCTATCCATGCTGCTCGATATTTACAGTTGAAACCCATTATTTGTGAATGAACTCATTGACACACCAGCCCAGCCTTTTCTATTTTTTTCCCCCTTCTACTAGGAATCTGGTGAAATCATTGCAATTTGAAGGTGTAACCCTGCAGACATTAACAAATCCTATCTAGTTATTCCCGTCAAGCAAAAGAAAAAGAAAACACCTCGTGCTAACAGGAAGGGCTTCTGTTGGCTTGTATGTTTAAATTTCTGCAAAAACAATCTGTGTTTTGGGTGCCCCGGTGGCTGATTGAGCTGTTCCCAGGAACAGCCTGTGACAGCATGCCACCCCATGCCAAAGTGCTGCCATTTCCCAGGACTCAGTAATAGATGTTTTCAGTCCATATGAAGTGTGTCCAATTACTCTGCCACAGAGCTAGCTCATAGTACCAGATGCAATACATGGCACGGTCGCACTGCAACCAAAGTTGTAAGGGAGCCCGTTGATAAAGATCTTGTACTTTTTCATAGTGCACAAGTCGTTTGAACCTTGCATTCGCATGTCATACAATTTTTGGGTCAGTTGGACCACAGTGTTCTATACGGAGAGGCCTGTGGGTTATTTTTATAACAGGTTTGCAAATATGAACTAGTTTGACAACTGTCTTTTCAGAGGGAAAGAATAAATTTCTTGGATTGTTACCAGGAATTCAATCCTGTTTTTGTGTCAGGAATCACAAACGGATAACAGGAAATCTCCACATACAGTATTTCTTAAGAACAGCCGCCCTTGCGGCTTTTTCATCTGCTCGCTGTTTGACCTGTGGTTCTATTTGTCTTTTGTGTGTTTGTTGCCATTTGATTTAGATATTTATTGTCCTGGTCCACATGCACATCCAGGCTGCATGGTGCATGCAGTATTCACACAGGTGACAAGTAGTCATGCAGAAAAGAACCTTTGAAGGGAGTAAAGGGAATTCTTTCATCCATCCATCCATCCATCCATCCATCCATCCATCCATCCATCCATCCATCCAAATAATTTACCTGAGGCTTGCCCAAATAGTCAAATTTCTTGCCCTTGTTGAATTTATATTAACGTCAGTTGAGTTTATTATATAGCACCATTTCCCAATGCATGATTTTTTTATGCAGGTATTCTCATTGAAATCCAAAATCTAATTTTCAAGAAAGGCCTATCTCAAGGCACTTTACAAAGTCAATTCAATTGAATCATTCAAACATATTGATTAAATATTCAATCTAAGCAAAACCCAGCAGTTGTATAGAGTCATTGACTTGCAGCATTCACTCCTCCAGGATGAGCATGTAGGGACAGTTGGCAGCCGCTTGCATTGTGCCCTTGACTTTACAGCGGGGGTTTCCAAACTTTTCAGCGCATGGGCCAAAATTGTCAAATCAAAGAAACTTGAGGGCTAAAAAATTAACATAAAAAAAAGTTAATTCTTTACCTGCTCTACAAAATATTAGTCAGACTTTTTGTAGGAAATGAATGTACAAATAATTGTAGATCCAAAATAAAAAAAGGGGTTTGCTCATTTGTTGATGGTCATCCAGTTTGCTCATTATTTTGAATAATTTACATAATTTGACTTTTTAACAATAATAAACTTTACTGTTTTTGGTTTAGCAGTAGAAGAACAGTATTTGGGTCAGTTGGTCTTTGAAAACACTTGCTGTAATTAGCCTATTTTAATAATTGAATTCAAAGCAGATTTTAATGCACAAAGTCTGCATTTGAGTAATTAAATTAAATTCAATAAAATTTTATTTATATACCATGAAACATGTCATCTCAAGGCACTTTACAAAGTCAAATTCAATCTGATTACACAGATTGGGTCAGATTATACAGATTGGTCAAAAATGTTCCTATATAGGGGGAAAAGGATAAATGTCATTGGATAGATGTTACTATAAAATTAAGGAGAATATCAAAAGTGTGTTTATTAAAAGATTAATACTTTGTGTTGTACTTAACATTTTCAATTGTTGGATTTTTACTTTTCTGTAATAATTTTGCCCTAAATAAAAACTAAAATCTTCCATCTGCATCAGCCACCTAGCTGGTGGACCAAATCTTTCTTGAAATGCAGTTGGGGCGGGGGTACTCAAAATCAGTACAGGGGCCACAAATGGTCCCCAGGCTACACTTTAGACATGCCTGCTTTACAGCAATCACTCATACCAGGCATACATGTAGCGACAGTGGAGACGAAACCACAACCAGGCTCAGTGTGAACGGCCATCTGCCGTGACCAACTTGGGGTTTGAGAAGACCGTTCACACAAAGAACACAGAAGCTCTACTTTCTATGTGAGAGAGAATTAAAAAGGTAATGGCGGTAGTAGCTCCTTTAATCCAGACTACCGTACTGCAGTTGCAGGGCTCCACCGTTTTTACAATTAATACCGGAACTACACAGCAGAAGTCTAACAAAATCGCTGGAAATGATCCAAGTTTGCTCCATGTGAAGAAGAAGAAGAAGAAATGTCCAAAACATCCAGCGTGAACTTCAAGCATTAATTGTAAAAATGGCGGCGCCCTGCAACTGCAGTAGGGTACCTCTCCCTTTAGTGGCTTTATCTAGAAGAGAAGCACAGTCGATTAGATAAGCTCTGAGCCAGTTTTTAAGTCAATAAGAAGAAAAAGAGCACACACAGTTAGTCACAGTAAGAGCTCAGGCAATAGCTGTATATAGGAGAAAGACAGGCTTAAACGTTGAAGGACAAGTCCAAGCCATCATCTGTAGGAGAACATGAAGTTGTTGTCAATAGTAGCCTAGTTGATGCCCTCTTCCAGGACGGTGTCACAGTTAAACACAACCACAGGCCAGATGTAGCTAGTATGGTGAGAGAGAGAAAGAAAAGAACAAAAAAAACCTGCATGTTTGTTTATGTGAGAATCAGACCAACAGAGTGCTTCTTTCCGTTGAGAATATATTTGGATGTTCATGGTTGAGCTTGCACAAGGTTCTGGTGGCAGAGAAGGGACATGGGGTGAGTGGTAAGGAGAGGCCTCGTGTTCCCAGGTTCAAATCCCACAAACTGCCCCTCTGGGTACCTGAGCAAGAGCCTGAGCCCCAGAATGCTCCCTGGGCGCTGGACAGCAGCAGGTCACTGCTCCCTAGGGGATGGATTAAATCTAGAGCAGAAATGTCATTGGAATGTACTGTATGTTGCAATGACATTGCAACATACAGTACAATGCATTGCAATGATTGTTATTATTAATAGGTAAAATTGTTGCTACCTTCAAATCCAAATATAACTCTCCGATCCAAAGTGTATAACACTCTAAAATTAGTATAATGAAAAAAATTTTCATCACTCCAATGCACAATTCATAAAAGTGAGCTTATGACCTATGTGTAACCAAGTACGTTCACAACGTTGTGTATGACACCTAAATTGTGTGCTTCGATTAGTTTAGGTGTCAAATGAATGCACAATGTGTAAACCACATGAAGTCAGCAGAGGCACGTTTATTGACACATGGTGCTGATAGCTTTCTTCTTTAATCAAATTAGCACTTCATACAAGTTTCAGTACCTTTTCGACATAATAGATCAAGGGGCATGCAACTGGTAGCGCCCGTAGGCCCGTAGGCCCGTAGGCCCCCGGCCCTACATATGTTTGATCATCAAACATGTAAGATAAAATTTAAAATATCTATAAATAAGTTTGAACTTTTTGATAGTTTTATTATGCATAGTAGTCTATGGCAGCAACATTCTCCAATGAGAGAGCGATAAATTGTTCTCTCTAAAAATGAATTGGCTGATTGCGTGATGTGATGTAAAGAAAACTTTTCCTACACAAATGTTCGCCACCTGACGCTTCTTATGATGGCTACTTCATTACCCGAGGCAGTAGCGATACTTCCAGGACTGTCGGTGTCTAGAACAGCACCATACCAAGTAGGTGGAGCAGCAGACCTTCATTCTGAAGCTTCCCCAGAGGTTCACGGTCAGCGCCGGGTGAAATGACCACAGCTGCAGTTCCCTTAAATTTGCTGACATCATGCCAAAAAATCTGTGGTTTTACAGCATTTCATTGTTGATAAAATCTTAACACTAACGAAGCACACAGGGATGCTTTGACCACAATAGATGCTTTGGGGACAGCCAGGGACTTCGTCCAGCATAATGACTGATGGAGACACTTCTTCGGGAATATTTAGAGCAGGGGTGACTTTGACATTTCTTTTCAAACTATTTTTATTCTGTTAAAGCTATAGTTGGTAGTACTGTTCAGAAACACTTCTTGTTATAATGGGTAAAGTAGTCCTCCCATACTGACAGTAGTTAATACATTTTGTATTCAGAAAAAGGAGGTTACAAAAATAGATCTCTGTGAGAGCTGCAAGCCTGTAAAAATGCTAGCCAATCCCTGCCGTTCAGATTGGTTAGAAGAAGAAGAGGAAGGCCTCAGAAGAAAGAAACAAGACCGGAGTGGATTTGGGAGATTTTTTCCACGCGATTCCCCTGAGGAGCAGAAGAGCAGGTAAGACTGCGCATGCGCAGTTATTCAAAATGGGACTTGGGGAAACTTCTGGAAAAGTGGCCAACTCTACCTTTAGTAACCTGTTGTGTTAGCTGTAATATAACGATCGCAAGTGGAAATAATGTGCTTGAACGTCAGAAGAAAAGAAAAAGAAATATTCAGTAGCCAACTTGTAACAATAACGTCTATGGCAGCCACATTTATCGTGCTCAGGGACCACAGCCTAAGACAAAGCAATACATACTGGTTTCTAAAAATGGTTTAGCTTGTATCATGTGACACAAATCAGTTGTGTGATCAGTGGAAAGCTGGGCTTTTTATGTGTGCGCCTTGTGTGTTGGGCAGTGGGGTATTGTGAGTGTTGCCTGATGGGCCCGACCAATTTCAAAGGCGTTCCGCGGTCCATGTAATAGATGTATTTCCTACTACATTATTCATGCATCTATTCAGCCTTAACAGTATTTGGATATTCAGTGGATATTCTTAGTTATTTATAGATGACAGAATGCACATCTGTTCACATGAATATGTATCAAGACACACTCTTTCTGCTTTCTTTTCTCCTTTGTGTTTTCTTTGGAGAAGGTTGTATGACGAGGGAAGGCTGAAGGGAGATTTGCCAGCTGTGAGGGATCCGTTTCATGGTAAACATGGTCTATGACACCCTCCCTCCCCCTACAGCCCAAGTCTCAGTTCTGAAAAGTGGGTCTTTTGAAATGCTTCGGCTTATGGGTGCCCCCCTCTAAAACACCACGACCAAACATCCTACCCACTCTAGCCCCCGCTCCCTTTCCTTTTTGTGTTTCCTGTTGAGCTGGCTAGACTCCTTTGACAGATTTACAACTCGGGGGTCAAAGTTTTCCGACAGCGGCAGATAAATCTTACACCACCATCCTTCACCCCACCCCACCCCTCGTGCTGTGCTGCCCACATCGTAGGTACACCCTCCTGGACCTCACCCCACCACCTTTTATGTATAATTTGCCTCTTTTTGAAAAAAGAAAAATCTATTTAAAGTCTTTGCTTTAGTGCACGAGCATGCAGGGAATGACTCCCGTGTTGTAAAGGGGCTACGTGTTTCTGTAGACCTGTGTGTTCACGTCACAGTTTTGTGGTTAAGAGAAAGAATTTGATACATTGTTCTTAAATCATGAAGGCAGGCTGCAGTTGTTTCTATGTTTTGATCCCAGTGTAACACTCGCTCTGTTTTTATCTCCTCGTCAGAACGATAAAAGGAGCAGGAGTGTGCTTTATTCCAACAGCATCAGTTGTACTTCTCTCAACTTTTTTTTTTCTGACCCACAAGCTTAAAACACACACAGCTCTGGGGGCCAGGTTTTTCCCACTCTCTCCTTCTCCCGGTTCCTTATCTGCTCTGATCTCTCCTACAGAGGGGGAGGCATTTTTATCAGAGTTCACATTCTGCAGCCTGAGCCCTAAAAACCACTTTCAGCTAGTCTGATAAAATGTACGCATAACTGTACTCTCTCCTCAATTTTCATTGTGTGAATCAGCAGATATACATACTTTTTGGATTAGTGATAGTGAAAGACATAAGAAGGTATGCCAATAATAACGGTCAATATTTCAATAAAGAAAATAAAGATGACACACTGATCTTCAACATTTAAATAAAACACTGAAAATATTAAAAGTATTGCATGATATTGGAGCAGGACTGGTTCTGAGGAAAAAGAAAGAGACCATCGTGATTTGAAGGCTGAAATACATGTTGTTAAATCCCCCTTCACAAAATTAAAAGTGCAGCACAAAGTCAAAAATCTGCCAGTGCATGGATGTGTCAGGTATGTTGTTCTGTGTAGTAGAGGTGTGCTGTTGTTCATACCTTCTCCAGCAGGGTGTGACAGGTGGACACCAGCCACAGGCGTTTTCCGTCCACTGCGATCAGGAGAAGTACTTACGGCAGAATTAGCTCACCTGAGCGTACCTGACCATCCCAGTTACTTGTTGCTCCTTGATTCCAAGAGGTCCTTCGACTAATTACCTTGTTCCAGTCTGGTTCCTTTGAGACCCTCCTTGGACAAACATCATCCAAGTCCCAAGCGGTGCAAATATCTGTCCTCTCACTTCCCACAGTTCACGACCACAGCCTTCTCAGCCGGCCAGGACCCCAGTACACTTCCATTTTCCCCACTTATCCTACCCTACAATAGACCATTCATATTGCACTACTGTCTCCGTGTTTGTTGCTTCCGGGTCATTCGTGGAATGTAGGAACGTGACAGGATGCTCCCTGCTGGTTACTGAGGTGTTCCAGTGCTTTTCATTACATGTAACAAAGAGCCAGTATCTATCCCCAGGCAGTGAATCTGAACACTTTGCCCCTGTTCTTACCTTTTTCCCCAAGAATAATCTTTTTCTGTTATAGATTGCAGTTGTTGTTCTGCTCACTGCTACTTGCCTACCTGTTTTTTACACAATGCAAGAGTTGGAATCCAAAGTCAAATTCATTGTTTGTATCCATGAACTATAACAAATAAAGTTAATTCTGGTAGACTGCACTAATTCCTCAACTGTTTTGCTAGGTGCAGACCACCTGCAGGTTGATCATAGTGCTTTCATAATGGAGGCAGCAGCATGCAGTGGTCGTGGGTGGAGCGTGGGGGAGCATTTTGGCACCAGTGCCGGTGTATCCATGATGTGGGTTCTGTGTGCCGTGGCCACACTGTTCTCACATCAACCTTTGGACCCCCATTATGCCCAAATTGAGCTAGTAGGGTCATTGCAACACTTTTGACATCATGAGTGTATGGTAATTGTATTCCACCTTTGTTCTTGCTACAACCAAATTGATCACTCTCAGAAAATTCTCACTAGATGGTCCAGTTCTCAACCCATTTTAAGAAAGGGGCAGCAGCATGTTCACAACTCTTAAACATGTACGCATAATTGTATGCGTCGCCCTGGGTGCTGGACTAGGGCAAAGAGCCTTAAAGAGTAGCACACATCTCCAAACTGGGCCTATGATGAGAGACCCAGATCCCCAGATTAGGAGGAGAAACGTGAACTGTGATAGGTTCACAAACAACACTGATATTTTAGATTTTGTGTGCAGGATTCCTTCTGATTTGATCAGCCTGGGTATGCTGACCTTGCAATGTGTCCATGTGTCAGGCATTCTGCCCGTAACTACAAGAAAACCCCTTGCATGCGTCTCATATGGCTCTGACAAGCTGTTGAAAATGCTGTTTAACAATAAACTGAGTGGAGGAGAGGACACCTGTATGCATTGCTAAATTTATTAGATTATTATTAAATACTCTGTGGTAGCAACATGAGGTGATATTCTAGCTCATTTAAGTGACTCCAATCTGACTGAAAAAATCAGATATAGGCCAGATCTGAGCATTCCCACCTGTTCTGAAAAATTCGGACCTGGTCACTTGATACACACAAAATAAATACGATTTGGGGCCATATTTGCCTGCAGTGGGAATAGAGCCCTAATTGTTCATTGTTGTTCTAGTTATTCCATGTTTCTGTGTTGCTATTAGTCTAATCTTCTCAGATCTTTAGCCTATTTTTACTGATGTGGATTCCAGGACAAAATCACATCTCCACAGCATTTAAGGTCTTTGGTTCCTTTCTTTCACTGATGGATCCTACTGTTGGTGTCCTGTTGCCATTCGGGTCCTCAGTAAGCCACTAATATGACGTAAAAGTGCCTCATTATATCAGTGGCACACATTACATTGAACAGCCTCTACTAATAAATTTAGCTGCATAATGCTTCAAATGCAAAAAATAAAATACAAAATGCATTGCTGTAGTCTTGTATCGCTAATGGTGGCTAACCGAGTTATTGAGTGCCACAGTTAGCTATTCCCACTGGTATTCTAACTTGCATCTAGAACACAGTGAGTTTGAGAGGAACAATTTTTCTAGATCGAAGTTACCACTTCTAAAAGTTAGTGGAATCTAGCATTATGTCTCAAACATTCTTTTAAGGGTCATGGTATGTCCTGGTCCTAATTTGGAAGGATGACTGTCATTTCAGTTTCTAATATTCTCACAAAAAATAGCTACTATTTGCTCTTAAAGCAAGAACTCTTTTAAAATCAATTAATTGATTTCAAACAACATGAAATAGCAATTCCCTTTAAAAATATACACATTAGTCACCTTTTTATAAGAGCATCTGAACATAAACCATCAGAAATAGTTTGAATCCTCAGCAGTTCTACTGCACTGATATGACCTTGGCAGATAAGTGAGCAGTAGAAAACGTTTCATGCATCATTGCCACAAAATTCTGACTCACAACTTTGAAAATAAACATCAGAATGAGTCTGATGCTTTTTGGACATGAGCCCTGTGGAATAACGAGGCCAAGATGTTGTTCAATTAAACCTTCAAGACTGAACCACACAAGGGTGGGTACCACCATGCTTTTTGGCTCGCTTTGCAACCAGCGGCAAAGAGAACGATCCGTCAGTGAAAGTAAAGTAGATTAAAGGAAACAACGCAAATGAGCGGAAGAATCGCAGGCTTTTTCTTGTGCTCCTTATCACATCGGAGCATTGTAAATCAGCTTTAATTCGTACGTCATTTAATACGTCCAGCACAAACTGAGTCCACAGTATCAAACATTACCTTACACACACACTTACTTTTGAATCAATGAGTGCAATTGATTCAGCTGCTCGCTGTCAGCCAGTCCTGATCAATGTTCGACGTGGTGATGACCGTAGACCCTTCATCGCTGTCATTCATAATGTGCATCAGAAAGTGTTGGAGAGTCTTCTCTTCCTTTAACCTTGTGTAATAAATAACTGCCTGCTTTATCACATCACCTTGTTATGTCTGACATCAGGTTTTCGCTGAGAATGTTGTTCATTAAGCCCAAGGTATGTCCAGAGCAGAGGAAGCAGGGCTGATTAAATATTTATGCTGCTGCAGATGCAAACTTACTTCTAGTTTTCTTCTTCTAGTTTATACATAAACCTAAACATCTTGGCTGAAATGATTGATGTTTTTTTAGGTGTGGTTGGTTGGGTTAGATATAAGTAGTGAGTATCATACCTGCAGAAAAGCATATTTATGGGGTGATCTCAGTTTTAAGGATGAAATAAACACCTTTGTTGTAATATTAAGCTAACAATTACTTCGAGCAGGGCCGACTAGAGAGCAAGGTTTGACTACCCAATACAACTCAACAGAGGTGGGACGAAGTCAATGTTTTGCAAGTGACAAGAAAGTCTCATGTCTTTCCTGTCACAATTTTGAGGCGTTCATTTATGGCTCACGTTAAGATTCATGTTTTTCTTGTCATTTATTTTGTTCTATACATCTTGTGGCTACTTGGGTTTTACCATAAATATTCAGTTCTCCGTGTTTATATTTGTTAGATGTTTTTCCATGTTAATGCACTTTCCTTCTAGTTGATTCTTGCATTCATTTTTACTTTGAGTCTTGTGTTTGTGTTCTCAGTCAGAGTATGTCCTTGTAACTCTGTTCAGCTCCATTCATGTTTATTTCAATCTGACAGACAGGCAGGCGGAAGAATCCAGAGGGCTGGGCAAAAGGCCTCTGTCCAAGAAACAGAGCAGTAGGTCGATGTCCAGAATACCAACGCCAAAGGAGAATCTGAAAAGAGAAAGGTAGCGCAGGGAAATCCAAAAATACAAGACTGGGTCAAAAACAGTTAAGGCAGGTAAGGAACACTGGATTAAGACTCACACACAATGTCTTTCAAAAATCTGGACCTAGCTGACTGTGAAAGCCTCGTGTATGAAGTTAGCAACACAGGTGAATGGGGTGAGGTAAACAAGCTACTACAGGTGCAGCTGCTCAAGTCAATCAGCAGAGACAACGAGCGGGACACAATCAGCCTGCCCAAGTAAAAACAGAAACAGAGGCAAACCAGATTAGTGTGCAACATCATAACACTTTCCACTCAACTCTCAAGTCAAGCTTAAAGTAAATGCATGGAAGTCTAAGACGAGTCCAAAATCAACACATGCAATCTTGACATTTCAGTCGTAAACATTCATTTTTTGAATTTTAAACAAACCATGTGACCTGCTGGGATCAGTGTTCAATGCACCGACTATGCTTCATATCACTGTACAGCAACTGGACTTTTGCACAGAATAGTCTGAGAATATCATTTCATCTGAAGAAAGAAATCCTGGTATTATTACGGAATTTCACTGCAGCGAGATAATAGGATTGCAGAGCTAACAACTGATTAAAAAACTAAGTTGTAGTCTTTTTGAGTTTGTATTTCCCTTACAACATTCAACACCTTGACCATGCGTTCAAAATGACATTTCAACATCCAGGATTTAGTTAGGAAGCAAAAATAGTTATTAAGTCATTTAGCTAACAACGATTAATCATTCATTAATTTTGGTATATTTTTCAATGTGTAACCAAATATTGAAAATAAGTCCCAGGTCAACACCTGCTTTCATCCACATGTTGTCCATAATGAAATGTAATGTTTTTGATAACGTTGTAAACGTTCCATGCAAATGAAATAATAATTATTTTTAGTTTTTTAATAACATCACTGGATCACATCACTGTTTTTCATGTTTCGGTTGATTTGTGCCACTTTAGATCTGGGAATCATGGTAAATTACTGTAAACTGGCTGGTTATTATTTAAGCTGTTAATTAATTAAATACATGACTAAGTTTATGAGATTCAGAAAATCAACTGAATTACATTCCGTGTCATGCAAAAAGACTACTTGTCTCTTGAAAATGTGCATGTGAAAACAACGTTTTCCAGTTTAAAGCAGAGTCAGATAAATCTTCAAACCAAAACAGTAAAAATAATGACTTTAAGCATATTATAGTCTCTAATTATATATTGCTCAAAAAAATGAAGGGAACACCAAAATAACACATCCTAGATCTGAATGAATGAAATATTCTTATGAAATACTTTGTTCTTTACATAGTTGAATGTGCTGACAACAAAATCATACAAAAATGTATTAAATTTATTAACCCATGTGTCATGGTTTTAAGGTGTTTGGCCCACATGCAGACACAGTCGGAGAACAAAAGACAGTTTAAAGATGTTTATTTTAGGCTATACACGGATCTAATTGCTCACCACGTGAGCTGCAGGCGAGGTTCGGAGCGTCAGAGTTAGGAGTACTGAGGGAAGAAAGAGGAAACTGATTAACACGAGTCGAATCAGGGAAATCTGTGCTGATGCTGCTCTGCTTACCGCTAGGTATGGAAAACCTATCCGGGGAGGGTGAGTGGAAGAGGGGATTCTGCGACTCTATGCTCTCCGATGGAAGGAGGTGGCTGAGCAACAGGTGAGATAGCGGATGGAACACAGGCGGGGAGCCCGAGCATCACCACAGCGGAGGCAGGCACGAGGAGCAGCTGAAGGAACCAGAGTGAATCCAGGAAAGGGGTCTCTTGTACGGCTTGGTACCACAGAGGGGGCTCGAGGGGAACGCCAGAGCAGAATCTGAGCAGCGGGGATTCAGGAACCGGTCTTCAGCGCACGGAGACAAGACGGGTGAGTAGTTCCAGAGCATGACGAACTGAGGAAGACAGGAGACAAAGTTAGAGCTTGGAATCAGGAACATCAAACTCACAGGAACGGAGAACTGTCGACAGGACAGTGGCCTAGGTGTACCACAATGGTCTAACACTCTGGCGTCCTTCAGCTGATTGAACGCTCCTTTTAAGCTCGAGCCAGAGCAGCCACAACGAGCCGCAGGTGCGGGCCACGCCCACCTGTCAACAACAGCCACCTGTGGAAGAAAGTTAGTAGAGCACGGCACACAGAATCCTGACACCATGGAGGTCTGGATTTGGAGCCACACTCAAAATTAAAGTGGAAAAACACAGCAGGTGGATCCAACTTTGATGTAACGGCCTTAAAACAAGTCAAGATGAGGCTCAGTAGTGTGTGTGGCCTCCACATGCCTGTAGGACCTCCCTACAACACCTGGGCATGCTCCTGATGAGGTGGCGAATTGTCTCCTGAGGGATCTCCTCCCAGACCTGGACTAACACATCTGCCAACTCCTGGACAGTCTGTGGTGCAACGTGGCCTTGGTGGATAAAGAGACATGATGTCCTAGATGTGCTCAATTGGATTTAGGTCTGGGGATCTGGCGGGCCAGTCCATAGCATCAATGCCTCCGTCTTGTAGGAACTGCTGACAAACTGCAGCCACATGAGGTCTAGTATTGTCTTGCATTAGGAAGAACCCAGGACCAACCGCACCACCATATGGTCTCACAATGGGTCTGAGGATCTCCACTCTGTACCTAATAGCAGTCAGACTACTTCTGGCGAGCACATGGAGGGCTGTGCGGCCCCCCAAAGAAATGCCCCCCACACCATTACTGTACCACAGCCAAACCGGTCATGCTGGAGGATGTTGCAGGCAGCAGAACGTTCTCCACAGCGTCTCCAGACTCTGTCACGTCTGTCACATGTGCTCAGCGTGAACCTGCTTTCATCTGTGAAGAGCACAGGGTGCCAGTGGCCAATCTGCAAATGTTGGTGTTCTCTGGCAAATGGCAAAACGTCCCGCACGGTGTTGGGCTGTAACCATAACCCCCACCTGTGGATGTCAGGCCCTCACACCACCCTCATGGAGTCTGTTTCTGATCATTTGAGCAGACACATGCACATCTGTGGCCTGCTGGAGGTCATTTACAAAGCTCTGGCAGTGCTCCTCCTGTTCCTCCTTGCACAAAGGTGGAGGTAGCGGTCCTGCTGCACGCTTGTTGTCCTCCTACAGCCTCCTCCACGTCTCCTGGTGTATTGGCCTGTCTCCTGGCAGCGCCTCCATGCTCTAGACACTACATTGACAGACACAGCCAACCTTCTTGCAACAGCTAGCGTTGATGTGCCATCCTGGATGAGCTGCACTACCTGAGCCACTTGTGTGGGTTGTAGAGTCCGTCTCATGCTACGACTAGAGTGAAAGCACCATCAGCATTCAAAAGTGACCAAAACATCAGCCAGAAAGCAGAGGAACTGAGAAGTGGTATGTGGTCACCGCCTGCAGAACCTCTCCTTTATTGGGGGGGGGGGGGGGGGGGGGGGGGGGGTTTAATTTGATGGACTAAGATAAAGTTTGTAGTTGTAAAGTGGAAGTAAAATTGTACAGGCCTTTTAAAACATTATCAATGGATTACCCACAAACACGCCCAAATCTCAGATACTGTGAAGAACAGCTTTTTGCTGAGTAGCTGCTTCTCTTTCGCAGCTTTGCAAATCTAGACTGACATTTCTGCCCATTCTACTTTGTGAAGCAGCTCAAACTCAGTCTGGCTGGATGGAGAGCGCCTGTATGTAGACATCAATTTACAGGTCTTGCCACAGGTTCTCTGCCACAGGTTCTCCACTGATTGAGAGTCAGACTTTGAGTAGGCCATTCTGACACATGAATATGCTTTTATCTAACATATCATGTGCTCCTGGCCTAGAAGATTAACCTATGGGGCTAAAATGGTAGCTTTACCATTTGCAAATGTGTGTGGAGAGTTGTGTATCTGTATCTCGATTTGTGTGTCTGTATCTCGATTTGTGCGTGTGCAGTGGGATTTGTAAATGTGTGAGGAGAGTTGTGTGTCTGTACAACAATCTGCAAATGCGTAAAACTACTTGTGTGTAATCCGTTTTGCAAATGTGTAAAAAATCCACAAATCTGTATTCAGATCTGCAAATGTGTACAGAGATTTGCAAATGTGTAAAAAATCCACAAACCTGTATTCAGATCTGCAAATGTGTACAGAGATTTGCAAATGTGTAAAAAATCCACAAACCTGTATTCAGATCTGCAAATGTGTACAGAGATTTGCAAATGTGTAAAAAATCCACAAATCTGTAGTCAGATCTGCAAATGTGTACAGAGATTTGCAAATGTGTAAAAAATCCACAAACCTGTATTCAGATCTGCAAATGTGTACAGAGATTTGCAAATGTGTAAAAAATCTACAAATCTGTAGTCAGATCTGCAAATGTGTAGATCAATCTGTAAGCACACACAGAAACACTTGTGTCTGAAGTATTTTCGCTTCAAGACCCAGAAATACAGACAAATCATTGGTTACAAGTCAAGCGGTTTTTCGGTTGGTTCTCTTTACACACGTGATTTTTGCTACTCTTCTGCCGCGTGAGATGCACAAATGCGTAGAAGGATTTGTATCTGTATTTTTCGATTTTTGTCTCCTTGCGCAGACTCGCAGGCTCAAAGGCTCACATGTTGCCCTGAGCGCAGGCTCACAGGCACACAGGCTGCCTCTTCCGGCTGTGGTAGGTCACGTGACTTTCAAGGATTGAACCAAAGCGTTTTGCTACCAGACCGCTGACAAGGCAACTTGTTATAACTATATAACTTTCTCCCTTTAACGACAGAAGTTTCTTGTTTTAATGAGAGACTTATCTTGCTAAAACCAGATAATTGTCTCCTCATAACAACGCAACATAACCCGGCATCAGCTCGCGGGATATTTGAGTGTCATGGAGAAGAGGAGAGATGGAGGGGCGCCTTTTATTTCTTTTTAAAAAGTCATTTGTCGGAGGAATGTATTTCTGCACTGAGGAGTGACAAGGTAAGTCGTGCATATACAGCAAGTCCTCTACTTGAAATTTAATCAATTCGGCAGTTATTTATATTTAACAACTATGCTTTGGAAACACTTGTAGCACTGTAGAACAGTCTCTGGCTCTGTTTACACGGTGAAAACAGGTTTGCGTTGCCTTTGTACTCTCCATTTACACACTACAAGGTTTAACTGTTGCTTAGGGGGACTTTCAGCTATAGCTGTGGGTTTATTTACAACAGTTTGCAGCCGAAACAGTCCTCCGCCAGCCGCTGCTTTCTTCTTCTGGGCAATTTGACGCGGAGCTTCAGAAATCACAGCGCTACTAGTGGTGCGGCATGGGAATTGCACCGTTTAAGTACTCTGTAAACAGGGCCTGTGACTGCAAATGTTCTACATGGATGTTAATGAGATAGAGATAAGGATAAGCAGCTTAATTTTTTTTAAAAACATGTCATGCATTTAATCATAAATTCTGCTGTAAAGATTAATAATCATGTACTTAAAATAGTCTTTTTAGTTTTTTTCAGTTTTTATATTAACCATAATTTCATTGTGCTTGTAGACTGACATATCAGCTATAGCAAGCATGGATGATGAGAGCTTGGCCATCTATATTCCCACCTATGCTGACAGAATTGCCACCCAGAGATTTTGCTCCGAGTTCCAAGGAAAAGGTGAAAGAGATGTCCTTCAACAGACATTGCTTGAAAAACTCTACATGCAAATCTTCATGGAAAAAGTCCAATTTGATCTAAAATGTTTTTGGTTTCAGGTAATACCACTATGTAATATATTTCATGTTTTCAGGAACATATGGAAGTGAGCCACAATAGTCAGTTAGCTTTTGTTTTTGCTGACAAAGATATAGAGCAAAAATACTGATTAAAAAGATTACTCCAACAACATTGTGAAATTTTTGTGAAAGTTTTTGAAGTGAAATTATTGCTGTTGCTATTAAGCTTCTTTAAGGTTAAAAAAATTTGAAGCATGTGTTTAAACTGTACTTATTTTCCTTTCCTTTCCATAGGGCATTATATTTCTTTTATATTCTTCAAAGTTGATTGTAAAATAGATAAATGCTTTGAGCGCAATAGTGCCAAGATTTCTAACAATGACTTTTTTCATATGTAAAAGAATTTTCTCATGTTCAATTTTGAGATCCATGTATTCATCTTTTTAATACTCATAGATCACGTTCTAGTTAGGTCATCTTCTGGAGGTAGAGATCTTTCAGAGAACTTGTTAAAGGTACTTTTAATGTATGTTCTTCTGTGAGTTGATGTAACATTGCAATATAATGTTATGTTTCTAAGAAAAGAATGAGTTGATTTGATCACAAACCATTGCACTTTCTTTTGTAATGAGTTTTTACCAAAGATTCATTAAAGGTTTTCATATTGAACATAAGCATAGGCACTTTATTTTTCATCTCATTTCACCATATCATCATTGTCAAACAGTACATAACTTGGGTCTCAGTGTTCAGTAACAGAGAACTACAAGAGTCTTGCTGTTATAAATATAAAAATTATGTCTTGAATATGAGGAGCAGTGGTGGGGTTTACAGAACATGTCATTTAAACATTTTGTCCTACATGACAGATTACAAGGCAAATGTGAAGTTAAATTTCTTGTTATTGTCCTAATATATTTAGTAGTGTATATTTGCTGTCACACACAACAAGAATCACACAAAATATAAAACCTAGCACCAAAATTCAAAAAATTATGTACATCATGATGAAACATTTAAGTACATGGGAGTCAGTGAAAACAGAGGTCTGTTTTTTTCCTCCATCTGTATTTCTTTGCTTTTCCTTTATTGGTTGTGGGGTCTGCAGCTGCCTATTTCTGACTGTGTGGGAAAGTGACAGGGTCATTCTGGACAGGCTCACAAGGTCATTTGCTCCACAAACTCTTTTTTACAAGAAAATGTCACACGTGTCACAGGTTTGTGCGTATATAAGCTCTTAAAAATACGCATAACTCAATTGTTTCATCATGTGTTGACGGTGCATGAAAGTTTTCCGTCATCAGAAGGTATGATACTTCGAACTGTCTCATAACATGTGAACGGTCCTCTGAAGACGTTGGACTGTGCAAGTTTCTGCCGCTTGCTTAGAAACCTGTTTGAGATTATCTTGTTCACCAAAAAGCCGTGGAAGGGTTCACAGGTGTCAAAGTCCAGTCCTCAAGGGCCGGTGTCCTGCAACTTTTAGATATGTCCCTGGTCTGACACGCCTGAGTCAAATAATCAGGTAATTACCAGGACTCTGAAGAACCTGACTGCATACTGAGGAGCTAATTGTGTCATTTGATTCAGGTGTGTGGGACCAAGGAAACCTCTAAAAGTTTCAGGACACCGGCTCTTGAGGACTGGAGCTTGACACCCCAGGTATACATAATGTAGGGCCGGCCACTTGGAGCCATTGCATCTCTAATCTTACAAATGATGTTCCAATAGTGAACCACTTTTTAGAGTTGTTCCTGAAAGACAAGAAAATAAACAAGATCTTAAAGTACATACTCCATATTTAAAAGCATGTATCATATAGTATTTATCTTTTACATTCAAACATACCTCAGTGATATTTAAACAGGTGAGCAGAATTGGCTGCTTATCCAAGAAGTCACCAGTAAAGTAATCTGTATTCTTCAGTTTTTTAAAAAGGTGCATCCAGTACTGTGCACGACGTTTCCTTAAGAAATCCCACCAGCTGTTGATGAGCTGGCTGTGGGTGCTGGATCCCACAATGAAGTAGTTTTCAGGATAGCTGTCATCAAGACGCAAAAATCTTTGAATGTCTTTCATTGTACCATTCTCTGTCTCCATGTCTATATGAATTCTGGCTGTGGTAACCCCTCTGTTACTACTGGAAGAAAATATCCAGCAGTAACTTTTGGACAGCACCATCCATGTATTCAGCTTTAGAGATGCCAACCTGTAAACACAGCAGACAATTTGTTATCGTTTTTTCAAGTTTTTTTTATTTTAAACAAAAGGTAAAAATAACAATTCATTTATTCTTTCTAAAAATTGAGCACGTTACTTATGCTAAATGTGAGAAGCTAAATATTACAAATTCAAAGTTTTTAAGAATTTAAATTTTGAGTGTCAGATCAAATGCACAGGCATTCTAAGATGTAAAAGAGAACATTCATGATTTTCTGGCTGTATTTTTAATGTAGCTATCTTAAACCTGGTCCTCCTACCTTAATGTTTTTGTTTATGAGAATTTTAAAAAGTACTTTTACAGAATTCCCATCAGAAGGAGAATAGCTGCTGTTTAAAATTGTGATTTAAGGTTAGACTGGATCAATGTTAAAATTGCTTAAACCTAGACTGCAATGGAACAATGTTGATTAAGATTTGTTTTCTTTTCTGAGTAAGTTTAAAGACATCAGAAAAAAACAAATGGAACAACAAATAAACTGAGAACAATGGTGCTTTGCTGCCAGGTGCTTTTATTGATACATTCTGATATTAACTTAACTTTTGAATTTGCAGCAATGATAATTGATTATCAGTTTTTGCTTTTCCCCTTATTAAAGCATGTCAGTAGTTGACTGGGTTTATTAATGAAGTTCATATATATAGTTGTCCTTCACTGGCGTGTGAATTGTCCCATTAGAAAGCTCTGTATTCATATCTTTGTTTTGACACAATAAAATATGGATAAATGTAGCTTTATCTAGCCTCACTTTCATTGTGTAGAATACACATATTTTTAATTAGCCTTACAAGTGTCGAATTAAAATATATTTTAATCATATTTAATTAAAATACATAAAGGAATAGGTACATTTGCAGTCACAGGCCCTGTTTACAGAGTACTTAAACGGTGTAATTCCCATGCCGCACCACTAGTAATTCTGTGGCAATTCTGTCAGCATAGGTGGGAATATAGATGGCCAAGCTCTCATCATCCATGCTTGCTATAGCTGATATGTCAGTCTACAAGCACAATGAAATTATGGTTAATATAAAAACTGAAAAAAACTAAAAAGACTATTTTAAGTACATGATTATTAATCTTTACAGCAGAATTTATGATTAAATGCATGACATGTTTTTAAAAAAAATTAAGCTGCTTATCCTTATCTCTATCTCATTAACATCCATGTAGAACATTTGCAGTCACAGGCCCTGTTTACAGAGTACTTAAACGGTGCAATTCCCATGCCGCACCACTAGTAGCGCTGTGATTTCTGAAGCTCCGCGTCAAATTGCCCAGAAGAAGAAAGCAGCGGCTGGCGGAGGACTGTTTCGGCTGCAAACTGTTGTAAATAAACCCACAGCTATAGCTGAAAGTCCCCCTAAGCAACAGTTTAACCTTGTAGTGTGTAAATGGAGAGTACAAAGGCAACGCAAACCTGTTTTCACCGTGTAAACAGAGCCAGAGACTGTTCTACAGTGCTACAAGTGTTTCCAAAGCATAGTTGTTAAATATAAATAACTGCCGAATTGATTAAATTTCAAGTAGAGGACTTGCTGTATATGCACGACTTACCTTGTCACTCCTCAGTGCAGAAATACATTCCTCCGACAAATGACTTTTTAAAAAGAAATAAAAGGCGCCCCTCCATCTCTCCTCTTCTCCATGACACTCAAATATCCCGCGAGCTGATGCCGGGTTATGTTGCGTTGTTATGAGGAGACAATTATCTGGTTTTAGCAAGATAAGTCTCTCATTAAAACAAGAAACTTCTGTCGTTAAAGGGAGAAAGTTATATAGTTATAACAAGTTGCCTTGTCAGCGGTCTGGTAGCAAAACGCTTTGGTTCAATCCTTGAAAGTCACGTGACCTACCACAGCCGGAAGAGGCAGCCTGTGTGCCTGTGAGCCTGCGCTCAGGGCAACATGTGAGCCTTTGAGCCTGCGAGTCTGCGCAAGGAGACACAAATCGAAAAAATACAGATACAAATCCTTCTACGCATTTGTGCATCTCACGCGGCAGAAGAGTAGCAAAAATCACGTGTGTAAAGAGAACCAACCGAAAAACCGCTTGACTTGTAACCAATGATTTGTCTGTATTTCTGGGTCTTGAAGCGAAAATACTTCAGACACAAGTGTTTCTGTGTGTGCTTACAGATTGATCTACACATTTGCAGATCTGACTACAGATTTGTGGATTTTTTACACATTTGCAAATCTCTGTACACATTTGCAGATCTGAATACAGGTTTGTGGATTTTTTACACATTTGCAAATCTCTGTACACATTTGCAGATCTGACTACAGATTTGTGGATTTTTTACACATTTGCAAATCTCTGTACACATTTGCAGATCTGAATACAGGTTTGTGGATTTTTTACACATTTGCAAATCTCTGTACACATTTGCAGATCTGAATACAGGTTTGTGGATTTTTTACACATTTGCAAATCTCTGTACACATTTGCAGATCTGAATACAGATTTGTGGATTTTTTACACATTTGCAAAACGGATTACACACAAGTAGTTTTACGCATTTGCAGATTGTTGTACAGACACACAACTCTCCTCACACATTTACAAATCCCACTGCACACGCACAAATCGAGATACAGACACACAAATCGAGATACAGATACACAACTCTCCACACACATTTGCAAATGGTAAAGCTACCATTTTAGCCCCATATTAACCTTGGCCCCAGCCTTAAGTCTCCTGCATCAGAATAAAGGGGTGTGAATATAGTTGCATGCAAAACATTGAAGCCCATAACATTCCACACCTGTTTGGCCAAACCCATGCTTGTTTTTAATAAAATACGTTAAAATTTGTGGTTGTAGAGTAACAAAACGTGAGGAGTTTAATAAGTCTTTTTGCAAAAGCTGTCATTAGATAACTGCGGCTTCAAAGCTTCTCCTTCCTTCCCTTATAGTTTATGGGACATACTAAGAATCCCACTGTCCCACATCTTCTTTCTTCCTCTCCAATTCTAAGCATTTCTGTTTCCTCCTCTCCTCAGGGATATTAAGGAAAGGATAGTCAAGAAAGAAAGAAAGAAAGAAAGAAAGAAAGCTTACATAACACTCTAAGCTGGTTGATTTTTTTGGCTCCGCGCACCTTGTGTCACTCCAGTGGTCTTATGTTGGCCATAATATCAAGTGACAGGCCAGCTTTCCACTTCGACAAGCCTGTGTCCTTAAAACAGCGGGCAAGAGAGAGGCTGACACGAGAGAGGGAGGGATGTCTGTGGATGGGAAAGGAAGGCAAGGAGATATTAAAAATTAATCAGATGTGAGCTCGCAGGAGCAGCAGATGAGGATATGAAGAGAAAGAAGATAAAAAATAAACAACAACATTGAGAGAAGCAATGGAGTCCCGCGTCCGAGGCTGCATCTTCCACTGGGTCAGCTCCACCCTCCAGCAGTGCAGAGGTCGGCTATTCTATACGAGCGATCCAGTGACCTTTGAGAGCAAGCATTGACGTTAACTTTACTTGATTTGTTTGCTTGCCTGCTCCACCACAGTGGCGAAGAGAGACAGAGTGAGCCGGATAGAGAGACAGAGGGATGGGACTGTGTTTCTGAAACTAGGCCAGTCACTGTCTCGAAATGTGGACGCTCCCGTTTCATGCCATTCCCCAGAGGAAGGAGCCTGACTGCCGTATGCCTGCCTGCTCAGCCAGTTCCCTGTCCACTGTGCTGCCTTCACTGTTACATGCTTCAGATTAAAAATGCTGAATTTTTTTTTAAATATTATATTTAAATATATAAAAGGCCTAACTATTAAACGTGTGGCAAAAACGGTTACCAAAAGAGTGAAATACATGAATTTACTTTTGGTAGCAAAGTTTCCTTTTACTTTGTTTGTGGCTGTAAATCTTTTTTTTTTTTTTTTTTTTTTTGCTGTAAATTCTACCTTCCATTCGAGATATTCTACACTCAATTGCAGGAAGTATTCTCTTGGCTGCCTCACCACTGCTGTTAACTTGAGTAACATCCCATTCTTTGGATAATCCACCCTACAACAGCTTCAAGTCTTCGAGAAAGATTTTCCACAATGTTTAGGAGTGTGTTTATGGGACTTTTTGACCCTTGTTCCACAAGCCTATTTGTGAGGGCAGACACCGATGTGGGACAGGGGTGCCTTGCTCACAGTCTCATTGAGCTGCCAGGAGTTTGTGACACAGGATTTTGTCTTTTTAAACTGACAATATTGGGAGTTTCTCTTTTTTTAGACTCACATGTGCTGTTGGTAGCACTGTTGCTAAATAAATAAAGTAAGTTGCCTCGCAGCAAGTCGGTCCTGCGGTCTTTTTGTATGGCGCTTGCATGTTCTCCCTGTGCATCTGTGGGTTCTCTCTGGACACTCCAGCTTCCTCACAGTCCAAAAACATAACTGGCCTCTCCAAATTGTCCTTACCGTAGAGATGAGTGTCTAAGTGAAAAGTTGTTTGTCCTGTGTGCCTCTGTGTTGCCCTGTGATGAACTGGCAATCTGTCCAGGCTGGATCCTGCCTCTTGCCCAATGACCACTGGAGATAGGCACCAACGCCCGGTGACCCTGCATGGATAAGTGGGTATAGACAATGGATGGATGGATGATTGACTCACAGAAAAATGCACAGTTTGATGAAGTGAATTTGAACCCATCATACTGCAATGTGTGTTGGATTTGTAGAAGGCAGCAGGGCCATTCAGCAGATCAGCCAAAGTCCCACAACCAATATGGTACTGGGAATTCCTTTACTTGAACACACTCTTTATCAACTTCACAAATTTTCAACATAAGGTGAACAGAGTGTATACAACCTGTAACGTAACATTTGACTGAATATAAAGTCCCTCTAATGGTCCACATACCCATCAGCAAACATGCTTCTTCTGTCATCTGTGCTGCATTCCATTTGTTCTCTGTAGCCGGAATTTTCTAGCCTCCAGAAATTCCAACCGGAACGGCCCCTAATGTTGGAATTACGAGTCGGAAAGTCTTTTCAACAGGATCATAGCCGACTTCCAGATTCATAATAGCTGATACTCGTAGTGACATTGAGTCAAACATACTTTGCTTTTACAGCTACTGGGGCGATTGTAGCTCAATGGGTTGGAATAGATGTCATGCAAACAGAAGGTTGTGGGTTTGATTCCAGCTTTCCCCTGTCACATGCCAATTTGCCCCTGGGCGAGGCACTTAACAAGTTGCCTACCAATGTGTGTGCATTAGTGAGTGCAATTGGGTGAATGTGGGCCTAGAGTAAAGCACTTTAAGTGGTCAGTATGACTGGAAAAGTGCTATGTAAGTTCAGTCCATTTTACAACTTTTCAGTACTCATAAGATGGGATGTTTCAGCACTGAAGAATCCCTTGTAGAACGCTGTTATTTCCATTGTCATTGTTTTAACAACAGTAGCCATAGTGCCCAAATGAGCAATGAAGAATCGGCACCTATTGTTGTTTCATGTTTAGTTGAACAGTTCAGCATGGCTTAAAAAAGACAAAGATTGTGCAAAATATTTGACTTTGGAAGGTATTCTGAGGCTCAGGTTGACTGTGTTTGTACGTTTAACAATTGCTTTGGAGCAAGCGTCCATGTTTTTTCCTACTATCCAACAAGAGGGAAACTGGAACGCAAAAAGGCGGCAATGACGTAATCTGTGACTCATTAGTTTCAAGTTCCGAGGCAAATGGGACTCATTATTTTTTAGAGGGAAGTGGCATCACTCATCAGTAACTTAAGATTTTTTAAAGAGACATCACACAATTACAACTGTTACAATGCATCTCGTTCTACACTTTACTGTTTGTGGTTTCAAATGCAAGACTAAAATCCTGATGCATATTACATTACATCTCACCAACAACCTGTTTTAAATTGAAAACTCAGTGGTAGCTAATCTCTGCCCTGTTAACATTTTCATCTATAGCGCACTGCAAAAGTCTCTATAATCCTCAAACATTATCACATTTTGTTACGTTACGGCCACAAGCTTCATTGTACTTTAGTAGGATGTTAATGGATACATCGACAAAAAGTAGCCTTTATGTTCTGCGCTCCAAAGTCACTATATTCTATACTTTTTGCTAGAATGCAGGTGTGGAGTTTGACTATCCCATTCTGATGCACATAAGCTTCTAACCAAACTACTCCATGTTGCTTTGGATGTATGTTTAGAAATTTTGAACTGTGGACCTCTGCAATCTTTTTAAGCGCAGTCTAAACTTTAATAGTCCACACTGTGCAAGCTCAACGTTAGAAAATCTTAGTATCTTCTGTCACACTCTATGACTGAAGGTGTCTGATTACAATGTGTTGCTGCAGCAGCATTGCCTTAGAAAGGTCTGATAGAAATATAGGTCTAATTAGCAGCAAGTTGCACTTCTCAACAGGCTCATTCTTAGATTCATGTGCTGAGAGGAGGGAATAGAGAAGGAGGAGGAAAAGGAAATTGCTGCAAAAGCACTCATGGCTGGGCAAAGAGAAGAGTGATCAGATGTCTGTTGATCTAGCAGTCACACTATATTATTTCCCCCCACAAATTCTGTCAAATCTTGATATTTGTTCATAATAAGAGAGATAAACTCTTAAATCTATCACACTGAACAATCACAGTACCACCAACTTTAGCTCACCACCAGGGACTTTCTCACAACTTTTTCACAACGATTTTTGTCAAAAACACCCACTATTCAAACTGAGAACCTGGCATAGGAGGTTTTGTAAGCCTATTAAGCTCCAAATCCTCTTCCCATGAACTCTAACTTGGTTCCCTATAGCTTCTGAATAGACATATCCCTACATTATGATGCTGCTGCCTTCCTGTTTCACAGTGACAATAGCTGTCAGAGTAAAGTGCAGCGTTTTGTGCCAATTATAGCATTTGCATCTTTACCAGAGCACCTTTTTCCACATGTTTGAGTGTTCCCAACATCACTCGTGACAAATTCTAAACGGGACTTCCTATAGCTTTATTTCCACAGTGGCTTTCTTCTTACCACGACTAACAGCCGTCCTGTTGACAGACTCTCCCACCTGAGATTTGGATTTCTGTGGACTCTATTTACAACACTCGGCAGTTTTACTGGGTATTATTTAGGGGTATCAGAGTGAAGGGGGCCCATTATGTCAAATGAAAAATACAAAATCCCAATAAGACATTGAAGTTGAAAGGTGTGTGGTGACAAGATATGTATTCTTATTATTTTTGTTATATTTGTTATTTTTTATATGTTATTGTAACTTTTTACATTCAAATGACTTTTCTTCTCTGCATCTAACCCATCTCTGATGGTGCAGTGATCAGCTACTGTGCAGCACTCCCAAGAGCATTCTGGGACTAAGGGTCTTGCTCAGGGACCAAGAGTGGCAGTCTGTGGGATTCAAACCAGGGAACTTGCAGCCATCACAGGACACAAGTGTCCTGCTCTAACTGAGAGCCCACTCACAGAAGTGTTCCTGATCATCTCCAGCTTCAAACTTCTTCTTTGTGAAAATAAAATTAAACCCCAGAGTTTATCTTTCAGTAAAGTGGATGGAAAGAACAAAGTCCAAAGAAGAATTAAAGCGTTATTTGTTTTCATTTAGCAGGAATATTTCCTTTTCCTTCCTCATCTTAAAATAAAACGGTGTTGTTGGCCTTAGAGAAACATGCACAAATAAGAACAAGCTATTGACGGGGATAAACTCTTTTCCGAGGCTTAGAGCAAAAGGTCATGACCTTTGGTTGATCTGACCCATTTTCAAAACCCGTCCAAACCTCTTATTTCATGGTCCTTTCCGTCTGTGAAGTAAAGAGGGCTTGCAGAGGGGATGGGTAGCCATGTGGAGGGAGCATACAAGGACAATCATAAAGGCACCCTGCCCGTCCCCTGGCTCTGCTTGGCGTGGCCAACCCGTTAGCATCATGTAGCTCCTGGCGCTAATCCAACCAGGACAGTGCGACCTTAATCTCTTCATTTGTCTCTGAGCTCCTAACACATCTGGTCGTTTCCAGATGCAACAGTCACGCCTGCTGCTGATGGCCTGCGCAGCCTGTAACGGGCATGATAATCTCTGACAGGTTTTACAGCCCACTCCCTGCATCTCTATAGATCCACCCTCATTAAACTGTGCTCCCTCACCACCTTTGGCATTATTCATGGCTCAGACATGCTGGGGATTACAAGAAAACCAGACTTATCAGACACTTACCTTATGGCCATCTATTTGGCTAGCAGTCTAATTTTAAGAGAGAGCTGCAAGGCTTTTATTACCCACAGCAATCGTGTGATTATTTTTAGTTTTGGTATTTGATTTTAATTAAATAAATAAATAATTGGGAGTATGTATATGTACAGTGTTATCAAATCTGATAACACTTAAAAACGTAACTTAACTTTGAGGAATATTTGGATGTTTTCCAAGAAGTAACAGAAACAGAGGTTGATAATTAATCAATCAGGTTGAAACATTATTTGAGATTCGAACAAAAAGTATTTTTGCTTATCTTAATTCAGTTGCATGTAGAAATATTTTACTTTAGTTTACATTTCTTACTGCACTTGAGTTTAAAAAATAGTGTTGCATCGTTTTTATTTACTTCATAGTAGCATCACATCAGTTCATGGTAACGATATGCGGATCCTAGAGGTCATTAAGGTCAAACTCCCATTCACGGCGGTGGGGTGGGGTGGGGATGTGTTGGGTAACAGAGGGAATACTGGCCACCACTACAAATATGATGTGTTTGTATACAGGATTTAGTGACAATGGTTTTCCAAGGTTCTGACAAACCCACAGAGGTTTATTGATCTAAATCACATCATATCTCATGCAGAAGAAGAGGAGTCGTAATGGGCTCCATTGTCCTCATGTAATCTGCTTACTGTACAATCTTAACGACAGTGTTAATTGTTTTCATGGTTTTTCTGTTCACTTTCTTCCTACTTTTTGGAAAGTGTGTTGGGTTAGGGGTTAATCAAACAAACTGCATTTTGATAACATTCTAATTTATTAAATCTGACTGCATATGTAGCATCATAAAGACAATAATCCAGGTCACATGCTCAGTTACAGGCCTACTTTTTATTGTTTCTCCTGTATTAAAATTTTTAGGGATACAATTTTTTTGTCGGTTTTTAAAACACTCCCCAGCCTTTTTGCAAATGAGATTTTGGATCAGAGTAAAGAAACTAACATATATAACGGAATACACAAGAAGGTGCACTTCCTCTTTCCTCTAACTGAACAGACACAGACTAACCCACACTGCCAGCGGCAGAGACAACAGGAAATACCTAAGTTGGTGTTATTTGTTAATGAACTTGGGGACATTTGTGGTAAAAAAAAAAAAGGTGTCTGAATGCAGTTTTAGAAACTAGCCCCCATATTTATTTATTTATCTATTTATTCCTATAAATCACGCAAAAACAAAAGCATAATTGATATTCCTAAAATCGTTTCAGCAATAGTGACGCTTTGGGGCTTTGTCTGTATCTGCTCTGATTTCCTTTGAAAATATCTATATATCTGTTTAACACTGTGTAAAAAATAATACATGTCAACAACAAAATACCGATCCTGTTAGCATTGCTTTAAAAATGAATCCTGTGCTGTAGCTCAACCCTGCAACCTTTGAACATTTGTTCCTTGGGCAAGAACAATGGCCGTGTGAGATCTCCAGCTATTACTGCTCCCTCCCTCTGAATGCATGCTTCCACAGAGACAGAGAGATGAAGGGAAGGAGTTTCCCTTCTCCGCCTCATTTAGGTCAGATCTTCAGCAGGTTTGTTGTGGATCACCGGGAGACATTTGAGGATTAGGGCCAGTCCTTGCTGGCTGTTTCTATCTGCCTCCCGAGCAGCCGCCGTTGCATTTGTAGCCCTGGGAAAGGCAGCACAAGTCACAGACGAGCAACATCTGATCCCGAGCGATCATTATATGCCGTATCATTTCCCACTTGCGTGCCTTTGTGTGATGACTCACAACGGCAATGTGTTAGAGTCCCAGTTTAGAGCCTGAAACTAGTGAAGGAAAGGCCTACATGTTGGTATGAATGCATTTATCTCAATTTAAAGCTGGAAAAAATACACAGTCCTCATTATTTATGATCAGATATTTGGCTTGCTCAGACTAAGTTGCTCTCATTTTAAGAAACTGTCACTAAGGGCACATGATCAAATCTGCCATTAAACCCTTTTGATCTATAGAAAACATTCCAACAAAGCCTTCAATTTTTCTCAATTTTAAGCCTGCTAATCGTGCACTAAATGGTCAGATAATGGCAGTTACTTATACTTTGAGGTTTTACTGGAAAAACAGCTGAAGTAGCTTTTACTCTATATGTCTGTGACTGTTTGTGTGTGCAGTCCTTCAGGGCACATGATGGTGACTTACACAGGAAACCCCAAACAGATCAAGCAGGAGATTTGGGTGGTGATGAAAGCCTAAACCTCAAACTTCCGTCACCATGCGCATCGTGTTTTTCTCCTTTTTCAGAAATGAACTCAACGCCACACATTAAACAACTAAAAGTTGACTCTTTCAGGGCAATTCACTTTCTCTTTCTTTTCCCAGGAACTCTCTAACTAGCAACAAATGCCTCGCTTTAACACTGGGGCCACGGGCAGGTTGTGCTTATGAAAATGCTTTTAATTTACTCTCAGGGAGAGTTCACTTTATGCTCGCTCACCCCCTCTGAGGCTGTTTCCTGCTCTGCCGTGCATTGCATCCCGTAGTTTATATCACATCCAGGTTTTTCTTGTTTTTGTCACAGTGGGACAGACTGATCAATAAGCAATTAACAAGGCAACAGGACAAAGGGGTTACACTGCTTCATTCCAAACAGGGCCAGCTTTAGTGAACCAGTTTTACTGGACAACCTAGTCACTTTATTTAACGTATGCAAGTCATAATACATTGATGGCTAGGTACAAAAACTCCATGGTTTATAGGCTCTATTTTTCCTTTCTAAAAAGTTCTTAACCACAGGGCTTCCTTTCTGGAAATGTTTTTTTACCCATGCAAAAAGTGACCCAAAACTTCAGCCGCTGAAATACATCAAAATATAAAGATGAGAGGATTTTTAGTTTTTATTAAGTAGATACAAATCTTAAAAGTGTGCCGTGCACATGTCCTCAGTTGGTTCATTATTTTTTCCCAAATTATAATTCTGAGAAACCAACTGGTCTTCACAGCGCAGAGTACTAACCACTATACGACCTTCACAAGTCACCTAACTAAGATAGAGTCCAACTGTAATCATAAAATATAAAAAATAAGTATAACAGTTTACACCTTACTCACACATCTCCTGAAAGCTTACCCTGCTGCTTTCAGCTGTTCATTGAGCTGCTACAGCCATTATATGGAGCATTTTACTGACATCAGTGTTTTCTATGACATTGAGGCTGATGGCGTATGATCTATGAATAATGTTTGAAGTCCCAGGTTGTAATAAGTCTTAAAGGAGGGGAAGACAAGCAGACTCAAGGTCATACGATCCTCGGCGGTAATCTTAACCAGGAAGAGGCGTCGAAACCACCCATCCTGTGCGAAATCATAGCTGCCACTGGTTTACAGGGATTCACACGCAGTGGTCACACTGTTTTCCACTCTGATGTTCCATTGTCAGTCAGCGCCGCAGAAAAGAGAAAGCAGTTAACAGTATTGAGCGACTGCGTCGTGCCTGACATCTCCAGGGCTGTGGTCTCCCAGAGATGCACACAAACCTGAGAAGCATATTAAGTTTGTCATGCGACAGTTTAGGCTGTGTTGTCTGCTGAGGGAGTGGGAATGAAATGTGTTTAAGGAAAGGTCCCAGCATCTCCTCTTGTTTATGTTTTTTAGTATGTGTGGCCTGTCTCATAACAGTGCCGACACCTCGTTCTGCTGTCTTCTCACTTTGTGAGACAGACAGCAGTGGCAGATGTTTCCCATCAGGCTTGTGCCATCCACCCCCAGCATCTTTGATATGACAAGCCTGCTGGCAAGCCTCCCTGGATAGCTGTTTGAAAAGGCTTTAAAGAGAGTAGATTTGTATGAAGTGAGTCATGGAAAAGTCAAACTGTATTTTTCTACCTAAACAGCTCACCTTATACTAAAATTCTGGGACTCTACAAGAATCAGGTTGCTTTAAAGGGATAGTTCAGGATTATGAGGTGATGCTTTTTTTTTAAAGGTCCGCAGTTAATGTTTTACCCGCTGCTGAGGGCATCTTTATTTAGGGTAAATCCAGATTAGATGTTTCTTGAGAACGAAGCTAATAGCTTGCCCGAGAGCGGCCAAGACCAAAGTGAACTTCTGCACTCTTAACTTCTTAAGAGTGCAGTTTGTCTGAACCTTCAAACTGGCATCAAGTGTACATTGGGCGATTTACACAGAGGTTAGTGATTATTTAAACAGGATATGAAGGGATTTTCCTGTGTGAAACATGTACAAGGGATAGAACATTTGAAGTATTTTTGACCAGAGTAGCTCTCTGTCACAGAGATAAAGTACTGTAAACATCTAAAACGTCAGCGGTTTAAATTAAAACCATTTACACTTTATATTGTTACTATGAGCAAAAACCCTTCATTTCTCTGTTTCTCTGTCCATGTTTAGACTTAGACTTAGACTTAGACTTTCTTTATTGTCATTTTGTAGCACAGAGTGCATACAGAACGAAATTTCGTTTTTTCATACAGCTCAGAAAGATTGCAGTAACTCTACAGGATACCTTGCAGTGAATTTACAGTACAGGATAAGAAAAATGCAGTGGTAAATCACAGTCAAATACAGGATAACTTTCAATTAACTTTCGGATAAAGTGCAGCAGTGAGCAGTAGGCAGATTGAAATGTAAAAACAATGTAAGCAATGTAAACAATGTTGCAGTAAGGTGCAGCAGTGATTTAACAATAGACAGTTGCATTGTAAACAGTTTTGCAGTACGTTTCCGGAAAAAGTGCAGCAGCGATATTGAAGGATACATACAAATGTGCAAATTAGCGGGTCGAGTGTGGTACACAGTCCGTTTTTTTTATACTTCAGCAGTTCAACAGTCTGATGGCAGCAGGGAAAAAGCTTTTGCAGAACCTGGTGGACCTGCAACGGATGCTGCGGAACCTCTTTCCAGAGGGCAGCAGGGAGAATAGTCTATGGTGGGGGTGTGAGGGGTCCCTGATGATGTTACGGGCGCGAGACACACAGCGCTGCGATGAAATGTCTTTAATGGAGGGAAGAGGAGCCCCGATGATCCCTTCTGCTGTCCTCACCACTCTCCTCACGTTCTTCCAGTCGGAGGCACTGCAGCCTCCACACCACACAGAGAGACAGCTGGTCAGAATACTCTCTATGGTGCTTCTGTAGAAAGTCGTGAGGATGGGCGGGGGCAGGCGGGCTCTCCTCATCCTCCGCAGAAAGTACAGTCGCTTCTGTGCCCTCTTCACCAGTGACATGGTGTTCATAGTCCAGCTGAGGTTGTCCGTGATGTGCACCCCCAGGAACTTGGTGCTGCTGACCACCTCCACAGCTGAGCTGTTGATGAGCAGTGGAGCATGGTGAGGCCGGTTTTTCCTGAAGTCGACGATGATCTCCTTCGTCTTCTCCACGTTCAGGATCAGGCTGTTGTCTCTGCACCAGCCCACCAGCTGCTCCACCTCCTCTCTGTAGTCCTGGTCGTTGTCGTCTCTGATCAGGCCCACCACCGTTGTGTCGTCCGCAAACTTCACGATGTGATTGGTGGTGAACCTGGGGACGCAGTCGTGTGTCATCAGGGTGAACAGCAGGGGGCTCAGGACGCAGCCCTGAGGGGAGCCCGTGCTGAGGGTGATGACATCAGAGGTGTTCTGTCCGACCCGGACTGATTGAGGTCTGTTGGTTAGGAAGTCCAGCAGCCAGTTGCGAAGGGGTGTGTGTTTCACACAGGAAGATCATCAGTGGGGCACATGCTCACGCCTCCACTTCCTGTGTTAATAATAATTGCCTTCTTTGTAAAGAACCATAAAATAGCTTTCGCATTACCAGGATGACACAAGTTTTTTTAAGCAACAGAAGTCCACATTGGTCTGGGTTCCTACCATGACATGCCTTAGCTCCAGTCTCAGTGTCCAATTAATTGGAATTTGTATTAAATGAAAATCCCAAGAGACTTGTTTTTGCAGTTGGTAATGTATTAACTACTTACAACCTTTTAACACAACCTTACTTTAAAAACCTTCCTTTTAATAAAAACATTACGTTTGTTGTGGTGTGCAGTGCTACTGCCACTCTTGACATAATTTTCTTTAGAACTCTTTGGTCTCTTTAAAGCCTTTTTCTTGCTAAATCCAAATCTGATCTGAGAACTTGAGTGACAACATTTCTTGTCTTTGAAGCATGATAAACTATCCAGAATGAGGTCATTCTGTAGATATGTGATATGGCAATGATGATAAGTAATGGAAGAAAAGAGTGCACCACAAATGGGTCATGTTAAGCAGCTCAGAAATTGTGTTTTCTACAGATGAAAATAACTTCCCTAATTGGATTCTTTGGGCTTCAGACAATTTACATGCACAAGAAAATAAAGTAAGATAGAAAATTTGGTAAATTTGCAGATTAGCAATGGGTATCTAATATTTTTTTTTCTATGGAGCCTGCACACCTAGAACGGGCACAAGAGGTGGCAACAAAAGTCCAGCAAAGTGTTACAGACAGTTACTGGGCATCGTACCGTTCCTCCAAACAGTGAATTGCACAAATCCTGACCAATTGTATTCATGCAAACCCAAAATGTTTCTTCTTTCAAACTTTGTCAACTGCTGGTATTGCTGTCTGTTAGGGATGTGATGATACATTTATTTTTAACCAACTATTATGGCGAAGACATCACTTGCTAGTACATTTAATCAGAAAATGTATATTTTATCACCATTAAGTCAAAATTTTAATTCTGAAAGGGTTTTATTGCCTTTTTTAAGCACATGAACAGAAAATGTGTGGATTCTGCCAATAACTAGAACACTCCACACTAAAAAAATGCAAGAATGACTTTGAATAATATGTTGAAGAACCCTCTAATTGTCTTTCTGTCTTCGCTGGGTAAAACCCTTGGGTTGTCTAATTATGGCAAGCTGTTTGGCAATTTATTTTATATCTTTAATCTCAGGTGTCATTTTCACCTGCTTGGCTTGTACGCTGCTTGGCATGCTGCTTTCAGGTGCCTAAAAGAGTTCAACAGACACAGGTACATATGCCACCAGACAAAAGCGCATTGTAAATAAATGCAAGGTGCTTAACAAAGTTCTCAAATAGTTTCAAACTAGTTAAAGAGTTTATTTTAAAAATAGTTAGTCATTTAGTCCTGTATAACTTTTCTGTTTCATGAAATCAAGGACTAGTTAAAAATATATTTTAAATCTATTTAATCAGTTTTATTGCATATTTATTTAATTTCTAATTATATTTTTGTCAGTTTTGGACATAATGAAAATATAATCTAACCTTTGAGGGCCTGTTGTATCAAAAATGAACTCAAATTCTTTTAATTTTTTTTAAACATTGAAGCAATTTTTGCCAATACACAAACCCTGCCTACTCACCTTACTTCGCAGAACATTTTTATATCCACCCCATTTTTTTTTTCTTTCTGGTTATTTTCTGGTAGGAAGCTGTGGAGAAAGAAAGCTAATGTTTGGTATTTCCAATTGTTTCTTTTTGGTGTCATACAGCACTGAACCATGACAACAGAAAACAAGGTATATGCCACACTGTCATCTAAATTACACCTTTTCTGTCAATAAGACATGCTCTGTGTCTGGTGACCTTCACACACTGCTTTGACTGACTGTTGAATGCTCTGGCAACTGCCTGCACACAACACTGGACTTCTGATGCTGCCTCTCATGACCTCTGGTCCTTGTTCTAGACATGCCAACATCCAAATCAGAACATTTCTTCATGTTGCTTCCAGGAACTGAAAAGAAAACAATGAAGACAAGCAAAAGAACAAAAACACAGGGAAACAGAGAATTTTTTGTTGGACATTTAGCTCTAAATCAAGAGTATGTGTGTGTCCTTCTCAGTGTCTGTAATTTTTATTTGTGTACAAAGCTATGAGCTATGAGCTGTGAAGGTTCCACATTAATGCAAGGCAATGAAAAACGAGGAGGGGGGGGGGGGGTGTGGATTGTTACTGAAGTCTAGAAAACTATTCCCTCCTCTGCCTTTTTTTCTCTGACACTTTGTTTTTTACAGGCTGCCATTTCCACTAGATTAGTGCCCAGGGTTTTAATTGCAGTTTATGAAGCTCATTTATTGGCCCGAGAGTTTGAAAGTTTGTGTAATGTGGCATCCAGCGAGGCAGGCAAGCATCCAAGCCACCCTGTGGTTTTGCATTTCTATTTCTTTTTCTCCCTGACTCTGTTGTTTTCCTTCTCCCGCTTCTTTCTTTTTTTAACACCAGAATCTTTCTGGGCTCGCCCGTACATGCTGCTGTTTTTATAGAGAATTAGCACTTCACTACCCAGTGCTGGCTGTGTGGCTCCACATTGGAAGTGTTGCCTTTAAATCAGCCGCCCCCTTTAAAACCGCAGAGGCACGTGCCAAGAACCCAATATTTAGCACACAGAAGCAAACATTTCTCATGGCTTCAACCAGAGCACTTAGTTGTAGGACTAATAAACTGAACGAGCACACATTGCAATGTTGACCCACGATCCTCTCTGAATATCTGTTTCGGTTCCCTTTTTTCCCTTACATCGTCCCCTTTGTGTCATTCCAGAGGCACCCTGGAGGCTAATTAAGCCTTAATTACATTTGTTGGAATTGATTTGTGATTTAGTCTTTGTCTCTGTTGTTCCAGCTCATTGGCCCCCGTAGAAATGTCATTAATGCGCCATTATTTTCACGGGCGGTCTAATTAAAGGGATATACTCCCTAGGTTTCCTCTGATGAGACACGAGGAAGGGGAGCCTGTTGGCAACTGGCACCCTGAGGATCCAAAATGGAAGATTCGGTGGGAATGTCATGTAAAACAGCTGCATGTGTGAGTTTAGAGATGCCGCGTACTCCGAGGTTGGCGGGTTTGGAACCAGCGTCACATTCACGGTGCTTGACATGAATGACAAGACACATTTAACGTGTTAGTTTGGACCCAAAACTAGAAACTCTCTGATAAGCCAGTTGAATTAAAATGAACTACTTTGTACAACAATGATGATGGTTTTCTTGCAGGATCCAGAAGATGCATTTTTAGTCCAGGGCTTTCTCCACAGTATAGGAGAGCAGAGTTAGCTGATTTCCAAGGTTAGGATAACGCTGATATTGATTGTTTGAATTGCATCTGACTTACCAGAGAAAAGGACCTGAAGAAGACATCCGTGGAGAGCAGCAGGTACTTCATGTGAATATTTAAGTAAGCTGAACTAGAACACAGGGATCCACGGAAAGTTGAAGGCAAGGAAAACATTTCAAGAGAGGTGGCCTAGCTTTCACAGCCACAGTAGATCATCAGAAGAAGGGACGTTATGAAAGTTTTTCTAAGCTTTGATGGCTTAGATGCATGTATTCAGGTATCACTGAGGAGCCCAATCTATCTGGAACAGCCAAGAGAAGATGTGGCAATCCTGTACAGCAACCACCCTTCTGGCTTAGATGAAGAATGTTGTGGGGACTGTTTGCAGAAGCCTAACACATATACTGACTTTTCCTCACCTTGCATTTTATCAAAACTGAGTTGACATATTTAACGTATGGTAGGTAAATTACAATAATCTTAAAGGTAGAGTTGTCGATTTTTCCAGAAGTTTCCTCAAGTCCCTTTTTGAATAACTGGGCATGCGCAAGACTGTCTTACCTGCTCTTCTACTCCTCAGGGGAATCGAGTGGAAAAAAAATCTCCCAAATCCTCTCTATTTCTTTCTAATGAGGCCTTCTGCTTCTTCTCATAAACTTGAACGTGATTTGCTTCTTGCGACTGTCAGCCAAGTTCAAAGTATAGAGTGAGAGCAGTGGAGCTACAATGAACGGCTAACACCGAAGCTAACTACTAAGCTAACCGGGTACATAAACACTAGAAGTGTGCATGTGCAGCCAGCAAGCGGAAACTAACAAGGTACATGCACGCACACTGGTGTCACGTGAGCGCATCAAAATGATTGCCATGTAGGATAACCAATAGATAAGGCAATACCCCCTGAACTTGAGGGGCAGAGGAGGATGAGAGCAGAGCCAAAACTCTGACAAATCCCTGCTCTTCAGACCAAACGGCAGGTATTTTTACAGGCCTGCAGCTCCCAGGATGGAAGGACGATTTCACCCAGTATAACAAAAAGTGTTTCTGAACTGGATTTCCAACTACACTTGCACTGAATACAGACTTTTCGGAACGGAGGGCCCTCTTGTTACCCTTCTACCTGCTTTGAGAATATCTGCAAGCACCTCGCGGGCATCCTCTTTTGTGATGGAAAGGTAAATGCATACATTCTGATGAAAAGACCTTTGATAACCTGTGACTATATATAAAAATAATAGTTGGCTAATTTTGGAGGAGAAGCTGAATGCACAATAGCCGTGCAGGCATCCAGCAGATGGGACTGACCCAGTAAAGATGCTTGGAATGCGGGGTGCCTGGAGCCGACCTGCAGCAAACCGCTATACCAATGCTTCTTCCTGTTGATATTTGTCCCCTGGATAACCACATAGATTATTCCCCGCTGAAAGCGCACATCTAACATAAAAAACCTGCAACAAAGAGACTGCTGTGTTTTCGTTTTTGACCATATCAGTATTAACATCTCTTAATCCCGTTCGATGTGCTAGTGGTGCTGGGAGTTAACACTCTTCCTTAAAATCTCTATCCTGCAGGGGGGATATTTAAATCAATACCTGAAGCGATAGTGGAAGCAGTGGAGAATACCACCACCCATAGCACAGTACCGGAAATTGAATGCAGGGCAGGGTGAAGGAGGAATGTTGCTGTCCAAAAAGTGATACTGACTTCTTAGGCAAGTCTTCCCGTTTCTTGGACATCAACATTTATGTCAGGTAATGGTAACCTTCCAATGCCTGCACATTTTCCTACAAGAAGATACTACCATACCATACACTTATGTTGTTTGGCCCACTAGCCAGTCATGTTATCTGAAATTACTGTACATCTGTGACCCAGACAATCTTCACAGCAGGAGCTAAATAAAAAGGACCTGATAAATCTAGTACAGCCACAGTTTCTGAGGCAAGAGCCCAAATAATAGTGGACATGCCTCAAAGTATGAGAGGAATGCTACGGTCTAAATCAGTTGTCAAGCAGCGTGCTGAAAAGAAAAAGAAAATTGCATCTGCCTGCAATACACACACAAAGCACATAAAAAAGACAGCACTTGTTTCAGAAATGGTTTGTAATTATTTAATAAACCGGATGTTCCCTCATGAAGGCCCAAGAGTTTGAGGTAGAGTAGGAAGAGGAGGGACTATGTGAATTATTCACACGTGGAAGGTCAAACATTTGTTTTTTTCACATGGTTTTTAACACACTGTTAAGATTTACTCTATCCCTCTTTTTAAACTACCCCTTTGCTTGCTCACCGACCTGCAGCGAGAGTGACTGCCTGCCTACCCGCTGTTCTCCCCTACCTTTAAATTTGGTGCAATTCTATCCATTGTCTCCATATACCCTTTCTGTCTGTTATGATTGTGTATAATGGCACTCAGTCCAGCGTGTTGGCTGGCAGACCGACGGGCGTGTTGGACAACTGCTGCACAGTTGGCTGGCCTAGTAAGAAGGGAGTTGTATGAGGGGGTGAGAGAGAATGAGAAAATAGAGAGGAGGGAGGGAACATCAGAGGTGGAGACAGAGCGGGAGAATGGGGAATGGGGTCACTCGAGTTTGTTGTTTATAGGATATCAGGCTTTCTCTCCACCCCGTTTGGTAGTCTGACTCCTCTCCTGCCTCCTATTGCTAACCGGCCATCTTTAGGAGTGTTCCTGCGGTGAAAATGTCCAGCAGAAGAGAACACGAGCCATGTTTTCAGTAATTTTACTAAAACCTTGAGTCACTAATTTATTTCACAGCTAAATGGACAATGTTGTCTTGGAAGATGATACTTAATATTCCCATGGTTGCGTGAATGTAAAGAAGCAGCCTAGCCTACTTAGCGAAGGGTTCACTCTGTTAAGAGATTTAATCATCACTTATAAGGTGTTCTTTGTTGTTTTTCTGTCCAAAGCCCTGTGATTGCTGAGTCATCTGGAAAAATCAGCACTCTAGCATTCTTTATTCTTGGGCAATGTAGCATAAGAGAATTTCCATTTTTAGCTTCGTGGCAAATTACATTAAGCCACAGTTCAGTGAGCGCTAATACTTTGAAAGTAACAAAAATTGACAGAAAGGGATAGAAGTTTTGCTATGTCGCCCCGTTTTCTCCCAGCAAGGCCTTCTTTTCAGCTCGGTTCCCGCTACAGGAGCCGGGGAGGAAGGGGTTAAACCTGTCTGCGGCCCACATCTGGGAGTAATTTGAAACATTCCACAAGTCTTACCACATGTTTTCAGATGGACTAAATCCTGCAAAAGGCTCGCCTGTCAGAGGGTCGAGAAAAATCGTAATTTTTTTTCCTCCAGGAGGAGGGAAAAAATGAGAACGAGAAAATTAAAAGTAAATAACAGGTTTTATGTTCTTGCAGGTGAGTCCAGAGGTACCAATGTGGGTGGGTGTGCAGGGCTGTCTCTTTGCTCGTTTGTGGCATTGATGGCAGCAAAGGTCCCCGACTCCCCCTTGCATGTTGACGGCATGTTACTTGAACGTTTTTCCGAGTGAAAGCCGTTTCTTAACCATTTGCGAGTTGAAAACAGGCTTTGAGGCTCAGCTAACTGTTTCCATGCGTCTGATAGCATCTCGTCTGCTCTCTTATTTTTTCCCCCGCACATTTCTTCTTTACTCTTCACAGTCTGGCACCATAAAGCGAGTCAGTGTGAGAGCGGCGTGTAGCCTTTCAGTACGCCTGTCCAGACACAAAGTCGTGAATGGCAAATTTAGCTTCTGGGACAGTAGGACCTCTGGTTTTCCATGAAAGTACAAGGATAATTTTAATCTTACTGTGATATATCCAGACGGCTTATTTTCTACAGGTCCAGTTAAGCAGCCTCGACTATAGCACCAAAGTGCTGTTTGGGGAGAAGGTACTAAACAAGTGTCAACAATTCTGCCTGCTGGACTTTCTAATGGTTTAAGAGTTAAAGGGCTCAAAGGATACTGAATGACTACCAAGGGTGAGTCACCTCACTTTTTTTTTCTTTTTTTTACTGATGAAAATCTGAAAGACCTGTGATAGATCCGCGACCTGTCAAGGGTTTACCCTGCCTCCCGCCCTGACCACCAATGGAGGCACTTTATTTCAGATGGCTGTTCTCGCTGAGCCTGGTTCTGCTGGGGGTTTCTTCCTGTTAAAAGGGGAGTACTCCCTTCCACTGTTGCCATATGTATGCTCTGGATGAAAGATTGCTGTATAATTACCGACTTGATGAAAAAAGTTTCATCAATTAGTAAAATAAACTGAACTTAAATGCATGGTTTGATTACTAGGATCAAATATGAATGTACAAAATTGACCTTAAATATGTCTGTTTGATTGGATTGAATAGACTACATATTTCTTCATGGAAATTCATTGAATTTATTGTATTGTTTTCCTGAGAAGTGCCTTAAGGCATTTGTAACCATATGAGTAAACTGAATTGAATGATTTGTTATTTTGAAGTTATTTTGGTGAGGAAGACTGATCATTGTATACATACATTCCATTAAAGGTGCAGATACAGTAAAAAGTCTACACATCCCTCTTTAAGTGCCTGGTTTTTACTATATTAAAAAAGGACACCAATGTAAATAATTTCCAAACCTTTTACACCTTTAATGTGACATATGTCTTGTATCATTACACTGAAAAACAAACAAATCTCAAAAAGAACACTATACCCACAGCTGAATAAATGGTAGTGGCAGCATCATGCTCTGGTGTTATTTTGCTACAGATGGAATTAGAATGTCAAGGTGGATGAAATCCTGAACGATTCTTAATACCAGTCGGTTCTGACCCACCAGTGGCTGGTGTTTTCAGATGTCGGCCAGAAAGCTGGAGATTAAGATGGGATTTACATCCTTTAGCCAAAGTGATAGTCTTCAGGGAGGTTACATGGGAAAAATACATCTTATGGTACAAAATGATCAGTCAGGAGAACAGGACAAGAAAATCCACAGCCATATAGAGTCAAATGTGAAGAGGCGCTACCCGTGTGGCGAGGTGTGACAACCTTTAAGTAGGGATTAAGATATTTTTAATTAAGCCTACATTTCTATATCAAAACTGTTTTTTGTTTTAGTCTGATGTAATATTGTAATCTTAAATGTTGGTTTTTTATTTGCTGTAAGTAGAAAATTGTCATAATTAAAGCTATAGTTGATAATTCCATAATTCCAAAAGCTGTATTTGGCCCAAACCCAACAAGCTGTGTCACCAAAACCATGACCACTGTGGTGGCAGCCTCTAAGGTTTACTTGTCTTTAAATGGAAACAGGGTTATCATTGCAGTCATGAAATTATTAACTGCTCCAAATACTTTTTGACCCAAAACGTTCAGGTTTGTCCGCTAGACATTTGGGGTCTAGCATTTTAAAAGGGTTCAAGCATTTAAAAAAGGTTGTGTACACTTTATACATCTACAGCATACACAACATGGACTTGCTCAGCTAGACATCAAGCCTCTCGGCTCTCAGGTTTCCCCAGTGTATTGTACACTGTAATTACTCACAGACATTTAGGAAGCTGCAAATGTTTCTGCCGGGCGAGAGTGACACCCTACACAGTTGGGGGCCCTCTTGGTTTCTAACACCCTGTCAATTTCTTTGTAATCCAGGACAAGACATGTGGTATGCAGGCCTTTGCTGGGGGTTAAAAGCATTATCAGGCGGGCTAATGTTACCACACTTTGGAAATAGGCATAGACTTTCACACAGGACAGTAAATAGGCACCCAGCATTTAAAGGCTGAAACTGAGCACCTGATATGGGGCCTGACTAGGTCCCTTGAAAAGAGAAACATCGGAGCATCTCTGCATCAAAAACCATCTACAGGGCTGTTTTATCTCATGAGCTCCTTTTAGGTAATCCCTGGGTATAGGAAGCTTTGCACGAAATGTAATTTCAAAATAGTTATATACAGTATAGAGCATGTAAAGTCAAAATGAAATCACTAAACAAGCTTTGAAATAACAAACGTTCATGTCTCATACGACTGACTCAGCCTTGCAAAAAAACAAAACAAAACAGGTGGTTCATATTTCTTCCATTGGCTACAGAGAGACATAAAGATTCAATAAATCAGAATATTATTGAAATATACTTGAAAAAACTAACAAACAAAAGGAAACTTCCAGGTCCGTGGACAGTTACTGAATGGAAGCATGACATGAGAAAATTGCCCAATATTCAGTGGCCTGATATTTACATACATATTTGGTAGAAAAACCTAGCGTGTACACAAGAGAGAGGCTACAAGCATAATAATCACTTGATGCATATGACTAAGTCATTTGTGGGCATGTACAGGAGCTGACATACCATGACTTTGATGTTGAGTTTTGTGTCCTGAAGGATTAAATCCTCCTCAGCCGAAAGACTATGAGGTAGAAGACTTGAGTCATTATTAATAAAGCAGAAAACTACCTAGAACTGTAGTTGCACAGTTGAACTGTATGTATTTATGCATTACAAACAATTGCTTACAAAAACCTGGGTTTCTAGTGAAAGCAAAGAGTAGACAGGTTACCTTACTGGGTATAACATGAACACTGCAGACACCTGCATATCCCATAACCAAGGCTGAAAGTTGAAACATACATGAACCAGTAAATTGAGTAATCATGTTTTACATTAGGGGGCCATGCCCCCGGCCAGGTCACACTTGTCTGCGAACAGCTTGCCATGGCCTGCTGAAGGCCATGGCTGAGAACCACATCATCTGGAAAAAGCATAGAAGAGATCCTGAGGAATCCCAACTTGATAACCTCCACTCCACGACAAAGCTTTGGAATTCTGTCCATTTACAACAACCAGGATCTGTGAAAAGGGGCAACGTGGTACAGTTCCAAAAAGTTCAACTTACAAACTGCAAAATGTTCTATGACAAATGGAATGAGATTTTAAAAAAATTGTTATTTGAAGTAGGGCTGGACAATTACCGTATTTTTCGGACTATCGGTCGCTCCGGAATATAAGTCGCATCAGTCAAAAAATTTGTCATAAAGAGGAAAAAACATATATAAGTCGCACCGGACTGTAAATCGCATTTATTTAGAATTTTTTTCACACAATCCAAGACTAAAAACTGACATTTAATCTGGTAAGGCAACTTATTCAATTGCACAGCTGCATCCACAATCAGCTGAATAATATGGAACATACCGTGGAAATTGAATGGGGTAAATTAGCACAACAGGACACAAACTCCAACCCGAAAAGTTCTTGTCAGAGCATTTTGATCTAATTACTCTGAAATTAGACAGTGAACGTAACGGTGCTATGTGCTAAGCTAACTGTACGACACGGATGTTTCAGAGCAACATAATAAAACTCACGTACAGCATTAGCAAAGTTGTAACCCGCCCGGACAACAGACCTGTAAGGTAGCGCTAGCTGTTATTAGCTTCACAGACAGCCCAATAACAGGGTTCTGTCACGGTCTGGGCAATTCAGGCTGCACCCCTCAACGTCCTACTGTGTGAATGCATACAGAAAAACAGCAAAACAACATACGTCCATGTGTTCAATCTTTGTTGTTTACAAGTTAATGTTTTAATTAATTATTTTTTAATTTGCCATAATTCTCTGTTGAACAAGGCCCTGGCCTTGTATTCTTTAGTCCCTGAATTATTGAATTTGGCTTTTGATCGGACACTCCGTTGGCTTGTTGTAAACACACAAAGCAAAAACCTGCTGCATGTAAAACTTGTTTAATCCTTCCATCTTTTGCCTTATCTGTTTCTCTTGCACCATCCTGCTAAAAGCAGCAGCAGTATTTTTGGCCCTTCAAAGGGTGTCCAAATTCTGATCATATGTGTCCTACAAGCCACTGTCTCCAGACACACAGACGATTCCTACATGTAGTATGCATGGAACAATGTTAAGCATTCACTGAAATATGCATCCCATTACGTTACACAATGCATGTGTGTGGATTTGCATGTTTTGATGCAGCCTATATTTATGCTGCAGAGCATAGGTTAGCTACACTGGACTGCAGAGCTGTTAAAATTCAGCTCCAGTAACTTGACATCAAACCTGGCTACAAGCAAATGATGCAGCTGGGCTAAGGATACCCAGGAGACCTCCCTAGCGGACCTAGAGATGTGCAGGGGAAACACAATGCTTCACTCTACAAATTCCTGCACTGCAGCTGAGTCCATGAGGCTGGGTCCATCCAGTCTGCATGAACACAAGCTGTATACATGCACGGCAGTCCCAGTCCCACCTGTCAGAAGGCAGTGAAATGAAACAGCTCCATCTTGTCAACACTTCAGTTATGACAGCAGCTACTTCCACCACTGCATTATTTTAGCATTTGAACGCTCCAGCCCATGGCTGCTTGCATGCCTGTGTGTCCTGTGTCACAACCGGTTTCCTCGGAGTTGCATTCCTTACCCATGTGGCGAGCTGTGACAACTCTGACACAGTTTAGTGTCACTCGGGCTTTTGTACAGGAAAGCCTTAAAGACAGCAGGGGAAACATGTAGGATACTGATGGTTATACTCACTATGCATGCTCTCCGAGTTATCATGGAGTCAAGAAATTTTACCCGCTTTCTTTTGGCTTTTTGTTCAGAGATGGGAAGGATTGCCTCTAGAATAAAAAAACGACTTATTTACTGCTTTAGAACATAAATGGATATTGAAGTTATTTATGAGAGAGAGAGAATGAAAAAAAGTTCTTTCCTATGGTTTTCTTTGTGCTTAGAAATAATTTTAAAGGAGATACCTACAGGTTTACCTCCTCCTGGCCAGTAGGTGGCGTATTGACGCTCACCTGCTCTCGTTCCAACCTCCAGTTGTACTGTTTGCCAGCCGGTTGCCAGGTCCTTTGGTTAGCATTAGCAAACATTTTTTCTTTTTCTCTTTTTTTTTTTCCTTTTTTTTTTTTTTTTTCCCTTGCATTAGCAGACATTTAACTTGCCTGTCCAGAAGAAAAGTCACACCTCCGAGTGGCTTCTGAGCCCCTTTGCTTCCTTAAAGGAGCAATAAGTAATAATGACACCTAGTGTTGCAAATCGAAACAACACACGACACGACACCTGCCACTCAGTGTTGCCAAGTCTGCTTGTCATAAGCGACTTTGGGCTTCTTTTATTCTAAAGTTGCTTTTAAATTTCCTGTGTCTTGGGTTCCGTTTTTTTCGGCTTGTTCCTGAAAGTGAAGTCACTTATTTGGGCTCTATAATAACTGACAATAAACACGTTAGAGACCCGCTTGCACTGCAGCGCTACAGACATAGTACTGGCTGAAATATCCCTCCGCCTCTCCGCGTTCACACAGTCCTACCTATAGAGAAAATATACTCGACGCCTCATTACATGCTGGAGCACATCCTGTGTCACCGCCATATTGGCTGGATCTTTTCTACTCTATGCTGACAGAGGAGCCAACAGGAGTTAAGGCCCAGGGAGCAATTTTTCCTGTATTTTATGCAGTTTATAGTTGTAATAACTGGCAATAACTGCTGAAAGTAGATTACGCGGTGCAGATCACCATTTTGTGCTCAGATTCTGAAGATGAGTTATTACGTGCTGATAATATTGCAGAAACCTAACCCATAAACCATACTTTAATGCTTATTAATTTGTTGTCTCTGTATTTGACAAATTAAGGCTGACATTGCCAAATGAAGTACCCTTGAGTTACAGGACATGCAAGAAGCTGTGCAAAACGGTTCTCTTTCAAGGATCCTAAATTCCTGCCTCAGTTGCAAGCAAAGTGTAAGACATGAATCACCTGATAATTTAAACCCTTTTCCAGACTTTAAAAAAAACAACGTGTATGCACATGGATTTAAACAGTATGCAAAAAATATGAAGAAATTTTTGTTATTGGTCTGTACAAAAGGGTCAAGATTAGATGATTAGATTGGGATTAGATGTGTGTGTGAGAGAGAGTGGGGGAAAAAAACAATAAGCAATGAACAATAATTAATACATAATGAAAAAAGTATTTCGTCATGAGAACACGTAGCGACTATGTATACTACGTCTGAGCCCCAACATCCCCCCACTACCAACCACCACACACACACACACACACACACACACACACACACACACACACACACACACACACACACACACACACACACACACACACACACACACACATGTGTGGTTGGTTGCCGCTTGTTTTGGGCTTGTTTTTATAGCACTGGTTGCTGGTTTGCCTCACAAAATCTGGCAACACTGCTGCCATGGAGAACACCCTTTTCCTCAACGGTCTGTTGCTGATGTGAAATCCCGCTGAATTTCTACTTCCACAGGAACGTTATATGATGTTGTATTCTGTTCTATTTCTGGTCCGCTTCTCTAACGGCCTTCCATGTTTGCAGGCTGCTGCTCTTTTGCCAAGATAACACACCAAATGCTGCGCTCTGTTTTGGGAACCCTGGGAACACTGATATGATTGGCTCTGGAACCAGGAAGTAAACATGGGCTACACACTGCATCGAAGTAGTTCTGCACCGTATCTCTAAGTTTGAAAGGAGAAAAACTTGACTAAGACATTGTTGATGGAGAGGACCGATGGTTGATAAGAAATGTTACTTCCATCCCGGGTGACAAATGAGAATGATTTTGGTTAGTTTTAAAGTAAATTTCTTACTTATTGCTTCGACACCAAAGCTCAAAAGGTTGACTGATGTTCAACTTCTCTTTTGGTCAGCTTGAATATGATAAAGGTAATGCAGAGAAGAAGCCATTTCTCAGCACTATCACAAAGCTACTGTCTGGCAACGCCTGAGCTCCATCTCACGTGACTTCAACCTAATATTCCTATTGGTGCAGAATCCTTAGGTGTTGACGTCGACACCATAACCAGAAGTAAATATTTATATATTTTGGACCCGTCAAAATTTATAAAATAATTCATAAACTATATATTTATTCTTCAGTCAAATTTGTACCTTTATTCTGCACCACTATAGACGTTCTGTGGATGTTTTCTTAATGAAAAATGTACTGTTTTGATGAAAAAGCTGTAGCTATGACCTTTAAATAAATTAAGGTAACTGCCTATATGGAAAGTTGCAATATATGTCAGGTAAAGACAAATGCTAGTTACAACAGAGCTGTAGTTATTACTGTTTGAAGACCTGTTTCTCCAACACCTGAATATTTACAGGGGTCATTGTCACATATTTTGGCCATAGAAAGAAATGCAAAATACCATATATTAATCTTCAAATAAAATAATACATGCCAAGTGTCTGTCTTTACTTTGACTTTTTTGAGCCTGAAAAGAATTTTGCACCAGGTGCAATCAGCAGACATAAACATTGTTGTGCCATCTGCCAGCAAGTCCAAGGAACTAACAGAAAGCAAGATAACGACAATTGAAGTAGCTACTGCAAGGGCAGCAGACTGTCCTACAATGTCTCCCAGTAAAGAGACTGCTCGACGCGGTCCAAGACCAACCCGATCTACAGGACAAGGGTTACTAACATTCTCTTAGCACCTCCGCTGGCCATTGCTGACTTGCTCGGCTCCATCACAGACATATGTACGTTGACACCTCATTGAGTTCTAAATCGTACGTTGATGGAACCGCCATATTGGAAATGGTATAGTGGAGTGATATGGAGAAGATGCCTCATTGATGTGCTGTGTGGAATTGTACCAACTGAATCACAGCACAAACCAGATCTACTGGCATTATCTTTCACAGGTAAGAATGAACATATACTTATGATTGTATTCATTCATTATTACATAATTATAATTTTACAATATGTATATATGTATCACATACATGTATATGTCTGTTGGCTACTTTGCCTCTCCTTGTTCACTCATTACGTGCATGTGTAAAACTTCGGATCACATGGTCTTGTTGTTTTTGCATATACAGTGAAGTACTTCGTTTTCTAACAAATAGAGCAAAAATAAAGTGTAAAACAGAAATAAAATATAGTAAGCTAACAGCGCGCAATAAATTTTGCGGATATCCTTTGTATGCAACCAGAATGAGCTACTGGCACAGAAATTTGGAAAGTCATAGTACGTTTGTGAAATTATTTTCCCATTTGTCATACAGAATGAGAGTAATTCTGTTATTTACAGAAAAAAAAAAAGAAACCATGGATAAGATTAAGGGTAAATAGGATCAGTACAAAACAGTGGAGTATTCTGTTTTTATGCTCCACTAATTTGGAACAAACTTCCACGAGTGCTTTTAAACCAAGGATACAAACCCATTTGTTTGGGGTTGCCTGAGATTGTTAACTGAACTAAAGATTAACTATTAAAAAAATTATTAACTGAAACATCATTCGTTTCAGTTCTTGACTGCCCTTTATTCTGCCACTTCAGCCTAGTTTTAAATGTTTTCAGCATGTAAAGCACTATGAATTGTCTTGTTGAAATGTGCTATGCACATAAACTTGCCTTGCCTCAATTACCATGCATGCACACAATGTCAATGCCCACTTGTCCTTGCAGGTGGAGTCAGGGGTGGGGTGGGCTTGGGTCTGGTGTATGTCTCCAGTGGTCATTGGGCGAGAGGGGCAGGGTACACCTTGTTCCCAGTCTATCACAGGGCCATGCATGCATACACTCATACCTAAGGGCGATTTATGGAGACCAAACATTTTGAGCTTGTGGGAAGAGGCGGGAATACGTGGAGAGAACATGCATGCAGCGAGAAAACATGCAATGCATGTATGTTTTCTTTTTGTTTTTTTCATCATACTTTGCAGATGTAAAAGCTTTTATGAGCCAAAAAGCTCATGGCTTCCAACGTGTTTAAAATTTCATAAAGACCTGTCACCACGTTTTAAGATCACAGGCACTGAGTACAAGATCTTTAAACAAAAAATATATTAGATTTGTGTTATTCCTTTACTATGTAAATGTCACAGTTGAAAACATGCACACTGCAGCCATGGAGATTTGGCACAATGATATGCGAGGGGAACAATTATATGCAAACCATATATCGTGTTAAATACATGTCTTGAGGAAAACCCCATAAACGAAAGAACTTAATCAAAGCATGTAAAGTAAAAGTTGCTCTTCATTTTGACAGCTGCCTGATTTAGCTGTATTGTTGCTGCCAGTGCAGTTACTCCGCATGTGACCGAGCAGAATGCTGTGTGGCACAAGGGTTCAGATAGTCTACTCTGTGTACTGTGGTTACTGTAGAGCACTTAATGGTCTTCACAGCGGGGCAGCGTGGTCTTGTCACGCAATGGAGGAGGGGCCGGAGTTGCGTGACCAAGTTTTGATGAAAAGATACACATTTGGAGAAAAAAAACGTGAAAACTCCACTGTCTAACAGCTATGTGAGACTTTGTATTGATTATCTTCCTGCATCTGGATTTATGGAAAATCAAATTGTTAATATTTTCCATCTGTGCTGTCATGCAGATATATGCATATACAGTGCTGTAAACATTTCTTTTTTTGGGGGGTGGGGGGGTTATTACTAAATGGTGTGTTGCAATAGAAGCTGCTTAAGAGAGCACTATCTTTGAGACTAGAGCTTTTGCCTTTTTACCCCCCTGTAAATGCAAATAAATAAATAAAATATTCCCGTTCAGGGATGCATATATTAAGCTATAGGACACTTAATAGCGTGCTTTTCCTGCACCCTTTGCCGTAAATTGGCAGGGCACAGAGCACATCTGGAGAGGAGCGGGACATCCACGTTTCAGCGCTCTTGTCCATATAAGGAAAAGAGGGCGGAGACTCCTGGGCAGGAGAACGTGACTGCCATTAGTTGTCTTTGAGAAGATCCGTGCCAAACTTGCTCCTGCTCTTTGAAAGCGGGCTTACCAGCCTTCACCCACGGTCTTTCCTCGGGGATAATTTCACGCAGCTCTCGTGGGAGCCGCTCTCTGGACGTTTGAGACTCGGTGGAAAAGTTTGGAAAAGGTGGGAGGAAAAAAAAAGGGGGAGAAGAAGACAGACTACCGCCGGGTAGAGCGATACCAGCGGCAGCGCGACTGAACTTCCACCAGCGAGTCCGAAAGAGGGCACCGGGAGGAGGAGTCAACAGGTCCCAGGTATCAGCGCACACTTGTCACTGTCAACACTTGACAGCGTGTCTGAGCCAGGTGTTTTCGGGAACGGAAGCCCCTCTCCTCCCCTTGGAGGGCTCTGAATGCATCATTTGTTCATAACTCGCGCGCGCGTGACATTTTATTTCATTTGTTTTAATACATATGCCCACCCAGCAATGCACCCGGATAGCGTCTCGTCTCACGCTGGTGCCAGCCTAGATATCCGGGTAGCAGAGACCGTCCCTGTGCTCTTGTTGGCGCAGCGAACGGTCCCTGGGTCTGTTCAGCTGCTAGCGCGCAGGGCTGGCTTCTAAAGCAGCGTTTTAGCTGCGAGCACCCGGGGACGGAGGCAGCCGGGCTCCGGCGCTGACGGTCGGAGCTCCGACCCTGATGCGCTCCTCGGAGCAGCCAGCGCCGGGCTGACGGATCACTGGTGTTCACGTCTCCCCATGTAGCAGCGGAGGTTCAAACGGGTCAAAATGTGCCCATCATATACGTCACTGCAGCGATTACTGATTCGGGGCAAATTATAATAAAAAAAATTCAAAAAGTTAAACTTATGGGTTCATTAAACACAAAGTAGTGTGTTATGTTTTTTGTGGTTATGGCCTGCATCGATAAGAATCCAAAACTCTGTTCATCATAATATCTGAGTCATACATAAAAGTACAGAAAAAGCTTCTTAATATAAAAAAATGTCCACGTACCGTACAGTATATGCACAACAATCGGTTGTTGGGGATCTTTTTGTGAGAACTGCTGCGTCAGTCCAACCTTGAAGCGCCTGGGTTGCCCTAATAACGGCCTTTATAAGCTCATCTGTGTCTTGACAATACTCAGACCCTCTCTGGATGCCAGGTGAGTTGCTGGGCAACAAGCACAGCGGTACCAGTAAACAGCGTATTGTTAAGTATGGCAGGGTGTGCTGGTGCCACGTCCATAAAGAAGAGGCTTTAATAATGTCCTGCTTATTTTCTGCTGTATCTTTGGACTTTGCTCCACAGTCTTCACTAACAGCGGTACCTTAACACATTCTGGGCCTTTGCACTTGTCCTCTAGACCAGGGGTGTCCAGCTGGACTCCTCAGGGGCCGGCGTCCTGGTCCCCCAGCTACAGCAGTTGATTCAGGTGGCTAAATTATCTCTTTAGCACGTCCTCAAGTGGTGCGGGAGCCTGCCTGTGGTTCGTCCATTTGATTCATGGGTGTTAAACAGGGGAGACATCTGAAACATGCCGGACACCAGCCCTTGAGGATGGATTTTGGATTCCGCCGCTTTCGCCTCTGGGACCTTGATTCCTCTAAGTATGCTTTCATCTGAAAAGAGTCTGGACCACTGAGCAACTTGGTCTTTTCTCTGGTTCAGGACCGTCTCAGGACCAGGAAAGTGATGCCGTAGCCCTTGTCCTGTGTGTGGTGGCTGCTGAAGCGCTGCCTCCCGCCACGGTCCACGTCTTGGGATTTCTGCCAAGCTAGCAATCTTTCACACAATGGCGTAGGCCATAAAAGTAACATTTATGTATCCACGATTTGTTGTTTTTGTGTAATTTTCTAACAAACTAAAATTTGGGCTTTTATTAGCTTGTAATAATTACAAAAAATCCTCAGAATTCCATCCATCCATTTTCTGACCCGCTTAATCCCTCATGGGGTCGCGGCTCCTCAGAATTGGACACATAAAATATATCACTCTGCATGCGATGAATCCGAGTGAGTTTCACTTTTTGAATGAAATGTGTGAAAGAAAAGAGCTTTTCAGGGATCTTCTAACTGATAAGATGGACCCTGCAGATGTAACGATTCACAGTTTTCATTGGCTTGTCCTAAGAAGTGGTTTTAATGCGCCAAGGGGTCAGCAAATAATCATCTATAGCATTTTCTACATTCCAGGGCCTGTTTTAGACACTGGATTTTTCTCCAGTTAGAAAAGCATGTGCTCATGTATCACATCAGCTGATTTTTGGTATAAAGATACCTGATGACATTAACCAATGGTGCGGCCTCTTTGTACTGGGACGTTGGTTTTTCCAACAACGAGAATACCCCTGAAGATGCCTAGCAGACCCGGGTTCAGGGTTATCAGCTTGACGGGTTTGCATCTCATTAGAACAGAGGCCCACATGGCATCTGAGCGAGCTCCATTTGTCAGCATCTACCTTTGCTATTTAGATGCATGAAATGAACAGAAATTCATTTATGGCTTATATTGATGATTGTAGTTGGCACCAGCTTGCAAAGTACAAGGTTCTCATCTCGGTCGAGGACACGGTGCAGCCCGTAGCGCAGTCGCAAATCCAGCGACTGGGGGGGGGAAAATGAGAGGAGCATAGCTACAGTAACAGAACGCCATCGCTTGCATTCTTCACCTGAGCTGGAAAATGAAAGACCTGTCGCCATGTGCTAGGACTAAAGGAGAGCAGCCTTATATCGGCATACATTTTGCTAACGTCCCCGATGCTGCCCTGGCAGGCAACCTGAGACTTATACGGGTCTTTTAATTAAACCACAGGACTCTTACATGTGAGCCACACACCCAGCAGCACTGATAACCTGCAGATTGCCGTGTTGCAGACCACAGATTAGAGCTCATGGCTCTCCGTTTCTAAAAATGGAACTAGCAGTTTTTACTATGTCACTTTTTGCTTCTTTTCCTAACTTTTTATTCTCTGTGCAAACTTATTTGGATTTTAAACTTATTCCTGGGTGGGGGGGGGGGGGGGGTCTATATAGCAGGAGGTGGAAGACACTCGACCTTTTCTCTGACAGCCTGTGACATTCAGAGCTTGATGCATTAGTGGAAGAGTCACTCTGTGGCAAATCTGGTGTGGATGAGGGTTTTCCCACCCTGTCACCTCCTTCTCTAGTGTGATTCACAGTTTGGTGCTGTGCCCTCTGCATAATCGGGGAAAGGGTTAACACTCAATACAAGATGTACCCATGAAAGCTGTCACATGCAGTGACATTTTTTTTTTCTGTCACCTTTAGAAAGTTGGGTAAAGAAAAGGTTACAGGCTGCTATCTAGATCTGTTATGATGTGTGCTGTAGATTTCTGAAGTTAAAGTTCCTGAAAAGCTGTGAGGCGAAGCTTGTGTTTTAAAACTCTTATCTAAGAACTGAAAAGTGGACTGTTTGGATTACTAAAAACATAAGCTTCTTGGGTTGTTGTTTGTTCATCTGAAGACACTTTCGATCTTAAACTGCCTTTGTTCCCTATTCTGTACAGTACAGTGCTGGTCACGTTTTTCTCACCTAATGTGTGGAAAAGCCTTAAAATCCATATTTACAGCTGGAGCAAATTGTAGAATTTAATAGACATATCCTTTATTGTCGCTCAGTGGGGAAATTCAGGTGTGCCAGCAGCACAGTGAGAGGCAAACGGAAGCATGCAGATACACATAAAGGTGAAAAAAATAATCTCACACTGGGAAAAAGAAATCAATGTTTGATTTTAGTACTGTATTAAGCAATCACTGGTACTCCTACAGATCTTTTCAAAATCAAAAAATTTTTTATTTATCCATCCATCCATGTCCGCACCTGTTTTCAGGTGGGGGGTGGGGGGGGGGTCCAGTGGTCAGGTAATTATTTAATCTATGCTCTTCTTCTAAGTTGATCAGCGTTTCTAGGAACCAATTAATAATAAGCCATGACTTTTCTCTGTCCTTTGGGTAGAAATTTGACATGATACAGGGCTCCATTTCTCTTGGCCGGGGGGGGGGGGGGGGGCAGGACACGGACTCCTATTTATCTGTGCCACCATGCATAGTGAGCAGGATGGTGAGGGAGGTAAAACCAAAATCTCCAGCAGCGATGGAGAACTGCAGGAGAGTGGCATCCTCGGTCTCTGTGGCAACTAGCGACAAAGACTACGGGTGAAACAAAGCAAGAATATGCAAAAAACAAAACACCTTGCACCAATAACTGGACGGCATGCATATGTCGCTTCTCTAGTCGCACCGACCCCTCCATGCGCTTTAGGTTAGAGCCGTGTTCATCCCCCACTCACATCCATACACAGACACAGACCAGTAGGCAGCTTGGGGTTGAACGCCTTGCTCTGGGGCATATCAACATGTGACGGGGAAGCCGGAATCACACCCGCAACTTTCCGATTGCAAGACGACTGCTCTACCCACTGAGGCAGAGTTTCACCAGTGGTACAACTTGGTGGAGGATCTGTGATGCTGTGGGCTTGTTTCTGTTCATAAGGCCATGGGAAGGTTGATGGAGGGCCGGGCACCAAGATCTGATGTAAAGTTTTTGTTTTTTTCTTGCAATCAACAAAGGCGTATTCTCTGCTTTTTCCTTTGATTGTGGTAACCTCATGAAAACCGTGCCAGTTAGAGCCCTGAGATGACGCAGTTTCACACAGTCATTGTGCCCCATCCCTCCCCTTCAGATTGTAAAGTGTGAAAAACACTGTAAAGGATCTGTGTTGTCACGGCGCAGCAGCGGTGAATCACCCAGTTCCTGCCGAGGCTCTCTCTGGAGTTTCGTTCGTGACACCTGCTCTTCTCATCACCCCTGGCACAAGTGGGAACTGAAAAGTTATCAAAGTCACTCGTTTGCCGATGATTCAAGATGTTCGAGGGGGTTGCTCCGTCTGCTTAGAACTAGAGTAGTTTATGTCTGCTGAATAGGGAGAATCTGAGTGGCCCATTTTCATATGGCTGCATGGGTTTTCCCTCTCTGCATGTATTACATCATCAGTGCAGCACTGTAGATTTGGTCGATTTCAGTAGATCTTGCAGGACAGACTGAGAGCGATATTTTAGGGGTCCTTCCTTTGGTCAGGTGGGAGCGAGCTATACAGAAATGGTCCAGAGCGGGTCAGGCGGTTTGATCTGGAGCTTTCGGTTTGAGAGCAGCCTGCTGCCCGATGCTGACTCACAGGGCTGCGGCTGCAGCGCCGTGCAAACTCATCAGCGGTGACTGATGAGACACGCTCCTCACAGTGGCAGTGCGCCTCGGAGATGCCACCCAGCGCTTACTTAACCGTAAACACCTCTACCCGGTCCCGCCCACGCCCTGTCACATTTTGACTGCTAGGAGCACTGTTTTTGGACCAAGACCTGCTCATAGTGAAAACTCGTGCTGCAGGTACATTAGAGAGCAAAAAAAGAAAAGAAAAAAAAAACACCCGGGGGTGGGTTTAGTTTTTCAGTTTTTGTTTTATTCTGCATGGCGCTGGGTTACATCTAGGGGAACGGTTTGTCAGCATGAAAACCAAAGCTCTGCATGGAGGAACTTCTGCTCTGAAACAACGGACTCCAGTGGAATGAGGCCATGTAGCTTTGGTCCAATAAAACCAGCCTTGACCCAAATTAAAGAGGCCCAGAGTCTGTCAGAATAAGTAGAAATAAATTGGGATATTACAGTGGTTTTACTGTGGTGCCCAGTGACGTGGTCTGTGCCTCAGGGAGCAGGGCGAGTGTGGGAAAAGCAGAAGAGAGAAGAAGGAGGTGGTACCAGGAGAGAGCAGCCCAAGTGGAGCGGGATTGTTTTATTTTTTTTATTCAGAGGGGGGAGGGGATCTGCTGGGATGTTGGAGCTTAGTGTTGGACCGATAGTTGTTAGACAGCGCTCCAACAGAATGCTGATTCTTTTTCTTCTTTATTTTCCCTTATCGGGCTTGCTTGGCCCTCCCGTCTCTCAAGGAGTTACATTTCCTACAGCCTCCTTTTCCGCCCTCCTTATGGCTTTGATGGTATTAAATAATCTTTACGTGTCAGGGCTGTGCAGCTCCCAGTGTTCATGCGAGGAGAACGAGAGAGCAATTAGGTCAGCCTTAGAGCGGCAGGGAGCCTGCCTTGGATTCACCTCCGACCTGCACAAGAGGTCCGAGGCCACTGGGGTTATCAACCAGGCAGAACGTCTTACTCCGCTGTCGTACACGCTTCTGACAAAATGTCCCAGAATGGGTGGGTTGTGTTATTTTAGGTTTTTCACTTTGCTAAATGGCCTGAAGAATCAGGCCACATTTGTCTCCTTTTTTCGCCTAATGAGTTTGAGCATAAAGGCCTATATAACCTATTATCCAGGTTATTGACTGGGAATGTGTTGCCGGCTGCCGACTGTTTTTGTTAAACCTTATAATCAGCCACATACAGTACTTTTAAAAAAATATTGACACTCCTTCCATTTTTGTAATCTGTGTTTTTTGGCTTTTATGTGATAATCAGACGTAGCAACTACACATGCGAATTTTGAGCAAACTTTTAAATGTTGCCGAAAAGAAAATGCAAATTCGGCGTGTTCCCATCCACTGTTTTATAGCGAATTAACCCGGCTAGTTGGTTAGAACTTGACGTTACGCTAGGCTGTAGTAAACAGGAATTAGAGGTTGCAAACTAGCACGGACCACATATCTGAGAAAAATAGGGAGTTGTTTTCCGGAACGTGTTGCTATCGGGTAAGTTGTAATTGTTGTCATGTCAACTTGTACTGGTGATATTACCTGTGGACTGGAAACGTTGAGAAAAAAAAGACAATTCTGTACGTGTTATGGAAATATTCTTTGAAAAAAACAAAAAAGACCTTTTTTGTGAAATTGGGGTAGTTATTTTGAATTTTGCCATTTCTGTCAACCTTTTCTAATACAATTTTTCAAAACATGTTCCCCATAAAAATATATAATATATATATATTATGGCATGCAGGTTTACTGGGAGGAAGACCCAGAACTTGCTGGAGGGACTACATGTCCCGTCTGGCCTGGCAATATGGCAGCATAAAGGAACGTCTTGGGATCCCCCAGAATCAGCTGGAGGATGTTTCTGGGATTTCCCCTCTTGACCGGTTGCCCCCCCCCAATCCAATCTCAGTCCAGCAGGAGAGAATAGATGGATGGATGGAGGCAGCTGTGTTTAGTTCTCTCACATAGTACTTTGTACAGTCTCCATATGCAGCAAGTCTAAAAAAGAAATATGGCGATTTTTCTTTCCAAAAAGCCCAAGCTTAGTAGAGTGCCCCAAATGTTGAACATATATTTTTAAGTCTTGCCACAGAATCTCAACTAGATTTAATCCTGAACTTTGACTGGGCCATTCTAACGGATGTATAGGCTTTGAGCCAAACCCTTCCTTTGTGGCTCTTGTTGTATGTTTAGGGTCATTGTTCTGTTGGAAGGTGAAAAAAATATTCCCACACCATGAAGGTACCATCACCGTGTTTCGGTGGTGGGGGGTGGTCATGCTTTGCACCACACATAGCCCTTTAGCATGTAGGCAAGAAATATCAAATGTGGTCTGCATGCTTATAGCAATATCATTGAAATCTGCGGTTTTAATGGGACAAAATGTGAAGCCTGAATACTTTGGGAGGTATTGTCTGTGCATATATATTTGCGCTGCTTTTCTTTGACCGAAAACGGATCTCTCAGATCCAACCGACCGTACCAAACTAACGTCTTAGTCATGAGTTCTGTTCTCTCATATCATCTGCGTTAACTTTCTCACAGCCTGCTGTCCCACGTTTCAGATGATTTTCATGCAAAATGTTTCATTTGCACTCTTCGTTTTGCGAGTCGTCACTTAATTTCATCCCATTTTCCACAAGTTTTCTGTACCTTGGCTTTTCACAAAATAGTCCCTGCCTTGTTGGACAGTCCCCTGGTGTGACGGCTGACATTTCAAGAGAAAGAGCCCCATTGTTGGTCCTCTGTCCCCCCTCCACCCTCCCCTCCATAAAACAATGGTATCAATTGCTTCCACTGAGTACATCCACAGCTCTGTGAGAGAGACAGGCTGGCTGGGCCCGTCGGCTAGTTTGCCAGCCGTCCTACTAGGAAGCCAATCCGCCCCCTTTACTCTCAGTGCTCGTTCTGTGCTTGAGCCCGCAGATGCCTCTCCAGACATTGGCCCTAATACTGTCGCTGTACTTTGGTTGGGGCTGTAATGTCAACCTGCAAATGCACAAATAATAGCTTGTGTATACATTCATTTTCCTTGTAGTGACAGCAGAGCAGACAGATGGGTTGGACACTCCCCCGTCCCCTACCTTGGTAATGAATGGTCTTTATTCCATTTTTCCTCTCGCTTTCCCCAAGACACTGCCATTAACTGTGACAGATGATGTGTTCTTTCACTGAAACAGTGATCCTGAGCACACTGTCACTGGAAAATTGAATTTGTACGCCCACCCCTTTTCTCCCTTTCCTTTCTGCATTTGAATTATTTTTTCTTACCCCTGTTTCCTTTCCTTAGATTGAGGAAGGTGCTGTTAATATCGCCTATCACACACACACTGTACCGTTGAATGGCCATGTTAACGCTCTGCCGCCACGACTCACACAGCGAGAAAGATATCAGGTTGTTAGTCGTACAGATGTCTGACAAAAGCACTGTGTCCTTCATGACACTTGGACTTCTGTGAGCCAAATGGTTCTGGAGTCGTTTAGATAACCAGAGATATAGTGGCTGTTCTAGAGGGAGACGCTCTGCGGCTCCTGTGACATTAGTGCTCAGTGTCAGACCAGCATACGTTAGGAAGTAAAGCTGGTTGATAGTATGACCCTTGACCTTTTGGATTATTTGTAAGGGTGCCTGAGAGTAATTGTGTGTGTGTGTGTTGTATTAGCAGCTGGGTGAGAACATTTTCTGCTCATTTTGCTAGTAAATTGAGGACTTTGATATAAAGTGAGGACCTTCTTTTTGGTCCCCACTTTTTTTCTGGGCGAGAGAGACCTGAATCAGGAAGAGCAATGTTAAGGTACTTTTATTTTGAACATAAGTCTACAGACGCAATGCAGCATGGAGACTATGATGTTCTTACACCGTTGATAAATGATGAGATGTTTTCACAGGAAGGTATTTTAATTAGGAACTGCAGTTAATATCGCCGCCAGAAGTTTAACCTTAAAAACGAACTCAGTCTTTGAGGTAATTAGTAAGTTTGGGAGCTACAGTAAATCTAAGCAGCATCGAAAATCCATGTCCGTAGGAGAAACCGGAAACACGTTGAAGACGCTGCTGTGGTCAGATGAGGCCAAAACGGACCTTTTTGTTCGATAAACAGTTATACGTGGCGGGAACCTATCACTGCACATCACCCTGAACCCAACATGTCCTCAGAGAGACACGGTGGTGGCAGCATCAGGCCGACCTCAGGAGGGACAGGGCATCTGGTCCGTGGCGATGAGGAAAATGGGTGGCGCTAAACATAGAGCAGTCTTCATAAGAGTTGAGACTGGAGCAGAGGTTACGCTCTGCGTTGGTCCGTCAGTAATGTCCCATTTGAACGGTTTGAAAGTTTGATTTTTAACATGACATCCCTCAAGGGATTCAAATACTTTTGGGAATGAAAAAGCTGGAATTGCAGCTGCTTGAATATTAGCTCAGGTTGCTTGACCCGATTGCTCACTGTGGCGGGAACATCACATTGTAGCGATGGAGGTACTGAACTACTAGTGTCACTGGTGCTCGCTGTAACACAAGCAGCGAATAGCTGGCTGTGAGTGGCTGGCACATAGCATCATTATCTACTGCCCTCGCTTGTGCTCGTCAAACGTAGCTTATGAGCCCCCGCTGAATATCCCTGGTCCATGGGCTGTCATCATGGTGCAGCCAGCCCAAATGAGGAGCCATCGCACCAAATCATTGTTGGACTAAACCAGAGCAGTCTGTTGGATGGCTGGATTTCTGTCTTTGCTACAGGAAAAGTGGCAGTGGAGCCAGAAATGCCTAAAATGTGTGCAAGTGGTGGTAAGAGTTGTGCATTATTTAATATTATGGGTCTGGCTCCTGAAAAAGCTATTTAAACCATGTAAAAACTGTATGTGGAACACACATGCAGAAGTGTGTCAGGCCAAAGACTCAGCCTGCTGAATCTTGCTGGTGGAAGATCACAGCCTGCACTCGTAAACGAGCAGTATTGCGACACTATGGGTAATAGTGCATCATTTGACTGGGTTTGTACTTCACGTCGCGTCAACATAATTTCCATTTTTCTTGGCTTTTAGTGTCGCAGTAATAATTCTGTTATATGGCGCACCAGACGGCATATGGCTGCCATGTATGATCAACAGCCTCTGGAAAAGAGGTAGCTGGGATATGCAAATGTCTGCATGCTAATGGAACAGTAATGTAATGAAGTTTGTTGTATATGGCCAATAACGAGCTCTGGTTATTGAATGTTGATGGCTTATTCTAAGCCAACCAATGTTGTTTCACAAGCTGCAGCTTTCGTGTTTGTTCGTCTTTGCACACAAACACATCATCGCACAAAATGCAAGTGCGTATGAAAAGACACACATACACAGACTTGGATACATGAGCATTGTACTGGCTGAAGAGCATATTGATAAATACCTGAGGTACGTGCCCGCTGAAACGTTGAAACTAAATTGGGCAGAACTGAGACAGATGCGGCGCAGTAAATTAAACAAGCGATCTTCTCTGTTGGGTGACAGCACAATGGTGATTAGGGTTTTATGTGAGCTGCACTACATTATTTATGGCTATGCTGTGGGCCCAGTTGAATAGACCCACAGTCCATTGACTGGGCATATTATTGAAGACCAACTCGCAGTGAGAGGCGGGGGTTAAAAATGGCTTTATTTCCTCTCGAGGAGGTCCATTTTCATCTAAATGAAGGTAGAAGCCCCAAGCGAGTTGTTCCCTGGCCCTGTATGTGTGAATTGTGTTGACTGTGTTTCCACGACACAACTCTGCACCCTTCTGTGTTGTGTGAATCCTTTTCATTTATACACAGCAGCCCCAGTCCTCGCCCACTCCGGTCCCAGCTGCCGGTTTAAACATTGGCCGATACTTTTGCATTGCATGGTTATCTATTTACTCTATTTAAAAGGCGATTTATTGCTTTTCTGTGGCACATTAACAGGGTATTGTGCGTTGTGTATTCTTTCATTTCACTGCGCATAAATGCTGGGTCAAAAAAAGCTTTAAATAGGGTTCATATAGACAAATATATTTTTTTAATTTGTACTTACTGAAATGCAAGTTTCAGATCCCCAAATCTTTAATCACCAGCTGGTACAGAAATGGTGGCAAAACAATGTAAGACTCTAGAAGTTGCCCAAATGTCTTAAAGAAGCTATACCTGAATTTATTTTTGTCTGGTTAAGAAAGTGCTTTTTACGCAATCTATAAAGACTGTGTAAATCAATCGGTTTCCCCATTTCAAAGACCCGGATCTTGGCCCGCCACACCAACACGGGGGTTATACGGCATAACATTTACTTTCTAAAATTAAAAGTGTGCATTCATGTTCAATGAGCATAGGTTCATACCAGTTGCATTTGATGTTTTCGATCAAGAAGTGCTTTTATCTTGAAGAACCATTAGTATATTTATGTAGACATATTTAACATCTGTTAACTTGCGTCTTAAAACTGTCTGCTCCTTTACTCTATAGCAAGTTATTAACGTTTTGAAGTTTTCTCGTCATTTTGAGCAGGAGGATTAGCAAAACTATTTGAAAATCATGTTCTAAATCTGCATTTGAAGCTTTGTTGTGTAATAAATTACAAGACAAATGGGCGATGAAGCGAGTAACAGAGAGACAATATTGAATTTCTGAATAAACATAATCTTATATTTTGGAGAACCACAAGCGTACTTGTAATGATGCTAGCTGAACACGTCAGCGGTAGATTTATTTTGTGTTGAAATTACCAGCACTGTTAATATTCCACATTAACTCCCTACACCCATTTCTATACTTCATTTAGAGAGGTTGGAGCGAATGCATCCAGACCGCGTGTGCTCTCACCATGAAAGCCAGTCATTTCTGGGCCCATTTAGAGGGAATACCATTAACCGTTATTTCAGTTAAAAATACAGAATGCTTTTATTGTGAAGTTGTTGATTGCCTTCTCAATAATAAAATAAACATGCAACACTTTAATGAAACAAAGTAGAAAAAAAATAATTCCTTAAGAAATGCTCTCAGAAGTTTGTCTTGATGAGAGAAAGGTGTACATTCCCCAGCTTTTTGGGTTGAATGTTTTCTGAATGTTGGTCTAGAAAATGTTTTAAATCAATCTTCGGCCTTCTGCCCTTTAGGAAGATCTGATCCTAAAACAATACCAAAAGTTTGCATCTGCACCAGCTCCATATGCTGGGGGGCCAGATTTGTACCATTCTGCAGTCAAGATGGGCCCCTGAACTGCAGTCAGAAGCCTCATAATTGTTCCAAATGGCCCTAATGCCAGACTGTAGCAAACCTTGATCCACAATTATTGGTGCTTGGCCATGTTTAAAAAGATTAAAAACCCATTCAAGAATGAAATATAACAAACTGCAAAGGGACCCGAGGGCATTTGAGTTCCGTGTGTTGAATTTGTAGTTGACAGTATAAATTCCTGAAGCCTACACAGCCTTCTTAGGTCAACAAACCATTTTTCCCTGCCTCACTAAAGGACTCAAGGTCTGAGTTGATTCAAAGATGACTTGTTTAATCCCATAAATGCTTGTTGCAGGGTACCAATGCTGAGCAAGAGCTTTTAGGGTGGGGGCGTTTAGATTATAGTTTGTTTTACTAGAGAGAGCCTAATTTTCAGACACTGAGAGTGATTTTACTTGTTGGTTAGTCACATGGCTATTTTTTGGCAAAACTGAAAAGTGAGTACACAGTGGATGTGGTTAAGAACGATTGAAGCAGAAATGTAAAAAACAATATTTTTAAGAGGTTTTGGAGTTCTGTCCTTTTTCACACCTAAGCAATTGTGTTACTTTGTGTACTTTCACTTAAAGTTTGACACTGACAGAACAGGATTTCCTGACACAGCTTGTTGAGTTTAAGGGTATATTCACACCTGCCACATTTGGGCCGCTTTGAATGGACTGGAGCTCCCCCACCCAATCCAGACCTTTTGTGCAGGTGTGAATGCACTCAAGTGTACCCTGGCCTGGACCAAAAGAGCGGAGAGAGACCACCTCAAAAAGTGGTTGTCGATCCGCTTCCAAATGAACTCTTGTGCGGTTTGGTTCTGGTGGGAATATGCAACCGACTTAATCCAACCCAACTACAGAAAACGTCTCTTTGGACTTAGCAAGCCACCGTAGCGGTGAAGGTAGTACTGAAATCATATCTGATCTGCTCTCTGCTGCTGTCAGCACGCTGTGGGACTCGTTCGGCTTGCAGGACGCCTTCTCCGACGCTGTTCCAAAATTAGAAATCAAATATCTGAAAAGCTGCATTGAATGAGCTGATGTTCACACTCACAATGATCTATCAGCCATAATAACAACACAAATATGCAAAACAGAGGTGCTGGATTTCCATAATAGTTTCCTCTATTTCCTGGTCTGTGCTGCGTACCGCCCTAGTCATTTCTGTCCAATGGGAGCAAAGGTTGTCACATGCCTGGCTTTGTTAAAAGTTATAGTTCACTTGTAAAAAGTACAATGTGAAAGCAAACCTTACCAAATGTACAAATATTAAGTCTGCTTTTGGTCCGGCCCAAACAATCGGACCAAAGCCGCTTGATCCAGTGGTTTACATTGGGGTGATAAAATGTTTTCAGTTCTGAGGCAGATCCTCTTTTTCTGTATTGACGGTGAAAACAGGTTTCATCTAGCCTAGACCAGGATCCATTTGTTATTATGATGGTAATAACAGTTGTTAGAGCTGCAACGATCTGATTTCTCTTACATGTGTGATTAACAGCGTTTAAAATATTTCTTTCTAGCCTTCCTGTTGGAAGTGTTCTTTAATGTTTGATATTGAAATCTGTCTCTGGCAGAGATGAAAGGTTTTATATTATTTGAAAAAAATGCAAACAATTGTTAGAAGTAACAAGCAAGGGCTGAAGCTTGCTGATCTCTTGTCAGCTTTTATTGTGTAAACTCAGAGAAATGGATATACGATTTCCTAAGTTTTGTTTTTTTTGTCTTTTCTCAGCAAGAACACCAGGATATGGGTCACTTTTTTTATCGAAAAATGCTTGTTATATCGAGCCATGTTAGGCGGTTCGACAGCTGACAAGCCTCCATAGAAAACCTGTTAAATAACCCCTCCCGGCCTCTGTACCTCTGCTGACTTCATTTTAAATGCTTTACTGTACCCAGATGGCTAGCTTTGGGTCTCTTTTAATCAGTAATTACTTCCACACTGAAGAGTGTTATTATTAGCACTCAGGTGTCGACTACACAGAACTGAAAAAGATTTTCTTGGTTGTGAATAGCCAGTCTGCGGTCAGGGTGAGAAAGCAGAAAATTTGTGTTACTGGCAGATTTCTTGGTTCGGTCCTGATTAGTATTCTGGTCTTTGTGTTTACATGTGTCACTTCCTGGTGTTATGGTTGTTTTCTGGAGAGGTGTTGGTACCATACTGTGGAGCTTCTTTTTCATGCTTCCAACTTCTCGTTTTTACTTAGTTTTATATGCATTGTCTTCAAGGTTTTTCTGTCTCCTCAAACATCTCTTGCTGTGTTTGGGATGTTGTTGAGATGGCACCTCTGAGGCTGCCAGAGAACACTTGTCTGTGTTTAACCAAGTAAAAATACCGCATGGCAATGAGCGCATCCTGGTAAAAGGTCTAAAATCTTTCATTTTGATCAACTAAACACTCCAGCTCTCAAGTTGCTTTGGAGAAACCATGTGATGGACTCTGAGCTGTATCTTAGAAGGTCAAAACACTGTTTGTTCTTTGTGTGTTGGAGGTGTGGGATATGACATGACACGCCAGAATGAGAAATCTGTTGCATTTTTTTCATCTCCTATTGTAGATGATGGGCCCATGCCCAAGTTATGAAATCCCTAACAAAAGGCCTGTGTTTATGTTTTCTGAGAATTATCTGTCATCTCCACTATTATTACGAAAGTCTCTTTTTCTCCAACAGCATATTTCCACAGGCGTTAGCCACCAGCCTAGGATCCCACTCGGACTGTGGTCTTCTTGTCCAAAGAGCCAGAACAACAGCGACCTGCTGTGCTTCTTCAGTGAGAAGCGCAGCTTTGAAGCGGGGTATTTTCTGCTCTTCAGCTCAGTGATACCCTCCGTGTGCGGCTCCACAGATTCATATTCCTGGCGTGGCTCCCTGCAGGATTTGGACCGCTTGTTTTCTCCCTCACAGCCACAAGCGTTGATCTATCTGTTGCCCGATCAATTGAAAGGCATATTTGAGTTTCTCGTACAAGCGTGAAAAACAGTGTTTTATATTGGCTCTGGCAGGTATTTAAAGCTCTAATTTGTTCCAGGTTGTGCTCATTAAATCGTCAGTATGATGTAATGCTTCACTGCTGCTACTGTGTGCCAGCATGGCATGTTTTTCCACTTAGGGATTCCAGTACTCATCTCTGCCGTAAACACGGGGCATCTGTTGGCTTCTTTGGATTCCAGCAAGAAAACACGGGTAGATATCTTGGAGGAGAGGCTGCCTTTCTCATTCATCAGCTTGCATAGGTATGATGAATGTTCCTGATGACCTCTTGACCCCGTGAGGTCAAGCTTTTGGCCCATCACCCTCCTCCTCCCTGCAGACTCTGTACCCTGTGGATAGCCTTTGCTCTGACACCACGCAGCACAGCTCTGCCCTCTCCTTGTTTTTTTGCATCCGAGCAAAGAAATTTCCCCCTTCCGGGTTTATCTTTCTAAAAATAGCTCTGATTTATTGTGTGGCGTCAGACACACAAATATAATTGGATACAGCGAGCTCAAACGGGTATCCTCCACTTCCTTTGTTCTCAGCTTTAGTTTTAACCTTATATGATCAACTTTAATAACCCCGCTGTAGGGGTAAGTACATAGAAGAAAATGCAAGATTATCGGGGAAAATAATCTTCTGCAAGACACAAACACAGCTGAAGTATTGAGGACAGAGGCTTATATACACACACACACACGCACACACACAGTATCTGCTTGAAAGAGTTACTTCTCATTTTGTTTCCCTCTGGCATTGTAAGGAATCAAAGAGGAGCTTTTTTCTTTTGAAATCCACCTGATAATGTTGGGAACCAGCCAACTCCCTGCCAGAGTTGGCTGGATTTAACAGGCGAAAAGGGAGAGGAAGAAAGAGAAAAGAAAACACTCCAGTCTGTAGTGCCCAGCCTGGTGTTGCACATTCTACACACCCAGCACAGTGGCCCACATTTCTGTACAATCCCCCAGAGAAACGGCTCTTTTGTTTGGAGCCTTCAGAAGAGGGTGGTTAATGTCATTTTCAAGAGGGTAACCCTCAAGAGTTGAAAAGTGCAGCTCAGGTAGCACCACAATAATAGCCCCAGCAGGATGGCAGGTATTCTGGGTTCACAGATAGGCCCGTACGTTGCACTTAAAGTGATCTGCAGGAGACTGATTGAGCCATTTCCTATAGCTAAGCTGCGTGAAGAGAGCTACTTTTATAATGAAAGAATACTGCTAAATCAGGGCTTGACAAATCTACTTTCTCCATGTCCGCGCGCCGAGGGTTGGAGGATTAAGCCTCTAATTTTAGTGCCACTTATCTCTTTGGCTGCTTTTTAGGAATTAGTTCCGAATAACCCAGCCGAAAAAGTGTGAAAAAATAAGAACGGGCTGGAGAGGTTGTATGGGAGGGCGGTGAAAGTTTCTGACTGCCAAGAAGAGATCGTCTAGAAGCAGTGAGTGTTTTCTTCTTGTATAAAACATGGAGGTTTACGTACACCCATCATCAACGTGACTATCGTTCAGTTTTGCTTTTTTGAACCGTTTCTCTTTTCCAGATGGGACGATTAGACAACATTGTTTTTCTTTTCCGCAGCCTTTAAAAGCACATTATGAGAATACAAGTTTAAATGTAATGTAAGTTTTTAGGAGCCTGGAGCTGGAGGAAAAAAAGGATTAGAGCACCCTTGTTTTCTTGAATTTCTTGGCTGCAGTCATCAAAAACAGTCATGTGATTATTATGTGACTGAAACGGGCAGAAAGGAAAAGGGGGATTGCCTAAAAGCACCGGCAGTACAGTGCCATAGCTGTAGATGTAAGAACATCATTTATTTTGGTTATTAAGAAAATGGCTGGATATCAGCTCTTAAATTAAACTCTTATGAGCTATTGTTGTTATCATTGTATTTGTCCTAACAAATGTACCTTTAGTTGTACCTTTCATTAAAATAACCAAGAAATTGAAGAAAACATGGGGTTGTCTACTAATGTTTTCCATGACTGTACGTAGACATACCTCTTATATTGTTTGGACTACCGTCCTTTAGTAAACTGCAGAAAAACACATACTTTTTGTATCCATCATCCGTTTGTGCATTTGGGTGTAGTAGAAAAGAAATATAGAGCAAATAGAAATATGTGCACCCAGTTATTGTTTTTAAACTGAATTGAAGTTGTTGCAGCATCACTTCTCCCTGAAAAGAGAATAATTTCAATGCATTTCAAACTGAGCTGCACCTACAGACCTGCTGGAAAACTATTCTTGTGGTTGCATAAAGCTAGAGCACAACGCCTCAAGTGCTCTGAGGAGCTCAGGTAATCTGAGTTTCTAACCAGAACATCTCCCGGAACCAAAACCTCCTCACTGTTCTCAGCTGGTTCTCCATTGCATTAGTGCGGCTGAAACTAGGTTTGCTTTAAGACGCTTGCATGTCGTTGTTCCAGTGCAAGTCAGCAGTAATTTCAAGCAGCGAAACAAACAACCCTGTTCAGGAGTAATGTCACAGAGACCTCGGCAGTTTGGAGTTTTCAATCTCAGGAGTATTTGGCTACAGTGACGCATCATCAATATCAAACAGCGCTAGAGGCAGGTGCATTTAAAACAAAGGAGGACAGAGTGTCGGTGTGCTTTCAGCACATTTGAATAGCTGTCAGCTTATTGATTCTCCCTCAAGATGGACATCAATTTAGCTCTACCCGCCCTTTTCTGTTTGTGACGGGGAAGCACAGATGCATGATCACCTTCTTTGGCAGCTTTGAGTCGGATCTGATTGTCTTTGAAAAGAACCCTTGATGTTCCTCGTGATGTTTGACTGCGATTATGTAATTCATCAGGGCGATGGCACAAAGGGGAGAGGGCGGGGCGTGCCGAGGACTTGGAAGGTAATAGCTGCGCATCGTCTAGCAACAGCCCAAGGGCAGGAATGTTTTGTGCGCCAGTGTGTCCGACAGGTGGCTAGGAGACGCTAATTGATTAATGGTCAGGGTTGATGTATGAGCCCCCTCGGCCAACCCCGACATAAAGGCTCAGAGCGCCGGTGTCGCCCTAAATCATTTCCTACCAGGCCCGTAAACCCAAAACAGTTCCCTCATTTGCATCTGAAAGGCCAATTGAGAGACGGGCCGCAGCTTTTAGGACCTCTGTAGGCTGCCTATTGTCAGCATCCCGAGTTTGAATTAACAAGCTAGAATTTTATGTCAGAGCAATAATGACAACAAAGATGATTTTATAATAAGGGTCACTTGGCACTAATGAATGATTAACATTTCTGCAATCTAAGCCTCTTAAGCTGTTTGGATTTTGTCCTTTCCCCCCCTATCTGTGCTGTGCTTTATTGTGGAAACACTGAAAAGAAAACCCATTTTCCTGCCACTATTATTCCACACAGGATAAAATCTGGAAACTGATTGAATGCATTTTTAACTGAAATTGCAATGCCGATACCAACGTTTTTTTATACTCCACGGTGTGATAATTTAGATGATTTTTTTTTTAAACATAGGGGTTTTTGCTCGCACATTTTTTCAGATTACACATTCCAAGTGTCAGTAATTGAGCATTTGTCAAATTCATCTTTCATCTGATAATAACTTACTCTGTAATAGTCAAATGGAAGTAGTCTCCTGTCTATATACTAACTTTCTGCCCGTCTGAGTCTCTGTCTCACTTTCTGGTTGTTTCCATTCCACTGGGGGCCTCTCGTGACCCTCCTTGTTGTTTTTGTCCGATGACTCTCAAAGACAATGGCAGTCTGGAGCCTTGGCCGGCACGCAGCGTGTGTGAATCTGCATCTTTCCGAAGGGAGTTCTTTCCTCCAGTGTCAGGGGAGGTTATGTGATCCCTGTGTCACTGAAGGGGCTTTCCAGCGCTGAGAGTGAGAGTCTCAGGAAGACGGGGTTTATCTTCTCTGAACGCTCGCCTGCATGCGTGTGTGTGCGCACGCACGTGTCTGGAGGAATTTTATGAAACCAAGCAAGTTAAAACAACACATTGTGTCTGTTTAAATGCGAGCTCATGACTATCGCCGCAGGGCTGCCAATCCCAAAGTAGGCACACACTCCGAGGCTGCTGCTTTTTATCATTTGAAGCGAGTGTCTCCAGAAGAGGTAATGATTCCACTTTGGGTCCAAATTCCAGGGCTGGCGAAGGATTTTACTTGAGAGTTGGTTTGCTTACCGTAAAACCTTTTAACCCATTAGCAGACGGGATACTCGGAGCCCAGTCCCAGGTGTGGCTGAAAGCCTGGGCAGTGAAGACCATCTTTTACTGTTTAGTCTTGGTGAGAATGTGAGTTCTGAAGCAATCAAGGCCTTCTTCTCTACAGCAGATTAGGTTGCACCTGAAAGTCCGACAGAGCTCCAGAAGTGTATGTTAAAGGTGAATTTCTGCAGTGAGGAGCTTTAAACCTTCAGCAAGAAGAAAGACGTGATTACCCCGAGGCGAGTCCTGTCCGGTTTCATCAGCGTAGCTGCAAGGCTTGGACATGCGTCATCAGAAATGCACGCAAACGCACACGGGTGTACGTCCACCCTGTCCCTCTTTCTTTTCCTCTCCGCTCCTTCCTAGACATTAGCTACTCTTGTTGTTGTAAACTAATAAAAAGAAAGGGGGCAAAAAAAACAACAACACTCAGTTTTAAACACCATTCAGAATTACAAACAGGAAATGAGGGTGTGTAATTAAACAGGATGTGCCAAGCCAAGGCCCTGTGCAAATCAACTGACTGCTTTATTGTCGGGTTGGAATAGAAACCAGTACAACACACACACACACACAGACCGTGAATGTTACACATTAAAGTGTTTTCAGCTGCGCCAACAAACAGTATTTCATAAACAAGATCATAAAACAGACATTCAGCCTGCAACTAAATGCTGTGTGTGATATTAGTTTGACTTGAAGTTTTCACATGTAGGGCTCATGCCAAGCTTCTCCTGTCTCTGTAATTATGGCTCTAGGCGAGGCGGTGGCCCTTGTTTTGGATACAGAATGTTTAAGGTTCATTGCTTTGCACTTTGTCTCTCTAACCTTGATCGCAAATAGAAAGGACACCTCACAATACAAGGTGATATTTGTTTTAAGGCTTTGAGGTATGCTAGAGCAAATGCTAATGTCAACATCTACGCCGTAGGGTTGCTAAATACACAAAGTGTTTTGCTATATGCGTATAAGACATGGGATGCAGTTAGTATGGACTCTTGTCATTTTTAATAAAGTTATATCAGCTGCAGAAAGGCTGCAGTTGCTTTCTAAAATAATTAGACCTACAAAAATAGTCTGTATTTTATTAGGGATGCACACTATGTTTGCTTTAACATTGGTATCGGCCAATGCTGGTCATTTTCTAACATATCAGAATCGGACCGATAAGTAAAACCAGGCCGATATTAACAACCAATGTTTATTTTCATCTAGTTGTCCTCTGTGTCAGTGTTTCAGGAGGGGTAGAGGAGGGCGTTGGTCATGTATATATATATATTTTTTTTGTTTTGTTTCTTTGGCTATGTTTTTTGGCCATGTGACAGTAATGCATAGCAGGCATTATTTTATTTTTTTTATTATATAAATAACAATTTCGGACATCGATATTGGCCCAAATTTTTGATGCATCCCTATATTTTATCATTTGGGCCCCCTTGAGCCATTGCTGTGTTGAATCGCCTTAGAGGCAAGAAGCTTTGCATTTGTGTCAAAGGTTGAACGTTTCACTCACTGTTCTTTGCACAATAGCTCAAGCTCAGTCAGATTAGATGGAGATCCTGTATGAGCATCATTTTTTGCCACAGATTCTTAACTGGACTTCGGTCTGGACTTTGACTGGGCCATTCCAACGCATTAATACGGTTTGATTTAAAGCATTCCATTGTAGTTCTGGCTGTATGTGCAGCTTTGTTGTGAGGGGAACCTCCACTGCTCAAGTCTTTACAGGTTTCCTTCTTGGAGTGTCTTGTCTTTAAGCTCCATCCATCTTCACATCAACTCTGACTAGCTTCCCTGTCCCCGCTGGAGAAGAGCATCCCCACAGCATGATGCTGGATAGGAATGCTGTGTCCGGGGCGTTGAGCAGTACACTACTACAATCGGGACGTCTGATGGCTTCATTTCTTTGCAATTCTTCCATAAAGGACAGATCCATGGAGTGCACTTCTAATAGTTGACCAGTCACCAGATTACCTACCTGTGTTGTGGATCTCTGCTGCTCTTCATCAACGTACTCAATCTACCTAATCCCATTAAATCCCTTAAATATACATTGATGTTTTTGGTTGTTATGTCATTAAATGTGAAACAGTTAAAGGGTTGTGAATCCTTTTAAAAGGCCCTGCATATTTCTGCTGCAGCAGCTTGACTGTCCTCGGGAGCTGGTGATAACGAACTCGTGTGAAATTCATTTTGTGCTTGTAAAATGGCGTGGCCTCTGCCTCGAGGAAGGGAATTTTTTTTGGGGGGGGGACAGCGTCTTCTTCCTCCTGGCTTTCACCAAGAAGAACCACCATTAACCCATATTTGAATGCAGTGTCATTATCCTTGCTCTTGTCTCTTTCTATTTAAACACATTCGGAAGACCCAGTTCTGTTTTTACATTCTTTTGAAGGTTTAGAGGTCCTGTACCCAGAGTTTCACTAAAAAGAGAACTTTATTTCCAAATATGATGATTACCCCGTTTATCAGCGGCATCCGGCAAAGTTCTTCTCAGCCTGCAGAAGCTGTCATCCATTTGTTTTTGGTTAAAACCATCCACAAAATATGTTGCCAGCGTTCTGCACAGAGGTGCCATTTATCATGTTTTCTAAGTGCCGTGTGACTTTTCTCCGGTTCAGATCAGGAATCAGATCTTCTAGAACATTTAATATAGTGTGGCAGACTTCATGAACAAAACGCCTTTATTCACGCACTATAAACCAGTGTTGCTGAATCATTGTCTGTGCTAGCTAGCCATATGTGCAGCTTCGGCCCCGACTCCTCTCCTATGAAGAGATGACACGCCACTTTAGATTTTCCTCTGTCCCGACAATGAAGGCGCCTCTGTGTCCCTATTTGCGCATCAGGCTAAGGGGATTTCTAGGCCGCCACCTGATTCACATTGCTGTAATTGAGTTGTGGCCATAAGCACCACTGTGCCTGCCTAGGCCCTAGGTAATTCACACACCACAAAAGCACTTCTTTACTCCACTTTTCACATGATGTCTGAGGCACAAATGTAGCTAAAGGAGAGAGTGCAATCTATTGGAAAAAGGGTGGGGAGATTACAGAGAGTATGAGAGGGGAAAAAGACTGTAAGAGTTTTCATGTAGCAGGGCAGGTCTGTGCCAGGGAGGCATGGGAGTCTGCAGCACGTGGATAAGGCCCACAAAAGCTCTCGGTTTCAAATATCTTTCTCTCTGTCTCTCTCTCTCTCGCTCTCTCTTTCTCCGCAGAGTGTAGGAGTCACTATCAATTCAAACGGGACGTTTCTTTGGCGAAGGACGTGGACACTGACGTTTTTGGGGTAAGTGGGAATTTGTTGTTGTTTTTGGCTGCGGGTAATTGGGCTTTCAACACTCGTGTCTCTTGGGCATTGCTCCGTCCCGTGTCACATGCCACATTTGAATTGTGGTCACGAGGCTAAATGTGTAGCCCATGATGGAGTCAGTTGGCTCAGTCTGTCCCATGTCATGTCTTCTGCTTTTTTGCGGGCTGTGAGTAAAGGTCAGAGCTTGTGCAGATGGGGCTTGTTTCGGGACCTGTGGAGTCACTTTCATACGATCATAGAGGAACCTTATGTCTTGCATGCTGCATGGGTAAGGTCGTGGCTAATTCTGGGTTTGTTGTTTCTGACAAACTGCCGTTCACCATTACAAACCGGTTTGTTGAACATGAACTAATTCTCTGCAAAGACAGATTTTTGGGGCTGATTCATCTCCCTGATATTAGTTTAAGAGCTTCTGGCAGCAGTCAAAACGTTTGCAGTTCATTTTGATACCATGTCTTCAGTGTCTCTCAAAGCAGCATGTTGGTCCAGTTTTTCCTTTTTTGCCTGTAAAATCTCGAGGTTGGGTTTATTTTTCACATTCTGGCACGTCTTCCGCCAGACAGATTCCTGCCCTCATACCAGACTGGAAGCATTAGCAAATGGGTTGGTATGTGTACCTACATGTATATGCCAGCCATTACACGCTCCCTCTAGAGAACAGCCGCTTCATTGGATGCCCACATCACACCCACAGAAGATGTTCATGTGTCGTAAGTGGGGATGTCAAGTGGTTTGGCGGACATGCCCCTGTTGGCATCAGGGTTGGCAAATGGCTGAGTAACAGCTGGCTTTTTAAGTTTTATGCTTCCAGCTCTAAGTTTCTGTTTTATCTCTTCCTCTTTCCAAATATACAGTGGTGTACAAAAACATTCATACCCCTTGAACCTTGTCCATTTTTGGCACTTTATAACCACAAACGTCAACCTAGTTTAGAAGACTTGTGTGATTAATCAACATAAAGTAATATATAACTATATAAAGTGGAAGGATAGGGATACATATTTGGGAATTAGTTTTGTTTTTGTTTGCCGTGGTACTTACTAGACACATCTTTTGTTGCAGTTACAGGTTTCAAGTCTTTTCGGTTACCTCTCTACCAGATTTACACATCTCTGACACGTTTGCCCATTCTTTCTTGGAAAATAGCTTAAGCTCAGTCAAGTTGGCTGGAGAACCTCTATGAAGATCCCTTTTTAACTCTTGCCGCAGATTCTCAGTTAGTTTTAGATCTGGACTTTGACTGGGCCATTCTAACAAATGAATGCTTTAATCTAACCCCTTTCATCGTATCTGACTCATGTTCACGGTCGTTGTCCTGCTTGAAGATGAGCCTCCCTTCCAGTTTAAAGTGTTTTGCAGCCTCCAGCAGGTTATGTTAACCTGCTGGAGGCTGGCCTGAATTTAAAGGCGTCCATCTTTCCATCAACTCTACATTATGATGTGACCATGGCCGTGTTTCACAATGGTGTGAGCCTCTTCTTTTACTTTTTTGCCGGTTTCAACATGGCTGAGGGCAAAGTGCAAAGCAGACTTCTTCTGACTTTCTTTCAGAATTAGCTTTCTTTTAAACATTTAGCACCGTCGAAGCAAGGGTACAGAGAAAAGCAGCAGAAGTTTATATATATTAGGATAAACATTTTCCCGTCATTTCCAATACTATAGAGGATTCTCCAATCATTTGTTGCCCCTTACATTTCAAATTGTGTGGCAAACCCTCAAGCCATTTCCAGAATCAGTCATGTGGTATGTTCAGCTGGCAAGGGTATAAAAGTTGCCGCGTTGACGCTAGCATTGATGCACTTATGATCCCTCCAATATCACATGGACAGTGCTTGGTACGACTGGAAGAAATAGCTTGGCATTTTATTGTCACGAAATGCCATGCTATGAGAAAAATCTGATGGATGGATCAGATGGATTTCGTTCCGCCGAGCTCCACACATCCATCTGGGATTGCTCCATTGGAGATGTATTTGAGAAGGATGGGCCATCCTAGCATATGATTGGATAAACCACTTGTCCTTCATCTTTACTGACGTGCTTTTGCCGGGGACAGGTCATCCAAAACGAGGACTCGGGGACATCTGGTCACCACTTGCTTCCTCGCTGCGAGCCGCCATTGTTGTCTGAATCCAAACAGTCGCTTCTCTGATACGTCACATCTACGAGAATCTCACCCGGCGATCCTGATCGGCTCGTCCATTTTATGTGGTATTGAAATCCCTCCCTATGGCAGCGATAACCAACCTAACCTCTTGTGTAAAAAAATATGTTTAAGATGCTAATTTCAATGCTCTGATGGTAGTTTTGGATGAAGGGAGCCTTTTCATACTTCCTATGACCATTTTCATTCAGTTCCAATTCTTTTTGTTTTTATACACTTAAAACAATAATGCAAAAATCCATCAGATATAGTCCCTGTTAAATACAGTACAGTAAAACGTTATAGTTGCCACATGGCCATTGTGAGCATATTAAAGGGGATGGCATAGTTTTGTTAGATGCTATTTATATTCTGAATGCTTTCCTTTGTTGTGCTTCAGTAAACCAGGAAGCTCGTAATAAAAAGCAAAAGAAACACTGTTGTCTTTTGCTCCTCATTATGTCCAATAGGAAACATCACACTTCTTGGAAAATATATAATCATTCTATTAGCAGCTTCATTTACTCATTACTGCTTTGTTTTGATAAAAAGTGGGGAAAGGGTGTGCTTTTTTCTTGCCTTCACTCTGAGTGAGCAGGTTTTGGGGTTTTCTGCTCCATGTAAAATAGCATTTAACCCTCTCCTCCCATCATAATTTAGATCCAGTCTCATAAGTGGGTTGGATGCAGCCCCAGCAGTTGATGTGGAACACATGCGTTTAATGATTCACACTCTGTGCGGTAGGTCGGTGATGGCTGCTGAGCCTGCTGCCTTTTCCCTCAGTCTCGAATAGTTCTTCGCTGTTGTTTTTCACTGGGAGTTTCTCTTTTCCAGCTCCCCTTCTCACATAAAAATGTGATGGTGGTGGAAGCTTGTGGCGGCAGCTCAGCTGTTCCTCTGCAACTGGGCTTCATGTCTCAGCTGAAGCTAGAAACAAATGAATGCTATTGAACCTTTTTAGTTCTTCATGTGTTCCTACAGGAACTTACATTTTACTCTTAATTGATGTAAATATGTCTGTAATCTAAATGAATCATATCGCACACAGCTTTTCCCGCTTTCAGTGACGTTGAGGACTTTTTAGCCCCACCAAGCTCATTTATTGTAAGATATTTGAATTGGGAGCCACTGTTTGATGTTTTCCCTCCGTACTCACGACAAAATGCAGAAGTTTTCTCCAGCGGCTAATGTTTGGTTGACTTCTTTTGACTTTAGTTCGTTATTTGCCAATTTAATCCACTTAAAAACACCCATCAAGGTTATTCAAAGTTTGGGTTTTAAATGCTAAGACTCTGTCGTACCTCTGCTCTGTTTGAAATTCCAGCGCCGCATTTCTCCTGCTTTGTTGAGCCAAGAGGAATGCACTCCCCTCCCTGTTGCTGCGCACTGCTAGTCAGCTGGTTGAGCATGGGTGTCATGGAAACTAATAAAGCGCGGCCATTGTCACAATAGCCACTTTACTCTAGCTCTAAATGCAGCAACTGTTTATTCCATGTTTTCTGAGAGGCCCGGATTGTTGCCAGGCACTGATTTCTGGTTGCAGGTTTTTGATACAGATCTCATCAGATTTTGATTTAATATGATCAGTATTTTGAAAGTTCCTGCCATGATCAGCGATTAATTATACGGTTTGGTGAGCAGAGGTGACGCTGCAATGCTTTGTAAGAGAGCAAGTCACTGTAAAACAGAGTTATGCTATTATTTTAAAACAGACAAAACAATTATAGAGGTAACATCTTACACTGGCTTTAGCAACCCATGTTGGCTATTAGTGCAGTTAGCGTTGCTATCATCACAAAAATGGCAATCTCTAAGGCAACGTTCAAACTGCAGGTCTTGGTGCTCAATTCCGATTTTTTGCTGAAATCAGATTTTTAATGAGGTGGCCGTTCATATTACTATTAAATGTGCCCGCCATCATAACTTCTGTCTGAATGGTTCAAGACCGCTAACAGAAGGAGACGTCACACAGCAGCACACTGAATGTAAGTGTTTCTAGAAGTGTTCAATAAAGTTTTGTTTAAAAAAAAAAACTCAAAGAAAAAAAAAAACACAGATACTGGCCAGCAACTCTCCTTGTTCTTATTAGAAAGCTGTTGAGCAATGGGAGCCGACAATATTAAGACCACTTCATAGCGAGGCGAAGTAAGGTAAGAAGAAAGCAGCACAGCTATTAATGGTCTTCTATGGAGCGCTAGCTGCTGCTGTGTGTGGATGTGTAGTGAGAGACACGAGTGTGACGCCAAAGACGGATAAAATGAGACATGACCGTTTAGACTGTGAATGCTTAGAAAAAAATCTGATACGTATCTGAATTAGTACCACATATGGAAGTGGCACAAAACAGATTTTTTTTTTTTTGTGGGGGTGAAATGATGATAATTGGGCCATTCACACTGCCGTGAAAAAGACAGATATGGGTCGCATACGGGCAGAAGATCAGATTTGGGTTGCGTTTCCCTGCAGTGTTACCTTGAGACTGCAGACTCTAGAAACTCTGATTTCCCAAATCCTGCCAACAGTCCAATCACAGCAGATGGATTATCTCCACAGGGGGAAACTCACGTATTCTAGCTGTAGCAATAAACCAATGCTGACTTAAGATTGGACAGCAGGCATGTCGATGTGGTCCAGTGTAAACACATTTCATTTTAAATGCCCAGTTCCAACAGATTTTAAGTGTTAAGTGTGATGCAAAAGCTCAAAAGGATCAAACAGAGCAACTGTGCTGTAATACATTCAGCCTTCCTGTTACTTTCTGAAAGTCTCGAAGTACGGAAAACACCTGAGTGATGCTTGAAATATCAAAACTAATATAACTAATATTAAAGATAATAGAGCCATGAGCTGGGTTCTTGTCTCTTCAACGTTCATTGAATGGTGAACGCAGCATTTTTGATACCAGCCCATGCCTATAGTATCCCTTGTGGAAACAGTACAAGGAGTACAGTAGGCATGGCGCCATCTGAGCTGATGATGTGAGACTTTCCAGGTGGCTGGAGAACAATTTAAGACGATATGAAGTTCTTCTGTTTTGCTTTGATTTAATCCTCTTAAGCCCATCTCATGTGGATCTTCTTCTCTCTCTCGGATCTCTTCCTTTGTCTCACGGTCCTGGTCCCACGTCCTTTAGTGTGGCCTTGTCTGACCCTTTCTTCCTCCACTCATTCACTCCCACATCTCTCCATTTGCTGCCACACACACACACACACACACACACACACACACACACACACACACACACACACACACACACTCGCGGGACTGGTCATCACACATACATGATATGAAGACAAATGATGGCTCATTGCCCAGACATAACTCTGAGTGGCTCTTTCCATTTTGCAAAGTAACAAATTAGTTGGTGTCTTCCGCACTTGAGAGAGATAATGCACTTAATGGCCCTTCATATATTAAAAAGGCTGCTCATGAGCAGTGGATGAAAGAAATAGTGTGAAGCATTTATCGATTACCTGGACTTTACGCAGCATAAGGCGTTTATGATATAAGGAAGCGGGTGATGCATCACTCTTTTTAATTTAGCTTTTCCCCCCCACAAGTGCTTAAATCAGTTTACAAGAGTTAGACCCGTCTTGTACTTTTAATGTGGTGGTGCTCGGATTTTACAATGCCTATAATCAACCACATAACAAAGTGCTCCTCGTAAAACGTTGTTTTAATGAAACCTCTTTGCGCCCTTTTTGTGTGTTTGGAGAACATTGTTGTAAATCTTTTAAGGCTTGTGAATTAAGCTTTCTGTTGGAGCTTGTTTTATGAAACGTGTTGGAACAATAGATTGTGAGATGTTTGGAGAGCCGTGTTTGATGAGGGGACCTCCCTGGATCCGAGCGTTGCTGCAAAGCTCTACTCAATACTGTACCCAGAAAAAAACAACCCAGTCATACTAGGCGAGAGGGCGTAGCTCGCTGTACTGAGTAGTCTGCAGTTCCTCTTTGGGGCGCCTCCTGACAGGAACTTGGCAGCAAGGAAACATAAACAAATTCCCTGTGGTGGGCTGGCAGGCTTGAGCTGTGTGGTTCCCCCCCCCCCCCCCCCCCACACAGTTACCATACACACTGAGAGAAGCTAAGCCTGCTCAGCTCAGAGCCCACAAGCTGTGAGAACTAGATTTTAAAGGGACAGGTGCTGCTGGTCCTCCTCGAAGTAGCCCAGGCTCATGTCTTCTGTTTACGTTGTAGTCGTCCTAGTTGCATAGTCCAGCGTCTTTGCTGTCTGCTCTTATTGTTTCAGACTCACAGTGATGTCTGTCTCCTGGTGCACAGCCCACCAATTTCACTAAAACACTGGTTGGGGGAAGGAAAATTAATGCCAGGGGTCCCAAAAGGAATGGTTAAAAAAAAAAAAAGCTGTAGCAGCAATGATGTAATGATGCAGTTGAGAGAAATCTGAGAGTTGACTTGTTGCAGCATAGAATAAGAGAGACGAGCCATGTTGGGCCCCACAGCAGCGACACACACACACACACAGATGGACAAACGTGCACATACATGTGCAACATTTGTTCAGACAAAGCATACATTACAGCGCCCATGTCTTATTTATACTGCAGCTTTGTTCTCCGAGGCTCTCATGCCTGCAGTTTTTGTTTTCTGTCCTTTTTTTCTTCTTCTCCCTCTCCATCTCCAAACACAGTGGTGTATTGTGCTGGCCGACCTGGTCCCTGTCCAAAGGCAAAGAGAACCCAGATTTCTGAAACAGAGGACCCACTGCTAATAGGCTGACCGGGCAGCAGTTGTTACAGCCCACTGTGGCCGTCCAAACCAACGGGGACAGCGAGCTGAGCCAAGAAGCTACGCGAGCGTTCCTTTTTGATCAGCCACAGAAGGATTTTGTTGGAGAGCACTCGCAGGAGCCGACACGGCACCTCTGTGCAGTTCTGTGATCGCTGCTAAAGACATTTAACTGACTCTTAATAGACCTCCTCCGCCATAACATCATCCAAGCGGACCATTTTTAGCCATTCTTTTTGGGGGCAGTGCTTGATGAGGCGGGCCGCAGAGCAGAGGGGGGAGACGAGGCGATCCAACTCCTCCTTCAGTTCTTAGAGGGCTTCATTGCTTCGGTGGTTTTAGTTGCCTGCTTGACTGCGTCATCTGTGAGCTCTTTTTATATGCTAAGACCCTGTAATACTGTAGAATGTAATATAGCTACAAAGTAGGATGTCTGAAGGATGCAGATTCTTTCCCTTTTTTCGTTTATTAGATATATTTGCTGTTTATACACAAATATGCTTTTTTATTCAACCTTTATTCATAGAAGACAAATGTTATTAACAAATATATTCTCATTTCCAAGAGAGACCTGTTCCAACATTATAAACAGTCATAAAAGTTTCTTACAGAACAACGTTGCAAGTGCAAATTAAAATACAGCGTCAAAACGTTTCAGATATTAAACAATTACAAAGTCATGGTTAAGAACAAAAGCAGGAGTCTACTGCCACTTTCTAAATATTTCTGACCCACATGTTAAATTCACCCAGAGATTCAGCTCAGCAGTTCAGTTCCTTTTGAATTTGGCTCCAGGTTAATGGTGCAAATAAAATAAAGTTTTAGATGCAGCTCACTGGTGGACTGTGTTTTTTTTTAGGACAGGCTCCTGGTGCCACATGTGGTCCTCAGGGGCTACTTGGTGCCCGCGGGCACAACGTTGGTGACCCCGGCCAGATATTTGTAGGCAGATGCAAACTTAATAGAGGACCCTTCTGGGGATAAAACGCAGGGTAGAGTAGAAGGCACTTTCCTTCAGCAGGAAAACAGCATGGCCTTAGTTTTGTCTGTGTTCAATACCAGTCTGAGTTGTGGTACGTGGACACTTTGTACAATTTTCAATCACACTGCTCAGTAGCACATTTCATTTAATCTGAGTGTGCTATTTTAATAACTACAGTATTTTCCTTCTTCTGAATCTATAACGTATTCTGATTGTGATTATGATGTAAAAATCACCCTTACTCTACAGTCTCATATTTTTATTCTGGTTTTTGGTTATTTATTTGACCATTATGAGAATCTGCACGCTTCCATTTACCTCTCACTTTGCTGCTGGTACACCTGAATTTCCCCAGTGAGGGGCAATAAAGGACATTTTCTATTCTTCACTATTCTATTTTCCTTATCTGCAGTTGTTTTGCCAAAGATTGTGTGCCCCTCTGCTGCAATTTACTCAAATTACAGCCACTGATCAGTGCATTTGATTGGCTTTATGTGATAGTCCAATACAAAGCAGTGCATAACGGTGAAGTAGAGGCAAAAGGATTCCTAGTTTTCAAAATGTTCAAGCCCTTTGCTTTACAAGTTGTAATTATTAATGAGCAGAGTTATGTAGACGCAGCAGTCGGACCGATAGCCAGGCAGACCCAGCTTCGGCTGCGGGGGTCACAGAGCACACGAGCTGGGAGAAGGCAGCAGACGGGACATGCTCTATTTTACTGCTCCTTCACCGTGAACGTCGCTGTAAGGGTGCACCTAGAGGACACCTGGATCTTTGGAGATTTGCTATATCAAATGACCCAATTACCAAATTCTGCAAAATACTATCTTTTAACATACCAAAAACGCTGCTATTCAGCTCACATTCAGCACCATAGCCAGGGTCCGGTTTGACGTTCGGTCTGAATGTGGATCAAGAACTGGAGTCAGAACTTTGAGAAAGGCTGGTCTAGATTATGAAGAGCCAAGCAAACATTTTCCCCACTAACCCTATCTCCATGCAGTTAGTTTCCTATCTTATCTCAGGGAACTCTTGGTTCCTCTGCGTGTCTAAAAACATATCCAGTTATCTGGATTTAGGTTGAAAAGTATAAATGACCTCCCTCTACTGATTACAAGACTGTGATGAGGAGGATATTTCAATGGTTGATCCCCTGGTGCACAATAAGCCACTAAAGCTGTCCTTGATTGGTAAAGAGAAAGAAAGAGATGAGCTTATAACAATCCTTCACCTCCAAAAATGTACAACCAGTGTCTCAATTAAAGTCATCTGAAGTAAAATACCTCTTTTCTGCATCTTATCCAATATGTTTAAATGTTAAGTATTAGAATTTGTGGGTGTCATGTATACAAAATATTAGATAGTTGTATACGCTGTAGCAGGTATAAGTGGATATTTATTGTTGCTGCTGCCCCAGTCTCCAGTCTTGTATCCTCTAACAGGTCTCCCCCAGCTTTAGTCCCATCCGACTTCCCGTCTACTCTGACCGGCTTCACTGTTCCTGCTGGGGAAAAGCAACCGTCGCCACCATGCCTCACCGTGGCGTGGTGATTTCATTTTGGTCTCGTCTGACTACAGCACCTTTTTCCAGATGTTGGCTGTGTCTCCTTACATAACCTGTGGCAGCTTCCCATGAGGCATGCATACAACCGCATCTCATTTTTCTTCCACTTCACCACTAAACTCTACTTTGTTGGTCAATCACGGCAAATCCCGATGAAATGAATAAAAGTTTGTTGTCACCGTGTGACAGCGTTTCAGGCATCTGAAGGCTTTTGGAAAACACTGTATGTTAGACAGAACGCTTCTGCCTGATAACGCTGCCTTTTGATGATCCATTTCTTACGTTGTGTATTTTTCATACCGAACCTAAAGAATTTATAGGACTGAAAAAAATCTAAATCCAGGATAGAAAATGTGTCCCAGTGCTGCACCTTAACATTTGAGTCCACATTCTGCCGTCTTAATGAGCGAATGTGTCCATGATTGACTCTTGTCATGCCTTAATTAACGCCTTTTCCTTCGGGTTCTTCAGCTCTAAATCCCACCATAAAATATGTGTAAACATTTTCTGTTTAATCACCCTGCACGCTTAAACAACACGCAAAACCACACGTGTTGAGAGGATTATGTCACCTGCAAGTCAGTTTGCAGAAGTACCAGTTTTGTCATTTCCCTGGTGCACACACATGCTGGGTTATTTTAGACACAGAGGGAGAGATTCTGCTGACTGAGTGTGGAGCAAAGTTCAGAAAGGGCTAGAATGAAGCAAGGGGGGGAGCACAGGTTGTTGTGATGAAGCTGCAGTGGAAGGGGGAAAATGATTGCTGGGGGTGAATGAGGAAGATGACACCAGGTCGGATGATGACACTAAACATGGGAGACTGAGGAAAGGAAAGATGAACACTCCTAATCTTCTGGGAGAATGTTAGCTGGTGTGCGTGCGTGTTATGTGGGTGCACACACTTTTTATTTATCTTATAACTCATGCATGAGTCTTCTTCTACTTCTTCTCCCTCTCTTCTTTAAGTATGTGTGCTCCTGTTCTCATATAGAGTAAAACTTCACACCATTAGGTGAAAGAAGACTACATCAGCGGCCCCAGAAGGATCTTCATCCCCCCCTCCCTAGCTTCCACGTCCCAGTAGGCACATCTCTGTAATGGCTCCCTATCGATCCTGAGGCCTCCTTGTCCACACTCAATGCCCATCGATCGGCACCTCGCAAAGAGTCTCAGAGGCCCCCTACACATCCTGTCGCCACGGCGCTTTGTGTAGATGTTATGTGTGTTATCTGTTAAGAGCTGGGGACCTTCCGTAGAAGCCGGCCCCTCGGCACCATGAAGCGAGGGGCCTTGGTCTCGTTAAACCATGAACCATTTAGGCCTCCTTGGGTTAAAATCTTGAGCATGAAGACATGCACGGCCGACATAAAAAGACTCGCTCAGCAACTGTTGTCTCAAGAGACCTGGGACATAAAAGACATAAAAAGAAAACTGTAGTGCTCTTCATATTAAAAACGACAACAACTGATTAATCAGTCAAGCTGCAAGTAAAACTTTTCTTCTTATTGTTATAGCTTGATTTATTGAAAGTCTGGATTTGGGTCAACCTCCTCATCCCCCCCCACTTGGTCCCTTCTTCCTTTTTTTTGCCTTTTTGACATCTTTTTTTCTCTACCCAAATAAGAGCCAACCCCCCACGTCTCTTCCTTTTGTCTCTCATCTGGTTTTCTGTTTTTGTTAAAGAACAGTTGATTAATGATGCCACAGACAAAGCCTGCAGTCTGTCTTCCGCCAGAGCTCAGATAGGGCTCGGCTTTAGGTAAACCAAAACATGTGTGCTGGTGGAAAGAAGGAAGGTGAACGACCAAAAGTCGCAGACAGTAGTCGCTTATTTCATATGCGCAGCAATCTTGGTCCTGCACCCAGAACTGTGCAGCAATGGGGAGGACAAAAAGCAATTAGTTCTTTTTTAGCATCGTTTCTTTTACAGTTTTTGAGCAACTACAATTAAGGGGTAAGGACTGAAAACCCAATTTTTTTAAAAAGTTATTCTTCTCAGAGTCTGATATTAGAGATGAACTGATCATGGCTGTCTTGGCCAAATGCAAATTCTGCTGTTGTTTTCTGTTTAGTTTTTCCCCCATAGTCTAAAGACTGTAGATCTATTGTTAGAGATAGAGAATCCAACACAAAAACACATTACGTGAACTAGTCAAACCTGGATGGGAATATTCTACGCTTGGGACCGGTTCTTTAAAACCCAAATTGTGAATTATTACCTTTGCCCAAACCATTGCTGAAATCACATATTTTCTCATGAGTCGGGAGCAGAGGTGGGGGATCCAGGGTCAGAAAGTAAAAAGCCGGTCCAGAGATTATTTTGGACCATTTGCATTTCCAGTTCCACAGCATTAACCTGGCCAGCCAGGTTGATGATGTGGTAGCACTCTCCATTCTGCTCATTATCAGCCTGGGACTGCTCCCATCGAATCCGTTTGAGGAAAGGAGGAACATTCAGCAGAACTCTCCAAACTGATTAGGTGAAGCGTACCCTAGTGCCCACCTACCAAAGGTTGGTTTTAGCCCATCACGGTATCAAATAAGAATGTAAGCAGCAGACATCATGAGAAACCATAAGAAGGTAAGCTAATCAAAGCATTTCTTGCTGTTCTTCTTTCCAAGATGAAATCGTGGATTTTGACAAATTGGATGTGATAGCAGCAGCTACGCATGGGTCCGTCCTCCTGCGCTGCCATGTTTATGTTGGTTCGGCTGTGGCCTCAGCAGCTCTTGCTTTCGTCGCACCGGTATCTCCCGCCTTAAACATCAATACTGCAACGTGATTGGCCCGAACCGTTTTTGGAACGGACACAAACGGTTGCAGCCAGAACGGTACAAGATGGATTCTCGTGTATTTGTGAACGCGCAAATACCGTGAGTATTCATCTTGCAGGCAAGGTTACCACAGCATGGACAAGGACTAAACTTACCTGGTAAAGTGAACAGGATGAAGGAAACCAGGCAGGGTTTTGGTTGGATGTGTCATTGGGTTATAAAGAGATGAATGGAGAAAAAGGGGCTAATGTTCTACGTAATAAGCGCTTGGCTCGAAAACTACACCTGCTGTTGCCAACGTCTGTATTTTTACTTAGGTTCATGTATAAAAAAACGTTATAGAGTTATTACTACAGTAGTATGTTGTAACAGTAACAGTAGGACTATTTGTTGGTTTTTAGTTTGAAATAAATGCAATTAGATCATGCTGTGTAGTTTTGTTTTAGTATAAAAGCTGTGAAACTGTGGCACATTTGCTCATGGTCATCATATAGAGAGAACGGGTATTGGCCTGTCTACCTTCAGGCTCCCCAGGATGGAGCTCAGTGCCAGTGAAAGCCCTTATAGAAGCCGGATCGCCTTACTGAATGATAATCAAGCATATTATTCCTGTGACTGCATTGTTAGCTGTCTTCATAATGGAGGGGCTTGACACTGGTGACCTACTTTATTGCTACAATCCTCTATGTTTGCGCAGCATTGACATGGTCTAATTGGGTTCGCTGGCTGCCTAAGGTAAACATGTCCTCTGTGAAATTATTACCCAGAAGCTATATTGGCTAATAACAGTTATGTGTTTGGTTATTTCTGCTTGGCACTGACTCATTGGACCATTCTGCTCCTCTAATGTTCAGACCTTTTGTATGCACTTCACTTCGAAGTCAATACGGACGCAGGATGGTCCTGAATTTATTGTTTGAGGGGAGATTAAGAATAATGAAGTTTGCCTGTTGTTCCGTTGCTTCCGTCTGACAGAAAGAAATAACCAGGGATGTGATATTATGGTCATGCTCCAAGGGTAATGCTGCTTCAGCTACATGCCTCGGATATAAAGATTTTGCATAAAGACAGTAATAATTTCCTTTTCTGCATTACCAACGGCTGTCTGTGAAGCCTGTTAGGTGAGCTTAGCTTGTTTATTGGCGTGTATGCTGGGGGGAGGTGGTAAGGAAGATGCCTCGCCTCTTTGAGTCTTTGGACCATACGGAGTGGCAGTGGAGTTTACAAAGAGTGAACGCACACAATTCGGTGTTAGTTCAGTTTTTTTTTGCGGACACTGAGGTTAAAGCAGTTCAGTGATGAAGGCGTTTAGAGGTTGTCAGAGCGTTGAGCAAGTTGCACATCATCTTGCTTCTTGTAGGTTATTCTGGTTTCTAAAGAATAAATCAATAAACTGGTTGGTAACAGCCTCCCGATGAGGAAATGTGCAGGAGACTTCACAGTAAATAGACCGGCTGCAGACTCCGATGGAGGTCGGTGTGTGTCAGAGAGGAAGGCATTTCCTTTTGCACTTGAAATTTGCCTTTCTAATTTTGCTTTTGAAGTACGGGTGCAGTTTGAATATTTGCTACCACTTTCTTCCTGATTCTAACACCGACTTTGTGCATCTGTTTGACTTGATAAGTATCCGATAAACCTTTCCTCCAAAAGTCAGCTAGGCAGAGCAAAACCAACAACAACCGCTGCTGTGTAGTTTGGTTCAGGATTGCCCTGTGATGCCCTCCATCCATCCTCCCAGCTTCCCTGGCTCATCCCCACAGCATAATGCTGACTCCAGCGAATTTAACTGTTGGCCTTGTGTAATCAGGGGGATGTGCAGCGAAATGTTTCCGGAGAAGGGTTTTGTATGTGGACCAAAACAAATTTCAGATTGGGTCAAGCTTGGTCGTCTGATTCAACAACCTTGGGACCTACTGGCTCATCTTCATTGCTTTTAATGGAGAGGAACCAAAGGCTCAGCTGGGGCTGTCTGTCCTTATTCTTGTCACCCAAATCCCATTTTGACCAGCAAGTTACTTACTCACATATTACCCCCCCCCCCCCCCCCCCCCCCACACACACACACACACACATTGCACCTGCGTAGATGAACAGATGATGCTATAGAGCCGGAGGCAAAGGTAGAGTAGATTTGGCATGTGTGTTTTTCATCCTAGTTGTCAGCTTTTTTTCCTTTTTTTTTTTTTTTTTTTTAAACCCTCTCTACCTCGACTGTCGCTGCATTGAGACATTGTGTACCCAGTGTTCGTTCCAATCTTTCTCCCTCCCCCACCCTCTGGGAGTGTCATTTCTTTGTACTTTTTTGTAACTTTTGCCTTATTTTCTTCAGAATTCTCAGCATTTCTGCAGCACTATGGTGACAGATTTACCATTACACACACACACACACACACACGCACACACACACACACACACACACACACACACACACACACACACACACACACACACACACACACACATGCAGTATCTTTGATTTCTGTTCCCCACCACTCCCACCTAGTCACATTGCATAACCACCTTCTGCAAAGTCTTGAAGTGCCCCCCCACCCCCTCCACCCCAATCTTCCTCTTAATATACCATCCCTCCTCCAGCGCACACACTCACATCAACATGCACAGGAGCGGATGGCCTTGCTTCTTTCTCTCCATATATGTTTTCTTTCTTTCTGTGGTTGCTCCATCCTTTTTCTTTAGCTCCTCCTTTAGTTCTCATCTTCTTTTTTATTCCTCTCTCTACTCTTCTCCCTCTTCCTGCCTCCTGCTCTCCCAGTGGTCTCATTAGGCATGAGGGAGGCAGCCTTGTGTGTATGAGTGTGTGTATATGTGTTCCCGTTGCCAAAGTCTCAATTGACTGAGCATGCCATCGCACTAGCAAGGGCCAGGGCTCCATTATTACCACAAAGCTGTCACAAATAGTATATAAAGTAACCTCCTGTTGCCAAGTAGTGTGCTAGTATAGGAGCCACTCTCTGAACGTCTGAAGCCAGCACTGCTGGTCTTCAGTAGCACAGTGGAAAGGAAGGTGTTGCTATGGTTGTAGCAGCCTGTGTGCATCAATGCAGATGTAAAGGCCTGGAATGCTAGACGGCGACAATGCAGGGCCTTGTAATGATCACAAACACAAATTTGAATGTATTTTTTCAGGATATTATTTGAAAGACAAACCCAAAGTAGTGCATTATTGCAGAGGTGTAAAGGGAGAAGGAAAGTGACTCATGCTATTCAAAAGTTTCCCTCTGCCTGCTGAAGAGAAGGATCCCTACCATATAGTGCTGTCCCCACCATGTTTCATAGTGTAAACTTAAATCTTGGTATCCTCTAATCAGAGGACCTTCCACCACATATTTGCTGTGTTGAAGATGCAGTGTCGGCTTTCTTCTTGCCGGGCTCCATAAAGACCAGATTTCTGAATTTCTTGACTAAAAGGTAACTCTGGAGGAGTTACCTCCAGAGTTACCTTTCTGCTTCTCTCATCGATGCTCTCCTGGCCCGGCATTTCAGTTTAGGTAAAGGCTCATGTGTTGGTAGGTTTGCAGTTGTGCCATACTCTTTCCTTTGTCTGTTGATTGACCGAACAGAGCGTTGTGGGGGTTTAGTGTTTGGGTTATTGTTTTATACCCTCGCCCTTCTTTAAAGATCGCCACAACAATATTCATTAATTTCCTCTGAGGTCTTCTCGGAAAAACTGTTTTATCACTAAGAAGAAATGACATTCAGCTGGACTGTGTTTGCTAGTTAGGGGACTTCTTAGTTGCATTGGATTGGTGTCAGACTAAAATGGGATGGATACATATCCACACAAAACATGGATTATATATATATATATATATAAAACGTAGGTCATTGTTTGTCTACTTTGAAGTACCCGTTAGCCACATCCTTGTTTTAACCCCTGCTGCTCATGCACAGTACGTACTTCTGTTAAAATCGTAAAATAAACAAAAGGCTTTATTTACTAACAAATTGAGCAAAGACAAAGCATAAAACACCAAAATAGCAACTAATACGGCAGCATGACATGATAAATTTTCATAAAAACTTTGTATGCAAAAAAGTCAAACAACGTGGCTATGCACCTTTAAGGTGCATGAATAATTTAGCAGGGGCTTGTATATGCACCCATATTTGATAATCTTGCAAGCACATGGTGCTCAGGACCCTTAAAACCACATACCAAACACATCTGTCTCCTCTCTATAATGACACCCCACCTATGTGGTCCTGCCTCTGGGATGTCCTGCTATCTCCTGACTGAATGAGTGATTATGTGTGTGTGTGTGCGTGTGTGTGTGTTAGTGTGTGTGTGTGAGTGAGACCACAACTGTTTTGCTAGTGTCTAGTTACAGGGATGGGGCCCTGTGCAGGAATGGTTCTCTCTGCTGCCTGCTGGCAGGCCTGACCTCAGTGGGTCATCGTCCATTTCCACACGAAACCTAAATGTCAAGCGGAGCCCCCTGCTAAAGCCATTTGTCATTCTCCTTGGGTCAGTCGGCCTAAATACACGCACGCATGCAGACATGCTCACCTGCTAACAGTTGACTAGAATGATTGGGGGGGAGGGGGGCTTCCTCTTTAACACAGGGGCTCCTGGTGTCAGTGCATGTGTTTTTTTTAATCCTTGGAAAATAATTTCATATAACAATTTAAAAGTTTTGTGGTATAAATTGCTCTTAGTCAGCAGATGCTTAGCTTATTTAAGAAAAGATTGAGTGACCTTAAATGTTAATAACGCCCGAGGAAGCTTACTGCGGATATTCCGTTGCTTTTCTCTTTGGAAAAAAATAGCTTTCGGTTATTTATTTTTCCATTCATTTATTTTTTTGTAATCATATTTTTCTGCTGGTGCGATTTGTCAGGGGCCAAACTCTGCAGGAGTTTGAGAAACGTAGAAGAAAAGCTGATGTGTTGAAACCTCTCTGACTTGGTCACACCGTGATGGTGACTCATTCTCTGTTCGGATATTGATCTCCGTGGTGATTATACGTGGAAAACATCTTGAAAACGGTACGCCACTTCATTTGCTCCCACTCAGCTGAAGCAAGTTTCCTAAGCTCCAGTCAATGTGGAAACAGTGCCCCCCCCCCCACCCCCACCCTCCATATACACAGCAATGAGGGCCTACTGCTATTATCAGAAGCTCACTCCATCACTTGTTACTTACATTATTAAACAGCAGCAATCCATTTTTACAGATAGAGGACAGTGCTTTTGGGAGTGTGCATATATAAACATAGGAGTTGTTTACAGGAAGCTGTCAGCCATGTGTCCTTATGATAAATAAACAGTAAAGCATCCCGTTTTTAATGATGGCTTCCAAGCCGGCACGTTGAATATTGACTGAAAGATTGAAAGCGCTCTCAAGGGCCTTTCTAACATGACATATGGCTCTGACGCTGTATTTTTTTTTTTTCGTCCTTTATTTTTCCTCCTCCACCCACGTCCCTTCCCCTTTTAGCTCTCCCTTTATTTGTCTTTACACAGTGGCTTGCGCACAGACTTTAAGCCGTAAAGAACCGGCCCGGTAGACGCACGCGTCTGCACTTCCGACTTGATGCAACATGGGCACTGTGTGAAGGGCTCCGACATGCTTGTCTGAGTAAAAGCGCACAAGCCTTTTTTTGAAGTTAGTTTCTTCACAGGAGATTTGTTCCATAATAGCTTCTACTAGGGCTGGGCAATATGGCCTAAAATCAATATCGCGATATATTGACCAGTTAATCTCGGTAACGATAAATGGACGAGAGCACGAAGACTCCTGGCCGCACAAATGCCGTCCAGAGACAAACGTATCGTTAGGCCGTGTGTTGAGATGCACACATGGCCCTTTTTATAGGGCTGCTCATACAGCACGAGGGGTGTACTGCAGAAAATGTTGGATCGTAGCGTTTGAATGGACTTTCATATGCACACCTAAAAGTAGCGCTTACGCGATCAAATTCTAAAATTAGGGTAGTACGAACCAAAAATGTTCTCCTCTAGACTCTTCTTATGCTGCTGCTTGTTTCATAGAGTCAAATTTTCATTGTAGCGACACCTACTGTTTAAAAAGAGAACTGCAGTAATGGTGTCAGCTTAGTTAGCAGCCCAGTATTCAACAACGTTCCTGCTGGAGCACTGAAACTTGTGTTGGAAAGGATCTACGCTTGGGCACGTTCTTAACATTTGCGCTAAACCAGTCGGTTAGAAAAAGCAAAAAAAGCAAAAAAAAAAGACATTGATTTGTGAATTGTATCTTTAATTGTAAATTAATCTCTTAAAAAAATAACTAAGGGGAAAAAAATGTGTACTACCACCTTTTGGTTGTCACGCCACATTTTACCTGCAGTCACACAAATTTGGTACAGCAAGATGACAAAATTTGCAATATACAGACTATTTTTAAGAAATGCAGTCATTCTGATTAGAATAATGAGGAATAACTAAGCACCATATTTTTTGGACCATAAGGCGTACCATGACTTTACGTGTCTAAGTGTGTCTTTGTCCACATGCAGTATAAGACGCACCAGATTATAAGGCGCATTACATATTCTTCCCAAGTGTGTAATATCACTCTGCCCCTCCGGTAGGGTGACCAGATGTCCCCAATTTCCGGGGACAGACCCCGTCTTGCTTGGCATGTCCCCAGCAAAAGCTATCCCCAATATCAGTGCATTATGATGGAGTAAAAAAGTTCAGCGCAACAAGAGGTATTTACCCGGTCCTGCCGCTGTCCCGACGCAGTAGAGCTTTACCAAACGCACCTTCCCCGCCCCCCGTCGTCGTTGCAGTTCAGACAAAACAAACCAACCAACCCCCAGGCAGAGATTCTGTGCTTAACAAAATCAGAGACGTCCCCAGTTTTCAGAGAAATCAAATGTAAGCGGCGCGGCTTACAGCCGTGTTTTTAAAAGTGTAAATTTACACCAGACGCTGCAAAGTACACTACACAGCTGTGTGATTCTGCGGAGAGAAGAACTTTTGTCATGGCTAAGTAATTAAAGAAAGACAAATTATCAGTAACATATCCAATGTTTTGATTTCCTAAAAGTCTGCATCTTGACCATATCTGACGTTGTTTTCCCGTTTATTCCCTGCCAAACAGGAGCGTATACGCGTCTGAAATTAGAACTTCGATCTAATTTAGGCATCGTGTAGCGTTATGCTTCTGGTGTACATTTATTGAGTGATTAAAATGAAAAGCTAACCTAAGCGTAGGACGTGCACATGCTGCTTTGCTGCGCTTTGTAACGCGTCCGGTGTGTTTCCTCCTTAACACCACTCTCTCCTGAGAGGAAGAGCTATCCGTCTCTGCCAGGAGGACAGAGTAGTTAAACTACACTGCCCTGTTTCTAACGTAAGGCCAAAATGAGCTTAACTTTATATTAAATTAACTTACTAGGTTTATTGTTCTTAGCGCGGGATGCCTTACCTTGTAGACTGCTCAGCGGTCCTGTTACAGGTCCGATCAGGTAGTGGCACAGTGTACCGTAATTCTCCGAATATCCATTGAGCGGAGCGGCTTCATAGCTAACCAAAGTCGTACTTACATTTTAACAGATTTTTGAGCACATTGTACCATATAAAATCAGTCAGTGAGAACAACGGTAATCACATATAGTGCGCACCGGATTATAAGGCGCACCATCAATTTTTTAAAAGATTTAAGTATTTTAAGTGCGCCTTGTAGTCAGAAAAATACAGTATTTTTCAGTTAAAATGTTGGTTGAAGTTTTTTTTTTATGTCTCAAGTGGCTTTAAATTAGGGCTGCACAATATATTGCAAGTATATTGTCCTGATTATTTTGGTGTGCTTAAAAGACTGATTGAGGATTATAAGGAAGGAAATAATTGCTCACCAATTTATTCACAGTATGGTGACTTAACAATTAGCAAGTTAAGACATTTAGCCCGCTAGATGGTCTCTTATGACTTTAGATACAAAAGCTTGAAAAAAATCATGGTGTTCCAGATGCTAAAAATATAGTGAGGAAGCTGCAACTGATGTTGTTGCAGATTTCACCAATGAAATCTCCATCGGATGATGTTTTTAATAACGTGCAGTCCTGGTGTTCACATTTTTAGTCTCTGTAGAAACTTGAAAACGTTTTTTGTGAACACTGACTTGTTCTCAAACTAAGCTTCTGTTTTTCCTTTTCAAAACAATGGAAACAATGTCAAACACATTTTCCAAGGGCAGCAAGCAGTAGCTGAGACACAAGGACTATTAATAAAAAGAAGGTGATGGCAAACAGAAAAAAAGACCAAAGTGTTCTCCATGTCCTGCAGAGAGCAGTTTCCGCAGCATTCAGTAACGCTATAACAGGAAACGGCCATGGCAATGCCACCTGCCCTGAGAGCGGCAAAGATGTCCTCTTCTTCTCCTTTGATAAATGTTTCATCGCTGATGCTGTCTAGTGTCTCTGGTTTTCTCTCTGAGTGTTTCCAGACTCGAGCGAGCTTTCTGCCAAGTGTTTTTTCAGTGTTAGTCAAGCATTTGATGTTGCACAAAATTGTTATTCATTTGCCTCCCTGGGCCAACATCACAGACAACATTTATTTATCTGCAGACTGGAGGCTACAGAGACACTACTAGACAGTCCTCTGTCTGCATACCCTTCATCTTTTTGTGTTTCTTCCTAAGAAACTATATACTCTGCCCCCTTTTTAACTATTAACAGCTGCCCTATTTCATGGATCTAATCTTAGCTACACTCTGACCCCTCCATAACAAGGAAAACCAGCCGCTCAGTCATTTTCATTGGTCTGAGTGTTACCTGGTCGCCACGACGACTCCGGGTTAATTGATACTTGCTGATGTCACTGTACTGATTACTTAGTTTTAGCCTCTTTGGCCTGTTAAAGTTGCTGTTCAAACCCATTATCTGATTAGATGGATGTGTAGCGCGTCAGGGAGTATTTTGTACGTGTGATTCCCAGTTGCCTCGCAAAGATAAAGAGCTTTCCCTTTACCTAAGGGGTGTGGAGTTTGACAAAACTGTAGTGCTCCCAACCCCCACCCCACCCCCCATTCCCACTGGCTAGGCCCCCACCAACTCCCCCCCACACCGCTGATAAATGTGTTTTTCTTAAGGAAAAGAGGTGGTTGTTTTAGAGGAGTCTTTTAATGTAGCTTTTTATATGTATGTGTGTGTGTGTGTGTGTGTGTGTGTGTGTGTGTGTGTGTGTGTGTGTGTGTGTGTGTGTGTATGTGTGTGTGTGTGTGTGTGTGGAGCTTACTAATGCAGAGCAGTGCAGCAGGGCTACGCACGCTCGAAGGCAGGCCTGCAACCTCGACCCCAGCATCATTTGTTTGGACGAGGGCCGTCAGCGGCTGTCACGGGGCCCATGATGAAGTGTCAGTCGGTAATTGTCCCCACGAAGCATCCACATCTGGGGGGGTGGGGGGGCAGAGAGCTGACATAGAGAGAAATGACACACCGGGCTCCTCCTATTCTCTTTCCTTCTCACTTCCCCCTTTTACTGTGAGTTTTCCTCTGCAGTTCACCAGCAGCTGCGCCTCAGATCTCTGGAGCTTCAGCTGGATCCCCGTGTCCACTCAGTTTGTGGGTCTACTGTAAATTTAAAGTTGAGGCACCAATAGAGGGCTGTAATGCATTTGTCGTTGTCAATTCCCCCGATCTCTTATCAGCCAGTATTCCTGTGCCTTTTACTTAGCGTATTAGTTTTGGCAGGAGTCCTTTTGAAAACTCTTCAGTGAAAGTTGTAATCATCTCTACTACCCCAACCATCGAAATACCCATGTTCATGCATCCTAGGCTCGGTCGTTCTGGTAATTAGATTTTGCAGAATGTTTTATTGATCGGATGATGTCTCTATGTAATGAAAAGCTTTTACAGGATCTTGTTGTAGGCCAATCCATGATGTCTTGCCATACCTTACGGTCCCGATGTCCATGTTCCTTACCATAAATTCCTAAAAGTTGAAATTTCACCCCAGGTTCAGGGCTTTATTGGCAGGGGATTGCTTTATAGTCAAGGGGCAAAAGAAATGGGGGAACTAGTCATGAGCATTGGCTCGTATGAAATTATCACAGTATGATAAATCTTGAATATAAATATCATAGCAGGGTTTCCCCCACTGTATTATAGGCTTTACTCACCTGCCAGGCAAAGTTATTTTTTATAAACCACTAACAGGAATATGATATCAGAGATGGTAAATGTAGGGTTGTCAAAATAATTGTTGCCTCAATTGATCCTAAAAAATGAATTATTCAAAGATACAGATTTTTAAAAAGCAACGAAAACACATTCTTTTTTTAAACAAGCATTTTAGCCTCGCTGGCCCCTGGCTGCTATGACTGATTATATGTGTGTTTCACATTTTTATATTCTATTTTAGTTTATTAATTTCTCCTTTAAATGTTCTAAATAGATTTTTACTGTGAAGCACTTTGTGACTCATGCCTGAGAAATTTGCTTTATAAATGAAATGTACTTATTATGAAATTTACCCTTTGTGTCAGTATCTATATAAACTGACCCACTCACATCTGCCCATATCGTTGTACTTCTTGCCCCTTGCCCGTCACGCCATCTCCTCCCTGCAGCCGCTCACCGGACCCAAATAATGAGCAGCTGCTGGAAGGCAAAGTCTGCTAATATGGAGAATAGCCAGAAGAAAACATGCGAGCCTCTGTATAGACTGGATAAACACAAAAGTGTTATTCAGAGGAACTTTCCCAGGCAGACAGACAAGAGACACTAAAGGCTGAATGGTGCTACATGCTAAGCTAACAGTATGACACAGATGCTTGGGAGAAACATAAAAGGTCAGTAAAGCTCCTGTCTCTGCGACAGTGTAGCAGTTAACCTCCAAGACAGCATAAGCTAACGCTAGCTGTTACTGTTGAGGGAGGCAGCCCAATGGTCTGGGCTCCCCCTTGGAGCTGCACAGTGCTGCACCACGTAACCATCCGTTCTGGTAGCAAACCAGTGTGCCGGTCCGCTGACCCTGGGGGCTTATTTGGCTCTCACTGGCTGATTGGAAATTCAAAAATCAGATTTTTCCCCCCAGTCAGTGAATGGGAACTCAGTCGGCCCATAAATAGTGAATCAACAAAACAAACTGGTGAGAGCCCTCCATTAAATCTCCGTTTAGTTTGGAGGATAACGTGGCTGATGATGGCACAGGTTATGGAGGAGCCAGACTGAAGCTGAACAGTTGGAGCAGAAAAAGGAGAGAGCGAGACTTTGGCAGACAACAGGAAGGCTGAACAGAGTGCAGTAAAGTCGCTCTGTTTTATCCTCGTTAAAAAAACAGAGCAACCATTCCTTCATCACCAGCACAAACTTTTACCTTTTTTGATGCAAAGAAAAAGAAAATGTATTCTTCAATGATCAGTTGAAATTGGCATATGGTACAAAAGCCCCTCCTTCTGTTTCCTATGGAGACACCAGAATGAGTCAGGAGGGACGCTTTTGGCATGTGGCCACCTCTGACACCCTGAGGACAGCAGGTGACTTGGGAGGAGGCAGATGGGTGGCATCCATGTCCCCATCTCTGTCTGTCTGCGCGCTGGCTGCAGGTGGAACACAGCCTGCCACTCCTGCTGTCTAAATGAGGAGCCCCTCTTCGTCACGCATACGCACTGTTTCTCTTTCTTTCCCTTTAATGGGACATTGGCCTGAGGCTCTGAACCAGCCTCCCTCTGGTACCACACACAAACAGCATGCACACGTGCTGATGGTGCATAGCAGACACTCCTGGGTATCCTCGGTCACTGTGTGATGTGCACACACTAAGTAGGAGAAGCAGTGGGAACTGCAGCCCTTTAAATTATGCTCTGGTCTGTGGGATGATGAATCTGGGCGGTGATTAGTTGGCTGAGGAGGGAGGAACACTGCTTGGGCTCTTTAATAGGTCATTATTTGAAAGATAACTCTATTGTCCCATCTCTCTTGACATTTAAATCCAATCAGACGGGATGCAACTGTGGTCCATGGCAGGGAATTCTGGGAAAAACTGAAAAGCTGCAAGCAGAACATGGATTCACCCAAAGTGGCTGATGCAAATCAACTCTTACTTGTTATTGAACACGTTCCTTTAATCTGTACAATTCATACCTTTTAATCTTTTCCACATTCCGTTTAATTAAAACCATATAATTTCAATACACCTCATTGGGATTTGATGTAATAGACCAACAGATATTGTGAATTTGCAGTAAAATAAGATAGTTTTCAAAATATTCTTGGGATGAAACAAAAAGTTTGGTGTGAATTTGTGAACAGCCCCCTTTACTGGAATACCCCCCAAAAAATTCAGTTCAACCCTGGTGTTCTGATCAGACCTCTAATGTTTATTAGAGAACAAACAGCAAGTTGTGTTGATGTTTAAAACGTTTTTTAGGTTGTAAAGCAATATAACAACCTTTTAAAAAAAACATCTCGTTTAAGATTTGCCACAAGACCATGTGGCAGCAAACATATGGAAGAAGGTTTTCTTTTCTTTTCTTTTTTTTTACTTTTTGTCCTTCATGGACAGCACTGTGTGGCAGAAAACTAACACGGCCCATCCCCTCTGAACACTGTTTTAAAAAGACCCAATAAAACACCTTTATGACAAAATATGTAAAAGTTACAAAAATGAATACTTTTTCAATGCACTTTTTAGTTAGATCATCTAAATTTAGCAACACAGATGCATTTAAAGTCACATTTTGTCCAGGGTATATGCAGAAACATCACAAGGGAGTTTTTTTCCCCCTGCTTCTTATTACCCCAAATGAGATGCTCAGGTTGATTAACACTTCTTTCATCTTCTTTATTAGCAGAGGAGAGCCACTTCAGCAGCTGCATGAATTAGAATCCACTTATTCCATGGACTGCAACTAATTCCACACAATGCAGTTTAATGGTCGCTAGTAATAGGAAAAGGGTGTTTCTAATAGTCTCTTTAGAGGGTGCAGGGTGACTTGCAGCAGCTGTTTCCTCACAGCGAAACCAGGACGCTCGGGCGGCCTGAACAGAGTCCAACGGCAGCATTGGACGGCCTGCACGACAATCCGGCTCCACGCGGCTCATGAGCAATAAATGCGTGTAGACGAGCCAATTTCCTCTGGCGAAGCATCCTGCTGACTGGAGGAGCTGGGCCTCAGTCGATGAGAACCACCTGGTACCGAGGGAAGTGATTAGGACCGGCAGCACCATGTGCAAGGAGTTTATTTTGTTTAGGAAGATTGAGATAGGAGAAGGGGAATTTCACCTGCGATAGGTTTTCTGGAGAATCATTGATGAGGAAGCTCTGAGAAACGGGTTTGGTGGGAGGACAATCAGAGGGAAGAATTCTGGTTCCAACATATTTTACCGCTGGTGCTGTTTAGTTGTACTGTGGCATGGGGCTTGCCACAACAGAGAGGTTGTGGGTTCTGCTTCCACACAAGCTATATACACTGCAGCCAACTGTGTACAATCAAACCATTTAAACTGCACTGATGGGAGTTTTATGGTAAGGCCAGAAATTAGTTTGAAAATGCGAATGTAGAAACTGGCGACGATATCTCCATGGTAAGTTTGCTAACATTTACTACAAACGGACCCTTTGGAGAGAAGCCCACTGAGTGGCATTCACCGTGCTTTGCCAAAGCTTTTTGACTGTGACATTGAATCAAAACAGCCATTACATTACCATCTTGAATTCATTAGTCTGCACAAAATGGCCCTGGCAGGATGGTCCCAGCCCTTATTTTTTACACCAAGAACTTCATGGCCAAAAGCTGATCCTTAATGTAAGGGAACCAGCAGTAGATTTTTAATAAAGAAAGATTTGATGGTGCCAAATTTCACTTTTTTGACATGTTTTCCTTTCTTGGCTGCTTTTTAGCTCCATTGCTACATCGTTAAATCAACCGTTGAGAATTGCCATCCTTATAAATGCCACAGCTACCAACTATACCCATAATGTACTAAACCAAAATGATCCTTTCAATTTAAATGTTTTTATGGATGTTCTGGTCCAAGCCAAAGTATCGGATAAATATCCCAATAAAGGATCTGGTAGAAGAATCTCTGACTAAGCTCAAATCCCAGTCCTTGTTGTTGGTGGGATTTATGTATTTATGATTGGGTTTAAGAAGGCCCTAGGGTACGTTTTTGCAGTCAGTTTATAATAACCATTAGTTTTCCTGTGCCAGGTTTTCAAACAGTGTCAGACCTTACTTGGTTTATCTAAAAAACAAGTTTTCCTTAAGTAACAAGTAATTTGTTTTTCACCAGTGAAAGAAAAACTGTATTGGCCGCTGCAGTGTGCAGACCACTGTACATGTGGTGGAATACTGAAACACTAGTTATTTAATATTGAATTCATCCTACTGAAAATGTGGTATTTGCAGTTTCTTTGGTTTAAAGCTAAAACAGCCACAGCGTATCTTGGGGAGAATCGGGTCAGCCTTTATGATCTAGATTATAGAGGGTAAGAGTTCTAGTTTATTGAGAGTAAACAATTCCTGCTGCATTTAGGTGATCACAGTTTAAATATCCCACTAGGATCAATGAGGATCTAGGGTTTTCACCATTCTAATGAGATTCCCAATGAAAGGGAGATTCTACTGGATGCTAGAGCTTTCTGTTTGTCTGTGTGATATCACCTGCTCTTTGCGGTGGGCTCAGATATCCCCAGAAAGCTGTTGAGATGTGGAGAGTCACACAGAGAGTAGCTGAAACTCTAGTCATCAAATTTTATGATGTTCAAAGCACAGCAACAGGTTTTTTACGAAGCAGGAAAATAACTCTTTAAGTCTTCCCACGTATGATCAAAGACAACCACATTGAAATATGCTATGAGCTGAATCATTGAGTCATGTCAAACAGTATAAACTTGGTAACTTTAGCCTAGCACTGTGCTTGCCTACAAACATGGCAGTTTAAGGGAGTGGTGGATCACTTCTGTTTCAGAGATGTGAGAACTCTGTATTGCTGCTAAATATTGATAACTATGTCACTAGAAATATAAATTGTTGGTATTCAAGTACTTTTACAGCAATATCAAAACAATGTTATAATGAGAGGCAGTGCTCTGTTAGTTGCCACGGCATGCCTACCTGTGTGTTTTGCCGATGGAATGTGTTTTGAATGGATTAGAGCAGTAGTTCTTTACGGACTCTGTACCACTTTCTCCAACATTTCAATAAAAGGAGATTAAACCATAAAAATGATATGTCAGAAAGTCATTGGTTCCGACAAATACCCCTTTACTACTCACAATCCTAATGCAAGAAATGTACTAATGGTATTATGTGGTCTGTTTATCAAGCATATACATATTATTGATTTTATTAACTTTTATGTAGTACCAAATTGGGGCCAAGGGCAAATTGGCCGATGTTAAATTACTCTGATTAGTATTGGGGACAGAAAATCTTAATTGGAATATCCCTAGTAGTTTTAGTGCTAATTGTGCTCTTCTCTACTATTTAGCCTCTTGACTGCTGCACAATTCATCTGATCTCACTCACTTTGATGTTTGTGTAATGCATTTGACCTTTTAATGTAACTTGGCATGTCAGATTCTTCTCAGGGTTCAGTATTTGCTTGTACAAAAAGAGTCTCTTTGTGTCTGTCCTCCTTTAGGGGTAATTTCAGCTGGCTGAATGTTGGCTTGTGTAGAGTGGTTGATCACGTTTGATGAAAGAAGTACCCTGCATACCGCTGAGGATTGGGTCTGTTTGGGACTTTTATAGGTGTGTCTGTGCAGAAAGCCCAGGTATTGCATTATCATTATCAATTGCAGTGTCAACAACTTTTCCTTGTTTCAAAGCTCTTTTATCTTCCTTCCTTCTGAGCTGCCCATTCTAGCTTCTCATGGGCTCTTTTTGTGTTTTGCAAATTCCTACAGGCGATCTGCATATTGTCCATTTCATCCCATTTCTCTGTTTGCTGCCTGTTTTGCTCCAAAGTCCCCTCATTCATCTGTTAATCTCCATTCATCTCTTCATCTGTCCCCAGTCTGGATCTTGGCTTTCAGGCTCCTAATTGAGCTGGCATCGCTAGAGTACTTCATGAAACAGAAACAACAGAGAATCCTGCCATTGTGTTCGGTGCCTGGCGTTCAGAGAGGGAAGGCAGGGTTACTCAGTGTGGATGATAGATGCTGTTGGGCACTACGTTCTACTTACAGCGTTGCTGTGTATGTATTTTACCAGTGCAGCTACATACCTTAGCTTTTTTTATTACACTTTTTGGGGAGATTTTGAGTAAACCGAACTGTTAAAGGGGACATATAAGAAATCCACTGTTTTAGCCCTTAAAAACATTTTGTCGTGTGCTTGGAGCTGCTAGGAGTGCAGAAATTTTGAATGTAGTCTCTCCAGGTGCTGCATAAATATCTATATTCTGTTTGGGTCATATTTGTCAATCCCTTCAGTTTTCTCAATTCCCCATTAACATTCTTGGACAATAATGTGACTGTATTTGCTGTGGAACTTCTAAACAAGATTATGGACTTTCAGCTTACCAATTTTACGAATCTGCCACTTTTAAATTTTTATTTATTTATTTTGCTGCGATTTTGTTAAGTTCAAGAATGTCGAAGCTACAAGTGGTTACGTAAAAATGACCTACCGTCCACCAGGATACTACAAAAATGGCCGAACAGGGTAGAGTGGAACGCTCTGCGACCTGGAGGGTACAGAACTTTCGTAAAGTTCCTCCTTTGTATTTAAAGAGTCCGCACCAGAACCAGATGCTCTCAGAGCCCGTCTAGATGAAGCTAGGTTTAGCTTCTTGGTTGGATAAGGGGTTCCATCCATGCGAAGCAGTGCAAAGCGACTAACTAAACTGTCTACATTTGAAACTTGTTCCCAGTGTGGATGAGTCTGAAACCTAAAAAATATATATTCTACGCAGTTGCTCAGATCATCGGCGGGGAACAACCAGAAGGTCCACCAGTTCCAGACTTCGTCTGCAGCGCTACCGCATTACCGCACAACTTGCAGTTGTGGCAAACATGTTCTAAAACCTATTAAGATTCCTTATTCGGCTTTGTGTGGATGTAGCCTCAGACCAATATTTCTTTGCATCACCGTCTCTCATTTGCCAGCAGTTTAAGATCGTAGACATTGCTCTACCTAGAGCTGTGTTTTAAGTGCATTTATAAACGCAGTTTGAGGCTTAGTTTATAAAGATTCGTTGATAAGAAAGGTTGTTTGACAAATTGTTTGAAAATTAGGTTGTTGTAAAGTAAGATTCATTTACAACAAGGATTAAGTAATTAACCCTTTATATATAAACAGAAACAAAGTTATTATAACTGGAGGAGAGGTTTGAAGTGATATGAAAGGAAAAACTGAACCTGTTCTCTTTCTTCGTTTCTTTAGGAACCAGTTAGGAGCCTCTGAAGTTAATATACCTAAATCCCATTGTGAGCCTTGAAAATTTAAAACCACAAGCTGTCAGGAAGTACAGAGGTCAGGTCAACAAATATGGAGCCAGTCAGGGAACTGATGCTCCAAGCATTGTGCAAACTTTCCAAAGAGCTCCTGTTGCTGTGTACAGTTGCCAGTATTGTGGTCCAAGCCACTGCCCATCAGCCACTAATACAAAACTTTGACCTCTGTTTAATTTACATATCTCTGGTTGTCATCCAGTCCAGTGGTCGTCCTAGGCAAAACCAATCTTGTGGCATCCAACCAGAACTATTGGCTCCTCCCAACCCAGTGAAGACATGCTGCCCGATCTTCTCTTCCTTTAGCAGAACAGCAGAGTTCTTGTTTGTTTGGTTGGGACGCAAACAGTTGAGGCCGGAGCAGTACATGATGGATTCTCGTGTGTTTGTGAACACACACATAAACCGTGGGAAGTCATGTTGCAGGCAAGGCTACATCAATACGGTTAGCCACCAGATATGATGCTATCAGTGCATTTGGTGATGTCACCAAGACATGGGTTAAGAGTTGGATGAAGCACTCCGGATCCGGCCATTTTTCAAAAATAAAACTTTGTTCAGACTCAAATAATAAATAAAACGTGAATAACATAAAATAACGTTATTTATTCTTTTTATGCGGTGAAGGATCAAATCCCCCACATTCTGGTACCGCTCCGCTGCTCTGGGTTGGGGACCACTGCTCACGCTGATCAGTCAAGGTGTGGCTCTGCTGTGATTTTGCTCTTTATATCAGAAGCTGCACACAGTCAGCGTGCGTTGCCTGGTTGGAGCTCCTCACCTTCCTCTGTGTTGCTCAGGTGAGAGGTGGAGCCGGGAGGGAAGTATGAGTGTGAAAGAGGGTTGGAGAGAGCTCTCAGATTGCGGACTGAAAGAGGACCCACTATAGAGTCGCCTACAGGCAACTAGCAGAGCTTTCACATACACACATTGACACAAAGTTCGGTACACTTCACTCTGTGTGTATGAATGGGGCTTCTCTGTCCTGGACTGTACACTGTTTCAAATTTCAGTTGCTTTTCTGCATGTGTGTGTGTGCGTGCGCGTGTGTCTGCGCGGTCTGGCTGTCCTCTTGGCACGTAAATCATAATGGATCTCATTATCCAGCTGGGATGGCTTGGTGGGGCCTGTCTGGCAGGAGATGATAGCTGGATGGCTGAGGGGCTCCCATCACACACGCATTCATTCTCTCTATCACACACAGAGACACACACTCTCTCACTCGCCTTTATCCGTTTACAGCACGCATGTTATTTAGCGTGTGTAGCTACTGTAGGAGCATTTATGTCTCATTTTCACAAAAAATAACCTCGAAGGATGAACACAAGCACGGAAAAAGGCACGCAGCGGCAGACTTTGTTCCTCTGCAGCCCATCCAGACACAATGGACATTAGCGGCTCAGCTTGCCATCAGACAGAAGGCAAAGGGATGCAAAGAGGAGGGAGGGAAGGATGAAATATGGGCTTTATCCTCCTGCTCCTCATTTTTCGCTGTCTTTCGTCCTTCAGTCCTGTCCATGACATGGCTCCCGAATATCTAAGATATTTCAAGGGGATTCAGAATGCATTTGATTGAGTTGGTGGGGGAAGCTTGTATTCCTTTCATTAATCCACCAACATGTGCTGTATCTGGGCAGTAGAGGCTCCTGTGCTGCAAACGCAGAAGCAACAAACTGCTCCGCCTAACGTGGTTAAGGCCTACACTATTTGTCTGGACATCACCATTACCCAAGCCAATTGCTGGCTGGTGTACAGGCTAGTCGCCAGCAACCTAATGTTTTCCCGTAATGCCCGCCTTCCCATCCAAAACCCTCCCTACACACACACACACACACACACACACACAGGAGGAGGAGGGGGTGAAGGCTGGTAAAAGATGGAGAGGAAGAATGGAGGGCCTGGGGCAAAACTCCCAACCCCATCCTGACTTGACTGACTGATACAGCTAATAAACTTTCATTTAAGCTAATGTCCCCTCTGTTTTTTCCTCCATCTGTTTTTTTCTGTCTTTTATTACCTTTGTCTCTCTCTTTCTCTGCCATACCCGTCATTCAGTTCCCCCTCTCTCTCTTGCCTTCACTTGTTTATTTCTCTCTTTTCTTTCTTTATTTTTACATAAAATAAGAGTTTGTTAATCATGAGCTAGAAGCCAAGTTGTGTAAAAGGAACGTAGCACGCAAACAACAACACATGGGGCTGCTGGCAACAGAGTGAGGCGGAGACCCTGTATACAGCAGTAGATCTGTCACTGAGCACATTGTGTGAATCAAAACACCCTGTGCAACAGCACTAAATGTCATATAGTGGAAAACAAGAACAAAAATACCATAAAGATCCCAGTACAGGCAGTGTTAACTAATCCACTGTTTAAACTTTTTGACAAGAGGTGAAAGGGCTTTACCAAAACTACAGCTGGCTTATTTTGTACATGGTTGGCTTTGCCTTCAATGGTTACAGGGTCAGTACGTGCTGACAGGGGACCCACTCTGTATTGGCGTTATTATTATCATTATTATTGTTGTTGCTATTAATGTTTGTTTAGTTGACAGGATAATTCACCTATAATATCATTTTGTAAGCCATGCACTGGAAGACTCAAAATCACACATGGCTTGCTGGCTAATACCTGTGACTGCTGCAGACATAAAATTACAGCAACAGGTATCAAGAGTTGATTTTTTTCAGGAACTCTGATGATGGTCATTTAAAAATGCCCCATTAAAGAGTCCAATCAGATGCTAAGCATTTCCTAGCTTTAAGTTGCTATGTATTGAAAATTTCTACTGCTCTTGGTTGAAAGGGCATGGCTTTCACTCAAAGACGAGGACTGGCACAAGCACAGCTTACTGGTATTTTGGTCACTTATAAAGAGGCTAATGTTTCACTTCCAATGTAATCACACGTCACACTTTCTATCTTAACTACGTAACCTTTATTTGTCCAGGTATTCCCATTGAGATCCGAGATCTTATTATCCTGAGAGACATGTGTAATAAACCGAAACGACAACAAAAAAATATACAATTTTACAAACACAGTAACTATACAACAAATTAAAACATTCAAATTAATTAAAGCTGCACAGTGTAAGTTTTGACCCAAGTATTTGTCATGGTTTTCAGATGACGAGCCCACATGCAGATACGAACGGGAGGCAATGCACAGTTTTAAGACTTTTATTAAAGGAAAACAGGCAGGTCTATGGACGGAACTACAGGTGACTCGGCTGGGTCAGAACGTCACGGCTGGAGAGTCTGTAAGAAAGAGCAAGTGAGTTCTTCTGAAATAAGAGCCAGGAAACTTGCTAGGAGTTGCGCTGCTTACCATTAGGCTGGGCGGACCTAACCAGGAAGAAGTAGCGTCAGGAGAACTCTATGTGACTACTCAGATGGAGATAGGTGGCTAGTGGCTGAGGGCGGCAGATGTAGCTGGCGAGGAATCCGAGGCGACCTCATCGGCAGCAGTTGACAGATGGATTGACCAGAGTGAGCACAGAACCAACAGAACCCGGGAAAGGGGATCTCAGGCCTCGCTGGGTAACTTCCAGGAAGTATGAGGGGAGCGCCAGAGCAAAATCTGAGCAGACAGGTCTGCTGGTCTGTTTCTTCGGACGGGACGTCAAGACAGGTGAGTGCATCCAAGCACCAAAATCACGACTGGTTAAGGCTCCGGCGTCTTCCATCTGCCAGTGCTCTGCTTAAGAAGCCAGAGGAAGCCGCCTGCAACGAGCTGCAGGTGTGGACCACGCCTCCTCAGCCAACTAGACACACCTGAGGAGTAGAGTTAGAGCAGCCAACACAGAGAACCCTGACAGTATTAGCTTAATTTGAGATATACTATATCTTATATATTTTCAAGTCAGTGGTGTGACAGACGGAGACTGTTTAATTTTACGACAGTGTCATGTTACCAGTGGCCTTCAGGGGCACTAAACCTGGAAGTTACAGGTCTAGCGCCCCTAGTGGCTAGAAATTACACAGTGCTGCTTTAAATAAGCTAATAAAATATGACTTAAAAACAACAGCAAGTTGCATAAGAAGATGTCTCTTTTTGTCGTTATTTGTTGACGGGCCAGAGTACGAAAATGTGCTGGCAAGGAGGTGGTCCTGAAAGAGAAACCGGCCTGTTTGCTGTGTTTACACTCCTTTCAGAAGATGTCTTTTCAGATTGCAAGAAGCTTTCTGGCCAATTCCTTTCAAAGTCTTCCTCTTATATTTGAAAAGATTGAAACATAAACAGATGTTAAGTATGTAGCATCTTAAAGTGGAATTCTTCTAAAACGTTTTACCTACTAAAGATAGAACTTTTCTCTTAAAGAACTCCCTTTATTGCCAAAGGTCTGCAATGATTAATACCATCTCACCTTCACCACTCCAGGATTCATGACTGTGAATCCGTGTGAGTTGTTGTTGTCAACGTATGAGCAGCACGCTAAGCCCTGCAACCTGCATGTTTAGCTCACCTACATATCTGCACAGCCTTTCAAAGAGCTCCTCCTGAATCCATAAGGGTACAGCTCGGCTTGGCTGTCTGCTCATCCATCCAAAAGTGATGGCCTCTGGTCCGGAATGGGAGGTGTGCTACAGTAGGTGAGGCAGACGGCGTTAGTATTTTTTAATAAGGAGGGCAATAACGATAAATCCTACAGGCTAATCACCCGAGCAGCAATAGCCCCGCCTTCCTCCGAGCCCCGTACCCAGGGCGGCGCGGCATTACCCCGCCACCGCTGCCTTCAATTACACCATTCATCATGTGTCTTATCTGGCTGCTGCTTTGATTGAGTGTGCGGCAGGAGGAGTTGCAAATCCTGCATATCAGTGTGTGTGTTTGGGTGCTGACAGGGATGGAAAACTGCATTAGGGATGATGTGGGCATGTGTGGGTGTATATGGGATGAATCAGTCAGTGTGCGAGTACGCACACAGGATCCATAGGAGTGTATAAATCAAAACAGATGATCGTCCCCTGCTCTGATCCACTCTGTTGCAGAAAGTGCCCCCCACCCCACCCCTCCGTCCCTCTAGTTCCTTCCCTTCTTGTGTTCCCTCCTCCTCCGCCTCCTCTCTAGAACAGATTTGTCTGGGGGCCCCTGTATAATCTGCAGCGGTAGCGGGTGTTGGAAGACGGGCGACAAATTTTAATAAGCAACTGGGCGCTGTAATTTAGCAGCCTGGGAGGGAGATTAGGCTGATTGATGCTGGGCTCTCCTAATGGTCCAGCCTACGGCCCCCAGCCTAAATTGGTGGTAATGAAAGTTTTGTGCAAATTGAGATGGAGGAAAATACGGCATTCTCTCGGCTTCCCTCGCTCTCTGTCTTCATTCTTTTCTCCGTTTCTTCCTCCCTGTTCATTTTCCTCTCTGCGCTCTCAATCTTTTTGACAAGGTGCATCTCCAGTGTTCTTCCTCTTCCCTTCCCTTCTCTCCTTTTGAGCAAAGTTTTGTCCATCCCCTCCCTTTTTGTCGTACTCCTTCGTTCTCACTTTGCCTCTTCCCCAGAATTGATTTGTCCTTCCTCCTGTTTTTCTCACTTCTACTCTTTACATTAGCTAGTTTTTCCTCGCTCCCTCCTGACTCAATAAAGAATCTTACCTACTTTCATTTACTATTGCTGACACCTTCATTTATTTCCTCCGTCCAGTTGTCTTCGCCTGTAGGTGTGTGTTAATGTGTTGCAGATGGGACGAGTGGTGTTGCCTGCGTTGGGTTTTGTCAGGAGAAATGTATCTAGATCTAGAGAAAAATCTATATTTTTTTTTTATTTTGTTTGGTGTAATTCTGATCTTACTCATGCCACAGAGTGTCCTTTGGAATGTGCTCTGGACTTTGATTGGTCCATTCTAAAACATGAATGTGATGGAAACCAATCTGTTGTAGCTCTAGCTGTATGTTTAGGGTTGTCATTCTGGTGGAAGGTGAGAACCTCCACCCAAGTCAACTTTTTTTTGCAGCTCCTAAGTCCCGGTTCCCAGCTCCCAGTCAGCTCCACCGTCTGGGGATTAAATCTGTCTTCTGTACCTGTCCACTAGGATCCACCATCACTCTCCACCGACATCCATGTGCATCTCAGATATTTTTGGCTGTGCATGCTAACTGCTTCAGTGATACTCCCAGTCCAAGGGTGGTGTCAAACACACAGCAGTTGAAGAAGTAGTAGTGAGTCAGATCACAAGCAGAGGGGGAAAAATCAGCCGTGCTTGTTTTAAGAAGTACACTGAGGAGACATCTACTGTTTTCTGTGTTGGATTATTTATCTCTCAGGGAAAGCAAGGATACAAAAAAGTGGATTAACAGCCTTGTGAGAAAGCCCTGTTTCTTTTCAGTTCTTCTCCTTCTCCCATCACATTGGACTGTTCACAAACCAGGGCTTTGTTGTCCCCTATGAGACTGTACTGAAAACTGTGTTTCTGGGTAGAATGCTGCTTTTCTACTGAGCTAAATCTGGATGTACAGGGGAACGTCAAGGCCTTAGCTGGTGTTCTTCAAGGATCGCCCTGCATTTAGCTCTGCTCGTCTGTTCAACACTGGTCAGCTTCCCTATCACTGCTGTAGAAAACAGCATCATACCTCCACAGCGTGCCAAACTAGTAGGTCCCCCCACTTGGTCTGTTGATCTCTGCAGAGACTGCTGCTTCTCTGCCTCTCCTTACCTGGTGGCCGGTGTCGTTAGCACGCTGTGCCCGACCCTCTCCATGTTCTGTGAGATGCTTGCAAAATCATTTTAAAACCTAACCCTGACATGTCTGCTGTGTTCCTTTGTGTCCGTGACCCTTTTTGTGCTCTAATGTTTTGACATGTTCTTAGTTATTTACTAATTAGGTGATGTCTAAAGGCAGCTGGCTGCACTGGATTTTATTTGACACTGAGGCCTAGTCCCCACGTAGCTGGATGTCTGAGAAAATGGCTACATTTTTATGCGGTTAGGCCTTTCATCCACACATAAACGCCGTTTTACATCCCTAAAAACGAATGATTCTGAAAAGATTTTAGCCTGCCTGGGTACATGACAAGACAGAGTTTTAGGGTCTGGCGCATCACGTCGCTGATGTCATACTGTTATAGACTTGGTCATACAGTTGAGTAAAAAATGAATGTTATCAGAGCTGGGTGCTGATTTCGAAGTTGGTCATGTGTCTAATCGGTGTTAAACCAGACAAATCACTTATCTACAACATCTCTGGTCATTTATATCCAACTGTTACCTCAGCGCACAGCATTTCCTGTCTTCACCTCGGTATCAAGACCTCAAAGTAAAAGCATTCATGGAACATTATAAACATTACAGCTGGTTCAGAGGCTTTTTGTTTGTCTGTTTTTACAAGCCCAGCTGTTCCAATACGTGGAGGTGCAAAGGAGAAAAGATCACACTTAAAGGTCAGCTGTTTTACACAGGCGCAATGCTGTTTAACATCACTTTTATTTTGAAGGACTCTGACTGGCTGACGTAGGTTTTAGCTTTGCACTACACTGCCCCCTATGTGCCTGGCATGTTTAAAACAACGGTCAGTGGGGATTTTAGACAAGTTATTGTGGATGAAACCTGTATCGATATCAATCAATGCGGTAGTGATGGAATTGGCTCCTTCTGAATGACAAACTGCAGAAACAGATGATTTTAGAAGAAGGCGTTGCATCACAGGATGCTTTAACTCTTTAGATGTAACATGCTGGAATTCTATCTTTGCATGTCAGATTGGATGAGGCGCAAAAGCTGAGATCTTCTAAATCACACCTGAGCACGTTTTTTTGTCCGTAGTAAATCTCAAACTCCGTTGCGTGAAACTGTTCTGGCATCGACTCATGAGAATAAAAACTTTTCATGTGCCGAACGCAGGGAGGGGGAGTGTGGCCTTGGAGAGGGGGTGTGGTGTGGGGAGGCGGGCAGCAGTAACCCACTGCTAATAGAAGACTCCAGCACTGTATATAGCATTTCTTTCTTTTCACATGTTGTAAAATCCCCCTTGAGAATGGATGGGATGTTGCAAGGTCACATGGGATTTGTTGTTCCCTCCAGGAATCTATCTGTGATGTATTTCCATGAGCTTTCTACAGAAGTTTAAGCGTATTGATGTGCAGTTATGAATGTATGCATTCCGGCTCCTCTTTACTCTGCGTGTTATGTATGTGTGTGGGGGTGTATTTGTGTATTAGCCAGCTTCACTTCCCTTTTCCCAACAACATAACCAATGCCTGGAGGCACCTTTCAGTCCCGTTTTCCTCTTAACTCCCACGCAGCTCTCTGCTTGCTGTAATTATTTCTTAAGGCCATTCTGGCTGCGTTATGCTCCTCCTTTTTTGCTGCCACTTTGAGTTATGCACCGTTGGATCATTAATGGCTTCATTTTACTCTCTGAAGTGCTCACTTGTGCTCACCACGAACACTTTGAAATCTTTGTTACAAATGTAAGCGTGGGGAATGTTAGCATCGCTCTAACGTTTGAACTTGGTGGGGTCCGCGCTTTACGTTTCCAACATATCACGTGCACACAGGCCACGTTTTAACCGTTCCTTCATGTCACACAGCAAGCATAGCTTTTGCCCTATCCTGGACAAATGTGAACACGAACAAGCATCCTAAAGCCAATCTGCAACTACGCCTCTATAAATACACAGCAACTGCCTGTGAAGTTTATCTTGGCAAGAGGCAGCCCCTTGTTGATTGCTTACTAGAGTCTGTGGTTAAAACCCCAGACAACACAATGTAATCTTGCCTTCCAAGTGTCTGCAACTGCCTAAATGCAGTGTGGTTGTGGAGCTGGTATGGGAAGTGTCAGATCAGATGTGGTTTGTCTTCATAGGAGCTGTTAAGGCTTTGTGAGGTTCATAATTATGTTGCCGCAGTGGTTTGTTAAATGTTTTTTATTTAAAGTGGTGGTTGTGTGTGTGTGTGTGTGTGTGTGTGTGTGTGTGGAGGGGGAGGGGGAGGGGGTAATGAAGGTGGAAAGAGGAAAAGGAAAGACTTTTTTGTGAGAGTGCAGGAATCACAGCATGCAGCAGAATGTAGCTTGGGGTGCTCAGGTTCTGGTTGCTTTCTGGCCGTCGGAGCTTGTCTAATTTGTCCGGCGGTTAAACTGAACTTGTTGGTCCGCCTGCAAAAGCACTGAGGGTGGCGGAAAAGGAATTCTTTGAAACGTAACGGGGGCAGTGCATGCTGTGGGTGTGCTTCACCTCAAATTAACCAACATGGACTGGTCTTATTGTGTTATATGTAGGGGGAGTGGTGGCCTAGTGGTTAGAGAGTACCACACTTGTGTTCTGGAGAGGCTGCCAGGTTCTTGGTTCAACTCCCACAGACTGCCACTCTGGGTCCTCGAGCAAGACCTTTAGCCCCAGAATGCTCTTCGGGTGCCGCACAGTGGCAGCCCACTGCTCCCTAAGGGACGGGTTAAATGTAGACACATTTGATTGGAATGTATGTTGCCATGATAATAAATAGTATTATTATTAATATTCATATTTTTATTAGGACTGCACTGGTTTTTAATGTGACTAACAGGGTTCCTACATAGTCTGGAAAAGTATGGAAAAATTGTTACCTGGTTTTCTGTACGGTTTTCTTGCTTCCATCTTCTAAAGGACACAAATCTGTTGATTAAGAAATGTTGTAAGTTTTACATAAATTCATATTGAAATGCTATGCTTTGATTGTGATTTGCCACATCCCAGATTTTTTTTAACAACTTACCCACCCTCATCTGTTTTTTGCCTTATTGACTACAGGGAAACTCATTCAAATAAAAAAAAAAACGAGGCCATCTCACTAATTCTTTGGACTTTAAAATTCTGTTGAGCTTGACAGGTGCTTCCTAAACAGTCTGTCCAAACAAAAAACTCGCATTGCTTTAAAAACTCTGCTTTTAGTGTAGGCGAGACCATTTGTTATGTTTTAGGAGTCCTAAAGATCCTGAAGTTCTAGAGTTTAAAATAGAATGGATTTACTTTAGTCCAGATACCAGAAAAGCAGCGAGGAGGCCCTACACAGCACATCAAAAACCGAAGCTTTGTTTCATGATTGGTGGACCCTGCAGGTAATAAGACTTGATTAATATTCAAACATTTAAAGGTCAGTTTCCAGTGAAATGTCCAGGAACAAACACGTAAATCTCATTCTGGAAGACGATGGGATCATGAAATAAAAAATAGATTGATGGGGTTGGAATGAATTGGATCGATCTGAATAGAATTTGGACTGAACTGGGTTCTATATAATGACATATGATTGTAAAGTGCCTTGAGAAGACCTTTTTTTTTTGTTATTTTTATGCTATATAAATGAACTGAACTGGAATACCACATTGGCTATCATGCTGAGCTGCTTCTTGGAGAGCCTTGAAGACACGGCGCTTTGATAAATAACCCCTTTTTACAGTACAAGTTGCAGATAATGTTGCTGTTTTCTCTCTTTTCATCACATTTAGGCATGTTTCTTTGAAGGGCTGTGAAGATATGAAGTGATCACAGGCTCTCCACGTCCCGTGATGCCGGCTTGTGGAAGAGCAATAATGCAGGGAACCGAGAGCGTAACAATAGTCTCCGTTCGCTGAATGCTCTCCTCCCACCTCGTCGCTTTATGGTGGATGATGCCGTTAGATATTAAATGGAGCGCACTGAATGCTTTGAAGTTCCCCTTCATAAGATTGTGGGATATGCCTGATGGTGTGATTTAAGTCGGAGGTGGGGGTTTGTGCTTTCTCCTGGCTGGTTTCAGGGGATGGGTGAGGCAGGGTAAGGGAATGACGGGCAAATGACGGGGGGAGGGAAGGAGAAGGAGAGAGGTGCTGATGGGAAATAGACGAATGGCGTGCCAATGTCAGAATTGGTCATGTGCAGAGGAAGGAGTAGAAGAGAACGATGGAGGGGAGGATGCAAGGGAGGGCTTGACTGATTAACCTGTTTACCTCCCTGAAAAAGCTCCAGGCGCCGTTCTGATTAAAGTTCAGTCTTTCATCTATCATCGCCGTGACCGGTTCGAACCATCAGAGCTGCCGATACCAAACGGCGTCACAACACCCCAGCCTCCAACCTAGGCCACCCCCTGCACCCTCCAACAGGGAGCACAATAATCGGAACCAAAAACCTCATTTGCAAGTCATCCTTCCTCGTGTCCTCTTGACTCGTCAACAACATTAACAACGACCCACCTGCTTACATTTCTTCTCTCTCTTCCTCCCTGCCATGCTGAGGTTGAACATGTGTGTTTGTCTTCATCTACTCCTCCCTTTCTGCCTCTAAGCTTCTGGCTCTTAAGATTCACAGGGAATGGAGCTTGTGTGCCTCCGTCCGTTTCCTCCAATGACGTGCCTTCCCAACTTAAGGCTTTTAGCACCTCCAGCATAATACGATTACACCCGTTCAGGGGCGAGGATATTGTCAGCGGCTTTCTAAAAATATCCCCCCAGTGTAGTCACAGCAGCACAGCGGTGCCAGGAGTGGACTGGATGCAGAGATGGGCAGAGGCAGAGCTTCAGAAAGTGTTTTGGTCACTCAAGCACAAATGTTGGCTTTTAAAAAGCTTTTTGCACTCTCATAAGCCCATTTTACGAGTGTATATGTATGTGCGTAGACAGTCGCATAGAAAAGTGGAAAATAAGGTCCGTGGTCAGATCCCAAGGGTTTGTCATAGAGTATAATAAAAACAATTAACTCCCGTTGTATGAATAGATATATTTGTTTGTGTTTTTTTTTACTTCAGTTCTAGTTTTTGTTAGAATCTGAGACCTTCGTCTCCTTCAGGCTTACTCTATAAGTTTACCATCTTTTATTAACCCAGGAAGGTATTTCACGTGTCAGCCTTTTCTCTGTAGTAGCAGGGTTTTTAACCATTGGGTCATAGCATGAAATCTTCTTCTATCTAAAGGTCAAGAAATGTGAAATTATTTTATTAGTGTTAGAATGCATCTTTGCATCATAAGTCTGTTTAGTAAGAAAGACACAATAGATATAATATGATTGAACTTGATTTTGTAAAGTGCCTTGAGATGACATGTTTCATGATTTGGCGCTATATAAATAAAATTGAATTGAATTGAATTGAATAGATTGATGAGAGTTTGACTTGCATGATATCTCTATCAGGGCTATCTTGTCTCTGATCAAGAGGGTCTAATAATCAGCAGATGCAGAGTCCTGGTCTGTTACCTCAATAATGTAAATGCCTGAAAACTTTTACAGATGTACAGCTTGTCAAGCATACACAGTGCTCTAAATGAAACTGGTGGATAGATGGTAAGCAGTGATTGTTGTTTTCATCCGTCTACGTAGATCTTGACACCAGGTGGAACAGGGAAGGTTTCGGTCATTTCATATCATCCCTGACAGCTTATATGGTGTTACGGCAGCCTGTGATGGACCGGTTTAATTCCTCTGATGGTTCTCCTAAGACACACAAAGGGGGGATACATTTATACACACATCTACACAACCAGTTAGCCCTTGGCCTTATATATTTTCGTACATGTGAGTGGGATGGTGGCTTGTGTGCACAAGTGTAGAGGTAAAAGGTCAGACAAGCCACTGCAGCGCCCCCCCCCCCCCCCCCCCCCCCCCCCGCTGCTCTCAAGGTTAATTTGAAACTGACGGGGGCGACGCCGTTAGCAGCTTTCAGATTGTTAACGCCTCCGATATGCAGAGCTGATTCATCCTGGTGCCAACGGTGCATTAAGATCTAACAGCTTTATTCCTCGGTGTCACTCACCCTTTTAGACAGATGCTACATCATAATTTCAGATTTCCTATTAACTCCTATTGTCTACACCCAAGCACGCCGCCCCATTAAAGGAATAGGTGCCGCTGCAACTGCCTCCTTCTCATAGGTCACTTAATACTTCCTATACGTCATTATTTCATGTCATCCCATTGTCCGCTAATTGAAATACCACCAGCATTGTCTGAATGGTCCATTAAAAGGACAGAAGCCCTGTTCCTAATTGTCAGCACTGTGTTAGGGGCAAGCTCATTCATTTTCAGTGCCTGTTGAAAAAAAAATGCCACCGTGAGACATGAACGTGATCGCACCAAAGTCTCTCCTAAACCATTTAAACCTCATTTACATTTTAATTCAAAGTCATTAAACAGATGTTCTTATCAAGTGCGAGGTGATGTGTAGCATCATGCTCAAGGACACTTTAATAAGAAGAGTTGCAAAGTAAAACGACCGGAGTCAGATAAAACTCTTCTCTGTTAATTGGGATTAGACGTTATAGTTATTTTCTGTAAAATCATCCAATGACCACAGCGAACAGCTGCATAAATTACAGAGCGGTGTTTGGAGAAAAGATATCTTAGGCTGACCCATGCAGTAAGAAGATTGTTTACTGTACCTACATCTAACACTACAATCACCACGAAAGCATTACACAGAGAAGTTATCGCTTGATGGGGAGAAGGGCCGTTTCTGTCCTTTATCTCTTATCTTTTTCACAGAACACAAGTGATGCCTGTCAACTAGTCCTCAATCAATACTCATCTGCTGATAGCTGAGAGATAACTGGGGAAATAAACCTACTACTCCAAGATCCACCTGAAACCGCTTTGTGTTGGATTAGCCACACACTCACATGCAGTGATGTTTAAAGTAGGCAAGGCTGAGATTCCCACAGAATGAATACCTTAGTTTAGCAGTGTTTCTGCAAATATGTCAAACAGAAATATACCACAGGATCTCATCACTTTCCTGTAAAACAGGAAAGCAACAATTATTACCACTGATGTTAAAAGACGAGAGGCACTGAGAAACCAACATGTTTTCAGATTTTCCACTTGGTTGGCCCGGACTCAAGACTGACCAGTCAGAAACTCAAAAACCTGATATTTTTCCAACACACCATACTATGGTCTGCAGGGTCATTCCAGCAGAAACACTCTTGTGTGGAACCTGTTACTGACTGCAGAGGACTAAGGCCTTTTTGCACTACAGCTGTTTGGTCCAGCGTCAACAGACCGAAGTTTTCTTTCCTCAGCCAGTCTGCTTTGTTTGAGCAGGGGTGAAGCTCATCTGACCTCTGTTGCACCTGAAATCATGGGTCTTACTTCACTTGTAAGTGAACCTTGGTGTTATTTGCTACCAGTGGGACACCAAAAAGACTTTTCCGCGATCCAAAGAAAGGAATTGACGTGATTTACCGATAAATCTAAAAATGTGGTTAGTGTCTGTGTACTTGCAGGGAGACCTCGTTGTCTCCTCCTTTCTGCTGTTTTCTGCCGCCTCACCTTCTCCTCATCCTGGGCATCTTCTTGTTAGATCGGCCCTAATAAACGGAACTTTTTTACGTGCTGTGTGAAACCGTTACAGCATTATTATGATTAAAGTTCATCAGCACCACAAAATCATTAAGAAAACACCCTCAGTTTCCAATTTTAGTATCAGTAGAGTGTGAAAATAGTCATACAAAGGCAGTTTTTTTGTACAAGGGAAAAGTGTAGTAGTTTTTTCAGCCAGTTGAGTAGCGAGGTGCGTCATCTCCAGAGAAAACTGTGATCCCTCCAGCACACAAAAGTTCTTTGAATTGCAGAAACATGTTTTACTAAAGTTTGACCAATTTTGACAATTTACATTTTTAAAACCTTGGTAGCTGTTCCCTATCTATTTGGAACATGCAGGCACAACACTATGTACTCTTTTCTTAGAAGAACAGGGAATTGGAAGCGCGAGGATCATTGCATGACGCAGCTCGAAGGATGGGCACTGCCGATTAACCGGTTACCGTAGTGTGCGTTAAGATAGCGTTAGTTTTTCTCCCACATGGGAACTTTACTGACCGTTTTATGTTGCTCTCAAGCATGAAGGCACTTAAAATAAACCAACAACATTTAGCCTGGCAGATTTATAATATGGTGGGGGAAACCCTTAGTAATCTACAAGTAACTAGCTAAACAGTACTACAAGTAACTAGCTATTGAGTAACTTACAACTAACTAGCTATAGTGTAACCTTTGAGTAACTAGCTATACCATAAGCTCCAAGTAACCAGCTATAGCATAACCTACAAGTAACTAGCTATAGCGTAACCTTTGAGTAACTAGCTATAGCGCAACCTGCAAGTACCTAGCTGTACCTTTGAGTAACTAACTATAGCATAACTTACAAGTAACTAGCTATAGAGTAACCTACAAGTACCTAGCTGTAGCGTAACCTTTGAGTAACTAACTATAGCGTAACCTTCTAGTAACTAGCTGTAGAGTAACCTACAAGTAACTAACTATAGCGTAAACCTTGGAGTACTTGTTTCTAATCCAGTACCCCCTTGCTGCAAGATAACGAGGTAACCTACAAGCTTATGGCTGAAGAGTGTCAGTGAATGATAAAATAATTTGTTGACGAATACTGGAATTAGTGTTTGGTACATTGTAACATAACAGCCATTCTTTGTTTCAAACTTTCCTTTGCTCTTCCTTTGTTTAACATAATCATTAATCATTATTAACCCCTACCCGTGTTTCGCCTCTCCATTAGCAGATTTTCATCCAGTCACTGCTTTAACACCTGATATTCTAATGAGACAATTACATACACCACAAGGGATTTGGTAATATTATCAGTAGACACTAAGCAAACATCACTCTGTGTTTAATGAAGCGCAAGCTCTGCTACCAGATCAGGGATAAGTATGAATATGTTATTTATTTGGAATTAAGTTATTCAGGTCCATATTGCCTTATAGTTTCAAAGAGGTTAAAGTCATAGATTATTATTTTTTATTACCTTCCAAGCATGGAAAAGGCTTTCAGTTTCAGGTGCTGTCCACTTGCTGTCCACTTGTGACTTGGTCTGGTGAAGTAGGTCTAAGGGATTATGATGAGCCTGGTATATGAGGATGAATGCTGAAACCCTGACACCCTGTTGGGTCTCTGTTTGGGACTTTATATTTTGCAGTATGTAAGGATGCATTCCTTCTGTTTTGCTGCATTGACCCAGCTGGCCGATCATCTTCAGTCTAGATGAATACATTGTTACGAAAGTATTAAAGAAGTCTCCACCAGTGATAAGTTATAAGCACTGTGATGATACCCTAAGTAGTACCGTAGTACCCAACTGGCATCTGCTCACAAGTTTTCTGTTAGCATTAACTGAATGGGCTATTTTAATTAGTTAACTGGACTGCATTTTATCATATCTTGTTAAAACATGAATTACAAGAAATGTATTATTTTGTGCTGAAAAAAGATTCATGATGTGCTTGTGAAAGCATATAATGAATAGGAGCACCTGAGAATTTGACAGGCATAAAAACTGCACTATATGAGCTAATCAGGGCTAGACTGGATTATTCCAACTCATTTTGGATTCTTCGAACACAGATTGTGTTGTTTTTATATTTGCAAAAAAAAAAAAAACGTATTTTTTTTAATCGTTACAAACCCCATCATTAGGTGTTAAAAAATTGCTTTGTTCAAATTGGATACAAAAACAATTAAAAGTTTTAATTCAAATTGTGTGTTCTGCGTTAATAGATATTCCTCCAGCCTAAAATATGGGGAAAACCCTTGAATTTGACCTTTTTTTTTCTTTTTCTTTTTTTTTTCTGTTGTTCTCGCTCCAAACATAGCGGTTGTGCTAACTCCATCATATTTACATTGATGCTTACTGCTGACATGTTGATTTAATATACATCGTCCTAATTTAAACAAATAATTAAATCAAATGTACTGTGACCTTTAAACCCAGCTATGTATCAAAGCGTGTCCCCTTTTCTTTTCTTTTTTCACAAGTACCAACCTGCTAAGCTATAAGGGTGAGGCTCGTTGCACTATAGTTGTTTTTCTTGCCCTATGGAAGGGATCTTTATCTCGACACACGTTTCTTTTTTCTTTTCTTTTCAGAAGCGTAACCGTTCTGGAACAACCACTCTGAGCTTTGATCAGGTGTTGCTTTACCAGGGTATGTTGTGTTATCTTTATCTTAAACACAGCAGAGTGGAAATATTTCCCCACTCAACTGTAATGGACTGGAAGTAAATGGTGCCATAAAAGAATAATCTCCAAAACCCAAATCACAAATGTTTACTCTTGTCATTTTTCTCCCATGGAGGTGCTCACACAGATCATGTGAGGTCACTCCTCTTGATGTCCCTGTTACGAGACAGAATGTAACGAGAGAACAGAATCCAGCTGTTGTGTTTACCTTTTCTGCTTAATTTCACTTGTTTCCAGATTTCCAGATGGTCAGTGGATTTACATGTACAAATTATTGTGCATGCATTTGGCTTATAGTTGTTCCTAATCTTGGAGCTTTGGTATTTCTCTGATGACCTCTGCACTGTTCAGCCAGACACACACACACAAACACGCACACACACAATGTTGGATAGCTAATGAACGTGTCCTAGAAAGGTCGTAGCTGTTGACCTCCACTTTGTAGTATTCATCCGTGTCGGGATTGACCTACATACCCGACCCGCTGTTTTATATAAGCATTAATACACATGAATACACACACAAATGCATAGTGACAGGGCTCTCAGTGATCTCACTCTGACCCACATACTGCTACTGATGGCCTGCTTGGTTAGCTAATGGCATTGGTGGAGCGCTGTAGAAATACGTATTTTCTTTTCAGAGGAAAGAATCACATACGGTATATGGAAGCGTCGAGTCCAGCTCGGTTAGATGTGTTAAATAACAACGATGGCACAATAGGAAGCAGCTCTTGGTGCCGCGGTGCGACTTTTTGCATGTAAATTTCCTCACAAATTGACATGTCTGCGCAAACCGTGCTGGCTCTTGTGTTGTGTGTGTGTGTGTGGTACTTTTTTCATTTTTTAGAGTTTTTTTCAGTCAGGACTGACAAGCAGTGGGGAATATACAGTGTAGAGGGTTTTGTCATGCACAAACTGGGAGGCATTTTATGTGCTAAACCAACCCAGAGTAACTGCAAAGTGCAAGAAAAATTATTCATGATTTTTCAAGATGAGCATTTGTTTTCAGACCCCTTTACTCAGATGCCCCCAAAAAATCCTTTTTGGAGCAAACATCCCCCAGTTAGCAAATAGTTCTCACCTTTGTGTAAATGAATCTCATTTTAAATGCAGCCGTTCTGTTTCTGGCCTCAGAGGTTTGTTGGAGAACATCTGAGAACAAATAGCGTCAAGAAGACCAAGAAACCCTGCAGACAGCACAGGCTGTTGAGAAGTCTAAAGCAGAGTTGGGTAATAACACAATTTCTCAAGCTTTAAGTGTCTTACAGAGCTCTGTTACCTGAAAATGGAACTAGTCTGGCTCAGCTGCTGACCTTTCAAAACAGGGCTGTCCAGCTAAACCAGCGGTCTGACGGTCAGATCCTCCAGGGCTGGTGTCCTGCAACTTTTACATGGGACCCCGGGATCACACTGCTGAACTGGCTCGCGAGCATGCGGTCAAGTTGAAGTGTTTGTCATATACACAGTCAAGTGCACTCTAAAAGCCAATACACAGGAGAAGTGATGATGCAAATAAAAAGTACGGAGAGAAACTCAGTGCAAATGTGCTAAATCAGCTGGGGGCAATGAGCAGGGGATGCTGGGTAAAATAAAATGCATTGCAAGAGTAGTATTGGTGAGTACTGGACATGATTACAGAGAAGTCTCTGCAGATTTGAAGCCTGATGGCAGAGGGGAAGAATGAATCTGGAGGTCCTGGATTTCACACTTCTGTACCTCCGGCCTGAGGGGAGAAGGGTCTTAAGAGTCCATGCTGAGGGTGGTGGGGTCTTTGAGGATGGTGGCGGCACTTCTGTGGACTCTGGAGTCATAGATGCTCTGCAAAGAGGGCAGCAGCATCCTGCTGATTCTCTCTAGGGTCTTCACCCCTCTCTGCAGGTGTTTGCGGTCTACTGCAGCAGTTCCGTCATACCAGACTGCGATGCTGCTGGTCGGGATGCTTCCAACGATGCAGATGTAAAAGTTTCTTAGGATCTTCTGATACATACCAAACTTCCTCGGTCTCCCCATAAAGTACATGACCTCAGCTCATTAGCAGAGCTCTACAGAGCCTAGGTCTTTTTTTGGTCCCTCACATTAAATCCCAATAAAATACTTTGACTATAGTTGTTGAAATGTGACTAAATGTGAAAAAACCCAGAGGTGCGCATACTTCTACAAGTCACTGCAGCAGCTTGCTACATAGAAACGCTGTTTGTCAGGTATATGTCCTTGGCCTGTAATTCAATCTGGCTGTATTAAGTCATTTATCACTGGTTTATCCTCATGTCCTGAAAGCGTTTAGAGGAGTGAGCCAAGGCTGACGATAAAGGCTGAGCGCCTCCCTGTGCGAATATACTGATGTACACACAGTTGCACTCAATAGTGAATTATTCAGCTAATTGAATTTAGCTCTCTATAAACAAGACTGTAACATGCCCCATGGAAATACAGTGACATTTATACTGGTGAGTCAGGCTGGCTTTTTGTTCACACACCCTCTGTACACACACTGTGTTTGATGCCTGCCTATTAAAAGCTCCGTATTTGTGGTTGCAGCACATATAAGTCAATACTTAAACACACTCCTTTTGTGTCCCATAATGTATACTGCAGAATAGCTGTTGCAAAGAAAATTGTCCTTACATTGTATTGATGTATAGATGTGCACAATTCTCATAGTGCCATATGTGGAAAGAGAGTTTTCTTGGTTTTCTCTAAAGGAATACCGGTCTGAGCATTGAAGTTGACTGCAGGAGCCAGAGGGCGTGCCCATTCTTAAAACCGGCTCTTGTTTGATCCTTAAGCAAGCCAGCGGTGGTATAAACAGGAAGGGGCCCCTGCGCTTCAGTGCGTCATACGCTCGTGTCATTGGATCTTCTGTGTTGGAATGTGCTGCAGTGTTTCGCATAACACTGTCAGCCAGATATCCTGGATAAGGTACACAAAGGTGATAGAACCACAGAGGCCGACACACACGCATGGGATTGTGGGAGGGGGCTGAAGGGGGGAAAACCAAATGTCCTCTTGAGGCGGCTGTCTTCGTGAAGCAGGAGTGATGTAAAGGTGTGTGCTCACATCTACAGTATGTTCATGTAGATTGAACTGCAGCAGTTTAAGTGTTTTGACTATAAGCGTTCTTTTTTTTTGTTTGAGTTTCCCAGGAATATGGACTTAATTTCTGATGGGCCTCTTCCACTAACTGGAACCGGCTTTGAGGGGGACTGAGGTCACCCCTCTCTCTCTCTCACACACACACACACACACACACACACACACACACATAGAATTGCATGCACTATTAAGGGCACACTCAGTTCCCTACTTTCATACAAAACAGCCTATTGCGTTGTTGTCATCCATTATCGGAAAGGATACTCTACTGCTGCAATTATTACAAACTTAGTCTTCCATTTGCTAATGTTCTCTACAGTTTACTCATAACGGAGCCAAAGTAATTTCATCCATTATCGAAGTACATGTTCACTTAAAAATATTGAAGTGCTACGCTTTCTTCTGTTTGTGTAGAAAACCTTTGTGATCCAGCCCATGGAGGTCCAGCCTCATTGACCATCCCAACTAATGGTAGCCTCAAACAAAACATCGCTATGCTCTAACTGGTCTAGGCATGGGCCAGTATGAGATTGTCATGGCGTGGAGAGAATCTCATAAAAACTCCACTCACCACACAACTTTTACTGCCGTCTCACAAAAAGCACTTTAAGCAGCAGTAATAGTATAGTATAACGTGGGCGGATCTGAAACGGAAGCCTTTTAAATCCTTGGTATACCTTCATGCCGATGAATTGTCCGTGTCTGTTGTGATCAGCAACGTTTAAAATATAAACAGAATCAAATTGAGAGTAGTTCCTTTGTTTTCTCTGCGGACTTAATGCTTTAACTATTGTTTTCGCCTAAAATGGTCACCCTATGGTTTCACGTGTAAGAGTAATTCCCCAAGGGTCTTGTTTTAGTTCGACACCATCACTGTGATATTAGAGCTGATGCTATTAGTTATTCCGGTACCATAGTTATTATCAGTTAACTTCCCATTTTACTCTTCCGTGCAGTATCTGATAGGGCTGGGTGATGTGGCCTAAAACTAATATCACGATATATTGAATATATACTCGATATATCGATAACAATAAATGGACGATGACACCAACACTGCTTCTTCCCTTCTTGTTTCACACTGCATGGGTGGAGTCACATGACTACAGAGCGTACACTTTGCGCAGTGCCTTAAAGGGATTTTTTTTTTTAAAACCAAAAATATTGACATGGGCAAAGTGATGTTGGTTAGTGTCGTAAATTTCCGGTCTATCTCCAGGCCTAGTATCTGCGCTCCTTTGTGTCATCCAGGATAACAGGGGTGTTGGGGCCACCAGGGCCATTTCTAGTTCACCTACCTCCATACCAGACTTAAGTGACACATCTCTGTTTCCCTGCTTTTTGCTTTCATGTTTCCATAATCTAAAAAAATCTATGTTGTTTATCAAACTTCACTACAGAGCTGGTTGCTTTTTAGCAGCTTGCCTAAAGCAATTAGCTGTTAACGACGCAGCCAATAGGCTCTCAGGGGAAATTGCACCTATCTGCTGAGGTGTTGTCCTGATACACGGAAGAGGAACCAAACCGCTTAAGTTGGTCAGGGGACCTAACAACAGGGCCCAAGAGAGGATTGAAGATTTATTTATTTATTTTTGGGGTGGGGGGGGGGTTGTTGGTTGCCCGTCTTGTCCAGTAAAAAGACGTGGAGGTTTTTCCATCTCTGCCACATTCAGAAACGAAGAACACTGCGAGTTACGTCCACAGGCCTCCACCTGTCGCCTACAATCACTCTGCTTGCAGCTGATGCTAGCTCATGTAACGCCCGGACCAATAGCTGCAACCCTCACAGTTGTCTAACTTGCTGCCAGCTCAATTATTAAAAGACAAGCTTGTTTTTTTATGTTGTTGCTCTTACAAAACCAGTTGGGTTGTTCGGACTGAGAAGGCTCACCACAGCGGATGAACTGAGATGCATCTTCCTTTAAACCTTTACAAACAGCTTATTCTAAAGCTTGTTGAAATGTTCTAAAAACACAACAGTCTCGATAGTGGGTGCATTGTTTATTTATGCCGCGGACTGTTGCCAGCACCTAAAACATTTGTTCATTCATTAAACACAAGTTGTGAAGTTTTGCTCACTTAGTCAATCACTGCTGGTAAAAAAAAAGCTACAAATGGCATGCTTGGTGTGTCATTAGGGATGCAGTTAGCTGCTCTTTTCGCACACCAGTGAGATACTACCACTACTACTGCGGCTTAAACCACTGTGTGTGTGTCTCTGTTGCCCTGTGACCTGCCCAGCGCCCTGCAGCACCGCATGGATAAACAGGCACGCATGGAGGTACGGACCCGTACAGAAAAATGTAAGGGCTGTGGTTGTGAACCTGACTAAACAATGTAGTGCATGTAGTGCAAAACGTCAGTGTAGAGCCCCGGTCTAAGGGCGCCCTGTGGGGGCTTTTAGATTAGGTCTTCTTTGGAAGATTTCTATTATACTATTTTCATATTCTTGGCACGTTGTTTTGTTGTAGTTTTGTTTAATACATATTTGTTAAAAAAAAAAGAAAAAAAAAAGTGTCTGACTGAGCCTTAAAAGGGATTATAAAGACAGAGGGCTGGTGAGGCCGAGCTGACTGAGAGGAGGCAGGGTGTGATTACAGAGAAAGAATAACATGCACTGCAGACCCCAGACCACAGGAGGCATGACTCCCTCACCACCGAAACCTCCAGGCTGTCTGCTCTGTGCTGTGTTTACTCTCCTGCTCCTCCTTTACTTGTCCGTAGGTTCACTTCTCCTCTGATTCAGCATTGCCACACTACAGCTTTGCGTTTCACCTCCTAGTCCAGCTCATCTCTCCTTCTAGAAGCTACCCCATTCTTTTTTCTTTTGCTGACAGTTTTACCCCATCCCACCACACCCCTCTCACTTGGCTCGCTCCCCCTGTGTTCTCCCCGGCTCTCTCCCTCTCTCCCTCTCACCTCTCTTCATATTTCATATTAAGCAATCTCTTCCATGGAGCCAGCTGTGTAAACAACAGGGACGAGCCCTTCGTGTTTTCTCAGAACCAGAGAAAAATGCAGGGGGTGGGTGTTCAGATACAAGGAGCTCGCTGCACGCCGTCCACATGATGATCTACGGCCCTTTGTCTCCCCCGTTCCCTTTGAGCACGAGTGGGATCCTCTGGGCAGATTTGTTGTTTTCTCTATGTGTGCCTGTGTGCGCGGGGGTCACGCACACAGGAGTGCGTTTACGCGGTTCACGGGAGCTTTCTGTCACCATAGCCTCCCGCAAATATTGACCGAGCCGAATAGCTACAGTGAGTAGCTCAAAAGCAAACACGGCGTTTCATGGTCGGCCGCGTATGCTTGGAGTTTTGTCTCCAAGTGCGCTCTGACCAGACACGATTAAGCTTGCTCAATGCCTTAAATTCACAAGCTCCCCCTGCTACGTCCTGTACGTCCTCTGATTTGTGTTGACAGATTGCAGGAGCACTGAGAATGACTCTGCTGTTTGTCGCATGTTTAGGAGAATCTCTGCTATCTAGCGCTTCATAATCCATCTGCTTATATTTCCATGGACCAGTTATTATTCTTTTTACTTCCTAAGAGAAGCCCTTGCTCTCTGAGAGTAACGATCTTCCTTTAAGGGTCTTCGTTTTCCTGATTTGCTGCGCAACTTCAGTTTTGTTGTCCTACACAGTTAATGAGCATGACTTTGTGATAGAGGTGCGCTGATCAGAATCTGGTTACCAGTTTCCGATCGGTGGATTTTATAGTTTTCTTTACCTGCCGATACAGATTTCAGCTGATTGAGTTCTCCGTTTAAGAGCTATAGTAGAAGGAGATATAAGAACAGCACTGGGAATATTTTTTCAGCACTCCTCATTAATTGTTTATAAAGAGGGGACAGATCACACACCGTGTGTGTGACAGAGCAGTTGTTACAGAACGGGATTTACTATCTGACTAAATCGTAGATAAAATGATTAGATTTGTCAATTTAAACAGGCTTTAGCATCTTATTTTAGTGATTAGCCCTGTTAGCGTTGCCAAATCAGCATCCCCTGTGTGTATTCTCAAGATTCTCTTTACTTTAACCCTCAAATATCCCAAAGTCTGTTGTTGTTGTTGCTGTGTCCTGTTATGCTCCAGGAATGGTGCATTCAGTGATTGGAAAAATATCACTTTTGATTATTTTCTAACCAGGTGGTTTGGCTGGATCAAGCTGAACATCAGCCAGGTCCAGGCATCAGCTGACTTCTCAGTGGGTCTCTATACTTTGTTTGCAACAATGTGGACTTTTTGGATCATGTGTGATGGATCATGTATGGATGAATGCAGGTGGGCAGATGGTCCAGTTCTGCACTGACAGACTCAGTCGGGCTCATTCTATGCTAGAGAGGCAGACACACACACTTACAGCGCTGATCCTTGGCTTTATTTTTTTGCAGGTGCCGTGCTTGCTGGCATTTGAGATAATTAAGGGCTGACCTTTCTGAGGTGAGCAGAAATGTCACCCAGCCTGCTCCTCTGACAAGTGGATTCACCCAGCGGGGGGCCTTCGCAAAACGACTGAGGATTCTTACAACCTTGAACGTTCACTTAGCACCCTTTAGCCTTTTTCAGCCACATTCTTCGGCTGGCGCTGAAAAGTAGCTCCCACCTTTTACTCTCTCATCCACAGAGCATCAGACTGCTGTGGGACTGACCATATCATGACTAGAAAGGAGGAAGAACCACTGAGCTGGAAGTTTGATGAAGTCAGATAGTTGTCCTAATATTTTAGCGATCCAGCCCAATATTTGATTAAAATCAATCCTGTGCATATGTAGTTAGAAAAAGCTCCAGTGGTGTCGCATGGTCTATGCTAGTATTGCTTATCTCACCCAGCAATGGCGTTCAAGACAGTCCAGTACCATTTTGTTCAGATTCTTTTGCTTCAGGCGTCTGCGTTCCACAGACATCCTTTAAACTTTTAAGAATTATATCCCTGTGCTGTGTTGGGAAAGAGCAATATGGCTTTAAAATAGTAAATCCCATTTTTTGAAGAGTAAAATACAAATCACAGCTTTGTCACAAACTGATTTTTGCCCTCGCCTCCTTTCAGTTCTCGTGGGCGTGATATCTTTTGAATGCGAGAGGAGATCCCCCTCACATGTGAACTGATGACGAAGGTTTTGAGCCCTCTGTGACTTCAAAGTAAACTGGCCTTAGCTGAAGTATGACTGAAGTTATGAATCCTGACAAAATCTCTCACAGATGCCCATGTGGCTAATGTGATGAAGTGGTGACATTTTATGTGAAAAAGGTCAACTGTCAACTTCATGGTGACATCAGGATGTTTTGCAAAAACCTTTTTTGATTCACTTCAGTGCTGCCCAGGAACACGACGAGCCCTGGTGACTGTGCTTCAGATTTGTTTATGTCATAAAGGCTCGTGTTGCCAGAAACGCGCACCTCAAACGTCGCCGCTCTGCTCTTTCAATTAGCTTCTGTCGAGGGAACGCCAAACAAGTCGCGGCTCATTCGCTAAACAAATGAGACCGATGTTTCCTTCAGGAAACGGTCCATATTTGGTCGTGTTGTATTTGTTTCGCCAGTGTTCTCAAACGGCCAAAGATTGAGATTTCATGATTTGCTTGGGTTTTGTGCATTTACACAGCAGCCTATTACTGCTTTTCTGCTGCCCTGAACAGGAAAAAGGTCATTAAAGTCATGAGGGAGAATATACATTTTACACAATGTAATGATAGCAATACTTGGGTATGAATTACCCTGATAATGTCCAGTGCTAGGGACCTGTCAAAAAGCTTCCAGTCTACCAACAAGCCCTTTTACCTGCGAAAACACGTGGTCGAGATTTTATGCAAAACCCACCCATCATGAGCTAGTCATGTACAGTAAATGCAGCAAACTGGAAGACCCCTCCTTGAGGGCAAAGGGATGACACGCATGTGTGATTGAGAGCATAAAATTGGCACACATTACTGAGCACACGCAAACAAGGCGTGCGTGACCGCCCACACCACCCGCATGCTCAGCCACTTGTTGATATCAGTATGTTTGTCGTTCTGTGTAGATTGTGCATGTTTGTGTGCACGCATTTATTTATTTTTTTGACCGCAACATCTTGTCTCACTGCTGACGTATTTATCAACCCACACTGAAGTGCTCATAAATATTTGAGAGGACTGCGCTCGAGCGATTTCCATTTTGCCACTACATGGCCGTACGGGTTTGCCTCCGTGGGGTGACAGCGATGTTTGAGGGGGGATATCCACTCCGAGCTGGCATCTTCTTGCCTTCCTCATCCAGACAGTTTTGGATTTTAAGCCATTCCATGTGGTAGATTTATTGGTCGTTTCTCTAAAACCTGAAAGTTAAAAAGCAGGAACATTAAGTAGAGAAGTGTAAGTAAATACCTTACAGAACCTCGCAGAAGTTTTCTTCCTCCTTATAATATATGTTCTTGTTTTCTCACTTTACCCTCAAAGCTCATTGTATTTTGAAATCAAGCGTGTGTTAATATTTTGTAGAAGACAAAGTCCATTAGATCTGGGTCCACATTTTTTTCACTTCCGATCCTGATACCGGAATTTATCTGCCGACACCGATACTGTTCCAATAGCAGAGCTCTGTTTCCTTTAATGTTATCATCATATTATTGATTATTTTAGCGGGCTGTAATAAACTCCTCTCTACCGGCAAGTATGATATGTACGAATGTAAGCATGTTTATCCCAAATGGCAGCTTGAGATAAGTATAAGGTCACAAAAGAAGTTAGAAAAACTAAACTTGTGTCCCATCCTGAACTGTGCAGGTTTCAGATTGACTGTATTTATGAAATCCAAGAGAGATGCCCACAAAGGGTAAACCTCCCTGCTGTTCAAGATTTTTAACCTTGCTTTATTTTAATCACCTGGGATTTTACCCTTTTATTTAATTCTACCTTCCGCACATGGTTTTATGTGTGATGGCGAGCTGATACACTGAGCTGCTCCAAGCTGGGAGGAGCCAGGACGTACAGCATCGCAGCCACTCTCTGCATCACACTGAGGTCTGCAGTGGTCGCCGGGCGGAGACCGACCGGCACTAGGCAATTAACTAGCCCGTCAAACTTGCTACTATCCATTCCCCTGCATTGTCAAATTAGCAGAATGTGTGGGAAATGTATAAATTTGTCTCAACAAAGGAAATTGTAGAGGCTAAATTGCGAGGCTCAATGCACTTCTGCTAGCCGGCGGCTAACTGTGAAATGGATTTCCTGAACAGAAGCGAATAAGAGGCGCAGTAACTCCACTCCGTTCAGGAAATCCTTTCCCAAGTTAGCAGCCAGCTAACAGAGCAGCCGGCAGAGACTCTGCTATTCTTTTTATAGCACAGAAGTAGCTTTTTGATCTGAAATCTCCACGGGTTGGATCGGAAATTTTTAGATCTGTAAAATAAGTTGGTATTGGAACCCGTTACCAATACTGGATCAGATCGACTGGCTAGCTTTCCTGTCCTGCTGCAGAGAAGCACTGAACAGCATGATGCTGCCACCACCATGTTTTACTGTAGAGTAGGTGCATGCAGAGTGATGTGTAGTGCTAGTTTTCTGTGCCTTCTTTATGATGAGATTAATTTACTCACCTTATTTCTGTTGATTTTATTAAGAGGTATTAGAATTAAGGCCACTGAATACAAACATATGCTGAACTTTTCATATTTTACTATACAAAGAGCTTACATTTAAACAGCAGGGGCATTATTTTAAGTGTGAAGGCATAAAAGGCACAGCATCTAAAAATCACGTGTTATTGCTGCTGCCAATGATCCCCAGCTGCTCCTGACGTATAGAAGTGTCACCTTGAATGGATGGTTGGAAATACACTGCATTAAAGTTATGTGTGAACAAAATGTTGGTGTGAACACACTATTCTCTCTCTGATCACCCTAAACTTTGCTGATTTATCCCTCCACTGACCTGTGCGTGCACATAGCATTGACATGCACACGCGTGTGTCAGCAGAGTGCCTCTGTATGTCATGCGTTGCATTTGCTGTCCCCTGCGGCTGTGTTGTACGCTCGTCTGCCCTGACCTGGCATTGCCATTTGCTGCCTTTTTTTTGATTATTAATTCAGTGTTTGCTGTCACAACCAATCGCAGGCTCTCATGCCCCGTAACCTCTAACCTTTCATTCCCTCTGCCCGTTACATGCCAAAGAGAGTTAAGTCCAGATGACCCAAATAGTTTATTTTTATTCTTCCTTCCACTGTAAAGGATCGCATACAGTCCCTCAGGAGACGCCCTGCTGGCATCAGCTCGCTTGAAAGTTGTTGAAATGAATTTGGCAAGCGCTAAGAATTCAGTTTAAATCTTCAAGAAATACAATGATGATGTGACTCCAGGCCCTAGGGTACCTTTACTTTTCCACTTGACTGCATTTTTGATTAATCTGAGTCTTCTTTGCTCCGTAAATGTTTACTTTTGTAATATAGAGATTGATTTGTTAGCTGTATGTTCGTTTTCCTTGTCTTGTGCTCATAAAATGGCAGTAAGTAGAAAGCTTGGATTCTTTTACCATGCTCTTTCTGTTGTTTTTCTTCATCAAAGTTGAGGAATTTCCATGCAGAGTTGTAGGGAAAAAAAGTCTTTCTACATATGACGCCTATTTTGTATCTTTATTTCGGGCAACAATTTGTGTCTGTGTAAACAAAACCATGCAGGGAGGCACCTCCTACTGAGATTAGAGAGGAGAATCCGTCTATATTTACCCCCAAACATGTTGCATATTTATAGTTTTATTTTGCTTGCTAAGACCTCTGCCGAGTTAGATTTACCTCAGAAGTTGGAACTTGGTTCTGGGAATCCCAATACATCCAAAATAGCAGTCTTCCATTTGCAAGTAGTAAAATCAGTGAATAGTGTGGCTGCTTGCAACGTAAGCCACTACTGATCTATTGCGGTGCGTCTTTTGCATACAAACAGTGTAGCGACGGTTTCACCAACAGAGGTGGACCACTGCGACACGTAAACCTGATTTCCTGAGATGAAAACCTTCAGAAAGGCTTTTCTGTAGCTGTCAGTTCATGTGAAGCTTCTGGCAGTAGCCCTAGGCCCATTAGTGCCATCGAGGTATACCGAGGTTTAAAAAGCTACTGTTTCACAACTGCTAACATTTAAACATTTAGAGTTCTTTTCAAGTGCCAGACTAAGCAGAGGTTTCTCAGGCCATATATGTCATGCAGTAATACAGAGATTCCTCTCCCACCCCTGTTGCTGCCCATCTTAGCGTTTCACCTTTCTCTCGCTTTAAACGAAGACAAATTCAGCTCATGTGTTAGGATAAAAAGCACACACAGAAATTATGCTGACTTTATTTCACAACCACACTACAAGCAGCATGTCAGTTATGCAACTTAGGTCATTCTGACTACCAGACCAGACGGCCTAACCATTTTACCAGCTAATGTCAGTTTGTTTTACTTGTTACTTAGTGAAGAGCGGAACAACAAAAAACAACAATAATCTGTACGCTGCTTTGCAAAGAACACTGCAGTGTTATATTTGCTAAAGGTAAAGGTATATAGCCGCGTTATATGTTTAAAAAAAGACCAAAAACCGTTTGATCATAGTCTTTTGATGGTCCTTTCTGAGGCTAAATATAGCCCCACAACGGGCATGATGAGCAGATGTGGCGCCATCTACTGGCAGTATCGCAGAACTATCATAATGTCGGTTTTCTTAATTAATGAATCACTTGTAAATAATGCCAGACTGAGCCTGAACCTCTGCAATGCCCCGCTATAAAGCGGCAGCTCAGCATGATTGAAGACCAACAGTTATTAATTGAATAAACCAATCTACAGCAACTTTAGGAGCCTCACATCAGAACATTTACTTACATCAGTCAACTCTGTGGTCACATCTGAGCAATCAGCAGGTAAAACGTCTGCTTCAGTGAACACCAACGTTCATACTGTATTCCCAGCGACATTCCAGTCTTTTTCTTCTTGGAATCATTTTATTTTGCGCTTTTCTTTTTCACTGGATCTTGGACCATTCTTCATTGTTTTGCTGGAAGATGCTAATAGCTGTTAGCCGCTTCCTTGTTTTATCCCCTGCTGAACATACTCCCGTTAAAATCGTAAATAAACACAAAGGGCTTTATTTACTAACAAGCTGAGCAAAGACAAAGCATAAATAATCTTTCATAAAAACTTTGTATGCAACCAGATTGAGCTACTGACATATGAATAAATAAAAAAAGTCAAATAGCGTGGCTATGCACCTTTAATAAGTAATTTTTTCCTCTTCTACACCATGACGTTGTGAAATACTGGTAAATTTACTGAAGGTTGTCTCCATTAGATCCTTATATTTACTCATCTATTTGACAGCCATATTGTATTTTCTAGTTGGTGTTTGTTAAAAAAAACTTAAACTTTCTGTTTATGAATTATATTTTCAGTTAATTTGAATAAAATTAAAGTACATTTTTAAGTTTTTTAACTTGCATGTTAGAGGTGCAAATAAATCAACTTGCAATTTTAATAGCAGAACTTGTTTTATATCCGAGTGACCAACGTAGTGTGTTGGGGAATGTTGGGGAGTTCAAGATGATGTAGAAAGAAAAGTGAGGAAGATGTGTGTGATCAGTGTCATCATTGCAATCCTCAATAGTAATGTTTTTGTTCCATGTTTTCATAATGTTGTGGAGCCCTGTAAGGAAGTCTGAGCTCTGACTACACGTGGGATGCAGACCCAGCAGGGTAGACTGGAAGGACTCAGCTGTTATGACCGGTGGTTATAGGCTGCGACCTGGGAGGAGGATGTGTTTGTTACCGATATTGCGCAGTTTTAGTCCCAGGTGTGTAGTTTCCACAGCCAATTATTCAGCTCATCAGTCATACCTTGCTTTCTCCCGACATGTTGTGTGCTTGTCCTTATGCGTTCATATTAGTGTGCCTTTTGGAAGATGTCACAATATTTGAATTAGTTCCTGTGTTATAGTAGTTTCCTGTTTATGTATTCTTTCTTTTATACGTTTAATTGTTTAGTACATATATTCATAATGTTTATCTTTTGTCTTCTGTTTTTACTCAGCTTTGTAACAACATTTAGCTCAAATGTACATTGTGAATGATAATAGTCTGTCTAAGTCTAAGGTCGTTTATCGTGACTCCTGGCAGCAGGGTTGGACGGCGACACTCTGCCTTACGTACTGTTTAGGCACGTTGATGGGTTCACCCCGCAGACGCTCTTCAGCTTCAGGAAATGTTCAAATGCATCAGTGTCTTCTTTTAGCTTCACACATGAGACCTTTGAAAGGGAGTTATTGGATTAATTATTATTTGGAGTGTGTGATAGAAAACAAATCCTTGAGGCATTTGTTGTTTTGTAATTAGGTATCTTTATGTCGCAAATAAAGGAAATATGCATGAGAAGACTTTCAAGATATTTTCAGCATAAATGTTCATACGTGTTTGCCGTACAGTGAGTGACCTTGGCGCTAAAGCCCTGAAACCAGCGTAGTGTGGCCAAAAATGGAAACTCAAGCCAGGCAGTGGCACTTTCTGCTGCCAGATTACTTTCCCCAGACTGATTGCTGTGAGTGAGAGGAATAAGATGTGAGTGCACCACAGCAGAGGGACTTTTGGTGTAAGTGCACATTGGTGTAAGATGCCACCTATCATTCAAAGTCGCCCATTCTGCTAGACAGACTTGACTGTGGGAGGAGTGTCCCAGTCTCAGCCTGGGGGTCATTGTCCCACTCAGTGCAGAGCCTGTGACCTTCTGATATAGCATGAGAACACAGCCTAGTGCCTTGTGGAAGTTACTGTGGCCTGCGTTCACTTTGTGTAGTGTAGAATGACCCACAGTCCAGACCAAAATCCTATCAGCTGTACAACAAACCTGTTTCTGGTTTAAAGGAGATTTTGAACCCGGTTGTGAAAAAAATCACCTGTATATATACAATAGCAATAAAACATTATAAACCAGTGATGCTTTCTCTGTTTTCTTTCAAATATGTCTATAGTTTGGAGCTGTGCAGCTGTGCAGCTGTGCAGCTCAGGGACAACCATAAATAATTTTCCTTCCACTTCACAATCCTGCCATAGTTTTCAGTTTCTCTGTCAGATAAAAGTCCAATAAAAGATGTTGAAGTGTCTTGATTGCAACACGACAAATCGTGAAAAGGGAAATAATGAATTATTTTGCAAGGCAACCTCACATGTATGTAATTTCAGTGATTCAGTTTGTCTGTGGTGATGCATTTAATATCGTGGCACTAATTTGCAACGACGACTCTATCGAGGCAACGCTTTCTTACAGTATTGGTTGCTTTATGTCGTGGAGTCAGAGATGACGCCTTAAAGGGGATTTATGTGGTGAATTAGCCAGCTGGACAGGAAAGACAAGAGGGCGATGACAGGAAATAAAAGGTTACCTGACTCTCCTGGGCTTTAAAATTGGCTGTAAAAGCTGCAACACTAATGCGGTTCCTCCTTCCAGCACCCATTTCCTAAACAAAGCACGCAGCAGGTGGATGAGGGAAAGTGGCCTGATGGACCTTTTTGAAATGAGCGAATTAATAACGAAGCAAATGGAATGCAAAGCCTATAACATGAGATCAGTCGGACTCCTCTGAACTGGACCGCGTCCTCGTTCACAGTACGCTGGCAATTTAATAAGATGTGATTTCCTTGTATGGTGGACAAAAGCTCAACGTGTTTCAGTTGTATGCGCTTTGGTTGCGTTTTCCCCCTCTGCTGGTTCCCGCTCACCTGTCATAGCCCGCTGTTTTATATGCGCCGCGCAGGTAGGAACAGGCACGCGTGCGAACATGCCGGACCTGACCCCTCCTGCTCTGCTGGGGCTCACCTGTGATGTCCCGATGTCGTTCATGCCAGAGTGCCACATTCCTGAGCAGCCCGGCCCGTACCAAGACACATTCCTCCAGCTTTTTCACTGCCGGCTCCTAACTTTCCCAGCTGTGGATTGCTTCTGTTTCTAATAAAAGGCCATTACTGTGAAAAGAAAAAAAACTAGCTGTGTTTCAACAAGCTGTTTGGAAGAAAAAGCTTGTCTCGCACTCTCGGAAATATTGCATTGCTAACGTGCTGTTTTACGGTAATTGCAGCCGTCGGTTGTGTAGCTGTCAGGGGCCCCTGGCGTCCTGCTCCTGCGTTCTGCTGCCATCACAGATCCGTTTTGTTCACGGCCCGCTCCTGATTCCCAAGCCAAACTCCACAGCGGGAATCTCTAGCGGTTCCCACGACGGCGCCTTGGGTCTCACCTTCTGCGGCCGCCGTAATTAGCAAAGTTCGCCTCTGTGTTGCTGTCTTGGTCGGTGTTTTGGCTCGCCTTCTGCAGCGTTTGTGGCCTGTCACCGTTAATGAGCGCGCGGAGCTGCCAGGAGAAGTCGCACACCTCCAACTTTAACACTCCATTAGATAATTAAGGAGGATGGGGTGTTTTTGTAACATTTCAGCTGAGACATTACCATTAATTAGCGTCAGAAGAAAGGAACGCTTTTGCTCAAGCACTTTACTACAAAGGGATGTGATCTCTTTACCGTGTCACTGAAGCACTAAATGATCCTCCTCTGTTTTTTTTTTTTTCTTTCTTTGCAGGCGCAGAGGAGACCAGACTAAGGAGAGCAACTCTTTCATGGCATCATGTGATCTGCACATTCCCTTGGCAAGCTCTACAGTGAAGAAGTGAATCTGCATGCTTGTGAAAGCTTCCCGACCACTAGAAGCCCCTTATCGCCACTATCGCTACTCCTCTGTGCTGCCATCAAAGTCTCGTCTTCGTGACTCAACTTGCCTCCTTTCTCTGCCTTCGTCTTAAAGATAAAGAATGGCTGCGCTACTTCCCTGCCCCTCCAACGCCTCCTGCAAATAAGGCCTTTTGGCTTGTTGAACAATACGTGATAAAGGAGGCATAAAAGGCCTTTTTATATTTCTGCTCTGTGTGTCTTTTTATCTTTTTGTGCGCGGTAAGTCAGCCCTGAAGACACACATACGCGTACCGACTAAACAAACAGGATTTTTGTCCTGCTGACATCTACAGGAGGTGTTGTCTGAACTTTTTTAACCTCAAGAGGATTATTTTACAAACTCGACCTGGCAGTCTTTTGGAATATCCACTGACTGGGCTTCTCTATGGGGGATTAAATCCTCCCAGGAACCTGTACTGCCTCCTCTTTGGCCCAGCCACATCTCGTCGAAGGGTTTGCTTCACCACCGAGCCCTTTTTTTGGGAGCGAGCCATCATGGCCGGGAAGGGCAACCCGGTGCCGGGCGGACACCTGAACGGCTTCCCCATGCCCGCCTACTCCTACTTCTTCCCCCACATGTTGGGGAGCATGTCGCCTCCGGCCCTGTCTGGGCTTCCCCTCAGTGGATACAGCACCCCCTCCCCAGCTAGTAAGTCAACTTTCTCCCCTTTGTTTTTATCTACCCACTGCTGGTTTTGTGTTTCAGCTGCGCTTTACAGTCTGCAGAGCAAGTTGCTTCTTGAATGACATGGCAGTGGTTGAAGATTTACTTTCTTCTTGAAGGTGTGTGTGTGTGTGTGTGTGTGTGTGTGTGTGTGTGTGTGTGTGTGTGTGTGTGTGTGTGTGTGTGTGTGTGTGTGTGTGTGTGTGTGTGTGTGTGTGTGTAGACCCTGGTTAAAGGTGTGACTGACTCCTGGTTTTCCGTGGGTCTGCAGAGTACCATGCAGAAGTGTTTCTACTCCTTTTCTCATCATCTCTCATTACATGATGAGAGTTCATAGTGGAAAGTCGAAGCAAAAGGATAAAACTGTTTTCAGTTTCTTTCCGGAGAGAAATATCTAAAAAGTGTGGTGTGCATTTGTTTTCATCTGTTTGAGCCAATGCTTTGTAGAACCCCCTTCTGGCTATGTCTCTACCGGGTTTACACATCTAGGGACTAGATGTGAGCTACTTTCTACCGTAGCTCAAGCTCAGTCAGATCGCTGTCTGTGAACTTTAATCTTACACGTATTCGCAGTTGGACCTTTGGGGAGGTTTAGACATTGTTTCTTGCTATTCTGCTCCTTATAGAGCAACACTGGCCACCTCATAAGCTGTAATTAGCTGAGCCATGGGCCCAGTTTCCTGCACTCTGCTGTTATACAGACATGTTGCTCTAATAGTGCGCTCCATTTGTCCTCGATAGTCGGGATTCTCGACGTCCAAGTCGGAAAATTTAACTGGAACGGCCCCTAAAGTCGGTATTATGAGTCAGAAACTCGCAGCAGGATGGTACCCAACATCAGCATTCATGATGGCTGCTACTCGCAGCAGCATTGAGGTAAACCTCATACTTTGTCTGTTTGTAGCAGCTCTCTATTATTTATTGTAACATTTAGTCAGTCGTACAGGTGCTGCCTTTCATTGTTCAACAGACGGGGTGTTTTAGCTCTGTTTATTTGCACAAAATACCACCTAGAAAAGCGTTATTGTCATTGTTATTGTTTTAACAACAGTGCAAGCGTCCATGTTTTTTCTTCCTTCTGTCTGACAAGAAGGAACCTGGAACGCAAAAAGGCAGAAATGACGTAATCTGCGACTCGTTTGTCCCGACCTCCGAGGCAAAAGGAACGCACCATAATTTCTTAACTTATCAACTGAACCTTCCACAAAGCAGTAACATAACAGCAGGACTAGACAGGACTCCTCTAGAGGCCAACCTTTTATCTGTAGCAATCTACAATATGATGTTATTATGGACAATAATATACACATTTTATCTGTTTTAAAACCAGTAACATGATAACTTGCCAATACTTTGATTTACTCATTTATTTTGAGACTATAATGACATTTTGTCTGTAGCGTAATAAGTTACCTTCAAAGTCGTGCAGAAGGACCTTCTTCCTACAAGGCCACAATACTAACAGCATGCGAGCGGTGCTCAGCATGCTCTGATCTAAACTCTTCTGTGGCTGAATGTTTCAGACCATTGGCCTGCTGGAAAGGGAACCTCCTCCCCAGTCTATGGCCTTTTGCCGTCTTAACAGGTTTCCTTCCTCCATCTTTTCCCATCAGCTCTGAGCAGCTCTTGTTTTCCTACCGAAGAAAAGCTTGAAACTGCCACTGCAGCGCTTCACCAAGGAAATGGCGTTTTCCACCACACATATCAGCTCGCATGTAGGCAGAAAAGTTTGATTTTGGTGCTATACGAGCAGAGCCCCTTCTTGCAGACGTTTTCTGTTTCCTACATGGCTTGTGGCGAAATGCAAGCAGGGCTTCATCTGGCTTTTTTTTTTTTCCATAGAAGGCAAGATTTGTGAAATCTTGTGATCAGACTCTCCCAGCTGAGCTATGGTTCTCTGCAGACAACCTGTGTTCCTTGGTCTGTCAGTGCACATCAGGATCCTGTCTCCATGATGTTCACTGATGCTCTCTAACAAACCTTCACAGAACAGATGAATCCATACTAGGATTGAATTACATACAATGGACTGGCTTTACAAATTAGGGGAATTCTAATTGTAGTTGGATGCAAAAATTCAAAAGGCCTTGCAGTTAACAATCAAGCGGTGCTTTGTGTTGGTCTCATAGAATTCTGATATAAAAGACTTAAAAACACATGAATGAATGTGAGAGAGTCCAGGAGGAACGGGTTGTTTAGTGAGGCTTGGTGTGCTTGTGAGCCTGCTGGTGAAGGACCACTCTCATCTCATCCTGTTCAGATCGTTCCTGTTCTGAAAGATGCGTGTGTGTGTGTGTGTGTGTGTGTGTGTGTGTGTGTGTGTGTGTGTGTGTGTGTGTGTGTGTGTGTGTGTCGGTAAACAGAGAGAAGCACGCACACACGCAGGAGCGCATCGCCTCCAGCGCCGTCCTTAATTTACAAACCCACACTCACATCAGCGCTTGGACACACATGGAAATTTCAGCCGAGATCACAAGGAAATGAGGCGGGACAGTCAGAGAAGCGCATTGTTTGTTTGGGGAACACAAGTTTGGCAAGTGGTCCTAAAATAAGTTTCACCAATACTCTCATTGTGGCTGATGGTCACGCAACAGCTCCTTTCATGTGGACTGTGAAAAGCTTTAGAATTGACTTGCAAAAACATCCAACCTGGCGAAGACTGCTCTTTCAGAAGAGAAAGCAAACCTTTCCGGCTTGCATGAATGCAGAAAATCAGACTTTGGTTGCCCTTATAATGAGTGTTTCGTTAACAAACTCAACACGCTGACATTTAATTGAACGCTTTTATAAGTTTGGATGTTTTTTTATCTGAACAGAAGGCGTATGTGATGTTAACTCCTGATGATTCACGGAGGACTGAGCAACAGTTACACCACTGCGGAGTCTTAGCTGCTGCTGAAAAAAATGCAAAAGACCAGCATCTTGCATGATAATACGGCAGTATAATAGGAATTTGAATGATTTAGTTTGTGGGGCTCTTATACATTGGCGATGTAAGATTGGTTTAAAGATACGGTGTGGTTATGTTTTATTTTTACTTTCATTCTAAGCTGCGATTACACACGAGTAGTTTAACAAAGAAGTTAGAATTCGAAGTTGGAAACTTGGTGGTTTCTCAAAATCAAATATGGCTGCCTAGCATGTGAAACTTAGTGACTGCCACCATAAAAAACTGTTTATTTTCAGTTCCAACCATCTGTAACTCTTTTACACACACAACCCTATGCATCCTCCGTTACAGAACATGCTGTTACAGTGTTTGAAAGTAGAGAAAAGCAGACTAACACTGACTGTAGCGTAGATTGCTTATAGTAGATAGCTGGATCGTGGAGCATATTAATGAGCAAACACCACTTGTTTTGGAGTTTGGAACGTGGTTACATTGAGTTTGCTGCCTTCTCCAGATACACGAGTTGTGGATTTTCCAAGGCTGTTTATATCAAAGGTTTATAAGCAGCTCATATCTGCGCTGCCGCAAATAACTTGCTTAATGCCCTAATTTAGTGTAATTCCACATTAGTATCTCCTGGAAGCTGAAACTAAGGGCCTTCCACCACCAAGGCTCTTCCTGTGGGGAACAAGTTCTGGGAATGTCAATGTCTGAAAAGTCAAAGTGGGGGGAAAAGACATCATTTAATGAGGGGAAATGAATATTATTGTGGTGTTTTATATATATAAAATTCCACCCATCCATTCTAACAGGTCTATCCCTTGTGGGGTCGTGAGGGGTGCTGGTACCTATCTCCACTGTCAATGGGCGAGAGGCGGGGTACACCCTGGACAGGTCACCAATCTATCGCAGATATAAAATTCCTTACTTTTCTCTTGACCAGAGATGTGTCATGGTTATAATGTTTTATGTTTTTATGTTCAGTGTGTGTTTCCCTCAGGAAGACGATTAGTGAAGCACTGCCTCCAACCTCAGTTCCCCCCATTTTGTCAGCTTGTGTACAAAAAGCTCCTTGGGTTCATACAGAGAGTGTTTGAAGTCTTCTTCGCTACATGTCTGTTTAACAGAAGTTTCTAATGAAACAAAGATCAACATGGTCAACCCTTTAACCTTTGGCTGTTGGTAATTATCAGTAAATTAGTAAACTAATTTTTTAGTAAACTAATTTTTTTCTCATACCACTAAATGCAGCCTGGGTACCAGCAGTGGTTGTTGTAGCGCTGACTGAGAACCACGGAACCAGTGATAAAGGAGTTAAAGAGGTAGATATGGTTGGACTGTGAATTGGAGCTGACAGACCTGTCCTAGCTCTTACAGGTTCACAGGAGGTCACTGAATAGATTTTTTTTTATTCTCTTATTTTGGATCTGTTGGAGCTTGCATGTGCAGCCAGAATAGAGGGAAGTGAAGAACAGTTGGTGCCCAGCCCTGTCACTCCCACTTCCCCAAACACCAAATACCCCGTCTCAGTCACAAAGACTGGAACTCCCGTCGGATTCCTCTTTTCACACTGTCGCGAGCCGCGCGTATATTTGTGTGTTTGTCTTTGTGCGTATCCAGCAGTGTTTGCCTCGCGGGGAGGCAAGATTTCTTCCCTTTTGCCTGGACAAACATTTCCTGTCTGTAAACACTGGAGAGCCAGGGACACCGCGGTTTCCTGACATGCACGAGTGAACGCTCACATTTGCGCACATGCACAACATAAACACAATCTTTGCCCTTCATGCTGGCTCACTTTCTCTCACTCCGGTCCCTCCTCACGTGCGAATAACTGCAGGCGCAATTCACACTTGCTCTCCCTCCCTCTCTCACACACACAGAGCAATCGAAACGCGCTCCTTCCTCCTTGTCTCCTTATGTTAACTGCGACAAACTGCTTTCAACCCTTCCTTTTCCTCTTCCTGTTCCAGATTGAATCTCTCTCCCTTCCTCTTGCTTCTTTCTTTCACATTTATACACACAAGCTGTCGTCCTGTTTAGGCAGAAAGAGCCGAAACGATTTAGACTGCAGAGGGATGGGGAGAACCAGTTTGAAACTTGAATGAGGAGGGATTTACCAAATGTCGGTTTGGAGGCCCAGCGGTAAAGCAGAGTCCTGGTTGGATTTCAGACATGACAGAGCCTCCAGTGTAGGATTAAAGTGTTTAACGGGATGCCTTTATAGCCACAACTGTGTACTCACACCGAAGCGTGTTGTTTTTTTTGTTTTTTTTTCTTGTGATTGTTCGCTCTCATAAATCTTTTTGCAGTTGAGTCCCTGTAAAGCTGGTTATTCAACCACATACATACCTTTCCAATCCCTTGTGTGTTTTCCTCCACATGCCACATCCTTCTATTCAGATCGCGAAGGATAAGGTTCTGTCTGAGTGGGTTACATTTTAATACTGTTTGAGCATCTATTCTTTTTTTTTTACTGGAAAAGGTGCACTTGTAAATACATGAATGATATTTTAAACATTAATAGTACCAATAATAAGTCTTTTGAGTTGGGCCAGCTGCAGACGACAGAGATGAGCGATGCAGTAGTCCAGTCTAGTAATAGCCTATATGAAAAGTGAGTCTTTTAAGGGAGGGAGGTAGATGGGGTTTGATGTTAGCGATCAACCTCAGATGGAAGAAGCTAGACTGGACTACTGTACTGTCCTGGTTTTTACATTTAAAGTTGCTGTTAGAAAATACCCCAAGACTCCTGACAACAGTACAGCTAAGGCTGGGCGGTAAATCGGTTTGATAGATTTATTCAAATGTACAATTTTTTAAGATTTAATTTTTGGAGAAATGTGGATTTTATTTTGCCAATCCACTCATTGGGCTTCCATGAAGAGAATAGCATACAATGCTGAATATATGTTTAAGAAAATATATTACCAAAATATTGTAAAGAGGAAACTTTTACCATAATACGAGGCACGTTAGTTTAGCCATTTACTCATTTTTAAAAGTTAGTTTGAAATTACACAACTGAAGTGAAGCCTGTTCTTAGCTCATTGTGTAAATCCACTGACAACAAACATTTAGTTATATTTTCTTTGTTTATGATGGCAGGGTCGCCATCTTGCTTTACAAGCATGATTCACAGCTTGTATTTAGTTGCACTTTGAATTTCAGGTCAACTCCCAGATGAAATGCTTGACATAAAAGCAAGTTTTTAAAAGATATTTTCTCTAATGAATTTTTTTGAAACGAAAAGGAGGGGAAAAATCCATTAACCGGATTTGCTATAATGAAATCTGAGATTTTATTTTTAAGCCATGTCGCCCAGCCTTAACTAAAACTAAGAGAATGAAACTGAAAGAAGGACCAGATGCCCCCCTACAGTTTCCCCAAAAACTATCACTTTATCCTTATTTTAATTCATGCAAAGGAATCTAAGGCTCTATTAGGAACGTCTGTTGGAAAATGACTTTTCTATTTAAAATTTTTTTTAAATTATTATTAGAGTTTTTTTGTTTCATATGTTGTTGCTTTTGATGTTTAAAATAAGATGAAAGTTTAAAAGTGTCTGAAACGTTTCCAAAACACTAAGGACACGTTTATAAGGGCGCTCCAGGCATGTTGTTTAAACTCTCAAAGAACTTACAATTAAAACCTCAATTTGTTGACCTCCCTGTCTCTCCTCACGCTCCCTCTTCACCTCTCTCTCTAGGCTGTTGACCTCCTCTATCGCAGCCTCTCTCAACAAACCACAGCAGACCAATTATTTAGACCAGGCCAAGCAGAAGGGTTAATCTAGCCCTAAAACGTCCCGTTTTCTGTACGTCTTGAGCCCCGGCCTCCTGGGTTACGTCCTCACATCACATTATCTAAGAATCAATGGGTTAGGGTACTTGCTGGAGCAGACCAGCTAAAGATATTGATGTTACATTCATCGCCGGCAGCTGTATTAGTTAGCTGAATATTATCGCTGGATTGATGACACTCACCGACCTGTAAACATGCACGCCGCAGTGCTTTCTATTACCAAATATCCTCAAGTGCTCATTACTTGCACACCGAAAACACATTAATGCTTTCCCTGAGATCCGTTAAACGCTACTCATGTGAAGATATTGAACTGTCCAGAAATCTTATTATAACAAAGCCTTCTGCTGTCCATCAAGCTGGTGTAACACTTTGCTAATTTACCAGGAGAGTGTTATTAGGGACGGTAACAAATGAAGTCTGCCTGCTACCTGCTGCCACTGTGGCCTAATTGGCTTTTACCCACAGAGGCCGCTTGTTTTACCAAGCACAGGATTTGTTTGCTACAGGCGCATTTCCTCAGCCAGCTGCCGCATGAGCGCCATCTCTGTTGAGTTATTAAAGGGCTAAAATGGCATTTTATGAATGTAGTACCGGGCCAGTAGGGGAAATTTTGCTGTTTTCAGACTCCAACAAAGCCCGTGTTTGTGTCCGTGTGCGATCTGTCCCATTAAGCAGCCTGCGGTGAAACGGACTGACCGTGGGTAAATACGGATTCGGTCGTGTTGTGGCAGAGGGAGCGTGTGGGTGTGCTGCTTTTACAGACGGACAGGTGGCTCCTCTCTGCCTCGGTGGTCAGCAGGATTCAAGGCGGCGTGTCGGTACGCTGCATGGGTGGCAAAAAAAAACAAAAAACATGTTCTCATAAACCATGTTTGGTAGAGAAAAGCCCGATGAGATAGACTGAAAAGCTCTTTCATTTCACTACCTATTGTGTGGGTATAATGCACACTTGTTTTCTAATACCTAAAGCACCTTTACTCGTAGATTACTAGGAGCCTGGCTGGAGTTAAGAGCTTCAGAAATCCAAACACACACAGACTGACACCCCGGCCTCTCCGGGGAGCTGGTTGTCATCATCGGGAAGTCATTAGAGGAATGCCAAACTCAGCGACTTATTAAACATGGAGTGGAAGACATTTCCCGCACTGAAGCGTAGCCCTGCACCAGTAAGATAATGGTCTTATTAGTTAATGGCTTTTCAGTGCAAGGCTGAAGAAATATTAACATGTGAACCTTGGTATTTGTAGATGCTCATAGAAGCAGCTATTTTTGGCTGATTTTACCTCCTGGCGTTGGCCTAATGGAAATACAGTTCACGCACATCCTAACTTTTTTTAAAAACTTTTTCTTACAGAGTGGAATAATTATATAATAATTGTATAATACCAATAACAACATCCCAACATAGTTCCAGCAGGAGATTTGACCCCTTTTATTTGGAAAACTACTAGGGTTGGTTTAACTGTGGATTAGTAGTGTTGGGGCCGGGGCTCTGGTAAGCTTAGTGCCAGGGGTGTTGAATTCTTTGTAAAACCAGCTTTGATCTGTGGTTGGTGTCATTGCACTGTTGTGTCCAAGTTGAGCACTTCTAGATGGTGATTAGAGGTGAATATAATGAATTTGGAGTTAGTTTTGTTGTTTACACCAGTAGCTCCGACAGCAGCTGAGGCGCTTAGGTCCAACCTAACAATGTAAATGAACTCTTCCAATTCTGCTAAGAGTGCTGGGTAAATACCCAACCAGAATTCTGCCAGAAGCCTGTTACCATAGCTTGCTTGTTTTCTTCTTTTAGGTTGTTTTTCAGCCCTCCCATTTATCCTGTCCTTGCGTACTAATTGCTACAGCTCCGTCACGTTATTCAGTACCTTCCCATAGTAGATGTAACTCCAAGTGTTCCTGTGTGCCGTTTCTGCGTCAGCCGCGTGCCAAATTTTGTTTGCTTATGCCATGTACTGCAAAAAACAAGGTCGTTAAGATCTGTTTGCTCCTGAACACCTGAGATGTTTTGGAGGATACGGCGGGCGATTTGTTCCAATCTCTTTCGGCCGTCGCTGTTCGTACGTGAGCTGAAAAATATCGCCGTTTTCTTCCAGCTCATTGAGCAGCCTGTATGAGCTCGCTGATGACTGTTGTGTAGATATCAGTATTACGTGGGTCTGAATGTTTCCACTGTATTCAAAAGTAACTGGAGAATGACATACAGGTCAGCATCCCCACTCAGTCTCAGTTAATGGCCTGGAAGAGGCTTCAGTAAACAGATATTCCACCATTAAGGGCATAAACTGTGTGCATGTGTCTTTCCTTATGCACCTATTTTGTGTTTTGCTACTGCCAGTAAGTGGCCTTCAGGGTTTTTATTGAGGCTTTAAGGTCCATTCAGCTCTAACCCATTACAGGAGATACGCAGAGAAATCTCCTGTTGACCAGAATCTGAATATTTACTGCCTGCTTGGCCCTGACCGCCGGCCTGAAGTACAGAAACTCAAAAATCAGTTTCCAATCCCCAAACACTTCAGCGTCATTAATACTGGAAGAAATCTCAAAGTCAGCTGTTTTCAGTTTCAGCTGTTTATAAATCAGGACAGAGGAAACACAAAATATGTAAGAAGCTTTTTAAAAGGGAAATATTTTCTACGACTTGCCGAGACATGCCAGCATTTCATTCAGGCTGCTTGAGAGCAAGAGAGAGCAAAACTTTCAGAAGATAACGGGAAGGCTGAACATGGTGCTGTAAAGTGCTCTGTTTTAGTATTACTTAGCAACAGTACTCTAGTAATGCCACTTCCACTGATCTCTAAGTTACTAAAGATGGTTTCAAATGTTAACTCTGTCATTTTGAAATATCAGCATCAGTGTCATTGTTTGTCAGGGTAAATTGGTATTTCCTGTAATCTGCATCAGTAGATCAAAGATTTGATAAACAGGTTATCGAAAAGTGGAATATTGTTTTCTGCCATGTATGTTCATGTCTTTACTTCTTTCTGTTTTTGTTATTGGCTGAAGATGGGCTTTGGTTATTTTATTGAAGCTCAAAGTCCTTATGGCTCCTACTCCCCCCGATAGCAGTTGAGAGTAAGGTGGTAATGAGAGGTGTTTTATCCAAGTCATACAATGCTGTGGGAAAAGTGTGAGAGGGAGCACTGAAAGCATCGGTACAGATGTGACAAGTGTGGGAGCGGACACACACACACAGACACGAGCTGTGGCAGCAGCGATGCCATCAACCATCCTCATGTGCCAAAATACCAGTGAGCTCTCTTGGCACTCTGTCCTCCTCCTTTCTAGCGTCTATTCTCATCTTGGTTTTCAGTTTTCCTCCTTCTATCACACCATTCTGCATTCATCCTTCTTTCATCATACCTGCAGACCCCTAGTCTCATTCCTGACTCTGTGTTATTCCCACTCTCCACAGACCCTCTCTTTTTCCTCTATGATACTTGACAGGGCTATTATTACCATGGCAGCAATTTATTTGCAGCCTATTATTTTCCATTTGCTCTGAGGAGACCCTTGGCCAAAATCCCTGGCCACAGTGCCCAATCCCAACCACAGGATTTATACCGAGTACCTTGGCAAATCTGGTGCGCTCCCCCTTTTTCTTCCTTCTTTATCTCTTCTTTTTTTTTCTACTTCTCACTCTCACATTCTTTCTTTCTACAGGTTTTCCCTTCCATGACCGCTTATGCAAATAGAGGCCCTCCTTTTCAAAGAGCTGTCTCTCCATAATCCGATGGATGGCTCCATTTCTACAGCTCTGCACAGAGAGAGAGAGAGAGAGAGAGAGAGAGAGAGAGAGAGAGAGAGAGAGAGAGAGAGAGAGAGAGAGAGAGAGAGAGAGAGAGAGAGAATCACCTACTCTATCAGGGACACATGCTATCTCTCATAAACATTCACCAATCGACACGGACATACATACACACACACACAGCAGACAGGACGCCCTTCTCTGCATCAGCAGTGTTATATTTTCAGCAGCCAGCGCTCTAAGCGGCGGTTGGGCCATAAAGACTTAAAAACCAGCAGGCTGTCGCCAGCAGCCAAGCAGCACTCAGTTGGGTAAACACTGGCATAATCTAAATCTTTCTCTGATGTGCCAGAACAAGTCGCTTTATTTCTGTGCTCCTCAAAGGCCCCTGAAGGAAGTCAAGACAAGGGTAAAGCCATAACTCTTTTTTTGCCTTCTCCGGGAGTCTCCTTTTATTTCCCTCCTCTAGGACTGACCCTTTTTTTTTTTTCAATCATCGGCTCTCACACACATACATCTCTATCTTCTCATAGCCCGTTTTGCAATATCCATTTCATAATGCCGTAAATCACTCTGCTGCCTACATTCAAATGTCAGGGCTTCTCTCCAAGGCATCATTCCTCCAACTGTCCTTTGATAAGCGAGCGGGAATGATGGCATCCGTAAAATATAGAGCAGTTACCTAATGGGGAGGAGACAACGAAGGAAGAAGGGAAGGAAGAGGTGCCGTGGAAGGGTTGAGGAAGCTTGTGAGGTTCTACCCCGCACAGTTCCAACAGTGATTAAATTATCAAATGGAGCTTTGCTCGTTGTCCAAGGGGGGGTTTGAGAGGGAAAGCTCTTTTCTTGGAGGCTAATGCGCTTTTTCAGCCCGACACAATGGTTTGCTGTGTTGTGGAAAAGAGCTGAGAGCAGCTATGTTGGGCCAGAGCTTATGGGGCCACCAGGTCTCTCCTGGCACCTTTCTAAGGGGCCTCGGGCCATACTTAACCTCCAGCCTGTCTACTAGCATTAGCACGTAACCTCGTCAGGGTGGTAAGATAATGCCCTTGTGATAACATTAGCACATTATAGAGCTAGGTGTATCATAGGTTGCCTAATGCAAAATGAGTTGTGCATGTTTAATTAATCATTAGCATTCCAGAGGTGAGTGGACATCGTGGCTCAATGCTGTTATTATCCCTGTCATTCCACTGTTTTACCCCCTTTTGTTCTTCTGCAAAAATCCATCTTTATCTTTTATCCTGGTTATCGCGTTATTAAGGTACATGTCCAGATGTCTAATGTTAAACGTTCTATATTCTAACGCTATTATTGTGCTGCAGTTTGTTTCCTGAGTGCTTTTATCTGTGAAGTGAAAGGCCAGTAATAGCTGACAAACCAATCAGATTACTATGTTGCTCAGAAGCGTGGACTAGTATGAGGTTCTTCTGGTGTGAGACAGTAAAAACCACCGTTTCACAGCATTATTTACTTACAGCTGCAAAAATAAAATTACACATTTATTGACACAAATATAATACGTTTTTCCATGATTTTTTTTGGGTAATTATTATTTTGAATTTTATACATGGACTAAAGCCAAAATATCAACAAAAGTTTTGATGAAATAAAATGTGCATCAGGAGCAAGGCGGTCTTATCAATAGATGTCTTTCAGTTAATCTCTTTAACACACATTAACCACGAGCATTGGGTACCATCCACAACCTGCTGTCTACATGTTTAATAAAACATAATTGGAGCATATTTTTTCTCACTTACATGTGACGCCACTGTGTTGTGTGTTTTATGATTAAATACCCACACAATGTATTTGTTTTTAAGTCTTTGTATCGGGTTGCAAGCTGGTGTTAGCTGGTTAATTAGTCAGTCTGCTTTATTGAAATAGCACTTGTAGCTTGCTAAATGCTGTTCCTTCAGTTGCCACACCATGACTATCCATGTTCTTGTGACATCTTTCTCCTTTTTCATATTATTTCCTGTGATGGAAAAGGGTAGTAGCTTTCTCTTAGTCAGCTGACTGGCAGTGCAGGGTTGGACATTTTTACTCTGTGCTCCATACGGTCGGTTAGAACTCCAGCCAAAGCAAAATAGTTTTATCAAGCGTAAAACTTCAAGTCACATCACTGTACGACCCCAGGCCGAGGATTTAGATCTGTAGTTGATATTTGGGGGTGTTACTATTCCTGTTTTATTGGGAGCAGGACTATAAACACACGTGTCCCAGACTGGATTAAAATCTCAGAGCAGAACATGCAAAATTAAAGTCAACAAGCCTCACTTGTTTAAATAAATTGCCTCTGCATAATGTATCCCGTGAACCTGTGCAGCTTCCAGTAGGGCTAGACGATAATTCAATAATATATATCGATCGATAAACGTATATCGATGATATAAAAAAGGGTTGAATAAAAAGTTCAATAGAATAACAGTTTTCCTTCTTTTTGCATTCTAGCCATTTAGATTAATATTACAATCATTACATCCTTCCAACCAATCACAAACGCAGACCCAGGAACCAAGCTCCGCCCCCTTCAAAGACTTCAGAGAGCACGTGTTCTTTTTTATTTTTTAAAAACTTGCAGATTTTGTAAAAAAGTTGGTTGAATTGAGGGTTGAGTTTGAATTCAGTGTTTGTGTGTTCTGTATCTAAAAATAGGTTGATAAGCAACCACATAAAATGGTCAGGGCTGCACTTAAAATATATATTTTCAATTTGTTGATAATTATCGATATCGATCAATATGATTTTTATTTTATTGATATGCTTTTTTTCTATATCGTCCAGCCCTAGCTTCAAGCACAGATGTGGGGTGTCTGACCTTGTCAGGTCCACAAATGGAAACATAATCCAGAAGACAATTTGTATACGTCTCCTAAATTGGGGGATGGACAGTTGTGGTTTGCGCCCTGTTTTACACACGTGGTCTGTTGCACTTGATAAAACCATTTTTAGTTGGTTAGCATGAGAGAGAGTGTTAATGAAGGCTTAAGAACTGTTTTTCTAAAGCTAGAGAAATATTTTTAAAAAGATAGAAGGATGATGGGACTCGCTGTCAGTGATCAGGTGTAGACCACCTGTTGTAAACCAGTGTCTGTGCATTGACAATTAGACTTAGGCTACGTTCACACTGCAGGTCTTCATGCTCGATTCAGATTTTTTGCTGAAATCTGATTATTTTGGGATGGCCATTCTTACTACTATTGAATGCGACCGCCATCATTCTGCTGTCTGAACGGTTGAAGAATGCAAAGCATAGATAACAGACGGGGACGCCACACAGCAGTGCACTATTTACGGAAGTGAATGTCATTGTTTTTAGAAGTGTTCAATAAAGCTTTGTTCAAAAGAACCCCTGGAAAAAAACAAAAACAAAGGTGGATACCGGCCGGCATCTCTCCTGGTTCTTATTACAAAGCTATTGAATAATGGGAGCCAACAATTTTAAGACAACATCATAGCAAGATGAAGTACGGTAAGAAGAAAGCAGCACAGCTCTTAACAACGGTATTTATGGAGCGCTAACTGCTACTGTTGTGTGTGGATGTGTAGTGAGAATGTGGGATGCTTTGAAAAATATCCGATACGTATCCGAATTAGTACCACATATAGAAGTGGCACTGATCAGATTATTATTATTTTTTTTGGGTGATTAGATCAGAATTAAGCCGTTCACTCTGCCTTGAAAAAGACGGATATGGGTCGCATATGGGCAAAACGATTGGATTTGGGTCGCATTTCCCTCCAGTGTGAACATAGCCTAAGTTGCAGTTCAATTAAATGGCAGAATTACACTTAATTCACTCTGCTATGCAGATCCTGCTGAACACTGATTACTTTTTGACTGGAAATTTTGCAAACTGAAAAACTGCTGAACTAGCCCTGGTAGTTCAGTCCTTATTGTGTTGATCCACAAGCTCTAAAACTACTGGGTTATTTCATCCAGCTCAATGCTGGCTTCATGTTGTTGACATAGAAGTTTAGTCGTTTTAATGTTTGGTCGGACATTGGAACCTGTTTTGTTAAGTTAAAGAGCCCAGAAAGAGCCTCATCATTCTTCTCTGACCTACATCTAACCATATAAACAATGACCAGACGTCAGAAAATGGATCTTTCTCAGGATAAAACTAAAAGAAAGGCTAACATGGTAAAACAATGCTATGTAATAGCTTTAGCCTTTTAGCTGCCAAGTAGTACTAGCATGGGCTGTTTACCAGCATCAAGCCATACCATGGTTATTAGAAAGTTACCTCTTCAAAACCACTAAAATCTTCAATCATTTTATTGTCCCTGAGGTTTAAAGGCTCTTTAATTAGATGCTGTAAAACTATAAACCTGACTGCATGGTAATAAATTTTGTCACAAATAAACCTTGAGTCATATAGTGTACTGAGGGAAATCAAAGCAGCCACACATAGTTTTGCATCCTGTTGAAGGGACATGCATTTTTTACATTGGCCAGTTATGTTCATCAAACTGTAAAAAACTCAAATCTTAATTGAGACCAAAATGAAATTGATTGTGCAACATGTTTTTAATTTCCTTTTAATTGTCCTGCTGAGTCAATTTGGTCTCCTTACTCTTTAATATTTCATGCTTTGGGGCTCACTTATTGGTCTCAGCCTGTTATAGTGCACACCAATAACAGTTGTATATAACTGAACCAGAAAGACCTTGTTTTGCTTTTTTTAACCTTCATTTCTTATTCATCTTTAGCCAAAAGTGAAGCCTGAGGTCTATATTATGTAACAAAGGGTCACTAGTTAACCTAAAGGATAGTGTGATGGCTTCCATGTCGATGTGCTCTTTTGTTTTTGACCTCACCTTATTCATTGTTGGCTTTCACAGCTAAGCTGTTGGTGGTTGTGAAAGTAGTCTGGTCTGCTGCTGCTGTGAAGCAGCTCCACAACATTGACACTGACGGATGAACTACTTCCAAGACAAAGTCTCAAGTCTGGGATCATAATTCCTAGGATTTTCCAGCATTTTTCCTGTCCATCAACTCTGACAAACTTGCAGTACTGGGTTAAATGAGTTATCCCAAAAAACTTTGGTTTAAATGGCTCACACGGTACATATTTTGACAAACATTGAAGAAATAACCAAAGATGAAACACAGCCATAGAGTCCATTGATGTTATAATTGTTTTGTACCTGCTTGTGATGAGGGAAGTTTATGTTTATCATCCAAAATAATCTCCAGCCTCAATTATGGTATAAACATCAAAATACAATTTCCATGGTAGATTTCAGGCATGGCTCCGGGTGAGATTTTCATGGTAGGACAACCCTGAGTAAAAACACATGACCCCCACTGTTATTCACAACTCTGTGCTTTTCTAGGAGCATCATAATTTCATCCACATGGAGCCGAATATTGTATCCGCACAGAAGAGTTTAAGAGTAAAGATGAAGCCACACCAAGCCGGAGGAACTGTAATAGGTGTTGTAATACCTATGCCACACCAGTAAGTGGCGCGGTAACGCTGCCACAGAAGTAAAGAAGGGAGAGGAAGGAATAATAGCGGGATAAAAACAACGAATGCAGGAGAGAGAAAAGACATGTTTCTGTGGACCAGTGACAAGACGGTCTACACAAATCTAGTGGAGGAGCTAAATGTGTTGATGTAAAATCCACAATAAATTGAACAGTGTCGGAAACGCAACCGCAACTCCGCCATTGTTGTTTTTGTTAGCGTGTGTGTGCTAGGGTGAGGTCTATGTTGACTTGCATGTACAAACATGGCAGTGAATGTGTTTACTTAAAGGTGCAATGTAATAATGACACCGAGTGTCTCAAATTGGTACAACAGCCTGCCAGTGACAATGATCTAATATGCAGTTTCTATGTGGTCTGTTGCTGCTGTGAGACTCTGAAATTTTAATATCACAGGAAAGGTATATGATGTTGTATTCTGTTCTATTTCTGGTCCGTTTCTCTCACTGGCTTACATGTTAGCAGCCTGCTGCTCTTTTGCCAAAATAAAATACCAAATTCTGTGCTCTGTTTTGGGAACCCAGAGAACTTTCATATGATTGGCTGAGGAACCAGGAAGTAAACACGGCCTAGACTCTGAACCCAAGTCATTCCGGACCGTACCTCTAAATTTGAAAGGAGAAAAACTTGACTCAGACATTGTTGATAGAAAGGACTGACAGGGAATGTTACTTCCATCCCGGGTGACAAATGAGAAGGATTTTGGTTAATTTTACAGTAGATTTCTTACTTTTTGCTGCTTTAAACTTTGGCTGTGAGACTAACAGACTGAGCACAAAGTGTATTGGAGGGAGGCTTTGGTGACTGGTTGCAGATAAAAAGGTTGGTGGACACAACACACCTGAGGTCAAAGCCAAGAGCTCCTTCTGGTCTGTGTAATCGCCCATGCCTTGAAAACAGGGCACAGGGCTGTTGGACACAGAGAAAGTAACCCAGGAAGAGAGGTAATGAGGGAAACAAAAAGGCCACGCTGGGCTTCTTAAATCACAGCAAGCCCAGACACACCCCACAACAAGAGCCACATGGCTATAAGGAACAGATTTATATGTTCTACGAGAGACCTCAGAGGAAATATCCCAGAACAAAGTGCTGCTCGGCACCTTAAGCCCATTCTGATTTGGGGTTTTTAATGCATTTTTCTGCATCGTTGTGCAGATGCAGCTTCAGTATCGTTTGTCGCTCATTATTTTACGCTGATGCCTCAGAAAAGGTTTCTGTTTACTGTACCCAGAGAAGGAAAGACAGAAGAAAGAGATCAGGTGATGTCAGATCTGGGTTTGTGCTGATTCAGTATTTACTCATCAAACACAACTATTTCCTGTAAGCACTTGGCCAAACCTATCCGCATTTCTACCCCAGGAGTTGACTATGAGCCTCTCTCCACCAACGTCATCTTTGTAAACTTTACAAAGAAGATTTAACACCCCCCCCCATTCATTTACACTTTCTACGTTATTGTTTATTGTTTCTTCCATGTTTTCTTTCCTAAGAATCAAAGACATAAGCTCCTTTTCTCCAAGCTGTGCACACTCTTTACTGTGACTGTGTGACTTTAAGATAGCCTCAGTAATCAGGCTGTGTATTCAACGCGGGCGAGCTGTTTGACCCGGGAAGTCGTGCTGCTGTGAATATTAAAGCAGAGCTGAGGTTCTCATGGGTGTGTGCGAGACAGGCGAGTGTTTTCGAGCTTTTGATTAAATCCAGGAAATGTCCACACCTTTTTAAATGATCTCTGAGAGAGTTTGTCTTCCTTTGTCCCTGTGGGTTTGGCTGTGCAAACACTTCATGAATAGTGCACCGACAGCAAGTGCATTAAGTGTGTTTCTGAGGCAGATTTGGGGGGGGGGGGCACAGCCGGTATCTTTTCAGGCCTTTTTTAACAGAAAACCCTTCAATGAAAACCTGACCGCTAAGGCTGAAGGTGCAGATGGAAAGTGGTGGTGGTGCTCCTTGGAAAGCAATTTTTTTAGTCTTTATTCAGAAGGTAGTCATCCGTCTGTCAACACCTTTGGTGTGGCTGCTTGAGCTGACATAGCTTTCCCTTCAGCATCCAGATCTGTCCATTTGTCATGAGCATAGACCCAGCAGCAACCCACTCAAAGTCTTGTTCATGTCAGCGCTATAGCCAGAGGGACCGTGCCTTTTGGGCAAACGCTTCTTCAATCGTGCATTAATCTTATATGCATTTTTAAAAAAAAACTCTGTTGGAAACCATGCATAATATTTTGTTACTAAATGATAAAATCCCATTAAAAATCCTCTATCACATACTAAATGTTCCATACATCTACAGGAAGAAAATGTGCCTGCAAATGGACACACCCTCTGGATACTTTTTGAATTATAGCTACTGGTTCATAGGATAGGAAGCTTAAGTCATTTTACCTTTAGTAAACAATGTTCTGTCTGGTTACTGAGAAAAGAAAACCCCAAACACCTCCCAAAATGCAAGCAATGTTTTTATTCTAACGTAGCAGTGAGACAAAATGGGTGAAGAGAAGACTACAATATGGCTGCACAGTTTTAAAGAGCTTTTGCATACAACATACTCATCAGTAACCTGGCCAGCCAGGTTGATAATGTGGTAGCACTTTCCATTCTGCACATTATCAATCTGGGACTGTTCCCATCAAATCCGTTTGGGGAAAGGAGGGAATTTCAGCAGAACTCTCCAAGCTGATTGGGTAAAGCGATGCTTAGTGCCCACCTACCAATGGTTGGTTTTAGCCAATCACTGTATCAAATTAAAATTTAAGCAGCAGACGCCATGAGAAACCATAAGAAGGTAAGCTAGTCAAGGCACTTCTTTCTGTTCTTCGTTTAAAGATGAAATTGTGGATTCTTACCTAATCCGATGTGATAGACGCAGCTACACATGCGTCCTTCTGCACTGCTGGCTGTGGGCTTGTCAGCTCTTGCTTTCGTCACAGCTAGTATGTCTTGCCTTAAACCTGCAACATGATTGGCCTGAACCGTTTTTGGTTTGGACGCAAACGGTTGAAGCTGGAGCGGTACAAGATGGATTATCGCGAGAAATCTTGCAGGCAGGGTTACCTCTTCATATAGGAAAAATTAAGCTTTCTGCCCCACAGACCCCTTAACTGTGGAATAGGACAGCACCACACCACTAAAAATCAGCCATCAGCGGTCTGGATATCTTTTTAGAGACATCTTGGGTGCATCAAGAACGCAGTGCGCTGCCTGTTAACGCATGTGGAAATGGGAGAGATCCGCAACACTGGGATTGGTGTGTTCCATTATAATGGGGTTTGCTAGTAGGCCCAGGGTGCTGCATGGAGCAGCCTGGTAGCAGCAGATCTAGGTTTTCCCTGCCGTTTGACCAGTGTTCATCGGTGGGACTCGGTCATCAGTGCATTTGAAAGAGAATTGGCTAGAGTGGTTTCATTCCAGGGCTACAACCTAATCACGCCCACACCGAGCTAGCTGCATTCCAAATAATTCATTTAGTTTTGGGTTGGATCCTCTAAATGTTTTTGCTGCAACCTACGGGATCTCACCAAGTCGTTACAATGAATCATTTATACAAGTATCCCCACACCATCTTAGCGCAGTGTAGCATAATTGTGGTTAAATGGTGAGTAAAACAGCAGTGAAAAACATATTTGCAGAGCACCAAGAATACAGTAGCATCTATTTTCCTTTCACGCTGAAATTAAGTTTTCCAAATGTGTTGATATCCGACGACAATTGATGACAATGTGTGAAGATGTGACGTTTCTTTTTTTAGTTTCTCTTACTTGACGGGCATTAGGAAAATGTATCACTAATAAAAGCACAACAACTCTTACAAGATAATGATAGCCTCATCTGTCTTTGGCTTTTATGTCATCTTTGATGGATGTTTTTGTACTTTAAGAGCATTAAAAAAGGTGTTTGCTCCGATCTAATCTTTGCTCTGACTTGATAATCAGAAATGTTTCTTTTCCTTTCTGTCGTTTTGAGACATCTTGTGTGGACATGTCTTTAGGCAGGAGTTCTGCTCCGTTCTCATCTGCTTTGTAGGTTTAGGACCAGTAGCCACATTCGAGCATATTTGACACAAATTAGCTTTAAAGGAAAATTAGTTATTTTTTTCTTTTGAAAACTTTTTATCAGGATCGCTTTAGTTGTTGTGTGGACTCTACAGAGGCAAGGGAATGAACACTCAATGTTTATTTTACATACACACACACACACACACACACACACATACACATACACAGAGGGAAATTCGCCCCTCTGCTTGAAGACTTCAAAGCTAGCTGCCCCTTGAGGAACTTCAAACGCTGGGGAGGCCATTAAAAGACAAAAATTATTTTCTGTAAGGTTGTGATTTATTTGATTGAAAAATGAAACCACTAACCCAACAGACATTATTTTCCCTTTCCAGAGCCTGCTTTACCAGGCACAACCCAAATTGTTTCCAGGTGGGAATCCGCTTAAGAGCAGAAGGGCTCTGCCTGAGGAGCCGAGGCTGTTGTGCTTTCTCTTGTCCGCCAGCTTTCCTGGCTCACTTTACGGCTTTTCTTCATGTCAGTCTGTTTTTCTTCACAATGCCATTTCTTCATTAGCGGCATACCGAATAAATGCGCACACACCAACTTATCGGTTTTAATGCCATTGTGTTCAGCGTAGTGTAAACGTAGCCTTGGCCTGCAGGGCTGGAGGGAAGAAAAGATAAAAGAGGTGGAGAGAGAGGTTTGTGAGTGCGTTGCGGAGAAATGGGTCAGCAGTGAAATTCAAGCGTGTGGGAGAGCGACAGGCTTGAAGCGTGTTGCAAGAAGAGGAGACAGGTGAAAAGCATGTTGGACTGAATTAGGAAACTAGGGGACGGGCACTGAGAAGAATAGGGTAAGGAGGAAGACGAGGTGAAACCACTTTATAGGAGGAGTCAAATTGAATAATTAATCATTGCAGCAATAAGATGAAATCTGTTTTTGGTCCTGAAAAATAGAAACCAAGTTTGGTATTGCTTATTTATAAGTTCCATGAGATATCATTTTCGAGCTGCCTCAGTCTAAATATGAACTGTTGTGAATTATATATTTTGGCAAAACTAATTTGAGAGAAAAAGATTTCCATCCAGAGTTTGGTTTGCATGCCGATTTGAGCCAACTTGTGAGAAAAATGTGCTATAATCCTCCTAAAATCCTAAAATCCCAAAGGCTCGGTATTAACAGTCCTGGGGCTGCCCTGAATCAGGAAGGAACTGTAAGACCAACAATAGTATGCACGGGTAAAGATTTATGATTCGTTTGAAGCATTACACCATATGTGAGCAGCTCGAGGTTTTGAAGAAAATGTTTTGACTTTAGGAAAGCAAGTGGGGAAATTATAGGTAGAAAAATGAGCAATATGCACTGACCTACTACACTGTGAAACATCATTTCTATATAGTTTAGAAAGTTAGTATTGTTGGTTTTTTTCACAAATTAGCCTTATAGTTCCTTGAAGAAGAGTGCGGTGTACTTTACTGCATCCAGTTGCACTTCCATCCATTTTCTTCTGGTCAGCTCTGATTTAGTCAGGTGATAACAGATCCAGAAGAGAAACTTGGCAAACGTTAAAAGCTGGGACTGCAGTCTGAGCTCAGACTGCCATAACAGACATGACACTTGCCTGATCAGACATATTTTTGGTTCTCTGATGTAGGATTTCATCTAGGGGGCTGAATGTGGCCAGGTAACTCCATGAATCAGCTGGTCCAAACTGATCTGTGATCAGATTCCAAAACCCGGAGGGAGACCGTTTAATTGTGCAATGGTGCAGTGTTGCCAGTGGCCTTCAGGGGTGCTAAACCTGGAAATTTCAGGTCTAGCACCCCCTAGTGCCTAACGGTTACACTGTGCTGCTTTAACAGGAACATATCATGCAAAATCCACTTTTGTAGCCATTAAACACATTTTGTTGTGTATTTGGAGTCTCTAGGAGAGCGGAAAAGTTGAAGGTAGTCTGTCCAGGAGCTGTGTCGATATCTTTATATTTTTTAAGCCATTCAGTTTTTTTCTATTGTCTATTATGTTTTTTGAACAACTATGTCACAGCATTTGCTGCAGAGCTGCTAAACAAGGTCATGGACATCTGGCCATCTAATTATGCAAATCTGAAATAAAAATAATTTTTTTATTTCTCGCTGCGATTTTGTAGTCCAAGTGGATAAATCAAAATGTTCGGTTGTTGGGTGTATTAACCTGCACAGTTCATTACGCCGTCCCCCAGCATACTGCAAAACTGACCAAATGGGGTGGAGTGGAACGCTCTGCGACCTGGAGGGAGGTGGGATGTGAAGAGCCTCGTGCATTTAAAGAGACCGCACCAAAACGGGGTGCTCTCAGATGCACCTCAGAACAGGGGCACAAGAGGGGCTGTGGGGAAACAGTAATGAGGAATTCAGACCAAAGCATTGCAGTTCCCCTTTATATAAACTACAGCTGAATGATTTAAATGAAAAAAGGAAGGATTTAATTGCATGAAATGTTCCGTTTAATGTGGCAGCACTGTTGGGGGGGATTGGATTTAATTGAAACAAATGGAACCGTTGACAGAGATGTTTGAACCATAATAGCATTCATTCACATTTTAAAACACTAGGTATCCGTTAAAATTTAATTTCAACAAACTCGAGAACATTTCAACAAAACATTTGCGGCAGAATGGACTTGTTTTTCAATGCACAGTGGTTGAGGTTTCTGTTTCTCGCCTTGTTTCTGTGTTTCATCGCCTTTGTTTGCTTTTCATGCGTTTCGGGTGCAGAGATAAGGAAGAAAATGTGTCTTCCAGTATCTTACATACCAACATTTTCACCAACCATCCTGCGGTACGAGGACGTCGACCACTCGGGTCATGAATCACTCATTTCAAATCTTTCCACGCCTGTTTATCCCAGCTGTTGGTTTAGAAGTGCATCTGTGTGTGTTGGTGTCTGCACCGCTGATGAAATTGCATCTCCCTCTCCACTACCAGCTCCTCCTTCTAATGTTATCTCACTTCCTCTGGGCCCCCGAGAAACCCACCAAACAGGGAGAAAATAGAGCACTTTATTGGGACGCCTGTCGGGGCTCCCTCTGGATTTATGACCAACAGACAGCGTTTATCACTCAGCGAAGAGAGTGTGGGGTGGATGGGGGGGGGGGGGGCGGTTAAAGGAGCAGAGCAAGCATTAGGTGAGTTCTTTACGTGCAGTCAAACATGGGCGCAAAGGTTTGCAGCCAACACCTGGGAGGGGGAATTCAAGTTAATGTTGCCCCTGTACAGGCGCCTTGAGAGAACAGGAAGGAGGAGAAGGGGTTAAAGGATTCATTAACACATGGTGGCTTAACTGGTTTGATTTAGAGCCCTGCTTTGTGTTTATGGCATCTTAGGGTATCCTCCTGTGGACCTGAAGGGGAAGACTTTGCTTTTCTCTTGCTATATCCTTCCTCGGAGTTCCCCTACATTTTTCTCTCCGTCTTCACTAACCTCCTCCTTCTTCTGCTTCTTCTTCTTCTTCTTCTATTCTGAATCTTCTCCTAACTCAGCCCCTCCAGTTTTAGCATGTTCTCTCACTTTCTCTCTCTCATTTTCTCCGTCTCCTCTCCAGGGTTGAATGTGCATTAAGATTTAATGCCCCCAAAACAAGCTTTCAGTGTTAGCCCACTGAGTGTCAGCGGGGGCCCTCTGTTTCGCCCTCCCCACCCCTCTTTCTCTCTCTCTCTCTCTCTGCTGTGTGAGTTTGCTCTCAGTGCTGCTTCGGTGCAGGGCACTTGTGTTTGGGGGCAAAAATAATGCACACAAGCTCAGGCAAACATCGCCCGCTTTAGACTGTTTTTCCGCACACTGCACCTTTTAGATGGTGTCACCCCTGGACGAATCAGGATGCATCTCATCACTGCCCAGAGGGTTACTCCACACGCTGTCTGAGAGTCAGGATGCACGTGTCAGGCCACCTAGCCACCAATCACATTTCACCCTCTCCATGGGCCGCCTCGCCATCAGGAGAGGATCCTGCAGCCTTATGACTTGGCTTGACCTTTGACTCAAATACACACATACACACTCCTCCTGCTGCCTCCGCCAGCATCTTGAGGCCTCACACAGGCCGTTAAAGCTATAGTTGGTAATCCTGTTATGGAACACTTTTTTTTATACTGCGTAAAATGGTCAATTTATCCTGAAAGTAGTCAATGCATTATTTATTCAGAAAAAGGAGGTTAGAAATCTGTTCCAGTAATTCTGTTCGTCATTCATAAAACGACAGAAATAAAGGGCAAAGAATGATGGCGAGCGCAGGGAGGGAAACCGAGCAAGAGATCCCAAGTGTTTGTATGCGAGAGGGCACGCAGTTTTAATAAGCTCCGTTCTGTCATGTGCTGTCTCGCTCACGCAGAAGTTGCTGTTGTTGTTGTTGGCGGTGGTGTGTGTGTGTGTGATGTTGTTGAATAAGATGCTCAAGAGGGCTTGTTTACCATTCTGCTGCTTTGAACTATGGGAGGCTGACTGACCAAACACTCCTAATTAGTTCCTATCAACTCCTTTTACACACACACACACACACACACACACACACACACACACACACACACACACACACACACACACACACACACACACACACACAGTCTCTAGAAGCATAACAACAGCCACTGGGGGTCATTGTTCCCCATGACTCCATGTTTAGACTTTCTATGTTCTTGAGTTATTTGGTGTTGATTAAATGATGAAGATTGGGTTCCTGGTTAGTCAGAAAGCTTCAATTATTTGGAACCTTGTCTTTCCATAAAGCACCTTTTCGATTCCTGTAGGTGAGCAATTTTTACTGTTTCCTTCCCAGGGGTACATCATCTTCTCTCTCTTTTGCCATGAACTCTCCTACCCTCATCTGTGGTTTTTCTCTCATTGAAATGCAGCGTCTCACTGATCTCCTCCCTTCATTACCTCTTTGTCTCAGTCTCCCATGCTTCTCTTTTTTCTCTAGTTTCTATTGTCGAAAAACAAGAGTGTTGACTCGTTTGATGTCAGTCCCCCCCCCCCAACCATAAAATAGCCACATGTACTTAACCCATTGAATGTCATGTTTGTCTGGATGTCGTTCATTTCAAACATTTGCCACTTTGTAGTTTTGGTCGTTTCATACTCTCCATTTTTAGGTGGAAAAGACAGAGCCGTCTGCTACAGGACTTTTCCAACCAGCAGTACATCATCTTGTATCTGCCTTGACGATGTTCTGTGTAGCTTTGACAACCAGAGTATCAGTGGTCAGCGCAAAAATAAACCTCCTCAAAACTACTGATGATCTGCTGTAAGGAGATGTGGTAATGCGACTCCAATAGAAATAGTCTCTAAACAGGTCGCTGCCCAATGTTTATTTGATTTTAACAAGGGTCATACGTTTGTAGAATCCTTAAGGGTCAACTGGCCATTAGGCGATCTGAATCATAATAAGTGGAACTAGATTGTTATAGCAAATATTTATAAAGTATTATACAATATAATTAAAAAAAACGTCAGCTTTGCTTATTTTTATGATTGTTTAACTTAAAATCCACAGAAAAATCTGTAACTACTGATAGAGCTGAACTGATACACAATAATTCAAATAGACGGAGGGGTCTGTTTACAGGTATTGAATGGAAATAGAAAAATAGAAATATGTCACCAGTTTGGCTACTCTTTGCTCTTTACGCTACCCTTACTGCCGTTCTTACCCGATGCAACTTAGTTCAATCATATAGTCAGTAGGTACCTGCACTTTGACAGATTTCTGCAATTCTTCAGGTGCATTAGAAGTCCATGCCAACTGTTAATAGATCTACCATTTGACCTTAGACCCTGAAGGCCATTCTACTAAGGACACAGCAAGCACATGACGGCTAATGGATTAATGCCTAATCCATGGATGTACTAAAGCTTGTTGGTTAAAGAAACCAATCCTCAAACTGCCCTGGTTCAGGAGTAAACATCAGCTGGTTGCTAGTGTCAAGGGATGCCAAGGTTTTAAAAAGTAAAAAGAAATAACGTCTATTATGCCACTATAAACCTCTTTTCAACATGTTGCGTATTTATGGGTGTTGAAGACAATTTGAACAGTTAGTGCACTGGTTTTGGAAAAACAAAATAACAACTATATGCCACGGAAAAGGAAATGGCCAGACCCTTGTCTAAGATCACAGAGAGGGGTTAGTGTAGTGAGAAAAACTCAGCTCGGGTGTAAACATGTCAGAATAATGGCTTCCAGCTGTCAAGATAGTGAGGAGTGCATTAGTAGCTGTAATTCCTAATACCACCGTTACTTATACAGATATTTGACAGGGAGTGATGAAGACAATGTTAAGGCCTTTGTCAGTACACGTGTGAGCCTCAACAACGGGCAAGATTACCTGTGCTGAGCAGCTAATACTCCCTATTAGACCCCCCACCCCCCCAAGCCAGTGAGACTGGTATGTTGAGTGTCATTTGTTGCAACTTTGTCATAATGTTAGATGAGAGGAGCCATTTGTAGGAGAACCAAGTGCTGCTTTTTTATTCTGCTTATGTGGTCAATTTACCTAATCATCTCTTAATACTTAATGTTCACTGTGAGAATAACAGGCGGATTGTTTATACCTGCTGGTATGTTCGCAGCATGTTTATCTGTAAAACATGTGCATTTTTACTGGTTTCTTGGCTCAATGGATTTTTGACACATTTGTTTATCAAAATATATCAATAATTTAAATATGTCTTAGTTTTATTTGTTCCAGATATTTATATTTATACACTAATATAGATTTTTAGTCATCCAAGGGATGAAAATTCTAAATGCTTCAGTAGAAGAGAACTGGACTTCTACCTTAGTTGAGCTGTCTTCTACTAATGCACTTCAAGAAATAGTCAAGAGAAAACCTTCAAGGAACTTTGTTTTAAAATTGTTATTGGCAAGCTATAAACATCTTATCTTTAATTTCAGGTTCACCACTGTAACAGATAACCCAGCCCATTAACAAGCTAGCATCACTGAGACAGACACAATAAATCTGCACAATAGGAGCATTTTTTTTAAAACTATCAAATTAAAAATATTTTAAACTACTTAAATTAGCAGATATAAAACTTCATATCAAAACACCTATTGATGTGTAATTCTTGCAGCAGTAGAACAGTGCTAGTGAAAGCAGATCGTGTTGTATTTAGCTTTAAATGTTTGGATAAATGCCCTGAAACAGCTATTTTAACACAGGGTTATTTTCCTGAGGGCTTTTTAAAACCAGCCCAGGCCTATTGCCTAGTAGCTCAAGACAGAAAATAGAGGCTTAAACACGCATATTGTCAACCACATCTGACTTTAACCACATAATTAGCCAATCATTTTACATATTTCAGTTCCTAGACTTTTACACGTCTTTAATCATAACAACTTGAGGCCCGTCTCCAACTTTATCATCACTTCGCCATCACCAGAGTTTAGTAAGTAATCTGTAAAACCAAGTTTAAACCCTCAAAAATGACTTTGCTCTCCAAGCAGGCCCTTTTGAGTACTGGAGGTCCCCGTAAGTAGGTGTCCAAAACACACAGTAACAAATAGAGAGCCAGGAAGCTAAATGACGCCATCTGACCCTAAATTTTATTTAATTTTATTTTTACAATCAGATTTCTCGGGATTGTAGCTCAGCCAGTCCCGCTCCCCTTCGCTCCTTTTCTCATCACAAAGAGAGGCTGTTTTATGAGGTCTGGAGGCTATAAAACCTAAGGTTTGTAGTGCGGAGGTGGAGGGGCAGAGAAGGCTGTCAAAGAAGATGTAAATTACACTAACAAAACTCCAGACTGGCACTCACCTACCCCCAAAAGAAAGACAGGGGCCAGGCAGGATGAGTCTGAGCAGAGGAGGGAAGGGGAGAGGATTGGGTGTTTACCATAACTTCAGAGAGCAGCGAAGTGGGGCAGACCAAAGGATTATAGGGGGGAAAAGCAAAGGTCAGAAAATAGAGGCTGTACAGAGGAGAGGTAACGAAAGTGAAGAGAGTAAAGGGAAAATATATGGGAAGGGCTCTCTGCAGGAGCCTCGCTGACACCTCCTCCCTTCTCTTCCCACAGCATTCCTTCCTTCCTTCCTTCTGATGCTTTGTTAATGCCTGGTGTTGTCATCCTTGTGCATTTATGTGACCTGGCAAGGCTGGTGCATGTGAAATATTGATCAGCTGGAAGCACAAGTCTGTGAACAGGCAATTCTACAATCCAACACAACAGAAGTTAACATAAAACACCCTCAAGAGAAAGCAGGAAACTGTCTCAAATCACTTTGCTTCAGTATCCAGGGCTGTGAAAAAGTAGCAGTCTCACCCACAGATTTCTTTGGTACTTTTCAATGTTTAATATTGTCAAAATGATTTACCTGAATGAATGCAAAATGCTGTTTTCCTTTAATAAGGGAAAAAAATCTATCCAAACCAACCTATCTCTGTGTGAAGAAAGTTACCCACCACAATATGGGTAAAGAAATTAGTCATAAAGCAAATGGCCAGTTTTTGATATTGCTCTTCTAGAGTGGAGAATTCAGGGTTCCATCAATAATGGCAGGTTGCACAGGTCCAAAAGCAGCGAGATCGCTTCAGACCATAATACAATCAGACTTTCAGTATATTGAGGATTTTCTGATTTCCAAAGCTGTAATGGAAATGCGCACCTTTCAAAAGCATTTTTTATTTATTTTTTTGCTAACATGAGACCAGGTGAGACCTGTAGTACTCCAGATGTTCTGTTTTTTTTTTTTGTGACCTGACCTCTGTTCTTGGATTCATTTAGGTCTGAGCGTAACGTATTGCTTTATGGCAGTGGTTTTCAATAGGTGAGGCGCGCCTCCCTTGGGGGGCGCCAAAGAGTCACAGGGGAGGCGCGAGAAGACAGAAGAAGACAGAAGAAGACAGCGCTGCCGCTCAGCTCTGTGAAACTATGTAGCGATATTTTTGCCTTCTGTCTGAGTGCGCAGGAACCAATCAAGTGCGCAGTGAGACAACTCTCAACGCTCAAAACTGGTCTGGCGCTCAACTCTGAAAAACTCTTCTCATCCTTCTTTCCTCGCGCTCAGTTCCATCTCTGCTCGCGCACACCTGCTCATTCCACGCTCAACAACAGCTGTGCACTCGCTCGGCTGTTTCTGTGCTGCGACTTCAAAAACTGTCCACTCCACCAGCCAATCACAGACATGTTTTTTTCCATTCAATCAGAGTATGGCTTGCAAATACTGGATTCAGATGGATTAAATCAAAATGTTGCAGCCTTTGGCAGAAATGACTAATCATCACTGTGGGATTTGAAGAAAAACAAATAAAAACAAATAAAAAGTTTAATATTTTAGCCTAAAATATTTAGTCTAAAATATTAAGACTAAAATATTAGCATTACTAAGAGTTACAAAGTGAGGTGTGAAAAATATTTGTGTCTCTTTTCTTTCCAGCTTCTGGAGGGTGATGCAAAAGTTTATTCTGATCATAATCATAATCATAATCATTGTTATCATTATTTAAAGAGCACTTTAACTCGAGGTAAAACAAAGTGCCAAACATCAGAAATACATCAGATAAGAGATAATAATGAAATGCTTGGTTGTTAAAATAGCAATAGGTTTAAATTGTGTATAATTAGCCTAAAAAGTAAATTGGAATATGGATGTGTTGACGTCTGTTAAATTGAGGTTTTCTTTTTTATTATTATTTCAGTTGACGTCTCCTGTTGACGTGAGTTCAGTTTGACATTGGCGTCTGTTTAGTTCAGTTTGTCAGTTTATGAATTTGCTCTAATGACAGTTCAACTTTAAAAATAGGCCCTCTGTCCGTGATGTAAAAGTAGCATGTAAAATGGAAATATTTGGATGGATGGATTTTATGAATAGGCCTTTTTTTATGGATGTACTTTTTTAAAATAAATACAATAAAAAAACATGTATTGGGCTATCAGATGTTTGTGAAACACAGGATTCCAGGAACACAAAAGAAAGATGCATTTGCTGCAGGGACCTGTGTGGGATAGGTTTGTGGTTTTGGGGGGGGGGCGTAGTTATCTTTACCTATTCCAAGGGGAGGCTCACATTCAATGAATTTGAAAACCCCTGCTTTATGGGATCTTTTAGCCTACTTCACCTTTTCAGGCAGGTTCTATTAAAGGACGTTCTTGATTCTACAGGCAGAACTTGCACCTATGAGTTCTAGTAAGGTTATCAAAATAATAAGTATTTTGATATAATTGATACTAAGAAAATCAACTATTTAGAGATGCCTAGTTACGTCAAAATTGATACAAAGCTACTCATTCACATTTGCCCAAATTGTTGCGCTTCTTCCATCAGCAGCGCTGCTGTATCAGAGACACATCAGCCCCTCCCCTCCGTGCTGCTGCTCAAACGTCCAAAACGAGCTGCTGCTGGAAATTTTAAACTCTGAATACATGGCGAGCACAGTCAGAAAAACATATGCGACCCTTTTTAGCCATAAACAAAAACAAAGGCTTATTTTGGAGGCCAGAGGATGGTACATGCTAGCTGGGCTAATGCTACAGGCTAATACTACGAGATTAAAGTTTGAGAGCAATGTTAACATATTACAGTAAAGCTCCTGCATGTGCAACAGTGAGATAGTAAACATACTGGATGAAATAAGCTAACACTATCTGGTTAAATATTAGCTTCACGATCACGGACAGCCCAGTGACACTGCTCTATTGGTTGAGATGGGCTTCTGCTCCGTTCTACTGCATTATGAATTAACTAAGGAAAACATTATTCAGCTGACTAGTAAACCTCTTGGTTCCTTGGCATGGTGGCAGAAGGCAAAGAAATTAGAATTATTACATTGAAAATGAAATGAAAACAAAAGGAGTAAATGTGAAGAGAACGTAAAGAAAAAGAAAAAAAGATGAAGAAAAAGATTGAGATGGCAGATGATCTCTGCCCTTGGTGCCAATTTTCACATAGCCACTAATCCTGTTTGGGCAAATAAAGTTTAAAGTTTGTATAATATGTTGTTTCTGTTGGAGAAAATATAATTCAGCATATTTTTTTCAGGTATAGTTGTCAAAGTAACTTTGTTGCCAAGGGTTTTCAAAGCAAAGAAAGACCTCAGTTGGAGCACATTTGTCTTTGTCCAGCTTTCAATTCAAGCCCTTGCTCTAATAATTGTAGAAATGTTCAAAACATATCTCAGAAGCAGAAAAGATGAGCTGCGCTTGTACGTAAAAAAAAGTACAGTGTCATCAAGTCCCATTATGCCTGAAATATCTGTTTTGCTCTGTTCTTAAAATTAATTGCTTACCTCCTTTAAAAAGAATATTGGCTTGTTTGTATGTTTTCTCTCTGTTTCTTTGGACTAAACTACTTTAAATAAGTAACATTTAAGGATTTTCCTGCAGTAGGCTATATTCTTTTGTAAATGGTAAACTGCATCTTTTGAACGCAGATGCAGTTCTCATGGCAACACAAACTTATCAGTTCAAGAAGTTTCACTTTTCCATAGATAACAGCAGCAAACTTCTCCACAAAATAGCAGTGATGGGAATGAAAATTCATTGGCTTGAAGTGAATGTGGACGGAAATCCTGTATATGGATGGGGCGACAGTGACATAGCTAGAGAGTTTGTCCTGTAACCCGAAAAATGAACCTTGACTCTATGTTTAACAAAGGGAACATACAATAATGAGCCTAGGAAAAACTGGAGGATGCTGGTCTTAAATAAAATATTACAAACTAATTTGTTTCAAGTTGCCTTTGATTATTCTGTTTAAACTAGGGCTGTCAAAATAACATGTTAATTTCGATTAATTAATTTTAAAAAAATTAACGGATTAAAAAAAATAACGCAGATTAATCGATGTCGTATAGGGGTTTTCAATAGGTGAGGCGCGCCTACCCTGGGGGGCGCCAAAGAGTCACAGGGGAGGCGCATGAAGACAGAGAAGAAGACAGCGCTGCCGCTCAACTCTGTGAATTTGTGCCTTCTGTTTGAGCGCGCAGGAACCAATCCAAGCGCGCAGTGAAACAACTCAACGCTCAAAACCGGTCTGGTACGGTCTGAAAAACTCTTCTCAACCTGCTGTGCTCACGGTGAGTTCCATCACTGCTCCCGCGCTACTTTGCTCGCACACACCTGCTCGTTTCACACTCAACACCAGCTGTGCACTCGCTCGGCTGTTAAAGCCAATCACAGACAGTTTTTTTTCCCATTCAATCAGAGTATGGCTTGCAAATACTGCATTCAGATGAATTAAATCAATGCTGCAGCCTTTGGCAGAAATTACTAAACATCACCGAGGGATTGAAGAAAAACAAATAAAAAGTGTAATATTTTAGCCTAAAATATTTAGGCTAAAGTATTTAGACTAAAATATTAGAGTTACTAAGTGAGCTGTGAAAAATGTTTTTGTCTCTTTTCTTTCCAGCTTCTGGGAGGTTATGCAAAAGTTTATTCTGATCATAATCATCATGAATGTCATTATTATTTAAAGAGCACTTTAACACGAGGTAAAACAAAGTGCCAAACATCAGAAATACATCAGATAAGAGATAACAACTAATAAAATGCTTGTTTATTAAAATAGCACTAGGTCTAAATTATGTATAATTAGCCTAAAAAGTAGATTGGAATATGGAATATGTTGACGTCTGTTAAATTCAGGTTATCTTTTTTATTATCATTTCAGTTGACGTTTCCTGTTGACGTGAGTTCAGTTTGACATTGGCATCTGTTTAGTTCAGTTTGACTGCTGTTGAAAACAGCACTTTAATGTATCTAATGCTGATTATTCATTGAAACATTTGAATTTAAATATTTTAAATACTTTCACAGCAAAAATTATATGCGATTAATTTAGATTAATTAATTACAGAGTATGTAATTAATTAGATTAATTTTTTTAATCGATTGACAGCCCTAGTTTAAACTATAAAACTGAAACTTCATTCATTCTTGGCCTGTAGTAGGACTGAGCAATATATCGATATTTTAAAATATTGACATTTTTTCTAATGAGATATAGAAGAACCTATATTGTTTACATCCAGATGATCTATGTTGTGTTATAATTATACTTTTATGTATTCCAGTAGGTTATCTTTTAGCTGTTTCTCATATTTACCTACAGCTGTTTGTTAAAAATGTGCCTGGGATAAAGCTTTGCTTCAGAGATGCATTTTTATAATTACTTATGAACAGAGAAACATATCAAGATAAATATTGTATATCGGCATTCAGACTAAAAATATTGAGAAATTAGTTTTGGTCCATACCGCCCAGGTCTAGCCTGTAGTTCAACTTTTATTTCCTTTCCTTTATTATGCCACTGCAGTGTACTTATGTTTTCATCATGTAAAGCACTTTGAATTGTGTTGTTGCCAATATGCGCTATAAAAATACATTTGCCTGGCCTTTACATATCCACCAAGCTGTGTGCAGGTAGTTTGGTGTTTCTCCTGACAGAAACATGATTCCTCCGTAAATCTGAGTACCGGTTCCTAGTGTCTGTGTGGAGAACTTGGAGAAGATCTACATGGATCGTTCGTCCACCAGCCCACCTGATAACTGAATCAGAATCCTTAACTCTGCCTCCGCTCCACTCACCTGCCTGTCCACCCTCCAGTGCATCATTGTTTGCCAGATTCCAGCCAGAAGGAAATGAGGACAAAATATCACTTGACCACCATACATTGAACTCTTGTCAACCTCAGCTCTTTCGATAAATTCACCTTCTCCAGGAACTTCGACTATCTCTGCATCTTTAAGTCCCATTCACTTAATATAAGCCCATTACTAATCATCTTCATAAGTATATCTAACTATATCTCTCCTCCATCCTGGAACTTGGTCCCTGGTCCCTGGTCCCAAAACCTGCAGAACATCATTGATGTACATATTATACAGCAAATGCTTTTCTGAGCCTTCACCATTGTGTCAGTAATTTTCGCTTGCACCAGAGTCCTAATCCATGACGGTGGTAGCTCAATTGTATTTTTTCATTGCCAGGCACTTTAATTATTCAGAATTTAATTCAGTTCAATTCAATTCAATTTTATTTATAAAGCGCCAATTCACAACTTCTCATCTCAAGGCACTTTACAAAGTCAATTAAATCAAATTATGCAAACAGATGGATCAAAAAGTTTTCTGTCTAAGGGAACCCAGCAGTTTGCATCGACTCGTTGACCAGCAGCATTCACTCCTCCTGAAAGAGCGTAGAGCCACTGTGGCTTTGACGACACAACACAGCATAACCAAATTCCGAATGTACTTTTTAAAACTAGTGAAAACACTCATAACCTCCTCTACACACACACACACACACACACACACACTCTTCCACCGTTAGACATAACGGATCTATGACACATGATCCCACATAACAGCAGAAACAAAATTATGAAAACATTTCAATTTAAATTGGTTCAAAATAATAAAGGATGAAGGTTATGGGGAGGGGCACAAGAGTGGGAAAGAGCAAACATGCTGATTCAGCTCTGTAATGGCCCTGGGAGGAAAACTCTTTGGAGGTCTTGAGAAACAGCCTTTGATTGCGCTGGTTACCATGCCAGCAGTGGTCCCTCTGAATCCTCACAGAAGTATTTTGCTCATCTTCCAAAATACAGAACAAAGGGACCCTTTCATGGCTGATTAAATGTCATTAGATTATGCCCTGATGAATGGCTAAGGTCTACAGCAGCATATTCAGTTATTTAAAAAGCAATGTGCAATGTAGCTTTACTCCTGTTATCCAGTGCTCTTTGATGACATAATGGAGCATTAACACCAAGCGCAGCACCAGCTAAGCTGCTCTCTAAATTCCATTGGTTCGTATTGTTGCTCCAAGCAACAGAAGCAACGCACAAGCTGAGCACAACTCTCCTCGAGGTGCATGCAGTTCTGTGGAGCTTGCATTGTGCTTAAGTCAAAGTTGATATTTGTTGAACCTTGACCGCGGTTTGCTGCAGTAGATGCTCACAAAGCCAATGGAGGCAGAATATCAGACTGCTCTAGACTGGACGGAAAGTAGCTGGTCAGAGTGGAAACTGAGCTCCTCCACAAGCTCCACGCGGCTTTCTGATTCATAGGGTCTCATCATTTGTGTCTTTCAATGTTTTCTTTCTCTTCCTCCTCTGTCTTCTTATAAGTTTAGTTCTAATGTTGGTTTTAGCTTCTTTGCCATCATCTACTTGTAAATGGGAAAACCCCGCCTCTTTTACGCTGCAGTCTGGTATGGATGAGCAAAGGTTAGAGAATAGAGGCTGTACAGAGGAGAGGTGACGAAAGTGAAGAGAGTAAAGGGAAAATATATGGGAAGGGCTCTCTGCAGGAGCCTCGCTGACACCTCCTCCCTTCTCTTCCCACAGCATTCCTTCCTTCCTTCCTTCTGATGCTTTGTTAATGCCTGGTGTTGTCATCCTTGTGCATTTATGTGACCTGGCAAGGCTGGTGCATGTGAAATATTGATCAGCTGGAAGCACAAGTCTGTGAACAGGCCATTCTACAATCCAACACAACAGAAGTTAAGGCCACATAAAACACCCTGAAGAGAAAGGAGGAAACTGTCACAAATCACTTTGCTTTAGTATCCAGGGCTGTGAAAAAGTAGCAGTCTCACCCACAGATTTCTTTGTTTTTTGTCACTCTTAAATGACCTGAATGAATGCTGTTTTCAAATAATGATTTCACTTAACAAGGGAAAAGGGCTATACAAACCAACCTATCTCTGTGTGGTTAAAAAAAAATCACCCTCAATATAAACAGCTGCTTGCTCAACTCTTTGCTGCATTAAAGCATTTGCAATAAATGACTCATAAATAAATGAGTCATAAATAAATGACCAGTGTTTTTTTCTACACTGCTCTTCTTTAGAGAATTGTTGTGCTTAACCACCATTGGATACTTTTCATCCATAATTGGCCCATTTAAGGTCATTGCACACAAACCTTAACCAGTCTACGCCCTTCCTTTTTTGTCATTCAGTGGTGGACCCGCTGCCCCACGGGCCCTTGAGCTAAGTCTTTCAGTGTTTTGTAGTATAGTGCAGAATTCATGGTTCCATTAATAATGGCAGGTTGTCCAGGTCCTACAGTAGCAAAACGGCTTCAGACCATCACACTAACACAATCATATTAGACTTTCAGTATCTTGATGATTTCCTGAAATGCTCTGGTTTACCCAAGTTGTAACAGAAATGTACACTTTTCAAAAAGTCTTTTTTTTTCGTTCTTTTTGGTCAGCGGAGCTTTGTGCGCTGGATCTTTCATGGATTCCATTTTTTCTTATTGTTGAATCTCAACAACGACCTAGTCAAGTACTTTCAATATTGTGCTGGTTACCATGCCAGCAGTGGTCCCTTTGAATCCTCACTGAAGTATTTTGCTCATATTCCAAAATACAGAAAAAAGCGACCCTGTCATGGCTGATTTAACATTGTTAGATGATGCCCTGATGTCCGCAGCAGCAAATTGAGTTTTTTGTTGTTTTTTTCTCTTGTCCCTCATTCGTGTATATAGTAAAACATAACTCATATCTATACACATTTTCAAGTAATCACGCGCTATATCTTGGGTATTTTGGTTAAGTGGCCGTTGAGGCTACTAATCAGAAGTGGCAATAATGCAGAAAACATTATTTTAACATTTTTGTATATCTTTTTTTAGAGATATTATTACAGGCTTTTTTTATTTTATTTTATATACATACAGATCTGAACAATGGCTACAGACTAGCCCATTAAAACCACACTCACACATACTTTGCATCAATTCTATCATAAATTGGCAATATGTAGTGCATATTGCAACAGCAGCATACCCATGAGTACAGAGGCCAGCAGAATACAGCTTTCATGATATTGGTTCTTATTTTGTTTGGACAAGATTTACATTTCCCTCATTCTCTATGTTCATAAAAGGTTCCCAAAGATGAACAAAGACCTTTCACTTGCCCTTAACATCGTAAGTCTTTCCAACCCAAAACAATGTGTCAGTGCTCTAATCCACCTTTTTGGTCTCTGTGCATCCATATCCAGAGATTGACCCACAGAGCCCACTCTGCGGGCCTGAGAGGGTCCAAAATCCAGTAGTTTCACTGTTTGTAATGAAACTGAAAAGTCTTCTGGGTATATTCCCAAAACACAGGGTTGGGCATTACAGGGTATTTTAACCCCAAACATCCAAACCCCAAACATCCCTGTTAGGCATCCAGTGACCTCCTTCCACAAGTGCATCCCTGCACACAATGGATCAGAGTACCTTCCTCAGTGAAGCATGTATCTGGGATATTGGCTGAAATGTGACGGAGCTTTACTGGGGTTGTGTGCATTCTAATTAGCCATTTGTACTAAAGGTTTTGAGCAGCAGCATCTTTCTTTTTTCCGTTTAGTTTTGCCTGGTTCACCGCAAAATCCCGCAGCGAGCGTCTGTTCCGATGTGGGAGCTCCCCGCCTCCAGCGAACTGCAGGAGGGGAGAGGTAGTGCAGCATAGCTCGCAGTTCATTATACGCTGCATTCACTTGCACCTGGTCATCTGATGTTTCCTGATGATGGCATATGGTGCGGTTAAATGCGTCATCTGAAATCCAAGCCCTTCTTACATGATGTGTTGAAACAGAAATTCTGAATGAGTATCATTACCGTGTCATTGTTTTGTGTGCTTGTTTTAAGTTGGTGTCACCATTGTTTCCTGTGACATCACTGTTGGTTAACAATGTGGTTTTATGCTCTCATCTCTGGGAGTTTAACTTTTGTTGACTGTATAAAATGCGTTCACTAAAAGCATCATCATCAAGCTGCTCACCAAACTCAGATGTTACTCTGGATTGTATTTTGTTATCCAGGCTCTCACACATGAAACTCAGAGTTTTTGGTTATGCTGTGGTGCACATCCAGAAGCAATTAGAGATAAATGGATGGTAGATTTGTTGAAAATCTTACACGAGGAAAGGCAACAAACATAAAATCTAAACAAGTGTTGTCGCTGTTTTTTCTTGAGTGGGTAAAACGCTGGCCTTTAAACATTAATGTCACCGATTTTGCCCGCGGGCCAGACATATTGCGTGGTTTTACTGTTGGACGCTGAATACACCCTTGTTGATGTGTCCCGCTCAGCTCTTTTGCCAGATGACTGGGTTTTTGGCACACACATGAGGGCAGAGAGCTGGAGAGGGGACGTGGCCCTTTGTTATCTCTTTGCTGGAATGATCGCGCACCTGCATGCAGCTGGTGGTGGGATTTGCTGCGCGGTCATTGTGAGGCTGTGAAATGCCTGCTAGGGGTTAAAACAACTGTGATCTGGAAAGCAGGATGGCTGCTTTCCCTTATTATTTCAACATATCATCCACATTTATTGCATTTTGTCTAATCTGTGGCTTTGCACTTTAACACTCACTGGATGTCATTGAATTTTTGTCCTAAACTAAACTACATTGCCTTGCAAAGGTATTCATGTCTCGTCAGCCAGTTCACAGATTGTCATGTTAAAAAAACAAGCGATAATGAAGTTTATTGGAAATCTGTGTGAGAGGCCAGCACCATGCGGCGCATACTTGTGAAGGTAAAGGAAAATTAGACATGGATTTTTAACTTTAAAAATCCTGAAATGCTTCTTTTTTGTGTTTGCAGTTGAAGCTGACAGTCTTTGGGGTGTCTCTACCGGATATGCACATCTAGAGGCTGCAATGTTTGCCTATTCTTCTTTGCTCAAGCAGACTGCATCAGCTCATGCCACTGACTCTTGAATTGAACTAACTGGGAATTGACATGACGCCGCCAGTCAGTCAACCCTGGAGGCTCGTCAGCAGCTGACCAGTCAGTGATCGCAATTTGTCCCAAAGTGAAAGGCCCTTACCTGCAGGAGCTTAAGACCCTTTAGCTCCGACAGCATTGTTGGGATTTTGCATTACGAACACATTGTGCTCAGAGGGATCACTATCGCTGCTGTCAATTCGGTCTGGGCTTTGACTAGGAAATTCAAGGACATGAATATGCTTTGATAAAAATCCCTTCATTCTAGCTCACACTGAATGTTTAGGGCTGCCATGCTGGAAGGTGAACATCCACCTTAAATTAAGCTTTTAAACATGATTGCACCCACAGCATGATGCTTCCGCCATCATGTTTTACCACCATGTCATGGTGTTTTAAGGTTGATGTGCTGACTAAAGTTTCTTCTGCAGGCTAAAATAAAGTGTAGCTGGGTAGGTTTGTGGCGTCAAGATCTGTATATCAGGCATGTAACTCTTCTGCTAAGCTGAGTGTAAACGTTATGCAACAAGTCCAGAACACCACAGGGCGACACGACACAGTGCTAACATGTTTTAAGCTTCGCAGCCACGAAGATGGATATTCCTGGACACACCCATGACTTCAGACTGCAGCAGGCAAACGGGTGTCAGTTGGTGGTCGGGTGACCCGACTTTGGTGAGTGGATGTGTGTTGGTGCTGCTTTGGCATGCAAATTATTGACAGCTATCTGTTGTTGGTTAGCTGACCTCCTTATCTGTTATACCATCTGCAACTGAAGAATTTATATTTAAATCTGTTGTGAAATACAGTTGGCACTTGGCGAAAATGCAGAGCGCGCAGTTTCAGTGCATGAAAATGTGCATACAACACATCTATTGCTGCATTGTTGTCTGTATTGTAGTTGCTCGCTACATTTTGAGGCATTTTTAGCCCCATGTTTGTTTTCCAACACTATCATGAACCTGGGAGTGCGCCCTTTCCCATTTGACTGCAGTGCCTGTATTTGGCTGTTTGCATGCTCGCTCATACTTAACAGGTTATTTAATGTGAATTTCTATTTGGGACAGATGAATGTCAGGAGATCCATTATCCTTTATCTGAACCCCTCAGTGCATAGTGAGGAAGGGGGTGAGATGGGATGAATGAGGATGCTTGACTGGAAGGGTAGATGGATGGATTAATGGAGCATTAGTGTCCTATGACACACTGCCGTTAACTGTCACTTTCTGTCCTTTATGAATTATTCACACCAGTCTCTTTGCTACGTGGCTGCCATCTCCTGTGTTTGATAAACTTGAACACCTCATGCTTGAAGGTTCTGTTTTCACATAACGTAAAACGTCGGCATCAGGATACGTTACAGGTGCATCTCTGTGAATTGGAATATCATAGTAAAGTTCATTTGTTTCAGGAATTCAACAGAGAAAGTGTAACTTGTTTATAGATTCATTACACGCAGAGTGGTATATTCCAGTTGTTTATTGTTGTTACTGGCTCACAGCTAATAAAAAACCCAAATTTAGTTTATCTGAAAATTTTAATATCATATAAGACTATTAAAAAAGCTAATTTCATATAAAAATGTCAGCCTACTGACTAGTATTTCTTCCACTTAACCTTACATTAATATGCTTGGTTTTAAAGAACCAGCTTCTTTTGAGATGATTGTTTGTGGCTGATATTCCTTGTTGAGGATGTCCATAGCTACATTTGCATGGACAAAAGTAATTGGAATAAAGGACCGATCAGAATAAAAATGTGTTATGTAAACAAGCCAATCGGAATATCAGATTAAGCTCAATTGGAATTAAATTGTAATCCGAATGAGAGGGATGGTTTATGCCAATTGATAATCTGAACAACATGCATGTAAACGTTCGTCAGGATCAAGTTATTCCAAATCAGGCAAATTGACCTGAGTGCGCATGTGCACCAGGAAGCAAAACTGTCTGTGCTCCCAATACAATCTTTCTATTCGAAACATTAAAAGAGCTCAAAATTATTATTTATTTAGTAACGTTTCAACCGTAATTAGAAGTTGGTGCAAGTCCAGCCTGGGCGCTTGGAAGACAAAGCTCGTATAATACTGGTCTGTTTGTTTTCTTTTTTGTTTTTCAGCAAAGACGCAAATTTCACAATTGCTCATGTCAGAGTGGTTCTATTCTGAATAAAGTCAGGTGCAATTAAACGCACATAATGATCGGATTAATTGATTGTGTGGCCATATAAATGGTAAAATCCAATCATTTTTTGTTTTTTAATCTGAATACATTTCAAATGTTGTCCATTTAAACATAACTAAAGGCTACTGGAAAACTGTCAAGTCAGCTCAATGGGGTCCTCTAGGGTTGTGCAGACCCTACTGAAACATTGATGTGTTAAAAATCCTTTTGTTATTGGTTCATAACCCTAAAACCACCTGAAGACTTTAAATATATCACCCTGTGTTGGATACATTTATATATTAGATGTTATCTTTTCAAGTTCAATTCCTGCTTATTGAGATGCACTCAGGCTATTTAATTTGGAAATGTATGATCAAATCGGACAAATCCGTGAAAGCGTGGAAGATCCTGGTCTCTTTGACGTCATTATTTTAGACGTTTGCTGACATCTGTAAAATGGGCATTGTGGTGACGGAGCTGGTCACGCAATCCTCTTGTGTACTCTGACCACATTAAGTGCAAGCACACACGAAACTGCATTCCCATACCAAGCATATGGTTGTCACTCATTTTGCAACTTAGGGAAGTTGCAACAAATAAGGGGAAGTTTAGAAACCATCAGCCATTGTTGCGTTTTTAACATCACTTACTGTATGTTGCCTGCGATCTCCATTGGGTCAGGGTTGTTACTTTTTTATTGCAAAATCTGTGTCAAAATGTTTTTTAGTTACACAACACACAAGGTCAAATGAGCTCCCAGTCTTTTGGAGGATAATTCAGCAGTTTCACTGAGTTCTAGTTTACTTGTTCGAGCAGCACATCCCATCGCGGACATTTGCTTGAATCACATCCAGCATTTACTGTTGAAAGGGCTTATTAAACGTCAGCCATTAAACCTCAGCACTACGTTTCCTCAACTAAAGTGCCTCTAATGGTTGTAACGCAGAAAACAGCAGCCTCTTGTATCACTTAAGCCACACATGTGGCCCATTCACAAAGTCACACAGTTAGTAGCTCAACTTGGGAATATTCATCATTACCTTTAAGCACAGATGGGCATTAGCAAATATATCCTAGTGATAGTTTAGAATAACAGAACGACTTTCCCTCAAACAATATATCGTAATATTCGGAAAAGAAATGGAAAGCCAGTTTGTCAGAGAAAAAGCCTGCATTATCTACACACACAGACAGAGAGACGGGAGAGAGGTGGGCTGTTGGCCAGGCAGGTTAGAGGTGTTAGTGCTGGTGTCTGCTCGGTTGCGTGGAAACTACTCCAGTGTACAAACACACTGACCCTAGAGCAAGTGCTCCTCTTTTCAAAGGCAGTCTGTACAAACCCGACACTTGGCTGGGTTTCCTTCTGAAATATGTAACATTTCTTGTTTATTTACCGCAGACACAAATGTCCCCTACAGACTTGGGCGCAATTGTTTAGGCCCCTGGCAAAGGGGAAAAACAAGCCTACAAACACTGCAGCGTTCTAATCTCACATAGGGGAATGATCTTCAGTTTGAGTGCATTTATTGATAGGGAGCCAGATTTAATGTTAGGAAATGGTTGTTTTATGCTAAAATCATCAGTGGCACAAGAGAAATCCCTCGTCTGTCCTACAGTTGCTTTTTGGCAACAAACACTTTAAGTAGGGTTGCCAGATGAAAGTGTAGAAAAGCACCTGACGGAGACTGTTCAAGTGTAGTGGAGGATCTGTGGTGCTGTTGTTGTGTTTCAGTAAACAGTTAGACACACCAGGATCTTTTAGATCCAAAGGAATCGGCCAGGAGACGGACAATGAGTTTTCATCAGGACGTTCAGCAGGATAATGCTCTGAAATGTGACCAGCTCAACACAACAGTGGTTCAATCCACTTTTACTCCTCCACTGTAGTCAAAATAAAAGTACTTTCAATTGTGGGATTTTGCTACTGCAGTAAAAGACTAACCTATTTGGCAAGAAATGCATCCACACCTGTGTGTCTGCGCTTAATCCGCCGGAGGAAAAACTGCAAACTGTCATTTCTGATGGATTTCACTCTAACTTCAGAGACAGAAACTGGGCTGTTGTGTTTACATCAAAACAGCGTTTTATTCATGTGGTCCCTCATCGTGATTAAAAGTTATGACTAATTCACTACGCGCAATACTGATGTGGATGATCATTTTTGTTAACTCTTGCCAAACACACACAGACCCTAACTTTCTAACACATCACTGAAGCTTTTGCAGCAGCCTTTTGGCTGCTCAGATGGGAAGACAGAAAAAGCTGCAGAGACAGTAGAGAAAGAGAGAGAGGAGGAGGAGACAAAGGAAGAAAGGGAAGCAGAATGAGGCTCTCCATCATGCTGTCAGTGAGCTGAAGCTTTAGCTTTACTGAGGAATAAAAAGTGTTTTTAAAAGGTGCTGCAAGGTGCAGCAAAGATGAGTCGGATAAATGACTTCTCTTTTTCATTCAAAGAGCCCACTAAAGCCCGCGGGGTCGTTGCTTACGTGGATCTGTGTGTTTGTGTGTGGTGTGTGTGTGAGGAGATGGACTGAGACAAAAAAAAAACATGTCTGCAAGAAAAGGATGAGAAACTGAGACGGTTTGCCTGGAGTTTGTGTTCGAGAATGCATGCAAAAGCCAGACTTTTGACATGCCTAGCATGTTTTTGTTTCCTTTGACACTATAACATATGAAGTTTTTTGTTTGTCTCCTTTCACTGCTGAGTGGGAAAAGTAATGTATCTCAGAGGGGCCGCACAATGTGGTACAATAGGCCAAAAATATTGAATAAGGCCTGAAAGGGAGCCTCAGTCTGAATGACAATAGGCCTAAAACTGGGGGTGAGGACTAATGATGCAGAGGGGAGAAGGTCCAGACTGATGATAGATCTCCACTGGTTAAATATTATCAGGGTTCCTTTTTTATGTAGCAACCCCCAAGCCTGTCCTGGTATCAAGCGTAGAATGGCAAGATGTGACCAGATAATGATTTGCTCCTCTGTGGCTTTCTCTTTTTGTGCATCAGCCTCTTCGCTCGCCTCTGAGACAATCTGTCTCAGGGCCCCGAAACACAGATGGCATCCATAGTAACTGCAAATGAATGCCACCGGTCCAAAACTTAATGACATTGTTTGATGTTAAAATGAAACTTACATTTGCGTGGTTAGAGAGATCAGAAATATTCAGATTTGCGTAGCTTAGCTTTTGCACACCTTTAACACAAATATGTGTATAGAAGTCGAGGCATTCAGATCACAGTGCTATGTGTAACCTTAATGAGCAACAACCCTGCCCTTTCTATGTGCTCAGACAGAACAGACTCATGCGTTGGCATATGAAAGGCCATGTGAGGTTGATGAATGTCGGTCATGTTTTTACTACTTCATAACCACTAAACGGGAAAACAGTAAGACAAAGGTTTGAAAGCATCACCTAATTTCTCCCACGACTCATTGGGTTGATTGAGCAAAACGTGGGCCTTTTTAAAAAATAAAATAAAAATTCCTGCTGCATGTGGTTAAGATGAGTAAACTTTAGTCAGTATAAACAACCATGAAATCTGCCCTGGTGTAGGAGGGTTGACTATTAAAGCTTGGGTTTCCAAGCAAAGCAAAACTGTTGCGACCTTTTCAAAAAAGGATAAACAAAGGAATGAACTCCATTCTGGGTTATGTCCACGAACTGTTTATATTATATATATATATATATATATATATATATATATTTTTTTTTTTTAATTTTTTTTTTCTTTATTATTTTTATTTTTTTTTTAATTTTTTTTTTTTTTTAATTTTTGGTTTTCAGGTGTCTGTTTTCATTCGTAGTGCCTTGCAAAAATTTTCACATCCCATGTAGGTACAATCAGGGGAATTTATGTGATAGACTAGCACATAGTATTTGACAATTGGGAAGTAAAGAAAAAAAAAACGTGCTTTTCAAATTTGTTTTTGTGGATCTGTATTCAGTCCCCCTGTGTCGTTAATTTGTCACAAAGCTGCTAGTCCTTTGGGTTATGTCCACGAACTGTAATCTTTACCCATTAGCAGACTAGCTCAAGCTCATTCAAATTTGGAGTTCAGTCTGGACTTTAGCCAAGTCTAATACCTGGTAATCCTTTGTAGCCCTGGCTTAAGCCTGGTTTATGCTTGACACAGCCGCGAGGTTTGTGCGGCCATATTATGACATTTTGGCTTCACACCCATTCATGCGGCCAAAGGTTTCCGTTCCGCACACTTAGAAAAATTTCCTAATTACACGGACAGTCCAGTGCGGGAAAAACATGAGCAAGAGCTCATTCCCGTGCAGGTTCCTAAATATAGACATCGTTATGATTCAGCTCATAAAGATTACTGTTATCAACAAATTAACAATTGCTGGAGAGAAATTGCTGTCAGTCTTGAAGAGAGGAAGAGGCTTTGGAATTTTGGAAACAACTGTGTTTTCTACCTTTACTTGTAGTGGAGTGTAGTACGCTTGCCGTAGGATCACAACGCTGCCCTCTAGAGTCTAGGAGAATAGTGTCACTTCGGAGGGAAAGCCGCAAGGAGCATAAATGCTGCAGACGTTGTGACCGCACACCTCATTTCCACACGGAACGTACGTGCGTCAAGCATAAAGCAACCTTAAGGGTGACGGTCCTGCGGGGAGGTGGACCTCCAGCTTAGTCTCAAGTCTTTTGGAGCCTCATCCAGGTTTTCCTTCTGGATTGCCCCTTATTTAGCTGAGTTTATCTTTCCATCAACTGACCAACTTCACTGTCCATGCTGAAGAAATCCATGATACTGCCGCCACCATGTTACATGGAGAGGATGGTGTGCTTAGGGAGGATTCACAGCGTTCTCCCTGACCTGTGTGGTGGGTTCTGTGGTCTTTGTGATGCTGTCCTCTAACGAACTTCTGGGGCCTTCACAGAACAGCTGCATTTAAAATGTAATTAAGTCGCACACACGTGGACAATTTTTAACAGTTAGCTGACTTTAAAGGCAAAAGGTTGCACGGCATTTTTTAGCGATGTCAGAGTAAAGGGTATTGATGGTAAATACACTTTTTAATTATTCGACAGTCATGTCTCATTTTCAAAATTGTGCAGTGTTTTGTGTTGCTCTATCACAATAAAATAATCCTGTTGTTATGTGACAAAATGTCAAGGAACTGTACCTGTAAATGCAAAACAATCATTATTTCCAATGTTCATAACATGGCCAACAGACACCTAGAAGTTGAGGCTGATTGTTCAAGCTATTAAGTCACCTTTTTTCTTTCGTACAGGTAAAGCTATATTTAGATATTCAAGGCCTATTGTTATGAGGTTGTGTAGTTTAAAGCAACTGAGATGCAGAGAATAACCCCCACCACCATCCCTGTCCCCCTACACACAACTTTTTTTTTATGTAGAGAACTCCTCCTCCTTCACCCTCGTTGCTCTGTTCTCTTCTCTTTTAATGTTTCAGAGTCTTCCTTTGCATTATTCCCTCCTCCTGTTTCCCTCCCCAGGTCTGAATGAGGCAGACCCCCATGCAGTGCCCCCCTGGCTTATTCTCCACCTCCCTGTAAAAAGCAGGGCAACAGGGGCCACAGAGGTGACTGTTGCAGGGGCATTTGTCATGCTCTGAACCGGCGCAGTCTGTTGCTCTCCCGAGGGCCTTTGTTGTCCCCAACTCCCAACTTGCTGGCTAAGCAGGAGGTTTCACATGTTTTATTAACATATGAACCTGCCCAGCATTTTGAAACATTTCACAATACTTCAGGGGTTGTGCACCAAAGTCAAAACACACACACACACAGGGTCAGAATATATCACAATGCAGCGTGCAAAATGCCCGGAAGAGAGAAGAGGGGTTTTATGACAGAGTAGGATTAGAGTTGTACTAAAGGCAGCGCTACCCTATGACACATGAACACCCGCACCCCAGAATCAGAGACTTCACACAATAAGCCTGCAGTTTTTCAATGTGTGTTTGGGTGGGGGTGGCGGGCACATTCATTCTTTGTGCACCAGGCTCAACAATCGCCACACCCTGCCTGGCGCTGGTGTTAGGGGCACCACTCAAGCGAAGGTCATCGGCAGAAGTGTTATAATGCTTTGGGTTGGGCACAACAAGACCGAGGGCAATCCACTTAAAGCGAACCTCTAACCCCCCTCGCTTCCCCTCAGATCCCCTCTAGCATTGCACTTCTCAATAGAAACTGGCAAATTGGCCCTCAGCAGCACATCAGATAATAAAGCGAGTGAAAGCAGCAAGAGGGGATGAGGGGAAACCCTTGGATCTTAAATACAAGGCAAGGAAGCGCCCAGAATCGAGCCTAGAGGCTGAATTGAAAAGTTGAGGCACACTTCAAGTGGAGATTTTTAGTTTTTCAGCACTCAATGTGTCCTTCAGTGCAGCGCTGCTGGAGATCAAGTACTTTAGCACCCACTGCGTGCCCTATACCATCCTTGATTTAACTACCGAGTCTGTGAGGTGGTTAATGAATGTCTTTATTTTTGTATTATTCCTATTTCTTGCAAGGAAATCTTTGAATTTACAGAAGCTAAAATGTTTGTCTACTACTACAGAGGGGCTTATTTTCTTAATTTCAGCTTAACTGATTTACTTGAAGTAATATCTCAAGACCAGTTCACATAAATGATGTAAGACACGACAAAAGATATGTCCCTTTTATTTTCTGCTTAACAATCCACACTGGTGCCATCTGGTTGGTCACTGACGTTTCAACAAGTGATCCCTTGGGACCCACTTTTGAGCCCATTCTATTCAGAAACACAAATCTTTCTAAAAAAAAAAAAACAATCATGACTAAAGTCAAGTCGTTGGCTCCGTCTCGGTGTACATCAGGACCACAGCAGCCCTGATGTACTTTCCCCTTCATAATGTGCAGTTTGTACAGTTTAAAGGTCTTTTTCGGTTTATTTCCTGAAATCAGACAAAAACAGGGCAAACCATCTTGTTGCTGCGGACGAGGCAACTTACCTAAAGACTGTAGGTTGTAACGTTCTGTTGTGGTTCAGGTTATTTTTTCAGTTTAGCCACTTTTGTGTCTTAGGATTTATTTGTTTTCTTGTTTTGTATTGGATTTATGCTTAGCCTGTTTTAGTCTTTGTTATTAGTTTTTATTTCAGCTCATGTCTGTTTAGTCTTTGTCTTGTTTTCTACCTTAGGTTTATTGTCTTTTAGTCTGTATGCTCCTTTTATCACCTCCACCTGGTTTGGTTAATTAGTCCCGCCCTGCTCTCCTGTTCCGTTCGCCTATTTAAGCCCGCTTTAGTTTTCTGTTTGTTGCCAGGACGTCTTGTGTAATCCTCACCTGCAACCTACTCGGTAAGAGCGCTTCACCCTTGTCTGTTTTAGTTTAGCCTGCCTGCCAGTTTTGCCCGGTCAGTTTTCTGCTCGCCTGTTTTTGGAGTTTGTTTATGGTCCCTTTTGATTCTGTTGCTTGCCTGAAGCCAGCTCTTTTTGCCTCCTGGATTTTTTGTTAATAAACCCCTTTTTAAGCATCAGTTCTGTGTCCGGCTAACATTTGGGTTCTTCCTTTACAAATCATTACATTACGTCCTGGCCAAAAAGTAAACCCAAAGCCGACATGTTTTCTCCTTTCTGGAGGAGCTATGCTCACGCAGACCGGCGCTCCACTCACCTCACACACTCAAAGCAGATGTTCACCGGACTTCCCCTGTCAGTCCACCTCACCGTCGTTCAACCCGGATCCGGACTTTTTTCTGGAGGTCGATGCCGAGATGATCTGGGAGCTCCGTCCCGACTTATTCCCAGAGTCGGGCCCGCTTCCCTCTCCTGACGCGGAGGCGCATGAATCTTCGCTGGCGGTTCCGTCCCGTCGGGAGGAATCGGCATCCCCGCTAGGTCCGCCGTCCCGCCGCCGGAGAAGAAGACGGCGGATTGTGGAACAGTCCTCCAGCTGTTCTGAGCAGCGGTCAGCCAAGCCAGTTCAGCCTCGATCGGCCGTTGCTTCCCAGCCCTTGCCGGCTGCATCTCCGGCGTCTTCAGCCACTTCCTGTCGAGCAGACCAGAGTCCTCCACTTCCCTATCCTGGTCCGCCCACAGCTCCTCCTAGTGGCGCTGCAGAAGATGACCATAGATCTTTGGAGGACAAGATAAGATCTTTTGCTCCCATTATTAAACGCCTCAGGGAAGCTCTTATCTACCAATATTCAGTGGGTTTGGAGGAGAAATTAAAGGAGGTGGAGGGGCATTATGCCACAGCTCTCAAGGCATTCTACAGCCGCCCTGCTCCTGCCGTCGAGGGTCCGGCCGACGCCTCGGCCCCTGTTTCTGTCCCCGAGGGTCCGGCCGACGCCTCGGCCCCTGTTTCTGTCCCCGAGGGTCCGGCCGACGCCTCGGCCCCTGTTTCTGTCCCCGAGGGTCCGGCCGACGCCTCGGCTACTGAATCCATTCTGGAGAGCCCGCCTCCGCCCAAGTCTCCAGAGGGGGTTCTGGAGAGCCCGCCTCCGCCCAAGTCTCCAGAGGGGGTTCTGGAGAGCCCGCCTCCGCCCAAGTCTCCAGAGGGGGTTCTGGAGAGCCCGCCTCCGCCCGTCAGCAACAAGTCGACCCAGGAGGGTCAGCCGCCGTCCGGCGTGGACGTGTCGACCCAGGAGGGTCAGCCGCCGTCCAGCGTGGACGTGTCGACCCAGGAGGGTCCGCCGCCGGTCCACGACCTCTCGACCCAGGTGGGTCCGCCCAAGCCCCGAGGTCTGACCCAGGCGGGTCCGTCGCCGACTTGCGACGTGGGGACTCAGGGGGGTCTGCCACTGGTCCACGACGCGGCAACCCAGGGAGGTCCGGCCCTGCTCCGTGGTGGTTGGATCCAGGAGGGTCTTGGTGGCCGTGTCTTCTGTCGGGGCAGAGAAGGATTTAGAGATCTTCGGGCTCCTCTTCATATTGGTCGCCCCCTAGGGCCTAGTAGGGGGTCCAAGACATCCAGGTCCCAGAAGGATCCAAGAACCTACAGGCTCCCCCAGAGGCGCCTACCTCCACTCTCTAAACCTGACAGCCAACTCTCGGAGTTCCTGTTCTGGCTGTCACTTCCAGAGACTGTCCAGAGACTTATAATGAGGCTTTTCTTTTTTAAGGGACTGGTTTCATCCTCAGAAGCCTGTAGCCCGGTGCCTCCCGAAGCCTGTAGCCCGGTGCCTCCCGATGCCTGTAGCCCGGTGCCTCCCGATGCCTGTAGCCCGGTGCCTCCCGATGCCTGTAGCCCGGTGCCTCCCGATGCCTGTAGCCCGGTGCCTCCCGTTGCCTGTAGCCCGGTGCCTCCCGTTGCCTGTAGCCCGGTGCCTCCCGTTGCCTGTAGCCCGGTGCCTCCCGTTGCCTGTAGCCCGGGGCCTCCCGATGCTAAACTCCTGTCAAGTTTATGTTTTGTCATCAGGGGGGGCCTGGACCATCGAGGCCTTCGCCCACCATGGGGCCTGGACCGTCATCGCCTCCGCCCTCGTAGGGCCCTGCTCTGTTGCCGACCGCCGGACATCCTGACCCGCCGGGGCCGTTCTCCGGGACGACCGCCGGACATCCTGACCCGCCGGGGCCGTTCCCCGGGGCGACCGCCGGACATCCTGACCCGCCGGGGCCGTTCCCCGGGACGACCGCCGGACATCCGGCCACTTTGATTATTTGGGATTCTGTTTAGTTTGGATTCGCCCTTAGAGGGTTGTTTTCTGTTTTTGGACTTGTGTTTTGGATATTATTTTTCTTTTTCAGATTCTGACCCTCCAGCCTGTAGCCCCCTCCACCCGCCCGGTCGGACTTTTATTTAGTTTTCTTTGTACTTTTAGAGACGGTTAAGGGCGTCTAGAATCCGCCCTTGAGGGAGGGGCTCTGTAACGTTCTGTTGTGGTTCAGGTTATTTTTTCAGTTTAGCCACTTTTGTGTCTTAGGATTTATTTGTTTTCTTGTTTTGTATTGGATTTATGCTTAGCCTGTTTTAGTCTTTGTTATTAGTTTTTATTTCAGCTCATGTCTGTTTAGTCTTTGTCTTGTTTTCTACCTTAGGTTTATTGTCTTTTAGTCTGTATGCTCCTTTTATCACCTCCACCTGGTTTGGTTAATTAGTCCCGCCCTGCTCTCCTGTTCCGTTCGCCTATTTAAGCCCGCTTTAGTTTTCTGTTTGTTGCCAGGACGTCTTGTGTAATCCTCACCTGCAACCTACTCGGTAAGAGCGCTTCACCCTTGTCTGTTTTAGTTTAGCCTGCCTGCCAGTTTTGCCCGGTCAGTTTTCTGCTCGCCTGTTTTTGGAGTTTGTTTATGGTCCCTTTTGATTCTGTTGCTTGCCTGAAGCCAGCTCTTTTTGCCTCCTGGATTTTTTGTTAATAAACCCCTTTTTAAGCATGAGTTCTGTGTCCGGCTAACATTTGGGTTCTTCCTTTACAAATCATTACATAGGTTGTTTTGTTTTTCACCAAAATGCTTTAGAAAAGGACAGATTTCAAATGAATATGGAACAATAACTATGCTACACGTCTCATGGAAAATGCATACTTTATTTTTCATTTCCATGTAGACAGTAGTTGAGGTGGTTTGGACATCTGATCAGGATGCCCCCTGGGCGCCTCCCTTCGGGGGTTTTCCGGGCACATCCCACTGGTAGGAGACCTTCGTAAAGACCCCGAACTCGCTGGAGGGTCTATATAGCCCGTCTGGCCTGGTAACGCCTTAGGGTCCCCCAAAATGAGCTGGAGGGTGTCGTTGGGGATGTTGCTTGGGACGTCTGGGTTTCTCTCCCAGAGCTGTTGCCCCTGCTATCCAATCTCGGATAAGCGAAAGACGATGGATGGATGGACAGTACTTATTAGACGGTTAAAACAGAAATGACCAAGCTTTAATTGTATCTAATTGTTATGTCAAATTTAAACCAGCGTTTAGTCATTTCACCTCCTTATTGTTTATGCAGAATGTGCAAACAAGAAAAAAGACATTTTGGTGTTGACCTTTTGTCCCATTTTGCTTTACCTTGTCAAACCATTTAATTCCTGATCCCTTTTGTCTTTTTGAATCAAATGAACTTGCTGTCCTTCTGTATGTACTACACGTCTCCAAGTATCTGACAGCTAATGGGGGCCATTCCAAGTCTGGGATGACTTATGTCAAGATATCCTTCCTCTAGGGTAACATCCTTTGCAATTTTCTCTTGATTTGCTGAGTGATGGACTCTATTCAAAGGGACATGCTCTTAATGATCATTGAGGAGATGGGCTCTCTAACTCAAGGCTGGAGAGTGTGGACGAGTACAAGGTATGCGATACGCTAAATCTCTTCCCCCTGTCTTCCTCTGTCTCCTCTTGCTCTGCCGAGGTATTTCCAGAATGCCGCTGGCCACGATGGATTTATGAGCTGGGCTGAACTTTGGTAAACACCAATGGTGTGCAGCTTTGGCCTCCCCCCACTGATATAGTGAAGGTCCCCATAAAAAATGGGGAAACCAGGTTACGGCCGCTATAGAGCTCAGCTAAACAATAAAAGACTTTATGGGCAGATATAGGCCTGTACCATAAATGCTGGAATCTGCCGTTGGAAAAACATTAAAGGCATAATGATTGGGTGGGGGGATAGGGGGGTTGCTTTCACAAAGATGCATGTAGCCACTTAGAGGGGCTTTTTAGAGAGGACACACAGAGAGAGGACAGCAAAGGACCAATCTGAGATCTCCAGAACACTTTAGGTTCTACTTGGGATGTAAAGAGATCTGGCAATACTGACATTTTTCCCTAATTATTGTCAAGATGACGTCTGGCTTGAAAATGCTCATTTCTGTTGGCAGTTGACTTCCTCTTGTGAAATAAGTAAAGCTATGATTAGCAGCCAAAGACAATCCACAAAGACCCAGAGATCACGTTCAGTTTGAGAATGTAAAATCGATCGCCGAGTCTCTATTGCTGTTTGGGCAAAAATACATAATCCAGTGACAATCAAGCTAAATGGAGTGGTCGTTGTTCATGTATTGCCGGCTTCTGGGCTGTTGTATTGGTTTATTGTGAAGCAGCCCTTTGGGATTTTTACGTCTGGAAAAGTTCTATTTAAATAAAGTTTTAAGGTTAGGTTTGACATTGCTCTCAGGCCTAAATTCTGATTTCATAGTTAAAAGGAACACTGCATAAGAAGTATTCACCAACATCTATTCCCTAGTACCACTAAAGGCAGCCCAAGTAAGAAGAAATATTTATTTACAATTGCAATTGTACATTCCAATGAAATTTGTCTTCTGTATTTAACCCACTCCTTAGGGAGCAGTGGGCAGCTATCACAGCACCCGAGGAACAATCTGGGGCTAAGGGTCTCGCTCAGGGACCCACAGTGGCAGTCTGCGGGGATCGAACCAGGTACTTGCAACCTTCTCAGAGTGCAAGCACACTGCTCTGACCACTAGGCAACCACTCCCCTAGACTCAGTAGCTACGTTTACATGGACAAGAGTAATTGGAATAAAGGGCCGGATGGAATAAAAATGTGTCATGCTAACATGGGTGAAGATTCTCAGTCATCTAAGTCATGATCAATCCGAAAAAGTAAAAAAATAAAACAACTGGACTTGTATTCTGAAGCTGAAGACGTTTCGCTTCCCATCCAGGAAGCTTTCTTAATTCTGGATGGGAAGCAAAACGTCTTCAGCTTCAGAATACAAGTCCAGTTGTTTTATTTTTTAAACTTTTTTGGATCTGTCATGTAAACAAGCCAATCGGAATATCGTGATCAGATTAAGCTCAATCAGAATGAAATTGTAATCCGCGTAAGAGGGGTGGTTTATGCCGATTGATAATCCGATCAATGTGCATGTAAATGCTTGTTAGGATCAATTTATTCTGGATCTGGCAAATTGACCCAATTGCGCATGTGCGCCTGACACAAACGTGATGTATTTTCACGTTGTTGAGTGGCGGAAATACGTAACTGTTGCTATTTTATTCAGCAAAGACGGAAGTTCTTCTTCTTCTGTGTGTTTTTTTTTAAGGGAAATTTGATCACCGTGCATGTCGGAGAGTTCTATTCTGAATAAAGCCAGGTGCATATACACACATTATGATCGGATTAATTTCTGTGTGCCCACTTAAACATTACAATCCGATTTTAAGCCGAATACATTTCAATCCAATCGTGAAATTTTGTGCATGTAAACATAGCTTGTGATTACTGAACCGCTGTTTGAGAACCGTTGCTTTTAAAACACACTTTGTAATTCACAAAACATTTCTTTAGTTGTAGAATCAAAAACTGCAGCTTGGCCTCAAATGGAGGGCTCATTTCACTCACGCGTTGGCTTGCTGTCATGGAGAACAGCTGCCTGTTCAGGCCGCATCAAAGCAGCTGTGCAAACAAGCTCCGAAACTCTGAGGGCAGTAAGAGGATCAGTGAGGACAGTAAGGCTGAGGAGCTTCATGTAGACCTGAAAGAAAACGACCCGTGTGTTGTTGCTTTTTTTTTGGAGCAGGGACACATCTAAACAGTGCAGGGCACCAGCTCTGGAGTCCCAGTACCCTGATGTGGACGCTCAGTGTAGACCTGGTCATGGTATGAGGAAGCTGTTGGGTTGGGGTGGGGGTGGAGGGGATTATGGCGCTGATCAACACAATCGCAGGATAATGCTTTGGACGAGCTCAGAGCTCTGCACCGACACAACTATTATCTTAGGGTCTCTAGCTGCCCCTCAGGCCACTGCACACTTCACATCATTGCAGTACTTCCCATCGCAATGGTTCTCTTATTTTTAGTTTTTACCCTGCTGAGCTTCTTTATTAGGTCACTGGGAAGAGTTAAGAAAGATGGAAAGCTTTGCTGAGGCTTGTCCCAACTTCTTTTATCGTCTGGGCATTAGCCATCTGCTGGCACATGTGCAGGAGTGCTCGGGGGGAGGTGTAGCGGTGTAGCATTCAGCGCCTATGTTTGTGTTGTAGCCACTAAGGCAGACAGGAACTCTAAAATTAGGTCCTGGCTATTCTAACTCCAACATGTCTGGCCTTATCTTGTCAGGAGGTGGCTTTTACCCAAGCACAGTGTTGTCCTAGTGATACAGCCGGTCTGATCTGTTTTCTGTTTTTTTTTTTTTTTTCATATGTCCTGGTGAGTGTCTTCAGGCAGCCAGAGCTCAGCAGAATGTTTCCATGACTTTAAGGCAGTATGATTGTGTTTTGATTTGAATGTCCACTCCAATAAGGAGTGCACTGTGCAGGAAGTGTTCTTAGCATTGGAATAAAAAAAACAAAAAAACCTCTCCAGAGTGCAGGAACACGAGGGGTCAAGCCATAGTTGATTGCAGATGTTGGTGGATCATCTCTAGAGTCTGCTCAGCGCTCAAGTCAAATTCTCACTGATTAGCTCAACCAAGGTCTGATCCGACACTGTTTACAGCGCTGTGTCCGTTCCCAGAGAAGGTGCTTTCCCTCCTCCTTTTATCATGCACAATAATCCAAATGACAAAACAACCTATTGTTTGTTCTAACCTGTCGGCTCATCTCCTTGGGGAAGGAATGGCAGGGGAAGCACCGTTTACTGCTTCCTAGCACCCCTGATTGGAGCAAGCGAGAATGAGAGTGGGGGCAGTAAAAATAGTTTGACACCCTCAAGGTCCAGCCAGCAATCTCCTCTCCCGCCCTGCCTATAAAACTCTTTGAACCCCCCCTGAAATTCAGCTCCCTTTCTCCTCTTGCAACTTTTTGAAACTCAATTGCAGCTTTGCTTCAATCCAAGGTTGTGTTAGACACCTCTGGTATTCTTCAAACTATTTCTCGTTGCATAACTGTGTATTTACTTCCTAATGCCACACAGATATGGCCTCAATATCAGCTTGACTCGATTTTATACAGCCAACCGAGCTCCTTGTCTGAGACGAGGCTCTCAGGAACAACACCGAGACACAATCTCATTCTGTCTTCCCTGCGCTAAAGTACTTTTCCATGTACTAAGGAGTGAGCCACATGTTGATGCTGGAACATTTACAGCCACCTGGACTGGTGTGTTAGTGTGGTCTGAACCTCTTGTGACTTAAATGCTCTCTCTCCTCCTGTTTTTTCCCCTCCATATCGTCTTTACACAGTCATGAGGATGGAGGAGAGACCACTCACATCTCTTACTTCCTCTGGTTTTGTGGCATTAGTTGTCAAACAAGGTCATCGGCACATGTGTGAATGCTTGAAGATAGACTTTGCCACCTTTAAAAATTGTGAGTTGTGGGGGTCCAGCTCATCTCGTAGTTCATGGTTTTATCTAGATGTTCGCCGATCTGAATTTTAGGGTACATTTCTGAAATCAGCTTTATGTAAAGCTTTAAATTGTTTTATTCTTTATAAAACAGCTTTATGAGGATTACAGGGTTCACTTTATACACAGCCCTCAGTGTCTTACTACTATACTGCCGTCATTGGAGGTTTGTGATGTTTTCCTCACACATATAATTTATTTACTTCTAACTTCATGAAAATGGATTTAATTAGGTTATTTAAGCATTAGAATGAACTGCATCGTATTCAATTAACCGCTGCTAAGGATGTATAAAAAGTCTTTAGGAGGAAATACACCGGACGCCTTGTGGCACGTCCTACACTTAGCTTAGATTTTAATCGGTCAATAAATATATTTACGCTACATGACGCCTAAATTAGATTGAAGTTCTAATTTCAGACATGTATACGCTCCTGTTTGACAGGGAATAAACGGTAAAACAACATCCTATTTCAAAGTTCACTTCCGAAAGTATCCCAAAAGTCGTTTTTTGGTAAAGTCACCTTGTTGACGCTGCTGCTTGATGGGATACACTCATTTTTGCTGAGCTCTCCGCTTTTCCTCCCGCAACAGTTCGCCAACTAGAGGAAGGAAGGCCAAGGCGCACCTTCTGCCTGGAGCTCTTTCCATGTGGCGATAGTTCTTTTCAGAGCAGAAACACGCAGCTGTGGAGTGTACTTTGCAGCGTCTGGTGTAAATTCACGCTATTAAAAACACCCCCGTAAGCTGTGTCGCTTACGTTGCGTGCCCCGTGTATTTCCTCCTTTAGTATAACTTTGTTTTATTGCAGTAGCATAATCTTGCACTGAAAAAAGTAGAAAGGTGCAAACTTAATTTTGAGCAGGTTGATTCATTGAGGAAAAAATAACATTTAGGAAGAAACTATTTTTATCAAAAACCCTTGATCCAAAATTATTTGGATTATTTCAATTATTATCCTACAAAATAAGTCTAACCTAAAAAATTGTTTCATTTTGACCTTTGTTTGAAGTTGATCACACTCTTGGATCAGTAATCCATGACATCCGGTGTCACTGGGGCATAAATCTGATAGACATGTCCTTTTTTTCTCAGCCACTCTTAGCAACATGTGTGTCGATCTTGAAAGGTCAGGAAATCACTTGCTAAACTTGCACATTTCTACTGCAAAAATAAAAGAGCTGTACAAACATGGCTGGATGAGGACCCAAGTTAAGCACAACGAGGACGATGGTAAAGACGTTTGATGATGACCTCGCTGTGGCAAAGTGTGACGTCCTTGAAAGGGTTAAAAAAAAAGACTTTCCTAAGACTTTAGTGCACATTTTCCTAGGCATGCCAGTTCTTGTGGAAAGTGCTGTATTTCTTGCTCCGACATGTCTGTTAAAGGCTGGAGGGAAAAGACCTCCCTCCCTAATTAAGTAATGATCAACAGCCTGTTATCTGTCAGCTTGTCCTCTGCAATCACAGGGTATCACTCCAGGATGAATGCCATCCCCTTCGGAGAAGAAAACAGAGCCTGGAAAATTAGCATTTTCTGACAGCTATTACTCATCGGGCTAATCCTGTCAAGGAATGTGCGGCTATCAATGCGGGCGAGGGGTCGCCACAGCCTGGGACTGAGCATTGCCTCTTATCAGGCAGGGTAAACACAGTGGGGTCTGCATTAAATAAGTGTCCCCCCCGCTAGTCTCCACTCTGATAATCCTTTTCAAAAGCCGGGCTGGTCAGGGCCAGCTGTGGCTCAGGTGAAGGTTCGGCGGAGGAGGAGGAGGGTCGTTCTGTCAGGGGTGTCATTTACAACACAAGTCAGTCGACCTGTGTCTGTATCCACGATGGAGCTGATGTATTTGAAAAGGTCACTCTGTTACAGTTTCTGTTCAACCAAGCAGTTCTGGAAAGCCCTCTTCCACAAGGAGATGCCTAAACACGGGCTGTCTTGTTGTCTGTCAGACGGCGCAGGGACTTTCCTGGCCGGCTCTTTCCACGGTCATCTGATAGAGCCAAGCACTCTGGCGTACTCGCTCCAGCCCAAGCGAGGAAAAAATGTCTAATTGACATTTTATTTGTAGTTGAGTTGCACAAATCAGAATTATATGGCTGATTTTCAGTCTGATTTCTCTCCATAAACTCGATTCTAGAAATAAGTTATAGGAACACCAGTCAACATACTTTGGGTATTGTTTTATGCAGTAAGAGGCCATTAATGATTTAGGTGTCACCATTTTTATAAGAAAAATAAATGCTATCTTTATTGAAGGCCGTGCGTACTGGTGAGAATTGCCAAATGCTTTCCTTTCAGATCCCCATAAAGCCCTAGTGATGAGAGTGTGACTGTTTCAGACGGCTCATCCTGGTGTCTGGATCACCTGCTGCCTCCTCGACTCTTTCGCTGCTGTTGTCATCACTTGACGTTTCAATAGGGGAAAATGTAGTGTAGCTTTGCACAGAATCCAGTCTCAAGATTGACTTCTGCTGCATGCTTGCACGACCAGTAGCAGAGTAAAGGTGGCGCGGTGCGGCGCTCGCACAAACAAACAAACTACTTCCTGGACTTTGTGCCAGCTGGAAGCAAGCTGTGAGAAAAGTGTCAGCCTCTGCCCACTGGGTGACTTTGCCACTTCTGTGTCTCAGCGTGGCGCCTGTGTGAACCAAGGCGCCTCTGTGGGCAGCACCCGAGGAAGAAAAGTGCGACGGCGTTACTCGGGGTGTACAAGGTGGGAAGCCTTGAATAATGTGGGACTGGAGCAAGCCGGAGAGGCGAACCCGAGTCGAGCGGCGGGTCACCAGGAGGCGAGGCTGCCTCCTTCCGTGGGGTTCAGGAAAAGTTCAGCAGCATAGCATTAGGCAAATTAGGGAGACGGGGTGTTGGGGTGGAAGCAGGAGAAGAAAAAAAATCTGATTGAAGATTGGAAAGGAGGAGTTCCCTTTGTGTGAGTGAGAAACTTCCAGGAAAAGAAATACAGCGATGCATTCTGTGGCAGCTTTCATTATGTCCACGAACTCCCGTGTAAAGATATAAAACTGTAATTACTGAGCTTATATAACTGAATATGTCCTCAAATCCGTTCCTATTTAAAGCCCCCGCTGCTCGGCCGGAGGGAGGGCCCCTCTCCGCCTCATTCAGGCCCTGCGTGCAGAGAGGGACATCCATTGTGACGTCGCTGAGAGGGTTAAACATGGGCGGAGCGCTGCGTGAAAGACGCCGAGGGGAGGGGGGGGGGAAAGCAGAGCCCGGTGGAGGAGGAGCCAGAGCCCTCAGCTGCTGCGCCTTGTCACATTTCTGCAGAATCTGATCGCCGCTCGCTCTGCTGTGGGAAGAATTTCCTCTCGCTGCGAACGCCGACCAGGAGTGTGAGGGGCAGCGCTGCGAGCCAGGGAAGCCGCCGGGTGTTGCGCTGCTCACAGCGGGGAGGGGAGCCGCAGGCAGGCCGACCGGCCGCTGACGGGACAGCCGACCAGAGGACGGAGGACAACTCTACGCCTCCATCCCGGACGCGATCGGATTTACTCCTGCTCTTCCGTCTGGGATTTAATGTCATTTTCCGCCTTTGTTGCCCGATGTCGCTCCGCTTCTGATCGAGGCCGACCCGACTGGAGCGGACAGCCATCCGCTGCTGAAGTTCCCCGCTCCGCGTGTTCGGGGCTCCTTCGATGGACACAATGCGGGCTGTTCTCCTAAATCTCGTTCCCACCTCGGGTTGATCGGCGTCCAGCGGCGCGCTTTTCGTCTCGCAGCCTGCAGGGAGATGCCAAGCGTCCAGCTCGTCCCTCGGTGTGTGGATCCAGCGCCGTCCTCCGGGTGTTGATGCCCTATCCCCCCGCTCTGAGCACCGCACGGCTCGCCGCTCGCCGCTCCTCTGTGTTTTGATCGCCGTCTCTCCGCTTGCCTATGATGTACGAGAGTGTGGACGTTGTGGGACTGAATCCCAGCCCGAACCCGTTTTTAATGATGGATTACTACAACCAGAGCCGAGGATGCTTGATCCCCGAGAAGGGTCTGGTCCCCGGAGCGCCCCATCCTTACAGCACGTCCATCCGGAACCAGCACTGGAACGGCTCCAACCACTGTAGGTGTCTCTCTGACCTGCAACTTCAGCCCATTCATTAGCACAACTTCGGAGGCGTTTGTGTGTCTGTGCGCTTTATTTACATCCATCTCGTTATGCTGCAGATAAAATGTTCCCAGGCATCTGCCTCTGAATGTTTTATGAATGACTGCTCGAATAATTTATTGGAGACATTCCACCAAAAAAAAAAAAAAAAATAGAAAAAGAAAAAATATCTAAATTAACTCATACAGACACGTTCCTTGGTGCAAATAAAAACACCATGTTACCTATTAATATATGAATGCAACACAAATACAAGTCGACAATTCTTTTAAACAAGAATGACCCATGCCTATACATCTGTTAGAATATATATATTTAAAGCAGTTTATTTAGTGACTATTTCTGATAGGAGATATAAAGAAGTATCCCAACAATTAAAATTTTAATACATCTCCCAAACATCTTTACTCCAGTATATAGAGTCTATTTGACCTACATTTTGTTTCTTTCTCCATTTTCGGCCTCCCAAGGCACCTTGGTGCAGTGTTTATTTTTAATTCCCTCATCCTGAGAAATCTCAGGGAGTCTGCTGCTGCTCTGACCCGAGCCTCTTCATCCCAGGCTTTTGCGTTCCTGAAATATGCTCTAAATACAAACAGTGTTTTGCAGGCCATGTAAGCCTTAATCAGCTCAAACTTCTTCTGCCCGCCTTATCCCCGGGGTTCCTTGATAATCTGGAGAGCTGCACCAGTCAGGCCACGGTTCCTGAGCCGCAGCAGAACAGTTTGCTGCATCCTGGACAGCATTGCTGGTAGTTTTCAGTCAATTCGCGATTGTCACCAGAGCCGGCCCAAGCTTGTATCGGGCCCTGGGTAGAATTTTACCCCGGGGCCACCACATTCATGAATGAATGAATGATATCTCTAGAAAGTTGGGCTTAAGGATCACATGAATCCCATCTGTTCTGTAAGTGAGTATTAGATTTAGGCACTTTTTCTGTATTTCTTTTTTCAGCTGTTGACACCATTTTGAACTTTCAAGTGATTTTTTTTTTTTCCAAGTATAGAAATTCGATAATTCACTGAGCCTATTTTCACAATGTGAAAATCTGCCTGGAGCTTTCTCAACCTTTATGAAACATGGCGCAACACTGCTCTGCCCCTCCCATGTCTGTTGCTGAACACTGCTGGTCTTCTGGCTAAAAGACATTTTTTAGCAAAGTTAGAGATAATTATTTATTTTCAGCTTTAAATGAAAGCAGAATAATCATATTATATTCCTCTTTGTTTGAATTTGTTCTGTCAAACCTCCTTTGGCTCGTTATTGACTTTATTGCATTAATATTCAACTGTAGATATTCCAGTCAGGAGGGGAACTTGCATTGAAGGTGTGTGTGTGTTCGAATGTTCAGATTTGAATAATATTAATCATTCTAATGCATGTGTGTATTTATTTAGTCTTCCAGTGCCCAGAAATGAGGATCCAAGGCCTTCTGTCATGGCTATAAATTGCATCTAGAGGAGTTAATACTGCTTTTAAATTGTCGGGGACACTGACTCAGATCAGTGATCTCATTTCTACATGTGTAGTCTTTTTTTTTTTTTTGTGCCAAGCAATAACCAGCAACCATGCATCTGCTTCACTGATGGTCTCTCTGTTGCAATAAAACCAGCAGCAGCCCGTCCCATTATTTACTTCAAAAGCAGCTGCACCGCACAGAGCTTAGGCAGGCCCTAATGGAGGACAGTTCTGTTGTCTTTCAGTGCTATAGGAGCGTAAAAAAGGCAGGAATCTCCACAGGCTCTTGAGGGCCAATTTCCTCCCCATCTCCAGACTATAGGACCATGTGACAAAAGGGATATGTAGACAGGAATTTCTGATGTTTGGCAGCGAGAACAAAAGCACCCAAAACAGTTTTTGTTGTTTGCGTTGGAGTCCGCCTCCATCCTTTTCTGTCACTGCTTGTTTTTCCAAGTCAGATGAGATTAGAGTTTCCCTCTGACCAGAGGAGACAAATCACTTTCAAAGCACATATCCGACGCGAGCCCAGATAGTATTTATTGAGCCGATCCACTAAACGGCTCTAGCGGCGGCATTGATTCAAACCATGTGAGCTCGTCTGAGGGGAGACGGTGGGGGTTTTGGCCCAGGAAAAGACCTCTGATCCCTCAATTCCTCATTGTTTTGCTCAAACGAGGGATAGCGAAGGGGGGACGGGTGGTTGGGTGAGGATAGCAGAGCTGCTCTATGCCTTTACTGCGACGGTGCAATAAAAGATGTAATGCTCATCCAGAGGACGTAGGTGGGGGCGTGCGGGGGCACATCATCTGTTAGTGTCATCACAGCTCAGACACCCGTTGGTGGGGTGCAAACTAAACAGACAGAGAAGTGAGATTTAAAAAAAGAAGTAGTATATCAGAAATGAAAGTAAAAAAGAAAAAGAAATCAATGAGTTGGGACTCTGTCCATACTAAGATGAATATTTGGAGTTTATTGGCTGAGCTTGCGGCTCATGTCCAAACAGAGATTTTAGTGACAAACGTTTAAAAAGCACATCAATGAGAGTAGAAGCTTTTAGTTTATTATGTTGTGCAGGATTATTATTATTATTATTATTATTTGCATTTTGATGCTGCTAATGTTGATGTCATTACCTTCTCCTTGTGCAGATCGTGCCTTACAGCTTTTTTGGCTTCAATCCCAGAAACTCTAGATGCAGGTTTTTTGTTTCTCTTTTTTTTTTTTCATAAGTGAGAAAAGAAATATAGTCATGTACCAATTTTCCTGACCGATATTCAGTTTCCGATTGGAGATTTATCTTTAAGATTTGAGCATCCAATTCTGTTTATCTTTTTTATCCCTTCTTTTTTATGGTCTCTGACCGAGCTGCTTTGTTCTTATTTAAGCCCCAAGTTCTTCTTCTCAGAAGAACTTCTTCTCATATATAATATGAAAAGATGTCATTGCTTTACTGTTCCTTGGCTTTAAGGTCTTCAAAAGATGGTTAATTGTAGTCTCTTAATCTTGAGATTGTTTCCACCCCCTGACCCCTCCATGATTTTAGTTTATGGTGCTCTGTATTTTTAACCTTTCAGTGTTGGACCTGTCTATTCATTAGGGCTTTTACAGCAGAGCTCTTTGGCCCAGTAAGAATGCACCCAGTAACATCTTCAGTGAAGTTAGTCAGGTCTAACGTGGCCTTCAGGACCCATTAGGAATCTGGCCATAAATCTTGAGTCTGGATGCTTTGTTCTCAATGCTATTAGTACTTTAAACATGCTATCTTTTTCTTTTTTTTTCTTCAGTTGTTAGACCATGTTGCTTTTGTCGGCACATGTTTCAGCAAGCTCCTGTAATTTGGTTATTTTTGGAGCAGCGATTTTTTTATTTTTTTCTTTGAATGTGCATAAATAAAAAAAAGGGCAAAGACACAGGCCTTGCAGATTAAACGTACTTGATTTTTCACAGACTGCCTGTCAGAAGCCTAACAACAGTTGGAGGCTCATGCATGAAAGAATGTGCATGACCTTGTTCACATGACTGTCACACTCTGAAAAATGAGGGGGGATGAAGCAAAGGGGGATTGCATCAGGGGCTCAAATGCTCAGCAGTCCATTGGGTTTTTTGTTCTTTTTTTTTTCTTTCCTCCCCCTCAGTCTGTCCGCAGTATGAAGAAAAACGATCACCAGGGATTTCCATAGAGAGGAGATGTAGCAGAGTGAGACGAGCTCTTTGCTAGTTTGTCTTCTGTGGAGAGCGGAAGCTGAAGAGGCAACATGAATGGTGTGTGTCTGAGAGGCAAAGGGACTGGCAGCTTAATCTGACTCATGTGGTATTTTAAGTGCGGAAGTCCTATTGCCTAGCAGGAGATGAGGCCCATGAAAAACAGATGGCGCTTTATTGTTTCTCGGTGTACTGATCTTGAGTGCTGGATGCATTTGAGGTTTGTCCATGAGCGAGACCGTTTGGTGTGATTTGTGTAAAAGAAAGTCAAATTTGCTGCTAAGCTGTGATTTCTTTTTTGGCTTCCTCAGAGGCTATGGCATTACAGAAGGCTGCAGAGGTGTCCCTAGTTGTGTCTCCTGTCAGGGTCCCTGGAGAGAAAAAAAACACACTTGTTGGTGGGTTTGGACTATTTGTAAACCAGCAGTTTGATAGTGACGTTGTGGAAAAAAGAAAAAAGATTATTTTTTTCTTCCGTTTGTGTCTACCTGCCGTTTTATTTATTTGCTAGGGATCTGCAGAGAACTGGGAGAAGACAGGAGCATAAACAGTCTTAATAAAGCAGTCAGTCCTGACTCTGGGTCAGTTTGCCCCTTTGCCCACAGAATACCCCCTTTTTTTTACCTTTAACAAATCAGTTCTTAAGCCATTCCCTATCATTTATTCTTCTTTATAGTCAGCTATTTTTATTAATTATGCAGATAAATGGTCCTAAAATACTCAGACCTTATGTATATTGCATAATATATTTGGATATTATTTTGTAAAAGCCTTGCATTACTGCATTTCCATTTATTCTGGCTCTGGTTCCTGTTTGAGCCAATTGATTTTTCTAAAAAATGACAGATTATAACCCCTGATCAGATCAGTCAGTACCAGTATGAAAACTCTGGGCCAATATTGGGCATTAATATTGCTGTTATGGTCGATAAATGATATTTACCCCCCCCCCCCCCCAAAACACATTCACAAACCACAACAAGATTGAAATAAACATTGCTTGTTAAAATTGGTTCCAAGCATTCGGTAGCAGCACCACTATCCCCAAAAAATCTAATATGAAACATGCAAAACAGTGAGGGAGCAAAATGACGAGCACCCGTACCTTTGTAGTTTTCATGTTTCATGCCTGACATTTCCCTACTAAAGGGTGTTTCTTACTAAAAAAAGGTTGCACAAAAGCACAAAACGAACATATTTACAAAAAGAGTTTGCACAACACCATATGTACTACAGGTTTAATGAGATACAAACCTTTTAAATAGGTTAAGTAATTTATCTTAGCAAGATTCACTACATTTTAAATGCATGGTAGCCATATTGGAAACCTACAGTTGTGGCTGCTCAGCAAACTGGCCTTTCTAGTCAAAACTCTGACTTTAAGGGACGATCTAGTGTTTATTCTGACTGGGATCTTCGAAAATCCAATTTCTAAGAACAAAGAGAAGGCTCCATTAAACCTATAAAGTCTGGTCCTGTACTCATAATCTCTGGTACTTTAATGTGTGCTCCTTGGGCCTGGCAGTATAAAGCGACAGCACTGAGACGAGGTCCTGTTTCCTGTCGGGGGAGGGAAAAGTCAATCAGACTCATCTTTGTGCCCGAGGCCTTTTACCCAATAGCGTCAGGGATTTAGTACCACTAGACACCATAGTTTGTATGTAAAGGGTGGAAGGGATCGGTTTACCCAAATGAACATGTCTGCTTTCTCCTTCATGTGTCCATCCATAACACGTTTTGTCATCGAGGTATGTTTGCAAAGGCAAACAGCGGTGAAGAGGGTTCAGTTCCACCCCTGCTGCCTTCCCTGGGAAAGGCTGCAGGGCAGCATTTCACAACCTGCCATCACTCGCTCCTACATTCAAAGCCACCACTGCCCTTTTTAATGAAATTTACCCATTACTGAATTGAGATGCCCTCAGAGCTAGGCACTTAACATGTTACAAGGTTAACCAGGACAACTAAGGTGCATGGGTCTGTTTCTGCACCTGTCATTTCAGGCCCTTTTCGAGGCGTAATGAATGGGTGTGGCCTGAGCAGAACTTGCTTTTTGGCACACACAAACAATGCTACAGCTGACTTCTACCCTCTATATGGTGGCCTGTAGCACAAGTGTTTGTCCAAAGAAGACCAAATGCCTGATGAGCATTAAACAGTTTTCACCAACAACCTGCTCAGATTTACTGATGGGCCTCGGCTTATTTGTAGAGAGAATCAGCGGCGTGTACTGTACACGGGCTTGATTTGACATTAAATCCCAAAACAAGGGCTGGTGTACTCTCCAAAGCTCACTTTGATGAACAAAACGGGGGCAGACAGAAAGGATCCAGGCAGTGTCATTGATTCATCGGGTCTTAAAGAAGCCCACTGATTGCAGACATTGTGACAGTAGCGCCATAATCTCGCTATCAATAATTACATTCTCCCTGATGTCTGCCACGGCACAGGGAAACGCACGCACGCGCACACAAACGCACGCGCGCACACACGCACACATTCAAGCAAAGCCACAGACATGCGGGTAAAAAGATCAAAAATGCTCAGGTGAAGGGAGAGAGAGAGAGAGAGAGGGGGGGGTCTCCCAATAAAATATTCATAGCTTCTTCATTTAAATCAATTCAGCTCTACAGGGGTAGTCAAGCATCAACTGTCAGAAATTGAGCTGGGCCTGTTGTAATCACTTCTTTACTTATTTCTACAGATGGCTTGTTCGCAATGGGCTCTGCATGGCTAGTTCACCAACACACACACACTCTCTCCCCAGCCCAGGCTCCATGTTTTATCCCCAGCCCACACTGTAATTCATGTGGGGTATTGAACTACGGACATTCATCACCCCAGAACTCATCTGCAGGGCATTTTCATTCTCAAAGTGTCTCTTTTCTCTCTCGCACTTTATCTCCCTCTCTCTGTTTCCGTCTCTATGGTGGCATCGTCTGCATGGCAAGCTAGAGACGGGCGGTCGGTGTCATGATTAATCTTTAATGCTCGCCTGCCCTAATTTTCCCTCATATTTTACAAGATTTCAAGACCCCCCCACCCCCACCCCATGCAGCTGCTATATATAGAGTGATTACCTTGTACATTGCCTTGTTTCATCAGTTGCATGGAACCACCCTTTGCAGCCAGCCTGCTCTCTCAGGCCACTCGCTCGGGGTGGCCAGAGCACAGCCCAGTGGCTTCACAAAATCACACACTTCTCGATTCCCTCTAGGGATCTAGGTTAACATCACATGGACGACAACCGGTCACATCTCAAGTAGTACACACACAACATTGTGGTGGAATGTGCTCCTATTCTGAGAGTGGGACAGCCGAGAAAATAGGGTAGAGGTTAGTATGCTAAAAATACAAGAGCCTGGCGGTTCTGCTGCTGCAGAAATAGTACAGTGTTGCTGCCGTGTCTGTCGATTCTGTTAATGGAAGAGCGAGAGGAGAATGCTCAGCTCGTGTTTGTGTTCAATGCATGAAACAAGCTCCGAAAAAGAATCACTCTGACTTAGCCCTGTTTATTCTCTGCAACAAAGCCCCCCTTGGCTAGAGCTGTGCTTTTAATAAGCTAGCGGTCCGTCTCCGAAGATAGACGGGAGTCTCAGTGCGTCAGAGGATCTCATTGTCGTTTATAGGCAAGCCTTTTTGTTACTTCCATGATACCTTGTGTGGAGATCTTTATTATTTCCATACTATCAAGTAAATGCATAGGGAAAAAGGGTTTTTTATGTCTTGAGTAGACATGGGATCTTCACTGTATGTTAGCCTTGAGTAACTATACTGCACTTTCATAGTATCACCGTGTTAACACAAAAATAAAAAGCAAAACTGTATAACATGCTTGAATGCCTCTTACTTAAAACACGAAAGCAGAAACTATTCCATAAACTGCTAAAAAAGGAGACATGTTATTACAGTTATGTAATATCTATAACATGCATTAGTTAACTTTTAGATAAAAGTTAAAAGCTTAGCAAAAATGTACAATAAACTTAAATTCTTCATTTGCGGAATACTTTTAGCTACTCAGATTTTTCAAATGTAACACAAGTATAAAAAATGGTTATTATCTTGTGAATTAGTCAGGCTATCTGCATACGTAGCTAGCCTGCAGTCAACTACTGTACAGACGTGTCAATTGTGTCTTTCCAACTGTTTTTTTAAAACAGTGGGTGGTCCATAGGCCCTGAAGTGGAGGCCATGGAGTCCAGCTTGATTTAAAATCTGTTTTTAGTTAGTGATAGCTAGTGTTTCAACCTGCTGACCAAGGGTGCACAGTAATGAGTGTTGTTTGGCAGCCCTCTGTTACTTTATGCTTTCTCCAGGTTAATTTATACCACTCTTTTTGTATCCATATGTCTCCATTTCGCCCAATTTCATAGCCATAAATAAAGCCTTTCTAAACCATGTACTTGTCCCCATTGTAGTCAAGTAGTTCAATAGATTATGGATATGAATTATCATAAACATGCAGAAATCTCACATAAAATGCTATTGTATGTAACTATTTTCTAAAAACGATTAAACTCCGTTTCTTTTTCTTTTGGTACTGCTTCCCAATGTAGGCCAGTGGACTTCTCTGAAATATGATAGATCATGACCCCTAACCAAGCCTAAATAACTCTGAGGGACTTCTTTCAAGATATTTTTTGGACAATGAATAGAATACATAAAACTACGTAATTTATATTGTTTATCAAAGCAGGTACCACACATAAGGTGGTAGAAGGCACCAAAACAGTATAGTAGCAGTTCCATCTTTTTTTCTAACATCCACTGTAAATGATATCTTTTTAAAACCATGATGTATACTTTTATATAAGTATCCAGTCCCTGCCTGGTCTTGAGTAACTTTGGATATCCATGCTGTGTGTCATCTCCTCCTCTTGTCTGGGCCCATCCCTCAGCGACTGTGCACGTCGCTCTCCTCTGTTTCCCACAGTCCCCCTAAATCATTTCATATTCATTAAGTGTCTGGGTGCAGCCCAGCCTCTGACATTTGACTCTTAAAGACCCACCTGGGACCGGCATGAAATAGACTACCAATGGTTCTGTGGAGGTGAGAAGGAAGAGGGTAGTGGTGGGTAGTGATGGATAGGACAGCGTTATCTATCTATTTTTTTTTTTTAAGGATGTTGGTAGACTCTGGTTACAGATCGCTCGTTTCCTGTAACAGCATTGGTGAGATGTTTGTGTGTCGTGTGAACTAAGAGATGCCTTGTTGTCGAGCAGCTCTGGTCACAGCGAGAGGTGAGAAAACCACTGAAACAACTGGATCCAGTTTCTTATGAATGGGGCCCCTGTATGTTAAGATGGATGCACTCTGATATCAAACATCCTGTATTTTTAAATGGACTGTCTCAAATGGAGCAGAAATCACACCATTTAGCAGTTCCTGTAAGGAATTTATAGGCTCTAGCTGTCTAAAATCCCACTCTGCCGCATGTTTATTTGCCAGGAGCCATGGTGTTGGGTTCAGCTGATGACCTACTAGTCTCTGACATTCATACCCAGAGACAGTCTTCTGAAAAAGAAACCAAGATAAAGCCATCAAAGTGACATGCCATTCTCTTTGGGTGAAATAAGACACAGAAACATCTCTTGCTATTCCTTATTCTTAGTCTTGTTTTTCAAAAGGCTTGTCATCCTGGAGATTGAGAAATATGCTGGCACGCAGCAAACTTTTAGCTGTCTCAAATGTTGGGGATTTGGGTACAGGATCTCGCAATGTTACAACAAGGTGTTTCTCGTTAAAGTGATGTAGAACTGGCTGGTTTCTGTTTGCATGTCAGTTCATCCGGTTATTAAGAGTCATGGATGTGAAGGTGCAAGCTTTAGTCTTGACATTGTGTCGTACCTAAGTTTGAGGCCCTTATTTTGAAGTAGTTCTTGAGTCGTCCAGTTGAGCAAGCTAATAAAAACGGAAAATACCTGGATCCAGAAGCATTCTCTGCTTTTAAATTGTTTAAATCTGTGACAAAGGGACAGGCCAGATTCATAAGCACCGTGGGAATACAACTAGCTAACCGCTAATGCTAAAGTTAGCATTTGCCTTGCTTTTTCTTGTTGGGGCTACGCTATTTTATTCCTTCGTTTTTTTCTGCATATTTCTGATAGATTTTCATCATCATTACTTCTAGTTGTAAGATAATTAGTGATCAAAGCTGAACTCAATAATTCCACACTAAACAATGATTCTTTAAAACATATATTTTGAGATTTATTTTCCACCATCGTAAGAGCAGAAATTACACACTGCATGCAAATAGTAAGTTTGGCATGTTGACTTCAGTGAAAGATGAAGTTCAGGGATAGTTGAGGGGACACTTTGATAACGAAAGAGAGACTGAGAAAAGGTAGAAAAATGTGGGTCAGGACAATTGATATCATCACCTAAAGTTTTATCAATAATGTTGCATTTACGTGTTTTCTTAATATCATGCAAAACTACCTTTTATTCTTCTTGTGAAAACTCAAAGGCGAGCATTTTCCAAGCTATTTTTGAAATAGACAAGCATAAAAAACTCAATATATGTAGAGCTCACATGTGAACTATTTAATGTTTTTACTAACTACAGAATCAAAGAGTTGGTGACGTACTTGACTTTATTTGTGAAATCAGAAAAAGAGGAGTCATGGTCCTTGCAAAAAGTCTTGTCAAAGTCTCATCCCATCTCGTTCTCATGAAACAGTATCGAGTATCTTCTCATCTTGCGAGCTGGATGTATTGGTGCCCCTGTAAATTAAAATTTGTTCACAGCTCAGTTTCAGGTCATTCTAATAATATACCTTTTAATGTACTCATTAGGTTTAAAGATTTTTTTGTTTTTTTACAATTTCTTTAGTTTTTATTGTTTTAGAGATAGTAGTAACAGGGAAAACTGAACCCAAAAAATTAATCAAAGAACTTCTCCATTGCTTCTGCTTCCAAATCAAAAGAAATACGAACCCCTTTCCCTGTGTGTTTGCAAACATAGTTCCAGTCTGCGTTTTTAAAGCGTTTCAAAAAACCATTGACAGTTGTTTTAGACTTTCAGGTATCGGCGTACATCTATGGTCATTTAGGTTTACCTGTGTTATTGTTACACCAGAGAGACTAGTGAATCTAACGGTCATGTTTCTGGACTGTGAGAGAAGCCCATGGGAGACCATGCAAACTCTATTCTGAAAGGCCCTGCTCAGGATACGAACTTTCTTGCCAAAAGGCAACATTGCTAATGACTGCTTCCCATTATGATCACAGGAAGATACATTCTTTTAATAATTTCTGTATGACAGTAACTACAGATGGTATGATAATTACCCCTCTCTCTGTTCAGGTTAATAGGCTTCCCTACCTACCTACCTGTGTCTGTTTCAGTCGTAAAGCTGACTAATGGAAAATATGACAACTATTTGAAGCAAACCTGTCAAGCGCCGCAGCATGCCTCCACCATCTCCTTGGCTTGTAGCTGTGACGTTCTGCATCTTCACCAGGTCGGGATGCCGGGCCTTGCCCTCACGGCATAAGTGGGAAAGCCTTAGTTGAGCAATGCTGTGCCACTGTGGTGCTTCCACAGCGAAGCTGCGTTATTATGCCTGGGATGTCAGCGCATTTCAGCTGAAAGAAAACTGGAGTGGAGTTGGAGGAGAGAAACAGAGGAAGAGAGAGAGAAATATTAGGAAGGAGGGAGGGCTTCGTGAGTGTTGGCGTTCTCAGACATTAATCTCTGTGGAGTCTGGAGTGGGGTGGGGGGTTTAATGTCATTTTTGGCCTCTGGATTTGTGCCCTTTTTCACTTTTTGGACAAAAATGCAGCTGAGGGCAAATAGGAAGGGTAAAGAATGAGGAACTTAGTGAAGGGATCTAACAGAGAGAGAGAGAGAGCCTCCTAACGGATATTATTGGTGACGGCTACTTGGCCTTTATACAATAGCTGCCAACAGACCAGTGGCGGTAGATGGACTCTGGTAAAGGATGGCCTATATAAACCACTGCTATGTTCATCTGTATCATTTCAGATTCTTGGTTCTTTCTTCACTATTCATAGTTTAAGTGGTAGAAGACTTCCTCTTTGTAAAATCTGGCTTTATTCATGTCATTCATGCAGATGCAAAATCAGAAAATGTTGTCAAGTATTGAAGCCTCCCATAGTAGCTTATTCTGGCTACCAGCTCCAGTGGTAACCTTTCCTTCACTCTGTAAATTATAGCCTGGCTGGGATGCAGTGATTACAGGCATGCACCTGCAAACACAAACATGCCCCCTGCAGCGCAGACCAGCTAGAGCTCCCCTAGAGAGGGCTTTCCTGGCAAAAAGTCTGCAACAAGCACTATTCCCTGCCCTTACCACCTTGGTTTGTCCTCCCCGCACTGCTCACCTCTAATGAACCTCTGCAACCATATGCATCCTGAAGCTCTGAAGAGAAAAAAGAAAAAGGAATCTGCGCTCTCATACACGCATGCTAAAGCCTTTCATGTCTGTAATCCCCAGCAGTGAGAAGAGCTGCATGGGAATCTTGGTCAGCTGACTTTAAAGAGAGAGGAAGGGAAGGAGGAGCTATTGCACGGTTGAAATTTAAGCCTCTCTTTCCGTAAAGCCTGCTGGGATTCTCCATGGGCTTGGCTTACCCAGCCTCACCTGGCCTCAGCGCTCAGTGGGAAGCTCCATCACCGGCTTCCCCTGAGCCGGCCTACTTGGGACTGTTTGATCTCATTGTGGAAGATGCGAGCTCACCGGCTGCCTGGCAGGCAGAGCGAATTCCTTGATGCTGAGGGTTGGAGAGGTGGAGCGGACTTCAGTAGAGAGGCTTAATAACTGTATTAACATCGCCGGCTCCCCCAGGACACACTCCTACTCAGGGAAGGGTGTAAGAGATGTTGAGGTAGGGGGGGTAGTCTCGTCTCTCTTCTTTCTTTTTCTGCACATGCTCGCTGCAGCTTAGCATTTTAATTATGAGTGGTTTACGGATCATACTGGACTCGAACCTTAATTTTCCTGCTCTTTTTCTTGGATCTTTTATGTAAATATGTTTTAAGATATGCTAAATCCATTTCATCTTGTAACACATCAAATCATTCCCGAAGTAATCCACTTACTCTAACTTCATTTCCTCATTATATCCTCTTGTATTCTATCTAATTGCCAGTCCACTTTCCTGGCCTCTAGTATAGAATAGCCTTTAGATTCATCCTAGTTTACCCATTGCTATCTTTGTTGCTCTTTATCTTGACAGATTCCTGGTCCTCCTGACTCTCGGCCCGCACCCTCCACCCATTATTGACAAAGTTTATTGCCATGTCTTCTCTAAATGTCCTCCTCAACACTTCGCTTTATAGTGTAAAAATTCCACCAAGTTTGTAATATTCAGTCCAACTTTGAACTGAAGGTAATGAACTCTTTGCACACTTGTGTGTGCCACCTTGACACTTGAATTATACATGGGAAAGAGTTGAATAATTGACGACCCTCACTTAGCCTAATGGACAGAGCTAACTGTGAGCGCTGCTCCAGTACTAGGTTGCAAAAATCCAGACCCACAGGGTCATAATTAGGCCCAGGACACAGGGCGAAGAGCCTGCAGCCAGCGAACAAGAGCAGCTGGCCTGGGGTTAAATGGACCCCAGAGGGAAAAGAAAGCAGGAGAGAGGTGGAAGCAATTTGCACCAAGCTCACCTGAGCACTTGGCTCCGGTGACGTCTACTCACAATTCAAATACTGCTGAGCTTTTGTCACACTCAAAATAGCGTGAATATATTTGGAATCGCCTTTGTTTTTGTTTTCACTTTGGTGCTTTGAAGATAATTTGTGACAGTGAGCTTTACTGCGGTGCACTTGATGGCCATACGGTGAATCACAGGAACGGTATATTAAGGAGTGAACTCTCGCCGTGGTGAAATATGGTTGTAGCAGTATTATGCTGTGGGGGGTTATGTCCTACCGCATGGGCAGTGAAGCTGGTAGTATTGATAGGAAGATGAGCTATAACTACAGGTCAATCAATGAAATGCATATCTAGAATTTAAATGTCATATCAAAACAACTGAGATAAAAGTAGTAGAGAGCGTGTTCAAAAACATGTCCACCATTACCATTTCCTTCCGCTTTGCACTGGTTTTTGTTTGTCCACGGCATAAAAAGTCTATACATGCATCCAAGTTTATGATTGATCAAAACATGAGAACTACTTTTGCAAGGCAAGCATCTTATATCTGGTCATGAGTAGCCATTAAATTCACTTTACATAATAAGTACTTCAGGATCATGTGAATTCACTGAAGCACTAAAGTGAAAAAAACAGTTTAGAACAAAAAATCCATTCCTCTAATTGCATCCTTCATTAATTACTAATAAAGGGGTAACACCTTACAGCATTGCTGCCCCAGACCAGGGACAGACGAGACTCACACACTGCTGTTCTCACCAGTTTCCCCAACATGCATGTTATTAGACTGTGGGAAAAGATGGCCGCCCATACACAGACAAAAAAAATACACCCTCCGCTAGAAAGGATCTTGCCAAAATTCAAGCTAGTCTCTTCAGACCACGAGACGACTTCATTGTGCAACCCAACATGAACAAATTACAGCATATTTGATCCCTAAATTCCTTTCTGCACAATTATTTCATCGCCTTTGCACTTGCACTGCCAATTCATGCTACCCTGGTGTTTGTTTGTGGATAAAATAATATAAAAAGAACAAGTGTCTTTACAATTATTAATTATTTATTATTATTACAATTATTATTAATATTATTATTCTAAGCTTTAGATCAACCCTGTCTCACTAAGACCCACACAGAGATACTGGTAGGCAGCTATATCACAGGAAGGTGTGTGTGTAGGTGTGTGTGTGTGTGTGTCATGATCAAATGGCTCCCCCCAGGCTACAGTGAAAGGTCAGGGATCTATGCAGGAAATTAGTGTCTGCAGAGGCACAGACACACACACACACACACACACTCACACAGTGTTAAAGCAGAGCCCATATCCGAAGAAACCAAACATGTCCTTCATTAAATCCTGGCACCATCCCACTGCACCCCCACCCCCTCTGTTGTCTCTGCCTGCTCTCATCAGCCATTTGTCCTGAGCACAAACAAAATGAATGTCCCTATTGACAACGACCTCCTTCAGTTTTATTCCTGTATTTACTTTCTTTTAGCCACCCACTCGCCCCTCGCTCTGCCCGCATCCTCCGCTATAAGAAGCCCCTGTGACTCCTCGCATCACACACCTGAATAAAAAGCGTGTCATAGCTCATCATTACAAGGAGAGCACAGGCTACCCGAGCAGCTTTCAGGGTATTTATAGCTGGCATTGTGCTCACTGGCTTTGTGATATAAATTTCACTCAGTCAGGTGAGTCCGACTCCAGCTTTCGATTCTCAGTCTCCGATTCGCAACTGATGGGAATCCACGTCGAAACTGAACAGCAAGTTAATCCGCTTGCCTTGAGGCTCGGCTGAGTGTGGGAGGGACAGCAATCCAGACATTGATACCTGCGACAATCATACCTTTATGAAAGAGGAGAATAACTCAATTAGTTGGAACCAGGTCCTCAGCAGAACCAGAGGCGCGTTTGCTCAAGACGATTTGTAGCAGTAAGCTGAGTCAGTTTGGCCTCTAGAAGGAAAAGGATGAAGCTCTGCAGGTTCTGAGGAAAGTGTTGTTAGAACATGATGACAGCGTCTTCAACCCCAGTTAACCCTGTGTCGGGCCATATTGGGCGCTTTGTGTGATACTGAAAATACAGCATGAAAGTTGAGTTCACATCTGAATCATTTTTATTTTAGAAAAAGGATTCATTACTTTCATTTGACGCTCATGTGCAGTTTTCTTTAAAGGAATGCAGATAATGACAAGCAGTCTAAATGTTAAGAGCTTTTCATAAAGGTGAACATTTTAGTTCTTTTATTGATTGGTTCTTTTTTTTTAATACATTTAATTATATGGTTAAATACTTCTTTAGCTTGAAAATATGTCTAAACCAAAAGGGAAGAAAAGGAAAAAAATACAGAATTGAGATAAAAAGGAATTCAGAAAAAAAATCCAGACTTTTTTTTTTTATTAGGCTGCAAGGTTATCCAAAGCTCTCTCTTACTTTTATCTCACTTGTTTTGATATGACACTTAAGTCCTGGTTATGCATCTCATTTATTGATGTGTGTAAAGAAAAACACTTTATTTGTTGAGGTATGAAAGTTTGATCAAGTTTAAGCTAAAAGTTCTTTTAATAATGTAATGCTTATTACGCCTTATCTTCTAAAGTAGTGGCTTGGGTCATAAACATATAATGGTAGGGTTTCTTTGACCTTATCTAGAAATTAGATTTAGGCCATAATTATAATAATAGTTATAATAATGCAATAAGTTCTGCATCAAAGTTGGTCAGAAGAATTTGCTGTGAATTCTTTGCCCATTATTTTTCCGTACATGTTTATTAGCCTTTTTTGAATCTGCCTGCTTTTTTTTTTCTTTTTCTTTTAATGTGGACATTTAAGTCCCTGTTCTTACCTGCAGCATCGACTTCTTAAACACAATAGTGACAGGATAATAGTACCCCTGCTTTATCTTTGGCCCCACCGCTCTGCATATACCTCCTGTGTCCACAGTCGCAGCCTTTCAACCCAAACAAATGACACGGGCTAATTTATGACAGGTGCTGCTCTTTTTCGTTCGTGTGCGATACTGGAATGCACATTAACCAGCTGGGGCTTTAGAGCAGAGGAAGAGCAAAAGCAAGCTTAACTAATATCTCTAACTCATGTTGACAAGCAAATAAAGGGCCAGACCTTGTGGATCTTTAAGAGAAACGGTCCAACGAGGAGGTCATTTGTTTAGCATCGCTGAGCACACTTTCTCATCCAGCCCGAGTCACGCACAGGCTGCACTCGCGACCTCACCCCCACTTCCACTGTCACGCTCCTGCTCTGAAGCTGAGGAGATCAAAACGTCGTAATCTATTCGCCCGTGATTGACTATTGTGTTATCCGCAGAGGGATGGGGGGATTGGAGTGGGCAGAAGAAGGAGAACATGCGTTAAGAGGAGTAGTTTAACATGACAAAGCCTTTCTCGGGTGATCCTCTTTTTTTTTTTTTTTTCCTTCTCTCCAGGTCTTCATCAACCTCTTCTCGTTCTCTCTTTGCTGTTGTTCCCTTGTTTTCATCTTTTTCTCTTAATATCCACCTCCTCCTGCCCCCTTCCAAATCCCCTTCAGCCCTCTGATGCAAATAGCCCTTTGCCCCCTCCATATTTATGATCCCGCTTCCTCGACTGTTGAATATGCGCTTAAGTACAGAGGGCCTTGAATACTGCCAGCCAGATTGGATTAGCGGGTGTCAATGGGTAGATAACCTCTCTGTTAGAGTGAGTGAAGAGCAAACACTCGAGCATAAGCATTCATGACGGTCCTTTGGCCTTTAAAAGCTGAGAGGCACTGTGTGTGGCACTCAGCCCAATAAAGATGAATAGGCTCTTGTTAATGTGTATAGGTGTAATTTCAGGCCTGGCAGACTAAGTTGTGTATGAGTAGCATTTTCCAGGATTTCTTCCCCAGCGATTGTTTTTAAATCCAGAGGCCAGAAATGTGTTCACAATCACGCCACTAATTGAAATCATCTGTCTTAAATCTCGCAACAATAATGTTTTTGAATGACTTAGTGTGCTCAGCGCAGTCATTTCTGCTCCACCACCCACCTCTTTCTGATTACTTTGTCATATGAATATTTGGAGGCCTGTTGCTCTCGAAGACTGAATTATAAGTTCCTGGTTATGTTGATGTTTCCTTCCAGGTGAATAAAGGGAGTCCAGGCTGATTATGGTAGAAACAAAATGTTCCTTTAAGATTGCTCAGCCTCCTTTATCTTACACAAAGACTGGAGATGTCAACAGATCGGTCTGCAATCTTTTCTTAGTTGCTCAATGGTGGGGGTTTTCACAGTGAGAGATCTTCCACAGGAGATGCACTCAAAAGAGTCTGAATTTGGAGGGGGTTTACTGATACTTCCAGCTTCCAAGATGAGATGAAACTGAATATTGGGTTTTATGAGAATGAATTTTGAAGCAAATGCTAACTTTAGGGAGGTTAGCAGCTAAAATCTTTTTGATACTCTTTTTTTTTATGGCACTAGCAGCATTTTTCTTTAATGAAATTAGACTGCGGGGGGTGGCATAGGTCGAACCCAGGACAGCCATGTTTATTACTAAGGCCTCCGTATATGGGTTGCATTGACTACCCCTGTTAGCGGCTAACAGTTAGCTAGTCGTGGTTAGGCATGAACTGGTATACGATTCTCACTTTCTAAAAGCCATCAGTGGAAATTGAAAACAGGTGTACGTATTAATGAAATAGCTTCAGTTCGAACCAAAACAGCAACCCTTTTCTGGTTCAAACACATTTTAATATTACAACAATGTTCTCTGTTTTTATTTTGATACAGAGAACAAGTATAGAATAAACACCAGCTCTATTTAGTCACAGCTTTCAAGTCAGTGGCTTGTTGTTCAGAATATTATCTTTTTGCATTCTGCTTTTGTGAGAAACATATCAGCTGATTTATTAGTCATGCACTCCGCTCCAGTAGCCGGTCTAGAGTCGGCTGCTCAACAGACACGTCGTTCAGGCCAGAAATTCTCTTGTAAGCAACAAAGTGCAGAAGCTTTCTTTCAGTCAGCTGGCCAGTGGTGTCCAGCAGCAGGGAGGGGAGGGGCCCCATTATGTTACTTGATGCTCTATACAGCTAGAGACCACTATGATATTCCAGCGCTTTCTCGGGCATCTCATTAAAGGGACTTTAATCGTAAAAACAGCCTAGCCCAAAAATGTTGCAGGTTTGAAAGCGTATAACATTGATACTCCAGAGTTGTGTCATTGGTGGCTAACGATTATCTTGAAATGCCTCCTAACAAACTCTCTAAAAGCATTACAGATTACTGGGTAGCAAAGGTGGACTATGCTCTGAAAGGTACAGGGTTAACCACACCTTCACAATATCAGATACGACTGTTTATGTCTTAAAGGGACGATGTAAACAAGTGAAAAGCATGATTAAGTTAAACAGCGAAGAGTGCTGGGCTCCTGCGGCTCGTAAACATTCCCAGACCTGATCAGCAGCTGTAAATGCTCTGGAAGATTTGCTCGCAACTTGTCTGTTCTTGTAGATGTTTCTGCTTGAATGTGAATGTGGAAAGCTGGACGCAGGCAGAGCGGAGTACATGAGGCAGACGTTTGTTTTCTCCCTCGGTGCCCCCTCTCAGAACATTTCTGCACCATTTCAGGGCTGCAGTGGCTGAATGAAAAAGAGCTAGAAAGACTCAGTTTTGCTGTCCCAGATTTAGCAACAGCTTCTGCCCTCTCCGGACTCCTGGTATGCACGAGTTCAAGTTTGTTTGTTCCCTGTGAGAGCAGCACAAACAGTCACCCACTTTAGCACAACCATACAACAGACAGTCAGAAACTCAGCAAAACTGCTGCTTATTGTTTCCTGAAGCTGAAAACAAAGGCTTTTTGGTGTGTGTGTGTGTGTGTGTGTGTGTGTGTGTGTGTGTGTGTGTGTGTGTGTGTGTGTGTGTGTGTGTGTGTGTGTGTTATGCTCTAATGATGACCTGGATGTTAAGCTATGCGTCAAGAGATATCACAACAGCGAGGTTCTCCAGGAAGGGCGTATTATTTACCTTTTAAGAGATTTGGCAAAGGAAGATTGCACTCTGGTTACACCTTCTCAGTTTCTCTTTTTTTGAGCTGTGAAGCAAACGTTGTGCACTTTTTTCCCTTCTTACTCCTTGCTTTTGAAATGTTTTTCTCGCAACTGAAGCTAAGTGATGAACCCTGAACCTCTTGCATATGGTCCTTTCTGACCTCCATATCTCTTAACCCCTGATTGGGAAACTCTCCTCTTGGCAAACGACTGATTAGCCCTGATAAACATTGTGCTCAGTTGTGAATCTTCTATAATCATTATAAGAATTTATTGAGTCCAGCCTGAGCTTTGAATTCGCACACTCTCACCCCACATATATCGGATTCATAGAGTGTTACAGGCCCTTTTAACCACGCCCCGCCTTCTGCACGCATTCTGGCATCCTTTGACCGACGAGGGCTGACTTTTGCCCTCTTTCGCCCGCCGCCATGTCCCACACCATCAACATGCCAGATATCTCCCGGTCACCCGGGGGCATGTGCCAGCTCGCGTAGCTCCACTGTCACTCAGCAGGCATTGACAGCTGCTGGGTTAGAGTTGCGCCCTGGTACTGTTCACACGGGGAGAGTTAACGTTAGAGGTCCTCTGCTTCTCTTCCCCACCAAGGTGATACTTTCCTGATAGTCTTGACCTTTTTCCTTCCCCATAACCAGATCCACAAATACTAGACAGAAAATGATGCGTTCAGATTTATTCTTACAATTGCAACGTTTGAAAGGAGTGGCATCCACTGGTTTACTTGACATGCTTTGCTTCTATTTTTTCCTTTTGTTACAACCCTTTTGAATTATTGTTCCTCAATCTAGTTTAACTGAGTTTGAGCTATTCTGCAAAGAAGAATGGGTGAAAACTATCGTTCTCTGAATGTGCAAAGCTGGTAGAGACCTACCTGGTATAGATCTGCAGCAGTAATTGCATTTAAAGGGGGAGCTGCAAAGTGTTGATGCAAAGGTCTGATAAAATATAGATGTGTTTCGGTAGAATGTGACAAAATGTGAAAAGGTTGAATACTTTGGCATGGGACCGTATGAACTATATTTGTGTTGCAGCTGTCCTCTTGTTTTGTTTGGAGGCTCCTAATTACTTGCAGCAGTCCTGGCATGTGGCAGCAGTCGCTGCAGCTAACATGAAGTCTTTGCTCAAAGTCTGGTCACCTTTGCCATCTGCTCAGTCACTCGCCGCCCCTCCCCACCGAGCCTCCGCACACCTTCAGACTGGAGTTTGTCCACACACGCTCCCCGCTCTGTCTTCATTTGCCAGGGAGCCGGCCATAGCAAAGCCCGGTGTGGTGTTATTTTTGGAGGCCCGGCGGCGCTGACAGAGACTGTCCTGCTTTACGACTGGGGAATACTGCCGCGCTGATAAAACCCAGACCTCGCCTACACAAGAACACGCTGGCGTTCACACGCACGGAGAGGCCGTCACCGAGCATGTTCTCAAAACCGGTGCCCTCGTTTGCCTTGCTTGTGCCTTTTAGTAACCAACGGGGAGGAAATGGGCATGACGTACATGTCATTGATTTAGAAAAAGAGAAAAAAAAAAATGCAGCGTCCGCTAACATACAGATGTCATAAATGACTTATGTTAAATGCAATCTGTTCCCCCCGCTTCTGCTCCAAGACAAACAGCAGCATTTCCTGGTGTTGAGGAGGGATCATCGTAACAGGCTGGAATGACTCCTCGCTCTGCACCGCCTTTCCCTTCGGCCTCTGCTCAGGCCCCCATTTATCACTCACGTATGTGTTTTTCTTGCTCTAACACTCTAGATGGGGTAGTTATCGGCACCAATTTGGAGCGTCATCCATCAAAATTTAGATCTAGCAGTAAGTGGCGCCTTGGTTTCACGTTTCACGGTTGCAGCCAGAGCTGTCACTTCACATTTCTGCGCTGCATGCAAAATTTGAATATCAACAATGTTTGCAAAACAACAGGCTGTCATTTCACTGCAATGTCAGCCACGGGAAACTTGATGGCATTTGTCACAGGAAATCATGCTAAACCCTTGCATTTAAATCGCATCCTCGCCCTCTCTAAAACATCATGGCATAAATAGGAAAACGCTGGCTGTTACCTGGTGTCAAACGGTCCGGGTATGCGTGCCAGATGAAAAGTCTTCCTACAACAGCCAGGAAGCCTTTAATGACAGACCATTAGCCCTGCATGAACACCCAGTCTCTCTCTCACCCCTCCATTGATTCTGACATGTTCGAGTGGAGGATCGACGCGAAGGAGCTCAGGTGGAGCCCCGTGAGGCAGGCGAGTCCACCGCGGTCCTCCTCACTGAGCCTCCCCAGGGAGGAGAGGGTGACGAGCTGCCAGCTGATGTCGCATGATAGCACACTGCCAAAAGTAGGTTCTTAGGTAAACGGGGATGTCACTGCTGGGGTTTTTCTTCTTCTTCCGTTTACGCCCGTTCTTAATCCTCGTCATTGTTTCGTGGAAGCAGCTTCGCAATGCGTTACAGCTTGTGAGAGGTCGCGAGTAAGCTTTTAGTATCAGTAGGGTGTTCAGATTGAATTCAAAGGAAGCAGAGGCGTAAGCAGAGATTTAGAGGGGAACCGTATTTTCTGCAACATTTTCAGACATTTCTGCAGGTCTTTAAGGCTGCGTGAGAGTGCGAGACTTTCGGCGGATAACAGAAAGGCTAAACGGAAAACAAAGTGGCTCTGATTTATGCTTCTGAGGATGTTTACGGCAACTTCTCCCTCACACGCACCGTGTAATATAAATACTTAATGCCCTCTCACTATAGGAAAGCTAGAAAATAAATGAACAAAATGCGGTTCTTGTATTATAGTTCTGAAAGAGTAACCAGAATAGAGCAAACCGCGTCAGCAAGTCAAAGCTTTACAAAAAAAATGACTGACCTGTTCATCTCTAACTTTAGCGCATGAAAATGAATGTTTTTGAACGTTGGTTTTTAATTTAACTGTCAAGTAACAACCAGCGGCCTGAAAAGAAAGCTTGCGCCGCAGGTTCCTTGATGGTAGTGTTTTTGAATCCAGCAGCAGATGAAGGGATCACATGCTCCCCCGTTACACAAGAAAAGCTTTAGAGTTTATTCAACTCCAAACGAGGCGCATCTAAACATGCTGCTTCTCGATGCGTTTTCAAACCAAAACGTAGGATTTCTCGGTTTGATTACTCCGTATTTGACCTGCTGATCAACCAGTCACATCTGAGCATGGAAAAGGTGTCCGGTAGTGAACGGCCGATCGGCGCGTCACACGCTGGTTGATCCTCGGTTTTATGCGCCTGCAACACATCCTGTCATTGCCAGGCTCCATTGCAAATATGAAGGGATTGCTTTTGCCAAGGAATTACTGAGGATTCATTCAATAAGAGGGTTTTCTTTGCTTCGGCTCCACAGTAGGAGGAGGCAGAAGATGTCGGTGTCAGTGAGAGACACAGGCTTAAAGAGGAGATGAGTGTGTGCAGACTGGATTGGGTTTTTAGTGAGCAGGCGTGAGGCTTGCTGTCTGCTCCCCTGGCCTATGGTAACCTCCGCCGCTTCCTCTGGTGCGTGTGTGTTTTCACTTACAGCTGCCTGCGCTGCCGTCAGACTTCTCTCTCTATCCCGCCTAATAAGTGTTCACACTCTGTGTTTGAACACAAACACACCCCACTGGTGCTGTTTCTCTTACAGCTGTCAGTCTGCGTGGGATCGCTCGCGCCCGCCCTCCCCTCAGCTCGTGTTGGGACGTCATGGCGCTAATGCTGCCTGCCGGTTTTGACCGTGACTTTTTGTTAGAGAATGGCAGGATTTCCCTGTAAGCAAGGAAATGGTCCCGTTTCCCCTTTTGGTTATTCAACATTGCTGAGCAAGCATTCCACATGCATGTTTGTTCCCCATAGTCTGTGATGCCACTGATTTTACTGCATAGAAACACGGAATAAAGTCTGGATAGTAGCGTTGCCATGCAAACGTACCCACACCCCTTTTCACGTTACTCTCCTAAACGTCCTTATGTGATAGACCACCACAAAGCAGGGTCTGGTTGACAAGTCGGATCGTTTTTTTTTTTTTTTTTTTAGCTCTTTATTTAGCGTCATCATCTTCCCATCGTCTCTCACCGCCTTCCCTGTCACTGCTTAACAAAAGCACCCCAGAGTGTGATGCTGCTACTACCACTGCCTTACAGTGGACATGCTCTATTCAAGTTGATGTGCATTTCTAGTTTTCTACATAAAAAAACATATAATGTTTTACATATAATCCAAATGATCCTAATTTAAAAGTTTCACTAAATTGGCTTGTGGCAAACTGCAAGTAGGACTTCCTGCAGCTTTCTTTCCACAATTGCTTTCTTTGCTGCCAGTCGTTCAAAAAGATAGATTTGTGGAGTTCGTGACTAACAGTTGCTCTTTCAACAGATTATCCCACCTAAGGTGTGGGTATCTGTAGCTCCTCCAGAGTTACCATGATCCTCCTGGCAGCTCCTCTAAAGAAATGTTCTCCTCTCCGGGTCGCTCAGTTTAGGTAGATGATCGTGTCTTGGTGGGTCTGCAGTCGGTCCACCCTCTTTACACCTTCACAGGATGCATTGACCAAAGCTCTTCTTGGGATATTGCTGTTTTTAAGTTTCTTAACAACTTCCTCTGCCGTGTACCGAGGTCTTCATGATCCTGGTTGTTCTTTGATGTTCTCTAACAAACCTCTGAGGCCAGAAACAGAACAGCTGGATTTATACTAAGATTAAAAAACAACAAGGGGTGTTTGTGATGTTTTCTGAGCTGGAGGGTTTTGCAAGGTGCTCTCTATCCACAGCGCCCCTACATTAGCCTTTCTCCAGCAGCGTTTGGCGCCGTAGTCTCTTCTGTCTGATTTTCTGGTGAATGGTTGGGAGGACAAATGCATCTCTGTATGTTCTCCCATGTGCTTGCCACATGGTGTGTGTGTGCGCGCGTGTGTCCAGTTAACCTAATGGAACCCAGGGAGCACAATGGACCACGACTGAGTAGGATTCAAAGTGGGAGACCCTCACCCCCCCTCCCTGCTGTCTTTCTCTTCTCTGGCTCTTTTTGCCACAGTCCAGCCTGCCAGCCCGCTAATGTAGTTAGCGTCCCTCTAATGATGGTAAAATCTCATTAATATGCTTCACAGCCAGGCCCAGTAACCAGTGGGGATGAAGGTAATCAAATCTCAGAGGACTAACCTAGAGCTGAACCCCAAGAACTGCTCGGTTGCACTGGGCTGAGACAACCCAGTGTCTGGAGGCTTGATAATAGCCAGTGGGCTTGAGCGTCTGTGTGGTTCCTTGCCTTTGAAGTGGTGATGTTAGCCAGGCTATCTTCTGTCAGGATTGCAGCTCAGAGCAGTTCATCATCAGAATAGATTTCATTTCAGCCCTTGTGCTTATTTGTCCATTTAAGTCTAGCCCGCGCTAATTACTTACGGAGGCAGCCGTGGCCTCAGCCTGAGTGCACGCGCTGCTCTTTATGTACACAGAGTGGGCTGAAAGAGCTGCACTACAGAACACTCAAACTTGAACCTAATTAAACCAGTGATGCTGCGTTTTAAGAGCAGCTCAGGACAATGAGCTGCTAAGACATGTGGGTGCAGCTCACCTGCATACAGAGGAACATTGTCATGTAATCAATCCCTAGAGGAGCGGATGGATTAATACTATAGCTATTAGTAAGAGTCGGTAGGGCTGGGCCATGTCACGGTATGAGGAAAAATCACACAAGTCTATGCATTTGTATTTCATTCCCTTTAAAAAAATAAAAATAAATAAAAAAATAAAAATAAAACAAAAACAAAAAACAACCACTGCTGTTATAATTAAACAATTCTGACTATATGTACTGGAACTGAAATTTCGATTGTAATGCAAATTGCAGTTGACTAATAAAATTGATTGATTGATTGATTATAACATATATTTATTATTAGTTGTGACACATACTTACTATATTCTTTAGTCTAAAAAACACACCTTTATTTAGTGGTAATTTTGACCGCAGCATATTGTACCGTTTAGCCAGGCTATCTGCTCTGGTAGCTGCTCAGCAGTAAAGGCCCGCGTAGCTTCTCCACGGAAGTTTTACAGCTGCAAGACAGACGGCCGGGGCTTCCTTAGCGTCCACTCCATGATTTGTCTCGTCTCTCCAGTCAGCCAGGTGAACGTGAAGGATCCTTCTTTTAGCCAGCTGACCGACAGTGCTCAGCAACAGGTGGGGGATTTTATTGTCTCTGCGAGTAAAGGTGCGTAACATCCTTATAATATCTGCGTGTGGTGACATAGACCCGCGCTGTTCTCCGACAGTTAACAGGTACACAGACATGGCTCCTCATCCTTGCTTGTTGCTCGCAGTTCCAGTTGTCTCTAACTCTCGATTTATTGCTCCGACTGCATTGGTAACCTTTGGTACCTAAGAGGCCATTTTCTTGTTGCCATTCTCTGACCAATGAATATTCACAGACATCCTCCTTACTAGAAAGACTAGAATGTTCTACTGTCTTTCCCGTTTTGAAGAATGGCTCAGAGGAGCCAGCCTCTGCATGAGGTCACACTTATATACTAGGGAAACAGGAAGTACTAACGAAACGATCCGGAGAACGGTCATCAAACTGAGGCATAAGTGAAAAATGGCTTCAGATGGATTTAGTTTGGAGGAAATGCTTGAGGAGACACTCCTGAATAAATTAAATAAAGTTAGAGGTTGGCTTCTTCTAAAGTGTAAGATTATGCTGGTGCAATGAAGAATGAGTGACTTTAAGGCTCTTTACCCAGGTCCAGTAAAAGCAGCGCTGCATGTAGATGATGTCCGTGAGGGTCAGGCTCGGTGTCTGTCTGTGAAGTCTGGTGCTTTCAAGTCGCTTCTAACTGGTTCCGCCTGACGTTCTTGTGCCATTTATTCTCACTGCTGGGACCGGTCTGACAACATGCCAGCCTGCACGCTTTAATCCAGCCTCGCGTTTGATTAATGGTTTGTGTTTTCACCTTCCCAGCACAGAGTTCTCAGCCCCATCACACGGCTATCAGAATCATTATTGTCCATTCTCAATGAGTCGATCTTAAAGACGCAGCAGTGAGATTTTCACCGTGTTTAATTTTTCAGTTACTGAGGTGATCTCGCTGTCTCTGGATCAAAACGGTGCCAAACACAAGCCAATTTCCAGATGCGGACATGTGTGTGTGTGTTTGTATCGAAATAAGCTCCTCGGGCAAATCTGAGTCGCTTACTTTAGTTTCTCTGGGTTGGATTTCTTTATTTTTTTTCTGTGGATGGCACAGTAGGCAGATTTGTGTGACGCTTAGAGTTTGGCCCGGCGAGGGCAGCGGATGGCCTAAGTAGCCCTGTCCTCTCTGCTCAGCCTCTCTGGCACTGTGTCTCTCTGTCCACAGGCCTGCCATTGTTTTTGCTCCATGCCTCGGCTTGACAGGCCTCCAGAAGCCAGCCATTGTATTTAATTACAGGTCGTCGGCCCCCTCATAGACTCTTGTCCTTGTGTCCTAGATTTCCATGGGTGCTCTCATTAACAGAGTGTACATTCTGTGTGTGTGTGTGACAGAGTGAAATTGTTTCCTTAATGGGCCTGTGAAAGCCTATAGACTGCTTAGAGTTTCGTATAAATGCAGTTTTTCTGTGTAGAATGTTTGTTTTATTTGGTATGCACGCCCCCCAACCAGCTAAACCCACCGCGCTGTGATCATTCTGCGTCAAGCGTGGCGGAACGCCGAAGAGGACTGAAGGAATTTCCGACGATGAGAAAATATGCCACGTTATGTAAGGGCTGCCCTGTTTAAGCTTAATTTGCTTGACATGAACGTAGCGACTGCATCGACCAGTGGCATGGGCGACAACGGCCCATAATGACACCAGCGGAACGGCGGCCGACCGCAGAGCTGCCCTCGCTCTGCCCCTTTTCCCCCATGGCTGTTAGAAATCCGGTCATTCTGTTTTCTTCTGGGTTTTTTACAGAAGTCTCTCGTTGTCTTTCGTGCTTTCAGTAAAACACATTTGCGTGATTCATTATGCGTAACGGATGACTCTTTTAACAGACAAGTCAGCGTTTTATGTTTGAGGAACTTTACGTCTTTCCCTCTGCCCCAGCTGCTATGTGCAGCCTTCAGAAAGTGGTAGAAGTCTGGATCCTTCTGCTTTCCTGGTTTTTAAAAACGACGGCGCACAGAAGCCCCGCTCCGGTTAGCCACCGGCCACCAGGCTGGGCGTTTATCCCGTCACCGCGCTCGGTGAGCAGGTGGGTCTCCAAAGCTCCCTGTTGGAGACCTGCAGCAAAGAGTGTCGTCCTGGGGTCACCAGGGCTCCGTAGCACCCAGCAGACACTATCCACCCCGCCCAACAGGTTGCTTGGCAGTGATGCCAGAAGAAAAGCCGTTCCTCTCCATCCCAGACAGAAAGCTGGGGAATTGGCTGGACCCTACAGGGACGTTAGCTGGCGCCATGTGCTTCGTTCAGATGAGGCAACGATGGAGATTTTCTGCAAGCAGCACTTCAGGTCTGAAGGAAGAAAACAAATGACATTTTTTCCCAGCAGCACATCATACCCACTGTTTAGTATAGTGGAGGATCTGTGATGCTTGGGGCTGTTTCTCTTCCTGACGCCCTAGGAAACAACATCTCTTTATGTTGGATTTTTCAAATATTAAAGGTTGGAATTTTCTAAATTCTTTGTGTGATAGGTTTTGGTACAGCAATTTAAAGAAAAACGAATTTTTATTTCAAGGCCTTTATACACATCTTTACCAAGGGTGACCTTACTGGGTCTCACTGGTTGATGTTGAAGTGAAATCTGGAATTTCCTGTTGTTGGGCTTAACTGTACCGACAGCAGAAACCTGCCAGATGTGCTCAGATAACAGAAGCAGACTGAACAGGCTTCATACTGTGACACCAGCTCTATCCCGGGGTACTTTGTCACCCCCTCTCTTTTTCCCCCTCTTTCTTGCCCCGTTTCTTTCCAGTAAAAGCCTCTTAATGCATGAATCTATTTTTGGTTTTACAGACTGTAGTCTTTACTTTGAATCCTAAATGGTTCTTCTTCATCTGGAGCGTGAAAGACTACTTTTATCTCTTTTAAACTAATCATCGCTGGCAAGTGAGGGGAAGCCAGCGCAGACATGCTAGAGTTTCAAAAGCAGCATAAAAACAAATCTTATTATGCAGCTGTACGGGAGGTAACTCGACACTATTGTTAAAATGTTTAAAGGGTGCAGATATCGGCTTCTTTTCCTCCCAAATGAAGCGAGCTCGGCATCAGCGTTCGCTAAAGCAGGATTATAGACTTATTTGGTCAAGGGTTGGCCTTCTGTTGTGTGAATGCACATTTTATAATTGATTTAAGGGCAGTGTTTTGTAACACACTCGCTATTGAGGTCAAAGTCCAGCACTTATTACACGAAGACAGGTTTTGTCCTGCGTAATCCCTGCACCACATGTTGTTTGCTTCGTCGGTGTAACGTTTCCCAGACGAAGACGCTCTCTGTCGCTCCTGCTGCTTCGGTCCCGAATAGATGGCGAGAGAAGCACGGTCCAAGGGGGAATGCCGCACAGACGCACGCCTTGCTCGTTTTGAAGGAGTCTGCCGCTGCCGGCCATTGATCCAGCCGTCAACTGAAGCACACGTGCTTTAAAGAAATGCTAAATATTTCAAACAGAGGCAGACCTCCAGGTCTTGTATGAGAAGAGAAATCCAGAATGTGAACCTGAATGCCGGTGCAGCCGCCCTGTGTTGCACTCCTGCTCCCAGATGCATAACACAAGCTTTAGGAAAAGGTTTCTGCAGGGATTCGATCCATCAGTGCTTTGATAAGACATTTTTCCAGTGAAAACACCTGATAAGCAAGTCATCTTTGGCTTTTAAGCTGCTTTTTCAGCCACGCCTCCGAGCTAGCCTTTCGGTGATTCGTATTGGATGTAGCTAAGCGTATCTGTCTGCGGTGGCTTGCTTAAGATCTGCGTCTGGGTGTGCACTCGTGAGATTGTGTTTATCCCGCGCGTATTGATCAATGCCGAACGTCTGTCGGCGCTCGCCTGATAGTGTTTGCTAACCCCGCTCTCGTTTGCCGTTTCTCCTCTCCTCTCCTCTCCGCAGCAATAGAGACCCAGAGCACCAGTTCAGAGGAGATAGTGCCAAGCCCGCCCTCGCCTCCCCCGCCGCCCCGCGTCTACAAGCCCTGCTTTGTGTGCCAGGACAAGTCCTCAGGGTACCACTATGGTGTCAGCGCCTGTGAAGGCTGCAAGGTAAGACTTCCCCGGCCTTCCTCTGAATCTGCCAAGCAAGCAAGATTTTCAGCAATCTTCTTGCCTTTGTTTGATTTGCACAAGAGAGAGCGGGATGGGGGGGGCTCTTTAAAGAGTTTGGCAAGATTTTCACATCGCTTTGAGAATTTTTCTGTTTAATGCTAGATTCTGATTCAAAAACTGGGTCAGAATGGTTCTTTTTCTTATATGTCTGCAGCAGCATCACAGGATCAGTTGTGTAGGCATCAGTAGGACATGGGCATCTTTTAGTGGCTTCTTCTGGTACTCCTACCTTATACAACAAGATCTCCTATGATAGATGCTCCTCTTATCGCAGCGTGCATGAAATGTAATCTGTGCGGGATTTCAGCTTTTTGCTCCTCAGATCGGCTTTGCTGACGTGTCCAAACTGGCCGCCTGTTATCGATACAACCCTGTTGCACAGGTGCTGAAGAGGCCGTATAACCCCCATCTGCTCTGCTATCAGCAGATAGTTGCTGTGTGTGCATACATGTTCTCCTGTTGGAGGTGAACACACAGACCCCGTTATCTCTCTGCTTCCATGGCAAAGCGGCAAACCTGTGTAAGCTCAGGCCCTAGCCCGGGGTGCTTTGTTAGCATAGGATGAGAAGGAGCGATCTTTTTTCCCTTCATCTGAATGCATTCAAAGAAGAGCTGCGCTGATCAGAGATTAGCGGAAAAACTGAGATTTTGACCGGCCGAAACTGATTCGAGCCGATTCCAGTTTCAGAGTGAACCTGTTCTGTGAGCAGGCTGTTCCTGTGCATTCAGTTCAATTCAAAACTACTTTATTAATCCCAAAGGGAAATTAAATGTCTGGAACAGTAGGGAAACATCCCAAACTGCAAAAGTGCAATGTTTAAGGATTGAAAGGATCGGTGCTGAACTGAATGAATTGCTGGCATCTATGTAGAAAATATGCTGGTGAAGATTCTTAGTCATCCAGGTCATGGTCACTCCAAAAAAGTTAAAAAATAAAACAACTGAAAGCTTTCTCAATTAAAAAATTCATTTTGAATTGAGAAAGCTTTCTGGATAGGAAACGAAACATCTTCAAACTTTGGAAAAAAGTCCAGTTGTTTTGTTTTTTAACTTTTTTGGTATGTAGAAAACGACCGTAAACAGGCCCACATTTCCTATACACAGTCCTGTTAACCCCTGGAGAACTTCTCCCAAAACGGCTCCATTACAGTTTTCTCAGAGGAATAAAGTCCAAGGGTTTGTTGGTAACCACTACCTTCTGTGTCATGGAGGAAATATGTATATTTATGTCTGGTTTAAAATCTGTCATCCATAGCTGTTATGGATCTCACTGTACGCTGTTCTGAAGGCGTTAAAGCGAGGCAACTAAAGCTACGTTCACACTGCAGGCCTTGATGCTCAATTCCGATTTTTTTGTGAAATCGGATTTTTTTTTGCGTGTCCGTTCACATTTCCAAATATATGCGACTTTGTATGTGATCTCCTGTGTGAACTGCATTCATACGCCTAAGTGTCCCGCATGCGCAGTAGAGGAAGCGATGACATCATACGTAGCAAGCGTGCTCATTGTTTGCGGAAGTAAACATGGTTCGTAATGCTGCAGCGTATCTTGCGTTCTTTACGTTATTCTCCAACCCGGAGCCAGCACATTACCAACGCAATCTTTTTAAGAAGATCGAAAAGAAAGAGAGCCAAATTTTAGCGATGTGAGCGGCTTTACTGATACGGACTTCATTCATAATTTTCGAATGACAAAGGCAACCTTTATGTGCGTCTTAACGGCTCTCTTTAGCGCTCTCACGTAAAAACACACATCTTCGGCGGCCATAGCAGCGAGTAAACGCGTTGCCGTGGGGCTGCATTGACTTGCAACAGGTGCTTGTTACCGCACAATAGCCAACCTCTTTCTTTTATTTTTATTTTAGCCAACCTCTTTCTTTTATTTTTATTTTAGCCAACCTCTTTGGCATAGCCAGGTCCACCGTTAGTGACGTTTGTCAAGTATCAATGATATGTATCAATGACGTACAGGTCGGATGAATGCGACCTGGCCGTACAGACACAGGTCGCATTTGAAAAGATCAGATACGTATCGGATTCAGGACCACATATCCAAGCGACCTGGGTTGCATTTGAAAAAATCCGATCTGTGTTGTTCAGTCTGTCATGAAAAGATCAGATCCAGGTCGCATATGGGCAAAGAAAATCGGAATTGGGTCACTTCAGGCTGCAGTGTGAATGTAGCCTTAGAGCTGTTAAAGCACGGGGGTCACCGCCTGAGCTGAGAGGCACCAACTTCACTAGATAAACTTTAACTGAACTTGCCTCAATTCTTAATGAAGGTTATTAAGTTAACGTTTGTATAATTCATGCAGGTCTAGAAACGTCTTAAATGGGACTTCTTCCAGCAACCTTTGGAGCTGTAGTACATGCCATGTACATTATTTGGCTTCTCCAACAAATCGGGCTATTTTTCATCATTTAAAGTGTCGCTCACGTTCTGCTGGTGTCATGTGACCTGCTCTGCGCAGACATCTATTGGTGCAGAGGAGAGCTGTGCAGAGAGGCGCTGAAAGACAAGTCCTTTAGTTTCTGAGGTGATTGAAGATCGTAAATCTGTGTGTCGACACAATCTGTCGCTGTCCAGAACAACTCCTCCTGAAGCGTCCAGGAAGTAAGAGGTGGCCGAGCTGAGTGGGATGCAACTCTGAAAACACTTTAAAGCTGCTGAGTTTCGGGTATCAGGGTACCCTGAGAGTGAGACTCTGTTTTCTTTAATGACTGGGGTCGGTATTAGAGACAAAGATAATCGTGACTGGGAAATCCATACAATCAATCTTTTGGTGTGCAAAACTTATTTCCATCTCGTTACCAACAGGAATGATTTGAAAATTAGTTGGGGTTTTTTTAAGCACATTCTTGCATCCCTGAAGGTTTCCAGTAACTTGATGCATCTTGGACTGTCCACACAGTTGCCTGCATTTTCTCATTGTTGCTGATTGGACAAAGTAACAAATATAATGGTTAATAACACTAATCTTTAAATCTTAAAAGTGCTTATCTAAGCAAATTTCTATTCTTAATATTTGTTTATTTGTTAGATCTGTTGCTTCTTGGCTTAAAAGCCTTAAAAAGATGATAATCTCTCTGCAAACACCCCAGAAGTTGTCAGCTGTCACCTGTCTGGGGCGACACCATGGCATTTGAATTGATCGCTCAGAGAAAAAAGGGTCTCAGCACAGCATCCAATCTCAGCTGTACGCTCCCACCTATGAGACCACTCCGTATCCGCAGTGCTAATTTAAAAAATTCAGGATGCCTTTGCCGTATCTCTGACTTCAGAGGAGATGTCTTGGTATAGGATGTTCAATAATTCAACACTACAGGCAGCCAGGAGAATGTATATAGTGTCTCATTTGAGACCGGGGTAAGTTGAGGGTTAGCAGCATCAGCTTCGCTGCAGCATGCCAAACTACAAAGGCGTTTCCTGGGGGCTGCAGCGAGCTGGGGAACACGGGAGGGGGGAGGGGGGGTGCGTGTGGAGCTCTGCTGCTCGGGAGACAGCTCTTTCAATTGTTGTTAAAGTTCCACCGCCTGCACATACTTACCAAGAACGCACTTTTCTTTTGCCCGCAGATATTAAAACTCGGGTGTCAAACGTGCATCGCTACCCCCTGATGTTTATGGTTTCATCTTGGAGTCACGGCAGCGTGGAGAGGCTCGCGTCTCTTCCCGCTATCCGAAGCGATGGCTAAAACTCCCAGCAGCCACTTTCACCCAAATGCCCCCTGTTTGCAACCAAACAGATGACTTGCATCTGAGGTTTATTGCGTCAGCTGCTCTGTAAGGGGGCACCGTCATAGCTTCAGAGATGTTTACACATGCATGGTCGCAGTAGGAGGCGGGCTATTCGCTCTTAATCTGGGAACAGCGTGAAAATCATGTAGCTACAACAGGATTCCTCCACCTCTCGCTTAATAACGCAGATCCTCACACACGCGAGGGGGAAAAAAAACAGTTCCTAATTCCTAGGTAGGCTGCAGACGAGAAGCACATGACCAATGTAACCACAAATGTGTTGCTACCCACCGCTTCTGCCCTCCGCCCCCACCCCGTCGCCTGCACTTCTCGCAGCTCTCATCTCCTCCGATCTCTGCAGGGTGGCTGACAGGCCCGCTGAGGGCTCTTGTCGCCGGTTGGATTAAGCGCTGATACAAAAAGAGGCTTAAGGGCCGCAGGAAGCAATGACTCCCAAAAGGAGGAGGAGGCTGCGGCGAGAGTCGGCCGGCTCCTGAGCCGGCAGCGGCACCCAATCAGGGGATGCTCTGAGGGGCCACCTGCGCCTCGTGTTGTCAGGAGGGAGCGGGTCAATCCCCTCGTGACATGCAGGTCAGGGTCAGGACTTTGTCGGATCAAAGAGGAGATGATACGCACACACACAAAGACCACAGACTAATCCCTTTGCATCAGCAGCCGCAAATAAATGAAAACTACAAGTCTCGTTGTCCTTCGCTGTATTGTTTGTCCAGACCACTCATCTGTGGTCCTTAAGACTACAGTCTGCTGCTGCAGACAACTGAAAGTTGTTTCTGTTCTTTAACATACTGAAAGAAACCTATATTTTACTCTGAGCAGAAAGCATTTATTTAAAATTGGGGCCTGCTGGCCATGCAGACATAACATATATTCTAGGGTATGCTTGATGATGGGCATGCTTTCCAAACACGACAAGGCGGGCACATTTCCTCATTTCAAGGCTGATCCGAGGCCCAGCACACTTCCACTCTGCGGTGGCGGACAGGAGATGTGAGAAGAGGCTGGTGATCTGGGGAGGACAAATTGCGAGCTTATATCTAGCAGCCATCTGTCGGCTAGCACAACTAATCCAGCAGCATCGGATGGGCCTCCCTCCCTGGCCGCTCCCGTCCGAAGCTGCTGCTACCCAAAAACATCAATCCTGACACTGACCTGTATTAACATTCACCCACAGCCTCCGCTTCCGTCGCACCACTTGTTTCCTGCGGAGGAGCGGCGCCGCATGGCATTGTGCTTCATACAGCTAAACGAACCTCCAGTAACCTGACGGCTCTTTTCTGACATCTCAATAAATGTGTACGGCTTGTTATTAGGATGTGGGTAAACAGACCAGGCCTAGTGGCCAGACCCTAAGAAAGCAGCCAGGTTAACTGTTAACCTAGCATTAACTCGTATGCAGCCTCATCAGATTAGTGTCATTTGTTTACGGGGTGAATTCAGGACAACTGGAGTTTCTGTCCTGCTCTCACCTTGCACTCGCAGCTTAATACTTTAGCAAAACGTCAAACTTTTTTAAGCTAGACAACATATCCCCGAAGCTTTGCAAAAACGCAAATCTTTCCCGCCCCCTGTTAAACTTGGGAAACCTGAGTGTTTTGCATCTAAACCAGATGTCACAGGATAATACATTCAGTCCTTTAATTAAGAGAAACAATCAACTTCTAAATTCAACAGGTACTGTAGGCTTAATGCAAACACTAACTGGGTTGCTGAACAATCTGCAGCCCTGTTGGTTCTGATGACCCGCCATTCCCTGACATAAGTGGAGCGCGCCGTATGTCACAGATTAACCTCTTATGGACTTATCTTGATGGTTGCGTCTCCTTTGACTGCAGCTTTAACATATATGGCATCAGGTCACAGGTTCCGCGTCACGTGTCGCTGGGTGTTCTGTTGGTGCGAAGATGAAGGTTTCTCTGCAACGCTAGGAGAGGGTGGGCAGAACCCTGGACCAGTTAGAGGCCGCATATAGAAAGGTCATCTGCCCTGATTGCTGCTTTTAGCTCCTTCACCCTGTTTGTTTCTGTCTTGTAGGGATTCTTCCGGAGAAGCATCCAGAAGAACATGGTGTACACTTGTCACCGAGAGAAGAACTGCATCATCAACAAAGTCACCCGCAATCGCTGCCAGTACTGTCGGTTACAGAAGTGCCTGGAAGTCGGGATGTCTAAAGAGTGTAAGTACAGCCTCACTGTTTACGCCGAAGCCTTTGCTGCCAGGCCTGAGCGCAAGATCTCATCGTGGCCGATTAATCCTACAGCGTGTTAGGGCTGCACAAAATGTTACATGGGCTCCACTCGCGGTGTTGCATAAGCGGTGTTTGCACGTATCAGTGGTGGCTGGCATTCAGGTGTGAATGCTGATGCTTAATTTAGAGATTAGTATCTTTCAGTCCAATCAGATAACAAGCTGCGCTGTAAAGCTCCTGGTGCATGAATTACTTTGGATTTCTGGGCGAAAAAATATGGTTCCTGGGAGGTCTGGGACAGCATGTGAATGTATAGCTCTCACAAGCGGGTTCAAAGGATTTTACAAATTAAATCATTTATTTATCAAGACCCCCCCCCCCCCCAAATCTCATCTTTTAAATATCGTATCTATCCATCCATCTTTTCACTTGTGGTGTTTGCAGGTTCCATATCGCAATGCCAAAATATCTGCAGTAAATACATGGGGAAAATCTGGATTTATAGTTTAAACATGTGGGTCAATGGGAGGACTCTGGAAATGATACTTATTCTGGAAAAGTGTGCACCTTTAAAACCTAAGATGCGAAGTAACCCGGAGAACGTGTTGCAGGTGACGGGCTGGGTGTATCTGAGAAAAAGGGCAGCCTTGTTTCAGAGAGCGGCAGCAACAGTCAGGATGCCGCCAGGCCTGGCAGGTCCCTCTGATGAATACGTTCTCACCTGCCGAGAGTGAAAGAGCAGGCGTCTGCTCCCATCATTGCACCCCCGCGGGAGGGGGGCTTTGTGCACACACACACACACACACACACACACACAGACACACACACAACAGGCGAGCAGCCAGACTTGATATAGTAATTGACGGAGGTGTGACCACTAAGAGCTCAAAGGCCAGCAGGGTGTTTACTTGAACCTGAGCACATGACTCGCACGCAGCCATGTGCTCCAGTGGGCAGATGAGGCCCTTTGCTGTAGTAAATACAGATAAATGCCAAGTAAATGTAAAAATCAATAACAGGCAAATCCAGACAGAAAGGTTTGCCACCTCACACCTGTTTAAACGCATGAGAACAGCCTGTGGTGTGCTCTCTGTGTCTGCTTCACTAAACTATTTACCTCATCGCACTGGTGCAGAAAGTGCACGCTCCCCGTGCAGCAGCACAGTGGCTTACAGTAAAAGAAGTTATCCTCTGAGCTCCTTACCTTTGAATGGGGCCATTAATCATGGTTAGAAGTATCACAGCAGCTTTCTTTACGCCCGGTTGCTCACTGCATGCAAACAGTAGCGTAGCGTGGAGTTGGAGTGCCACCTAGTGATACGCAAGTGGTACCGCGCTAGTTCTGGGAACTGTGAATTTAAATGTTTCGGCCCTGGTTTGCTGAACTGTTTGTTTTAGTCTGCAAGCGGTCTGTGTTCGTTTTGTGCAACGTGGTCAAATTCCTCATCTTGTGGTCCCAGAAAGTCACTTTGGTCAGGGAAAAATGTCAAATCGGGCTGGCGCTGAGGGAGAGTCAGGCCATCTGGGCCCAGCGGGGACTCTTGACACCGGCGGGAGAAGGCTCGCGCTCATCAGAACGCCCACTTGTGCATAACAACATGCTCGGGCCCCAATTACGCATGGACAAGGTGACAACAGAAAAAAAGAATGAATGTGAAGGCATTACCATGAAACCGCTCGGCTCAGAAAGTCCCTGCTAGCAGCGAAGGGCGTCTTGGTGACCTTGTGTCTGCTGGCAGACAGCTCCAGACGACAGCACCAGGCCTTCTGCCAGGTGGCAATGCCAAGCAAGACGGCATCGGGAGGGGGAGGGGGAGGGGCACTGGGAGCCACTCAGGGGCTTCAGAGAAACCGCCTATAATCCTGCTGCCTGTTTAATATTAACCCGACAGCATGTGGTAAAGGAAGAGTGCTAATTATGACCTGAAAGAAAGGTTGATCCATTATAGTTTGCATCTACGCAGTAGAAGAGGGAATAAGACGTCCACCCGTGTTTAGATTGCTCAGGAAATATTTGCTCATTTGTCTTTGATCTTAAGCTAGAATTGTGTCTCCCACCTAGAGGACTGCTATGTCTTAAGAGGTTTGTTAGCTGAAAGGCTGACGTTGCTTTTATCTTTAGTGAGAAAACAGGTAGTAAGTCCTACAGGTTTCATGAGCTAAAAATGTGCCATTGCTTTTAGAAAAGGAGCCATGATGTAGCAACCTGCTTGTATAACGTATACATGTACAAATGGTCCTGCTGTGAGCAGTCATTAATGGTGCTGTCACATGATTAAAAAAAATGTACTCGCCATTAATTGCATAATGTGAATAGTTAACTGGAGATTAATCGCAAATTGATTGCATATTTTGTCTTTTTATTTCTGAAATTGTAAAAGCCTATTTGGGCATTTTTAATATGCAATTTTACAACAAATGACAAGTAAAAACACGCTTGTACAAAAATAGTTTATTTTTTATTGTTCAAGCACTTTTCAGAAATTGGAATGAAAACATCATGGTGCCATAAAATGTTAAATTCGGGCCAATAATGGCTAAATCCTTAATCATAACACCCTCATGTTTACAAAATGTGTAAACAAATGTATAAATAAATATGTTTTCATCCTAAAAAATTTTTTTGCCTCTTAAACAAGGATAGACGTGGTATTAGATATTAACATATAAATTAATTATCCATGTCAGAAGCAGAGGTGATCAACACCACTCTGTGACAGAGCTGCTATAAAACATGCTTTTACTATAATTTTAGTACGAGGCCAAAATCTTTCCCGATATTCCATTTTCAGCTGTGGCACAGTGCCGTCGCCACACGCTCCTCCAGGAGGCGTGAATGCTGCAAATTAATAACTGGATGCAATCTTCTGGGGTTCCTTAGATGGGAAACTTCTATCCTAATTTAATTAATAAACGGAACTAATGTTTGATAACTGCGATAAATTGGAATGTATGTTTACGACTTGGATTCTGTATGATGGAGTTGAATTCAGGTTTTATGTAAACTACCTTGAAGTGACATTTGTGAATTGCTGCTATATAAATAAAAAGGAATTGAATTAGCATCTTATATCAGAATCAGTGTGATTAGCATCATTGTGTGTATTCCCACAAGAATGTAAAACTTGGCCTCATTAAATCCAGCATCTTCCATAGCACCAAACTTGTTGCGTTTTGTTTGTTCAGCCAATATGTTTAGCCTTCCTGTTAACTGTTTAACGGGAAGCTCTGTCTTTATCAGCCAGCCTGAACAAACTGACACGTCCATACACCTCGTAGGAAATACAGCCTCTTTTTGAGTAGCTTCTTACATCTCTCCGCTTCCTCTGATGTTATTTTCAAAAGTTTCCCTCATCCTGAAAAATGGCTCACCTTGAGTTCTCTTTCAAAAATAAGAGCGTCCACATCAAAGGGTGTTGTCAGTGCATCCTGGTAGGTGCATGCACAGACATCATATACGTAGACGCGTCATAGGGCGCAGGTTCGCACGTCAACGTCACCGCCATATTGTATGTGGCAGAAAAAAGTTGAGTTCTGTTATTGTGAACGTGGATCAGAGAAGATGCCTCATTCCTGTGCTGCAATAAATACACACACACACACACACACACACATATATATATATATATATATATATATATATATATATATATATATATATATATATATATATATATATATATATATATATATATATACACACTATATATATATAAATACACACTATATATATATAAATACACACTATATATATATAAATACACACTATATATATATATATATATAAATATATATATATCAATATATTTATATATATATATATATATCAATATATATATATATCAATATATATATATATCAATATATATATATATCAATATATATATATATCAATATATATATATATATATCAATATATATATATATATATCAATATATATATATATATATCAATATATATATATATATATCAATATATATATATATCAATATATATATATCAATATATATATATATATATATAGTGTGTGTATGTGTTATGAATATAAGGATCAATTTGGTAAATCCAAACATTGTGGTCTTCATTATTTCATAAAAACCGTGTCACATGTGAACCTTTAGGAACAGACTTTTTGGGTGAGTATTAAAGAGGTAAAATTAATAATATGAGGAAAAAAAAGTCCTAGGTCAATAAAGTAAAAATAAACAAACAAACACAAAAGTGATAATGTTATGATAAAAACATCATATTATGAGAATTAAGGGGGAACATTTCCAGAATAATCACAGTTTGCAGAATTATTTCACTCCTGGAGTAATAGGGCCAAGTTAGATTATTTTAAATATTTTTATTCTTTAGGAGAATAAATTCAGAAGAATGAAGCTAAAGGGATACGAAAATAAACTTGTAATATTACAAACAAAATACTACGAATACAAAGTATATTCAGAGATTAAAGTCCCTCCGATACTGTTTAAGTGACTGAGTAACTGCAGATTTGCCACATTTAAGATGGCGGACGCTCTGACGCATCGCAGCATAGGCAGAACCTGCCCAACGACGCGTCTACTCTTATATTATGTCTATGGGTGCATGTATGGCGCATTCACTGAAATTACGTCTTTGTTGATGACTACCGCCCCCTGTTGGTGGATAGGTGCCTCTGCGCCCTGTCCGATTAATTAGAAAAATATATTGTCAAAATATTGTAAGGAGGAAACTTTTTTTTACCATAATACGAGGCACTTTAATTTACTTTTTTTTTTCAAGTTAGTTTGAAGTCACACAAGTGAAGTGAAGTCTGTTGTTAGCAGCAAACATTTTGTTATATTCTCATTGTTTACAATGGCAGTGCCACCATCTTGTTTTACAAGCATGTTTTGCAGCTTGTATTTAGTTGCACATTCAATTCAAGTCAACTCCCAGATGAAATGTTTTTAAAATATTTTCTTTCTTTTTTTTGTGACACGTAAAGGAGGAAAAAAATAGATTAAACGGATTTGGCATAATAAAATCAGTGATTTTATTTTCAACCAAAATTGGCCATTTATTATTATTATTATTATTATTATTATTATTATTATCTAACTAGATAGAAATTTGTCGAGACATAATGTTAATCTGAATGCACTGACCACACCTCAGATTAGCTAAAAGCATCTCAATAGTCCTTAGCACCTCATAAGATTTAAATGTCCAAGTCAAAAAGACAGGTAGCAGTCACTACAGAATGATGTAAATTATTGTGAATTACTGTCCAGTTGCACGGAAGTATCAGACAAACATTCCCAGAGAATTCGCTCTTTGCTTTTCCCACTGCTCGGTCACAGATCAGTGTGTATAAAGCAGAAAATCCTCAGATTTTAGCCACCAGCTAATTTTCCAGTGCATCTCTACTGTCTTTTATCTAGGGATGCACGATAAATTGTCACGAACATCGGTATCGGCCCATGTTATTCATTTTCTAACGTATCAAATTCCTCGTATGTGTACACCTACTTGGCAAATACAGCTGATTCTGAATCATCCTTATGGCTCAAATAAGTAAAACCTGGCCAATATCGATGGATTGTAAAAACATATCGGTGCATCCCTACTTTTGTCTCCACAGTTTGGATAAAATATTGATGCTTTTGCTTGAAAAACATTTATTTCAAAGAGAAGCGATGTGCTCTCAAGCTAGATCAGAGTGAACAAGAACAGCGGAAGTCCAACAGCACGTTTCTGCCTGTTCTTCTGATAAATCATCTTCAAGTTGTTTGTGTGTTGGACACCCTCCTGGTGGCACCCTCCCTTAGCTGTTTTTCTTCAAGTTCAGAGCAGCCTCTATCCCTCAGTTACATCAACTCCGCTTGTTTGTCAAATTCCCAATATCGCCCAGGCGCCCGCATTTTCCTCCTGGAAGGCTTCACCCAACAACAGACAAAGTAATAAAAGTAAAATAAGATGAAGCACAGAATGATAGAGAGCGGCACAAAGTGAGGATAACATCAGCTGAGGAGGCAAGATAGTAGAAAGAGGGGAAGAGAAGTGAACCTGGTGTGAGCGAGAGTGAAAGCAGAGCAGTGAGGGAGGAGGAGGGGGGAGGGGGGGTTCATCTCTGTCGACGGTGGCTCTGCGCCGTGAGCTGCAGGAGCAGGGAGAGAAACATTGACATTTTTATCTTTCCATTGAATTTAATCTGTGTGATGGACGAGCTGCCAGCGCTTTAATTTTCCTCACACGAATTATCCCTGTCTGCCTACCTCTGCCTGTTTGTGGCGCACACGGGCGCAGCGCACAGATGCACACAGACCGCTGAAATCCAGCACGAGAACGCATGATGGATGGCATCAGCTTTTTGCATGATAAGGTCTAGTTCCTGCAAATCATATAAATGGGATAAACACATAAATAAAAAACAATTTAGGATGAATGTGGCTGTGGCTTTCACGTTGGCTTAATATATTTTAAAAAGATGCTTTTGTTGAAAATGACAGACAGAAACTGTAAAATACACATTTGCACCCACACAAAAGGAAATCCAGACCATGTTTCATTCATTTGCACAAAGCCCAGGCCTCCTCAACCCCCCCCCCCCCCCCCCAAGTTATTGCATGTGGCAATTCGCCATGACAGATCGCCAGTCGCGCCTAATAGTTCTTTAATGACTTCATTAAACTGTGTTGTGCGGCATATGATTGTGCTGCCAATTTGTCAGCGCGGGTAATGTCTGGGCACTGGGGATGCCCCACTTTTATTTGTGAATTAATTGGACATGGGCTGTGCCGCGGCCCTCTGCCCCTCCCCTTGTGGCAAACACCAGACTGATTCCCAATCAGCCCCACAAGCAGGCCTGGCCCAGATCTGCTGAGCAGCTTAGTGCACATGTACACAAACCTCCTCCAAAGCTGAGTGCTGTCAAGCAGACTGGACCTGCACTAAGACATAATTATATCATCAGCACAGATGGAAACGAGAGTTTTTGGGGTTTTTTTGTCTTTTTTATGTGAGAAAAGAGCAACTCCCTCATAAGTGTCAATAAGCCCTGGGAAGTAACACATTAACATGATCGCAGCAGGGTCTTCATCTCATGTTGTGTCAAGCAGTGCTTAGCGGTAACATAATGCAGGATCAGGCTTCCAGCCCCCGCCTTCCTGCTTGCCTTAATGTTCTCCCGGGCAGGGAGGCCTGTCTGTGGGCTGATGAATGAGCTGCAGAGCCGAGCCGAGATTTCCCCTCCTTGGCCCCAGTCCAAGGCCCCCTCTGTCACAGACGCCGACTTCCCAATAGCCCCGGCGTGCTCGCCCTCTGTGGTCAAGGTTCGGCTCGAGACAGGGAAATTCTAATCTTCGGTCGGGAACGGGAAACAATGCGGCTTCACTGTTGGGAGATAGCGACAAGAGAACTGATAGAGGCGGATGATTAAAGGTAAAACAATGTTCACGAGGTTTCTCCTGATCAGGTCCTTTTGTCCCCGATACTGATCCATGTTATTTAGAACAGCAATCACCAATCACAGATGTCGGTACTCCAACAGACCTTAATAAGATAATTATCTTTGTAGGCTGACAACAAGAAGTGCAATAAAAGATCTGAAAAAGAAATACATGATACCCGGAACAATAGAAATTCAGTCACTGACACGTTTCAGTCTGCAGAGGCTTACAAACTCTTTTTTCTAAGGCTTTGGGGACTCCAGCGAACAACAGTGAGAACCCTGATCCCCAAATGGAGAAAACATGGAACAATGGTGACCCTTTCCACGATTGGCCAGCCTACAGGAAATTACTCCAGGAGCACATCAACCTAAAGAGTCACAAGGCACTAATGATCAATTCTTCATGACGTTCAGAAGGATTTTTGAAAGAATATTCTCCTGACTGACAGGACCAAAGTGGAACTTGCCTAAACGTGTAAATCCTTTTCATTTGGTTGAGAAAACGTGTGTAAATCAGAGCATAGGGCTACAGTCTTCACTGAACTTGTTGACACCGTGTCCATGTGGTTTGCTGAACCGCCGGGCTAGCCTTAGCATGATTTCCCTCTGTTCTGATAAAACTCTGCTCCGAACATCATAACATGGAACGGCTAGTGTTTTAGCTGCGCCGTCCCCCCGCAACAAAGAACATCTTAGCACAGCATTACCGTCACTGTAAAAAAAAAAAAAAAAAATGTTTGGCAAAAAAACAGAATCTTTAAATCAACAAAAGCACCAAGCCTCAAATAACATTTTCCAGGTTTTGCCCTTGAGAATAGGTCAATTTTAAAAACTAGCCATATCTCACAGCGATAACATATCAGCAGTTGAGTTTCGTCGGCGTCTCTGTTACCAGTTGTTTAAAAAAAGGCCTTCACCGGGACATCCCTCATGTGTGTTTATCCGCGGAGAATAAAACACAGTGAGGGGATGGCGGGGAAAGTGAGAACATGTTGTATAACCAAGAGAGGGAGAGACGAGGAAAAGAACAAGCTGGAGCCCCCCCCGTTATGGGCACTACAGCCGAGCCCTTTTAAAACCATTAAAGGCAGGATATTTGTCATATTATGTTATTACATTAGCTGGTACCCCTAATGAAAGTTGTGGCAATTTGTCAGCCTTATGGATAGCTCCATCCCCCACCACTATTTATCAACTGGCACCCCATCTCACCCAGTCTCCCCGCACACACAGGCGCACGCGCATATATACAACGTAATCAGAGCCAGCGTGGAGATATGGATCGGCCTTGTAATGGGATTCCAATGCTAAACACCCGCTCTGTGTTCTTTGTCATTTGGGGTGATCATGCTCTCAGCCAGATCGCCCAGAGGGAAACAACAGTGGATTATGTCGAGCATTTTCCTTTTTTCCTCTTTTCTTATTCCCTCTCCTCACACCATTACCACAACCATTCCTGGCCGCAGCTGTCTCACAACATTTGTCTTTCAGCCTCTGATAACAGGAGGGGCTGTTTCTGCTGCTAGCTGCACAGAATATCATTTCTTTAAGCTCTTGGATTTCTGCATTCTTTAGCTTCTGTCTAGGGGGGGTTAGAATAATGTCTGGACGGATTTTAAAAAGCTGCAAGAATTTCCTTTTGATGACAATACTCTGTTTTCAAGAGTATGAGTCATGTTATAGGGATAAACACTGTGCCCTGAGCTTTACACATTTTGTCCCGCACAAACTTCGCTGCGTTTTATTGGGGCTTTATGTGACAAAATATCTCCAAAAAAGTGCATGATTGTGAAGGAAAATGAAAAGGAAGTTGTTTACAAAGGTATTTACTCTGATACCCCTAAGTAAAACCCAGGGCACCTGCGGTCTCTAGAAGTTGTCCACCAAACTTGGACAAGGTTTGGCACAATTAATACATCAAACACCTGGAAAAAGGTGACCAAAGTTGCACATGCTGGGCTGCATCCATAACTGTGTGTGGTGAGAACTAATACTGCATGTCATCTTAAATGAAACACGGAGGTGACGGCGTCATGCGGCGGGGGACGGGGAAGCTGGTCTAAATGTGCTTGGAAATTGGTTGCTAGTCTGGAACATAGATGGTCTCAGCGCTCTCTGACCAGTCTCCAAGCTTTTTGTTTGAAAGAATAGGAGGGGGAAGGGAATTCGGTTTGTTGATGTGCTTGCACCTTGCAGAATAAAGTAATTGCAGCGAAAGGCTGCTCTGTAAAGGATACTAACACACTGGGCCTAAATATAAACACCACGTGTCAGATTTTGTTTGTAAAGAAAAAACACCTTACAGGTACGCACTGCTCTGTGTTGTTCTGTCCAATGAAACTCTGCTAAAATACATTGCAGTCTGTAGTTTGTAACGTGACCAGATGTGAAAAGGTTAAAGGGATAAGCGTACCTTTAGCAAAGCACCGTGCATGTCTAAGCGCCATGATCTGACCCTCGTGTTTCCTGTGCTCTGTGCAGCGGTGAGGAACGACCGGAACAAGAAGAAGAAGGATGAGAAGAAACAGGAGTGCACGGAGAGCTACGTGCTGAGTCCTGACACGGAGCAGATGATCGACAGGGTCCGCAAGGCCCACCAGGATACTTTCCCCTCTCTCTGCCAGCTGGGCAAATACACTACGGTCAGTGAAAACGGCCATCTGTGTTTCCCTTGTGTTATTTCAGCTTGTTTTGAGTCGGGTAAGCCGTTGTGGCTTGCGTCTGTCACAAACTCTGACCGGTCACCGATCTTCACAGACTAACAGCTCAGAAAGGCGCGTCTCCCTGGACGTAGACCTGTGGGACAAGTTCAGCGAACTCTCCACCAAGTGCATCATAAAGACGGTGGAGTTTGCGAAGCAGCTGCCGGGCTTCACGACACTCACCATCGCCGACCAGATCACTCTGCTCAAAGCTGCCTGTCTGGATATTCTGGTACAAATAGTGGCTCATCTCCTCATCACAACTCATAAGTTGATGTAATTTTTTTTAATGACTATCTTCTTAAAACCTTGGTTACAGATACTGCGGATCTGTACACGTTACACACCAGAGCAGGACACTATGACCTTCTCAGATGGACTCACGTTAAATCGAACCCAGATGCACAATGCCGGCTTCGGTCCCCTCACTGACCTGGTCTTTGCCTTCGCCAACCAGCTCCTACCTCTGGAGATGGATGATGCCGAAACGGGGCTTCTTAGCGCCATATGCTTGTTGTGTGGAGGTATGACACATCACTTAACCCTATTGGCCCAAACGTATTTATTTTAATAGGCATATTTCTTCTGACTCTATCTGCTTAACAAAGTTTATACTTTCCTCAAAAATCTGCTGTATCAGATGTTAGACTGTCCCCTAATGGAGTAGCTAAGTAGTACAGTCGGGAATTATTCAATAATCCACAATAGTTGCATACACCTATGGTCATATTCTGCGAAAAAAGGAAAGACTCGTGGAAATTTTATTTTTAGAATAGTTTTAAGGCATACAAAAATGAAAATGCAACTTGACTCATGACCCTCAATGTGTAATGAACCAGTAATGCTACTCTAAAAATCCAGGTGATCTCCAGAAGGATCACCTGGATTCTTTTTCAGTGATGAGTTGGAAGAGATTCTCTGTAATCCTCAGAGCAATGGCTTCACTGCATAAATGCCTGAACACAAAAAAAACTTAATGTAACTGTAATATTAATGGCTTGATATCATTTTTGCCATATTTTCAGCTCATCTATTTTAGGTCTGTGTATTTTATCGATGGGGAGGTTCATGGCTAGTTAAAAGTAACAACTAGCGTCTTTCCAGAGACAACATGCTGAACATGTTAGTGCAGTGGCTAAAATCCTTTTATACTGATGTAAATGTTATATTTTATAAAATGTGGCAATGTTGAAAATTTCCTGTTGTTAGAAACCGTTGTTATAGAATGTGTTTAACTGTTATGAAATGTAAAAGGGATTCTGGGTAATCTTCAGAGCAACAGACGGAACGTTTTTCATCCTTCAAAGCAGGTCGTAACAGAAACCATTTGAGAACCGCAGATCTAGTTTGCCTTCTTAACACTACAATTTTATTTATCAGATTTTATAGTCTTAAGATAAAAAATCTAATATTTTTAAGCAGCTAAAAATCGTCAGGTTTTGAAGTAGCTTTTCTGTTTCTGAATTGCAAAGGAACAAAATGAAGAATATTAACACCTTTTTTTGGGGGGGTTGTGATTCTGATTGTTTTTTTTTCATAGATCGGCAGGACTTAGAAGAAGCAGACAAAGTGGACATCCTGCAGGAGCCCCTTCTGGAGGCACTGAAGATATATGTACGGAAGAGGAGGCCCCACAAACCCCACATGTTCCCCAAGATGCTGATGAAGATAACTGATCTGAGAAGCATCAGTGCTAAAGGTCTGCTGCTCATCACACACACAAACAACTAACCCTCAGATAATCTTTGATATGGCAATTTCAACTACTTCCCCTTTAGTATTCGTAAATATGGGATGTCACAAGTAGGATTTCTTTGATTCGGATATAGATTAAAATTACTTAAGCACAGCTGGCCATGTATCTGACAGACAGTCGAATACTTCATTAAAACTACTAGTAATGCCAGATATATGTGCTAAAATAACACACTATTTGTCATCAGTGTCACATTTTGTGACTGTGTCACCTAAAATACACTTTGCTATGTCATTTGTTTCCAAACCTATATCTAACTTGACACAAAGATAAAGTAATTCAACAAGCTAGCGTCTTAGTGTTTTTCTATAAAGGCATTTGCTGAGGTGCTAGGCTAATGTTAGCATGCTATCATTCGATAATTCAGCTCCTAACATATTCCAGTTGATCATAACCAAACAAAACTGATTTTATATATTGTTCTTGCTTCGTAAACGTAACACTCTGCTTTATATGTCATCAAACTTAATGACGTCTCTTCAGCTGCTGTCTTGCTTGTGAAACAAGTCACATGACACAAACAGACCGAAAGCTGCAGCAGTCAGTACAGTCTCCTCCTTAATGTTATTGTAAAAGGGGGGAAAAACAAGCAGAAATTTGTTAGATTTACCAAATAAAGTGCTCGGTCTATAATGCACAAAAAAACGGGTTGGGATTTTTAAAAAATTGGCCAGACAAAATGCGGCAGGCCGGCACATTATGAGTGCGGCTAACTAAATCCCAGACAGTAGAGCTACAACAGGTATCTGGAGTCGTATTTAGTCCGGGCCACTGATGGAGATCAGAACCCCTAAACTACGGAGTTGGTATCAGGACATGCTTCATAGTCATACACAAGACAGGCTGAATAAATGGAGAAAATGACCTAAACTTTAGTGGCTGAACTTGTTTTGTCCATCCATTCCTGTCTCCAGGAGCAGAGCGTGTCATCACACTGAAGATGGAGATCCCTGGATCCATGCCGCCTCTCATCCAGGAGATGCTAGAGAATTCAGAAGGACTGGAGAGCGGAGCTGCAGGCAGCCGGCCCAGCGGCGCCCCCCCTGGCAGCTGCAGTCCCAGCTTGTCCCCCAGCTCGGCCCAAAGCAGTCCAGCCACACAGTCGCCGTAGTAGCGGACCTCTCGTTTCTGTTGTTTTTTCTCTTCATGTCATCTCCTCCCATACTGTTCTGAACAGAAGGGGGCGAAGGAGGTGGGCTTTGATCCTAACTGCTGATCACAGGAGACTGGCAGAGCCACCTCCTTTTCTTCAACGCCTCCCGACACAAGTCCACATCTCCTGATCTGCTTGCTGTCACTGTGGAACACTGTCCGGACAGGAGGGGGGCGGGGGCGAAGCCGGAACGGCCCGGAATGGCCGCAAGCCTCGGAGATGTCGCGCCGTAAACACTGCTGATGCCTCCTCCTCCCTCCTCTCTCCTCTCATCCCTCCACCTTCCTCAGATAGACAGATGGAAACGGGACCGGATGCAGCGGCTTGTTCTGAATGAGCGAGGGCAGCACACCGGGACGAAGACATGGACGGGGAAAAGGACGATGACTGACTTGACAGATGCTTTGTTGCTGTTTCTCTGAGGCAGGCTACAACTTTGGAGCTCACTGGGAGACCCCACTCCTCAAAAGACTTTGGGTCTTTCCTCTTTTTTTGTCATTTTCAAACAAAAGCAACCAGATTTTGTACAAAAGATATATAAATATATATAGAAGAATTAAGGAACTATCGCGATTGGCGTTTCGGGGAGAGAACCGTAGGTTGGAACGAGGACAAGTTTACCGCGCTGAGATTAGAACTTGTTGTACTCCGTCACTGTTTGAATCTTTTTCATACCTATCAAAGAATAATGAGAGACGTTTCAGTTTCACGTTTGTATATTATTCTTAATAACAAAAAGGAAAAAAAAAAGATGTTGACATTTCTCTCGAGTCCTACACCAACACAAAAACCTGCACAGAAAACAATGAATATCACCCACTATTCCAGGTTGGATTTGTTTTCCCTTTAATCTTTTCTTTTCTTGTGTTTTCCTCCAAGAGAATGGAAAAGAAAACCTGATTGTATGAACTTGGTTGTATGATATTGTCACAGGTCCTTTCAAGAAATCAAATTAATGAAGAGTCATTATTAAGGCGTATTTTAAGTGGCTTTGAGTTTGTGTATATAAGCTGTATTCATTTCTTTAAAACTATGAAGAGTTTTAGGCCTCACCTGATTATTTTTTTTAATTCCTCTTATGTGTTATGTTCTAGTTTTTGTGGTTCAAGAAAATACATTTTTGAGCACATTTTACTGAAGGAAGTTCTTTCATGTTTTGTGTCCTACTAAAGTAACGGACGAGCCCTTCACCGATCACTGGCTGTTCAGAATGTCACCTTCACACACAATTTAAACATCTGCCCCCTTCAGTTTGAAAGCTGTGTCTTTTCATTATGTACAGTAGGAAAACGAGGCATGGGCCGCTATGCACTTTCCCCAGTGGGAGGGAATAATGCTACGATATCAAACTTATTTGGACAAACATTTCAAGCGGAAATCTTTGCTACGATCTCATTGATTTTATTTCAGCTCAAGGCAACTCGTAGTTCTGGGCACATTCTAGCCGATTTGGAAAAACAAAAGATGAAAAGCAACACCGTAATAAAAAGGCAAGTAAAGTCTGCTTTAAATGGCAGGGAATAAAAATTAGTTTTAACCAAATACATTTTTCTTTATAACTGTTTTTTTTCCTCAGAGCAAAAAGACTAATTCACTATAGTTTATGCATAACAAGTATTGGTTATTTGGATTTTGATACATGCATTTGTCCAGAAATCTTGCTAAACGCCGTGGTAACTATAGTAACAAAACAGAACATTATACCTTCAACACCTAGCCGCTGATATCAGCTGATCTGGGGTCTGCTCAGGTGGTTAGTGGACAGCAGTCAGCTGGTTTACAAACTCTACAGTTAATTCTTCATACCCCTGACAGGTTTACAGTGAAAACTATTTTTATTCAGTCCAGTTTTCTGGTAGGAAATAAGACTTTTCTCGAAAGATAATAAACGATGTAAAAGCGGTATCAATTTTGGAAACGATTAATAAAATCTGTTTATTTAAATTCTAATAAAAATGGCATGTTGAAAATTATCTATACTCTCAATGGAAAACTCTTTGTTGTTGTCACAACAAACAAGCCCTACAAGAACAGCTTCTCTGGTATTTTGATGGTTTGTTTTTGGTGAATAGCTCCAAGTCTTTGAGGTCGCAAGGCCTCCTCACCATCACCCTAATGTTTAGCTCCCTCCACAAATTGTGTATCAGATTCAAGTTGGCATTCTTGCTGGGCAGCTCCAAAAAGTTACATATGTTGGTAAAGTGAACAAAAAAAAAAGATTTTAAACCAAAACTGCCTGGTATATGAATAGCTTTATGATTAACTGTAGCTTCCACCCAGTGTTACTATTGTCATGGTTATAAGTGGCACTCTTATTTCCACATCGTGACTGTTGGAGGGGGGTTGTGACAAGAAATGTTTCCAAACTTTACCCCCTCAAAATAAGTGAGGCAAAGTGTAATGGCCTTCCTTCAGCCAGCTGTCTGGTAGTGCACATAAACAGGCGGGGGTGGGGTGCTGCATTGCTCTAGCGACGAAAACTAAGATCGGCCCTTATTTTCTGTGAAACGATCCACACCGGTGTCGTCTGGTTCCTCTGGTGCTTTGCCAGGTGATCCTTCTTAAACCTGTTCTGTTCAGAAGCGTTGACGTTTCTGATCAAACTGTCCCTGTCTTGACACGTCCGATGTGTGTTAAAGGCACTGACTGATGCGTGTCAGCAGACAGACGCGCCGCGCCCGGTGTGTGCTCCTCTTATTTTTCAAACCTTGGTATACATTAATACCGGTACCTGGCCCATGCCTGTAGTTAATAAAATAAACACTCCTGTTGGAGCACAGCTTTCGCTTTTCTTTTTGCTTTTTCTTTTGTGCTACCTAGTAGCAGAAAGAAAAACCAACAATGGTTCATCCGAGCTCCACCAGGTCAGCTTCAAAGAGAGTCTTAACGCGAGGGAAGGTGTATGTACTCTGTAAAAACACTTTTCATCCTCAGTACTCTCTGAATGAATCGGTTTGTAGCGGACGGGACAGGACTTGATTGTAGTGGTCTCTTTTTTTTTTTTTTTTTCCTGCACCTGTCAGTGAAGGTTTCCAAATACAAGATCTCCAACACCAAGCAGCTAGTAGGAACAAATACGTGAGGGATCCAGACTCACCTTACACCAAAACGCCTTCACCATTACCACCTGTTACCTGGACCATCATTACTGTAACGCACCAATGTCTCAGGAAGGAATCATTTATGTGTGCTTAGCCTGTTGTTTGTATTTGTTCTGTGATGCAACCCCTAAAGCCTCCAATCACAAATGCACATGTGTACACACTTCTGCTACTGAGCCCCCTGAATATTTCCTCCCATCACCCACTTCTGTCAATGCCTGGCTCCGCCAGGACTGATGCAGGGACACTCAGACCCTGAACCTCTCAGTGTTGCAACATAGGATGCCAGCGTGGAGTCTCTCTGAATCATTTGTACCTTTTTATTTGTATGGAAAATAAAAAATATAGCTTCTTTCATCCTTTCAGGACTGTGTTCAGAACAGCGCACAACAACCCCCACCAACCCACCCACCTAAATCTGGAACAGCAAGAGACGCACCGTCAGCTTGAGAAGTATGGAATAAGTTGCAGTTTTGTCAAGTTTATCAAGGAACTTTGAAATAAAAATAAAATCTACATTTAATATTTAAATGTCTCTGTCATTCTTATAGTAAACTTTTCAGAATCATCGGTTCTTCTGTGGTAATGACATATTGAAGGTCAGATGAGTAAAAATGGAAACGCCCAAACCTAGCCATCTCCCTTCACAAATCTCGATCAGACCATCATGTAAATGCTATTGTCAGTCCTTTAATTCAAATACTGAAATTATGAAGGTTCTTAACACTCAGTGGTAGGTTTTTATGAGTTTATTCCTCTTCATTTTTATGACTGGATTCCAAATAATGAAATCCCAAAATTCAGTTTCTCAGAAAATGTACCCATAACGAAAAACTACGGTATGTTATTTTACCCTCCACAAGCAAAAAAAAACAAGATTGTTGTTAAAGAACCTGGCTGTTCAGATTGCTTGATCAGTTCCAGGTATAATAATGCTAAGTTGAGTGGAAGGAAATAGTGTGATAGCAACTGCTGCACAATCAACAGAGACCAGCATCCTTAAGTGGATCGTAAAGCAAAGCTCTTCAAGAGCTTTGGGGAGGTTCACATGGTGTGGTGTTTAGCTGGAGTCAATTCCTCAGGAGCCACGAAACAGACAAGTTTCACATTCTTTGTTCAATCTCATGAACAAGACACTTCAGAAATATCGTACCCACGCCTGGGAAATAAAGTACTCAACTGTTGGTCAGTGGTCCAAAGTCCTCTCTTCAGATGGAAGTAAATTTAGCAATAAAATTGATCAAGGTCCCAGAGCCTGGAGGAGGAGTTCAATGGAGCTGAGACCAAGCTGTTTTAGGTTCAGCCTGAAATTTTCACTCAGTGAGGATTGGGGAAGCCATGTCATCTGCTGGTGGCGGTCCGTGGTATTTTGTCCAGCCCAGGGTCACTGCTCTTCATACTTCTACTAACAAGCGTTTTGGAGATGCAGATTTCTTTTTCAAGCAGGACCACTACACACGTCCAAAAGCACCGATGCCTGTTTTAAGCACTGCTGGATCAGCCAGTGAACAGACCTGACCTAAAGCCTAAAGTGAATCTATGGAGTGTTGTCAAGAGGACACACCAGATCCAACACAGATGACCTGAAGGCTGCTATCAGAGCAAACTGAGCTTCCTGAACACCTCAGCAGAACCACAGATGATCCCCTCCACGCCATGCCGCATTGATGCAGTAATTCATGCAAAATTTGAGTTGTTTACCAGGTTTATTTTGTGGGATAGTTCATATTAATTGTTTTGTTTTGTTTCTGTTGTTTGTAAGTCAGCCATCATAAACTGTGAGGCGATTTCTACCACTGTAGTTAGGGAACTGGTATAAGACCAACATGCACTGGGGTGTGCCTATGTCCTTTTTTGCCAGAGCAGGGGAAGCAGCAGGCAAACAATAGAAATGGACCTTTGTTAATTGCTTGTGATACATGATGAATAAACCATAAAACACAACTTTTAAGTTTTGGACACTGGACTTCTTTTCCCTGCGTACGAAATATGTCCCACAGTGCAGCAGTGGTGCATTAATGTTGGGTGTTTGGTTTGACAAAGGATGGAATTGCCATTGCAAGTTATTTTTCAAAATATCTCACCACAGTGAATCGTGTGTCTCCATCTAACCCTATCTCCTGCATATTCGTCTCTCCCACCAACTACCTTCATGCTCTCTTTCACTCCATCCATAAATCTCCTCCGGTCTTCCTGTAGGCCTCCTGCCTGGCAGTGGCAGCCTCAGCATCCTGCTACTGATGTACTCACTATCCCTCCTCTGTACATCTCCAGACCGTCTCAGTCTGGCCTCTCTGGCTTTATCTCCAACACATCCAACATGAGCTGACCATTTGACGCACTCTTTCCTTATCCGATCCATTAATTTTAAAAGCGGTGCCTTGGCGTTGCTATCTGAGCCATTTGCAATGAAATTTCGTTCATGTGTGCACCTGTGGTGTACATTCTGAATGACATTAAACTAAGTAAGTATATTAGCTAAACAAATTTGTCCGATTTTCAGTAGGAATGGGATGTGCAAATCATTGTAGATACGGAACTTTAAAAAGGGGTTTGTACATTTGCCTTATTAAAAGATGGTCATCCAGTTTGCACATTTTTGGGAGGCTCAATTGAAACAACAAAACAAAAACTGAATTCTTTTTTGGTCTACCAATAAAAGAATAAGATTTGGATGGGTATTGCTTTGAAAACACTTGCTTTATTTAGCCAATTTTAATGCACCAGTGTCTGCTTTTGAGTAAAAGCCATTGGACAGATGTGGCCCTATCTTCTATAAAATTAAATATAATGTGAAATGTCTGCTTAGAATAGGGGTTCCCAAACTTTTTTAGCCGTGCACCCCCTTCCATGTCCCAGCCGGGTTGACGCACCCCCAAGATTTTTATATATATATATATATATATATATATATATATATATATATATATATATATATATATATATATATATAACGGTTGCAGTTACAACTCAAACGTCGTAACAACACTTCTAAATCTGAGTATGACGCACAATTTCACGCCGCAAAATACAAACACGAAGCAATTTGATTTTTCTCCGATGACGAGCGAGAGAGAAAGAACTGGTAAAGCATTACAGAGTAACAATAACTCTAGTGCTCCATAAAGATGTTATTAATCAGAGAAATCTTTCTGATTGTTTCACAGCGGTTACCTTCAGCAGGTAAACACGCCCACGGCAACACACCTCGGCTCCCCACAGCCCGTTTCTGTATGAATATGCGCTAAAACTGCCTCTTTAAAATGATCTGCACAGTGCAGTCTGCGCCTTTCTGAATCGCAATGAGAAGTATTACACATCTATGCATGAGCATAATCAAAAAATCCCCCCAGGAGCAGCGTTTTTTTTTCCAGGACCCGCGGTAACGAAAGTGGTATGCGTGTCATGCGCGTCAGTCAGAGCTTGTCACCGGTTCAAAGTCGCGGCCCCTTGAGCAGCGCGGCGCTGTTTGTAGGCGCTGCGCGATCCATAGACCGAGACACTCAATTTAATCTCGTAAATAAAACTTTTGGCCCGAATTAAATGTTTCCTCTGCTGACGTAAACGACGTAAAGCCAGGAGAGAGGAAGAGACATTTTCTGATGCGCTCGTTTTCTTCTCCCGAATCCGTTGCAATTTTCTCCTCTGTTGCCTCCAATTTCTCTCTCACTCTTTTCCTCTCCTCTTAAATGACTAACTTTCACCTTAGATGTCTCACCTGTTCCCCTGATTTCAGCCTATTGAGCATATTTGCGAGAACTATTGAAGCAGAGACCACATATGCGCATATACAGCACAATGCGGATTTTTCATCTTAAAATGAAGCGTAGAAGAAGATTTCTTCTAAATAAATACAGTTTATTAACATTTTCGTGTTAATAATGTATCGTTCCGTTATGACATCCAAGCACCAGACGAGGTTTTGCTGCTAACACTTTATTTTACGACGAACAGGACGGGACAGCTTGCACTCCCCCGAATAACGACTCCTCTCCCCGGAAGCCACATTTCTTCCGCTATGACCCCAAAGTAATCTGATTTAAAGGAACAGTAAGTGTGCAACAGTATTTATCAATAAAGTCTAATAAGGATCATTACAATACATTTTTATTTATTGATTAAATTAACAGTTTTTTGAGCTTTACAAAAGAAATGCTTTTTTACACTTCTTTATTGTGTGGGGGGAAAAAAACACGGTCAGACGCCAGTACAGTTTTTGCCTCGCGCACCCCCTAGTGGCACCACACTTTGGGAAACCCTGGCTTAGAAGAATACTTTGAAAGATTTTATCTTGTGTGCAATAACTTTGCCCAATAAAAAAAAACTTTTCCATCCGCACCAGCCACCCATGCTGGTGGGCCAAATCTTTCTTGAAATGCAGTTGGGGCCCCACACAAAATCAGTACTGGGGCCACAAATGGCCCCTGGGCTGCACTTTGGCCATACCTCTCGGGAGTCAAAATCAACATATTAGCAGGAAATATTTGATCTCTGAAAACCAGCAGTGTCGTGCCCATTACGCACAAGTGTCACCATGGTGATTAAATGTTTACAGCAATCTGTGTGATTAGCTCACTTCTTAAAAGGTATGTGTTAATTTGTGGTGCACATCACCCTGATGACCGGGAAGAGGAATGTGATGAAATGTGGTGCGGACAGTACCCTCGCATTTATGAACTAAAACATTAATAGAAAGTCAATGGTAGGAAATTTGTCTGAAGATCTTCTGTAAAATCACAAGGATTAATGTAAATAATGAATACCTTTCCAATATACAAAAAGATCTGGCATGGCAACTCGTGCTTGAATGTTTACCAACATTGAGTGTTTTTGAAGAAAAGGAATGAATTACTTGTTTTGGAAATGTATCTTTCCCATGGGAGTGTGGTTTTTCTTGATGTATGCAAGTGTGACTTAACACATGCAATAATAGAATGGCTTGGACACTGGGGCAGGAATGCCATTGGATGATAGTTAACTGTGTGAAAGAATATTCTGGTTTTGAAAAAATATGAGATACTGGAAAGGACAGTACAGTAATTAAAAGTGTTGATTCTTTGGTTAAGGATTATATGTTGAAAGATTCTCTTTGTAAAAAACTAAAAAATGAAGAACAAATGTTGGTGTGGAAAGTAAGCTACCAGAAATTAACCAGAATATTTGTACATAGGATAAAAGCACATTCAAGTAGAACCTTTGTTTAACCTTGTAATATGATTGTTGCAAACATAATGTGTTGCCTCGTAATTTTTTTAAAAGAACCAATAAAAACCTTTAAAAAATTGTTATTAATAACAATTTTATTATTATCAATAATTGTTCTTAGTTGATTTATTTCCCGAACTCAGTCGTTTCTCCACCAAGTCTCTTTTGAAATCAACTTTTCAAGAATAAGCGAGTAAATTTAGCTGCAGTTAATACAATGTTCTGTGAGAGGTAAAGGAAATGGGATACAGATATCAACCCTGGAGCCTGTTCGTGTTACGCAACAAAACCTTTAAGAATATGATTTGGCTCTTCTATGTGAAAGACAAAAACAAGAGAATCTTGCCAGCAAAAACGTTCAGTCCCACTGTAGTAGTTAAGCCCCGCCCTTCTTGCGTGGCTGACGCTTTAGCCAATAAGAATCCTTCGCGCGGAATTTCAAATATTTTCAAATTTCGATTCATTCCTCGTGGTGAGATTGTTCCGCCAGATTTGTAAACAAAATAGTCCCTTTAAAGAACCAATCGTTAAAATTAGATTTTTACGGCGAAAAATAATAAATCATGAAATCACAATGACATAAAATAATCCGCATGACAAACAAACGAGGATTAGTTAACGCCGACATTGGTTTTAATTTCTGCACCCATGCAGTTTTGCGGAGCGATATCACCGCTGCATGCGGAAGAGGACAGATCACAACCTACGACTGGCCGCTGTTAATGTACGTTAGACTCCCGGTTGGAGGGGTTGTTAGTTGTGCTTTTAGTTTGGTTATGTCGCAGTTTTAAACTAAAAAAAGATTTTATAGAACTTAAGGAGGTTTATGTTTATGGATAGACGGAAGACAGCGTGTCTTTGAACGGATCTTCAGGTAAGAGTTCGCTGGTGGTGGCTGTTTATCGTCATATTTGTTCATGTTATGTAGACTTGGAGGCAACGTTAGATCTCAGCTAAGTTCCACTGTAGCTAAGTGGTTTTTTAAGTACTAGTGCCCGAAAAGGACACATTTCACTAATTTATAATTAGTTGCTGATGGGATGAACATGTGGTGCTTTGGCAACAAACCCGAAGTTTAGTGGAGGCATCGCACATGGGCCATCATTCGTGGTGTTTTAACTCGGGCCTGCTTTCCGACAGTAAAACGTCGATTTACCCTAAACATGATCTTAATATGAATTTTAATACGACGCCACGGGTGCTGAGGTGTTTATTTGCGTTCGTTAAAACCTAATACAGATCTCCCTGTAGAGCCGCGATGCTTATTGTCACCTGGAGATCTCGCCTCGTTTCTGACTTGTTCACTTTTCTCTGATGTGATGTTCTCAGGTAACGTTGGGAAAATGCCCTTGCATGGTAAGATAGTGGTGATCAAGAGGAGCGGAGAAGATGGGACTGAGTTCCCTCTGACTGCGTCATGTATGTTTGGAAGGTGAGCTCACAATGCAGCTTCTGTTTTTACATCTTCAGTTTCAGTTCGTGCGTAAAGCGGCAGTTCCCGTGATGGAAATGTGTGGATGAATGTTTGGATTCTCAGATTTTATTCTGCACCCTCTCACCTCCTGATCCATCAACCAGCCATCTATCTTTTGCTCACCTGTCTGTCCGTGTATTCCTCAATAGTAGAGGGCAATTTTAGAGGGAATAAAAATCATCCTCTGTCCCTGTTCTAATGTAGTGGCTCAAAGGTTGCTGGTTTGAAACTCAAGTCAGTCACCCAGGGTCCCAGAGCAAGGTCGCCAAGCAGAGATTGCTTCCTGTTCTCCACTCACTGTGGCAGTACGCCGCTCCCTAGGGGATGGGTTAGACGCAGAGACAAACTTTCCCTCTGTGGCATTTCCAAGGGAGATGTTTATTTAAAATGAAGTGAATCCTTTTATTAAAAAGTGTGGTTTGTTGCTGCACTCTTCCGCTGTAAACACGGCCATCTGTGTAAAAAAAAAAAAAAAAAAAGGCCACTTTGTTGACACGCTTCCCTCTGGTCTTGCAGGAAGGCTGAATGTGACATTCGTATTCGGCTTCCTCATGTCTCCAAGGAACACTGCAGGATTGACCTGAATGAAAACAAAGAGGTAACTGCTTCTGCAGACATTGCCCGTGCTCAAGGATGCTTTTTCCGTTATCACGCCAGTGGTTGGAAAGTTATGTGTTTAGCGCATACATTGGGCTTTGAGTTGCGTTGACTCTTCCGTGTTGACCGGGTTGTTCTTTCTCTCGTCCCCATAGATCATTTTGACCAATCTGAGCTCGGTTTTTCCGACCCGTATCAACGGAGAGGTTCTGCATCAGTCTGAACACCTGAAACATGGCGATGTGATAACCATTGTTGATCGTTCTTTCAGGTAATGACGGATTTATTTATTTTTTTAAAACCTTGTTTTCGTCTTTCGTAGGGTTACTTTAGAATTTTTGAGAATCCTAGGCACAGCGTTTTTACCATGATAATATTGCTGTAACGTGGGGAACAGTAGACGTGTCCCATTTAGCTGGCACAGAAGTAAATGGATTCATTAGAAAATTGCTACAAGCAACCACATTATGTTCCAATGCTGAACTTGATGTCCCCACGCTGCAGTTTTCACCAACCTGATGTGGGATTGTGTGATCTACCAATGTTTCAGGTTTGAGTATGCGCCTGCGTCGACACCAAGGAAGAGGACTTCTTCTGGGGCCACGTCCGAAGCCCGGAAGGTAACGAACCTCTTTATAGTCTATCAACATTGGGAGGCAATTTTAAATGAGTTTTCACTCATGATTAACGAAGTCTCAGACATATTCTGATGGAAAGAAATCCTGTGCTTAGGTTCTTCGACATCAGCAAGTGGCCGACAGTGGTGTTGCTGACTCGGCACAGAAGAGAATCTCTGAAGTCGCCACAGGTAACGACCTATGAAGGTGGTCGTGGAGAATCGCATGTTTGCGCCACACAGGTAGTCTGTGGCAGATGAATACTGGCTAATCTAAAATAAAAAATGTAAACATTTAAAGCGGAACACAAACAATGCAGGGTTTTTACAGTTCATTTGAAAGAAGCCTATCTAATAGGATTTCCAATTAATGGATTATCTACTGACTTGAGATGCTTCTTTTTGTTCATGCGCTCTGCTATTAATGTAAAGGGGTCAGAACCTCATGATCCAGTGGCTCCTCCCATCAGGTACCAGTGAATCCATTCATAGATGGGTCGACTATGACGGGGCCAATTATAGTGCACAATATCAGGAAGTGCAGCTTTATGTTTTTTTTTAATTACTAACCCAGGGCCCACAGATAAATGCACACCAGTTATAAAAAAGGGAGCATTCACCACTTCTTTGGGGGTTTCTCTGTGTAGCCTGGAATTTGGGGTTTAAAACTGGCTCTTGGTTAGATATCAAACAGCAATCCCTGTAATGTCTTTTTTAATTAAACAGAAAAGGCTATCAGATACACAATCTGTGTGTTTAAAAATACATATTCTGTGCAGGATTGATAGTTTGGCAACAAAACCCTTCTTTAGCCTGTGGCCAAGAGGCCAACTTCAGTCATTTTTTGCTAGCTGTATTGGACCGATTCTGATATTTTCATGGCAATCATGTTATACTAGAATTCTCAGAATAACATAATTTTTCTCACCAGTAATATTGATGCCGGAAATGTTTAGATTATATTAACAGATTTAATTGCATTACTTTAAAAGAGCAATAAGTAAGAATTTGCCCAAAATCCTGCTCATGGAAGTAACATTCCCTATTAACAATGGGACAATAGGAAAAAAAGCATATCTATAAAACAGAACTCATTGATTGATGTCAATTATCAAAAAATTCAAAGCATATTTTAAGTGCAGCCCTGGTCATTTTATGCTGTCTGGTGACCTATTTTTAGATATAGAACACACAAACACTGATTTCAGACTCAACCCTTTATTCTACCAACTTTTTAACAAAACTGAAGTTTAAAAAAAAAAAAAAAAAAAAGAACGAGTGCTCTCTGAACTCTTTGAAGGGGGCGGAGCATGGTGATAGTGTTGCTGGGTCTGCGTTTGTGATTGGTTGGCAAGATGTCAAGACTAGTATGACCCTACCTGATGGGTACGATGCAGATCTACTTCACTGCAGTGTGTTTACTTCCTGGTTCCTGTGCCACTCATGAGAGTTCCCAGGGTTCCCAAACAGAGCGCAGCATTTGGTATTTTATCTTGGCAAAAGAGCAGCAGCCTGCAAACATGAAAGCCAGATATGGAACAGGATGGAACATCATATACCTTATCCTGTAGAAGTAAAAAGTCAGCGGGGGTTCAAACCAGCAACGGACCGTTAAGGAAATGGCTGTTCTCCGTGGCAGGTGTTTAAAACACCACCTGTCAATATTGTTGCTCCTTTAAAGAAAATGTACATATGAACTTTGTAGTACGTTTTGTCTTATAGTTGTTAATTCAATGATGTGTTACTGTATACTGTTGTACTATAATGACTACAAAGCCTAACTAGGGACATATATTGGACATTAGCCGCTAATTTAAAGTTCTATCCGGACCTACTCTGTGATATGTTAAACAGAACTGTTCCTATTATGGATGTAATTGTCATAGACAAATAAACCATCATGTTGGTGTAGATTCATCCAGGACATTGCAATCCTAAGTGCAAACAGAAAGCATGTGGATTTCCCCTCTTATTCAAAAGCCATGTTCATAAATAAATGTGGTTGGAAGTAACTAATTTATGAACTTTAATGACACTAATATGGCCATTAAAATCCCTAATTGGTCAATTTGGACACCCGAGTCATGGGTCCTACCCTTTTTACACCTCAATGTTTGGGGCGTTGTTGTTTGACAATACAAGGAAGTCCATGTCAGGGGTTTAGGTTACATGTCCTAATGTTTGAATTGCTGAAACAAAACGTCCTGAAACAAGTGGGGGCTGCAGAGTAGGTGTCGGAAAAATGAAATCTGAGATCACATCCTCTGTTTAGTGTTGGCTTTTTCATGTTTAACATCTGTTTTTGGTCATTTTATTTGCTAAGGAGAATTAAGGGCAAATTTACTGTTTGACATTGACTTTGAATTGTCTTTTTTCATTTCTTTTAACGCCCTTGTCTCAAAGATGGAGCCAACTATGACAACATACAGCGATCCTTGGAGAAGACCTTGGAAATGGAGTCCCAGGAAGATGGGAACAACTCTCCATTCAGCGATCTCTATCAAATGATCAAAAAGTCTCTGGATGTAAAGACCCCCCGGAAGTCTAATGCAAGTGTGGTTCAGACACCGTCTTCAAAGTTTTGCACTCCAAGACCCAGTTTAGTTGTCAAGAGGGGTGAAGAAGATGTCATTCTCACGCCCGAGAAAGAAGAAGATAAACTCCCAGCAGATCCCAAAGGTAAAGGGAGTAAAACCCCAGAATCTGTGAAGAAGTCGAGGAAGAGCTTCCCTGCTGAGGGATCTGGACCCACGGTGGACGAAGCTGGAAGGTCTGGAGCTCCTTTACAGCGGAGAGCAAGTTTAACTCTTCAGAAGTTCACTGCCACAGAGGTTATTGAGCAGGTTGCAGCTCCAACATGCAAGTCCCCTGTCAGAAGGAGAAGCAAGGAAGCCACCCCGGGGAAATCCGCGGCGTCCACGGAACAAGTAGAGCAAGCTGGTATTTCTCCCAAAGTGGAAAGTTCCCCAGAGAGATCTTCTCAAAACTCAGGATCAGCTGAAAAAGGTGTTGTTTCTTCTTTTACTGGTTTGATGCTTTTGTTCATATAAAACAATTAATCCGACATCTCGGTGTGCATTTAAATTATGTAGTTCTTTCTTCCGCAGTGAAAGTGTCCCAAAAACGCAAGAACGAGGAGATTGGGACAAACCTGTCCATACAAGAAACTAAAAGGAAGCGTGTTTCCTTTGGAGGCCAGTTGAGCCCAGAGTTATTTGACAAACGCCTGCCGCCTGACTCTCCACTGCGAAAAGGGGCCGCTCCACGCAGAAGCTTGTCTCTTTATAAACCCAAACTGTCTCTGCTCAGAAGAGCGTCTGTTATTGGGTTGCTAAAAGTGAGTTAAATGCTTGTTTTTCTGAAAATTATTGCCTTTAGGTCATGGCCTTTCATTTAAAATGCTTACAATTAATTTCCTCAGGAACAAGGTTCATCCCCTAAGAAGCTGTTAAAGACCACTTCTCCCAAGACTTCAATTGGGAAGGCATCGCCAAAATCCAGGTCTCCTTCACCTGCTAAGTCTCCACAGTCCAAATCCACTTCACCCAAAGCCACATCTCCTGGGAAAAAGTCTCCAAAGGCTGCGACTCCAGCTCAGAAGTCTCCTAAATCCAGGTCCACTTCTCCAAAGGCTGCGACTCCAGTTCAGAAGTCTCCTAAGTCCAGGTCCACTTCTCCAAAGGCTGCGACTCCAGCTCAGAAGTCTCCTAAGTCCAGGTCCACTTCTCCAAAGGCTGCGACTCCAGTTCAGAAGTCTCCTAAGTCCAGGTCCACTTCTCCAAAGGCTGCGACTCCAGCTCAGAAGTCTCCTAAGTCCAGGTCCACTTCTCCAAAGGCTGCGACTCCAGTTCAGAAGTCTCCTAAGTCCAGGTCCACTTCTCCAAAGGCTGCGACTCCAGCTCAGAAGTCTCCTAAGTCCAGGTCCACTTCTCCAAAGGCTGCGACTCCAGCTCAGAAGTCTCCTAAGTCCAGGTCCACTTCTCCAAAGGCTGCGACTCCAGTTCAGAAGTCTCCTAAGTCCAGGTCCACGTCTCCAAAGGCTGCGACTCCAGTTCAGAAGTCTCCTAAGTCCAGGTCCACGTCTCCAAAGGCTGCGACTCCAGCTCAGAAGTCTCCTAAGTCCAGGTCCACGTCTCCAAAGGCTGCGACTCCAGCTCAGAAGTCTCCTAAGTCCAGGTCCACGTCTCCAAAGGCTGCGACTCCAGCTCAGAAGTCTCCTAAGTCCAGGTCCACGTCTCCAAAGGCGGCGACTCCAGCTCAGAAGTCTCCTAAATCCAGAGCTTCCTCTCCCAGGGCTTTGAGCAGCTTGACACCTGCTAAAACACCCTTGAATCCAGGAAACCAAACCCCGTTTGCCCAGGGTCGCTTCTCTGTGTCGCGTATCCGGACCCCGTCTCCAACCGCAGAAGTCGTACAACACCTGCCTTCACTTACTGTTACCCCCAAAATACCACTGACGAGGAAGAGCATGAAGAGCACATCACGAAGGACTCCAAGTGTTGCCAAGAGTGCAGTAAAGGTTCTTCAGAGAAGAAGCGGCATTTCACGGGCATCAATGAAAGGTGTGGTAAATGCTGAAGCTTTAATTTCTTGCATTTAAAATTACGGCTTGTGCATAAACATTTATCAAAGTAACTTGTTTGTGGCTACTGTGACAGAGACTTTAAAACTACATCATGCTTTCATGGTCTTTGTTTTTATATGACTAATTATCTCTGTTTCATTGTTTTATCCTTTTCCCCTTCAGTTCCAAGTTCCTGGGCAAATATTGTAAAATTTGGACAAACCAAGACGTCAGTTGTTGCTCCAACTGAAAAGAAGACCATACAGAAAGCCCAGAAGAAGGGCGTGTCCAAACCACAGGTCAGTTCTTTAGTTTATCTGATCGTTTGTAAAACCCCGCCAGGAGTTTTTTTGTCACAGCAACAAGAGTGCTTATGGTTTTTCCAAATCTTTTAGACTCCTGCCAGGAAACTAAAGGGCCACACGAGCACCGGCCATGCAGACTCTCCTGCCACCATCGTAGTGGGGAGAGCTCACAAAAGAACCGTCACACATCCAACCGGGGCTGCACCAAAAGTGATCATTAATGCTGCGTTGTTCAAAAAGGACATGAAAATGGACGAAGACCTGACAGGTAGCTGTAGCTCTCCGCCACACTGCATGGGTTTGGTATGATGGTGGGTTTCAGTGTTAAAGCTGCTTATCTTCTTTGATTGTAGGGCTTTCTGAGATGTTCAAAACTCCTATAAATGAGAGAAGAAGAAAGTCAGTGGTCGGTGACCGCAGTGCCAAGAAGACGCCAGCAGGGGTTCTGGGGGCTTCTATGGTGGAACCGTCGGTGCTAAAGACTCCAGAGGAGCCAGGTAATGTGGCCTTTCAGGAACCATCGAATTGGACAAAAATCTCAATACCATATTTTTCGAACTATAAGTTGCATTTATTTAAACATTTATTGTAAAAAATAAATAAAAAATCCAAGATTAAAAGCTGACATTTAATTTGATAAGGCAACATATTTAATTGCACCATTGCACCCACAACAGGCTGAATAACATTGAACTTACCTGGGAGGTTGAATGGGGTAAATTAGCATAACGAGCCAGGAAAGCTGTCACCAGCACATTTCAGCGTGAAAGTTGTTACGTTCAAATTAGACCATGAGCACAACGATGCATCGTGCTACGCTAGCAGTACGGCACAGATGTTTGAGAGCAACATGGAACGGTCAGTGAAGCTCTTGACCATGCATCAGCGAAGTTGTAAACCTCCCGGACTAATTAAAGCCTGGCGTACACTGAACGATATTTTCAGTCGTGGTACTCATATACAGCTCAAACTGTACGACTAAACCGCAGGGAGTAAAAGTTCACAGCTCACCATGTCTGTTCTTACACTGTGCGACCCGACGCTCTGATACGTTCTGACTGCTCACACTGTACGTTCAAAAACCACGTCGGACTCAGCCCCGTAGAGAAATGGCGCTACTCGGACTCGTCTACCCGGAAGCCAAATGTCAACAGTAGAAGAAGAAAAGGATGGAAGTTTTGATGCTCACTGTTAAATATGAGGCTCACTAGAACGAAACGCACTGCCTTGGCAATTCTACGAGTTGCTGCTCCGTAGTTTGACTCCATGTCACACGTACCACCGCCATGCTTCTCTCCACTCCTGTGTTTTTGTCTGAGAAGTAGAAGAAGAATTCCCTTGTTTGCGCATGCACAGTGCGTGAGGTCGGGGAAAATCGGCTCGTAGCTCTGCTTCAACAGCAGGACGCGCACACAATCACCCACGAGGGCCGACTGAATTTCAAACATGTTTGATTTTCATCCAACCGTCCCATTCCTGATCAGGAGGTGGTCGTGAGAGGCTAATCGCCCCTCGTTACCCCCTGTATACGACACGACGCATGATGCCGCTGAAACTCGACCCGATCCAAAAAATTCTCGCACGACCGAAGAATCGGCCCAAAAAGGGCAAAAACTCGTACAGTGTACGCCCGGCTTAAGCTAATGCTAGCTGTTAGCTTCACAGACAGCCCAATGACGGTTCTGTTGCGGTCTGGGCTCCCCTTTCCAGCTGCACCATGCGACGCTCCGCTGCGTGATACTGTAAAAGAAAAACAACATACAAGTGTGTTCAGTCTTGGTTGTTTCAGTTAATTTTGAAATTGTACAGGAGCAGCATATAGTTTTCACAACCCTAGAGAGCCCTTTTGCAGCTATAGATGATGATGGTCCATGTTGGTCACTATGAATTATCATTTAAAAATGTTATATACATCACACCTGACTAAGTCACAGGGACGGCCAAACTGGGAAAACAAAAGTGCGACTTATAGTCCGAAAAATACAGCACTTGTTTGCCAAAACAAGCTATTTAGCATGGGAGATATTAAATGAATGTAAATTGCCTTGCAGATGAAATGATTGTGTCTCCGCTGAGTGTGGCATCTACAGTAAAAAGTCGAAGATACAACAGTGAGGCAGTCCAGCGTCTTCTCTGCGATCAAGAATCGAGTTTTGTCGGCGAGGAAGTTTGTTCTGAGTCTGAACAGCTGGGCACAGACCCAAAGGCCAGCTCTGTTCAAACTCCCAAGCAGAAACCAGAACTACCAGTGTGTCTCACTGGAGTCGAGAGGATCATGAAGACACCAAGACAAAAAGCTGAACCCATTGAAGAGTTGACGGGAAAACTCTTGAAAACTCCAAAACAGAAGCCTGAGCAACAGGAGTGTCTTACTGGAGTCAAGAGGATCATGAAGACCCCAAGACAAAAAGCTGAACCTCTGGAGGACATCAGGGGAAACCTTCTGGTAACTCCTAGACAAAAAGTCCAACAACATGATGGCCTGACTGGGCTCAAAAGAATCTTTAAGACTCCAAAACTGAAAGGGGAACCTGTTGAAGACCTTCGGGGAAAACTCTTGAAGACTCCAAAAGCCAGAAAGAGCGCTGATGTGAGTTTGGATGGCGTTAAGGAGCTTTTCGGGACGCCTGTCCACCAGTGCCAGATGCTGGGTTTTACCGCTGATGAGAAGACGATAAAGAAGAACGCACCAGTTGAAGAGAAGGTTGGTGTGAAGAGGCTCCAGGGTGCTCCCAGACAGAAAGGAACGCCTGTAAAGGACAACTTTGGCATCAGAAGGCTGATGAAATCTCCAAGACTGAGAAATCCTCCAGTGGAAGACTTTGAGGGACTTAAGGAGCTCATGGAGGAGCCGCTGACTTACCTGACAGAGCCGCAGACAGATGAGGTAATCATTGAAGCATGAACAAGTGTAAAACTCGCGTGTTTAAATCGAACATTTTGTAAAATGAATCAGACGTATTGCTGTTTCTAAACAAATACCTTTTGTCTTCACCGTTTATAGTCATCAGATGCCACGGAAAGCCACCCTCAGAGCGACGCAGACAATAATATCGCACAGCCGCAACCAGAACCATCCCAAGATGCCATCGTGTCAGCACCAGCAAGAGGAAGGAGAGGAAGGAAACCCGAGGCCACAGCACCACCTGCTGTTAGACGCGCAACAAGAGACAGGAATGCACAAGGCACTGAAACCAGAGATGCTGTTGCTGCAGTGGAAGAAAGTCTCCCCGAGCCGTCAAAGGTCACCCTGAAGCCAAGGCGAGGAAGAAATGTCAAAGGAATTCAAAATGAGGCAACAGAACTGGAGCAGGTTGCTGCAGCTGAAGAGAAGGTGTCCCCAGAACCGGCAATGGATCCGAGCCCAGCTGCTGATGTTGAGAACAAAGCAAAAGAAAGCCCAGCACCTGTGCTGAAGGCCAAGCGAGGAAGAAAGCTTAAACAGCCCGTAGACCCGATACCGCCGCAGCAGGACCTTCCTAAAGGTGGGTTATTTCCACAATGGAGTTTGTTCCTATTTGTTCAGTTCTTCACATGTGAGCTGTCTACACCCGTTTGTTTGATTGAGGCACGCTATTAATCTCTAAACCCAACCTTGTTCTTATTCTCAGAAGCAGACGGCAGTGTGGCGGGCGAGAGTGTTGACTCTGCAGGTTCTGTGGAAGGCGTTTCCCATGTTCCTGAAACCGTGAAGCTACCCAACGAGGAGAAAGTTGCAGAAATTAGTGTGAGTCAGAAAAGATCTGTGAGAGGGAAAAGAGCTAAATCCCTGGAAGCTGAAGCAGCTGAGGATACGCAGGAAGTTCAGAAAAGTTCCGATGAGCCTGCTCTTGCTCCAGTCAGGGGAAGAAGAGGCAAGAAAACGGAAGCCCCCGCTGTTAAACAAACCACGAGAACCAGAAATGCTAAGGCTCACAGCGCTGTGGATCAGCCAGCTATGGAAGCACCAGTGATAACTGAGATTTCCTCCGAGGCTGTGACAGTCCAAACGGCAGAGAGGTTCAGTGAAGAGGCAAAGGATGCTGTACCTTCAGCACAGGAAGTGACCGCCAAGCCACTCAGGGGGAGGAAAGCTAAAGCAGCACCCATGGAGGCAGAGAAAACTGAAGCAGCTGCTGATGCTGGAGCTGTTGGTAAACCCAGGAGAGGAAGAAAAAACCAATCTGATGTTATGAAGCCAACTGAGTTGGCAGAAGATACCAGCCTCACTGTGGAGATGGAGTGTCCATCTCAGCCTCCTGTGAGGGCTAAAAGGGGAAGAAACGCTCCACAGAAAGAGGAACAACAGATTAACAAGATAACTTCACAGGAGACCTCTGACTGCCAGGAGCCGCCCAAGAAATCCCGGAGAACAAGAAAACCTGAGCAAGACCTTGTAAAACCAAGCGATGCCGTCCATTCAACTGAGACTGTTCCAGAGAAGGAGCAGCTTCCTGTTACAGAACCAGAGGATGAACTGAGCGCTGCAGCTGCTAAGCCCAGGAGAGGAGGGCGCAAAGCGAAACCAGACGCTTTCATTGAAAATCCTGCGAAGTCCACAGATCTCCACGTCGACGCCACAGAGAAACCAAAACGCAGTAGAAGAGGAGAACAGATCACTCAGGAAGCCATCTCTGCTGAAAATCCGAAACAAGAAGAAATGTCTGTGCCGTCTCCCCAAATCATTAAACCCAGCAGGGCAAGAGCGGTAAGAAGTGAGGCTTCACAAGCCGTTCCAGCCAAGAGAGGACGTCGGGGTGCAGCTCCTCCTCCAGAAGTACCCACTGAAGAACCTGCATTACAGGCAGAGTCGGCTCCAGAATCAGCCGGACCAACAAAAAGAGGAAAACGGGCTGCGGCAAAACCCAAAGCAGATGAAGAGGCTGTGGAGACCAGTGGTGAGGCAGATTCCTCCCAAGACTCAAACACCAACAAAAAATCGGTCAGGTTTAAATTGGGCAAGGAAACTAATGAAACTCCCAAAGCTACGCCGGTGAAGGCCACCCGAGGCAGGAGGTCCAGAACGACAGACCAGACTGACGCTGGCAGCAAAGACGGAACAAAGGAGGCCAAAAGCACTGAAGAGAAAAATCTCTCCGTCGTCGAGGAACAGCCTGTCAAGAGAGGAAGAAGAGGAGCTAAGGTTGCTGAGGTGCCGGCAGAAGATACCGCAACCAAAGCACGGCCCAAAACCCGGCGGGGGGGAACTGAAAAAAAATAAACCACCGGTGCAAATATTCTAAATCCTCATTACGGTTTTCCTAAATGTTTTTGTTACTTTTGAATTTTAGATCTGAGGGCATTGTAGAGGGAATTTTATCGACTGAAAATTAAGCACTGCTTTTGCTCTTCTGCTTCAGGAAATTTTGTTAAAATCCTTATTTTTTTTAAAGTGGAGTTGTTTCCTTTATGGTTCTACAAATATTTTATTGTTGGCTGGGGAAAAAAAATAAATCTTTTTTTTACTACAATATAAATGTGCAATGTTTTTTCTTTAAGATTTATACTTATGGGTTTAAATGTGCTAATAAATGGTCTTTAAAACGCATTAGCGTTAGAGATATAATTGCAGACGGGTTCGAAAGGTTTTGTATAAAGGAATATTCTAAGAAATTAATTACGGCTGAATAATGCTAGAGATGCCATGGGATGGTAAGAATTGCAGCGATAAGATATGAACACATTTTCATCACGGCTGTATTTTGTTTCCAGCATTTAGGACCTTTTTAAACATTCTGAAAATGTGTAATCTGTCTAGAACAGACATCTACTCAAGCCAGGCTCCCAACAAACAGGCTTGGTATTACATTGGCTTGCGAAGTTTAAACTCAAGAATATGTCAGTGAAATTGCACTCCACATAGTCTTGTTTTAAAATTGTACACACTTGCTTTTATAATACATTTATAATATGCCATCCTGATTTTCTGCAATTTTCAGTTTATTCAGATTAATTAAAACCTTGCTCTTTAAAATGAAAGTTAATGAAAGCGGTCTGCATGCACAGAATAAATACTAAATATCTAAACAGTAGGCTGGAATTGAGCAGATTGTCAAATTCACTTCACTAAAACGTGAAAGTCCTCTGTAATTGTATTGATAATTTCTGGTTTTCTTCTGACACTTTTCTCCTAATAAACAAACTAGAAATCAGTTTTAACTTGTTAAATTATAATAAATTGGGGAATAAGCCTTTGTAATATTTTTGAATGTCGAATAAATAAAAACACGTTGCTGAAAAGACGTTTTTGGGGAATAGGAACCATATGTGAGGGGATACGTGTACTACCCGAGCAGAGTTGGCGGACGGACTAAACATAAACGGATACTCTACCCTGGAGGGAGATTTGAGAGGCAACTTGAGGCTAGTTCTCCTTAAACCGGACTGCAGTGCTTTAGGTTTCCATCAACTTCTCCAGACATGGCGAGCACCGCGCCTTCAGACAGCGACATCCAGACAACGAGCCGAGGCTTCTGCTGCACACTGTGTCACGTGAACCTACCGAACTGTGAGTGTGGTTGGCTAACCAAGGCACGCGCCTGCTGGCTTCAAAGTTCCGCCGCAGCTCCTTTACGCTCTATGGACATAGTTTCTGACTTTATTGACAAACACCTTGTTCATCCCAGCAGGCTTTCCAGTGGACAACTATAATGCTGCGGTGACGACTTAAACTTTAAGTTAAAGTCAACATTCAAGCGACGAGCCGTGCTTCGAGCGGTGAAACATAGCACTATATTTCATTTGTTAGTCGCACTGTATAAATAAGAATATCAGCCAAATCTAAATGTAGTTCAACGATGAGATCATCACAAATAGTGACGCATTTCTACTCTTTTAATTAATTAATTTGGATGATTATGGCTAAAAGTTGACTTTAAAAAAATTACATTTCCTCAGAAAATTAAAATATTACATTTCAGATTACAGGAGGAAGATTACGGTAAGGTACAAAAATATTTCTTAGAGAAATCTTTTTTGAGAAACTAGCTGAAACTAACTTTTCAAATCGCATAAGATAGGCCTACAGATTAGTAGAAAGTTCAGTGGAAGGAAAATTATGGTTGAAAAAGGCGCACAAACAAAAGGGATTACTAGAATTTTGGAAGGTCTATGTAGGGCAGGAGCTACAACTGTAGCATTAGTTGTGTTAACCTGGTCTGAAACAGAAATGTCTCAAGCCTCTTATCGAGGTTAGGGAGAGGAACAGCCAGACTGTTGCACTGTGGTCCAAAATCCTCTTCAGGTGGATAGAAATTTAGCATTGAATTTTAAAATCAAGGTCTCAGAGTCTGGAGAGCGGGTGTGGAGACAGAATCCAAGTCTGTTGAGGTCAAGTCTGACGTTTCCACTGTCAGGGATGGTTTGTGGAGCCTTGGCCGCTGCTGCTGGCGGTCCACTGTGTTTTAATCAAGTCCTAAATTGCAGCCAGCCATCTGACATGGCATCTGATGATCTGTCATGCTTTGCTAACAACCTATAAGGTGATGCTGGGTTCATCATTTTCCAGCAGCATCTGTCCAAATGACTGAAAGTAGCCACCATTGTTGAGTCACTATGGTATCACTCCATTGCTGATGTAAACCGCAGAGTCTATGGGATTGATGCAGGAATCCATGCACTTTTTTTTTTTTTTTTTGTCTCTCTTAAATTATCAAACAAACATGAATATCTGACAAACGTAACCTGGGTAAATATGTATATTTTGCGTAGCTTTTTTCCAGCACAGATCCAGGGCCATCCCTCAGGGATGACTTTGTTATACAGTGCCATGTCTAAAGATTCCTCCGTACAGAAGATGCTGGTTAAGCTACCTGCTACTCGGAGGACTGACATTATTGTCAATTTGCAGTGAAACGACGCAATGAAATGAGTAATTCATCTCATTCAAAACTGCATCACACACGACTTTTTACAAAAACAATTATACGTGGAGGCCAGCCAATGGCATCAATTCCTTCATCCTCCAGGATCTGCCTGCATACTCTTGGCAAATGTGGCCGGACATTATCATGCACCAGGGGGAACCCAGGACCCACTGGACCAGCTAAGGTTCTAAAAGTGGGTCTGAGGATTTCATTCTGATACCCAATTGCAGTCAGGGGGTTGTTTATTCTCCAGACCCTTTCCTGTCTGCTCCATGATCTCATAGTGAACCTAATCTCCTTTGTGAAAAGAACAGGACACCTGTGCCAAACTTGCACCGGTGCCCCCTGGTGAATGCCAGTGGAGCTGTACGGTGCCGGGCAGTGAGCACGGGGTCTGCTAGAGGATGTCGGGCCCTTAGACCACCCTCTTGAAGGCTGTTCCTAATGGTTTGGTCAGAGACTTTCACACCAGTGGCCCGCTGAAGGTCACTTTCTAGAACTCTGGCAGCACTCATCCTGTTCCTCCTTGAACAAAGGAGCAGATGCCGGCGCTGCTGATGGGTTAAGGACCCCAAACGGTCCTGTCCAGCTCTCCTAGAGGAACTGCCCGTCTCCCTCCAATCCCCTGATGCTGTGTTGGGAGACACAAACTTGGCAATGACGTACCATCCTGGTGGAGTTGGACTCCCTGTGGTACCTCTGTAGGGTCCAGGTATCGCCTCATGCTACCAGTAGTGACACGGATCCTGCTCAAATGCAACACTGCTGAAAAGCAGCCGGAACAGAACCCCTCCTGTTCTAGGATTCGTCTCCTTGTGCCGCTTTACTGGACCTGCTGTTAATTTCATTGGCAGGATCTGACCAGTTCTGTGGCTCCGAGCGGTTGCATCAGTCTAACCATCCATTTTCTTTCTTTTTTTTGTTGATGATTGCCAGTGCCAAGCGTGGATCAGCATGTGAAGGGGCGGAAGCATCGGACTCTGAGCACAGTGCGGTCCACCAGGAAGAGCCACGAGGAGCGCAGCGTGTTCGTCAGCGGCATCAAACCAGAGATCTCGCAGACTGATTTGACGGAGTACTTTCAGCAGTTCGGGGCTGTCACTGACGTCATCGTGGATAAAGACAGGGTCAGCCACCTCCGTGGTTTTAATGAGTGGCCGCAGGGTTGGGCCGTACTCTCGTTTATCACCGTCTGTGAGAGAACGGGCGGGATGTTTCCACCAGGGTGTCTGCAGGCTGACTGAAATGCTGGACTCTTCCTCTGTGCTCCCAGGGGGTTTACGCCATCGTGCAGTTCGGCGAGTCCGAGAGCATCCAGGCCGCGCTGTCCTGCGTCGAGCACCGGCTGAAAGGTCTGAAGCTGCGGGTCAAGCCACGGGAAAAGAAGGAGTTTAAACTGATTCCCAAGAAGAAGAACGATCCTCAGAACCTCCAACGAATCTTCGATCGTCTCAAGCCTGAGCTGTGTCAGCTGCCGTCGGTAAGCGCCCACGTTATGGCAGTCTAATTCATCTGGTTTTGCTGTGAATGAAGACAGCGATGCTGACCATCTACTTCCCTGCCCCTGTAGAAAGAGCAGGTGTGCTCAGGGTGGTGATCAGCGTTACGTTTTCCCCACACGGCCCTTTTGGGCATGTAAGCAGGTTTGGTCTCGTCTGACCTGAGCCCCTTCTTCCACACGTTGGCTGTGGCCCCTGCATGGCCTTCTTCTCGCCACTCTTTGATTAAGGCCAGATCTTTGGAGTCCTTTACTTACAGCTGTCTTGACACAATCTCCCACCCGAGCTGGGGATCTCTGCAGCTCCTCCAGAGTTGCCACGGACCTGTAAGCTGCCTGCTCTGTGAGTTTACCTGCCACGTCTAGGTGGGTTTGAAGGAGAGCCGCGCGATAACGGATAAAAAAAAAGTTATCACTTTTACTTTTAGCATGGAACAATTTTGATAAGCATCACAAAGTTAACAATTCAGTTCATAGGATGGCATTTGTTTCAATGCAAACTAAAATAGATGAAGATAATATTAAATAACAACAATGTTTTCATACATTGTCATAAATTAAACACTATTCCCTTAACCCTTTGAAGCCTGATACAGGTAACTGTGAGGAAACGTCACATTTTCTAAAAAAAAAAAGAAAATCTTTCTTGGTTGCTTTAAAAACAATTACAAATAAAACATCAGGCTTTCACATTTTCTTTGTATCATAATTAATACCTCATGTTTCCGTCAAATAGGGTGTGTAAAATCTATCCACTTGTATGTTGTGAATTGTATGATCAGAGAGAGATGGAGACTTTGTTGAAGAGATGGAGGTCTCAGAAATATTTCTATCAAAAATTATACATTTGGAGTTACAGGGTTAAGCGGTGTGGGACGTTTTCTATATAGTTCCCAAACATGAAACAGAAACACAAAATTACGTAGAGGTAAAAACCCTGTTTGCAGTTTAAGAGTCAAATATGTTTCAGTTTGAGCATAAAGGCTTAAATAAAGGAGGCTCCACGATCACATGCATTCCCCGTTCTACTGCATTTTAGAGCCAGCCTTTTAGATCGCTGTTGTCATTTTCTGTTTCTTGTTAAAATGTGGAAGTGATTCTAGGTGAACCATCGTCCTTCAATTTTTAGATGACGTGTTGGGGTTCTTGATTAGACTTTGGTTTTGTTGCCACATCTTGCTTTAACTTATCTATTAAGCCGGGCATACACTGAACGATATTTTCAGTCGTGGTACTCATATACAGCTCAAACTGTACGACTAAACCGCAGGGAGTAAAAGTTCACAGCTCACCATGTCTGTTCTTACACTGTGCGACCCGACGCTCTGATACGTTCTGACTGCTCACACTGTACGTTCAAAAACCACGTCGGACTCAGCCCCGTAGAGAAATGGCGCTACTCGGACTCGTCTACCCGGAAGCCAAATGTCAACAGTAGAAGAAGAAAAAGATGGAAGTTTTGATGCTCACTGTTAAATATGAGGCTCACGAGAACAAAACGCACTGCCTTGGCAATTCTACGAGTTGCTGCTCCGTAGTTTGACTCCATGTCACACGTACCACCACCATGCTTCTCTCCACTCCTGTGTTTTTGTCTGAGAAGTAGAAGAATTTCCTGGGGGAAAATCAGCTCGCAGACGCTCGTAGCTCCGCTTCACCAGCAGGATCTCACGATCGCTCACGAGGGCCGACTGAATTTCAAACATGTTTGATTTTCATCCGACCGTCCCATTCCTGATCAGGAGGGGGTCGTGAGAGGCTAATCGCCCCTCGTTACCCCCTGTTTACGACACGACGCAGGACGCATGATCAAGCTGAAACTCGACCTGATCCAAAAAATTCTCACACGGCCGAAGAGTCGGCCCAAAAAGGGCAAAAACTCGTACAGTGTACGCTCAGATTTATGTGCCACTTTCTGTTGGTCTGTCACATAAAGCCTTGATAAAGTACGTTGAGGCTGGTGTAGTGTGATAAAATGTTGAAAAGCTAAAGGTGGAGGGATGCTTGCAGTTTTCTGATCTTGCAGGATTTACATGCCTGGTTGCATGGGTTTCTATTCAGATGCTGTGTTTATAGAGGACGTAATGGAGCCGTATGAGCGATTGGTGTTAAGGGAGCCGATTAACAGCTGAACTGCTCTTTGCCTCCTTCCAGGTGGATTCCCAGATGAAGTTCATAGTTGAGCGGTTGCAGCTGGGAGAAAATGAAAAGAAGGCCCGAGGGTTGGTGGTGCAACTCCTCCAGGAGGTCTTTGTTGAATTCTTTCCAGGTGAGCTCTCTTTGAAAACTCCAGACGTTAGGCATCCTTCCTGCAAAAACTGCACAACATTAGTGCAAGAGCCAGTCCCTCTGTCGGGTTCCAGGTTTTAAAATGTCTCCTTTGGGTTGCAGACAGTCAGATCTTGCTCTTTGGATCATCTGTCAACACGTTTGGCTTTCACTCCTGTGATCTGGACCTGTTCCTGGATCTAGAAAACACCAAGACCTTCCAAGCTAAGGCTAAGACCTCCACAGAGCAGGTCTGACAGTTTTACCCACACTTACCAGTTTTTCTCTTGATGTGAATTAAAGGTAACCGCTTGTATTTACAGATTTCACGCTAAAAAAAAGAAAGAAATGAAGTTGAGATGTGCTGAATTTCTTCCCTTCCTCCTCGCTCCAGGCAGGCGAAGGAATGTCAGATGACGGCCGCTCCGAGGACTCCATCCTGTCCGACATCGATCTGTCCACGGCGTCGCCGGCGGAGGTTTTAGAACTCGTGGCGACCATTTTGAGGCGCTGCGTCCCCAGCGTGCACAAAGTTCACGTGGTCAGCACCGCTCGGCTCCCTGTCGTCAAGTTCCATCACCGCGAGCTGAACCTACAAGGGGATATCACTCTTAACAACAGGTCTGTGAGGGATCTGCTGTTTTTTATCACTGTGTGAGTTGAGGAAATCTCTCTACAGTACAACTTTACTGCATTTTTCTCTTTCTTCTCTCCTGCTAATTAGACTTGGTGTCAGGAACACCCGCTTCCTCCAGCTGTTGTCAGGGGTGGAGGAGAGGCTGAGGCCTCTGGTGTTCGCCATCCGATACTGGGCCAGGCAGAAGCAGTTAGCTGGTAGGAGGCAGCGATTTTAGAACAAGCGTTTCTATATTTGCTGATAAATATAATGTGTGTTAACTGTACATTTAGCTTGTAATTTTAGCCTTTGGCCAGCAGGTGTCAGTAGACCCATACCTTCCTCCCTTTCAAATTTTTTCTCTAAACTTAGGGATTTTTCACTTTATTATTAATTTATTTTACCTTTTTTTTATTCAAGCTTTAGTTGAGAATAAAGATATCAAAATTACAGCTCCTTTTGTGTACAGTGAGTAATCTTAAATGAAATCTCATTCAAGCTATTCTTCCCTGAAGAGCACACTAATTAGCTGCGCTCTGTGCAGCGTCCAGCCAGCTCCCTTTGAACTGCGTCCTCAGCGCGCCCCTTTCATCACGGCCGGGTTAGGAGAGCGTGATGACACGTAGAGAAGCAGCTTTGACCCAAAATTGGCATCTAAAAGCAATTGCTTTGATCAGTGACGGCAATTTACAAATAATCATAGGAAATTATCATGCGTCACAATGAAGTTCTCCAACATCAAAACTGATTTTAGGACTTCCACTTTGTGTATCAGTTTGATTGGGCTGTTTTTTTTCCTTCTTACATCTTGGCTGTGGATTCATTTAGATAACTTATCTAAATGAATCCATGCCTGCGACAAGTTTATTTAAACTTGTCGTAGTATATAGAAATGAAGGTTTTAATGATTTACTTTACCAATCATTTTTTTAGGTATGAAACTGTAAAACATCAGATTTAAATTAATTTTATTAATAGTTAGCTGTGGCATTTTTAATCTCTTATGCATTTTCTCTAATTCAAACATGGTCTGAATTATACATACAAGATGAAATCTAAATATGTATTTAGTGTCACCTGGGCCACACCCTTCTTCTGGACGGCAACAAGCTTGTGGCCTAATTGCGGCGTGATGTTTGACCGCTCTGCTTGGCAGAGCTGGTAGAGCTTATTTAAATAAGTTGTTCCTTGTTTCAGGCCTGTCTTTTAAACATTTCTGCATAGGTTCAATCGACTTGATGTCTGGGTCATTCCACAAGATTAATGTTAGCCTCCAAAGCTGGTTTTGATGTGTTTTGGATCATCTTCCCGTTGGAACACCCACTTGAGTCCAAGATGAAATGAAATGAAAGGAAATGCTGGAACATCGGGTTCACCGTCCAGACTGAAGAGGGTTTGACATCAACGTGGACTCAGAGGCAGACCGAGACAAAATCCTCATCTCCTAAATCGACATCTTAAAGCTTGAATGAAATTTTCAGCTGCCCACATAAATAATAATCATCATCTTTATTGTCATCGTCTAATCCCAGTGCCATCTGGAGAAAGTGTCTGATCAAAGCTGAGAAAGACCCTGTTGGGACCGGGTGGTACCCTGCGCCCTGTCTGATCAGGATGGAAATGAGCACGTCTAACCGCGGCCATTCGATCTGGCATTGACGTCTGTCCCGAGCGACCAGCTCATAGTTTCCTGCTTTACATCACAAACTGGGCTTTCAGCAGCAGTCTCTAGAAGCACGTCATTCAAGTGTAACGCTGAGACCAATCTGACTTGCCATTCTTAAAAAGCATTGCGGCTTCAAACCCCCAGGCTAAAATGTGTAGCTTAAAAGAACTGATGGGACAGAAAACAAATGTGAATAAATATTGTGAGACTTTATAAGGCTCAGCACCAACACACAGAGATTTTAAGCCATATAACAGCACCGCAGTAAAACCGCTGACGCCTCACTCCCACAAACCTTTATTAGTTTATGCACAGTTTGCTGCGTAATAATGACTACATATTCCCTTATTGGGAGATATTGCACTTTGCATGAGTCATTTCATAATGCGTTGGCTGCAGCAGGCTCTGTCATCTCCTATGATACTTAAAAAAAAACAAAAAAGCCAAATATGGCTGAACCAGCAGGAGAACTGCCAAGGTAATGCAGTCGCTCCAGAGGACTCACATCTGATCCTGTGGAGGTCCTTAAAAGTCTCCCTGGCTGGATTCATACTTCTAAGCTAAAGTTCCAAGTGTCCAAGTCCTCCTCTAAAGAAAAGCATCCATAAACGTGTTTAGGTCTGACCAGAAACGATGGGATCGCTCAGCAGGTATTTTAGCGCCTGGTGTGAAGGCCGAAGAGTGAGCTGTATGGCCAAAATAAGCGGCAGAGTGTTTGGACGAGTCAAGGTGAACCCTGAGATGACCAACTGTCAGGCACGGTGGTGGCAGCATCATGCTGAGGCTGTGTTTGGCTGCCGGTGATACTGCTGCGTTTGTACAAAGTGGACGTAACGATTCTGCAGTTTCACCTCAAATCAACAGCTGGCTGGTTAACTTGGTGCGAGTTGACACGATCCAAACCCACTTCTCACTGGTTTTAGAGCGGGTAACGCAGGTGAATGTCAAGCTTCTGGAATGGTGTCAAGTCAAGTTCATTTGTATAGAGCATCTCAGCAGCAAGGTGGCTCAAAGCGCTTTACATCATACATAAAAACATTAAACACATTGAAACAGTCACGGATTGTGAGACCAGTAACAAGCATTAAATTTCATCAAGTGAAAACATCAATACACATCAAATATGTCGGTCAATGTTCCTGTTATTGTGGGTCAGAACCAACTCCAAACTGGAGGGTTTTCAGTCTTGATTAAAATGAACTCAGTGTTTGTTCCAGATTTGTGGAGCATAGGAGCTAAATGCTGCTTCTCCGTGTTTGGTTCTGGTTCTGGGTATGCAGAGTAGACCAGAACCAGCAGATCTGAGTGGTGTGGAGGGTTGATACAGCAACAGCAGGTTTTTAATTTATTTTGGTGCTAAGCCGTTCAGTGATTTCTAGACTAACAGAGGGGTCAAATCTCCGGCCAGAGTTAACCCACAAGCTTGTTACCTGCAGTAAACACTGTGTCTTTGCCCTGCTAAATGCTGAGAGGATATTTATTCACATATTACTGGGGTTGTATTTAGATATTGCTTATTTCTGTAATATAATCATATAGAGAAGATCTCCAGTAAACCCATTCAGATTGTGTTGTGTAATCGTTTTACCCTGGAAATGAAAATACCCCTAATGGATATATTATGATGTTCATGAGCGTATGTCAGCTTCTAAATGAGACTTTCTTCAGCGTAAAATCCTCTCCTATCAGGAGCAGTCTGATGATTTTCTGTCACCACCATGTGACCTGCAGGTAACCCCAGCGGCGCCGGCCCCCTCCTCAACAACTACGCCCTGACGCTGCTGATGGTCTTCTTCCTGCAGAACAGCCAGCCCGCCGTCCTGCCCACGGTCGACCAGCTCAGAGACATGGCCTGTACGTGCTGCGTGAGACGGACACCTGCGCTGTCTTATTTTTACCGTCAGGTCTGCAGGTGCAAGGGGTGAAAGCTAAAACTCTCTTTATTTTATTGAAGGAACAATGACATTAATAAACATGAGCACATTAGGCTAACATGTAAATAAGGCAAATCTATCCTGCACTAATTTCCCTCTGCAGCCCCTGGCAGGTTGATGGTAAAAAAAAACCCAAGATCAAGACGTTAAAACACATGATTCATAAAAATTACAAGATCTGACTCTGAACTGCACAATCATGTAAATGTTTCGCTGCTGGGAAATTCATTCTACCAATTAATCAAGAGAAGAGCGCTACATCGCTCAGATGTTAATTGTATTAAATCGACACGTCACGCAAGGAGAGCATAAATCGGAGCAGCAGCTGAGAGAGGCATGCTGACTCTGGAGGAGCAACACAGAGCTGCCGCTCAGGTGGAGGAGCCTGTTGACAGGACAGTAACGACTTGAGCGCTCCTTATGGAAGAGTTGTAAGATGGAAACCATTGTAGATCTGATTCGATAGATGGATAGAGCTACAGGGGACAAAGCTTGAGCTAAGACTGTGATGTGACAAAATGTGGAAACTTGAACTGTATCTAGTTATGGATGTTATTGCTGATGAGTCTGATAATGGAGTGGAGCCCACTCGTTTAGTCCACTGGCTGCAGGTTCCTCTCAGGTTGTCAGAAGGAGACCAGACTGAAGCTACGAACAGGTTCCAGCTTCACACGTTCTAATTCACCTCATTACAGAGGGCTGAGAGGCACATGAAGAAAACAGAATCAAGGAACCTCAACAAGAGGGTGCGATTAGAAACTAAGGTTCAGGTTACCTTCATCTCACCAACGAACTATTCTTCTACTGACTGCAACTGAATGACTTTCTGTCATTGCAAAACTAAAGAAAAATGCCTGTCATAAAATAGTCAGGATCTTCAAACTGGGAATCCATTGACAAACTGTTCAGCTTTTCCCCTCCTTCCTTTCTCTCAGCAGCAGTAATCCACGCTGTGCCCGTAGCACAGATGGCTCCTGCTTCCCGTCGCTGTTTGCAGAGCATTTCAGCTTAAAGTCTGCATTCTTACATTGTTATCGCCTTACTTATGATGTAACGTTCTCCAGTCGCCAGACGAGATATGGCATGACAAACCTGACTGCTGTGATTAATGGTATAAACATTGTTTGTCCATGTAAAGCCTCTCAGTTCTGTGAAAAACACTACATCCTGTTGGAGGGGATTGTATGGAAGCTCTAACTTTGCTACGCGCTGCTGCTGCCTACACAAAAAGAGCTGGTCTTGGAAAAAGCCTCCTCAATATTGTCATCCTTTGTTTATTCCATTAGGTTGAAGCTACCAGTCATCAGATATTGTTTTAAAAGAGATTGAAAGAGGTTTTGTTTTACATGATCAACCCGTTTTTTCCTTTAAGACTTCCAGTTGCTTTTCCAGAAACGCGTCCATGCTGCCGTCATTCGTTTTGACGTCACCGTCACCGTCGCCCATCTCTGTCTCCATCTTTGAAATGAATCGCTTTCTGACCTAGAAACAGACGGAAAATGGGAGAAGCGTTGTTAATTTTCGTGTCTGCCGTTTGGTTTTCACATGCTTGCAGGTGAGGAGGAGGAGTGTGTGATTGAGGGCTGGAACTGCACCTTCCCCAGTCAGCCCATCGCGGTGCAACCCAGCAAGAACACACAGGACCTCTGTGAGTGCTTAGAAAGAGAGAAGTGTTCCCATTACACCAAAAATAATTCACCGCCATTTAAGAATAGTTAATGTTTTTCATTGTTTCATGCCAAGACCACGAAGTGAAGTAAGTTTTATCAGGCTTTGTGTGATTTATGTGAGCAGTTCCCTGATTGGGAAGTGGAAGGACTTTTTCTACTGATAGAACATGGTGTGCTGGGTGTATTCCTCTCCTTTGATGCCTATCAATAACATCTAGTAAAATGAATTGCCTTTAGAGGTCACCTAATGAACAAACAGTACCACCAGCTTTGTTAGAGAACATTAGAGAACGAACAGCATCATGAAGACTAAGGAACCCAGCAGGCAGGTCAGGGAGAACGTTGTGGAGAGGTTTAAAGCAGGATTAGGTTATAATAAACATAATCATCTTTATTATTGATTGCAACCTTTTGCATTCCAATGAAATGAACCCATCCCTCAGGGAGCAGTGGGCTGTAATGAGCATGAAGTGACACTGTTGTTGACCTTGCAGCAATCCCTCATACTGAGCGTTCTGGGGTTAAGGGTCTTGCTCAGAGACCCGGGGTGGCAGTCTGTGGGAGTCCAACCGGGAACTCGCAGCCTCTCCAGGACACAGATGCTGGGCCACCACTCCCCTTTTTTATTTTCATATACGATATTTTCATAGAACAATATACCAAACTTGGAACATCTTACAGAGCGCTGTTCAATCCATGGTCTGAACATTAAAAGCAGCAACAGGCAGTTATTGTGCACTCCACAGATCTGGGGTCTCATTTATAAACTTTGCGTGGAATCCATACTAAAAGTATGCGTACGCCAAGAAAAAAAAATTAGCGTACGGCAAAAGATATTCAGATTTATAAAACCATGCGCACGCAAAGAAGCATGTGATTTCCCTTTATAGATCACAGCTGTACCTGAATGTTTGCGTACCTGGTACCGCCTCAGGTTCTGCCCTCTACACGTCCAGATCCAACCATCAATGGTCAATGCAAAGCACCTCATGAATGTCAGTGTGTGTTAAAAATGGGTCAGCTGAAACAAGAAAAAAAACTCCGGAAAATTGTCAAAGAGAGGCGTTTTTTAAATGAGAAAATCAGAGGTAAACGCACAGATGTTGCCCACATTAAAAGAAGTCGTTAAAAATTAAACATGATTTCTGTTTTCAGCGTCAGATGAAAGCCGTGCTCCTTTTGAAATTCCTCCTAAGCTGTGTGCTCAGAGACATTCAGAGGAGGGAGGGAGAGGGCGAATGAAAAGCGTACGCCTGGGTCAGAACTGCCGGGAGGACCGCACATTTTCTTGTCAGGTTTTTTAGTTATAAATCCAAACATTTGTGTGGAAAGTGCCGTACGCACGTTTCAGGCCCCATTTTGTGCGAATGCAAGCTTTATAACGGAGACCCCTGGCTTTTATGAAAGGGAGGCAAAAAGAAAGCCATAAAGATGGGATTGACCAAAAGGACTGTGAGCAAGCACACACCACACTTTTCAGATTTTACTTAGTGCTGGACTTTCCCATAAAATTCCAAGAAATACTCTGAAGTTTGTGGTCAATGTGAAACAGTTTTAAAACATATGAATAGTTTAGTGATGCACCCTAAACTAAGCTATTTAATGCTGCATCCCCATCTCCAAACTAAGCGTTTCTATGTTTTCTCCGCCCAGGTTCTCTTCTCGCTGGCTTCTTTTCCTTCTATGCACATTTTGATTTTGCCAGCAGTGTGATATCCCTCAGGGAGGGTCGTGCGCTTCCAGTCGCCAGCTTCCTCTCACAAGATAAAGACGATGAAAGGATGCAGGACGGACAACCCTCCAAGTCCGACCCGCACCGTCCCAAAGTGGGTCCCCTAAACCTCTTGGACCCTTTTGAGCTTTCCCACAATGTGGCCGGGAACCTGAACGAGCGCTCGCTGCGAAACTTCCAGAAGGAGTGCCAGGAGGCTGAGAAGTACTGCCGCAGCCTGCGCTATCAACGCAAAAGCACCAAGGGGAAGTCGTGGGGACTGGTGCGCCTGTTCGCCCCACCTGGAGATGTCCAGCAGGCCGAGCCAGAGCAGCTCGTCATCAGCATCCCCTTCAATTCAGCATCACTCCCAGAGGTGCTCCGCAAGGAGCTGCACTCGGCAGGAGACGGTTTCAGGCAGCTGTGGTTCCAGAAGGTCTGCTCTGCTGTGGAGATTGTTCTGAGAACTGTCCTCAAGTGCCACCTTGATGCCTCCGCAGCTGCCGTTTTGAGCGAGGATTCAGCTGTTGGCGTCGAGGAGATGGAGACCACAGCATCGTCGCTGAACGACAGCACCCAGAGTGTTGAATCTCTTAGCGAAAGCAGCCCTCAGTGTGCAGCAGCGGCCGGTGCCAAGAGGCCTCTGTCCTCTGGCAGCGACTCCTCAGTGTCTCCTCATGGCAAAAAGCCAAGACTGGCAAGAAGAGGCAAGCCTGAATTCCCTCTGTGGACATGTGTCCAAAAGCACATCGTGTGGCTTGGCAGGCGGAAAGTGAGACGGGAGCTCATGAAAGACACAGACTGCAGGCCTGAGGGCAGCTGCATGGAGCTGGAGTCCCAGGTCTCAGCTTCCATCGCTGAGAAAGAGCCCGAGTTGAAGGAGCCCCTGGAGTTTAAAGTTTGCCCCCAGATGGTCGGCGGAACAGAAAACACAAGAGCGCTGCTGAAGCTGAGGCCAAGCAGTGACGAGGCAGGAATCTTTCAAGACTTCTTTCACTTCCTGGAAGCGTTCCTTCCCAAGATGGTAGAGACGCTGCTGGAGAAAGGAGCGGGCAGTGCTTAAAAATGACACCTGCTTCATATCCGTCTCCAATATTGGCAAAAAACACAAGTTCTTGAGTGAATGGGAAGGGGCTTTACTGTAAGTTTATGTTTAACTACTCATTTATTACTATATAAATGTCAAGTTTGTCATGTTTTTCTTTTATGCTGCCTGTTTGTCCTCTGAGTTCATTAGTGCATCATCTGATTACGTCCTTATGAAGCCTTCCTTTAAAGTTTGAGACTTGGCATTGGTTTTTGTTTGCTTTTCTTTCTAATGGTCCTGACAATTGATGAAACTTTATGAAAACAGAAATGAATAAAAGCCATTCTCACTCTGAAGGAGTTGTGCATTTTGTTCCCCAAACAGCTTTAAGCTGTTATATACATTTGTTTGGACTCGCTGTCTAAATGAGGCTTGTGCTTAAATTCTGCGAGCTTCCTGTCCTGCTGGAAAGCTTTGCTCCCATGTGCACTGGTCCCACTAAGACAGATGAGAGTAATTACTCAGGCAGGCAGCGGGGTTTATTGCAGCAGGACAGGCTGGAGCTGAGTGATGCACAGAGCTCCCGTGTCCTGATTAACGCCATTCATCTCACTTTTTAAAGGAAAACGCACCCAGCCAGCAGGTTAGTGCATGGAGATGAAGATGATGGTGGTGGTGATAAAGACATTAGAAAGGTGTCAAATCTCTCAAACTGTTGTTAGGGGTTGTCATGTAAATTAGGCTAAAACTGGCATGGGGTTTAAGAAACGCATACATGTCTTTAATGTGTCGTCATGTCAAATACTAGAAAAATGGAAGAAAATACAACAGTATAAAAATTTTTTAGAACTGTTTTAAAATTAAATGAAGCACCCTAAATATAGTCTGCTAAGCACACTTGTTTAATGGGCAAATTCTAGTCTCAATCTATCCTCCATCCAACTGTCTACTGTCTTCTTTCCAAGACCTGGTCCCCGGGGTACCAGGCTCAGTAGGAAGACCCAGCAACACTACAGATCCTGGTGTTCCCTGGCCGGAAGATCCTCCTGTGAGTTCTGGGTCTCCAGGTATCCTGAGAGGCAAACTGATCAGATGCCCAAACCAAATGAAATGACTGCTGTGGCTCTACTCCAGACGACAGCGTTCATTAAGAAAGCTCATTTGGTCCCCCTTTTATCCAAGGTCTTAGTTTTCCTGCCTTGTCCCATACTTTGTGACCGTGGGCGAGGGTCAGAATGCAAATGGAGAAATAAATGGAGCCACCGTGTTGTAGCTGATGGCTACAACAACACGTGATCGAGTTGCAGCTTACATTTAATCAAGTATTATTGGGGGGGATTTGAGCCTGTAAATGTTATTTGGAGGATAGAAAGACCACAATGATTTCAAACTTGTGCTTGTTTTTAGAAACCATATAAAGCTACATGCTGTAGAATGACTCCTTTCTGTGCAAAGAACAGTTCAACTACACCATCATGTCCAAATGTAGCTGTTATGGATTCACCCACCACGCAGCATATCAAAATTTTTTTTTTTTATTTCATGCCCTGTATTGTTACTTTGCTGCTTCATAGCTGAAGAAGAAGCTTTTCTGAGTCAACAGCAACCAATATCTTAACCCAACACTCCAAAAGACCGATAGACAGGTGTGCCTGATATATGGCCGCTCACACACAGCTCTAAGCCTGGGATTCACCGTGATTGATTTCCAAACTGGAGCTGTGTTTGCTTTTGGCTTAAAACAAATGTTTTTTTCCTGTTTACCACCATGAAACTCACAAGAGTCAGTTTTCTCAAGCCTTACGTCGTCGAGAACAGCAATCTGTTTGAAGACGTGAAAAGGTGAGATCATATGCAGTCCTAGACAACAGTACGCTTATTTCAAACCAAACACTTCCCTCATATATATATATATATATATATATATATAGATAGATAGCATGTGTGTGTGTGATTGTGGGGTCCTGAGCTAATTTATTCAGAGAGCTTTATGTTTGGTTTAGTTTGTGTCCACTGGGAGGAATCCCAGGGAGCTCCCAGAGGGATCTGGATTCTTCGCAGCTTTTGGGAAATGTCTGTTCACCATCTGCTGCGAGGCATGCATTCATCCTTCCAGCTGTGACGCACGTCTGCTGTGACGTCACATGTATTAGTGGTGCGATGCCGTTCGTTTATGAGTCAGCCAGTCAACAGCCCGTGACCAGATCCAACGACATCGCCCTTACTAAAAACATTAAGGGGTTTCAAAAGGGATCCGTTTACTAATTGCACGCCGACTTCCCAAATGTGTTTCATATTTGAGAACTTCCTCTGAGGGTAATTGTTGTCCAGAGCCATTCAATCCCCCTGCTGTTACTGAGGCAGTCAGCGCTGCTTCCAAAAAAACAAATGAATACAGCAAACGCTTCTCTTCCAGGATCCCAGAGGCAATAAATTGGGCGGCACTGCTTTCCCGGGAAATGAAAACTGTATTTTAGAATCTTTAGTGGTTCTAATAAAAGTCTTCTCTTGTCTTCATTCATACACACATAAACTAGAACGACATCATATACTTAATCCATAGTGTTTAATATGATATCAGCTCATTCTTTACAGCTATAGCAGCCTCCACCTGTCTGGGATGGCTTTACAGGATGTAGAGGAGTGTGTTTAGAGGGATTCTGACCCTTTTTCGAGAAGCCCATATGTAAGGTCAGACACTGATGTTGGACGAGAACAGGTCTCGTGGTCTCTGCTGTAACTCATCATAAACGTTCTATATTGAGCTGTGCAGGCCTGTCAAGCTCCTCCACATGACCACATCAGACTCACATATCCATGTCTTTATACAAATGTGCCTTTGTGCTGGTGTGCAGTCATGGTGGAACAGGAAGGTGTCGTCCCCACACTAATCCAACAAAGTTTTACCCACAAGAATGCTTGGGATCTTGAAGCATTACGAGGTCTTTTTGTTAGAACACCTTCATCCACCCGTTGCCTAAAGCCACTTGTCCTTGCAGCATCCCCGGGGATGGTTGTTGGAGGTGGGGGCTGTTGCCTACCTCACAATCAGCTTAACTGGAAACAATTGTGTGACTTCAGTTTCACACACTCACAGCGTATAGATTTTAAGTAAAAACTTTATGGAAACTTTAGAGGGAATATATATTCATACTTAATGATAGAGATAATATCTCCAGCTGTCATTAGAGAAGAAGCAGGATCCCCCCTGGACAGGTCACCAGTCAGTCACAGCACAACACAGACACACAGGACAGACAACCATGGACATATGCACGCACTCATACCTCTGGACAGAAAAATGAACCTACCACTCATGGTTTTGGACTGTGGGAAGAAACCAGAGTACCTCAACACAACCCACACAAGGAAAAATACAAACTACATGCAGACAGATCTCAGGCTAGGATTTGAACCGAGGACCTTCTTGCTCTTAGACAATACTGTAAACAGCTGCACCACCATGCAGCACTTCATCAGAATTGAGTCCAGCTTGTGAAAAACAATCACACCCCATAAGGTACCAAACCGTCGAGCCTCTGCAGTCTGGAGAATGCCGTTCACCTGGCGGCCGTCACGCCAGACTCATCCACTGGATTGCCAGACAGGGAGGCATGATTCATCACCTCTGTGCATCAACTGACCTCACCGTCTGTCATTCCCAGTTCCTTCCATGTTGTTTTAGCACAGCTAACAGTTGGGGGATATTTAGTAGTGAGGGAATTTAATGACTGGACTTGTTACACAGTCTATCACAGAACCCAGCTGGAATTCCCTGAGCTCCTCAGAATGACCCAGTCTGTCACAAAGGTTTGTAGCAGCAGTCTGCTAGCCCAGGGGCTGGATTTTAGACACGTTGGAACAGCAGAATGTAATGATTTGAAGGGATGACCCAAGACTCTCAGAAATATAGTGTATCTTTAGGTTACACAAAGCACAGATCTGTTATGAAGAATCTAATCAATGTAATATGATCCACCTCACGTTTGATCAGCCAAGTATAAAACATGGTTTTCATAACTGGTACAATTTCATGTTTTCCAGATGCCAAAAAGCATTAAAAAGTTTTTTGTTGTTGTTTTTTTTTATAAATAAACTGAAGGTTTCTCATACTTTAAACTGTGTTTTAATGAATCTGAGTGAAAAGTTGATTACACCGGTTGAGGTTTGGCCAATCTTAGTGTCTTAGACGTTGAACTAAACATGAAAAAATGCAGTACAAATTATTTCCCCAAACAAACAGTGAAACAGGCCTTTAATTTAGGACCGTCACTGAATTTCAAATCAGAACTTCAGCATATTGAGCCAGTAGTGGTGTTCGGCCATTTTATCCTAGAGAGGTTACACTGTGCCAAACAAAGGAGGATGCCCAATTCACGCAGACAACACAAGACGTATTAACCACAAATGAAGAATAGAAAACCCATTTAGAGGACAACGGACAGGGTCTTTGTTGTTCTTTAATCCCGCTCACCCTGGACAGTCGTCTCCTTCATGAAAAACCTCCACTGTTTAGGATTTGTGTGTGGGACTGTGTGGCAAAGACAGCAGTTACTTTTTTTAAGAGTAAAAGCTTTTGTTTTGTCCCCTGCAGTTCCTCTTACCATAACTTGATAGCCTCCTGTAAAGCCCGTCACATGGTCCTGAATCACCACTCCACGTTATGGTGGGCCACAATCAAGCCCCCATTATGTCTCCTGAACAATGCAAACAGACCTGGCTGCATGAAAAGCACTCTGTTCATATTAGTGGCTCCCCGCTTCTTCAGATAAGGCAGACTGAATAATCATTTCCCCCTTTCTGTCTGCGATGGCAGGAAGGAGGCAGGCATTCTCCAGGGAGATTGCGCCCACTCCAGAATGGACTTCTGTGCATGAGTGTGTGTGTGCGCGCTTCATGTTCCTGTTTGGACTCAGCAGTATGTGTGATCCAAATGAAAATGGAGGTGGTTTAACTGTCTACAGTAAGTAGATTTCCCACATTATTATCGTCAGCTGAAATTGTAAATTGCCCATGTCTTACATAACACACTCCTAGATATGAGTGGAATCAGTGTTGCTGGAGAAAAGTTGGTAAAACTGAACCAAAGAAAGAAAAAAGTTGGGGAAATACAGCGGCTTCCCACTGGTCTCATTATCAAAGGCCTTGATTGCAACTCAAACACCGGCTCTTATCTGGGAGCCAAATGGCTCTTCAGAAGTGCATTAGCTAGAGTTTATTGGGCTGTGACAACTTAAACTGTCTGCCCTTTCCTTTAGCTGCGCACTGTTAGCTTTTCACTGTTTACCTAGAAACACTGGAGAAAGCTAATGAGTTTGTTTTGTGCATGTTATTGTTTCTTGCCATTCAAGTTTATGGACTGTAGTAGAAATGGTTGATTACTCCAGTAGCATTAACTAAATGTTCAGGACAAACTCTGATAGCAGCAGGTGATTACCAGCAACGCTTCACTTCCACCAACCAACTCTTATTTATTGTTAAAAGGGATGGTTTATCAATTTTTTCTTCCTTTTTTGCATTAATAATGTTATGATGAGGTGCACCAATTCTAATCACTAGCTGTCCCTTGATATTAGTTGAAGTTATTGCACAATAAGTGCTCTGGATGGTGAGAATAATCAATGGGTAATACAAAACTCCACTTCCAGCCTTTATAACGTAGCCTTTTCCACTTTAATTGGTCATTTCTTTGGCCTCACCTCTGCAGAGGCTGTCAGCTGGGATTTATGCCCGAATCAAGGTGTGTTTTTGACAGGGGCTTAGGGATGGACAAAGACAAAACCATTGTTTTTTACAACTCTATAAACAACTCGTTAAATGGGGTTATCATACGTCCCTCCCGAGACCGCAGCAGGACAGCACACGGCATGCTGTGATGTCCTGTGCAGTAAACTCTTAAACACTGAGACAGAGGTTTAATTTCAACTGGATGGTCCTGCTGTTGGCTGAACAGCTTCAAGATTATTTAACGGCAGCCTTTGATTGACTGGTGACATTCAGATGTGAGTACCCAGAACAAACTGTGTTAAAATGTGTTCTCGCCATCACAAAGACACAAAAAACTCTGTGGATAATAAACCCCAGGAACAGGATGGGTTTAAATGCACACACAGTTAGAGATCGGTAAGCAAGCAGAACAACAATAATGCACGAGAAACAGCTATGGTGGGTAAGACTGTTCAAAAAGCAAATGATTCATGTCAAACGGGTGAAAAATACTATTTAAATCCACATTTGGTCCTTTGATTACATCTCTGATCAATCAGTAAATGAAAGATGTGAGTTCAGTGTGCAGGGATCCCCAAAGAGGCAACAACTAGCAATCTTCAGAGGTGGAAAGAAAGGATGGCTTCACTAATCTGATTCATTCTGACCTACAGGGAAAATGCCATTTTAAAAACCACTGGAATCAGACAGCAGAAACAAGTTATTTCAGAAAATGAATAGTTCATTACGTCAGAAACCACTATCGGGCTAACAGTGCCTAGTAGCAGCTGCCAAGACAGATGGTCAAAAATAAACTACAATCTTTAATGGTGTGGCTAATAGGTAAACTGTTTGGCTAAGACTTCAAACTTTTTACCAACAGAAATTGTTTTGGAAATAAAAAGAAACCCAACCCTTGAAACTTTTATAGTTACACGTTCACCTTTTGGCTAATCATTTTGGTTCTGGAATGTTAAATTTTAAGCTAACAGTACAACTTTTGGCAACCGGTAAAGTTTTTGGAAAAAAGATTTAGCTGGTAATAAAATGTCTGGCAGCTAAACGGCTGAAAAAAAAACGAATATGAAAATGTATGCTGGAGTGGTACATTTTGGCTAAAAAGCCCTTTTTGGCTAATTGTAAAGCTTTAGATAGCAAGCTGAAGCATTCAGACAACAAAATGGGTTGAAAATTGAGATTGCTGACTAGCAGTTACCTCTGGATAACAATTAAAAGTTTCATCCAAAAGTTTTTTTTGCAGAACGATAAACCCTTTCATCCACTTTAAGCAAAGAAAATATGACAATCTTTTTTTTGGCCTCTACAAATAAACTGCTTTTCAAACTAGCACAGGTTTGAAACAAGTGGTTTGGCACATCGACCAACTGTCCATGTATAGCAGTACGTCATTTAAAACAGGTGAAAGCGCTATAAGAGGAGCAGGTTTTCAGAAATAGTGGAGGGAGTGTGAGAGGGGAAGTCCACAGAGGAGAACAAGAGGAGAAAGATTAACATGGAGATGAAGACTCAAGGTACAGAGAAAAGATGGAGAAAAAAGACAATGTTTATCACATAAAGTCTGTGTCGAACCAATCAACTACATCATAAAGCATGCAGTGATTCTGAGGGAGGCCCATCTGAAGGTTCAGAAAGAAGTGAAAACTAATTTTGGGCTATAATCCAGTATTCTGAATCTTTTTTCACCAGTACTTTATCCCTTCTTGTAACATGTGGGACACATGCTGTCTTGGTCTGCAGGAATGAAGGACCAAAACCCAAAGGTGGAACGGACTCCATGTTTACCTAGGAACACAAGGTGATTAAGGAGTTTCAACCATTAGTGCAGGAAATCATCAGTGATCACAGTTTTACCTCAGCATTCATCAGACCTTCCTGTCAACCCTTGAAGAACATGATCAGATACACACAAATCATCTGTAACAGAAATTTAGACAGACTAAAACGTTTGTGGAGGCAGGTATTGTTCTGTATACTGAACACATCAGAGATGATTCCTGGACCAGAGATATTTTTGCTCTTCACCAACTAATGTTGGTTTATTGGATAGACATTCTTCATTGGCTATCTGACTGCAGCACACGGTAACAATGAATGCTTTCAGGAGTCTGCAACATTGGGGCTGTGTAGTCCATGACAAATATGTTTTTTTCCCCCTTCTTTTACTCATTAGGGAAAAACAGTGCTCAAAAAGTTATTTTTCCCCCACATCAGTATGTAAACTGTAAATCAAAAAGTGTTAGGCAGAACAATGTGTTTAATTTTACAAAGATTCTGGGCTGTTTTGGTGAAAGGGTGTGTAGTTGTGCAAATCGTGTGAAATGTTTTGGGGGAAAAATAACACATTTTTAAAACTAAGTATGAGCAATCACCCCCCCCCCAAAAAACAAAACAAAAAACAAAACTATAAATAATACAAAAGCTTAAGTAACAGCTAAATTGAATTTGATTACTTAGTATTTAGCTGAAAATATTGGTTGAATTGTTCTAGACTATGATTGACCTTTCCATGATAAATCAAAAGGCTCCAACACGGTTTATGCAACATAGTTTACACAAATGGAAGCGTTATTACTGTTTTTACTGCAACGTTAATCAGTAGCATTATCAAAATGATCCACCTGTTTGCACACGTACTCCAAATGCACAGACGCGCATACACTCTCAGAGAGATTGTGCTGGGTGGATGAGGGCTGCTTTCAGGCGTCATAAACTGAACAGTGGACCGTGAAGAGTCAAGACAAACAGGAGCTACTGTCACGGTCGTATTGTACCTGTGCACCTCTTAACATGAAGCGGAGTTGTTTACAAAGTCTCTTTCTCAGAATCCATATCGGAAAAGAAATATCCGCCAACTATTTTCCTCCTTAAGCTCTTCCTCTAGTCTAAAATGTGTTTACGGTTACCTGAATCTAAAAATGCTACTTAAAATAATAGCGACGTTTGATTTAATTCAGTTTAGGTGATTGATACAGCATCAGTTGACAATAAGTGTCGTCGCAAAGCACTTTCGAAGACAAACAGGTCCAATGCATATCCAGTTATACAGAATCCTGTTCTGTCCAGATTCAATTCACATCAGTGCGGTCATAAAGTCAGATTCAGATCCCATTCTGTGCCCTCCAATTAAATCATCTTTATCATACAATACAGCCAAATTCAGTTGATTATATAAGGCAGACTGGTAAAACCTTATCTACCTGAAACTTTACCAGCACAATGAATCATTTAATTCTATCATTTGACAACAGTAGTATCTTAAATGACTTTCCATAAACCTCTCTACACCTGCCTCACTGTGTGTCAAACAGAATAGTATTATTGATCTGTGTGTAGCCTCCGCTGCCTCCAGACCACAGCCTTTCAGACGCTTCATCACCAGCTGAATAATACATGCTGTAGTGATGAGTGCGCAGAGAGCCGAAGGTGCTTGAGAAATGAGCAAACACATCGTTCCTGGAGGAGATTCATTTCCCATTAATTGATTGTGATTTCATCAGAAGTTGGTACAATCAAATACATTCCTGTATATTCTATAAAGGAATACAAGGAATACGCTTATTATGGCACCTAATAAATTGTATGAATTTTAAAATGTCAAAGGACAGTTTCAGTGGCTGCATACATTCTTTGGTTATTCATCTTTTATGTCTTGAAATATATAAAAACAAGACACTGGTGGAGAGTCTTACATCGTGTAATCTATCCTTTAAACTTTTAACAAAAAATAAATAAATCTTTACCTTTAATTTCCTGTAAGCAGTAGTGGTTTTTCATATGGGCAACATGCCTCACCACCTTGGGCAGCATGGCCAGGGGGTTGCAGGGACCATTCTGTAACTTGCATTTAGACCAAAATTACATCCATCCATTGTCTATACCCACTTATCCTTGCAGGGTTGTGGGGCACCGGTGGTCATCTCCAGCAGTCATTGGGTGAGAGGCAGAATACATCCTGGACGGGTCGCCAGTCCATCATAGAGCAACACAGAGACAAGCAGGACAAAAAACAAACAGACAAAACAAAAAAACAGTCTGGCCATGCACACATTCCTACCTAAGTGTAATTTAGATGAACCATTAACCCTGTTTGTTATATTTGTGAACTGTCAGAGGAAGTAAGAGTACCCAGAAAGAACCCGTGCAGGAAAAGGGAGAACACTCCAATTCCATGCAGATAGACCACAGGCCAGAATTTGAACCCAGGACCTTCTTTCTACAAGGCAACAATTGCTTTGCAACTAAAAGACCCCACTGCGTTGTGTGCAGAATAAGCCCTTTATGCACACATTTAACTATTGATGCTCAAGTGGGCATCTGAGTCATGCCTGTGGATTCTGCCTTAAATTAGATTAAATTTCAGATGGATTTCATCATTAGTTTAAAAACGTAGATTGGTCAAACCTAATGTAGATTGTTCCACACTGAGAACTGGGATTCCTTTAAAACTCTGTGGGAGATTTTAAAAAAAAATCCTTTTCTCTGTTAAAACAAAAAAGAGCAATTTAAATGTTTTTGTTGTTGTTTTTTTTTATTTATTTTTTTTACTTTGGCCTGAGGCCAGTTTGAATTGGGATCCGTTTAAAAAGCCCGACATCTAGACTGGTTCAGTGAGGAAATAATTACTCTCCGTTGATGACTAATTCCAAAACCCTCCATTTTATTTTAGTAATAATCAGTGATTGAGAGTTGTGTGTGGAGGGGCGGTGAGAGGAAGGTGGGGGGTGAGTAAGCACTGAGCAAGAGGCTCCGTTCATACAAGAGCCACCACTGCCTGCTTTTTCATCGTTTTCCTATTCAGTTACATTACACGTTGCCAAATCACAACAACAACAAAAAAAAGCCATTTCAAGGGCACGTCACCTAAAAAAAACTGGTACAATTTAGTTCCAGTTATTTTCACTTTTACACTGAATTAAACAACACAGAGTCTAACTACGGGCTTATCTTGTTTCTCATATTTCTGTAAGGTTGCTGAGTAAGAAGCATTACTGTGGCTGAACATGAGGCTTGTTGCTGTTAACCTGCAGGACAGTTCTGCTTCTGTGATATTGATTTCCATGAGCTGTGTTTGCGCTGTCCGTGGTTCTGATCTTACCACCCATGTTCCATCAGTCAAGTTGGACCTTTATTTCCCTTAATCCGCATAAGATACCCCGATAAACCTCACATTTACATTTATTACACACAAATCATTCTTCACTGAAAAAATGTAGTGTATATTTCTATTTACATAAACAGTGTGTTTGGAATCCAGACCGGTGATGCTCGAGTGTGAGGGTGACCTGATAAGTTTTGTGTAGATAACGAGCCGTTTAACGCGCTGCTCTTACAGCAAGGGGTGTGGTTAAGTGTTCCCCAGTGCGCATCAGGTACTGGTCTCACGCTATATAATGCTGTGGACCAGAGAGGAGAGCAGGACAAGAGCACCACCGAGGTGACTGAATCGCAGGACAAGTCAAACTGTAAGTCTCTCTAAGTTTTCACTCTGTTTTTATTTGTGGAAAGTTTTCATTCTGCGTGTTGTATGCTGAACTTAAGAGTTTCTCAGTTTGCGCATTCAGACCGCGGTTTATGTACGGGATCCAGTTATATAGCAAAACCCAGTATTTAGATATTTTTTTTAAAAGTTGACTGGAAACCTTACCGAGTTCCGCTTCTCAGATGGCCAAAATGCTGAGATCGTGGGTGATGTTCGCGGCTCTGGTCGTCTGCCTGCTGGTGTGTTGGAGCAGCTTCGCGGACGCCTACCCGCCCAAGCCGGAGAGCCCCGGGAATAACGCCTCGCCGGAGGAGTGGGCCAAGTACCACGCAGCGGTCAGGCATTATGTCAACCTCATCACCAGACAGAGGTCAGGCAAAAAAGATCAGAGGAGATACTTAGTTTAAAGGCTCTTTCTTCGTTATTTTAATGTATGTATTTCATGGAAATTATGGGGGGTGTTAATTTAATTTGACAAACAATAAAAAAAGCAAAGAAAGGAAGATTTATTGTGAACCCCTGCCCACACCCACGACGACCTCCGACCACTACAAAGCCTTTTTTTTGTAAAAGCAAACGATTCAATGCATGAGTAAAGAAATTGATCCATAAAAACCCATTTTACTATGTAACTCAGAACGCATTAAGAACTAAGAAAAATTAATCAGAGTCATCGAGACGTGTAGAAACTAGGTAGACAAGAAGGATCTCACTCCCCCCCCCCCCCCCCCCACTGAGATTTCCTAAATTACACACGGTATTATACAGCTGTACAAAAGGTAAAAATCATTCTGTATATGTTTGATCAGCCAGCTTTGTCTCCATCTAAAGGGGACCAAATGCTGAAACAGGTATTTCTGTACAGAATGCATTTTTTTTTTACACAATTCTGAAGTTGTGTTTTTAAAAAGTAGAATAATCCATAAGAGCTCTGACCAGTCTAAATGTGATGAAGGTCCTTTCAAAACAGTGTAAGGGCGCTAGCTATACAGAAAATCATAAAGATGCAACTTTAGAAGTGCTTCAGCTTATTTTTAAATAATACACACTCCTGGGTTTCCATTTTTAACGTCAAGCCCTGCCTCTTACTGGAGGAAACAGTGAGGCACTTACGTTGGAAAAGCTGGATGCCTTCAATGCTTCTGTTGTGACATTATAAACGCATCCTTCTGCTTCATGCTGGGAGAAAAGACTGAATGCAACCAGACTGTTCATTTAGCTTTCTGCTTGTGTAATTGTCCTGTGATGGAAGCTGTGTGTAGTCTTAGCATTATTTTCCTTTTCTCTGTAATTAAACTGCCTGGATGTGGCACTGAACTGAAAGGCTGCAGCCGCCTCAAGCCCCAGACCGAGAAAGGGTTTTACTTCCTCAGCAGCAAGACCCCAGCAGACTACGTCAGAGAAAGACCAGCCAGGGAACTTGAAAACCCCTATTTCGTTCTCAGATAATTGCACATCTCGTTTGTAATGGGAGGGGGGGGGGGGGGTAGGTAGTATGTGCAGTTTACCCACTGTTGTTCACAGCTGGATGAGCAAAGTTAGGGAAAAAAGTCACATCCCGCAGGGTTGAAATTGTTAGCAGGGCTGATGGGGGTCATGCCACTGGTCTTTGTAAAGCAAAGAGGAGGAGGAAGTGATTGGAGACTTTCTCACCGATGCTTGATTGCAAGTGTTTTTTTTCCCCCCAGGTACGGAAAAAGATCTTCCCCTGAGGAGGCAGTGGCTTGGCTGCTGTTTGGCGCTAATTCCAACCAAGATGAGCCACGGTGAGCAAACAATGAGGATATGTGTGTCAGAGTTGTTATCCCATCTCATATAAACACAAACAAAGATTTCATCTCGGGCATTTTAACAGGTTTTGCTTCCCCCCCCCCCTTCTTTTTTTTCTCTTTCAGCTCTGACTATGTTGACACATGGTAAATGAGCCCAAACTGAACCTAACCAGCCACCCAGTTCCCCAACCCACCAATCAAAACATTTCTCAAGAGAGCACCTGCACTGGCCACTGGACAGTCTCCATATTTAATTGTCTAATGTGCATGCAAATGAGCGTCTCTCTTCTTCTGTTTATTGGCTTCGGTCAGTAACTGGATGTATTTGTTCTTTCTCTAAAATTGTAAATAATTTGTATCTTTAAGAGTCTCTTCAAATTAAAGATCTAAGTGGAATAAAAACAACGTTTGACATACTGGCGCTCTGGGTGTTGTATTTCTTTGGTGGGTAGGGAGACGTCATGCACCTGTTCGAAGCCATTGCGCATGCCCAAGCATTCCGAGAAGGTTGCAGGGGTTGTTTGAGCGCGCGGACCACCAGAAGGGCGCGGGTTTGAGTGCAACTACCTTTACTACCACTAGATGTCAGCGTAGTCCTTTGGAGCGCACATTTGCGAGCATTTGCAAGTCTGCCTCTTCTCTTGCTGCGCCTGTGTGGGTTCTTGTCGACGCCAGCAAACGGACTTCAACTTCGCACAGATCCACCGCAGCTAAACACGCGTTGGAGATCCCTGAGACTTCCCGGGGCTTCACTTTGGTAACCGGATTAGTGCGTAGACGCGGCCCCCTGCCTTGATCAATGGAGCCGTTTGTAGGGGCACGCGCCCCGTTGTAGGCAGGGTAAAGATAGCTGTGTGTGTCTCCGTGTGTGTGTGGGCTGCTGCTGAAGTGACGGCACAGGAGCTCTGCTGCGCCTCAGCGACTGAGAGGCGACCGCCTATGATCCCACTGACCGTCCTGCTGCATCACAAAGGCGGGAAGGAACCGGATCCAGGTGCCCGGAGGGCAGGCAGGTGAGCGCCTCAGCAAGTCGCTCTTCCTCCGTAGCGGAACGTCGAGCTTAGGTTATGCCGGGGGAGGGGGGGGGGGGGGGGGGGGTAGCTTTCGTACAGCTTCACAAGGAAAGCCTTTTACCTTTATTGCGTGTATCAGCATGTGGCTACTGTTACAAACACTTTGTTGTTTCTTAATTGAATTGTTGACGTCATTTGTTGTGGCATAAGTCTCTGTGAGGAATCCCATTACCAGCCATCAGGGCCGTTTACTGTCTCATGAGTGGATCTCGAGGCTACGAACATTTCGCACGCGACAGGCTCGCGCGCCGTGTTCTCCCCCAGTCAGTCAGTAGATGCTGCTAATTATGATAAGGCGAGCCGAGCTGGCCTGCCTCCCCGTGCTCGGCACCTGCGCGACTGCCGTGAATCCGAGGCGGAATGGACGCAGTCTGTTGTCTCATTTCCATGTTGACACAAGGCTGGGTGGACGTCATGCACCTGTTCGAGGCAATTGCGCATGCCCACGCATTCCGAGAAGGTTGCGGGGGTTGTTTGAGCGCGCGGAGCAACAGAAGGGCACGTGCTGCTGTGATGGGAATGTAGTGTGATGGATGTGGAGGGGAAGCGGCTCTTAAAGTAAAAAGCAACACGTACAAATATTTCCGTTGAATTTTATTCCAATTTCCTTGGTTAAACGTGAGTTTGTGCCAGGAAAAAATAGTTAGAATTTAATCTAACGCTTTAAACTTCATCACGTTTATGTTCCATCAAATACAATGTAATTTACATTCGTTTTTGGTTAATCAGACATTTGTATGCTTAAAAGAAGGCAAAATGAATCAAATGGAGCCCTGGATTAATAGATTTCAAAGTTCGCATACACTCATGGATGGCCATGAATGTCCTCTTTATTTAGGCCTTTTTAAAGTCTCATTTAAAATCAAAAATGCAAAAACAAAAATGTTATTTATTTTATTCAAGACGTTCTGTGGTCCGTATTGGATCCAAATCATACCTGCAGCCAAATATATAGACCTCGCTTTGAAGCATAATGCACACCTTTTCAATATGAGCCGTGATCTTAATGCCTCCCTGCTTTATTATATGTGTGTTTTTTTTGGATGATTGTCCTTTTGGAAAACTCTAATCTGTCCATGTTTTTAGAAGGTTAGATGCTGATTCCCCCAATGTTCATGATGTGCTTACTTATACAATAATACAATAACACAATAGTGCAGTAATAAAAATCAAACAGGACACTGAACACACTATAAACAAGCGGGCAGATTGAGACAATAATGCAATGGTGCAATGAGAAGAGCGCAGACGATGCAGGAGTAAATATTATTTCCATTGTTGTTGTTATTAGGTGCATGGTAATGATCATGTGATCTTTATCCATATGAGCCGTAGACCATCAAAATAAATGCACAAAGTATTTTAATCTAGACCAGTTTATCTGGTAGAAGTGTAATATACATCAATTTTATTGATATTCAAGAACTTTATTGTCATTTTGAAGGAGTTCTGTGACGTTTTTGCTCTAAAAGATTTCCACTTTATAAAAGCAAACCAGAGTCCCTGCATTTGATTTTCTTCTACTGATTCTTAGTCGCAGAGGCCACGTTTCAGAGATTTCTATTGAGATCAAAGAAACCTTGTCGCTGTCAGTTTTTTTTCTTTTGGAAGCGAGGGATTTGCTATGTATTTCTGTGCCTTTGACAGCTCTGGAGGTTGACGTTAATGTCATCACACCTGGATGTTCCTGGACAGAACGATTTCTGTCGAGGCAGTTCCTTAAAGATTTAAGGGCTCTGGCTTCCACCAGACTTTGAAAATATATCCTTCACTCGAAACCATTTACTGTAGATCTTTCCTTCCCACCAGAGCATTAAATTGAATCATTTCAGGAGAAAATGTCGGTGTGAAAAAGGTCTCGACCTCAATGACATGCAAATGAAATTAATACAACCCCTCGGATATTGAACACGCATTCAGAAAGATTCATCTGCAGCAATCGAATAGATTTTATTGTTCACCGTAAGTTATTTGTTGGCACAGGCAGAGTACTTTTATTAAAATGCTGCAGGTGCCTCACCATGGCAGCATTCAGTTGAAGAGCTGAGTGATTCATGACAGCTTAGACCAAATTATTCTAATCTGCTGTTGCTGTTTTATGGGAACGTTTTAGTTAAAGGTCCAGATCGTGTTCCATTCCAGCTGAAAGCATGACTGACATTCGTTCGTTCAACTTTATATATGAAAGGCTTCTCATTCAGGCTGGGCAATATATTGAGATTTTAAAAATACTGAGATTTTTTAAAAGGAGATATAAGATGAGACTATTGTTTATATAAAGATGATCTATGTTGTATTATAATTATATAAGCTTAATACAACATAGCTATTTCTGATATTTATCTACAGCTGTTTGTTAAAAAAATGTGCCTGTGAGACATTTGGGATAAAGCTTTGATTCAGAGATGCCTTTGTCTTTTTGTAATTACTTTGAGAAAAGAAAAACATATCACGATAAATGTCGCATATCTCGATATTTTCAGCCTGAAAACATCGAGTTGTTATTTTTGGTCCCTATCACCCAGCCCTACTTCTCATACATGTCAAGTGTACCAGAAAAAAAGCTTTAAAGAAAACAAACAATACCATGTCCAGCAAAAGTATTCACACCCTATTAATACTTAGATTTTTTTTGTGAACAAAGTAATGCATAAGGAGGAAATGGGAGAAAGATTATATAAAGGTTAAGAATTCTTTTCAACAAGAAATCTGAAAAGTGTGGCTCACATTCATCAATCCTTTGTAACAGAGACGTCACGACGATGGACAGAAAAGGAGGGCTTAGCCACGACGGCTGAAGGAAGCCGTAAACGCTGCAGGAGTAGAACTCATTCATGGATTTACTATTCGTTGTAGAACATTTTTATGGTTCTTATTATGGTCCAGTTTCCCTCCCGTCTGCTTTCTCTCACAACCCCTGCATTTGTCCTTCTAAATCTTTAAAATGTTAAATAATCAACACAACGTCCTGAGTAGGTTTTATTTAAGAATGTAAATGGTGGGGAAGTGTTCAAAGTAGCATATACAGTAATAATGAAAGAATAAACACAGTCCGCCTTTTTCAGTTCAAGGTTCTGGACCTGCACTTAATAGAAATTATTTGCTATTTTGCAAGTTCTCTGAAATGATTTAAATCGAACTGCACCTGAATAACTGATCCTCCTCAGTGCAGGTTCTGCAGTTTGCTGGTGCTTAGGGCGCTGTACCGACAAGCTGCTTCAATGGCCCGGTTCACGTCCATACCCTAACCTGAGAGAAATGTTTGAGACCTTAACAGAGCCGTGCAAAAAGGAAAGTGTAAAGGTAAATTAACCGGAGCAAGGTGGCGATATGACTTGTTAAATAAATGAACACATGTGATCCATAAACATGTAGGCTATCAGATAGTGTTTAAATGAGTAAATATCAGATGTCTGATTGGAAGTGAGTGCAGCTTTAAATGATCTAAGAGCTACGTTGCACATTCCTTTTTTTCCCTTTTTCTGCATTTTGGCTTAGAGTGCAGCACTCAGACGGCGTAGTGAGGCGTGTTAAGATAAATAGATGTCAAGCACTGGATGTATAGTCACATTTCCACTAAAATGCAGTCGCTGTAATAAATGTGCTAAGTTAAATGGTCTTTGTAGAAAGCTCTGTCTCACACAACCGACTCTTTATAATTTATTTAACTAACTGATGATGGCGTCTATTTTCTCAGGGTCACCCATGGAACATCAATGGAAAGATCTTAACATGTGAAGGATTCCTTCTTCGGTCTAAAAGGTTATAACACAGCCAAAGCCAAGTACTCTCTCAGGTAGGGGAGGACAGAGCAGCAGCCTCACCGCTCAGAAAGAGCTATGCAGTGCAACACACTGATGAGAATGGAAGAGTCTCACACAGAGAGAGGCTGAACACTTCTAAATATAGCCCTAAATGGCAGAAATTTTGTTCTGTAAAATATAGAAATATTGAGCTTTTCTCTCCACATAGTTTTTTAGGATTTAGGAGAGTATGAAGTGCAAAGCTGCAGGTTTACTTGCAGTATGACACTTTGAATGTAATGGCATCTGGACCTCTGGTTGGATGAAGCACAGCCTTCCAGTTTCTATTAAATAGGGTAGAAATCGCTGCACATCATCACAACACAGATTGTCTGTGTCTGTTTGTTGATTCAGTTATCCTCCAAAATGTATGTGAGTAGGAAAATGTTGCCTGTTGTGTCAAAATTTGATGAAACAAGATTAATCGCAAATAAGTAATTACGAGGCCCCAAATTAATTTGTGATTTTTATATTGGATCACACCTCTAGTTTATTTGCTTTTCACTCAGTGTAGGCTGCTATTTGTTTTGTGCTACATCTAATTATAATTAGGTCTGTGTAGTCCAGTGTACCTTGGTGGCTACAACAATGTAACATGTTAGAAAGCTACACACACTTCTCAACCTGTAGAGCTCTACTCCTTCTGTCAGCCTCCAGCACCTCCTTCCGTCTGATAAAGCACATACACCTGGTCAATGAATTGGATGATATATCGGTACCATCACATTAAACGGGAAAATATGGCATTTAGTCTTTAATGACAGCAACCGATTCTACCAACAACACAAAGAGACTAGGTCAGTACAGTAGACAGGTGGGATGGCAAAGGACTGTCTGCAGCTCTGCAGGTCAGCACATTGAAAATACCCAACTATAGTGCTGGCATTTGCTAACTAAATATATGCAAAGTTAAAGGTATAGTGGATGACTTTTCTGGAAACGTAGCTAGGATACTCTCAAGTTCCTTTTTGAATAATTGCACAAGAGTAAAACCATCTTACTTGCTCTTCTGCTCCTCAGGGGGATCATGTGAAGGAATCTTCCAATTAGACTCAGGTCTCATTTCTTTTTCTGAGGCCTTCCTCTTGTTCTCATAAACTTGTAAGACAGTTTGCTTCCTGCGACTCTCAGACATTTTCAAAGTATACGGTGAGAGCAGCGGAGCTACAATAAATGGCTAACGCCAAAGCTCCCTGAATACATAAACACTAGAGTGTGCATTCACAGCAAGAGGAACCTAGCAAGGAATGATTACGCACACTGGCGTTACGTGAGCGCCTCACAACGATAGACATGTGGGACAAGCAATAGATAAGTTGATCCCCCGGAACTCAAAGCCGAAAAAAGATTGTCCACTATACCTTTAAAGGAGCATAACCTAAGTTCAAGGACTTTTGCAGACGTCTGCCCCCTCTGGCAAAGAGTTGAAATGACACCAGTGTTGTGCATGTGCATTGAAGAAGAGGAAAAGCATATGCCGCTGCAACTGCACAGGTCTTTTGTTTAGAGGTGTGATGTCTTCTGAGATAAGAAAGCTATAAATATTGAAGTTCTCTCGCTAATGTATCGATTACAGCAAAGGCTCAACAAAGTAGCCAGGTGAAGGAGAGCGCGCAGTGCGTCACACCCACGCGTATGCCCAGAGGATTAGGCCCAAATTACTCTCTCATAAAAGGACTACTCCCGCCTATAGAGGCAACAGCGGTAATTAGAGGATAACTCATTTTACGCATCGGACAATTGTAAGAGTATGTATGGGACAGAAAATACATTATCAAAACATGGACTATACAACTTTAAGGAATGACCTGTTAGGACACTGCCTGAGTCCTAATGCCCAACCTGCTAAGAAGCACCGCAGGGGAAATGAGCAGAACCCGAACTTCGAGCAGTACGGTAAGTTAAATCTTTATTGTCATTTTAGGCAACAAAACGGGCTACTGATCCATGCACGGTGCATAGAAAAATTAACCAAAACCTGTGTTCAGAATAAAATACAACTCATAATTAGCGCAGCCATAAAACAGAAAAATAATAGTTGTACTTGTGTATTACATAGCCAACTTCAAAGAAGCGAGGTATTGATTAGAGTTGCAGCTCTATTGTAAAAACTGTTCCCGAGTCTATTAGTGAGTGACATTAATGACATAAACAGAAAAAAATCAGGTGTTAAGCTTTCTTCTTTGCAAGCTAAATAAACAGGCTGACAGACGTACCAGTGTATAAAGGCACCTTCACTCTGTAATACTCAGGCTCCAGCCCTGCCTACTCTCTGAGGGCATTTGAGTGGCACTGAAACAGATTCATATTCCTAATTCTGTGATAGCTGCCTCCCCGGGAACAAAGGAGTTGGAGGCCTGAATGAAATCCAGGTGGAATAGGCAGTAGATGCCTCCCCTGGTGACTTGCGGGTCTTTACTTCAACTCTGTCACCTCAACCTTAAAGGTATTTCACATTTCATTCTAATTACAGTCGACAGAAGAAGCCAGGTAACCCAAATAGCAGAGAAATAGAACTTAAATGAGTACCGCTCAACAGATATTTAGTGATGGTGGTAAGCAGTTTTTTAAGTGACGCACCATCAGTAAAGAAATAGAGAGATGGGGAACAGTTTTAGCTTGTCTTTAGTTTCTAAAAGCTGTTAGGCAGTGGTTGATCATTTGCCGTGATGTTTTCAAGCCGCATTAAGGTGAGCTTAGTTAAAATTCATTAGCTACTTACTTTCCACGTTGCTGACTGCTGCCACCAAGCAGCGGCACACTGTGTGCATTCATTTGCATGCATGAAGCGCCTTTATTTTGAAATCATCGAAGCGTGGAGCAATCATTCTTTCAATTACTTATTCTCTATGTGCCCTCTGTCCCGTTCAGGGTCATGGGGTTGGCTGGTTGGCGAAACCTGTCACAGCTGTCTTCAGTGGAGAGGTGGGGTACATCTAGGACCAACCGCCTGTGCATCACAGGGTCAGTGCAGAGGCAAATGAGAAAAATAAGCTTTCACGGTATACTTTTGTGGTCAGTTTAATATTAATGGTAAACCAGATGCATTCTTGGACTGTGTGAGGAAACCACCAACATGTAGCATTCAGTTTCTCTAAACTACTCATGAGGTTTCCTCCTCCTACTCTCTCCATCTTCTGCAGACATTTGTAGTTGATCTAATCACTGGGATAGATGCTAAATAATCTCTTTAACTTTTTAAAGAGTTTAGAGTTGAATTGAATTTGCTTAAATAATAGAAACTGATTTTAAATCAGCTTGAAGATAATCTAAAGTTTAACTATATGTGATTTTTTTTCTACCTTGATATGTACACACTTCAAAGTCCACTATATGGAATAACTTGCATTTAAATGTATATTTATTGAATTAAAACGATGTGTTCTCTAACACTACTCAACAGCCATGGTAAAAGTCTGTGTTAGGAAAAGAGGGATAATTCTCAGGGAGAAAGGATGGATGAGATGCACGGCCACTATGATAAGGGAATTCAAATTGATACTTAAAGCAATGTGCTGCAATCCAGAAACTTCACCGTTGTAAAAAGAAAATAAACACATGCTATTGAATGACGTGTATCAGTCTGGGTCTATTGTGAGAGATCTGATGATAGATAGGAAGCTTTTCTTACATACCTCTGTCGTTCCACTTTTCTTCAAAAGAAAGTCAAGAAATTCAAAATTGTTCTGCACTAACAGAACTATTAATATTACATAGTCAGCATAAGGCATTGTAACAGCCTGCCTTTCAACTTATTTTTTAAATTGTCAGCAGTTTTCAAATGCTCACAGCAGTTGTGGATTTAGAGCACACGTGCACAAGCACGTGGCTCACCGCCCAGGGTGGCATGTCCAGGGGGGCCTGAAGCAGCCATCAGTTGCGCCCAATGAATTTTCTGTTCCTTATCTTGCATGTCAGTTCAATATGGAACAGTGTGTTGTATAAAAACGATGTACGCTGTACCTGCCTAATGTGGCTGAGAATCTCCATTATACTGCTAAGTCTAACACATAGTCAGCTGGATTATTGTATGTATCAGATATTCTAAGAAAATTTTTTATTTATTTAGATCATTTAATAAGTTTGTAATTCCTGAAGTAAATTCAGATGTTAAATTTAGATGAGTTTAGTTTGTTACATAAAAAGTTGCTGTTTTTCAAAGAATAGGCTTTGTCAGGGGAGCGGGGTGTGTGTGTGTGTGGGAGGTGGGGAAGGATGGAGCAAAAGGAGGAGCTCACCAGGGGTAAGCAAGAGATAAATCGTGCCCAAACACATCCACAGGATTACACAGCATGGAGCAACAGAATAGAGCTGTGTCTGCTCTGGGATGCTAGCAGAAACATTAGCCTAGGGCTGGGCGATACGGACCAAAAACAATATCTCAATATTTTTAGGCTTAATGCCACTCTGCAATATTTATCTCGATATGTATTTCTTTTCATAAAGTAATTATAAAAAGGCATCTCTGAATCAAAGCTCTATACCAAATGTCTCACAGGCAAAAAAGATTTAACAAACAGCCGTAGATAAATATGAGTAAAGGCTGAAAAACAACCTACTGGAAAACAAAAGCATATATAAATATATAAAAGTATATACAAAAATCTCGGTATTTGTAAAATCTTGATATATTGCCCAGCCCTTCATAAGCCAGCCATCTGTCTACCAGAAGGAAGTGATGTTGAGTTGTTTCTGTTCAGCTACACTTAACTCTTGGCTCTCCATGCTGCTGATTAAAGGAAGGGGATGAGGCGCAGCCACATTCACCCTGTAAAACCGAGTAAAGGTACTCTGTGATTTCCAGGAGGCCGCACGGCATATAACATCCAACGGCACCCCAGTCATGGCAGCAAACGATGTCGACATGCCCCTTGTAGAGTGACACTTCACTCCTGTCGGCAGTGGCTGGTCCTGCAAGGCATAAGCCTTGGAGATCAAATCCACAACCCAGTGTGCAAGTCGCTGCTTAGAAAGTGCCTGACCTTTCCGTGAGCCGGCATAGCAAACAAAAAGGCTATTTGTCTTTCGGAAGGATGCCGTGGCATTGATATATGCCTCAAGAGCACGTACAGGGCACAGTGGTTCGGAGGGGCATCCAGTGTCAAACCGAGCAAGATGGAGTGGCTGGTTACCGTCTGCCCCCAGTGACACCTTAGGAATGAACGCTGCGTCTGGCCACAGTGTAACACCTGAGCCATCAGGATTCCACCGGCAGCAGGGCTCGGCCATCGAGAGAGCCTGCAATTCACCCACACGCTTTGCTGAAACCATCGCCAAAAGGAACGCTGTCTTCAGTGAGAGCCATTTGAGGTCTGCTGATGCCAGGGGCTCAAATGGGTGGGATCGAAGAGCCTCAAGCACCAGAGAAAGGTCGCATGCCGGTGCCACAGGGCGGTTGGGTGGACGCAAACGCCGAGCATCTCTCATAAACAACACAACGTCCTTGTCTCAGCCCACTGTGCAACCATTCAGCCCGACATGCCGACAGGAAATGGGAGCTACATATACTTTTAAGGTAGATGGAGACCGCCTCAGATCCAGCAATTCCTGCAGGAAGGTCAGTATGTCACAGACTGAACACTGCACCGGGTCCTGTCCTTTATTACAGCACCAGGTTGCAAAGACCGCCCACTTGTTGGCATAGACAGCTTGTGTGGATGGCGCCCATGCATTAGCCATTGTATGCCCTACTGACCCAGTGTATCTTGAGAAAGTGGACCCCGGCCTTGCAGGGGCCAAATCCAGAGCTGGAGCCGGTCCGGTTTGGGGTGCAAAATCTGACCCCCCCACCTGGGAGAGAAGATCCGTCCTGCAGGGGAGACGCATTGGCGAGCCGCAGCTGAGCTCGTGCAGTAGAGGAAACCAAGTCCTCGCTGGCCAGAAGGGGGCTACCAGCAGGACCCTGTGCCCTTCCTGGCGTACCCTTAGGAGAGTCTGAAAAAGCAGACTGAATGGTGGAAAGACATAAAGGCCAATCGTGTGCCAGCACAGTGACCCAGAGGGCTGCTGTCGTCCAAGGGAACCAAAGGGGACAGTGAAATGCGTCCCTTGAGGCAAAGAGGTCCACGTCCGCCCTGCCGAAGACCTTCCAAATGCACTCCACTACCTCTTGGTGAAGCTTCCACTCTCCTGGAAGCGGCTTCTGGCGAGATAGAAAATCTGCTGGCACGTTCTCTGGCCCGGGGATGTAGGCTGCTCTGAGGCTGGCCAAGTACGGAGCTCCCCAGGTTAGCAGCTGTTGAGTCAAACATAATAGTTTCCTTGACCTGGTACCCCCTTGGTGGTTGATGTGAAAAACCGCAGCAGTGTTGTCTGACCTTACCAGCACATGCTTTCCCTGCAAGCCAGGGAGAAAGCTCTGAAGAGCCAGAAGTACAGCCTGTAATTCCAGGACATTGATGTGTTCCCTGCTCTGCCGCTGGGACCATTTCCCCTGTGCCATTTGACCCCGCCAGGTTGCACCCCAGCCCATGGAGGATGCATCCGTAAACACAACTTCCCGACGACACGGGAGGGAGCCAAGCGGGACCCCTGCCATCATAAACGCCCTCACCCTCCACTGGGACAGAGACTGAAGACACTGAGGCACCACCCGAAGTTGTCTAAGACGATGAGTGTTCCGTGTGGAGTCCAGACTCAAGCTGTTCAACCACATCTGGAGGGGCCGCAATGACAGCAGTCCCAAGGGCACTACGGTGGATGCGGCTGTGAGCATGCCCAAGAGGCGAAAATACCGCACAAGGGGTGGTGCCATGCCACGCCTGAATTCCGGGAGGATGCTCAATACGCTGTTCACCTGCTGGGGTGACGGGCAAGCAGTCATTGAGACAGAATCCATGGCAATGCCCAGGAAGACAGTCTCCTGTGAGGGAGTCAGACTGCTTTTCTCCAGGTTTACCTGCAAGCCCAAGCATCCCACATGATGGAGCACTAACCGGGTATCTCAGACTGCCTGGTTCCGTGTCGCGGCACAGATGAGCGAGTCGTCCAGATAAGGGAGGATTCTCATTCCTTGTGCCTGCAGAGGAGAGAGGGCCGCTGCGACACATCGGGTGAACACCCTGGGAGACAGTGAAAGTCCGAACGGGAGGACCCTGAACTGGAAGTGCCTCCCCTGAAAGGCTAAACGAAGAAACCGCCAATGGGGCGGAGCGATTGGAACATGAAAATAGGCATCCTTGAGATCTATTGAAGTGAACCAATCGCCCGGGGAAATTGCCTGCAACACTTCCTTGATGGTCAGCATATGAAAAGGCATGACCTTCAGGTACACATTCAGGCCTCTGAGGTCCAAGACTGGACGCAGGCCCCCAGTCTTCTTCTGAACCAGAAAATATATCGAATAAAAGCCCCCTGGATCCCACAGGGGGTCCACAGGCACTATAGCGCCCTTGGCCAGCAAGGTGCAGATTTCTTGGTTCAGTGCCTGTGCCTTCACCGGGTCGCGGATCACAGTCATCCTGACCCGGCCAGGGACGGGTGGCCTGCGGCGGAATTGAAGACGGTACCCCCTGGACAGTGTGGACAACACCCACAAATCTGGGGTGTAGGCAGCCCAGAATCCGAGCTGTCCTGGGGTAAAACACCCGACCGCAGGCCCTAAGGCGTCATCTGCGGGCCCTCCGGCCCCTTGAAGGCTTGGGAGGACGCCGACCAGACTGCGTGGCTCGAAAGGAACGAAATGACCTTGCCCCAGTTTGGTCTTGAGCCCGGTTTCCGTGACCTGGAGCAGGTCTTTGGACCGATGTCTGGGCTGGTACCAGACCCTGTGGTTCAATGGAAGGAGATGGGCGTGAGGGCCTCCGCGAAGGACCCACAGCTGCCCAGGTGCGGACTGGTTGGCGATCACGTCTTTGAAGGCCTGCCAGCTGCTGCCTTGTTCTAGAGGCCTGAGCTGTACGGTCCAAGGCGTCCAGTGCTGCAGAGCCAAAAAGTTCCCCCGGAACGACAGGCAGTGCCCGAAGGGTTCTCCTACAAGGATCAGTAAGTGGCGACTGCGCCAACCAGACCTGCCTGCGAGCGTGAACCAGCGTGGACAGTGTGCGTCCAAGCTCCCTAGTCATGAGGGCAAAGGCCTGCAGAGATGCATCAACCAGGCCTTGCGTCACGTGGTCCAGTGGAACAGACTCCAAGGAGGAAGACAGGGCCAACATAAGATGGGAGAGAGAGTTCCCAATCCGGCCCATGCGGGCCCCAGAGTCATAGGCCTTGCAGAGAAGGTCGTCAGTAATACGACACTGAGGGCGCGGACAACGAGCATTGGGCCGCAAAACCTCATCAGGTGGAATAATAAGAGAGGCAATGCCAGGTTCCACCGCTGGCATCTGCCCCAAGCCAACCCTGGGTGCCTCCTGCATAGCTGCCAGGACTCTGCCATCTGTTGTCAGACGTGAAAGCGCCTTGGTGTCTGACCAGCAAGCATGCAGCTCCCGTATATACTCCCCAGAGGGAGGAACCACAAAGGCAGTCTCTGATCGACTGCGCTTAAAGAAGGCGCTGGAAGCTGCAGGCTGGGTCTGAGGAACATCAATACGTAAACAGGCAAGAGCCGTTCGGATGGCGGCTGTCACAGACTCCCCCGTATCCTCCTGGGAGGCAATGGAGTCAGACCCGAAGGCCCCGGAGCCCAGCTCTGGGAGGTCCTCACAGAAGTGGGTGCCAGAGGCCGCCACAGAAATAGCATCGTCCTCAGTGACTTATACTTCATCCTGCACGGGAGGGAGAGCCGCGCTACGACCACCACCAGCCTGAAAGGACTGGAGAAGGGCCTTCATTTCGGCCAGCTCAGAAGTGAGCTGATCCACTCTTGTGGACAGCCTCCCTGCATCGGTCCGTCTGGCTCGTTTTGCCGGCACCGAAGGTGCAGCCACAGTAGGCCGTTTGCACATCGCCTTCCCCAGTGGCAACAGACTATGCGGCGCAGCGCCCGCCCAGTCGGTAGGCTGCTGCATCGCAGCCAACCGATCCAGCCTGACTGACCGGAGCAGTTGGGGCAGGCGTCATCCGACAGCGCCTCCCGGAGATGTTCCACACCAAGATAGGAGGGACACAAATCATGCCCGTCGTCGGGCTGAAGCGGAGCCAGACAGGTCGAGCAGCACAAATTTTCCAGCATCATATTGCTGAAGGCGTGATCAGCCCGCCACCAACAAGAAGTAACCACAAGCAGGAAACGCCACTGGCGACTCTGTTGTAGGAAAACTCCCTTAGAGGTTTCGAACTCAGCGTGAGCAGAAACGCCACCAGCAAGTACGTTTGTTAACCAAGGATGAACTCAACGCGAGCAGAAAACGCTACCGGTGTGTCAGAAACAAACTTATAGAGAACTCAACGCGAGCAGAAAACACTACTGGTGAGTCAGCAACAAACTTATAGAGAACTCAACGCGAGCAGAAAACGCTACTGGTGAGTCAGAAACCAACTTATAGAGAACTCAACGCGAGCAGAAAACGCTAATGGTGAGTCAGAAACCAACTTATAGAGAACTCAACGCGAGCAGAAAACGCTACCGGTGAGTCAGCAACAAACCTATAGAGAACTCAACGCGAGCAGCAACGCTACTGGTGATTTAAAAGAGACACAAAATTACCGTGGTAAATCAACGCGAGTAGTAAACTACTGCTGAGAAAAGAACAAAACTTACCAGTTCATGTCGCGGCGACCGCAAACCTGGTAAGATGAAAGCAGCTTGCGCAGCCCCTGGAGGGCGAAACTTACCTGCAGCTCCGACCAAACCCGGTCACGGGGCTACTAGCAACAAGCAGCTAGGATAGCACGTGGTACACACAGAAGCAGTCAGCTTCACACGACCATACCGCGCGCGAGAAGAACGATGGGATTGAACGCCGGATGCCACGTGACTATATAGAGTCACGTGGGTTCCCTGGCATGTCACAGGTGACTTTGTTGTCATTAGTACTCGACCTGCGCATGTGCAAGAATGATCATTCAGTGCTTAAAGCACCGCCTCTGGCGGTCAGTAGGGATGAAATAGAACTGTTGTTAGCGCTGCTGGCAGCAAGCAAAGTGACTATCACTAGAAAATGGTTAAAACCTGAATCTCCTACAATTGGTGATTGGATCAAAATTGTACAGGATTTTTTACATTCTAGAGAAATTGTCATTCTCTCTTAAAGGTCAAAGAGAATCTTTTTTCAGGATCAGGTCCAAATGGACTAACTACGTGAAATCAACTAAGTTTATCTGTCACATGTAAATACTGTGATGCTATATAATGTAACCCTGTCTTGATTCTGGCATGCATATATACCTGATTTAGTTTTCTCTCGACAAGAGAAAAAAGTGAGTAAGCCCTCTCCTCCCACTTATGTTATATTTGTTCAGTTATTCTACAAAAACTGGATTAGCAAATTATTGTCCCACGCTTGCAATTGTGAAGCGGGATTTGATTTGGGCACTGAAGAGCTTCTTTTTACTACTTGAAAGAAAGTCATTGCTAGAAGAAAGTCACGAAAAGTACTGCATGCAGTTTCCCAAAACAAATGGAAGAAGGTGCTCTGGTCAGATGAGACCAAATCTGAACATTTTTGCCCTAAAGACAAAACACTGTGTGTGGCAGAAACCTAACACTGTAGATTACCCTAAATGCACCATCCCCATGGTGACACATGGTGGTGGCAGCATTGTGCTGCAGGGACAGGGAACCTAGTTAGTGTAGATAAATGAAAGTAAATACAGGAAAATTCACAGCCATAGCAAGGATGGGGAGGTTTAGTCATGTGTGAGAATCAATGTCTAGCCCTAAATCCAACTGAGAATCAAGATTGGAAAATTGCTGTTTTCAGAAGTTTTCCATCCAGTGTGGCTGATTTTAAGCTGTTTTACAGAGAAGTCTCTGGAAGTGCGAAGTTTGAAGAGATATAGCCCAAAAGACTTTTAGCTGTAAGTGCAGTGATAGTGTGTTCTGCAAAGTATCGACTCAGGGGGACTAAGCACAAATTCACATGATACTATTCAGTACTATTACACTTCTTTGTGTTGGTCTATCACAGAAATCCTTATAAAATGCATTAAGCTATATGATTTTGATGCAAGAAAATGTAAAACAAATTGAAAGGGTGTGAAAATTTTCTGCTCTGGCCCGGAGCTCAGTGGAAAGTACTTTAGCGTGTTCTTAGTGAGGGAACAGTGTCTTTAAATTTAAATCACTTGTGGATTTACATGGAAAACACTTATTAATTGTCAAATTTTTATTCAGCAACATTAAATTAATGTTTAGACTGAATGGTGCACCTCTGAGCTGTACCTGTAGAATATTTAACAAATACTCAGAATGAAAGGAGCACCATATTAAAATATAGCTTGGGTCCTTTATTAGCTCCTAACTTATTATTATTTTACGCATTTTCCCTTGTTGCCATGGCAAAGCGCCGGGGAAAAGGAGACTGCGGGCTCCTCGTGGTTGTCTTGGATACGACAGTTTTTCCGTGTAAAGAAATGAGACGAGATGAACCTGTGGGAGCGCAGGGCTATTCTTAGGCTTGACGCCAACATGCATGTGTGGATTAGGACTCGTTTGGTTGCTGGTGCATGTGTGCTCAAGCATGATCCCAGGCTCTAATGCAGCCAAGAGTGAGGATGGCTGAAGGCGTTTTTATGCGTGGCACAAAAACACCTGAGCCTTGTGTCGTGGCCTCAGGACAAGGATGTACAGAGGGAATGCTTTATTTGGACTTGCTTGTTTCACATGTCTGCTTAAAGTAGCACCTGCTGAATGGAAACAAGTATGATAGAGCAATTTAGCAGGCTTAACGTTGACAATATCAAGTATTCTATTGAAATTAAGGGTAACTTACAAGTGCTTATATAAGATTTGGAAGATGAGCTGGAACTATTTTGTCAGGTGTCCTAATAATAGCCGCAGATATAATTTTAGATCCGCGAGCATCCACACAACAGAAATCCAGCACTCACAGCCGGCCTTTTGTTTTGACAGACCATGCAGACGTGATGGCAAGTCGGTAAATGTGATGTCATGGTTGCTTTGTTATCGAGCCAATCTCTTCCTGCTATACGGTGAACATGGATGACGGCTTATGTGAAAGCATGTGTGCGTCTGCTGACTAATTGAGACAGGAGGGGAATCGATCCAAGAGCAAAGATGGTTCAGATTCCCAAGACAGCGTATTTAGCACGTGAATACCACAAAAACATCCTACTATTCTTTTTTTTTTTTTTTTTTTTTAGGAATTCATGTTCACTCATCGATCGAAGAACTATGGCCTCTTCTGCAGAAAAATAGTGCAAGTTACTGGCATAGCTCTACCATCATTCTTCCCAGACAGTGACATAAAAGAGGAGCGGCAGAAAGGAAAAGAGCTGATGAAGATCCTGACCCCCACAACCTTCCCCCAAACCCCCAGTGTGTCAGATCAACTCAACAACACGGCCGAGCTCTGCTGCAGTGGCCTCTGATTACTTTTAATGAGCTCTGTCATTTCACATTGCAAACACAGGACGCCTCAGATAAGCCCAGGGGACTAGTATTTGCTGTGAAGGAAGGTTTAGCAAAAGTCGAGCGAAGCAACATCAGAGTCGGGCACATATTACGGAAGATAATCTTATCGCTACATAAATGATGCCGTAAGCGATTAAACATTAGCGGCACGAGGTCAAGCAAAATGAGAAGTTGAATATACTATATGTAAGAAATCTTTCTTCAGGATTCCTGTTTTATTCTCTCGTAGCTGTCTGCAAACAAATATCCAAACATCTAGAGGCAAGGAACCAGATTACGGTGACCTGAAGCTTTCCTTTGCACATGTAGGTTGCAGTCAAGGATGTGTTGTGCAGAATATTGCTGCATGCACATAATAAACAGCAGGTTGATCATTAAAGGATTGAATAGGATCTGGAAACTATTGACTGTAGTCTCCCAGCAATTTTACTTCCAATCAATTTTCTTAATTGCATCTGCATTCACGCAAAAAGTGCCACGCAGGATAGGATGCCTTGACTTATTTAAGTCATTCCTCCCCCCCCCCCCCCACCACCACCACCACCAGAAATGAGGTTTTAGGTAGGAATTTGTTGATATGGAGTCACATTACAAAACACATGTCAAATGAATGTTATATTGTAATGGGCAATCCACACTACATTTCATCACTATTAGCTCACTCACCAATGATGTAGCAGCGTACAATAAGGTCTCATCTTCCTCCTATTTTCATCAAAGCAGTTTGCTGAAGTGGTAGGCAAAAGCCAGCAGGTTTATTCTCTGTTTTAATGGGACTCAATAACAATTTGGTGCAGACAAAAGTTATGGAAAGTGTTCTCTTGCATCGTAAACTCAGCCCTTTGCTTTGAACATCATATCATTGACGGAATAGTGTTTGAGCTGTTCAGCTCTCGTCTACATTGAGCGCTGACTGGGAGGCCACATGACACCCAGAATGGTAGTAAAGTCATTATAAAAGATGGGAAAACACTTAGATTGTTAAAATCCTCGATTTATTAGGTTAACAAAGTCATGAATTTTGCAATATGCTGTTTTTTTTTTAAAAAAAATCATAGCCTAAAATATCTCCCAGAAAGCTGTTTAGAAATAATATTTTTTCAATTGTAAAAGAAGACGAATGTGGTCCCACCTGGAGGCAGACATACACGAGTGTCTCATTATTTTCAACTCCATTCCAGTATTTGACACCAAATATTTACATATGCTGTATAAAAGGATAGATGCATGTGTTTTGTTACTGTCTGATTTAATATCAGACCAGACTTTTCTTGTTTTAAGTCAGGATTACCAAAATTGTTTCTATGTGCTAAATACAAGACTGCTAAGTGAGATGATTTTTTTTTTTTTAGAAAAAGGTTCTTCAAATTCAGGGGTTTTAATTTCCTTTGTGTTTGGTAGACTTGGGGTTCCTTCCACAAGCTTCGCACAAAGTTTTGGCCCATTCCTCCTGACAGAACTGGCATAACTGAGTCAGGCTTGTCCGCTGCCTTGCTTGCACGCACATGTTCAGCTCTGCCTAAAACGTGAGCCTGAGATCTGGGCTTTGCGTTAGCCACAGCAAAACCTTGACTTTGTTGTCTATAAACTGCTTTTTTTATCTAATTTTGTGGTGCACTTGGGGACATTATCCATTTGGATGACCCAGGTTTGAACCGTGTTGAGATGTTTCTTCAATATCGCCATCTAATGTTCCTAATGTGCACGGCAGTAGCCATCTCCGTACTTCACAGTTGGAATGGTGTTCTCAAGCATGTAAACTTCCCCCTTTTTTCTCTAACTGTGGCCATCATAGTAGAATGCATTAGTTTCAATTTCGTCAGACCAGAGGAAACACCCCTAAAAATGAACTTTTTTGTCCCTGACTCCTTTTGCATAATGTAATACAGCCTTTTGCTTGTGTAGTATTGTAGTAATTTGTAGCAGTGGATATTCAGCACATGTAGCTGTAGGTCTCGTTTCGTTTACGATTCTGATGCTCTCTTACCATCTTCAGGCAGCATCTTCACATGGTCTTTTGCTTTTGTGCAGGGGTTGATACACCCAACATGTGAGTTTCTGGGACAGACTTGAATGGGATGATGGCTGGACACTCCCAAGATATCTCTACTTGTACATCATTTGAACAGGTGAATGTTGGCACCTTCTGGTGTGTGGAAGTCATACCAAAGGATGAATCAGACTTGTGGAAGACCATAGTTATCCTGTAATCTTGCCTGATTTTCCAGGATGTAACTCGAGGAGGCAATGGGCTTGAAGTGCTACCTGAAAACGCATCCACAGGTGGGCCTTTCTTTGTACTTGGAGGATGTAAATTAGCTTACAAACCTATGACATCATTATCTGGACTTTCACCATTTTTTTTAAAAGCATAGTAATCTTAGTGTTTGTAAACTTCTGAATTGAATAGAAAGTAATACATTTTAAAAAAATCTCATTATTCTGACCTTTATGAAACAGCAATGATTTTGGTAATCCATTTGTACCTAAAACAGGAAATGTTTATTCTGTTATGAGAAAAAATGTTGGTCCTTTTTAAACCATTAACCATTTGGTTTTATCTGCAGTTATATAGTTGCAAAGTTATTCATTCGTTATCATAAACAAACAGCCTTTTGAGCGTCTTCTGTGTGATGCCTCAGATATTGCAGCATAGGGGAAGACGATGATTTGCTCTTGTTTGCATTTAGACAGTGACCTTGTGACGACTGCTCTGTTTTGAGCATCATCACTGTTTCTTTCACTGGATAACCATGGTCATGGCAACTGGGATCTAGTACCCTTGGATACAGCGGTATCTCCCCCATCAGCTGCTCTCGTTTCCTCCCCTTTAATTCCTCTCTGACTTACTCCTCAGGTTTCTAAACAACCTGTCTAATTCCTAACAGTCAGTCTAATAATTATCCTCCTCCTTAAAAAACAAAAAACATGCCCACCAGTTGTTCCATTTGTATTGAGTTTAAAATACACACTTTATTGGATATTAATGATCAAAGGTTTTGTTGAGCAGGTACGTTTTAGTTGGGTTGAACTAGTAAACCATCTACTCTTAGACATGGGAATGGTTTCAGGATTTTTATTATTGTGGTGTGAACCACAATAAACCTTAGAAGCTACTTGCTCGTCTACTTACATTTAGTAAATATGTTGAGGCAGCAGGATTCTGTAATTTAAAGAGGCAGTTGAGATTTTTCATTTCTGTGATGCTGTTTTCAGCAGGCAGCATGTTTTCCTACAAAAGTTAACTTTTTAAAAGGTTTCAGTTTGGATGACAGCTGCAATCTAGTTAGTCGGGTCATTTCTGAAGCACATATTTGCTAACCTGGCCAGCCAGATTGATAATGTATAGCACTCTCTGTTCTGCACGTCATCAATCTGGCACTGTTGCTATCAAATCCGTTCGACGAAAGGAGGGACATTCAGCCCAACTGTCCAAGCTGATTGGACGAAGCAACACCTAGTGCTTGTCTACCAAAGGCTGGTTTTAGCCAGTCACGATATCAAATTAAAAAGTAAGCAGCACCGTCATGAGAAACCACAACATGGTACAAGGCACTTATTGCTGTTCTTCTTTCAAAGATAACCCCCACCATCTCTCTGTGTTGTTCTCAAGTATCTTGTTTACATAGCCAGGCAGGCCTGTACGCCCATGTCAACAGCTGCCTCTCAGGGCTTAGCCTCTCTGCCCATAAAATGCCACTGCCAGAGCAGTGTTGCGTTGGCACAAAATGGCGGAGAGCACAGCTAGCGGTTCAAATGTTTTCTGGTTAACAGCATTATAAACTTATGCGTTACTTCCTTCTTCACTAGACTTATTCCTTCAGAAGGTGATACTGTATCGCTGTGTATTTATCCTTTGCAAATATGCACATATGAGGTGACAGGTGAGAAGGAGAGAGGAAATAGGTGCAAGGTTGCAGCTGGAGTGAGAGAGGTGTGGCTTGATACATATCTTGTTTTGGTCTTTACAGAAGGGGCTCAAGCCCCATCCTAGTGGTGAAAAATTGCTCATTGCTCCTTTAAATCATGCAACATGATTGGCCCGAACCATTTTTGGTTTGGTCACAAACAGTTGAAGATGGATTCTTGTGTGTTTTTGAACGCACAAATACGGTGAGAATTCATCTTGCAGGCAAGTTTAGATATTTGCTCTGGTGTTGAAAATGTAACAGATGTTCAAAATTATCTTTTAAACAGCCTTAAACTGCTGTGATGTTTGCATTAGGTTATTCTAAGTCTAAGGTTATTTGCACTGTTGGCAGTGGCGGCTCCAGAGATTTTTTTCTGCAAGTGTTAGGGGGGGAAGCATTATACTGAGGGTGCCATGAAGGATAACTTATTTTCATATTTCTCAACACACACTGACGGAAGCGCAATCAACGGTGCACCGAGAACTCTAACATCTGCAACAGCCACCAATAAAGGGTATAATAAATATGTGGTTAAAGCATGCACAAACATGAACTGCAACAATGACTTCACTGTACTCTTTGTTGAAAAATCCATTTTTGCATTAAACATTCCTTTCAAACAGCGCTTTAAATGGAAACGGATAAGGGCTGGTACTCCCTTCAATGTCATACAAATATTAGACAGAGACATGGGTAATATTTTTATATAGATCAATATAGTCTATAAATCAATAGTTTAATTGTACAATAATTACAAAAAAGAACAAAATCAGTTCTAAATCAATTCCACATGAGCCAAATTCAAAGCGTCATGAAGCCACTTCTATTAACTTCAAACTCATGGTGTTAATATGGACATGAAAAATAACATCAACAGGTAAAAAATATAAAACAAACAATCCTTAAAAACAAAGAAGGGATACATTTTAGACTTAAGATTCCAATAAGCTTATTACTGTTACAGTTTCCTTGTGTAACATATATTTCTTCTCAGTATTAGGCCTGGCCTCAACAAACCCATGCCACCTGATAAACTTACCTTTCATCTGAAAATATGTATCTTCAAAAACTCAATATATTGACTAGCCAAACACAGAGTCTCTGCACATATTTAAATATTAAATCATTTTTAATATCAAATTGTCCATCAGGCAATCAGCTGTATACAGGAAGTGTGAAATTTAAAAAGTCATCAGGCCTGAACTTGTGTAGTTGGCTGGGGGAGAACAAAAACAAGCTGTCTCCACTCCCATCACACACAGGGATAGATATGGAGAGGAGACAGCAGAGGCTGAAACACAAAGCAAAAGGAAAACATGAGCCATATTATGCGAACATTTCAGTCCATCAGGAATTTATAAGTGCCCACTTTTACTACTTTGAATAATTGAAATATATCAGCAGGTTTTGCACATACAGTAAAATGTTAAATATTAATAATTATTTAGAAAACAGTAGTCTTCATCTAAAAATAACGGTGATGACCTACAGTAGAATTAAGATATCAACATACTTTAAAAGGTCTGCAGCAGGTCTTGGGTTCATCTTTGCTGGACTGGTTTGGTGCTTCCAGCCCTCTCATCAGCAGCCTGATCCTTTGACCAACAGTCTGCTCATCTTATCTGACGTATTGTTGACCTCTCTTTCAGCAGCTAAATCATCAGCAACAGGCGTCTGTGTAGCATCAGGATCCTAGTTAGATGCGCTAATGCTAGCTTGCGGAGTCTGACCTCTATTTATTTGTAGTGAAGGACTGTTTATAGCTGCTGTTGTCATCCAGTTCGGGTCCTCTTGAGCCCTTTTGGAGCTAGGAGAACAACATCCCAGCCGTGAGGATTTTCCTCCGAAACACCTACGTTCACTTGAATGTATGGCAAGCGTTGTGCGGCAAAATTACGGTTTCTTATGAGGCGATACATTTCAATCAACACATGCAGAATTCCATTCCTGTTGCGTGATAGGTTTTTTAAAAACTAAATATATAATAGTTGATTGTATATTGAAATTGGATGTATTTTGCGGGGAAAATATAACAATCACATCTAACATTATACTAACTTAGATGAAAAAAAAAATCTAATATTTTCTTGGGGGTGCTAAGGGGGGTGCTATGACTTTTCCAGGGGGAGCTATAGCACCCCCTAGCGCCTCCCTGGTGCTGCCCCTGACTACAAAATATTTGATGGCCTTGTAAAGAATTGATGACCCATTGTCCAGTATTGTACTGGACCACAGTCTAACTCAATTCTTAGAGTAAATAACCACAGATAAATAAATGTGGCAGTGAGTTGTCCTTTGATTGACCGACAAATATCATTGCTCAAAAGATTTAAGAAACACTTTTTAATCAGAGTATAGCATCAAGCCAGTTAAACCTCCAGGCTATTGATCTGGTCAGTTCAGTAGTTGTGGGGGTCGTTAATCAGTTTTGGCTGTTCTGGTATTGATGAATGTTTGTATCAATGTTTCAACGTACTGGTACCTGGTACCTGGACCCAACAAAGGTTGCACAGTAAGAAAGACAGAAAGACAGTTCATACCATTGTCAATACTGCAGCAACATTTTCCGTAGGCGCCGGGTTATTTCTGGGGAAGAGCAAAAAATATAATTTATTCCATCATGACAAACTGAACTTAATTGGCAAAACCAGTAAGTAGGGGACAATTCAGCACTTATTTAGAGAAACATCTAACTGAAGTGTCTCTTTCCTGTTTGGCAAAATAGTAGACTAGATTAGCTACAGATGTTATTATAATAATAATATAATAATAATGTGATAATAATGAGAGAATAATAAGTTTCTTCGACAAAATCAGTGAAACATAAGGCAATGCAGCAAACCTAAGGAAAGAACGTCTAACTAAACTGACAGGTTGGGCAGGGAGGGCATTAATCACAGAAGAGCCCCGTGTTAACCATGGAGGAGCTGATTATTTTGCAAAGAAGATTGAGCAAGAATTTCAGCATGTAGATGTGCAAAGCAGGTAGAGTCCTACTTCTAAAGACCTGCAGATGTAATTACAACAAACAGTGCTTCTACCATGTCTAGACTCAGAGGAGCTGATGGTAAATGCACACCAAACTCAGTTTGTGATTTATGAAAAATGTTGTAAACCACATATTTTTTTCCCCTTCCACTTCACAATCATGCGAGTCAGTTCTTTGTGTTGGTCTATCGCCTAACCACATGTCTAGGGTTGTGGCTGTAATTGTATTTTTCACCATTTTTTACACTTGTTTAACAGTTTTCCTTGCTGTCAGGCAGTTAACAGAAGGATCTTCTTCAGGCATACAGTTTAAATTTAATCCTTTTGTCTCATTACCCAAAGCTAGTTTTTTTTCTTTTATCTTACCAGAATTTTAGAGAAATGTCCTTTAACACATGCCAAATCTTTCATTGTCTTGTTAGATTCTCATTATTTTTTTCTAGCAGCCTGATGGTAAATGGACCAATTACAGCAGACAGACATCCTCACTGAGCTAATGTTAGGTGGCCTGCCCACTCATTCACCGGCTCGCTCGGCCTTTCCAACTGTTGTCTAATTGTATTCCCAACGGATGTGACGGCTAAAACCAGACGCCCCCAGAGCAACTGGCTGCTCTATTCTAGGCTGCAATAAAGCTCCTTGTCATTTGGAAGAGTTATTTTGGATTACTTGGGAAATGGTGTTCGTTGGTCGGCTGTTTTTCAACTGTGATTGTGGTTTTCTTTCATCCCTCTTTATCTGTGTTGACTTTAGTTTCCAGTCAAGCCGATGGATTTCCAACATTTTCTAACAAGAACTCCCTCTTCTTTTTTTATTGCAGTTGATCTAACAAGTTGTGTGGAGGATTCTGGGAGCAGCCCAACTCTAAAATGCCTGTGGCAACATCCAGCTCGGACTCTGGTAACTATCTCTGTCTTTCTGTAATAGGAAGGTCTCTGTGTGTTTTGTATGAAGGAGATCCTGAATGGTCTGGTTTATCACTCCTCTCAGGACTTGTATCTAATCTTCTGACTTCTAATATGACTTAATGAGCTGACTAATGGAGCACTAAAACCCCTGCTCGTGCCTTGAAGGATTTGCTGGTGTATAGTTTGAAGCTCTCAGCTGAAATGCAGGGCGAAGACTTGAAAGCACACACCAACACGGACAGGCTTAAGGCTTTCAGTTAAGACTGAAGACTAATCAACAATATCTGTTGCAGGACGTCTGGTAAATTAGTCCTGGGGGGGATATTTTTTTTAAAACACAACATTAAATCTGCAACAAAGAGCCTTTCAAGATTTTATTTGGGGATAATAAATTCAAGAAGTCAGCGTGCCGGGGAGAGAGTTTTACTGCGAGTAACGCTGTGTGTGGAGTGGACTGTCAGTCTAGATTTGTACAGTAAGTGCAGGGCTTGGGCTGCAGGACTGGCATTTTTAGTAACACGCAGTAAAATATTTCTCCATTTCAATTCACGTCAAGTTTCAATTCAGACTTGTAGAATGACTTCAGCAGGGTCCAATTAGATAAATTAGAAGAATATGTTTAATCAAGCAGCTCAAAGGTTCTTTCCTGTGAAGAGGAAGCAACCACCTTAAGTCAGTAGGTTTCATATATAAATACAGATATTATCTGATCATAATGGTGCAGGATTGCTGTTTTAATAAAACTGCTAATGGTCTACTGTTCAAGTGTATTTATTTAATATAGAAAAGGTCAAATATAAGCCCAAAACAATGGGTTCAATGGATTAGTGTTTATACACAAATCAGAAACAAAAATTTTGTTTTTATTTAAAAAAGAAAAGCAACAATTTCCCCCACAGCTGCTACAAGAATCAAATTTGATTATTACAGTTACTATTGATTTAGCAGTAGTTTTAAGTAAACACATCTTTATTCCACCTTGTGGCTGTTTTGCTCTTTATCGAGTAATACAGGGTATATAGGAAACTAAAAGCTCCAGCAGCCCGCAGTTTAAAACTACCCTAAAAACAGTGATGGGTGTTGCCTCTTTAGTTTTCATGCCATGATTGACCACATTTTTCTCAACCGGAAATAGTTCCACGCTGTCAGATTTGTATTGTTTTAAGCAAGTTCAGTTTAGTTCAGTTTGTACGTTCACAAACACGCAATCTCAAGGCTCTTTCCCAGAGACATAGATCCAGTTTATATACACAAAACTATTATTGGGTCAATCCATTGGTATGGATAGATTCAAATTCAGCTACATACTTATCTCTTCAATTTCAGTAAAATGCAGTCAAAAGCCCAGCTAACTGCAGTATATCAATGACTGTGCAGCAATCCCTCATCCTTGTCAGACATGAGGCAACAATGGAAAACAAGGACTCCCTTTAAACAGGAAGAAGCCTCCAGCAGAACCAAACTCATTATCAGCGGTCATCTGCAGCGACCAACTAGGGATTTGAGAAAAAAGTCTAAGAGCCTTTTCTTTAGCCAGCTAACTGGCAGTGTTCAGCAACAGGTTAAGGAGGAGCAGTGGCAAGTCACATGGTGCTCCAATACAGTGTGTCAAACAGAAAACTGACTTTAAACCTTTGAAAAGGTGCGATGTTAAATTCCTGCTGCTTTTAATTCAGAACCTCATATGATATAGAGACTGATACCAGACATTGGCCTATGCCCAATATGGAAGTGAGTAAGGTACACGGTAAGCTATCTTGAATCAGCCTTAGTTTTTATTAACTGCATTTCAGATTCTGATTCAGATTATTTATTGCTCCATGGCAAAAAATTACAAAAACAGTCACTTTCTGTCATACATTCCCATGAGCAAAGGGGAGCAGAAAGAAGATAAAATCTTATTTTGTCTGCCACTCGTCAAAAAACAAAATAACTTTGCTAACACGGTAGTCATACATCGTTGCTTATCTTGAGTTACTTCTCCCATAATGACCACTGCTCAGCCAAGTCTCTTTACCTGCTCCTGCTTGCCAACTCAGAACTCTCTTTTATTGCCTTTACTTTAGAAGGACCCAGTCAGCATTCATTGAGGTAAATGCAGCAAATTCATGTATTGAGCAATCCAGTCTCTGATTGGCACTAAACTTTGGCCTTTTCTTTTGTTAACATGTCTACTAACTGCTAACAGGTGTAGTCTGCTGTATGGAGGGTAACACAGTCCCCACGAATGAGGATTTGGATCCACGCATAGAAATAAGTTCTTTTGAACATGAATACTGTCAGAAATCACAATTCTAAACAATTTGAGCTCATTTTCCTTTATCTATTTCATCGGAATTCACTTTATTTCAGCATGCTAGGCAAAATAAACAAATCAAATGCATACCCAAGCACACCAGCTGTGGCGTGCACAGACATTTTGGGGGGCAGGTGCTCGGGAGGGGGGGGGGGGCACTTTTTAGCGCACATGGAACACTAAATTATATATATAAAAAAAATACACACGTATGTTGAATGAAATTTGACTTTTATTTGTAACATTCTCTAAACGTGAGTTTTCAATGAAAAAAAATCACACCACCAACAGAACAGACTAAAGCGTACTACTTTAAAGCAGCATCCTCCTTGGTGCCATGTCTTTAAAGATGTTGATGACCTCGCTGTGGTTTACCTCAATGTCTTTTTCAATGGCAAGCAGAAGAAGGTCAGAGAGCCTTTCTTCTCCACACAGGCTTTTTAGTTTAGTTTTGATGATTTTCAGCTTGGAAAATGATCTTTCAACTGAAGCTGTCGTCACTGGTAATGTTGCATATATTTGGATCATTTTGACAAAGGCAGGAAAGATCACCTGGCCGTTGTTTTCCCTCAGTATTTAACATATTTCTTATAGGTTCTTTGAAGTAAAGCTGGAGTGGAAGACCTTTAGTTCTGTCTTAAGCTGCTCCTCATCTTCTCCAAAGAAGATGCGGGCGACCGCGCGAGTTCACGTGACAAAGGAAGAGAGATAGGCTGGTCGGGTGTGCGCAAGGAGGTGGCTCATTTCGGGGCATTGTTTCAGTCGTTTTTAATGGCTCAGGTTTTCAAAAGATCATTTCAAAACCGACCTCAGTAAAATCTTAATATTCAGGGCAGTCAAACTTTTTTACAAGAGCAGGCTACACACTATCAGGTAGGAGGGTGCGCTTCAGCTCAGTTGTGTGCTAATGGCATGTTCTTATGTGTTTAATAGTTCTGTGCTTTTAACATGAGAGAGTTTGAGATTTGGGCTTGTTTTTTCTTTTAAGTTGGGCAGGTTTTATGCTGGTTTGGGTTACTGGAAACTAACAGTGAGATGGGGTAACCTGTAGCGCTGTGTCTTAACTCAAAAGTCCAGCATAAGCTACATGCTAATAAAAATGAGCGCTGGTGTAAGGCGGAACACTGACTGAAGTAACAATTCTGACTAGAACAGGTTCTGTAATTACAGCAGCTATGAGAACAAGGAGCAGAACAAAGCAGAGTTCCCTTCTACCTGCAAGTAACTCAAGTCTCTTCAGTTTGGCAGTTTTAGTGCTTGGTTCTGCTCCTAGCTGTCCTAGCTAACCCTCCTAGCGTGAATGTTTACTCCAGTTTAGACTTCAGTCCTGACATTTCAAACAGAAATTAATAGCGCTCCTTCCAGCTCGCTCTCTGCTTTGTTGTCACTTCTTGTAATTGTTTGGTAATCAGACCAAATTTCCATCCCGCTCTACCGACACCAACGGTGACCACAGCCGAACTGCGGCGGCCGGCGGCGACTGAAGGCTATGACTCGGTGTCCCGACCCTCTCCAGCTGTGATTGGCTAGCATGTTGCCTTCAGTCGTTGATTTTATTGGTTAAATTGTATGATTGACACATCAAAGATAGTACTAAAAGGATGATGGCCACTCCGAGGTAAAAAAAAAGAAAAGAAGACAGCTTCCAGTCCAGGGTCTGCTCCGCGCTCAACCAGAAGGCACAAATATGCTCCATTATATAATCGGGGAAATGTAGGCGGGAGCAAGAGCTGCTATAGACGGCGATTTGCCGCCATTGACCGGCTACTTTTGACTGCCCTGAATATTAATAATTAAAAAAAAAAAAAAACAAGTTTCAAAAGGGCATTTTCGTTGATAAAGGGCAAACTTCCTAGTGCTTTAGCACCACCTAGTGTCTATGTATGCACGCCCCTGCACACCAGGGTTTCCTGCTTGAGTCTTAAAGTGTAGTTGAAAGTCTGGATTTTTATGTTGTAAAAGATGGGACAATTATTTTAATAATATATAGTAAATTACATAGTTCTACTAAGTGTGCAAATTTGTTTATTCATTCAATCTTCCATCATCATTTTCATTTTATCTTCTTGAGAAATAAACTATTGCTTTTCATTTATCACATTTTTGTAATTCTTGTTGAGAAATTTAATCGCTATTTTAGACTGACGACATTACAAGACCAGGGGTTCACCCTTTGCAAAATCTCGAAAGAGTTCTGCTCCTGAAACTGGCTTTCAATAGCTTGCTTAAAAAATTAAAAACAAAATGTTCCTGTTACCTTCTCTGCTGTTAACCAGTAGTTGTTTGGTGAGTTATTACATCAATCAATCAAACTTTGTTTAGAGAACACTTTACACACCCAAAGTGACCAAAGCTGTACAGGTCTATAAAATAAATTAAATAAAAACAAAGTAAGCAATAAAATACAACATCTACAGTAAAACTAATACAGTTCTGCTCTACTGGATCTACTACTCCAGGATGTTTGTCCATACTAAGATTTTGAAAAAGAAATATGTTTTCGTGTTTAGCATTCACATGCAAACTAAACCTTTGGTTGGAAATAATGAATATTACAAATTGATAATTCATGTATGCACACTCAGAGAATTTGAGAAACAATGACATAGCAACACCATGTCCTGTTGCATTGCGTTAGGAACCACAACAATGGCATATTATTCACAGTTTTTTTTTTTCCTTATGTTGGTCTTGCTTTGTTGTTTTCGACATCTGGGAAATTACAATAAAACACCAGGGTTTGAGCCAAAGTGGAAGTGTGTCAGCGGTCGCCATGATAAGTGCTGTCCGAAGAGTGCAGTCTGTAAGGAAGGAAGTAGGAAAAGGAGCCTCTATGCTTCCTCCCCTGGCTAGTTTTCCTTTGGAACCTTGCGATATCCCTTACCTGTACTAAGGAGCTATAAGGAATCCCACAATCCTTTGCATGACGTGCTGTATCAGAACAGCCCACCTCACGGAAATCAACGAAAATGTCCGGGAAGAAGAGAGCGCATACTTTGTAGTTCAATTTTGGAAGACTGTAGGCCCAGATTTCAATTCCATGAGAGTTTCACGTAATGATGTCGGAGTTAAAGGCTGCCTGAAATTGGCACAACAGTCCGAAGCTCCTTTCCTCACCACAATAGAGTTCTTACTGTTGACCCCATGAAAGGTCAAGCAACAGGAGCGAGGAGCTATTATTAAGGGTATTTGGATGGAGCCCAGAAATGTTCTGGAAAACATCCATAGCTATACTTCCTCTGACTTTAATGGCTGTTTGATAAAGCTATCGTCACCTAGCGGTTCTCAATGGGTATTTTTGTGTTTTTGTCAGGGTTTCCATTTTGTCTTTTGTCATCTGGAAGGACAGACTTTATCATCTTGAGAGGGAAAAAATATCCCTTAAAATGTCAAAAATAGTTTAGCTGTGGTTTAAATCTCTGCAAAAGTTGTTTTGCAACTATTTCATGGAGTTTCTTTAGTTTGTTCAGCTGTGAATACAACACATTAATAAATAGTTCTGTTGGATATACTGTCCGACTGGCAGCTAATTGGAATGACTGGTTTGGGAATGTTTCTGTTTTCTTAGTTGAACTGAAAGAGAGGAGATGGGGCCCCATCTTGTTGCAGGTTAATCTGCTGATCTTTTCCATACTTGACCCCTCCAGGGAAAACTGGAGAGGAAATGGTCCTGCCTCTTTTCTTTCTTCTTCCTCTAGAAGGCACCATGCTTCCTTCTTTCTTTCTCTCCCCACCCCCTCACCCCCCCACCCCCTGCTTCTCTTTACACATGCACCCACCCCTCCGCCGTCCCTCTTCATTCATGCAGAAGAGGAGGCTCTCAGCCCAGTCGCAGCTTCTACACATTCATGTCAAGAGCAAGTAGGGAAGGATGTAGAGAACGAGGAGCTGTTCTGGAAGGAAGAGGAGAGAATCAGTAAGACACAGAGGAAGGGGAGATCTTACGCGCTGCGTCCGATAGAGTATCGGGTGTGTTGCTGGGAGTTTGATCCCCGTGAGAGAGGTATTGCTCAGTATGGCTGGCAGCCCGTTTGGGAGGCTCTCTCTGGAGGAGGGCGACTCAGCCAACTCCTTGGAAGGAATGGAAATGAAGCTGTGCGGGGAAGGTAAGAACACAGGATCGTACCTGCTGGCTGGCTAAGAAATGTTGGATGGTTCACAGCACAGATATGCACTGTGGGGAGGCAGAATGCTACACAGAAGCTTAAATCCCAGTTAAAACAAACGATTTCTGGCAGAGGGAGGCTGATGTAGCTGCTGGTGTTCAGTGGCCAGTTGTTTTAAATTTGCATTGCACCTGCTCCTGATGTAGTGCTGGGATGAAGATCAGCATAGGCAGATTGGAACTGGAGCCAATGTGTGTTCTGCAGGAATCCAAGGCAGCATGGCTTAAACACAGAAAGACAGAGGTAAAATAAACCCTCCTTTGCGTTGCATAGGACAGGTCTTGGAATCAAAGCCAAGCCTGTATGAGATTCTCACCATAACATAAACCTGAGAAAAAAATACAATGGTTTTATTATAGTAATATGAAAACTTTTAAAATGTACAACATGATCTATTAGCTTTTATTTTAAAAGGCAGGAATTATTTCAGCTGCAGCCAAAATAATATAAAAGATGAATTCATACAGTTACAGTAATGCTATCTTTATTATGTATTTTTTTATTATCAATTTGATGCACAGACTCAAGTTAAAGTGTAGAATGAAACCCATACTAAATTTTGTGGTTTTCAAGTATATGTCACGTAAAATGTCCTTTTGCCGTTTTACTCTTTATAAATCTGCATTGGGAGTCTAACATGCTGATATTAGCTGGACAATTTGTCGAGCTATCCGCTGGGTTAGCCAGCATGTTCAACATACATGCAGGTTGTAACTCACTAACTTTAATTTCAAAACACTTTCACCCTAATAAAGAGTAATGGATGGCGCTCCTGTAGTGTTCAAACCATCACTGTTTATTCTTGACATATCCTTGTTTCAGCCAGCTGACTGGCAGTGTGCAGAAATGTGTGTGTGTGTGGGGGAGGGACACTCCTGCATTACCCCATGCTTTATAGCCAGAGAGAAAATGCTCTCTGATATCAAAATGGTTGCAAGAAGTAGGAACAGTATGGCATCAAATCTTTGCAGTTTCGAACCTGAAACTATTAAGGTTTTAAAAGCACAAAGCTTTCTTGTCATACTGTTCCAGTAGTTTAAAGCCTTTTTGTGGCTCTAGTGTCCTTTATTTCAAAGCGGACAGACAGGAAACTGGGTTGAGAGAGAGGGGGAAGACATTCATCCAAGGTCCACAGGCAGGGAGTCAATCCCAGGACCGGCACGTCGAGGACTGATGCCTCTGTACGTGGGTCGCACGCCCTAACCCAGTGCCACCATGGCGCCCCTTTTAAAGTCCTGCTACCTGATGAGATAGCCAACAAATTAACCAGCGAATTTCAGTTTACAGCAGGTGGGGCCCAACTTCTTTCAATACAATGTGACCAACAAGGTTGGACTTGCGTTGTTCATATCTTCGCTGTCTGTAGCAAAGGAAGAGTCCGCTAAACATGTTGACATACATACTCAAAGGCCATCTATTCAGCCCATTCTACCAACCTTTAAAAACTGTACATGAAGCAAGGATTATATTATCCTGTTTAGCCGTAAAGATTGATGCGCCCACATTTTCTGTCAGTCTTTGCTCTGCAATAAACCTTTTATTTACGGTCCATATAAATATCTTAGCTGAAATATCTTTCAGCTTTGGGAATGTGGATTCTATTGGACTGCATCAAAAGAGAACAGTTATTTTTTTAATGTTTTACTGTCGGTTATCATACTGAGACAGTTTTTCATTTTAGTCTTTTATATCTTTAAAAAGGTAATTTTGGGGGTTTCATCTACAAAACAATGCCTATTTGTCTAATGGAAAGTCACTGAGATAGGATGCACTTCAGAAAGGTAAAGGATGGAGAACTTAACTTAAGACCCTGTCAAAGGCAAGTCTGTGTTTGTTGTACTGAATGATGTTTGCTTTTCCAGCATGGTAACCCCCCAACTTCCATTAATAATTAATGGATTTCATCAATAATAAATAATATTGCATTTCTTACAACAGTATTTTTTAAGCGTCATTGCTTTGACCCACACATGGGTTGCCCATCTTTTGTGAATTCATGTACACAAATTCCTCAGGATGACAGTTGATTAGGAATAGAATAAAAACAACTAGTTTATGGTGTCATGTTAATTGAGACGAGCTACAAGCATCATCACATCACTAGCCAAGCCCACTGTGTCACATAATGTGCGGTGCTGCAACATATCCTCTGCTCTCTAATGTAGCTTGACAGGACAGCAGTGACAGCCGTGATGAATCACATTTTCTGTCAAAGCAGTCTGTCTAACAGTTCAGGGTGAGTGCATGTGTTTGTGCTCCCGTTGGCTATATAGACTGTGTGGAGCAGACCTTCGGTTTATTGCACATTCATGGTGAGTAAGAGCGAGGATCGTTCACATGCAAAAGTGCTCAGATCAGAGAAGCCTGAAAGTGTCAAACCCAGAAACATTATAACACTGGGAATCTACTCTGCCTTTCTGCTTCCGAAAGCCGCACACTGTAAGAGAAACACACGTTTTGAAGGTTAATGAAGCAGGCTCCAAACAACAGGTGATGTATCATTGAGGCCACTGTGTTGGTAGGATTAGACTGTCTAAGATAATCACAGGGTCTCAGCAGAATAGGACAAGTTAATGTGGTTCTGGCTGAGGGTATTTGATAATGTGGCAATTATGTCATCGGCGTCACACTTCAATGGTTTCGACTTAATCTTTCATTCACAGCTGGAAGGAGAACATGTGTGGAGTCAAAGTCAAAATCGTTGCCTCATTACAGCCACTTTAAAGAATAGACTTGGCTGACCGTAGTTTGCCTTTCTGCTGCCACACAGGTGAGGTGTGATTAGACTGCAAAATGTCAAAAGGTGTGACAAGTCGTGTCTCCAGAGATGACTTTAATCGAAATGCAAGTCTCGCCAGATACAGAAAGGCTTAAGTTTGCCCCATTACTAAAAGTGAACGGCTTCTTCTTCTGCCACTACATGGCTCATTCCTGTGTCAAATAACTTCAACTATAGCTCAGCTCAGAGTGCTTTTGTTGTACAAAGGAACAAGGGTATGGGTCGGTTTGGGCAAATGTTCATCATTTTTAGTGATCCTGAACATTTTTGAAGCATCTCTCTCTTTACCAGTTATTGGTACCCCTTGGTAAAGATGTTGGGCCTTAAAATGTACTTATTTCAGTAGAAAAAATCTCTCACCAAAAATGGTATAAAAATCTACCCTTTCATCTAAGGATGTTTATCAGTTAGAGGCAAAAAAAGAGAAAGCAGCATTAAGAATTTAATATATAATGTAAAACAAACCACCGGTTTCACCCCTAATAGTTTCTACAAAATAAAGGTAACTGATGATTTTTTTTAAAACCTCAGGGTGTAAGATTTTCACGCTGGCGCACCATCTAGTGATGCACTAAACAAATTACAAACAACCTCGCCATTAAGCATGTAATAAGTACTACAGAAGCCGCGGAGTATCATAATTGTGACAATGTCAATATGTCCTCCATGCTTTATGTACTGCTAATAGCTAATAGCTATGGTCATCGTGTGAAATGTTTTTTGGCACTGTTGCCAAGTCCACTTGTTTTTTTCTAAAGTCGCTTATAAATTCTGTGAGTTGCGTTATGAGAACGCTTTCATTTATGATGTGATGTTATTAGACTTCTTAAAGCAATACTTGATTAAAAGCCAAATTAGTTACACACTGTGCTTTTAAGTTTTATACTTGTTGTTAGGCTCATCAGATGTCCGATACACATTTAGAGCTGAGTTCAAAATAATTGTAATGTTAGCACCCTTCTGCCTATCAGCTCTAGCAACTATCATCCAGCATTGGTTTCTTTTAAAGGCTTCCATGGTTTTAGCAATCTTTGGTAAAACAGCTTTCTCTCGTCACGCACCATGGTCACTGAATAATCTTCAAAAATCTCATTAATGACGGATTTGAAGAATATTATAAAGGATGCAATGACGGTGTAATGTCACTGCTTTTGTTGAGGGATCACTCAATTTCAATTTTAATTCTAATATTTTATTCCATTTTATTGTGTGATTGTAGTTTTTATCATTATATGCCTATTTTACATTATTGTTTGGCAGCTACCTTGATCTTTTCTTCTTTTGTAAAATAGATTTAAATCACAATGGGACTTCCTGATTAAATAAGAACAAATAAAGATGAATAAATAATACATCGATGAAGATGATGTTTCTTGCACACATGCATGTACACTGGGAATCGCTTATTGAATTTCAAATCAAAACAAGGAGAAAGAATTGGTCAAATTTCTTACCAGGAAAAGTAATGCAGTATTAGGCTATTTTACTTGTAGCTGTGTCTGTTGTTTTCTTTACAAACTGATACAAGTGATACATTTACTGTATAAACAGAAAATTGCTGAAAGATTTAGTTTCCTTTGAATCAGTTGTGTATATACACTGTTTCTAAGAACAGTGTGTCATGTCTGTGTTGCATGGACTCGACTTCCTTCTGGCACCTGTTAATAGGTATTCCAGCTCAGGACAAATACACTGTCACTGACTTTACTGAAACACCCATTTCAAGTGCATTTCCTCTTTGGTATAAAGCAATATGAACTGTTTAAAGGTATACTATGCAACTGGGATTGATTTTCCAGCGAGGCGCCCCCCAGAGGGCGAAAGTAAAAGTGCACTGTCGTAAATATGCTCAGCTGTTCTCCTGGTTTCTTCGTCAAGCCAGGCGCGGTTGTTTTGAGCTTAGCAGACAGGCGAACGCAACGAATACAAAAGTCGAAAAAACGGCAGTACAAACAATGACTAACACAGTGAAAGTATGAACATGCACACAGAGAGACAGAAACCATTCCAATGCAGTGTTTCCCCTAGGAATTTGCTTACCGGACGACCGGCGGAGCGGGAGGTGGGGTGTGTGTGGGGGGGGGGGGGGGGTGGGGTGTAGAGACAAGCTTTGCGCGACAGGTGTCCGGCGGAGCGACCTACCGGCGGAGCGGGCGGGCGGGCGGGGGAAAGAGACAAGCTTTGCGCGACCGGCGGAGCGACCGGCGGAGCGACCGGCGGAGCGACCGGTGGAGCGACCGGCGGAGGCAGAGCGGGGGAGACAAGCTTTGCGCGCATATTGAGTTAGTTTTTTTTTTTTTGGAATGTTGGGAGGCGGTAGTGTGAGGGAAACCCTACAATGTTACTTACAATCGCATCAGCAGAAACGCGAGGTCCGCGTCAGCCTTGCAGCCTTCTTTTTCTTTTAGCTCTCGCCATTCGGAAAAAGCTTGCCCGATGTTCACCCGTGTACGACTCCTCTTTCTGTCCACAGCCTTTTTCCTCTTTCTTGCCTGCTCCGACATGGGCTTTCGCTGTTTTATCGCTGGTTCCGCCATGATAACTGCACAGATATCACCACTGCGCTAGCAACAAACATGTTCTCGCCATAAAGCAAGACCGACTCTCGCGATCTTGCACGAGATTCTGAGCCTGTGGGTGCGGGCCGAGGGCTCCTGCAGTTGCAAGTGCGGTATTTCCCCCACAGACCACCAGGGCGGCCAAGAAAACCTTTGTTCAACCTGAAATGACTCATTTAATCATCCAAAACGGTATGGAATACATTAATTAACTGAAAAATGTTGCATAGTGTGCCTTTAAGTAGACTTATTTAAACTTATCCCTTTGGCCTCTAAACCAGCATTGAACAATCTTCTTTTCATTAGTCTAAAATATGTAATTTCTCTCTAGGCCAGTCAGCATGTTCTTTGTTAAATTAGAGCGTCTCCAGCAAGTCTTATTTGGGACTATGTGAAGGGCTTTGCTTCGAATTGGTGTTTTCTGATTGGTACAGTACTCACATGTATCTTTATTTTTGATTATATGATTTGATTGTATGATTTAATTCAATTGGACTTTGTAAAGTGCCTTGAGATGACGTGTTGTGAATTGGTGCTATATAAATAAAATTGAATTACCCTGGAGCTGGTAATTGACCGAGTCTTTGCCATTTCGGTCATTCTTTGATCCATTAACTGTATAGTAGTCAATATGTTTTGGCTTCAAGTTCCGGGGGCTAACCTTATCTATTGGTTGTCCCACATGCTTATCATTGTGACACACTCACATGCATGCTCCTTGTTTGTTTGAGCTTGCTGGCTGTGCATGTGCACTTCTAGTGTTGATGTATCCAGTTAGCTTCCGTTTCCTTGTAGCTCCACTGCTATCACGCATACTTTGAAAATGGCTGAGAGTTGCAAGAATCAAACTGTCTTACAAGTTTATGAGAAGAAAAGGGAAGGCCTCAGAGGACAGGAATAAGGCCAGATTGTGTTTGGTAGATTCTTTTCACACAATCCCCCTGAGGAGCGGAAGAGCTGGTCGTATGGTCTTGTGCATACGCTGTTATTCAAAAAGAAACTTGGCCGTTTTCCGGAAAAATCATCCACTCTACCCTTTAAAATGATAGCTTTCTCTTTTCTTCCAAATAACTCTGGTTTTTGTTTCCATTTTAAATCTTTTGAGGCCATTTTCTCAATTTCTTTGGATGTTCTCCCCACTCCAATCAAGCTTTTGATCAAAATACAGCAAGTCTGTAATGATCCATTTCCCTCCCCATTTCCCGGGAGGAGTGCACTATGACCAAAATCCACATTCTTTGCTGTCGCTCTGAATTAAAAGGCAACTGATTAAACTCCACACCATCATTTCCAGTGGTTTAATTATACAGAACCAGCAGCATGCATGCCCAGGGTGTTGGTTATGTTGGTTTTCTTTTAACCTAGTAGGATATCAGCTGCCATTTAAGTTTTTTTTAAATTTTGATCGAAAACAGTGGTAACTGAATATCATCTTTACTGTCATTGAAACATACATTACAACGAAATTTGTTCTCTGCTTTTAACCCTTCACCGTTGGGGAGCAGTGGGCTGCCATGGGCGGCGCCCGGGGAGCAATCTGGGGTTAGGGGTCTTGCTCAGGGACCCAGAGTGCCGGCACTGGGGATCGAACCGGGTACTTGCATCCTTCTCCGAGTGCAAGCGCGCTGCTCTAACCACTCGGCCACGACCCCCCCAAAGTGTAACACTCTAAACCTGCCACACCGGGTTGTGATTCTGCCAACCTCTGGAGTGCCAGCCCAACAGCTTAACCAGTGCACCAATCACGGGCCCAAATCCCCAGCCGGGATATAGATACCTAAACTTGTTTTTGGGAGACATACCAGAAAAAAAGCTTGCTGTTCTCACATAGATAATGTAAACGTGACTATTGCTGAAAGCAGCCATGGTTTTACTGTAGAATATTGTCTCGATAAGATGAGAGTAAGGCTGATGCTCTGACAAAATATCCACATGGGTGTGGCATATAACATAGGAGGCATGTGTGATAAGAATCAAAAAGCTATATTGTCATTGTGTTTTACCATAATGACAATTTTGGTGAGGCAGACACCGACTCAAAATGCACATAGTTATACGTAACACACAGACACAAAAAGACATGACCTTCTTTTTTACATCTATTTATTTTTTAAACAAGTTGATTGCAAAGGCCAACCAAATTACTCCCTGAGGGTAATAACCGTGCAAATGGTGTTTAGCAGCTAATGGGCTCATTTTCAAGTTAAAGAAAATTGGACAGTAGACTACTAAAATAGTAGACTAGTAGAAAACTGTACAACGAATTTAGTTAGAGAATTATGCAGTTTGCATGGATGTCTAAATAGACAGTCCCTGAGAGATTGAAGTGTGCTAATATCGATTTGCAAGTAAGAGGCAGTAAATTGATTTTCATCAGATCAGAAACCTGTGTAACCAGTAGTGTGTTTGTAACATGTAACAGACCATGAACTGGGCTGGTGATTTATTGATTCCCAGCAGGGGGTGATAGCCCTCACAGATTTGGGAAAGAAGCTGATTTTAAGTCTGTTAGTCTTTGATCTAATGTTTCTGAATTATTTCCCTGATGGAAGTGGGACAAGCAGTGCATTGCCCAGGTGGGTGGGATCTGTGGCAATACGTCTGGTCCCTTTCTGGATTTGTGCAGCATAGACTTAGGCTCTTTCCGAATACCCTTATCGAGGAACTACTCTTTAGCCAAAGCGGAAAGGCGTCAGTGGTCGCCATGATAAGGGCTCTCATTAAGGAAGGAGGTAGGGAAAGTAGCCTGCATGCTCCCTCCCACAGCTAGTTTTGCCTAGGAGCCCCGCAGTGTCCCTTACCGGCGCTAAAAACCTTTAGGTATCCCACAATTCCTTGCGTGACATGACGTATTAGCACAGCCCCCTCATGGAATCAACGAAAATGTCTGGAGAGAAGAGATTGCGCACGTTGTAGTTCATTTTTGGAAGGCTGTAGGCCTGAATTTGACTCGCATCATCCATGTGCGTTTCCGTTATGTCATTGCAGTTAAATGGCTGAACAAATTTGGCACAGCAGTCCAAAGCTCCTTTCCTTCCCATGATAGAGTTCCTACTGATGACCCCATGAAAGGTCAAGGAACAGGAGCAGGAGATAGAAGCTATTATTAAGTGTATTTGGATATGGCCCTAGTCTAGGTCTTGTACACAACATCCCACAATCCCCTGCGCTGTCCTCACCATCCGTGCTAAATCGTCCCTCTACTGCACTGTGCAGCTCCCATACCATACTGAGACACAAAGTTCTTTCTATTGTACCTCTGTAGAAGTTTAACAGCTTAAAAAAATTCAATTTCCTGAGAAGGAAAGACCATTGTTTGTAATGAGCAGAGGCAGGGGACCCAGAATTCAGCCAGACCAGCAGAGGTTTCTTTAAAAAGAAGGATTTTAATAACAGAAATCAAAAACAGAGACAAAATCCAAAAAAAACCTGTTGTAACAAAAATGGCATAAAAACAAACGGTACAGTTGTGCAGGCAGGGCAGGAACAGACAGATCAGGATGGCTAAGGTTACTGGAGACAAAGGGGGTCAAAAATCCAAAAGCAAATCATAAACAGAATCTTGCAGGAGGAGACTCACCCATAACTCAACATGACGACCTGGCCCTGATGTCTGGTCTCAACTGTTTATATGGAGGAGGAAGCAGGTGAAACCGGTCAGAGATGATTGCAACAGGGGTGGAGTAAGGCAAGTGTGCAGAGTGGGTAATTAGACCAGACATCAGTGCAGAGAATCAAAACAAGAAATAAACCAGAAACCAAAGCTAAAAAGCTGACAGGACAAGTGGACAGAAACTACACCAAACTTACTAAGAAACAAAATCACTCTAAGGTAAAAACCTAAAACAGAAAATAAAGCTAAGACTAAAACAAATGACAAAACAGGATAAACTAACAGTAGATAAAAACCCAGACAGGACACAAACTCAAAGCAAGCAGAAAACCTAAAGCAGGAGAGGAAAATGACTCAAAAATAAAACCAGAACCTTCTTCACCAGGTGGGAGGTGTTCACAGTACATGAGAGGTCAGAGGAGATGTGAACACCCAGTAACTTTATGGCGTTCACATGTTCTCCATGTATGCAGAGTGGAGCATGGTCAATCTTTCTGGACCTCCTGTAGTCCACTATGACCTCCTTGGTCTTGCTGGTGTTCAGGATGAGGTTGTTCCTGGCGTACCACTGTAAGTTTGAGGACCTCCTCTCTGTAATGAGTCTCATCGTTGTTGAAAATGAGACCCACCACAGTGGTGTCATCTGCAAACTTCACAACCATGTTTGTGAGGTTGATAGCAGCGCTGTTGTGAGTGAAGAGGTCAGGGCTGAGGACACCACCCAGCAAAGCAAGTTTATTTATATTGCACGTTTCAGTAACAAGATGATTTAAAGTGCTGTACATGAACAGAAAAACACCACAGAGGGAAATATGCATAGGAAAAGAAAAACATTACATTATCAAAGGAATAAGCTAAGTAAACCTTTGACTAGACTTATTTCATACATTAACAAACATACAGAAAGCATAAAATCACATTACTTAATTGTTTCTATTCGTAATAAGAAAAAAGCTAGGTAAATCCTTGGGGGTTTCTGATCTAAAGTAACTTTGTCCAACTTTTCTACTTTTCAACTACAACTAGAATAACCTCTTTTGTTTCATTGTTTCACTGGAACAAGCTTCATCACTGACATTTTAAAGCTTCATTATTTCTATTCATACATTAACAAAATCCTTACAAATAGAGGTCTGACCTTTCTGACACTACAGCTAAAACAGAAAGTAGCAGAGTAAAGGAAAAGCACAGTAGAGGCGGTGTGTGTATGCCTGTGTGTTTTAGTGTAATCGTGTGTGTGTGTGCACGTGTGTGTTAGACTGTGAACTGTGGCAGATGGCTCTCGCAGCCAGAGTCTGATAGTGATGACGTTATCAGGCAGTTCAGCAGAAAAGTAAAAGTAAAGCAGAAATCCTGTTATCGCAAATCCAATTTTGTACACATTTTCAACATCCTCGACTGACAAAATGGCCAGACACACGATCCTCCTCCCAGGAGCCCACCATGTGTCCATCTGCAAATGTCCCACCCAATCTTCTCGCTGAGAAAATTTGGTCAATTACGTTGACAGTCCATTTGACCAGATCCATAATTTACAATTTGGAGGATATGCAAAAAAAGGCTCCAAAAAGATTGATAGAACCAGAAGCAGGGCAGATACGGGGAATCTTCAACACTGCAGTGTTCCAATGTTGAAGATCAGAGGGGCAGATGTGCGTTTTCCTATCCTCACCACCTGGGGCCTGTTGGTGAGGAAGTCTGTGATCCAGGAGCAGAGCAGTGGAGATAATCCCAGGTTGTGGAGATTCAGGGTCAGCATGTCTGGGAGCACGGTGTTGAAGGCTGAGCTGAAGTCCATGAATAGCATCACAACATAGGTGTTTTACTGTGCAGATGACTACTGTATTTGTGATATATCTGTGTTGCTTTGATTTATTTCTTTTTTTAATAAGGATTGATATTAGAGAAATCCGACCCTATGGGTGGTTGTTGGCACTGTACAGGCGTTTTCATGGAATAATGACTTGGGACTCATTCTTAACTAGGACTGTAAAGTTTTACAATCGGCATGGAGGTGGCACTGGTTCAGGAGGTAAGACAAATTGGTGGTATTCCCCGACTTTTGCAAACATGCACTTGACGTTTGCCGTGCACCCTACTTTGTTTTTTGTCCGACTTTAAATAACCAAAATACCTTCACATGATTTAACTGTTGGGGCTTTTCTTGTCAACGATGTAATTTGCTGTGCTTTCTGTCTTTTCTTCTTTTGGGGCACAAATTTTTTTTTTTTTACTTCAGCCATGTCCTACCTGTTACCTGAAGTAAGAGGCTACAGCTGCACAAAGTTTTCTTTCGCATCTTTACCAGGGTTGAATGTATTTGTCTTGAACATTATTGACAGATGCAAAAAAAACCACATCTCAAACAAAATTCCATCTCTTGAAGTTATTGCATCCTCCTGTAGATCCCTGATTTTTCCACTATCTTTGTCCTCACTCAGCAAAGGAGCTGATCTAAGGAGTGTCCACATTGCGGGGGGGGGGGGGGGGGGGGGGGCATGTTTGAGTTCTTCTTGGAATACGAATTGGTTTAAACTGCTCCTTGAATGGGAGAGACATAGAAACCTGTGCACTGAACCCACCTTATTTTCTTGCCAGGGTCATCTTGACCTATGAAGGTCTTAGCACCGGGAAAAGGAATGTTTGTTTTGTGATAGAAGCCTGAGATTTTTAAGGTCAACATTACCAAACCATGAAAAAAGGAAGGAATTTGAACTTATAAATTAGTTGCACCTTGGAGCCTTTTGGCATTCTGCATGCTGCAACTGCAGCTTGCAGCAACCTTTAGGACAGTGGCTTAAACATCAACCAAAATGTCACTTTTCCTGCTGATTGGCTATTCAGGTCTCACTGAAAGGAAGTCAAGATCACATTGTTCGCTGTGTGGTATATCAACACAAAGTAGTGCATAGCTGTGAATTGAAAAAAAAATTTAAACAAAAAACAGATTTGCTGTAATTTTCTTCCCCAAAGTGTGGCATATTTTTTCATTCAGCTCCCCTACAAAAAACTGTTGTAGTATCAGCTCCCCATGCAGGTACATCTGTAAACATACATTACAAGTCTGTAATGTATGTTTCTACAGGCTTTGCAGATGTAGAGACGGAAATGTTTGCCCATTCTTTCTTCATATTTAGCTAAACCTCAGTGAGATTGTTTGGAGAGCATCAGTAAACAGCGATGTTCACTTTTAGTGACAGATTCTCAACCAATTTAGATCGCGACTTTGACTGGACCAGTCCACCATTGCAACTCTCTCTATAAGTTAAGGGTCACTAGCTATTTATATGGACATACGTAATCTGAATAAAAATGTGTCATGTGAACACATCAATCAGAATATTGTGATGAGATTAAGTTCAATGGGAATGAAATTGTATTCCAAATGAGACTTTGGTTTATGGCCCAAGTCTCACCAAATGTGGGCGACGGTGGCGCAGAGGTTAGGTAGTTTGTCCTGCAATTGGCGGGTTGCCGGTTTGATCCCCTGCTCTGGCTGTCTCTGTCATTGTGTCCATGGGCAAGACACTTCACCCGCATTGCCTGTTGGCGGTGGTGCCCGGTGGCGCCGGTGCATGGTAGCCTTGCCTCTGTCAATATGCCCCAGTGCAGCTGTGGCTAAACTTTATTGAACTTTATTGATCTTTATTCATCTTAACCCATCCCCTTGGGGAGCAGTGGGCTGCCACTGTGCGGCGCCTGGGGAGCAATCAGGGGTTAAGGGTCTTGCTCAGGGACCCAGAGTGGCAGTCTGTGGGAGTTGAACTCAGAACATCTGGGACCCAAGCTCAATGCTGTAACCACTAGGCCACCACTCCCCCACCACCACTAACATAGCTCACCACCGTCAGGGTGTGAATGGGTGAATGACTCAACTGTAGTGTGAAGCGCTTTGGAGGTCGTCAAGACTAGTTAAAGTGCTATACAAGTACAAGCCATCTACCATTTATGGCGATCCTTAATCCAAACAGCATCCATCTAAACGTTTGTTCTGATCATGTCATTTGGATTGGGGCAAACTGCCCTGATTATGCATGTGCGTCCGATGTCTCTCATCCTGTAACGCAGGATTATGGCGGTATATTTTGGCCACCAGATTGAGTGAGCAGTGGAGCGTGGGGCAGACAGAAATGAGTGAGCAGTGTGTGAGATTTAAACATTCACAGCAGTCTCACTGTGCACTCAGATTGGTGACTGCGCGCTCACGTTGGTGGCACAAATATAACTGCGTACCATTTTGGGCCGCCAGATGACACAAAACGAACACACTGCCCCGATGGAAGTACAAATTCTTCTTCTGTGTTTTTTTTAGTGTAATTTGACATCTCTGCGCATGTCAGAGTGCTTCTACTCTGAAAAAGCTGGTACAAGGACAAGTACTAAAGCTGGTACAAGTAAACACATTGTGATCAAGTTAATTGATTTGGGCCTAAATAAACAATGTATTTGGATTATTCTTTTCTTCAATCCATTTAAATTCGATCAAAGAATTTGCTGCATGTAAACATAGCTTATCCTGCTGGAAGGTGAATCTCTGCCACATTCTGGAATAAAATGCAGCCTCTAACAGGTTATATTTAGCATTATCCTGTATCTAGCTTCATTTGTTCTCCAACTCTCATCAGCTACACTTACCCTGCTGACCATGATGCTGCCAGCAAAACAAGTCAATGTACCTCTCATCTGACCAGAAAAGAGTTCTGTGCCCCCTACAAGGCTTGTGGCAAACTGTAAATGTGAGTTATTATGCCCTTCTTTCAACAATGGTTTTCTTCTTTCCGCCTTCCATAAGGGCCGTACTTGTGTTTATAACTAATAGTCAACAGATTTACTCACCTTAGCTGTGGATCTCTGCAGCTCCTCCATAGTTATCATGGGCTTCTTGGCTGTTTCTTTGATTAGTGCTTTCATATTCAGTATCGGATCATAATCAACATTGGGGTATCTGTGCGTGTTTGGATGCAGTATATGCTGATTTATTATATTTCAATGAATTCACACTTGGCAAAGAGACAAGAACATTTATGTTAATCCTAATCAGTGTCATCATAGTAATTTTCAACAATGCTATTGGAATTATATATTTTCCCGATATCGAGCAGCCCTCCTTTTCAGTTTAGATGAAAAGCCATGTCTTGGTAGGTTTACAGTTGTGCTGTTCTCTATTTTCAGATGACGGACTGAGCAGAGGCCCGTGAGTTGTTCAAAGCTGTTTTAGAACCTAAATCTGCTTTAAATGTTCTCCCTGCTATGTCTTTTGGTCTAGATGAGACTTTTCGTTCTCTAATCTTCTCTTTCATGGGTCATCTGTATTTATGCTGAGATGTAATTGCACACGGGGTTTGTATTGACTAATCTGATGACATTTGAAGGCAGTTGGTGGCACTGAATTGTATTTAGGGGCATCAGATTAATTGTAAGAAAGGTAAAAAAACAACAACACATATCCACCTCACATTTATGTACTAGTTGTGGTTGCTCTATCACATTTAATGGTAGTGACTTGATAAAAAGTGAAAAAGGGACATGGCTACCCTACTTTTTCAACACACTTTAAGACTGCATCTGTCTAAAAAATAAAACCTGTATAAACGCAGCAGGTAATTCAATGAATTTTGTAGTTTTCAAAAAGCTTTGGTTGGCCTTTGTCATGCTGAGCAGATGAGCTTAAAAGTCAAGCCTGTACAAGTAGCACTCAAACACACAGACTGGCCAGGTAAGTGCTGTATGTTACATACTACGTTTGCCCACACATACTTCAAACAGCAGCCTCCTAACTAATCTAGATGAGCTGCAAAAAGATTTAACAATATTACTCTCATAGAACAGAGCAGGATCCATTTCATTCCTTGCATTCTGAGCCCTCTGGGCTAATGAAACATTGTCCTTTGAATTCATGAAGAAAGTAGATTACGCTCTGCAGGTGCATCAGGTCGGGAAAAGAATCCCTTTCCTGTGGACAATTTGATCATGTTCTACAGTCAGAACTTATTAAGTATAGGTAACACCACAGTGGAATAGACTATAACCCATTACCTGTGTCACTAAATGGAGACAGTTCCATCATTCATATCAGTATGCAGTCTTAAAACTTAGAAGATTTCATCTTTTCCTTCTTAAGGGATTCATAGCAACTAGAATTTGCTGTAGAGCTGAGGACAAAGGAACGGGTTTCAAGTATTTAATAATGTGGTGTGAATAGAGGTTGGTTTTCAGGCATTTCTTTTCTTCCCAAGGACAAACTCAATATACTCATCTGACAGTTTAATAGCCTGTCAGTGAGCTAAGAGTGCAATAACATCAGCGGGGGTTTATAGAAACAAAGATTTTTTTCTCAAAAGCAACCACACCAAAAAAAACCCCAAAAAAACAATCCTGTAGTTATGTGTTTTCACCGCCCATAGAAGCTGAAAGCTTGTTTCAGGAATGAATGAAACTTTGCACTTTTTTCATTAAAATGAAACATGTCTTGTTAAGGTTACATGAAGTGTCGAGTTGTTGCTGGACCAAAGCGCAGACAGGAACTTGGAAACCGCATAGTGAGTGTAGGATGTTTTAATCAATTGACACAAATGAACTTACAGGACAAACAGAAGGGTAGGGCAGAGAGGATGACGGAGATATTTGTGTTTTTTCCCCCTCCTGTTCCACATTTACAAATTCATTAACCGTTGTACTTAAGTGTAATCTTTCATGTTAGGGTATGTTAAGCCAGATCTCTTGGATCTGCTTGCTATAGCACCAGTTCTATTCTATTTCATTCTCTGTGAGCACCAACCTTGACACTGATATACTGATACTATTTCAGTACCAACCAGTTAGGGACCCAAAGAAAGAACCACTTTTGCCAGGAGACCAACAAACAGTCATGTTTTGAGCATGATGTTTAAAACTCTTCAGTTTCCTTTGATTTTGATCAGCCCTATTTAAAGACCTTGATGCAGATGCTTTACAGTTGTGACTGTAACTTTCAGGACGAGGGAGCTACAGAATTTACAGAATTTCTGAGAAGATGAGGAAAAAAATGCGCAAACAACTGCAAAAATCAGAAGTTAATGCTCCATTTTTGTCTATGTTCAAAACGTTTTATTTCTGTGAAAAGGAAGCATAAAACACTTCACAAAATTACTTCTCTGCAAAGAATCCATTTTTCTTTGCACCTTAAGGCAACCTCTTTATTAAAAGTAAGTTCAGGAGAGGAGAGTGTTGTGCGGACCCAGTGACTGGGAGCAGAGAGAGCCAGCTGCAGGCTGCTCCCCCCTGAGGATCTGACATAGAGAAACAACAACAGAAGCACTTCTTCCATGTCCCCGCCTCCCTCGGCTCCCCTGAGCATCTCATCTCTGTTTATCTAACCGCTGCTCCTTAGCAACCTTCAGTGTCGGCTGAGAGGTTTGGGTTCCTCTCTCTGATCTATCCACAAATGGTAACGGGCCAGGTTGCTCCGCCACCTCTGTTACTTTAGTTTAATTGTAACCCTTTGTTGGGATGAACAGGCACTTAGATGAGCCTTTCGCTGACTGAAGTAGCTTCATTTGGTTTTCTTGTGATTAGACCTTGGCTGAGGAGTTCTTGTTCTGATGATGTTCTCTTAGTGCCGTCATGTTGAAAGTGTTTGAGTTTACACAAATAACGCACCGCTGACTACTTTCTCTAGTGTCGCACTTCCTGATTGCTTTACATTTTCACGTTTTTTTTTTTCTTTGAACCCCTGATGCACACGTAGGTCCATTCTGCCTGAACACCTGGGTCACCTTTGTGTGCTCCTAATCCCTCCACCTGCTGAATGAAACGCCTCAAATCGTATCAAATTCCTGTGAGTGGTATAAGCAATTTAGATCCAGCGAAGTGAGAAATTACTTTCAGCTCACCTGTAAAGGCAAAATGGACGAGAAAACCTGAGTATGTCGTTACGAAAGCCCACCTCGGAGGCTGATAAGACGCATGAGCAGAAGAAAGATGGATCCTGAGTTTGACTCTTGCTGTTCAGCCTTTTCACGAATAAGAGGGCTGCTTTCAAGCCGTGACATAGAAGATGAAGCATTCCACTAGATTGTTAGAGAGGAAGGTTCATCAAAGGAAAGATACAGTTTAAAGAGTGATTAAATCTGGTATTTAGGCCTTTTTGCACAAACTTTTAACCTGTATAGACAATCCTGCTGTGTTCCCTTTGATGCACAGTGTGTGAAATTCAAGCACCAATTGCTAAATGGTGCTCTTAATGCACCATTTATCAATTCTTGTATGAAGAAGAAAGGCAACAAGACCCGTGAAGAAGGTCAGGCTTCATTCTTAATAATCTTTTTGAATAACGGATTGACCCCAGTCATACTTGGCTGTGGAATGGATATTACTCCTGACTAAATACGTTTATGTTCAGCACCAGGTGTAATGAGTCCGTTGTTCTGCATGCAATTTGAACATCTTTGTGTTAGGCTGACCCTTCTGCCCTTAAAGCCTATATATTCTTTTCTTTGCAATTGCTTCTGGTTCCTGCTCAATCTGGCTTTCCAACAAACATCAACAGTAACTCTGTAGATCCCCAACGTGTGCTGGCTGAAGTAAACAACCCTCCGGACAGAGCAAGGGGCAACTGGCGCTTTTCTACAGTGACAAAAATTGCCAGTGCTGCAGAGCCATTGGTGTGTCAGATGGGTCGACTAAACAGAATTGCATAGGACCTGAAAACTGAGCCTGCTGGTCTGATGTTCTGTTAAATCTGAACCTCTTACGGTGGAGCTGAGCTGGGATAACAGAAGGAAAGCAAAACGTAACTGCAGAAAACAGATTACTATTTATTCTGCTCGTCACATTGTTTGGAGAGATGATAGATGGGCAGATTGAACAATCACTGAGGTGGGCTTTTCTGGCTTCTTGCCTCCAACATATTCTATCTTTTTCTCTTTTTCCCAAGAGACTCTTCAGATCTATGTTGTATTCAGCCTCAAGCTGGATTGATGCTTTGCTACATTGTCAGCATAAAAATTTGTTCAAATTAGGATGTTGTTCCTGATGGCTGATTTATTTAAGAATAGGTATTTGCCGGGTCGCAATTTGATGCTTCAGTAAAATTATGGAATTATTATAAAATTATTATTCATACCAGATTTTGGCCTGAAGTAATCTTTTAATTTTACCAACATTTTCTTCTGACTGGAAGTAATATTCCAGTTTCTGAGTCACCCAGCCAAAGTTCCAATTTGGGCAGATAATCTGTGGAGGGCGCAAAAACAACAGCAGACTATTTACAAGAGTGAAAGAAGAAGTGTGCAAAAACAGCAGGGTGTAAACTCTTATTGAGTTTGTTGGGAGCAGTGATGGTTACAAAGACTGACTGCAGCAGGGAGGAAAGATCTGCGATAACGCTCCTTTGTGCACCCAGGATGCAGCAGTCATTCTCTGAAGGAGCTCTCCAGCTCTGCATCAGCTTCATGCATGGGGTGGGAGACACTGTCCAACAGCGATATTATTTTTGCCAGAGTCCTTTTGTGTCCTACCATCTGCACTGGGTCGAAGGGGAATCCTAGGACAGAGCTACCCTTCCTGATGCTAACCAAAAAGCTTACCAGCTGTTTAAAAAAAGGTTGGAATGCTGCAATGTCAATAAACATGGATTTGCAAATCTCAGACTTGCAATAGCTAGGAGCGCACAAAAACTAATAGCAACTGGGATGTTTTTTGTTCTAAAGCAATGGTGACAGAGTAAACACAGGATTTCTGAAAGTATCACCAACTCAAATTTAAGACTTTTTAAGACCAATAATGAATGAAATTTAAGACCTATATCCTAGTTACATTTCAGATACATTTAAAACTCATCTGTTTAGAGTAGCCTACGCACTGTGATTGCTACTGTCTTATTTTGTACTTATTTCTACTGTGTATTTTGATATTGTCTGTTCTTTATGGTAAACTATGTAAGGTCATGTTAAGTGTCACGAAAGGTGCCTACAAATAAAATGTATTATTATTATTATTATTACTATTATTATTATTTACCTGACTAACTTTTTGGAAAGAAAATACTTTTTGGAGTAGTTTTACTGCAAAGTACTCTTTCCTTTTATTAAAATTATCCAGAAGTATCGCTACTCGATTAAAATTCATGACAACTCTACCCAGCCCAAGTAACTTCACTGAATGAAAAAATATTTATTTTAACCAAAAATTCACCAGTGACACAGCTTTTGTTAAAGACTGTTTTTTTTAAACGTTGTTTCCTGCTGTTCCATTTTTTAATTTTGAATCAGATGTTAGGATCAAACAGTTACTACTTGAGTAGCCATTTTACCAAATACCAAATGAATATAATAAATGTCAGCAGGGGCGGATTAAGAAATTTTGGCCCCCTGGGCCTGACATGGTCTTGGCCCCTCAACGCCCCGCGCGTGCGGGCGCACACACACGCACGCACTATGCAAGAAATACTGTATACTGTGAACAGACATGCACACTGTCCTGTACAGAAGAGTGCACATACTGCACACACACTATTAGGTATACCACACAGACACTGACAAGCACAGGTTTCACACAGACACAGGGGGAGGGGATAAATGGCCTAAAAATAAACATTTTGGAAAATGATTATGCCCACTTCAGTGATGGTGCATTGGGTCATTTGAGAGATATTATGTATTGGAAGTTGGTAGCTATCATGAAATAAACCCCCCACCCCACCCAAAAAACTAAATCGGACATGATTTTTGCCCCCTTTTCCTCCCTTCTATCATTAAAAATAAAATAATATCTTAGGAAAACACTTTGGCATAACGGCAGCTGTGCAGCAAATTGAGGCTCAAAGTCTGTATCTATTTGTGGTTAAGCTTGAGGAGAAGGAGAAAGGTAAAATGATAACATGCATCGGAGAGCACCACAAAGAAAGGTGTAGGCCAGTTCATGGTACAAGGGCTGCATGCAGGTCAAGATAGCCCATTTCCAAGAATGCTATAGTGGCTGGACAGGCACTGGACATGTCCTGAACTCAGTGTCAGACGTGTCTGCCGAATACTTGGATGAAGTGAAGCAGCTGACAGATCTCATGCTGCCCCATCTGAAGACTGTCCTGGCCAGGCAGAGGATGGATGAGGAGACCTTCCCAATGGACCCTGTCAGTGAACAGGCTAGTAACATTGATGGCACCCCTGTGCACAACATTGGGATGGAGAGACAATGTGGCAAGGTGGACTACAAACTGAAGAAGTTGGGCACACTGAACGCAGTCAATAGGTCAATAATTTCACAGAAGTGCCAGGAGCTTCAGAGGTTTCAAGGCAGCAGCACAAGCAAAAAGGGAGGTTGAACTCAACTGGAGTAAATTCATGAAGGCAAAATTCGAGAGTAGGGCAGATGAGAAACAAGAGATGGCACAAAGAAAGGAGAGTAAGAGACTAGACATGCTGGACACACTGAAATCTTTTGATGGCCCCTTCACGATAGTGGGGAAGTTGAAAAGTTCCTTGTGGATGAAAGTCTGCACAAGAATGCAAAGCTGCAGAGAATGAAGCTTGAGGTTCAGTTTGCCAGAGAAAGCACCAAGCTTCTGCCTAAAGTCAATCCTATCTTCACAATCCAGGTGACACTTCCCAGAAATGGCGAAAGTGCAATTCTCCAAGTCATAATGGATACTTAGAATTTTATGGTGGTGGTAAGTATTCATGAAAACAGGTAGCCTAACATTAGTGAATGGGTGAATTCTGGAAATAACCTAAAAATCTTACACAGTGCACCTTTAAGCAAGGGGTTTCTTTCGTGCTTTCAATTTTGCAAAATCATCCACCACATCATTGAAGTCCAACTCTCTTGTCAGCTCACTCTCAATTGCCATTAGAGATAACGCATTTAATCTTTTCTGTGTCATTCTTGTGCGCAGCTAATTTTTTACTCTTGACAAAAGAAAGAATGAGCGTTCTCCCTCACAGTTACTGACCGGTAGAGTGAGAAAAATCTGTAGCGCAATGTATGTATTAGGAAACGTAGGCTGTAGTCCAAAATGTATTATTGTTTTGAGCAGTCCTGAAGGGGTCCTCTCCTCATCAGTGTTGTTGAGCTGTATAAAAGATTTGAACTGTATAAGCTCCTGTCCAAGACTTTCATTGAGGTCAGATGGGTATGATTCAGTGAGAATCTTGGCCTTGTGAAGGACTGAAGCATTGGACTCTGTATCCAAAGAGAAAAGGACACTGAACAAATTGTTTAGATGTTTGTAGGCTTCCAGACGGTGATTAAGGCTTGAACTCAGTTGATCAATAGAGGCAATAAATGTCTCTATTTGAAACAGTTGCCTTCCCTCAAGCACAACATCTGGGGATGCTGATTCATCAGCAAACTTTTTACGTTTCCTTGTCCGTTCAGCCCTGTAAGATGGGGTGCCACCCAACATGTTTAAGGCTTTCTGCTCAAAATGATCAAATAGATCTCTTTGGGAGAGAACAAAGGTGCGCAGAGATTCCAGCAATCTAACTGCTGTACCAAGGTCCATGTCTGCTTTTTGAAGTTGCAGACTTGTGGCCTGAAATCTGGACAGAACAGTGTCCCAAAAGCCTGCCATGAAGGCCATCTCAAGTGAATCCAGCTTCCGCACTAGACTGTCAGCTTAAGTTCGTGTGTCTCGTTTCTCTGTGTCATCAGTGGAAATAACCTGTAGTGCTGCTTTTATTTTACTGTAGTTCTGCCACAGTGCTTTGGTAGATTCTGCACGGCAACTCCAACGCGTGTTGGATAAAGCTTTAAGTGTGAGATCTATGTTGGAATTGCCAAATACCCTGTCCCATCGGTGTGTGGATGCAGTTGTGAAGTTGTAAATAGACTGAATCAAGTCAAGATACTTAGAGACTTCATTTCCACATCTGTCAATGCTGTTGACTCCCACCAAATTCAAAGAGTGAGCTGCACATGGAATATAGTGTATTAATGGGTTGCTTTTCTTTAAGTGAGCCTGCAACCCATTATACCTCCCTGACATGTTGCTGGCATTATCATAAGCCTGCCCCCTGCAATTTGACAGCTCTAACCCTAGATTTTCCAACACAGACATGACACAGTTAGCCAAACTTTCACCTGTATGGCTAGTAATGGGCTCAAAACCCACAAAGCGTTCAACAACACTGCCCTCTTTGCTAACAAAACGGAATATGAATGTCAATTGGTCCACATGAGATAAATCTGGGGTTGAATCCACAATGATAGAGTAGTATTTGCTTGCTTGCAGTTCATCTGCTATAGCCTGTTTGGTTTTTGCACCCATCAATTCAATGAATTCCTCACAAATGGTGGAGGACAGATATGAGGTATTACCTCGACCCATCTGCCCAAACTTTCTGATGTGATCCTTTAGAAAGGGATCAAATTCAGCCAAGACCTCCAGAATACCAAGGTAGTTCCCATTGAGAGGAGACCCTAACGATTCATTTTTACCCCTAAATGCAAGGCCCCTTTCTGCAAGGAATTTAATGACTGCAACAACTCTTTGTAACACCTGCCTCCAATAGCTGCTCTCTGCCTGAAACTGTTTGAACAGGTCTGCATCAACTGTGGCACCTTTGGCGCGGTTCAAGACTGCTTGCATGCAGGTTATGTGCTCAGCACTTCGCTCATGTTCACCAAATCTTTCTGAGTGTTTCCAATCACAATAGCCTGTCACAAAAGAATGCGTTTTTGGGGAAAACAGTTTGCATGCAAAGCAGTAAACATTACCAGTAGAGGGAGAGTACATCAGCCACTCTCTTTGTACTCGTTGTCCATTGGGCAAGTGTGAAGTAAAATGTTCATTGTTTAGGCATCGGGTTTTGCCTCCTAGCCCACTGTTCCTCACAGAAGCTGGATAATGGCTGTGACGGTTGTGAAATGATTTTGCACCTCTTTGAATAAGAACTTCCTTCATTGACTCAGTGAGGGTCTCAGCCCATTTAGCGGGATCACTAGGTAGAGTTGTCACTGTAGATGGTGTTGAAGAAAGATTCAGCTCATTTTCTATGCTGTCCAGAGGTGCAGTGACCTCACATTCATCCGAGCAACTGGCTACTGCTGAATTGGTTGAATCATAAGCATCAGAAGCATTTGGTTCAGTGTCTACACTTGTAGTGGTCTCAGGATCTTGGGAGCTACATGCTAGCTCAGGTGCATTGCTAACCTTAGCTGAATTTGCAGTAGCATTTATAGAATTGCTTTCAGCAGATGTCTTTGTACTGAAGAAGCTGGAGATATTTGGAACACTCTCAAGTAAAACTGATTCCTTTTTTTTCTTTTCTTGCTGAATTTTTTTTCTAGCTCCTCCACTTAAACGTTTATGATCCATATTTCCCTTCTTTCTTTGCACATTGGCTCTTTGCCTATCACAACAGATAAACCAACTGTGTGTGTGTGTGTGTGTGTGTGTGTGTGTGTGTGTGTGTGTGTGTGTGTGTGTGTGTGAGTTTGTTTGTGTGTTTATGATCGGTGCTGCTTCCTTCAAGTGTGTGAGGTGATTTAGAAAACTAGCAACCCAGCATCAACACTCCAAAGCAGAGAATAACAGCTTACTAGCATAGACAATTGAGAGCAGAGAATCAACTGATTCGTCTGATAGACAGCAGGAGAGCAGAGTGGTCAGTGATGATCGAATCAAGAAAATGTCTAAATGGCAAGGGAACAGACTGATTTGTACTGAGGAGAAAGAGAGAGAGAGAGCCAATTACAGTGAAATATATTCCAAAAGAGCCAAGTGACTAGCTGAAGGCAGGGACAAATGCCTTGGAGTGACCAACAAGAGTGCAAAGTACCAAATGGCAAAATGTGGGAAGACCAACAGGCAGATCTGCTTTTACCACTTATCTTCACAACCAAAAAGTCGCTAAATGATGTTTTTAGTCGCTAGCCAGGTATGGCCAAAAGACACGAAATCTAGCGGCAAAGTCGGTCAATCACACTGACAGTGAAACAAATATTTTGAAAAGATAATAATTGTACAACTTTGTGCACTTTTGTCTTCTATCTAAATATTTTCACAAAGGACACCAAAATGTTGCTATCTGCAGGCAGCTTGCTAGCTATGATGGCAGCAACGATGTCTGCCAGACTGGAGAGAGTGGTCAGTGACGATTGAATCAAGAAAATGACAAAATGGGTCAAAGACCAAAAAGTTATTAACTGACAGCAGTGACAAATGTCAGACTGTAAACTTTTTCGAAAGAAAAGGACAAAATGGGAAGATGCTGATAGTAACAGCAAAATGGAAAATATAAGAATTTCCAAGTAATGCTCAACTCAAGTGTGTGTGTGTGTGTGTGTGTGTGCGCGCGTTAAACTTCTTGTTGAATGATTTCAAATTATCTCTGAGTCTGAACTGAGGGAAAGGAAACCAAATTTTGAGCAGTCTCTCACGAGTTCAAAATACCAAATGAGGAGATTCTAAAAGAACAGACCGGTTTATGAAAGACTCGATGGGGGAGGGGCACAGCTAAGAATACTTGAGTGAGATTCTGTGATCCAAATTCGAGATAGAGCTTTTTGATAATGATAATTTGTCAGAGTAAAGTTGTGTAATCAAAATTTGAGAATGAGCTTTGTCAATCAATCAAGAATATTTGCATTAAGTTCTGTGATCAAAATTCAGAAACAACCTTTAATAATTGATAAAGAATATGTGAGTGAGGTTGTGTGATCCATCCAATTTGAGAATTAGCTTTGATAATAATGATTGAGAGCCTCTGGCCCTCTGTGGATCATGGCCGCGGGGCCAATTTTGCCTGGCCCCTTGGGGCCTCTGTGGGTCGTGGCCGCGGGGCCAAGTTGGCCTGGCCCCTTGGGGCCTCTGACCCTCTATGGATCGGGGCCAAGTTGGCCTGACCCCTCGGGGCCTCTGGCCCTCTATGGATCATGGCCGCGGGGCCAAGTTGGCCTGACCCCTTAGGACCTCAGGCCCTCTGTGGGTCGCGGCCGCGGGGCCAAGTTGACCTGGCCCCTTGGGGCCTCTTACCCTCTATGGATCGTGGCCGCGGGGCCAAGTTGACCTGGCCCCCTGGGGCCTCTGACCCTCTATGGATCGTGGCCGCGGGGCCAAGTTGACCTGGCCCCCTGGGGCATCTGACCCTCTATGGATCGTGGCCGCGGGGCCAAGTTGGCCTGGCCCCTTGGGGCCTCTGACCGTCTATGGATCGTGGCCGCGGGGCCATGTTGGCCTGACCCCGTAGGACCTCAGGCCCTCTGTGGGTCGTGGCCGCGGGGCCAAGTTGACCTGGCCCCTTGGGGCCTCTTACCCTCTATGGATCATGGCCGCGGGGCCAAGTTGGCCTGGCCCCTTGGGGCCTAAGATTATTATTTTTGCAAAAGTAGTTTTGCTTGGGTCGCGGCCGCGGGGCCAAGTTGGCCTGGCCCCTTGGGGCCTCTGGCCCCCTGGGCCTGGGCCCGGTAGGCCCGGTCATTAATCCACCTATGAATGTCAGTAATCATGATTGCTAGAATCCAACATTTACTTACTTTAACAAGCTTCATTAAGTCGTTAGCTGCTGCACTCCCAATGAGCTTGGACTCCAGGTATCTTTACAGTACCTGCAGAATTGTTGTCCCTCCGAGGCAGAACCACTGCTAGTCCTAGGGCTGGTACAAGAGCAGCAGAACTGACTGATAGCTGTCGTCTATCTCAGGCCGTACACAGCAGTAACAACACTTTCTAAATGGGTGAGTGTTGGCCTAGTGATTAGAGCAGCGCACTTGCACTCAGAGAAGGATGCAAGTACCCGGTTCGATCCCCAGCACCTGCACTCTGGGTCCCTGAGCAAGACCCTTAACCCCAGATTGCTCCATGGGCGCCGCACATGGCAGCCCACTGCTCCCCAAGGGTGATGGGTTAAAAGCAGAGAACAAATTTCCTTGTAATATATGTTTCAATGACAATAAAGATGATATTACTATTACTAAATGCGACTCCACTGCCCTAACTCCCAACATTCGCACTTTTATTTTTTTGTAGAAGCAGCAGTAGGCTTCAACGTTGCTGTTTTTAGTGGACTTACTCGTTCTTTTGCTGCCACGTGTTGCTAAATGAGCAGTTTCCCTTGACAACAGCAGCACTACTTCTTCAGTTTCCCCACGAGGACCATCAAGTGGAGTGATACGGACCAACCAATAACACGAAAGCTGATTAGCTGGCTGTGTGTTTTTAGTTGTAAATACATTTAATAAAGCAGAATTCAGATTCATAGACCCACCTTTTGCTGCAAAGCTACCCCTCATAAGGGCTCTGCACAACCCCTCTTGAAGTAGATGAGAGGCGTGAAGTTCACAGTTCAGCCTTTCCTGTGGACAACCAGTCTGTTTCTGTCATGAAAATTGAGATCCAGTGTTGTATTTTTAACTCGGACAACAAAGAACTCACAGTCTGTTATGTAAATTCTTTCAGACAAATGACCCCTATGAAGAAAAACACCCACACTTCTTACTGTCAGGTCTGCTTTGATTAATTTCCCACCAGAAGGTGACGTCAGGTACCTTAATGAGTCATATTCTAAGTCTGGAGAGCTGCATCAAACTCTCACCGACCCTCGTTGAGTTGTTAACATCATCTTGTTTGTGCTCATTGATTGGTTGTCCCTTTGAGTAATGGATTCAGTTTGATTTTGCATCTTTGAGGTAGAGGTGCCTGCATGCATGCCTTTAAGTCCTCATCACCGAGGCTGAGTCATGAGGCAGACAAATAGTGTCATAAATAAAAAGCAAACATATGGAATTTTAAAATCTTTGGTTATCCAACTTTGCAAACAGTATGCTGTGGATTAGGGGAGGCCTGAAAACTGACAAATGTCTAAATGGCTCTTCTGTCAGCAACCTTAGCAGCTGTGTTGATGTTACTATGGTGGTGTGTGTTTGTGTGGATGTAAGACCATGGAAGTTGGGGATTGTGGGAGAAAACCACCGTCTCATCTGACAGAGTTATGAACAGAATGACTGACAGGGATAAAATTACTTGGTAAGGAAGTGAGTCAGCTCCCATCCTGTCTTCGCTGTCCTTCGTATTCAAACTCAACATTGTATCTATCATTCATTCCGTAAATGTCCCACTACAGTAAATGCTATCTCTCTCTCTCTCTCTCTCTTTACTTTTTTTATTTTGTCTTTCAGGCAAGCTTCCCCCTCCGTTTTTCACACCAAACTGTGCGAAGGAAAAAAATCTGAAAAATGAAATGTTTTTTCCCTCTTTTTTTCTGTTCTTTATAGCTATGCATCAGGCTCTGGACACATTGAGCGACAGCACCAGCTCGACTACAGCTAATGACCTGGATCTCATCTTCCTCAAAGGCATCATGGAGAGCCCGGTGGTGAGTAACCCCTTGGTGATAAAGTTACCCTGATCAATATATAATGTGGTTCTCCACATCTACAGATATATTGCACAAAAGATATGATGTGATGATAGCATTTTGCATGTTTCAATTTTAGTGTCATCTGACTAGACTTTTGGCCTCAGCATATATGTTGGACCAACACAAAATCGGACTTCATTATGAAATGGAAAGAGAATTACTTTGTATTTGTCGCAAATGCATTTGTATCCAGACTGCTAAATCAATACTTTGTAGACCCATCTTTTGCTGCAATTACAGCTCTAATGTATGTCTCTATCAGCTTTACCCATCCACAGAATTATATTTTAGCCAATTACTATTTTAAAAAAGCTCAAGCTCAATCTGATTTGAATAAAAGAAATGTGAAAGTTTTGTCACAGATTCTCTATTGTATTTAGGTCAAGACTTTAACTAGGCCATTCTAATACATGATGGCAGATGTTTATAATGTACCTACTTTCCTGTTGGGTATATAACAGTTGAACAACCTCATTTCCACAATGAGTATTAATGAGTTTAGAGGCTTACGTGTGTTGTACCTCATTTCCCCTCCCAAGGGAACATTGGTTATATGCATAACCTCCAGTTACCTTTTAGTCAGTACACTCTGTAGAACATGTAGGACCCTGCTGTCCTGGACTGGCAAACGCTCGTACACAGAGATCATAATTGTAAAGCCTCGATAAACCAGTAAGAGAGACATCTGTCTCACACCTTTGCTAAGAAAGGTGCCTGGGTGGCAGGCAACGTAACAATGGAGAACATACAGTATGTCCTCCACTGAGAAACAAAGCCCATGAAGTAGTTACACCACTGGTGTAACACAAACACAAACATCCCATGTGCACAAAATAGTGTTTAAGCATCCTGCTCTCCCGTGGCATATGAGGGTGGTGAAAAGGCTGATGGCTTGAACGGAGGCTTTCTACATGATAATTGATGCATGTTGGTCTGGGGCGTAGCGTTACCTTCTGAGCTTTTCAGGGCAAACTTGGTTCAGGAAGGCTAAACAGTAACCACACGATTGTCTGCCAGGCATTTTGCTGAACTTGAATATGAAACAGTGTTTTGTCTGCCTCATATTTATTATTAGCGGGGGTGCCAAATCTAGCCCTTCGCCTGTGTCGGAAACAAAAAGATCGTGGAGATGAGACTGTGTAACCGCTATATAACGCAGGATCTCCTGGGTTGTCACAGTAAGACAGGCTCGTGGACATGCCATCTTCAGGTAGGTAGGCAGGCATCCTGCTTATATGTTGGACCAGCTGAAAGGAAACTGGTTTTCTCAGGAGTGCCTTGTACTTAGCTCCATCCATCCCTCCTACTCTTATGCTGCGTTCAGACCAAACCCCTTTTGAACCTCAAAAAGGCGTCCAACACCTCAACTTGGACGCTTATGCATATAAAAGTCCGATGCTCTGTCTAGAACTTCAACACTCTGACAGGCAAAGTGGTTCCCGTGGGGAGAAGCTACCCTTTTCTTTTTTTTCTACTGGACTCTTTGTAAAATTGCGGATGAAATCAAGAGAGCGGTCTGGCTTTATTAACTGAATAATATAATACAATCTGCGTGTATCTGAATTCACCAGATAATTCAGAGGCATTTTGAGTTTGGTGAGTTTCACCACCTACAACAGGAGCTGCGTGGTAGCGAGGGGCGCTTTCAGCCCGTATCTCCCACCAGGGCACCAATTACAGGCGCCCCATTTCAGCTGATGAGTATCTGTCCATCTGTCTCAGGTTAGTGGGCATCTTGATTTAAATATTTATTAGTGATCTGAAATAAAAATATTTTTCCCGTCAGAAGATCCCCCACTATGTCATAAAGCGGAGTCGGAGTCTCTCTGATTGGTTGACGCCCCGCGTCCAGCTGAAAAAGTTTGGATTTTCCAACCCTTGCGTCGAGCACTCTAGAGGTGCTTAACGCACTTCAAACCAAATTTGCAGCACGAAACACATTGAAAGCTTCAAAATGCGCAGCACAAGATGCATTTGATGCACCTAAGGACCTCTGGAAGCCCCCCCAGGCATGTCCACCATGGACTTTGCATGTAAATCCGAAGCCCTTGACGTTTAAAAGGCGTTTGATCTGAACCCAGCATAAGCAGCTTTCCTCTTCCTGCTGACAAAACTCACCCCCTCAGCAGGTATGGTGTGTTCAGGGGGATGCCCAGTTTTTCGGCCCGACATAGCATTTTGCCGTCATCTGACTAAAGCACCTTAATCGACTTGCTTGTTGTGTCCCCTACATAGCTTATGGCAAACTGCCTCTTATGGCTTTCTTTCAACAATGTTGTTCTTCCTTCCCTTCTTCCATGAAGGCCAGATTTATTGAGTGGAAAACATCTAGACTGTCATTTTAAATAGATGGCCATTTATAGGTTATAGGTTTGCAGTTATGCCAATCAAATATCCGTTTCACTGCCTTGGCTTCATTTTGTTGTAATTAGTTACAATTGCTGTTTAGAGGATTGTCTGCTTTGTTTTAATTTTCTATTATTTTCACATGGTGTTGTGTCGGATGGGAAAAGAAAAAAAATAATTTGAAAAGTAAAACCAAATCGCCCAATCAGCTCACAGAGTTCTGGTGACGTTCCCTCCTTTCCCCCGAACAGATTCAAATGGAGCAGTCCCAGGTTGATAATGTGCAGAACTAGAGTGCCACACATTATCAATCTGGCTGGCCAGGTTATAGAGTTTGGGCAAACAGCATGACTCTAACAGACATGGTGGGAATGACTGCTAAATTAAAAGCAGATAATATACACCTCTGGCTCCAGTTCAAAGCTGGGCTGTGCAGACGTTTCTGTGTGGAGCATGCATGTTCTCGCCTTGCATCCGTGGGTTTTCTCCTGGTAGTTCTGCTTCCTCCTACTGTCTGAAAACATGCAGGTTAGGTTAATTAGTGAATCTAAACCTAACTGTAGGAGTTTGTGTTGTTGTGTGTGTCTGTATGAACTGGAAAATTGATTGGCAATTGGCATGGCTTTCTTTTTTAATTAGAGATGCACTGAGTATTTCTGTATCTGAGTATCTGAAATTAGTCATTAGGATACTTTATTATCCAAAACTATTAGGTATATTTAATTGAAGAAAAATGGATCTTCAAGGTTTCATCTTGTGCATAGATACACACTCAACTGTGTTTGTGAGGCAATAAAGAGGAGAGTTCATGGAGACAAAGAAGTCTAATAAAAAAAACGTTGAGTTTTCTGCAGGTACCGAAGCCAGTCTCAGTTCAATCTTTGTATATTTTTTTATTAATATATATATATATATATATATATATATATATATATATATATATATATATATATATATACCGAGGTCAGGAACTTTAACTATATAACTAGAAAAAAACTGTTCTGAATAAATGACAGTTTCGATATTCAGTTCTATTCATACTTTACTTATTAGCTTACCAAATGTAAACTGTGGTCTGTTTTGTACTTATTGGAAACATCAATTTCCTGGCTTCATAAACTGCGGCGATTTGACTTAGTATCAAACGACCATTTTTCGAAGAAATGCCCACTTGTGGAAAGGGAAGGCACTCTGTTCTGTAGACACCTCCACTTCTTCGTGATGGTGACAAATTTAGTGTAGATATAAGCCAGTATGAGATCCTAATGGTAAAATATTAAATAAAAATAACATGCTTTCTAGGTCGCATCAGATTATTTGAAAAAAAACAAACAAACAAACAAATAAACCTAAATATATATACTGACCTAAGTGTTCCTCATTATAACAGAAAAGCTACAATTATTCCTACTGCTGGCAAAATAATGAAATATATTGCACATAGTTGCAGTTATAATGTGTATATATATATATATATATAGAGAGAGAGAGAGAGAGAGAGAGAGAGAGAGAGAGAGAGAGAGAGAGAGAGAGAGAGAGAGAGAGAGAGAGAGAGAGAGAGAGAGAGAGAGAGAGAGAGAGAGAGAGAGAGAGAGAGAGAGAGAGAGAGAGAGAGAGAGAGAGAGAGAGAGAGAATTTTGATACAAAGACTTAAGCAAGTAATAGTATTATTAGTCCACATATAACCGGTCTCAGCTAGTTCTCCATGTTTTGCAGAAGAATAGTGAAAGACTTAAGCTTTTTGAAGTGAAAGGAGACGAGCTTAGTGGAGGAAGACAGCATTGTCAGGGTTTCTTCCCACTATGCCTCATGTTTTTTTTTTATACCCGCCGCTTGTCAAAGTCTTTTTCTACCACATCTTGCCAAAAGCACAGTCTTTCATGTCTTCTTAAAAATGTGGACTTTTCTCTGAAACAGCCAGCGATGGAAGAAGCACAGCGCTGAGTACTGCCAACGAGCAGAAGGAAGTTAATGTATGCCAGAAGCCATTTTAACATTCTTTGTGCACTTTACAGTCGTTAGTAATGGTAAGCACATTTATACTCCCTTCACTGAATCAACTGTCAGTCGACAAAGCTATGCATCCGGGGTGAAGATGTAAATCATCTAATTCTCAGACTTACATGCAGCCAAGGGTAAAAGTCTTTGCTGCATCATCCAGCTATCCGAAAGTAGCTCTGTTCAGAGCATCCTGGCATGGACTCTCTGGATGAATTTCTAGGCAGTGCAGCATCAAGCTTCCTGGTGATATTCCCCAAAACAAAGCCTCTTCTCTCTCTCGTATTCTCAATTTTCCCTCCATAATCTTTAGTTCTTCTCATTCACGGTTTTGATTGCCCCCTGCAGAAAACTGCATGTCTAATCGTACGAAGCCCAGCGTTTCTTCGTACATTTGGCAGACGGCTCGATGTATTGATGAGCCGTCTCATAAAGGATTCATCTGCTGATGCAGCCTTACTGAAGGATATGAAAAGACTTTGCAAGAATATTGTTTCCCCTGACCCCTGTGCCGGATCTATAAACATTTCACAAGCTCACATCCTCTCTAAGGATGCAGAGTCATAAAGTTGGTGCAGGTATTCAAGGATGCAGCATGATGGGGTTAGTCAGTGGTGCATATTATCATCAAACAATGCAATCAACTCAACTCACAAATATTTAATGAGTTAGAGTAATTATTTTATTTATTGTGTGTCCGGTCAGCTTCGGAAAACAGTATAATGGGCCGGGTTACCTTGCAGTGTCATGGAAGATTTTCTCTGGAAACGCTGAGCTATTCCTCCTGTTGCATGATAACCTTATCAAAATAGCACATTATTTATGCAACAAAGTGGACATGGATCAGCAGTGATAAGGCGATAGTTATAAACAAGTTAAATCTAATTTGAAATGTTTTAAGAGTCTCTGTGACAGACTCGTCTAAGCTCCACAGATAAAACAAATAACAGCAATTTGTTGCTGCAGCCATAAATTAATAAATAAATATATCATGACTCACATGGATTCAGTCTTGTAACCTCGTTCATGTAAGCCTTTCCTTGAACAAAACACAGCATTCCAAATCAGGACGTCTGAAAGGTGTTACTGATGTCTGTGTGATTGTTATGCAGATCTGTGTGAAATAGTACATGACATCGTTGCACGTGTAATTTAGCATGTAGGCATGTGGAAAAGTCTGCATACTTGTGGTTTGACCATGTGTATTATTTCCTGTCTCTCTGCAGGGCCTCTTCCCCTGCTCCTCAGCAAACAAACATGCTTTCTCATAGAGCCATAGTCGGTCCCACTGGACTAAGCCTCAGTAGAACTGCCTGACAATTAGGATACTCATACACAGAGCTTTACGTGCAGCTGCCAGTAGGGAATACCCCCAAATGTCATGCTGCATTGCATTCTGGACACTTGTTAGCGACCTAGTACGCACACTAAAATGAGAGCTGTAGAGATGGAAAAAGAGCAAATATGGATAGAGAATGTTAAAAGGACACATGCATCTATTGTAAGAGGCTGTTGAAAGAGGTTGTCAAGCCAAGATGAGTCCTTTCAACATGTTGAAGCGTAAGAGAGTCTGGAGGGCATTTGTGTCGTCCTGTGATGCACTGGTAACCTGTGCCAGGTCTATGCGGCTCTCGCCCTATGTGCTAGGCACCAGCACCCTAACAAGGAACCAGGAATAAACAATGGATGGAGAGTTTTCCTTTCATTTTGCATACTGCATACTGTGCTTTATACAAGTCAATTTTAGTGTTTGTATGTTAATAAAGAAAACCCAAACAGTTGTTTGAGATGAGAGAACACAGTTTAAAATGTGGGCAGGCTCCATAGAGGGGGCAGTAAACCCACTATGGGCAGCCATCCATGGGTCAGATTTATACCTGCGGTCTGCCCACATATGGGGCACATTTGCATGTTTCTTTGAGTTAAAATTAATGCTGCGCCACTTTATAAAATCATGGAATGGTGATGTTATTGGTAAACATTGCAAGGATGACATCAGTTGCGATAAATACACATTCTCCTCGCTCGTCTTTTTCATCTTGGTTTCCAATACTCCCTTCAACATCCCGGAACAGTCATCAGAGTCAAGTGTGGGCCTCTACGTTGAGATTCCACCCAACAGGCTGAGTAACACTTTGGCATGCAAAGCGTGGGTTCATGACACTTTGAATATATCAGCCAACAAATACCGCATTCCATACAGTCCTTTGTGACATTAATATTCTGGGCACTGATATTGAGATGACAGCATATTCACAATAAATTGTGCTGCCCCAGATATGTTTTCTAAGTTAGTTTTCTTTTCAGTTTCCAACACAAAAGGTAGCCTGTTGGAGTTTTTTGAGCAGGACTAGCACTGGTGACTGATCAGAACTGCTGGATTCCCAGGATGGTTGATGTGTGGCTAGTTTTTCTGCAGGTAGCACTGGTGGCTACCCACAGAGCTCCTTCACATCAGCCCAAAAGAGGAAGGATGCCCCTGTGGGCCCCTACAGGCTACACCAATAGTTGCCTGTGTGGGATGGATTTGAGCCTACAGGAAACTCCAATGGAGGCCCAAATTGGTAAAACATTCTTGAGGGCCCCATTTGGGCATCCTTACACAAAATAGATGTGTGTGATGTCTTGGATTTTAAGGTTTGCTCTGCTCACTCTGCGTCAGAGAAATACCCCCAACAGCCCATGGTGCGCCCACACACAGGCACCTTTTATGCCATTTGTTATGGTTTTAGCCAGTCTGAGTTGTCTGCAGGGGGCTGTTTGAGTTGATAACGCACTTCAGATTTTTTTTCTTGCACTGTATTAAATTCAGGTGATGCCATGTGAATCTGGTTAAAAGTTGAGTGTGTAACTATGGTATTGAAAAGCGTTCAGTCCTTGGTAGAAGTTACTCTACCATGTTTGATAAAACAGAGATGATGTACAAGTCTCACCTCACATCTTTTGCTCCACTGATCAGTTCATCTCCTTCACGGTTAACTCTTCTGAAATACCAACAATGTTTGTAGTGTGCCAGGTCATCACATCACAAGAAATCGAGTTGTTGCATTCTTATTACTTTCCACCTTTGTCCTTCGATAAAGACGAGGAGAATTTTGAAAGTTCTTCCTTTTAAAATACGTCTCAAAACCCATATTGCGAATCCCGGGGTACGATGTTTAGAAAAATGTCTGTGCTTGGCTTGTTTGTCAAGTTTTGTAATGAACTGTTGGGTTTTGGTCCTATTGCTCTGTTTACACCTCACTGAAAATACCGTAAGAGAAGTGTCATAATATCTCTGCAAGGAATATTAATTTCACATTGAGAAGTTAATGAAGTGGACCTGAACGTTGTGACAGTCTCAGTCAGTGGAAAGCAAAGCACCAACAGTGTCTCGAAAAAGTATTCATACCCCTTGTATTTGTTGTAATTGAAAAAAAAAATTTGAAAACCATGTGTCACTACTTCATAGCAAATTGGGAACAGTTTAAGGGATTTAAATACTTTGAAGGGCACTGTATTATCAAACAATGAGAGAGCTAAGTCAGAGTAATTAATATCAGCATTTTCTTTAAATCCAAGGCCCATGAACACTTTGAGGAACCAAAACTAGAGGCTGTGAGCGAAAACAATGTGGAGCTGGTCCAGGACATCCTCAAAGAGCTCGGTCCACTCACAAACAGGAGCCAGGCAGCTGAGGAGCTCGCCCGTATCCTTAAGGAGCCTCACTTCCAGGTCTGGAGAGTTTGCTTTGAGTTTTTTTGTTTATAAAACAGACTTGCTATTTCAAAACCTTAGAATCTAATGTTCATTCCCATAGATCCTAAGAGATTAGTGCATGACCAGCTGATTTATCTCAGCCTTGTATCACTATCTTTTATTTTCCTTTATCACTCTGCTCGCAGTCCCTCCTGGAGACCCATGATTCTGTGGCATCCAAAAACTACGAGACCCCTCCTCCGAGCCCCTGCTCCTTCATGGACGCGGCCCTCAACAATCAACCCGTTCCACCAGATGCAGTCAGGATGGTGGGCATCAGGAAGGTGTCCGGAGAGCACTTGGTAAGAACGCACAGATGCAAATCCTCAATCAGTGAGATGATATGCAGAATGCCCTGATGCAGTTCATGCACTCAGTCTAATTAGATCCATTTATAATCTTGTTAAAGGGAGAAATAATTCAGATTTATTTAGACTGGCAACGCGGTAGAGGAGTAATTTACTGGCATGGGGCTGACTTAGCAAAAGGGAGTACACGCACCTTGCCAGGAGCTGTGCATCCTTATTTAAAAGTTCAAAAGTAAACGGCTGTTAAAAAGGGTTTGCATCCTTACGTTTAATTTTTTTAATTTAGATCAACACATTTAATATCAGACGCAGATAACAAGAGTAAATCCAAAATGGTATTTGAAATGATTTATCAATGCAAAATAAAATCTTATTCAAACAACCTGACCCTTTGCAAAAGAACAAACCGCCATCAGGCATTTTCCATAACTGCCAGTGAGTCTTTACATCGCTGTGGAGGTGTTTTTGCTCACTCTTCTTTGTAGAATTATTTTTGATTCAGCCACACTGGAGGGTTTAAGCCAATACCACTCCATGACAATCAGATTTAAGCTCATACATTCTCTAGGCCGGCCCCAAAATATTGTCTATTTTTTTTAGCCATTCAGAGGTGGACTTGCTGGTGCTCCACCGATCATTGTGCTGCTGCTTAAGCATAAACGGATGGCCGGACATTCTCCTCAAGGATTTTCTGAGAGAGAGCAGAGTTCATGGTTCCATCAATCACGACAAGTTGCCCAGCAAAGCAGCTCCAGATCATTGCATTACCACGACCATGTTACACTGTTGGTATGATGTTCTTTTACTGACGTAGTGTTAGTGTTACATAGTTTATGCAACAGTATCTGTGATTTCGGCCCTGGAAACTTCCCATGAAAGTCTTTTTCCTCAGTCTCTTTCTTATTGCTAAATTATGAACACTTATCTTGCGCTCTTGATGTCGTTGTTTTTTGTGACATCCATGATAGTCATGGATGCACGCTTGGAGAAATTTGATAGGCTGGTCACTCCTGGGAAATTTCACCTCTGTCCCATGTCTTCTCCATTTGTGGATAATTGCTGCTAAGAGGTCCAAAACTTTAGGACTGGCTTTGTAAACCTTTGTTACAATCTGTTCTTGAACTTTAAAAGGTGATAGTTGCTTTTAGATTATGCCTATTTCACCTTAAAACAACAATATTTGCTATCATAACTATGCAGATGACAGACAGCTCTACATCACTATGTCACTCGCTGACTATGAACCCATTCAAGCGCTGAGTAAATACTTAGAAGAAAGCAATGCATGGAAGTGCCAACATTTTCTACGATTGAATAAAAACAAAACTGATCAAGAGTTAGCACAAATCTAAATCAAATCTACTCTGCATATCTACAACCAGAACCGAACATGGAGAAGCAGCATTTAGTTCTTACGCTCCACTTACCTGGAGTGGTGTTCTGAAACCATGAGTTTCTTTAAATCAAGGTTAAACAATTCTTGTTTAGAATTGCCTTTAAATGTTGATAGTTTGTAGTGCAACTTGTCTTATACCTTAACCTACTGCTACTATTTCACTGCAATTAACTTTCTTCTGTAATGTTTTCTTTTCTTTGTTCTCTTCTTGTGCAGCACTTTGAATCGTCTTGTTACTGAAATATGCTATACAAACAAACCTGCCTTGCCTTCATGCTGTCAGACAGGTTCCGTTTGAGTGACTGTTTGATTCTACAGATCTGGCAGTAGTCAGACATGGGTGGGACTGGCAACATTAATCCAAAGCAGTTCAACAATTAATTCATGATTTAACAAGGGGAGAAATTACTCTTTTATTGAGTCAGATTGGTTTGTATAGCTTTCTTCTATTAATAACTAAAATTATCAGTTAAAAACTGCATTTTGTATTTAAAAAAAAATAGATCTTAATCGTTTAACCGTGACAAAAATATACAAAAGGCTACTTTTCAGTTGTGTAAATCTAAACTTATGGGTTTAACCTTTAGGTTTTACTACTACATCGGTAATGGCAGTGGAGGGAGCCACAGCTGATATGTTGTAATTCCCACTCAGGGAGTGACCTTTCGAGTGGAGAACGGTGAGCTGGTGATTGCCAGGATCCTTCACGGCGGTATGATCGACCAGCAAGGCCTGCTCCATGTGGGTGACATCATCAAGGAGGTGAACGGCAAGGAGGTGGACAATGACCCCAAAGTGCTCCAGGAGATGCTGAAGAAGGCGAGCGGCAGTGTGGTGCTGAAGATCCTGCCAAGCTACCAGGAGCCACACACACCGAGACAGGTCAGTCCCTTTAAGAGAGGAACACTCCGACTAATAGAGTTTAGAAAATGTTCTCATTTGCTTAAAAGGATGCTGACATTTCCATCAGCAAGTGCCACTTTCCGCCCTCCCTGGCACCCACCCTGCTGTCTGTAACCTTGTATGCTGAGCCAAGAGGCATTCATCTGATTTTAGCAGCAGAGCATTTTGGAGAAGTAGTTGGCTTTTATGCTCAGATTACAGGTTTGTCATGAATTCAAATGTATTTTAGTTTATTGTCTAAGTGAGCAAGAAAGGAAAAAAGATACACACTTTTCTTTCTAATTAACAAAGTTTTTAGTTTTACATTGTTTTGCTATTTTTCTCCATGTAATTCAATTTCATCAATTTCATTTTTTTCAAGAAAAACCGAGAAATAACAGTCTGACGTTAACATTTGTCTTCTGGCGCGGCAGCAATCCTGGTACTGCTAAAATTGAAACCCAGTATCAATTGAGTGATCTTGTCTGCTGCTGTTTGCTAAAAGAATGCAATTGAAACCTCGAAGAGATATAGAAAATGTGTCAATGCAATAATTAATTTCTAAATTACATCAAATAAAATATTTTGTCGCGACATTTCTCTTCAGAAAAAGTTATATTGTCTCAAAAGGTTTCTTATGGACCCAATAGTTGGTGTAGATCCATAACATCTGATGTTACAGATGGATAGTCATCCTGTCTGGGCTTTAGTTTGCAGATGGAGAGCAAACCTGTAATTGGTCACTTTACATTTATATTTAGTTTAGTCTGCATGAAAGCCACATCAGTCTTGATTCCTCGTCCACTGGTAATTGGTGGAAGATAATCTGACCACAAGTTAAATCCATCTTTAACATGCAACAGCTGAAATCGCCAATTCTGCATCTTCGGTGCAAGTGTAGCTATGTATACATCTATGTCTATATATATATATATGTGTGTATATATATATATATATATATATATATATATATATATATATATATATATATATATATATATATATATGTGTATATATATATGTATATATATATATATATGTATATATATATGTATATGTATATATATATGTATATATATATATATATATATATATGTATATATATATGTATATATATATATATATGTATATATATATATATATATGTATATATATGTGTATATATATATATATGTATATATATGTGTGTATATATATATATATATGTATATATATGTGTGTATATATATATATGTATATATATGTATGTATATATATATATATATATATATGTATGTATATATGTGTATATATGTGTGTGTGTGTACATTCTTTCTGTTATCTAAGGTCAGTGTGCAAAAATGTTGTTGTGCCCTTCACTCACTGTGATCTAAAATGCTGTCAGTCAGAGATCTTTGGCTGGTTGTGCTCTCACAGTTAAGAACTGTGGAGGTTCAATCAGAGAGTAAGGACCTCCTGAAAGTTCCTCTAAATGTAATCCAGCTCTGTCCAGTTCAGCCTCCCGCTTGACGATCACAGGGGGCCTAATCTACAGTGACAGCTCCAACAGGCTCCAGGATACTGTTGATGTTGTCGTCGCTGGTGTGTTGTATGTTTGTGTCTGAGGGAGTTGGTTTGTCTGTATGAGACAGTCTGTGAGAGCCGCTGGGAGTTTTTTATGTTCTTGCATCAGTTCGACGTGAAGTATAGGGGGAGGGGATGGTTAGTTACCATGGCTACCAATTTTGTCTCTCATTTTATTTCTTTATCTATCACTCTGTTTTTTTCTTTTTTCAATTCATTTTCATAATTCAAATAGAATAAAGTTATTGATCTGAGGGAGCCCTGCTGATTGCATCAAGTGAGTGACTTTTCAGCATCTCTCCTTCTAAAGCTGGGTTGACACAGTGCCTATGATGTCCGTCTTGGACAAAATCTTTCGTCAGGCATGACAATATCGGGTTGTGTCCTTAAATCTCTGGCCTGATGAGACCCATATCTTAGTTTCCCCAGTGAAGGCAACGTACAACAAACATCAAGTAGTGGCAAAACAAATCTTTGCATTACGACTACTGCTGCAGCACGTCTGATTCTTCCACGTGTCCCCTTTAACTGATCTTCTAGTCCCTCTTCTCACCATCCAACTTTAATATTAAGTGCATTTATGGCTGAAACTTGCCGTCCATTTATTCATGGCGTTATATGGCCGTTGGACCTTTCTGATGTGATTTTTATACTGCAAGCAACAAGATCAGTTCAGTGCAGCATCTTCATTTATCATTGTGCTGTGTGACTAGAGTTACTTATATCAAGCTTGCACTGTGTGTCATGTGGTGCTCTTTTAAAATGAAAACAAAAAGTGTGTGGCAGGCGTGAGGAATCATGTGTGAACACTCCTTTTTCTTTAAGAGTACTTTCTATGGGAAAGAAAACCAAAGAGAGAAAACGAAAGTTACGACTGTAACTACAGTTCTATGAATCCCGGATGACCGCCAGAGGCGGTGCTTAAAGCACTGAATGATCACTCTTGCGCATGCACAGGTCGAGAATCTTATACCAACATGGTCACGTGTGACCCCCGGTGACACCGGAAGCCCATATAATCAAGTGACAACGACAGCTCGGTCCCTTTCAATCTTCTCGCGAACAACACGATGATTCCGAGGGACCGAGGGCTCTGGCGGTCATCCGGGATTCATAGAACCGTAGTTACAGTCGTAACTTTCGTTCTATTTCATCCCTACTGACCGCCAGAGGTGGTGCTTAAAGCACTGGATGACGATTACCAACAGAGTCCTGAGGAATCACGCACACAAAGAAAAACCCAAAAACATGCCCACCTCACTGAGATGATGGTGCTTGCTGGGTCAGGATCGCCTCCATTGGGTGAAAGGCGGCCAAGTTAACCCTGTAAAACCTAGCAAAGGTATTCGGGGATGACCAAGAGGCTGCTGCACATATAGCCTCCAGAGGGACCCCCGTCATGGCGGCCCATGACACACTAATGCTCCTGGTGGAATGGCACCGTACACCAGCAGGGGGCTGGCGGCCCTGTAGAACGTAAGCTTGTTCTACCACGTCCACAATCCAACGTGCAAAACGCTGTTTAGAAAGGGCCTGCCCCTTGCGGGGCCCAGCATAGCAAACAAACAGACTATTAGACTGCCGGAGGGAAGCTGTGAGTCTGACATATGCCTCCAGTGCCCGAACAGGGCAGAGAGGCTCGTCGTCCCACCTGCATCAAGGCGAGCAAGCTGGAGGGGCACAGCATGGCTCGCAGTAGAGGCCACTTTGGGAAGAAAAGCAGCATCAGGCCAGAGTGTGACACCAGAACCAGCCGGGTTCCAGCGGCAACAGGACTCGTGAACAGACAACGCATGGAGCTCACCCACCCGTTTCGCTGAAGCCATGGCGAGGAGAAAAGCTGTCTTTTTCGACACGCACTCAAGGCTCGCCTCCGCCAATGGTTCAAACGGAGGAGATCGCAGGGCAGCGAGGACAAGAGAGAGGTCCCACACGGGCACAACGGGGCGTGTGGGAGGGCGCAAGCGACGGGCGCCTCTCAGAAACAAAGAAATATCTTTGTTACGGCCTACCGTTTCCCCACTCATCCCCGAATGCCAACGAGAGATGGCAGCAACATAAACTTTCAGAGTGGAAGAAGACCGACCTTGAAAAAGCAGTCCTTGAAGGAAGGTCAAAATAACAGAAACAGGGCAGTGCACCGGGTCCTCATGTCTTGCCTGACACCAGCTGCTAAAGACTTTCCACTTATGAGTGTACACCAGTCGTGTGGAAGGGGCCCTGGCATTAGTCATTGTATGTCCGATGTCTCCGTCATACTCAGAGAAGGACACGCCGGGCCCTGTAGCAGCCAAATCCAGAGATGGAGGCGACTGGGGTTGGGATGCAGGATCTGACCACCCAGTTGTGACAGAAGGTCCTTCCTGCGGGGAAGAGGCATCGGAGAGCTGCAACAGAGCCTGTGCAGCAGTGGAAACTTGGTCCTCCCCGGCCACCGGGGGGCTACCAGAAGGACCTGATGCCCTTCCTGAAGGACCCTCAGGAGTGTTGGGCCTATCAGGGGAAGTGGCGGGAACGCATAGAGCAGCACCCTGGGCCAGTCGTGTGCCAGCGCATCCTGACCCAGGGGACTGGCACTGTCTGCCAGGGAGAACCACAGGGGGGAATGTGTTGTCTCCTTGGACGCGAACAGATCTACCGCCGCCCTTCCGTACCTTTGCCAAATGATCTCCACTACCTCCGGATGGAGCCTCCACTCCCCCGGTGGTGGGCGTCCCCGAGAGAGAATATCGGCCGGAACATTCTGGACCCCTGGAATGTGGGCTGCTTTGAGGCTGGTGAAAAGAGGGGCCGCCCAAGTCAAGAGCTTCTGGGTCAGCCTCAGCAGGGCTATCGACCGTGTTCCCCCCTGATGGTTGATATGAAACACCAACAAAGTATTGTCCGACTGCACCAGGACATGCCTGTGGCGCAGGCCTGGGAGGAAGTGTTGCAACGCCCGCCGCACAGCCTCCAGCTCCAGGATGTTGATGTGCTGCCGCTTTTCCTGCGGAGACCATGTCCCCCGGGCAATCTGCCGCTGCCACGACGCCCCCCACCCTGTGGTGGATGCGTCGGTAAAGACAACCTCCCATCGAGACGGCAGAGAGCCCAGTGGAACCCCCCGGGTCATAAATGCTGCATCCCGCCACTGAGCCAGTGACACGAGGCAATAAGAGGACACCCGCAGCCTCTTGCGACGGTGCAGCGCAAGAGAAGGGTCCAGCCTCCGGCTGTTGAGCCACATTTGCAGTGGTCGCAGAGACAGCAGCCCCAGGGGTATTACCGCAGCAGCAGCAGTCAGCATGCCCAATAGACGAAGATAGAGAATAAAGGGGGGTGCATGGCCGGGCAGAAAAGCGGGCAGCATCTGCAGAATGCCCTCGACACGCTGAGGCGATGGTCGAGCAGTCATGGTTAAGGAGTCCATAGTGATGCCGAGAAACGTGACCACCTGAGACGGAACTAAGTTGCTCTTCTGCCAGTTCACATGAAGACCCAACAGGTCTATATGATCGAGCAGCGTGCGTGTGTCTGCAGCGGCTTGAGCTTCTGTGGGTGCACAGATGAGCCAGTCGTCCAAGTAGGGCAGGATCGTCAACCCCTTGGCCTGCAGAAGACACAGGGCCGCAGCTACGCACCGCGTGAACACACGTGGGGACAGGGAGAGACCGAACGGAAGGACCCTGAACTGAAAATGCTTGCCCTGAAACGCAAAGCGGAGGAACTGCTGATGACGCGGTGCAATCGGGACATGAAAGTATGCGTCCTTCAAGTCGACCAAGGTGAACCAGTCGCCTGGGGAGATTGCCTGAAGCACATCCCTGACGCTCAACATGTGGAAGCGGATAGCCTTCAAGAAAACATTCAGACCTCTCAGGTCCAAAATTGGGCGGAGTCCGGCAGTCTTTTTTGGGACTAAAAAGTATTTTGAGTAAAAGCCCCGTGGATCCTGCAGGGCAGGGGGTCGACAGGCAATATAGCATCCTTGGCCAGCAAGGCGCCTATCTCTTGGCTCAGAGTCTGAGCCAATTCCAGGCCATGAATCACCGTCATCCTGACTCGACCAGGAACTGGGGGGCGGCGGCGGAACTGTAGCGCATAACTTGGGTAATTGTAGACACCACCCACGGATCGGGAACGAGAGCGGCCCAACAACTGAGCTGGTCCGGGGTAAAGTGTCCCACCGCCAGCTCGGTGATTTCATTTCCGAGACCCCCTGCCCTGAAGAGGGTGAGAGGGCCGCCGAGGAAACTGTCCGGGTTGGGAAGCGACCCGAGCAGGTCCTGCAGTAGGTGCCGCAGCAGGTCGCGGCGGCCCCATGGGGGGTGTAGTCCGAGCAACATAAGTGCGTGAAAGAGATGCCGAGGCACCCGCAGCAGGATGCCGCGATGGTCTGCGATGAAGGCCAGCCAACTGCTGCTTGGTACGGGAAGCCTGGGCCGACCGCTCCAAGGCTGCAAGCGCAGCAGAGCAAAACAACTCCCCAGGAACCACTGGAAGGCTCATCAGAGTCCGTCTACAGGCTTCAGTCAAAGGAGACTGAGCCAGCCACACTTGGCGGCGTGCCTGTACCAGGGTAGACAGGACACGGCCGATTTCCCTTGACAAAAGGGCAAAGCCATGAAGCGATGCGTCCAACAGCCCCCGAGTGGGCGCATCAATTGCAAAGCCTTCCAAGGAGGCTGAGAGACCCAGTAAGAAATGAGACAATGAGTTACCAAGCCGCCCCAAACGAGACCCCGCGTCATAGGCCCTACACAGCAGGTCATCAGTCACCCGGCACTGAGGACGAGGACACCTGGCGTTAGCTCTCAAAGCCTCATCTGGCGCCACAATGAGGGATGCTATTGCGGGCTCAACAGAAGGCATATGGCCCAAGCCAAACTTGGGTGCATCTTGCATGGCCGCCAGAACCCTGCCATCAGAGGTTGGCCGTGAGAGGACCTTAGTGTCTGCCCAACAGGCATGAACCTCCTTAACATATTCGGCAGATGGGGGAACCATAAAGGACGACCTAGCAGGAGGAGGTCGAAAGAACGAACTGGAAGTCACAGGTTGGTTCTGCGGAGCATCCAGCTGCAACCGGGCAAAAGCAGTTTTTAACGCACCCACTATAGAATCGTCCTCTTCCGGCCGAGAATCAGAAGAGATATGCGAACCAGCATCCGACAGAGGCGAGCCGGAGTCAAACTGATCTTGAAAATCAGTACCCGATGCTGCTGGGGAAATAGCATCGTCCTCCAAGGCAGAGAGTCCTGAACCCATGCTCTGCACTGGGTCAGGCTCTTCAACCAAGCCCGCACCATGTCCGTCCCTAAGGGACTCCAGCACCGCTTTCATCTCCTTCAACTCAGAAGTAAGATGAGCCACCTGCCCAGATAAGCCCTCAGAATCCGTGGGGCTTCTCTTGGTCCTCTTCCGGGGAGGCCCCGCAGCCTCAGGAACCATACGCTTCCTAGGCTGGCCGGTGCCCTGACAGTCAGCTAAGCGAGCATTACGCAGGGACAAGGGAAGAACAGAACAATTAGGGCAGGCAGCTTCAGTCAAGGCCTCCCTCAGGTGATCCGGTCCCAAACAAGAGGGACAGAGGTCATGCCCATCCTCTAACTGGAGAGGGGCTAAACAAGCTCTGCAGCACGGCACGTCCAACATCATGTGCTCACAGGACTAGGTCAGGTCGAGCTGAAAACGTTACTCTTGACACTAGCAGACGAGCAAATAGGCCAGGAAACCCGGCCGAGCAGAACACGCCACCAGGGGTTCCCCAGCAGCGGAAAGGCTGCAAAGAGCACTGTGAGGAAAGCCGAACACGGCTGCTCACAATGAGAAAGGCAAGCCCAAAAACGGCCGCAATTAACTAATATAGGCAAGCTCGAGAACGGCTGCCCGGTAAATGAAGGAGGCAAGCTCGAAAACAGCTGCCCGGTAAATGAAGGAGGCAAGCTCGAAAACAGCTGCCCGGTAAACGAAGGAGGCAAGCTCGAAAACGGCTGCCCGGTAAATGAAGGAGGTAAGCTCGAAAACGGCTGCCCGGTAAATGAAGGAGGCAAGCTCGAAAACGGCTGCCCGGTAAATGAAGGAGGCAAGCCCGAAAACGGCTGCACGGTAACGAGACGCAAGCTCAATCAGTATATGTAAGCCAACACGGCTGCAATTGCCAAGATAAAGGCAAGCCGCAAAAATGGCTGTAGAGTAAATAAGAAACGCACGCCCAAAAGCGGGAGCGAATAACAAAATATGCACCAGCCAAAAACCAAACGGCAAGCAACAGGTTGGTCGGAGTCGCCAACCGGCAATAGGAAGTCGATGCAGGGAGCGAACGCGTCCCGCTTCCCGTCGAATAAAGGAAAAACAACTTACCAATCGAAGAAAGTTGTAATAAGAATAGCTTGCGCAGCCTCTGGAGGGCGAGATAATCCTCGCAGCCCCGACCGTAGTCTCGAGGCTACCAGCGACAAGCAACAATCAGTGACTTACCACCTGCACAACCTGCATGCGAGAAGATGAAAAGGGACTGAGCTGTCGTTGTCACGTGACTATATGGGCTTCCGGTGTCACATGTGACCATGTTGGTATAAGATTCTCGACCTGTGCATGCGCAAGAGTGATCATTCAGTGCTTTAAGCACCGCCTCTGGCGGTCAGTAGGGATGAAATAGAACAGAGTTTGTGTCATCAATAGCTCTCTCATTGACCTCATCCATTAGAAACACAGCTAAACACAAAAGCACTGAACCATGGGCAAGAAAAACAAGGAATACACAGTTAATGGCAACAGTAGCTCTATTAATGGCTTCATCTAGGAAAGAAACGCAGTTAAGCACAGAATCATAGGGGAAGCTATTCTTCCCATACAAAAAGAGAGCAAGAACGTAGGACTTTCTGCTGTTCTCTTTCTGTGTAAAAGATGGTTTGTCTTATTTTACAGACCTGAGAAGAGGAGTAGGCTGTTTATTACTGACTGACACTCCCCCAGTCCCTCCCCCACAGTTTACAGATGTGTGGTTATTTTAATACATAGCAGAGTCCGTGCATTTTTCAGCTTAGCGTGGAGTTCTTAATGACCTTCTCATCTTCGTTTCTCTTTCAGGCCTTTGTAAAATGCCACTTTGATTATGACCCCACTCACGATAACCTGATTCCCTGCAAGGAGGCAGGCCTCAGCTTCACAAGCGGAGACATTTTGCAGATCTTTAACCAGGAAGACCTTAACTGGTGGCAGGTGAGTGCAGCAGCTCAGGTGCGATTCCTTGTTTCTTTTTCTCTGTAGCTGAAGCTGCGTCTGTGGTTGCCTCCCAGGCCTGCCACATAGAAGGAGGCAGCGCAGGCCTCATTCCGAGTCAGCTTCTTGAGGAGAAGAGGAAAGCTTTTGTGAAGAGGGACATGGAGCTCGCCACCACAGGTAGTCCTCAAATTTATGGAGGCTTTACACAGGCTCCTCGTTGCTCATTCACCATCAGACATCTGCTCCTCTGCATACCGTACTAGTATTTGATCTGGTTCCACATCCTCTGCCGATCACCGCTGAAACACTAATGGGCTTTGGAAGAGCTGGGGCGGCGCCATGCAATCTGCTGGTTATCAAACAGCTGGGTCTGACATTCACAAACTATCCCCACCAAGAGGGAGCATTGATTCGGGAGAGGCGATATGAGCCCCATAGACGAAAACCCGATCAATACGGATCTCTGCGCACATGAAACATGCAGCGGGGGAGGCCTTATATGTTTAGATCCGCTGTATAAAAAGTCTTCAGCAGCAAACAAAGCAGGCGGTGAGTCATAGTGCGCCATGTGCCCTTGGCTGGATGAGGAGAGGACGATGACAACCTAAAGGTACCGTCCTCTGAGCCGGAGAAGGACACATCTGTCTGCCAGCACATTCTCCTCCTCCCGTTATACTGAGGACACAGTCAGAATTTCAATGTCGGAGATGAAAAGTTCTGCGTGGTGTGCCCAGATAAGATCGCATGGTCATTAATTTGTTCCTTCAGCTGTTAGAAACAGAATAAAATCCAGATTTAATACAACTGAGCTCATGTTTCCTTGATCCAACATTGTGCCATGCTGAACAGAAGGTTAACAGATTGCCAAGTCACAGGTGCTTCCTCGCACCAGCCAGGATGCACAGTGTGGCTAGTGTTGGTGCACACTGCCATCTAGTGGTGCTGAATTTATGACCTGAACTCCTTTATCATTTCAGCATGGCTTTTATGAGAGAAGTGCAGCTTTAACCTATTATCTTTTTTAAATCTCCATTTAAGGTCCTTTGTGTGCAGGAATGGGGGGCAAGAAGAAAAAGAAGATGATGTATTTAACCACCAAGAATGCAGGTAAAAGGATTAGTGCCCCTACATCTTGTCTCAGATGTAAATAAAATTATTGCGTATGTCGTTTCTTTTATACCCTATGGTCTGTTTCCGGTTTTCGTTTTCCAGAATTTGATCGACATGAGCTGCGGATCTATGAGGAGGTTGCCAAAGTCCCTCCCTTCAGGAGGAAGACGCTGGTTCTGATCGGAGCGCAGGGAGTCGGCCGACGCAGTCTGAAGAACAAACTGCTTGTGTCGGATCCTCAACGCTACGGGACCACCGTACCCTGTGGGTGACTCATGGCTTCTAACCCCGTGTAAATGTTTCCGGATCGTTCTTTAGTTTACGGTGCCTCGCAGAACTAGGTACCTTTTTCAAAAACTGTCACATTACAACCACACACCTCAGTGTAGTTTATTTGGAATCTTTTATTAAAGACCAACGCACAGTAAGGCATATTTGTCACATGGAAGAAAAGGGATGTTTTAAAAATATTTTACGGATTAAAATCTGGAAAGTGTGGAGTACGTCTACATTCATCTGCCCTGAATCAATGATTTATAGAAACATTTGCAACAATTATTTCTACAAACTGTTAAGTTACATTGCTGCCGCTAAAATGAAATTGAGTATTGCTGAAATAATATTGTTTTTGTGAAATTTCTTGTTATTGAGAACACAGCTGAGCACGCAAAGTCAGCCGTTTCATGTACTATGACAACGATCACAAATCTGTTTCTTTAGCTAAAGGTTTTTAGATTTCACATGGAGTGAAATACAAGGTCAGTCTGAGCTAAATTAAAGAGCAACTAAACCCCAGTTATGCTGTTACCAGTAATGGGGTGGTGCTCCTTTAGTTTCCCCCTGCTGTCGTTGTTGTTAACAAGAGAAATGAATGTGACAGTAGTGGGGCAGTAGTGCACCAATGGTGCACTGGATCATATGGGAGGGGAGGGTGCGGAGCAGCTTGGCTGGAATATCCACTCACTCATTTTATTAAAAGGAATGTAAGCCATAAGAGCAATGTCACAAAACATTTTAATGCCTGTTAAAAAGTAACTTTTTAAACTGGTAAATCTTGCCAACAGTAACCGGCCATTGACTAATCTAGACACTCGCTGAAATTATTGCTCAGTCCTCTTTGTAAAATCGCTCAACATCAGTCAGGTTGACTGGAGAGCATCGTTGAAGTTTAATTTTCAAGCATTGCCGTAGATTCTCACTAGGATGGACTTCTGAACTTTGACTAGGCCATGGTAATGACAGCGGTATCGAATGTTGAATAACTACTGGCATTGCTGTATAGTGTGAGCAATTTTACAATATCAAATGGCTGTTTGGATGAAATATTTGGGATGCAATAATCTTTCTGGTACCGTGCTGCTGTTAAGGTTTGATTATTAAAAAGGAAAAGGCTTTTATTCTGAAACATTCTGTTTTAGCTCTGACTGTATGTTCAGGGTTGATGTCCTGTTGATGCCTCTAACCGGTTCGGTTGCGCTGTATTTAACTCCATCCATCCTTCCATTAACTTTGACCTGCTATGCTGTCCCAGCAATCCCATGATTCAAAAACCAAGTTTCACCTTGGAAATGGTAGCTTCCAGCTATGATGCTGTCTTGGTTTTGTCCACATATGGAGATTTTGGTCTCATCGGGCCAGACCATCTTCCTCAACATGTCTGATGTGTCCTCTACATGGCTGCTGATAACCCTAAAAGAGGACTTTTTAAGGTTATCTAAGCAGTTTTCAGCATTTTGACAAGAGTCTGTCTTTCCCAGTGGGACCTCCAGAAATGTTTCATAGGGATGGCCCGATGGAGCCACTCAAACTCTTGGGGTGGCACTGAAACTAAAAGCCATAATTTCAGGATTTTATTCTACTGTTGTAGTAAAGCTACCTGTAGAAAACGCCTACTAATATCTTTTGGTTTTTAATATTTTCTTTGGGATTTTTAATGTTCCTAATGATCTAATGTGCTTAGACCAATAACAGTACAGTTAACATTTTGAGTTGAACAACACTTCCTTTTTATTGTGTAATTATATTTAGAATAAGGTGTACATTTATTCATTTATTGGAAAACAAAACATTTACTAGGGGAAAGTAGATACTGGCAGATACAAATAAAAGCGTGATAGAAGCTCAGGAAGAGTGGCTGCCTACAATTTACACTGGCCAGTGGGGGTGGCCAGTGGAGTGGCCAGGACATGGCACGGAGGGGGCATGGCCACCCCCTGGTGGCGCCACTGGTCTTTCCACCAGACAAACAAATCAAATAACAGATTTTTTTTTAACCATGGTTTCTGCTACACCAGCTTGAAGTTAATCGTCCTCTCTCTCTCTCTCTCTGTTTCAATGTATCCCTCAGTCACCTCCAGGAAGCCGAAGGTAGATGAGAGGGATGGTCAGATGTATGGTTTCATGTCACGGAGTGAGATGGAGTGTGACATCAGAAGCGGTCGTTTCCTGGAGCATGGCGAGTACGATGGCAACTTGTACGGCACCAAGATCAACTCCATACAAGAGGTGATAGAAACCGGAAAGATCTGCATCCTGGACGTCAACCCACAGGTGGAGATTATGACTTTTCAATACTCATACATCAGGTATAACTTGTTCTTGTACATGTGTTTTCAGTCAAAGCATATCTTTAAAATTGGCCTAAAATAATGAATTAACAATTAGGAAAAAGGCAGCATTAATCCTATCAAGGGTAGTTCAAGATTCTGCTCTTTGGAGCATTGGAGTTCATCATTGTGTATTGATTCCCTCACTGTGGCTGTTTTTCCTCTGAAGGCCCTGAAAGTCCTGCGGACGTCTGAATTCCTGCCCTACGTTGTGTTCATTGAAGCCCCGGACTTTGAAGTCCTCAAAGCTATGAATAGGTCAGCAATTGAATCGGGAGTTGTCACAAAACAGTTGACGGTGAGTGTTTGGATGGAAATGTTTACTGTGGGGCTGTCGCTCATTTGGACTCATTTCTCAGTTTATCCTTTCTTCTGATTGAATATTTTAACCCAGAGAAAATAAATTTTCATTCTTTTGTGTTTTTTTTAAAAGAAACAACCTTTTGAAAATTTTTCACCTCACAAAATGAAACTTAAACTATTTTTTTTCACTTCAAAGTACAGACAGACAACCTGTCTAATATCACATTACATTCAGCAGTTTAAAATAATTTTTATTATTATTATTTTGGCTAAGCACTAGCCTCTGGGTCCAAGGTACCCCTGACTGCGCGGTTTGAGCAGAGTCGAGTGCTTCTCACTAGGTCTGTTTGTTCAGCTTCTTATGTATGGAGCTTGTCTTGCTGACGTTACTGTGGCTGTTTTCATGTCACCTAATCTGAAGTACATCTTGAGTTTATACCACTCCAGCCATTGAAAACTGTGAGAGCTTTTAAAACCCGACTGATTCGGTGGGAGTCAGTTGCTTTATCCGGTATGTTTATTTTGAAATAGTAGCGCTAAAAGAGCCAGCCAATGACTGGAGTCGAAATCTGCTGACTCAAAGACAATATATCTAAAGTTTAAACTAGGAAATTATATGTTTTACTTTTATTGTTGATTGTAAATTTCAGGACTCACATTTCAAGGATCAACAAATGTCAAACTAACCTAGAGAAGTGTTGGATTTACTCAGATTTAAGAGATGTTTTTTTTTCCTTTTTTATTATTTACTTTATCTGGAAAAGTTCCTGATTCTTGAGGACAGGGCAGAAAATGAGTCTTCCAATACTAATTTGGATGACTCATTTTCTTCCAAATCCTCACCAGCTTGGCATTAAAAACAAACAAATATTATAAGACATTTCCATCCGTCCATTTGTACTTAATTTGAATAACACATTGGCTTTTCATCCCTACCTACTTCCATTTTGTACCTGCAAACAAACCATTTCATACTTTGTGATGTACTTACTGTGGCATATAATTCTTTCTGTGTTGGTAATTTTTGGTCGATTTTGGAGACAAATATTTGTGAAAATAGAAGGAAAGAATAGATCCATTTTTGCACTTGTTCTGACTAAAGAAGCATACATTCTGGCTCATTATAAAAGCATACATAAAGAACAATTTTAGTTTTTACATTTAATATCAGTTTGGCCTCATCTCATTAAACTGTATTCCCCCTGAATTTTACAGATTTTTCCAAATATTTCACTGCAACCTTTAAACAAGCTTTCAACATGCTTTTCTTCGGCAGTGGAGCGTGGTGCAGAAAGTCTCCATAGAGGCCACTGTATTCTAGTGCATCACTTGGCTGTTGGAAAACTTTTACTTATTTTGACTCCTCTGCCAGAAATCTTATGAGGGTATACTCTTTTCAGTTTTGGATTATGGTTCCAGTGTCACTGAAGGACCAATCAGAAGTTGAGAAATGCAGCTGTAACCAGCTTTGTCATGTGTTTTGCAACAGCAACACTTTTTTGTGAGGGTGTTCCTTTTATTAGTCATACCAGTCTGTGCAACACTTTGATTCAGAGAACCCTTTATCAAAGTAGGGCTACTTCCTCAATACTGACAGATCTCAGCTGCTTTCTTAGATTTTTTATGTGCCTTTTTAAAATTCTTTTCTTCATGGGTTCAATACTTTGATATTTATTTTACTCGCAGTATCTAAGATGTCTTTTTCCTGGGCCAAATGATATTACATTTTCAATTCATGTATTTGTGGGTTTGGAGCTGCACATGTCGACAAAGAATCTTCCTATCTAGAATGGATTGTTGATAGCTGAAATAAAATTATTACTCGGAGAAGCCCACATTTCAGATATCTATCATTCAAATAGAAATTAGACATGAGTTTTTTTTTAACTTATCCAATATGGCATTGTATCATTACGAATTGCTGTCTTAATGCCAAAGAGAGCCCAACAGATTTACTTTCACAAGTGGAGCATTGCTGCTTTTGCTATAGTGCTCCGCTTTATACATATGCAAAAAACCTTATTGGACATTATTTTTGGATTATTTCAAATTCAACGTCAGTGCAGTCTTTAAACGGCTTGACATATTTGCTTGAAGCTCATACCGGGTAGCTTCTTGGGATAGCATCAACCATTTGCAGGCAATGCCGTCCCCTTTCAGAAGTACAATGAACCTGACCAAATAAAGATTTAAAATTTTTGGCATTCCATATGGAACGGAGTCCCCCGGGCTGTTCTGATACAAAAATTATTTTTTGCTGTCATGTAGCTACATTGGCAAACATTAAACTCTGAGTAGAAAATGACATTAACTGATCAGTTGTCAAAGTGGGGACCACAATGCACCCCATAGCCCCCTGATCAGTAAGAAAGTGCCGCAGCAGATAACTCCATTTTGTCCTCGATCAAGTCCAATAGGAACCAATCAAAAATGAAAAATATCAAAGATATGGCATCATGATGGGGTGAACTGACCAGCTCTAGTTGGGAGAAAATACTGTGTATGAAATGAAAAGAAGGGGGTGGGGAGTGGGGGCTGTGTTGGAATTGGGGGTATGATTTTGGCAAAAGGACAGACTGTTTTGGTTGCAGTTACTAGAATCTAACTTTTTAGTGTTCTAACTTTTCTTCTTCAAAGCTTTATTGGTTGAGCTGAAAGTTCCCTTCTGAGTTAGTGTACTCTTCCATCCATGTTACTGTCCTAAATGAATGCTCCCAGGCACTGTTCCTTCAAAGCTGTGCGCATGTGCAATCACGCACTGCATCTGGATTCACCACGCACAGCAAATCTATGCATTTTGCAATTTTGGTGAGATGATATTCCACGGTCCCACTCTGTGTGTGCCAGGTGCTGATCGGAGCGCACCACTGATTAACGGGTGGGGCAGACGCCTTTCTCGTTGGGCAGGTGGCGGTGTGCGTCTTTGTTACTCCTGCTGCATGTCAGCCGTTTGTGTGGCTGTGTTTTTGGGATCTGCTTATCTGAGATTGTGTCGTTTTTTAACCAATCTGGTTGGTCTTTGAGCGCGACAGCTGCTGTCTGTTCCTGGAGCGCTGTTGCTCTGCTGGCGTTATCAGCTGCAGTTGGAGTCCTTTGCAGTGCATGGCTTCTCTGCTGGTTTTTGACCAGCCTTCTTGTTCTACCTCCGTTTTTGAAAAGCAACTCTGCAATATATATTTAAGTGGCTTGTACTTGTACAGTGGTTTATCAAACTGCTTTACAGTAAACTACAGTCAGTCATTCATCCAGTCATGCACACATTCACACCCTGATGGTGGTGAGCTACATTGGTAGCCACAGCTGCCCTGGAGCAGACTGACAGAAGCAAGGCTGCACAGTACCACATGCTGGTGCTAAATCTCATCACACAAAATGTAAATAATTTAATTGCAATAAAATGTGAACTCTGAAAAATGTACATGTCTCTCAGTTCTTCCTTAGCAGGACCCCTACTCTGACATAGAACATAGTACACAGCTCATAAAAAAGTCCAAGATTTTTGTGTTTTACATGTAATCAGGTTAAATCTGTTGTATTTAAATTAAGTAATCTGAAACAAATTATTGCTGTAATTTGATTCTTTTAGTAAGCCAAGTAACATGTTATAATCTCAGGTTTTGGACAGGTGTAATACTGGTGTAGCCTCAGTGTGCACGTGTGATGTCGCTCACAGACGTCCAGTGAATGCTCAGACACATGAAACGTTAGGGTAACGTTGCGGAGGTATCTTGGAAAAGACTAAAAGCCCTGTTATTGTCTCTAATGTGCTCTCACACAGGACTCTGAACTAAAGAGGACAGTGGACGAGAGCGAGCGCATAAAGAGGGCCTATGGACATTACTTTGATCTCTGCATTGTGAACGATGGTTTGGAGGCGGCCTTCCGAAGCCTCCGGCTGGCTCTGGAGAAGCTCTCCATGGAGCATCAGTGGGTGCCGGTCAGCTGGGTGTTCTGAGCACCATCGGCAAAGAGTCGGAGTCCGAGGACATTTTGCTATTGGAGCGGAGGGAGCCTTGCATCAGAACTCAGCACAAGGGACCAGCCTCATGAGCATTTTTGTACAAACTAAGTGTTCCTCTGTTCAGTCTAATGTCAAGTTGTGATTAAGTTCTCAAAACTGGGTGTTTGTTGAGGAGACTTTAGAGTTGATGATGAGGTGTAGTGCAATTGTGAGATCATAGACACGTGGACAGTAAACAGTTGGACTTTTATTTATAGGGACAGTTTTAGCCTTCAAGAATCTTAAATACTTTATGTAGTGTAATGTTTACATTGGTTCTGTAGGAAGGGTTGAGGATAGTTATCAAATTTGTTTTGAAAACTTAATATTTTGCCATTTGATCACATTTTATGATTGTACATGTTCAGAAATGTGCTTAATCTACGTCTACACAGATATAAAAAACTGAATGGCAATAGTAACTGAAACATACATGCAATACATTTACTGACGCTCTCTAAAGTGAACACACATTTCTGCTTTCGGGAACAGTGGAAGATGTTGTTGCAGAGACATTTCTTTTTCATGATTTTTAGTTCTTTTATGAATGTTGATCACTGTATGTTTGTTTCTCCTGACAGAGGATTTAGCAAATGGACCACTCTGTTGCATCTGAGCGTTTCTGTTTGAGTTTTATCCGTAGCACGAATAACAATCAAACCCCGTGAGGAAGCCAGAATAATCCAGTTTAGTAGCCGTGATGCATTTTTTGCATTGTTTACCGAAGGTAAAACATGTGAGTTTAGTGTTTACTTCTTGGATTCTTGATGGAAGATACTTTTTGGTTACTTTTTGATGTGCAAGCAGTAAAACAGATTACCAGTGGCTTCAAGTTCATGTTTACTTTTGCCTTAAAATGGTTCAAAAGCCAAGGAAACACTTTTTTTTTTCATCGCGAAACTTTTCACTTATATCTGTGTACGTGTTCCTTAGGAAAAACACATAAACATCTCTGTCAGCTTATTTATTGTTCTTTTATTCTTTCTTTCAACCTGTAAGTACTGTATTGTAATAAAGAGTGTATAGAATAACAGAAAGAAACACTTGGTGCTTTGATGATTCTGCTGGTGTGTGGATGCAGTTGGATGGCTACACTTCAGTCTGGTTGTGAAGTCACAATTTATTCAAACTTTAATTGGTTACAAAAAATTCCATTTGATGTGTTATCTTATTAGGTTTTAAAGTCGCAATATCATATAAATAATAAAAAAGGTGACTTGCAATAGTATTTTAAATGTTTTCACATTTTGTCACTTCACAGCCATACAAGTTCTTTTATCGCATTTTTATGTGATGCTCCAACACAAATGAGTGATGTGGAATGAAAATGAAAATTGGTTTTCAAACTTCAAAATCAGCAAGGTGTGGCACCCATGCTTCAGCCTCCAGTGAATATAATACTTTGTTTCTGCAGCAAGTCAAGTGGAACAGATCTCTAGCAGCTTTCAGAGGTAAAAGTGACACCCCCCTCCCCATTTCTTCTTTGCAAAATGGCCAAACACAGGTTTCCTCAGCCACAGATCCTAAGCTAACACATGCTACTGATCTATTGCAGCTCAGGCTGCATGTTTACGGTTATCCTGGTGAAACAGGAACGTCTGTCCCGGCCTCAGGTCATTTGGAGCCTCCAGCCGTTTTTCTTGCAGGATTTTCCTGAATTTATCTCCTTCCATTTTCCAATCAACTCTGACTAGCTTCCCTGTCTCTGTAGAAGAAAAGCATCCCCACCACCACCACTAGGTTTCATGCTGGGCTGTTGTTTTCAGGCTGTTTTGCATTTGGAGTTTTTCACCACATAGCATGGGCCTTTTTGGCAAACTGCAAATAGAACTTCCTATGATTTTTTCCTAATAACTGCTTCATATCTGAAAGCCAGCTACTCTTCCGTAAATCTCTATAGATCTCAGAACATCTGTGTATATGTAAACTGGGTAAAAAGTACAAATAATTGAACTCTATTGACAAATTAGGTTGCTTCTGAAAGCAACCAATTGCACTGGAGTCTATTTAGTGTCAGTTTAGGTGTCAGAGTGAAGGGATTTGAATCCGTTTTCAGATATTTTGTTGTAAAACATCTTGAAAACCAGATATACATTTTCTTCTATTTAACAACTATGCTTCTGGATAATAATTTGCATGCGATATGTGTGGTGTTTAATATGTGTTTGTAAGTGGCATAACAGGGAAGGGAAAAACTTGGTTATGAATGCTTTTGCAAGCCGCTATAAAAGGGATTTTAGCTGAAGGATGCTCTCCTTGAATGGTCCTGGTTGAGGGGTGAGGAAGGTGGGCTTGGCTCTAGACGTTCCAGGGGAGTCATCCAGTGAGAAGCCAGGGGCAGAGTTATTGGAAACATGTCGTATGGAGGTGGGGAGCCGCCCAGCTTAGGGTCAAACTGCATGAGAAAAAGATTCGGAGTTACTTTGAGCACAGTTTATTTTACTTTGATGCTTTTGTGCTGGTTTCTTTGAATGAACTCAAATATCCCAGACAACGTAAGTGTTGATCTGCTTAAAGCCTGACCTCTGACCTCATCTTATGTTCCCCTTAAATGACCCACATTTCAATTGTGCTTTTCTATTCATCCTGACCACTCAAAGCACTTCATCCTGGAGCCACATGCACCCAATTGGACTCACAAATTTAACATTCATACATCGATACACAGATCAGTAAGCAACCCGGGGCTAGTTGCCTTTGCTTAAGGGCACATTGACATATGACAGAAAACAGATGGATTTAAGCCCACAACTTTCAGATTGAAAGGCGACTACTCTTACCTCTGAGCCACAACCTACAAGTTTAATGCCCATTTCCTCCAGGTATATTTCTCATATTATTCTTGGCACAATCATTACTTGTCAGCTTCATTCAGGTCAAGGTTGTCCAGAGGCCTTGCTGTGTTTTCTTAATGGCTATTGCCTTGTTCAGATATTAGCCTTCCACCAACACTGAGGTACTCTGAAAATGCATCAGCCGACAGGTATATTTACACAACTGCCTCACAGGTCTCTGAACATCAGTTTAAGTCAGTGGTGTCCACAGCCTGTCCTCCAGGGCCCAAATCCTACATGTTTCAGATGTTTCCTTGACACATCAGCATACCTGAATCAAATGAACAGGGCTTCAGCATGTTGCTGCAGAGCTGGGTCAACGGTGGCCCACGAGTTAGGGAGTTTGTCCTGTAACTGGCAGGTTGCTGGTTTGATCCCCCACACCGACCATCTCAGTTGTTGTGTCCTTGGGCAAGACACTTCACCCGCATTCCTCCCGGTTGTCATAGGGCCCAGTGGCACCGCTGTATGGCAGCCTGGTTTCTGTCAGTCTGCCCCAGGGCAGCTGTGGCTACTAACATAGCTCACCACCGTCAGGGTGTGAATGACTGACTGATTGTAGTGTAAAGTGCTCTGGGGTTGTCTGGAATAATAAAGCACTGTACAAGTACAAGCCATTTACCATTTATTTACTATCTGGGTGTAACGTTGAGAGGCTACTTTTAATTGGTTGAGTGGGAGTAGAAACACATCCAGAACAAGCAGGACATCGGCCCTTGAGGACTGGATTTGGACACACTGCTTTAAGCTGTTAAAGCTTCTCAAGAACCAGCGTACAGAACTTGACTGAGAGAATTGTCTGAATATTTATGTAACAGCATTTAGAATTTAAATGTATGATCACGTATAAGAAAGGAGACCAGAGACTAGGGGTCTTTGAACCTCTGCCTCAAGAAGAACAGCATGGCTGTGGACCAGCAGACCAGACCTTTACCCTCTTGGAATACCTTAGATCAGGGGTGTCAAACATACGGCCCGCCAAACAATTTAGTCCGGCCCGGTGGCTAAATGCATTATCATTATTCAACAATGATTATTTTTTTTATTTTGTGTATTTTTTTCCCCCAGTGTCCTGTCTGGCAATGTGGCAATAAGAATTGTTGTCTTAATGCCAAAAAGAGCTCATCAGATTTGACTTTCACAAGTGGAGCAGTGCGGCTTTTGCCATAGTGCTCCGCTTGATTTATGAATGTGAATAGTTTTATTATGATTCATGCGGGCAATATCTCAAATGATATGGACACTACAATGGGAAAGTAGGAGAGGAAAGGAAGAAAAAAAGAAAAAGTGAAAGAAAGAGGAGATAAAAGGAAGAGAATGACAAAACAATTATTGAAAAAAAAAACATGTACTTCGTTTAATTGAAAATCTGCAGTTCCTGTGTTTTAATCAGCAGATGGTAGCACTGAGCATCAGATGTGGAAAATTGATTTTAAATCATTTCTTAATTTTTATCTGTTTGATGTATTTTGTCATGCAGGTCAGTGTTTTTAAGTTCCAAAAAATGTGAATAAATGTTTTTCAACATTGTACAATCACTGTGATCAGTTCTTATGCATGATGCACTTAAGTAAATGTTTAACTGAGTAAAAGTATTGTTGAAATTACACATAATTTTCTTAAAGACGCTGAGGTTATCCATAATATATTGTGTAAAAGTGAAATTCATTTAATATAAAAATCAACAACAAGTCCACTTTTATTAGTTCTATTTAATCTTGCAATGAGTTTACTCGTGTGGTCCTCTTGAGATCAGATTAAGCTGAATGCGGCCCCTAAACCAAAATGAGTTTGACACCCCTGCCTTAGGGGTTTGTGGGAGTTTGGTTGTGAGGTCCACATGTGTATAGCTCAGTCCAAAATGATTGACTACGGGAGTCCGGGGTGCCAGCGATGGTCTTAAGTGCTGTCTGGTTCTTGTAAGAACAAAGCAACAGCTGTGTCTGCATCTTCAGCATAAAGTCCAGCTTGTTTCCCTTGTCCCCGATCCTGTTTGTAGTGTTCATGGAGGACAGTGTCTCGAGGCCAGGGTGTCAGACTTTGGGTACATCAAGGTCTTATCTTTGCCTTTTGTGTTTGAAGTGGTTCTGTCTCCAGATACTGAGTGTAAAACCACCTGAGTAAGAGTCAGCTCCTCTTAGTCTGAGGACTCTCAATGGTAAAAAGATGGACTGCTACTTCTGGGTTGGGGGGTTGCTGCCTCAAGTGGAGGAGTTTGAGTGGCTTTTTTGTTTATGACGGTAGGATGGAGCTGGAGGAGTCCTAACTCACTCCTAGATGTAAAGTGAGGAGCCAAGGAAGGCTGGTGCTTCTTTGCATCAGAAGGAGTCATTTCAAGAATGTAGCCGGGGAGAGGGATGTCCAGGTTTTCTCCCTGGGCCTGTTACCATGACCCAATACCAGATGAACAGAAACATAAATGTAATGTGTGAATAAAGAGCAGGGTTATGTCATGGGTTAAAGGTGTAGGTCAGCAGTAAACATTAAACTTACTACATACGAAATTAGTAAAATAGGTAAGCTAAATAAATGGTAAACTGACAACTCCTAAATAACACAGATAAAGTCATTAATTTTATATTAGCTTTTAAAACTCTAACACACAAAGTTTAGCAATTGTCCACCACAATTTACACAACAAAAACAAACACAAAAAACAAAACAAAACAACAATTTCATATTAGTCTTATAGCCTAAAAGTGTTGTTCCGTTTCTGGGCCACGGCCAGTCTCCCTAGCTGAGCACTAGCACCGGAAACAGCCAAGAAACTAAATCAATGCAATTATTCTGTTTTATATGGGTTTATTTTTTTTGTTGCAAAACAAAAGTTTCTATTTGGGGGGAAGTTCATATTTGGGCTAATTTGATGTGTTTTGCCAGTGGTGTGAGCTGAGCTGTGAGGTCAGAGCTGCTGCTGAGGACTACCCTCTCCCAGGGTAGAGAACGCACACACTACCAGTCATAAGTTTGGACACAGCTTCTCAGTCCGTGGTTTGTCTTTATTTTTATTCCTACCTCTGCCAACTCCTTGAAGACGGTTAGAAAACCGTTTCAGGTGGCTACCTCATGAAGCTTATTGAGAGAAGGCCAAGAGTGTGCAGAGGAGTAATTAAAGCAGAGGGGGACTAATATGAAAAACCTACAACATGAAAGATGTGATTTGTTTTCACTTTATTTATTTTTTTGCTTGCTACATAACTGCTACATGTTTTGCTTCATGGTTGTGATGTCTGTAGTTTGTATCTACAATTTGATCAAGATGACGGAAAGCCATCGAATGACAAAGATGTGTGTTCCATAACGTACCAATGAGGTCCTTACTGAAAGTACAGTTCCAAGATTTACTGGTTACTTTTATTTGTTCTACTGTTGATTTTACTTTGAGACAAAAAAATCAGAAAACCTTTTTCAGACCCAAAATAAAAAAATAAAGATCTATTCTCCTGAAGAATATGTTTTATGCTCTAGGTTGAGTTCTCTGCTCACAAATGAAACCAATGGCCTCAATTCAATTCAATTCAAAATACTGTATTAATCCAAAAGGGGAATTCTAAACATGTTTTTGCTCACCTGTGAGTACGGAGGTGGCTGATCCACAGTGCTGTAGCGTGGAGGGTGTAGGTCGAAATGTGTGTCCGTCTCCTCCTGATCGTCTGGTATGGAAATTGCTTGGACTTGCATTGTTGCTGTGGCATCACCCTGTGTTCTCCTCTTTTTCACTTGATAGTAAAAGCAGAAGAGTATGGCTGCAATGGCGATCGCTGTGACTGGGAATCTAGAAACAAATAATTGTATTTATTTAGACAGGTACTATCCCATAGGAAAGCTTGGACACAGACAGCTTCCAGCCTGAGTTTGTTTGACAACTTACAGTATTCGAATCATTCTTCAGTCACAGCTGGACTGAAAGTCGACCTGCTGGCATCACTGAGAGATAAAAAGGAACAATTTTACTAACCTGATGAGCAAAATAAAAGCTTTTTTTTTGGTTCATAGATTTAATATTTCCTAAAATCTCATATGGGAAATAAAATCCAGACAAACAACAGAAGCCACCTTGTGGCAGCTTTTACATCCCAGTTCATTAAATCCTGGATGGATTATCTGGAGCTCTTCATGCTGACTGTCCAGCCAAGTGATTATGACCTGAAGTGGCCCGGCAACATATCCCACACATGTATGTTCAGATGTTTTCCACAAGAAATGTTTCAGTTGGTTTGTTTGGCGTTTTTAACGCAACATAAAGACCGACATCATCTGGGGTAAAAACAACTTTCTGCTCATCCTGAAAATCTGTTGTTCATTTTAAAACTTCTAGTAACATGTGAACTTAAGTCTCTATCAGATATTTACAGGCATCTGGGAAATTCTATAATCAACACATAAAGGTTTGCCGTAAAAGCTGATCTTACCTTATTTGAAAGTCCCAAACGTACAGAAATTGTTCAAAGCTGGGAGTCGCTGTCAAATGATAATGTGTCACTTGAAGGAGGTGCAGTGTGACGAACATTTACAGCAGCGCTGTCATGCTTAAAGACACAGCCACAGAGGGGTGTGTTCACTCTCTTTCACACTGGCTGTGCAGTGCTATGCAAAAGTGTTCAAAGCGCTTAAACCTTACCAAATTTGGTCTCAACCAGAAGCTTCAGATTGTTTTATTGCAGTTCTGTGTGATTCCCAACATACAGTGGTACACAACTGTAAAGTGGAAGGAAACAGTAACATAGGTTTGAGACCTATTTTTTTTTACTGATACAAATCTGAAAAGTATGATCTGCATTTCCATTTACCCCCCATTAGTCAAGTCTTCTTACAACTACCTTTCGCTCATTTGTGGATGCCTCTACCAGCTTTTCACATCCAGACTGGATTTTTGCCTTTCTTTGTAAAATTGCTCCAGCTTAGCACAGTTAAATGGAGAGCGTTAGTGAACATCATTTTCTAGGTTTTCAAACGCATTCTCAACATGATTTAGGCTAACTTATCATCTCTCAACAGCTTCCCTGCCTCTGCTGAAGAAAAGCATATTCTCTCCATGATGCTGCCACCGCCATGTTTCAGTGTGTTCAGGGTTGGTTGTCCCAAATGCACAGCGTTTTGCATGTAGGCTACATAGTTTCAATATGGTTTCATCTGACCAGATGAGCTCTGTCTTCTTATAGCTCTTTTAAAAATCACTTTCTTCTCGCCACTCTTCTATAACAGTGGTTTTACACTCAACTAACACTTGAGTGTCAACAGGTTCTCTCATCCGAGCCATGGATCTCAGCAGCTCCTCCAGAGTCACCATGGACCTTTTGGCAGTTTTGTCGCATTAATGCTTTAATTGCCTGGCCTTTCAGTTTAGGTTGACAACCATGTCTTGATGGATTTGTGGCTTTGATTTTCAGATGATGTATTGAACAGAGCTCTGAGAGATGTTTACAGCTTGGGATGTTGTTTTCTAACTTAACCCTGCTTTACACTTCTCAACTTTTTCTCTGACCTGTCTGCTGTGTTGTTTGGTCATCCTGATGCTGTTTGTTCACTAATGTTCTCCAACAAACATTTGAGGCCAGAACCAGAACAGCTTTGATTAATTGATACTGATAAATTACATACAAGCTGATTCTGATAAATAAATAATTCTGATAAATAATTACTTCTATGGGATTTTGTTTAGGTCTACTAGAGTAGAGGGAGATAAATCCAAATGCACACCACACTTTTCACATTTGTATTGGTAAAAAACACATTTTAAAAAGTAAAGTACAATGCAGCCATTTCACAGAAATGCACTAATTTGCATTGGTCTGTTACATACATTCTTAATAAGATACATCAAAGTTTGTTCTAGGAGTGTGAAGACACTGGACATGAAAAACAAAACAAAAACTTTAATCCATGTGGCCATATAAAGTCACATACTGTATGTTTAGAGGAATCAGGAACTGCTGAGGATGTACCAGTATCTGAAAAGAGTGCCGCATTGCATTGGTGGAAAATTAAAATTACTCTTTCAAACCGCTGCCAAGGAACATAAGAAGGGGAAGGGGGAAGAATAATGGAATTCACCCTAAATACACATAAAAACATTTAAAACATACCCTTGATGCACCAAATCAATCCCATCAGCATTTTAAAGGTCAGTCTAATGTGAACTGCTCAGAGAAGAGTAACACTGGTGTGAAGGCTGTAAATAGACTGCCGTGTAGTTTGGTCAAAATTGTAATTCATTTTATTAAAAGTAGTTAATACATGCAAAATAATGCTGTGCTAAGAAGCAGCTTTAAAAGTGTTGGACCAAAAGCCCATACGGTGGCACTCCTGCAGAATTCAAGCAAAGAGCAATTTATTAGGTTTTGAGAATTTTATAAAATATTCTTTCTTAAAACGTTTTTAAATGTATGAACAACTTTGCTCCTGGAATTGTACGCAACATGATACAAACATATAGCACCCGAGGCGTCACTATCAGAGGCGCTGCCAGCAGTGACTGCAGACCAGCCAAAAGTAGAACCACATTAGCACAGAGCTCATTCTCAGATCTGGAACACCATACATGTCCAAGTAAAAACCAACAAATTAAAACAGTGACTCAACTCTACTCAAACCTGTGAACAATAGAGCAACTTTTGTATATAGTCTGTATTACATATTCTGCATGTTTTTCATGTTTGGATCTTACTACTGGTGTCTGTTTTGTCTTAGGGACGTAGTCTGCAATTTATCTGTTAGCTAGATGACCAATGAACATGGCATCGGTTGCACTTTAAATTGTAACAATGTTTTTTTATGTTCTCTCCCTATCAAATAAACGTATTAATAATAATAAAAGGGGGACAGTGTGTAATAACAGAGGAAGAGGAGAATGATGTGGTGTCCTTTAGCTGGGTCTTTATCGTATGATGGCAGCGGCGGTCTGGAAGTTTAGGCCTGACAACAGGGGCTGATGACTCCACTTAAATGCTAACAAAGCAAAAGATCTCAGCAGAGTGATCCCTAAACTCAAAACAGGACTTCTAAAATGAGGAAGAGCGATAATCATTGCTGAGGAAATACTTCCCCAACACTTGAATAAAATAGAAGAAATGTGTATGGTCAGTATGTCACTGACCTCTTTTGAAAAACCTTGAGAGCAAAACAAGACTTTGTCAGGCGCTTTCATGATCACATGGGCAACATGTTTACCCCGGGAGAGTTCAAAGGTATCTCTTTACCACCTGCTTACACCACACAGTCACACTGACACAACGTCTTTAAAGCAAACAGGCAAACTCTTTATGAGAGGCTCTTTCCTGCGAGCACGACAGATCTCTTTGCTCATTCTCCTCGCGCTATAATAAGGACGGTACGTTGTATTTGGCTAAATTCATCCATCCTTCAGTGTTGAACCCTTTCTTTTCCTTTGATATATATTTTATTTGAGGTGGTTTTAAATGGTTATATTTAAACTAAGATTTGTCTGCTGTTTAAAAACTGTGAATGCTTCAGCTTCTAATGTAAGTGATTATTAAACAGCAGTTTCCATAAAAAAGCTGATTTTTGTTCCAGTATTCCAAATTCATCACTCATTCATTTTAACTTTTTGGAAACCTTAATTCAGCATCTATAAGAATTGTTGTGTTTATGATTAAATAAAAGTAGTTTGCAGCTGATATTTGCGCTCAGTGTAAAGAGAGAAGATATCGCAGATGAATCTTTACTGTGGAAAAAGTTCATTTTAAGCGATAGCAAAATGTTGTTAAATTGGATCTATAAAAAAAACATTTTTTGTTTTTTATTAGGATTTTATGTAACAGACCAACGCAATGCCTTGCATAATTGTGTGGAAGTAAAACTGATACTTACTTTTCAACATCTTTCACAATTAAAATCCCAAATGTGTGGCATGCATTTGTGTTTGATAGCCCCAAATAAAATCTAGTTCAACCAACAGCTTTCAGAGGTCACCTGATCAGTTAACACAGTAAAGGGTAATTAAATTTCAGTATAAATCCACCTGTTCTTTAAAGGCCTCAGAGGCATCATGAAAACCAAGGAGCACAGCAGACCGGTCAGGGAGGAAGCTGTGGAGAGGTTTAAAGCAGGAATAGACTATAAAACAGTATCCCAAGCGGTGAACGCCTCCCAGAGCTCTGTTCTGCAAACATACCAAATCAAACCGGAGATTGCCATCTTCAGTCCTTGAGCGCAGGTGGCAAACAAGTTATAGATGTGTCCCTGCTTAAATGCCTGGTTCTAATCAGTAAATGACATACTCACCCCTGTGGGAGCTTCTTATTGATGCCATCATTTCAGGGACGCTGAGCCCTGAGGAGTGGAGTTGCCTACCCATAAAAAAAAATGACTTGCCTGGCAAAGAGAACAATAACCAGAGAAGGAGCAAAGAGGCATGTGACAACTGGAGGAGCTGCAGAGATACACAGCTCAGGTGGGAGAAACTGTCGACAGGACAATTATTAGTTGCCTACTTTACAAATCCAGCCCATGTGGCCTTTTATACTGACTACACCATTGTGGATACAAAGGCATTAAAAAGCCATTTTGCAGTTACCAAAAACCACGCAGTCCTAGTACAAACTGCCTTTTAGAATCTCCAAATGATCTAAGGCTGAGACACAGTTTGACCATCACGCAGAACAAGAACCCCAAACATACAACTAGAGCGTTAGGATGGCCCAGTCAAAGTCCAGGCCTAAATTTATTTGAGACTCTGTTGCAAGATTTCAAACATTCTGTTTGCAGACACCTCGCCTCTCACCCAGTGAACGCTGGAGATAGGCACCAGCAACCCCCGCGACCTCATGAGGGATTAAGCGGGTCAGAAAATGGATGGATGGATGTTTGCAGACGCTCTCCATCTGATTGAGTTTCCGCCTTTTTGCAAGGAGCGGTGGGCAGGAATATCCATCTGTAGATGTGTAAAGCTGGAGGAGACGCACCACAAAAGACTGGCAGCTGTAACTGGAGCAAAAGGTAGTTTTACAATCTGTTGACTCGGGGGAGGTTGCACACAAATGTGCATCAAATTGATTTCTACTTATAAAATTGTCTGAAAACAATGTATCATTTTTTTTATTCAGTTTGCACTACTTTGTGTTTTTCACATAAACCCTGATTGTGGTTTTAACAGGAGCAAATACAAAGAAGTTCAAGTGGTGTGAATACTCTTTGAATGCACTGTATGGAGTCATATTCAGTGGATTAGAACATGCGTTCCGATGACGCTCATTTGTCCGATTATAAGCGCCTTTGAAAAACACCTATAAGCAGATATTAAACATCGTTTTCATTAAGCTCACATTTCTGGATTCAAAATAGTTTTTGCTGGCCTGATGTAATCTTCTAATCTTAAATGTCGTGTTTCTATTATGTGAAAGGGAAAGATCATGAAAACAGAAATAAAGGCTTGAAAACATCAGTCTGGGTAAAATGAATTTATATAATGTGATGGAGTTCCTGGAAGTAATGAATTTTTCATAACTTTCTAATTTGCTGAATAGGATTTTATATTCTTGTAAACATGGTCTATAGACATCCTAAAAGGAAAACTAAAATCTTCAACTGAGCATGAAAACTATTACCAAAACACCCCATAATGTTGTCTCAGAAGGCTTTTTTTGCTTCTTATCTCTCAGATTTCAATGTTATAATGTTGTGGTAACTTCAAACCAGCATATTTAAAAAAATCCATTTGATATTTATCTGCGTCAAAGTCTTTATTTGTACAGTACAGTGTAACAGATGCAGTCAAGGTACAGTAAATGCATGTAATTATAGAGATTTTAAGTGGGACTTGCAACACACCATTCACACCCTTGGTGGCCTGTTTAAAGACGCAGAGCACACTGAGCTTAAGGCCGGCAGTGTTACAGAGTTATAATCACTTTTACCGAGCAGAAAAGTGACCGCTGCAGCGACTGAGCCACAAACCTCTGCAGTTTAAAGTATCGCCCATTATGATGAGGCACGGACGTTACAGGAAAGCTATAAAAAAAACGTACAGTATGATGAAAACAGTGATGACTGAAACGCAGGAATCCCTGTTTCAGCTTGTTTTTAAGGAATGTGGTGGTGGTGCTGTCAGGGCACGTAGGGCGAATCTCTGCGGCTGCTCTTTGGTAAGCACAGAAAGCTGAAGGAGGGATTCTCTAACCCAGATAAATGGTCATTTCTGGCTCACGCCTCGGCACGAATCACAAATGAAGCAGCTCAGGGTTCATACACCTGCAAACACACGGCCCTCTGCACTTTCCTTTAGTTCCTCCTCTAATGGCAAAACCCAGACCGATCAAAACCAGCCATCTAGGGGAAAGGAGGTGGGGGAGGGGGTGGTGGCACACCACTGGCCGGGGGAGGAGGAGGGGGGAGAGGCAGACTGGTACTGCTCTCAGCAGGAGGAGGAGGAGAAGGGGGTGGGAAGCTGTTGTCTGACAGGCTGATGGCTGGTGGAGGAGGAGGTGGGGGGAAATCGAAGGGGGAGGGGAAGGAGGGTGGAGGAGGGAGGCCAGTGTCCATCGAGGAAGGAGGAGCAGGCAGGTTTGTGGCAGCAACAGGGGGAGGAGGGGGTGGCAGGCTGCTCTCTGTGGGCTTAGTGGGCACAGATGGTAGAGGTACAGCGATGCCGTGGATGGACCTGTTGACGCAAAGCAAAACCAGAGCAGTCATGACCTCTAGATCCTGTCCAATTAAATCAGATGTTATCAGAAACTGTACCAAACCTCTGCCCCCAGAACATATCACTACAGCGCCTAGCCAAGGTATTCACACCCCTTAAACCATTATAAAAATCGCTGAGAGGGCTGGAGGAGCTGTAGAGATCCACAGCCTAGGTGGAAGAATCTGTCGACAGGACATCTAAGGCTGAGATTGGTCAAGATGGGTGAAACTGGGTGGAGCTAAAGCTAGGGCAATACTGGCAGAAGCAAACCTAAACATAGCTATGATGTGTGGTTTAGATCAAAGCATAGCCATGTGTGAGAATGGCCTAGTCAAAGTCCGGATGCTCTCCTTGTAATCTGACTGAGCCCGAGCTAAGAATGGGAAAGATTTCAGTCTCTGATGATTAAGGATAGTGGAGACCAAACCTGAAGGACCCTCCATCGCTAACTGCAGGGAAAGGTTCTTCTACAAAATATTAACTCAGTACAAATCCACCCACACTTTTCAAAGTTCTGGTTGAAAACTGTGAATCATGTTCCTTTCCCTTCACAATTATGCACTAGTCTGTGTTGGTCACATAAAATCCCAGTAAAACACATTAAAGGTTGTTGTTTTAATGACAAAACATGTATAGAAGTTTAAGGAGTAGGCTGTGAACAGTCTTTGTACAGTGGAGAGGTGAATCAGTGGTAACAGTAAAACACAACATACGCTGAAGGTTCTTCAGTCGTCTCCTTGTTCTCCGTATTCTTGCTGGGCTGCTGCTCTCGGGCCTTGTGGGGAGAGGGGGGAGGGGGGGGGGGGGGCGGTTTCAAGATGACTGAAATGACAAAACTATGAAAATTGGGAAACCATTTCTCAAACTAAAATGTACTTCACCTGGAAATAGTGTCCAATGGAGTCCAGGACGGTGTATGATATTGGAACTCTCATGTAACCTTCCTCTGGCTCCTTGCCCGAAGGGGGCGGGGCCAGGGTCTTGGACCGGGTCTTGTCTTTGGGTGTGGTGAAGGTGCCGATCTCCCTCCTGGCCACCTTCTCAAGGTGGATTGCAGCAGCCTGGATCAGAACCCAGCGTCAACAACACAACCAGAAGCCACAGTTTCCCATGATTGTCTGAGTGAGTTTGCCCTGGTACTCAAACATTTAAAGTAAAAATGTATCATTTGACTGAATTGCTATTCTTTTAAAAAAATAGAAAAACAGCAGCTTTAAAAGTGGCATTATTAAGGTAAGATATTTTCTTTATTTATTGCTATTTTGATGCACAGACTTGAGCAAAACAGCTTGATTTAGAAGTCATTTTTTAACACTGCATCCAAGGAATACTATTCCTTCTACAGAGAGAGAGAGTAAAACAAGTATGACAGAGTGAGCTGTTTAATTAGTCGGGCTATCTGCTCAGGCAGCCAGCCTGCAGTCAGCTTCTGTACAGACACACTGCTGTTCGCTTGTTAAATGTAGATTTAAAGCTACAGTTGCCACATAAACCAGTGTGTAAAAAGCAATATGTGCAAAAATGCAGCATCTGTTCTGCTGTTATTTTCAGAGTCAGAAAACATGAGGAGAACATTTATGTATTTATTTCTTTTTCATAAAGTTAGTATTTACTGTGCATTCCTTACTCCTACTTTAGAAACTTATTTGGATCATTTTGGGGCCTTTTGTCTCCAACAGGTTTCTATTGATGTCAGTCTTTTTATTGGCATTTTTTTAATGCATTGCCCTTATTATTCTTTATCACTCAGAACTGAAGTACATCTCAGTAAATTAGATTATTAAGAGGAGTGGCTTTTATTATAATGGGAACCCAAACTTGGTGGCCTCAAGGGGAAAACAACAATGGTTATTGCACCAATAAACTGGCTGTTCACACAGAGCTTTAAATAAGTGTAACAATGGAAGGAAAAAGTGGGGTAGAAAATGGTGCACACGCAACAGGGAAAACTGCAGCCTGGAGAGGGGTGTGAAGCAAAATCCCATTAAAGAGTTTAATTTGTGGGACCTAAATTGTTTATATTATATATTAATGATATAGTTAACGTATTAAAACTGTTAAAGTGTATTCTTTTTGCAGATGACAAACTTTTTTTAATGCAGCAGACAATAAAGAACACGTAAAAGATGGGGTCTGACTAGAACTGGAAAAAATGAACCAGTGGTTTATTGGCAATAAACTATCCCTTAATCTTGATAAATCTTATTTCATGATATTTGGTGATAGTGGCAGAAATACTGAACTATCATTGGGTATAGAAGGCACTAAAATTGAAAGAATGAGTTTTTGGGTGTTATTGACGAAAATATTTCCTGGAAATCACACAGTAATGGTGTAAAAACAAATATAACTAAAATAATTGCTGTGTTATATAAAGTAAACGATTCATTGAATAAAAATGCACTATATCTATTATATGATTCTTTGATTGTTCCATATCTGACTTATTGAATAGGAATATGGGGAAATAAATTCATTTTACAAAAAAAGGGCAATAAGAATTGTAAGTAGATATAAAGATCCATCAAATCCATTATTCTTTGAATTAGTGATTGAAATTCAGTGATTTAGTTTATCACGGCATTTTGAAACTGATCTTCAAAGCTCATGCAACATGTTTACCAAGTAATATCCAAAAGACATTTGAAAAAACGCAAAGTAATTATAATTTATAAGGATGTGAAATATTTGTAAAACCAAGATTCAGAACTAAAGAACCGGAGAGATGTGTTTCTGTGTACAGACACAGTTTATGAAAGAGTCCGGCGAAAGCAATTAAAAAAGCTAAATCAGTTACTGTGTTTAGAAGGCGACACACTATTAAGCACATATAATAAACTGGGTTAAATACTTTTTTTTGTTCATTGTACTTGATATAAATGTTTAGAAATGAAATGAAGGGTGTAACTAGAGAAATGTTCACATAGCTGTTTGTAAACCAGCTGCTGGTTGACCTGCTGCTGATTTTGTTTCCGACTTTTGTTTCAGCGTTCAGTTAAATATTTAAAGTTATTATTGGCTTAACTATTTGTGTTAGGGCGCAGGTAAAATAAGATTTTCTTCATACTGCTCCATTTCATTCAGATGTTTGAAGTTGTATGGTGAAGAGTTAAATAAATGTTCTAAATAAAATAAAAAAATAAAAAAGCTGGTTGAGGTCCAGTGACCTAGACCCCCAGAGAATCTAAGAAGGAAGATGAGAGACCAGACGCGAGCAGACCGAGACCGCTACTGAAGCAAGCTCTCCTAACATCTGAGCAGAGCTGTCTGGTCTCCTCCATGTCATCCTGCACTGATGCAGTAATTCCTGCAGCGAGAGCCCAGACCAAGTACACAGACATACGTTTCACCAGGTATGTATTTCTGTATTAAAACAATCTTTTTTGTAACTTTCTAAGAAACAGCTCTCAGGATTTTTATCAGCCGTGAGCCATGAGCAAGAATAAACACTTCAAATCTGTCACGCATGTCTAAATTCTCACTTTACAATTGAATGAATCAACTTTTGGATGTTCTCATCTCTGCAAATGACCTGCAGAACAGAACAGAGCTCTCCTCGGTATTTGTCGAGCCTTTCTCACCAGTGACAGCAGGTTGACGGAGGACTCCATGTCTTTGATCTGCATGGCCTGGGAGTCCAGCAGCCTGAGCAAGGTGCTGGCCACGTTGTTGATCTGGTAGCTGACACTGGCTAAAGCCTGGGTGGTCAGAGCCTTGGTCTCCTCTACAGCTTTGGTTGGATCATCCGCCTGTGGCAGCAGTAACGTATGCAGAAGTCAAAGCATGCTTACCCAATGACATTCTCTGCCCAGAGAGGTCTTCACTCACCCGAAGGTAGTTGTTTTCGCAGTAATCTGCCACTCGGAGAAGGTTGCTGTGGTTATCAACCAGGTTTTTCCTGGCAGCCGGAACCTCCTGTAATATCTGAGTTATAACTTCTGAGAAGCTCTTTGGCGCTGTTATCTCTCCCATGGCGATCGCTGAAAAAAAACACAATGTTTCCTATAGAGGAAACTACCAGACGCTGTTCGGTGAGGATGGAAAGGTTTTGATCATATCAGTGCACGCAGGGAGGTGTTTCTGTGGGAGAACGCGGAAAATCCCTGAGGGGAGAGATTTCAGAGCAGCTGTTCTCAGGGCAGGGCCGCTCCAGGTGACCCCCAGAGTCCGAGAAACAGGAAACAGCCGTCTTCCTTACAAAATACAAACGCATTTTCATTCTTTTACACAACACAGTTTCAAATAGGTCACGATTTACACAACAAAATGCCGTATCATATCAGAAGTATCTCCGGGCGACATAAAAAACAACAACACCTGCGATATTTATCAACTCCACTAGAGGTCAGTATTTTCCCGAAAAAATGACTTCTAAATGCCTAAACTTACAGTGGAGATGGGAAACTTTTCGCCTTAGAGATTTCTTCTGGGGTTTTTTTTCATGCAGAGAAAGATAAACTTGGTAAAAACAAAATAGTTTTCAAATAATGATACTATTTATTTAGGAAATACTGTTTCACAATGAAAATACATCTGAATTTCCCCACTGATGAGCAATAGGTTATTCTATTCTATTCTATTCTATTCTATTCTATTCTATTCACCCCAAACCTAAAAACGGACTATTCCATCCTTGGCAGCAACATCGGCCGTCAAGGGTTTGTGATAACCTCAAATGGACCGTTTACATTTTCCTCTGCAAAATTGTTAGTTCAGACATACTGGGGGGTTGAGAATGAACGGTGGAAGGTCATGCCACGGCATCTCAACGGGATTTAAGTTCAGACTTTTACCAGATGAAAGTCTGGAGTTTTACCAAGTCAAAGTGGAAAGTGGTCATTTTTCTGTTGTTTTTACCATTCAGAGTTGGGCTTACTGGAGTTTTTTTAGTCAATCCTCTACAGTCAGTAGTATTGTAAGTGTGTTTCAAGCTAAAGGCTGCAAACTGTCTGGACATTCTCCTTCAGGATTTATGGTATATAGCACTGATTATTACAGCAGGTCCTGAAACTGTGAAACACCTTCCCATGACACTGCCACCACCATGTTGGATCGTTAGTCTGATGTTGTTTTTCTGAAATCCTGCGTTTTAGTTTTAGGTCAAATAAAACTGCCTACTTTCATAAAGTTCCACATTTCTCTCATCAGTCAAGAAAATATTTTTTGCGCTCTGTTTTTTTCTCAGATGTGAGAGATTTTTTTTTGAGTAAAAAGGACAATTTTGTAAATTAAATTAATCTCATCTTCCTGAAATCATAAAACAATAGGTAGTCTCGGACCCATATTTGTAAATTTAGTGCAGAAAACCAATAGCAGGGTTTCTCATAGAGCGTAATTAAATAAAACACTAAAATGTGGTAAACGAAAACATTATTCTTTACAGAATAGTTGTACAAGTAAACAACAACAAAAATTATCCATAGATACATTTTGAAAACAGGAAATAGATGTAGGTAGTTTTTGACTCATGTTGTAGAGATACATAGACAGTTGTTATTCAAATGTAAGTAAGGAAAACACAAAATAATGATGTATGAATTTCACTGTGTATCATTCATCTGTATTTGTTTTTGCTTCAGAACCCGAATTAGATCAGATTCTAATCCAGTCTATTTTCAGCTTCCAGAACACGTTACGTTCTCATCACAGCTGTAAAAAAATATTGTTTAGCATTAGTTTGAAGAATGTGTCCCAGTTGCAGTTTTTTACAGGCCTTCCAGTATCAAGTGATGAATTTCCAGGTAACAACAAAACAACAATAAGGTGTAGGCAGCCCCTTGGTCCAAAATGCATACAACAAATAAATGATAAATTGTTTCAACAGGCATTTTAATTTCCTTCTAATGACATTAATAATGAATGTATAACTAGAATTCAGAGCATTAGGAGAAAAGAAATGTTCCGCTTAACTTATCATTATTTATTTAACAGGTTCTACAATCAAACATAGCTATATCTTTAGATTATAAATGAAGCTTGTCATCCAGCATAACTGAATGGAAACAGCAATACAAAACTGAAGAAAGCTATCAAAAAGAAAAGAAAAATATCTCTTCCCAGAAAAGGATCTGACCTGTATGTAGAGCTGATTCAGCACACGTTAGCAGGTCAAATGTTTCCATTAATACGTAGTTTTTTCCATGACAAATCAAACCCAAACACAGGATATACACACTGGTCAGTCAACTGAGGCAGCAGTATGAGCTGCTTATGTGGCCTTTTCAATGATGCCGGTACGCTTTTTCTACAGGACTGATGGAACAAGGATGCATTATGGGAGCTTGGCCAGCATGTGGCAGCATGGGATAAAGTGAAACATGTTCAGGTTTCAGGGCGAAATTGTGGCCCCCAGTTTTGGCCCATGTGTAAATCTAGTATCATCATATACATTTCATGAATCCCTCATTTCTTAATACATTTATCTGACTCCATCCAGCTTGTGTGGATACAGTCAAAGACAAAGCAAGAATGTTCCTGGAATCTAAAAATTTGGTTGCCGCAGTCTTTGACTCTGAAGTTTAGGAACCAGAGTCATAGCTTTGTTTCTAGTTTGCACCATCCGTCCCAACAGAGGTATTTAGAAAGAGGGAAATTTACATCTGAAGTTTTCTACATTTGATTTTCACTTTTTTCAAAACAAATATAAAACAAAAAGAAATGTTATCTAATGCTGCAGTCCATGTGGCAGGCGATCAGAACAACCAATTTACTGGCAGGGTGACGGCTTGTGGTCAAATGGGAGGCAAAACTAATTTGAACATAGCCTTCATTAGTTTCACTTTTCTTTGCTCAGCTGAGTACAAGGTTGCACAGTTGTAGTCATAGTAAACAAAGAAACCCGGGTAAAGTTTGTCAGTGAAGTTTGCTCCAAATGTCTAGTCGACAGATGGATGAGGGTGTCAAAAGAGACTTAGAAAGACGTAGAAAGGTAATCTTCCAGCATACTATCTAAATACACTCCAACTCTTTTGTATCCATCAGAAGGTATATCAGAGCCCCAGTCACATTCATCACTGTGCCAAGTACGAAACTCGTCATCGTTAACACCAAAATACCAAGACTTGTCATTGTATCCAAAACCAGTCATCCGACCACTTTCTTTTCTTGGAATGCTACTGTATGTAAGACCTACACCAACATTTTCATTACCAGAGCTCCTCTCTACCTCAAAGTAGTGACGTCCAGTCAGGCCCTTTCTGCACAGAACCTGTGATTACAGATCAAACCTCTCTGGCCTGGGTGGATAGTAGTACTGTTCCCTGTGCGTTGCCTGCTTTTCATCTTCAGACAGCCAAAGGTGTTGGCTGTGTTTGGGTCCAGCATCAGATCGCAGGCGAAAATTAGACAGGAACTATCATATATCATGGAGTATACGGTGGATTACAGCAGCAGAACCACGTTTTTAGCTTCATCAGTACAATTAGTAGATAACAGCCTTTTAATACTTTAGATTTGATTAACAGTCAAAATTAAACCACTTTTGAAAGTTTTACACCAAAGTAAATCCCTCTTTCCTTTTGACAAAAAAATCTAAGGCCTTGAGAAACCTTCTGTTTCCAGGACTCCGTCCCTGTAGTGCTAGATGGTTGCCTCTCCATAATTCTCTTCAAGCCGTTAGCCAGTACACAGATCTCAGTGGCTTTCTGTCTCATTTCGGTCAGGACCTCATCTGAGAAGAACCAGTGGTCTTTAGAGGGGGGGGTCACGTGGGTTTGAGTTTGTGTCTGAGAACACAGTTGGACATCTGGTCATCAGCTTCTACATAGGTGAAAACAAAACAGATAAAATCCACTACACCTGCTCTAAGAACCTCTCTGTCCAACTCTGACTCATCCAAGACAAAGAGAGAAAGATATCCCTTTTATAGGAAATTTTTGACCAATCTGTATAATCTGACCCAATCTGTATAATATGATTGAATTTGACTTTGTAAAGTGCCTTGAGATGACATGTTTCATGAATTGGCGCTATATAAATAAAATTGAATTGAATTGAATTGAATAAAAAACAAGCTGACCTGACTAAATGGTGACTTCCCCTACCAGCTTCACTACTGAACTTTCTTCTGCTTTACCTTCTCGGGTGGAAGGAATGTTTTCCTGTAACCTCTTTACAACTTTCTCTTCAGCTCAGCTGCAGATGGATCCAAAATTTTCAGAGGAGTCAGCCAGATTTTCACAGGGACTGAATTTTCTCTGTTTTCTCCAATAAGCTTTGGAGGCCTTTTGTAGGTTCTGAGAGTATCTTAAAATGATGTAAGGCAAGTCAAATTTATTTATATAGCACATTTCGGTACAAAGACAATGCAAAGTGCTTTACATGATTAAAATATAGGAAAATAAAACAGAATAAAAGCAAGTTGGAATAAAATGTAGAAACAAAATAAAACATGGGAGAATAGAAACTAAAAGCAAATATTAAAAACAGTTGGACTACAAAGTTGAACTAATTATGTTTAAAACAGTTTAAGTAGGACAGTCGAAGGCAATCCTAAACAAATGTGTTTTTAATCTAGATTTAAAAGAATTTAGGCTTTCAGAATTTTTACAGTTTTCTGGAAGTTCCAGATAAGTGGAGCATAGGAGGTAAATGCTGCTTCTCCATGTTTGGTTCTGGTTCTAGGTAGGCAGAGTAGGCTGGAGCCAGAAGACCTGAGTGGTCTGGGGGGTTGATACTCTGATAACAAGTCTGTGATGTATTTAGGTGCTAAGCCATTTAGGGATTTATAGACTAACAGAAGTACTTTAAAGTCTATTCTCTGAGATACAGGGAGCCAGTGTAAGGCCTTTAGAACTGGGGTTATGTGCTCTACTTTCTTAGTCTTAGTGAGGACAGTAGTCATGTTGGACTGTTTTCAAAGATGAGGTCACCATAGGATTTTTCAGTTATAGCTTTTTCACTCAGCTTCATGTCAACGCTCCCTTTGACATCTAAGGATGGAATCTTCCTAATCACAGCCTGCATGCTGCCTTCAATGCTCTGAAGACTGCTAGGATCTAATTCCTCACTGTCAAACCCAAAAGAAGGCCTTTGCCCCATAAAGAATGCCTGTAACCACATTGTTGCCCTGTTCTTAATAAGAGCGTGAAGGTGCTGGTTCTCAGCTCCCCAACTAGCCAGGGCCAGTTGTTTGTATTCAGTTGTGACCTTGTGCTGAAGGGTCCACAATCGACACTTGTTCAGTATGGAGGAGCCTGAAATACATAACAAACGACGAACCCCTCCTCCACATGTTGTGACCACCCCCAGCCTAGCTGAGGGTCTGAACCACTTCTTTTGCAGGTTGGTTCGTCGTACTTTCATACTTCACTCCAACCAAAGCAGGTCCACCGGCGTGCCCAGAAACACATGTTCGGGGCACGCTCCAGCAGGAAAGGTTTAGTCCAATGCACTTTAGTGGTTTTAAACTGTCGAGGTGCCGAAGAGCTGAGGATTTAAATCTGTTTTTGACGACAGGAAAATGAGTCTCACTAAAGACTGTTGACTTTTCTGACTTTCTATGTGTCTGAGTCATGGATGCCATGTTGGATTTTAATGTGAGAGTCCTTTTGGCTCATCCCTTATGCAAGGGGCGCCACAGCAAGTCATTACAACCTGCACACAGACTTGGCAGAGTTTTTGTACTGGAATCCCTTCTTGATGCTATCAGGCTTCGAACCCAAGTCCCACATATCAAAGACAGATGTAGCTTCAGATATTCGAATCTTTGCACATGACTGCACTCGTGTTGCACATAATATGGCAATAGCGTACCGCGAGTGAGCTATTTTTAGAAACGTAACGTCACGATAACGTCACATCACGTGGTACGCAGTAGGGCTAACTTGCATAGTCCGCCGCTGTTTCGCTGTAAAAGAGACGTGCGTTAGCCTAGGTTTTACTCGTTAAAACGACTGCTTTTTCCAAATCTAAGACCATGGTATTTAAACATTGTTGCTATGGAACGTGCAACAGCGACTGGAGGTACGCTGATCGGCCGCATATGAAGGATGTTTTCTTCATCACTTTCCCGAAATTCAAGAGTGCCAAGGAGAAATGTGTGCGCTGGGTACACCAGTGCGGTCGGCCTACATATGTAGCAAGCATTTTGTCGGAGGAAAGGGCACAACCGAAGAACATCCTGACCCAATTCCAGCGACATCAAGTAGTGAACAGGTAAGAGTATTTTGGTGGCCGACATGTTAATAATGAAGCGCCTGCTACCATGATAGCCTATATTCTATCATGGTAACATGATACCCTGCTACCAGGATAGCCTACTCAAAAACATTTCAAATAAGACATACATTAAACATATACCGATTCCGGCCGACGACGCCATGACCGCCGCTTGCACGAAAAAAAAACAAAGCTTACCGTTCGATCAACTCGGCCCGTTTTCCGGTCTTTTTAAGCCCTCGACACTCAAGCCATCGTTTGAGCTGAAGGTTGGTGTGTTCTTTGACAGTGCGACCAGTAAACCGTGCGCCTAGGACATTGTCTTGTGAAAGTTTAATGGCTGCAAAGTCGGTCATATCGCTGGTTCTGTTGTGCGTGTAATAGCTGGTTGCTACGGGTGTTCTCTACCTGTATGCCCTACCTAAGCGGCAAAAGGGGCGTTGCTCTCTAGACGGTGACGTCACGTGCGCGGTACGCTATTATAGTGTCTATACTTATGTTTTTAGTGGTGGTGGACACAGTGTAGGTTTTGTTTAGATCAGATGCGGGCAATACTGGCATTCAAAATGACTACCGCAGATTTCACAAGGCGGGAACCGTCCTCCGCTTCGGGTCAGACTGTTGCTTCCACGAAGTCCATTACTTTCTGACAGTGGAAAATTTGAAGGGCATTATCCCGTTTATACCATGGTCACTTACGAAAGAAATAACTATTAAATCAATTAGTCCTTTAATGTTTTTTTCCCTGTTAAAATTCTACATTTTTCACAAGAACCGGCTGAGGGATTTAATATCTCACATTGTGACACGTTGCCAGGGTAAAAAGCAGCAACTGTATTATTGTTACCAGCTAACGTTTGAGCCAGTGCAATAGTTTAGAAGAATCAGACTATTAGACCGGAACTGTAATGAATTAGGAGGAATCCTATATGAGCCAGACATGGAGCTTTTGCAAAAGATTTATTAAAGGAGAAGGTGGGTAATCCAGGCAAAAACAAAAGCACAAAGGTACGGAGCTGGCATCCAAGTTGACACAAAAAGCTTCGGCAGACTCAAAAATAGAAACAGATCAGAACGGGTAACGGACAGGTAAACAGACTGATAAACAGGCGCTGGAGGACTCTTACCACTGACGGAGTAAGTAGAGGCTAAGCAAGACATCCTGGCAACAAACAGAAAACTAAGGCGGACTTAAATAGGCGAACGGAACAGGAGAGCAGGGCGGGGCTAATTAACCAGAATCAGAAAAAGTAAAACAACCAAAACAAGAGTCCAAAACAGAAAACAACCCTCAGAAGGGCGAACCCCAACTATTCAAAGTCCCAAACAGTTAGAGTGGCCGGCTGTCCGGCGGTCGTCCCGGGGGACGGCCCAGACGAGATAGGATCTCCGGTGGTCGTCCCGGAGGGCAACCCCGGCTAACCAGAGTCCGAGGCGGGCGACCCCGGCGAATCAGAGTCCAGAGCGGGCGTCGCGGTGGGTGACCCCGGCGAATCAGAGACCGAGGTGGCCGACAGCGGAACAGGACCCTCGGAGGCCGTCGGCGGAGCAGGACCCTCGGAGGCCGTCGGCGGAGAAGCAGGACCCTCGGAGGCCGTCGGCGGAGAAGCAGGACCCTCGGAGGCCGTCGGCGGAGAAGCAGGACCCTCGGAGGCCGTCGGCGGAGAAGCAGGACCCTCGGAGGCCGTCGCCGTCGGCGGAGACTGGAGAGGGAGAAAACAGAACCTGGCGCCGGACTACAGGCTAAGGGAGGCGCCAGACTACAGGCTAAGGGAGGCGCCGGGCTACAGGCTAAGGGAGGCGCCAGACTACAGGCTATTGGATGCGGCGCCTGGCTACTAACTACGGGCGGCAGCGCCTGGCTACTGACTAGGGGAGGTGCCGGACTACAAACTAGGGGAGCCTGGCTACAGGCGAATAGAGAGGGAGCCTGGCTACAGGCGACTGAAGAGGGAGCCTGGCTACAGGCGACTGAAGAGGGAGCGTGGCTACAGGCGACTGAAGAGGGAGCCTGGCTACAGGCGACTAAAGGGGAAGCCTGGCTACAGGCAACTAAAAGGGAAACCTGGCTACAGGCGACTAAAGGGGAAGCCTGGCTACAGGCGACTAAAGGGGAAGCCTGGCTACAGGCGGCTAAAGGGGAAGCCTGGCTACAGGCGACTAAAGGGGAAGCCTGGCTACAGGCGACTAAAGGGGAAGCCTGGCTACAGGCTTCAGGAGGCCCCGGGCTACAGGCTTCAGGAGGCCCCGGGCTACAGGAGGCCCCGGGCTACAGGCTTCAGGAGGCCCCGGGCTACAGGTTTCAGGAGGCCCCGGGCTACAGGCTTCAGGAGGCCCCGGGCTACAGGCTTCAGGAGGCCCCGGGCTACAGGCTTCAGGAGGCAAAGTCAGACCCTTGGCAACCAGAAGTCTCAGGACCAGCTTCTGGAGGGTCTCAGAAAGTGACATCCAATATAGTCTCTCCCAGAGTTGGCTGTCCACGAGGGCAATAAGGGGTCTAGGCTTATAAACAACGCCGAGGGGCTCAAAGTCTCCAGGGGACCATGGTTGCTGAACCCTCTTCTGAGGCCCAGGGCACCCGAAGAACGAAGGATCCCCCTGGGTCCCCACCTCACAGGTCAGCGACGGACCCCTTTGGGTTCCCATGTCACAGGTCGACGACGAACCCTTCTGGGTTCCCACGTCACAGGTCGGCGACGGACCCCTCTGGGTTCCCACGTCGCGGATCGGCGACGGACCCTCCTGGGTTCCCCTCCTGGTAGACCCTCCTGGGTTCGCTCCTGTGTCTGTCCCCGTGGGGGACAGACTCTAAACGTCTCAGGGAGGCTCTATTCGCCCAATATTCAGAGGAGCTGGAGGAGAAATTAAAGCAGGTGGAGGGGCATTATAGGTCAGCCCTCCAAGCATTCTACAGCCGACTGAAACCTGTCCTCGAGGGTCCGGCCGACGCCTCGACTCCTGTGTCTGTCCCCGAGGGTCCGGCTGGCTACAGGCAACTAAAAGGGAAACCTGGCTACAGGCGACTAAAGGGGAAGCCTGGCTACAGGCAACTAAAGGGGAAGCCTGGCTACAGGCGGCTAAAGGGGAAGCCTGGCTACAGGCGACTAAAGGGGAAGCCTGGCTACTGGCGACTAAAGGGGAAGCCTGGCTACAGGCTTCAGGAGGCCCCGGGCTACAGGCTTCAGGAGGCCCCGGGCTACAGGCTTCAGGAGGCCCCGGGCTACAGGCTTCAGGAGGCCCCGGGCTACAGGAGGCCCCGGGCTACAGGCTTCAGGAGGCCCCGGGCTACAGGTTTCAGGAGGCCCCGGGCTACAGGCTTCAGGAGGCCCCGGGCTACAGGCTTCAGGAGGCCCCGGGCTACAGGCTTCAGGAGGCAAAGTCAGACCCTTGGCAACCAGAAGTCTCAGGACCAGCTTCTGGAGGGTCTCAGAAAGTGACATCCAATATAGTCTCTCCCAGAGTTGGCTGTCCACGAGGGCAATAAGGGGTCTAGGCTTATAAACAACGCCGAGGGGCTCAAAGTCTCCAGGGGACCATGGTTGCTGAACCCTCTTCTGAGGCCCAGGGCACCCGAAGAACGAAGGATCCCCCTGGGTCCCCACCTCACAGGTCAGCGACGGACCCCTTTGGGTTCCCATGTCACAGGTCGACGACGAACCCTTCTGGGTTCCCACGTCACAGGTCGGCGACGGACCCCTCTGGGTTCCCACGTCGCGGATCGGCGACGGACCCTCCTGGGTTCCCCTCCTGGGTTCCCCTCCTGGGTTCCCCTCCTGGTAGACCCTCCTGGGTTCCCTCCTGAGTCTGTCCCCCACGGGGACAGACACAGGAGCCGAGGCTTCAGCCGGACCCTCGGGGACAGACACAGGAGTCGAGGCGTCGGCCGGACCCTCGAGGACAGGTTTCAGTCGGCTGTAGAATGCTTGGAGGGCTGACCTATAATGCCCCTCCACCTGCTTTAATTTCTCCTCCAGCTCCTCTGAATATTGGGCGAATAGAGCCTCCCTGAGACGTTTAATAATGGGGGCATAAGCTTTTAATTTGTCCTCCAACGCTTTATGACCGGCTTCTGCCGCGCCACTAGAAGGAGCTGTGGGCGGATCAGGATAGGGAAGTGGAGGACTCCGGTCCGCTGGACAGGAAGCGGCTGAAGACGCCAGAGGGGCAGCCGGCAAAGGCTGAGGCTGAACTGGCTCGGCTGACCCCAGCTCAGAACAGCTGGAGGGCTGGTCAACATACCGCCGTCTTCTCCTCTGGCGACGGGACGGCGGACTGAGCGGGGATGCTGATTCCTCCTGACGAGAAGGGACCGCCAACATCAGCGGCGATTCATGCGCCTCAACACCAGGAGAGGGAAACGGGACCGACTCTGGGAATAGGTCGGGACGGAGCACCCAGATCACCTCCGTGTCGACCTCCAGAAAAACGTCCGGATCTGGAAGGAACTGCGGTGAAAGAGTTCGAGTGGAGATCTCCGGTGAGTGATTGATATGGCAGGGATGGGGGGGTGGAGAGTCGGTTTGCGAAAGCATAGCTCCTCCGGAAAGGAAAAGACGTGTCGGCATAGGATTCAGGGTGGCCAGGATGTACTGTAATGAATTAGGAGGAATCCTACGGAACAGGAGAGCAGGGCGGGGCTAATTAACCAAAACAGGTGGAGGTGATAAAAGGAGCATACAGACTAATAGACAATAAACCTAAGGTAGAAAACAAGACAAAGACTAAACAAACACGAGCTGAAATAAAAACTAATAACAAAGACCAGCCAACTAAAACAGGCTAAACATAAATCCAACACAAAACAAGAAACAGAAATAATTCCTAAAACAGAAAAGTGGCTAAACTGAAAAAAATAATCCTGAACCACAACAGAGCGTTACAGGAACTTTTTTATAAGTGTCCTATAACACTTTTTAACGGACATCCTGCTGCCAATCAGAATCGAGTATTCACCCAGACCATGGTGTAAAAGACAATTAACAAGACCATTGTGAACTACTTGAAAGTCTAAGAATATTTGTGATGCTATAATGTATGCCATGATATGGTCATTTTGAACACTGCAAACTCAGGGAGGAGAACAATCGTTAGCCATGGTCTCTACATGGCTGATATCAAGTTGTCCAGTGGTCCAGTGGACATTTGAAATGAAGGAAGCAGATACAATTCCAGCAAACGATAGGTAGACACTGGTGCAAGGAGACCTGAGATGTTTGCGGAACCTCCTCAGTTTGAAGAAAATTGGAAGTAATCGCAGAACTGTTTTTTCTATCAAGGAAAATTGCAGAACTGTTTTTTCTCTCTCATTATCCTGCTATTTAGCAAATAGATATCCTAACTGACCAAAAACTGAAAATGTTTAGGCTGCTTTAATTTATGATAGTGAGACATTTTCTTGTGCCTTTTCATACTTTTCCACTTTTGCCTGGCTATGTTTCTCTAAAGCATGTTGAGGACAGTACTTCTCCTTATTTATTAATTTAATCGTCTTTAAGTGACTAACCCATTGGAATCGCAGGTTTTACAATTGAGCTGTGAGTGAGTCGTACCCCTGGCAGATTGAAAGTAATCTTTGAAGTTGACATGTCATGGTTTTTAGGTGTTTGGCCCATTTGCAGAACACAGCCGGGAGACAAAAAGCAGTTAAAGGTGTTTATTGAAAACTCAGGGGATGTTATGCTCAAAGAATGAGCAGCCGAATGATCGAGACGTGGGCAAGTGCGGGAATCTAGATCTGTGGCGTGATGCTTACCGCCAGGTATGAATAACCTATCCAGGGGGAGTGGAGTGGAAGAACGGACTCAGTAAAGCTCCTTCTCTTGGTAGAACTAGGTGACCGAGTGACAGGTAAGCCAGCAGGAGGAACAAAGGTGGGGAGCCCGAGCAGCACCACATCCGGAAGCAGGGAACAGTAAGCAGCCGAAGGAACCAGGGTGAATCCAGGAAGGTGGAACTCTTGTCCGGCTTGGTAAGACCAAGGGGGCTCGAGGGGAATACCAGAGCAAAATCTGAGCAGCGAGGATTCAGGAACTTGGCTTGAGACTTCAGCGCTCGGAGGAGCAGCCGGTGAGTAATCCAGAGCACAGAGCAAACTACGAGGAGACAGGAGACATTAGTTAGTACTGTGAACAGGAAACATGAACTACAACGAGAACGAGAAACTGTCGAGTGACAGTGGCCACAAAGCGTACCACAACGGTTTAACACTCCGGCGTCCTTCAGCTGACTGCGCCCGGCTTTTAAGCTCCAAGCCGGAGCTGCCGAAACGAGCTGCAGGTGCGCACCACGCCCACCTGTCAACTACGATCACCTGTGATAGGAAAAGAGAAGAGAGCAGGCAGCGCAGACAGCGCAGCCTACTGAATCCTGACATTGACCAGTATGTTTCTTGTGACTAGAAGTAATGCTGATATTTTGGAGTGGCCCAGCCAGAGCCCTGGCTTGAATCTGTGAAAGGTTCTGTGAAGGAAATTGAAGGTTAGAGTAAAGGGCCTTCCAACCTCAAAAACGGGGAGCTCATCACCAAAGAAAAATTGTCAAGATACCCGTGGTAACGTACAAAATGCTGCTCAGCAAAAATAATAGGGTGTAACTGCTGTAATGCAAATACAGATTTTTACATTGATTACATTTGGTTTGGTTCATTTGTAGGCTATAGTGGAGATTTACAAATGTCTTCTCAAGGCACTTTACGAGACAAACATTTGGCAACAGAGACAAGAAGTGGCAAGCTCATAGAGACTGATCCAAAGCCACTTACAGCTGGAATTGCTGCAAAAGGTGACTCTACAAAGTATTGACTTTAGGGGAGGTCAGCAGTCATGGACGCTGAAGTTTTCTGTTATTTTGTCCTATTTGGTGTTTGCTTCCCTATAAAATAAATAATCCATCTTCAAAGATGTAGGCATGTTCTGTAAATGAAATCGTGAAAACTCTGACACAATCCAGTTTCATTCCAGGTTGTGAGGCAACAACACATGAAAAATGCCAAAGGGGGTTAACACCTTTGCAAGGCACTGCAAACTACAAGTAAGCCTTTGATAAGCTATCTTCTGACCTCATCTAGCTTTCCTCTGCACTCCAAGTTATTTCCCATCTGTCACGTTTTTCTACGCTCAGGAGTTTGAAAAAGTTGTAACGTGTTCAATAATAATCCTGACCTTTATGTTCGTCCTGCATCAGGTGTTCAGATAGTTTATCAGTGGACTTGTACACACTAAAGATTAGTGGTAATTAAACCCACGTCCAGCATGCACGTTCGCTCAACACAATGTTGTTTTCTAGCCTGGTTCAGACAGCTGGACCGAACAAGTGTGAAATCCGCCCCTGAGTTCAGAAATGAGAGCTCCATTCATATTAAAGTATAACTCATTAGGAAGGTTTGAAGGACACATCCAAAAAAGACTGTAAATAGCTGACAAACTTTGAGGTAACTCAGCCTTGATGATTAGCTTTATTGAAACTGCAACAAAATGAGACAATGCAATATTTCTCTTTGATATCATTGAGATAAGAGTACATGTTATGATATGCCCTGTCCAGCCATTGGTTGTTCCCAAACAGCTATGGATGAATTATTGTAGTCCATCAGAATGGTGTATGGACCAAACGTCTCAGATGCAGAAGATAGGGAACTACTTTCTGCTGCACAGATGAGTTTTATTGTGGCCCAAAATTGCAGAAATGGTTCCTGGTGGCACTCTTGAAAGGAAACAGGTCAAAGTGAGAGAAGTTTTCCTTTAAGCTAAAGAACATATGGTACTGACAAAACACATTAAAACCAAAAACTCGGGAAAAGGTGCAGACTTCCTCTAAATGTACAAGTGACTTTTAAAATTCCTCTGCTTCCTTGGGCCAGATATTTTCAGCAACACTAATGTGTACCATGGGACATTTCAACAGAACTGGAGTTAAAACAAACACTGTCAACAGACAATGGAGCTGGTGAAAGCACTTACAAAAGGAAAAGCAAAGAAATCAGCCAGACCCCTGAAGACAATGAATTGTAAAACAAAAAATTGTGAGGTGTTTGTTTTAAAACGTGCAACACAGGGAGCATACAGCGCTAGTTCAGATGATGTGCTAAGTCATCGGCTCAATCCTAGCAGAGCTTTGGTGTGAGTACATCTGCAGGGACAGTGAGGTAAAGCTTTTCAGAGAAAATCCAAACGACAAAAAGACAAAGAAGCCTCATTGGTCCAAGGACAGTTTGGCGTTCTGTAGGAAGTACCAGGAACAAAACTGGTGCAAAGTATTTTCTTTTACTTTTAAATCCTCTTTCTGATTGCCTGCGTCTTGGGAGGAGAAATTACTCCTACCGTCAGTCTGTTATTGTGCCAATATGGAACAACCCTGATGCAATCCATGTGTGGAGTTGTTTTTCATCTCAAGCCAATTGATATGCAGTAAAATCTAACTCTGCCATGCCACGAATCTGGATGAAAACATGCCCCAACTAAGTCCAACTATTCATCTAAGTATTTTCCAGAATGAGGGATCACTGCAATACAAGGCCACAGTCTTACAAGAATGGCTCCAGGCCAAGACATTGGCCAGTGTTGTCACCAGAGAACATTTGATGACCTGTAAGAAAGTGTCTGGATAAGCATCAGCAAATGGTGGCAAATAAAAAAATCTGCCAATTATAAAAGGACAAATAGCAGTCGCCATCAGTCAGGATTTGGCTCAGAGGTTCATGTCTAGCACATTAGAATAAGCTGCATAAGTTATACACAATAAACAAACAAACTTTGTTCTTTTTTTTCCCCCAGTGTCCTGTCTAGCAATGTGGCAATAAGAATTGATGTCTTAATGCCAAATAGAGCTCGACAGATTTTGCTTTCACAAGTGGAGCAAACAGCTTTCGCCATAGTGCTCCACTTGATTTATGCATGTAAATAACTTTATTGTGATTCCTGAAGGGAGAATTTCAAATTATATGGACACTACAATGGGAAAGTAGGAGAGTAAAGGAAGAACAAGAAGAGAAAAAAAGAAAGAGAAGAGGTGAAAGAAAGAAGAGATAAAAGCGAGAGAATGATAAAACGTCCTCTGTCTGCTCCATCACCTGGAAAGAGAGATGCAAAAAGAACAGCACAACCAACAGACATAAAGTAACAGATACAATCGAGTAACACCTTGATGCCATTGCTAAATCATATGTATTATTATTTAAGCTGACATGTGTAAAGTGATACCTGAAAAAAGAAAGTGACAGAAAATAAATAAATAAATAAATAAATAAATTACGGGCTTTCTGTATATAAGTGAACACTTAATACCTGGAACCCTGCACCTGTGGGAGTTTGTGAGAGTGCACTAGTTTAGGTGAAAATTATCCAGAAGGAAATAGCTCGATAGTGGTTGTGGAGAACCAAAGGCCCGCCTTCCCCGAGCACAGAGGCAGGGGTCAGGGGACCCATAACCCCGGACTCCCAAAGGGGCCTCCAAAGTAGGGCGCCCCAGCGGGGCCAACAAAGGAAATCTGCAGCCCCCCCTCAAGGAAAGAGGAGAGACGACCCCTGCCACCGCAATGCCGACGCCCCCAGGAGACGCGGGGACGAGCCCGTGGGCTCCGCCGGCAGCCAGCCGCGCTGAAGTGGTCCCGGCCATGGGCCCCGAGGGCCAGAGGCCCCAGGGGCACCCCGCCCCCACGGCGGGGGCCCCGGCCAACCCCCGGGGGGCCAGGCCCCGCGAAGCAGCCACCGGGAATGGGCCGGCACCAACCCGGGAACCCGCCCCAAACCCGAGGACCGTCAATGCGCCAGAGGGCCAACTGTGTTCTTTAACACACTCTCAGTTAAAATATGGACCAATTCAGGCCTGGTTTGATTTAATGCAAACATTAAAGATCAATCAATTATTTATCATTTTTTTGTATGCTAAAGGAAAACAAAACCCAACCGCATTTATCTATGATAAAAACCAAATTAGTAGAAGAAATATTCAAGAGACCGATGAACACACCAGTCCATCACAGAGACTCACAGGACAATCAATCATGCACACACAACCTTGCAGTCATATTTTTGGACTGTGGGAGGAACTTGGAGAGAACCCCCACATGCACTGGGAGACCATGCAAAACCCATGCAGAAAGTCCCCAGGGCAGGACTTGAACCCAGAACTTTCCCACTACAAGGCAGCAGTGCTACCATCCATGCCACTGTGCAGCCAGTGTTCCAGCTCTTCAAACACTTTTTAATATCAGTCAAACAGAACTAGATTAAATGCAACAAACAATTTTCAAACTTTATTTTCATTTATTGATGAGAAAGCTATCCAAACATTTTTCATGACACCTCGTAAAACAAGTGCAATAATCTAAAATGCTTTATCGTAACAGGAGTTCAGCATTTTAATAGCTTAAGGTGAAAGCTGTATAGTGGTCCGGTGGTTCTGATTTTGATGCTGTAGAGAGTTCACCTGCTGGCAGGTCTTCCAAAATTCACAGAGAGGGTGTGAGGAGTCTCTGAGAATTTTCAGAGCCTGATTCCTGTAGCGGCTCTGGAACAGAGCCAGTAGAGAAGAGGAGGGACACCCTAATAATATCCCTTTCAGCTCCCCTCACTATCCTCTGCAGGGCCCTCTTGTTCTGCCTTGCATCGGCAGTCCCCAGATGAGATGCAGAACATCAGCACAATCCCCCCCCCCCCAACAGGGCTAGATTATTGGTTTCACCATTTTGGGTTTGGATTATAACCCCTAAAAAAGCTGTTAGTGTCTGACATTAAAGCTAGCGTGAGTTGAAAAGAATGACTCATTATCTGGATCACTGAATAATCAATTATTGAACTAAATTCAAACGATCCAGAAGAAAAAACAGCCAATGTTGATGAAATCAAAGGAAGGATATCCAATCATTCTCTCTGGGTTCAGTTAATCAGGCCATTTCTTTGGAGACGTGACATCCTGCTCATGGGGAAGCTCACACTCATGCATTTAGCGTTTAAGGTCCAGATCCCTTCCTGCTTCTCTGACAGGTAAGTCAGATGCCAGAAAAATCAGGACATATTTCAAAATGATGTGTTGGCAAGAATGGTTAACCCTCAACTAAACCTTAAGAAAGAAGGAGATGTCAAGATCCTTAAATCACTCAAAACCATAGTTTAAAAAGGTGGTCCCCAACAATTTTTCTACCATAGACTAGTTTTATGTCAGACATTTTCAAGGATCTACATTTAAGGTGTGGTGGATTATTCCAAAAAATGAAGTAATACGACTGGCGCAAAAAATGAGGCATTGTCTAAAAATCATAATAATACTCAAAAAATATTCACCAATATAAAGTGCATGAAAATACAACTCGATATATTAATCTTTCTAGAATTGTGCTGCTCAAAGTGGCTGCATGTTGGAGTAGTCCTGTTGTTTTCATTCTGCAAATCTTTTTAAGGAACTTCAATTCCTCCTTTTCTGTGGATCAAAAATAGCTTTTTTTCCCTGAACTGGTGTTGGAAACTGTGCTGCTTAAAGGATTTTTGCTGGTATATTTTCATTTTTGGAACATTTGTTTTGATCTACAAGCAACCAGGGCCCCGTGTCAGAAAGATTCTCTGGGCTGCCACCTTACCGTGGTGGAGGGGTTTGAGTGTCCCAATGATCCTAGGAGTTATGCTGTCAGGGGCTTTAAGCCCCTAGTAGGGTCACCCAAGGCAGTCGGGTCCTAGGTGAGGGACCAGACAAAGAGCAGCCCCCTCATCAAAACCCCCTTATGATGAGTAAGATTATTGGATCTCGTGTTCCCTCGCCCGGACGCGGGTCACCGGGGCCCCACTCTGGAGCCAGGCCTGGAGGTGGGGCACGTTGGCGAGCGTCTGGTGGCCGGGCTTTTACCCATGGAGCCAGGCTCAGCCCGAAGAGGCGTCCTGGGTCCCCCTTCCGATGGGCTCACCACCTGTCAGAGGGGCCAAAGGGGTCGGGTGCATTGTGCAACGGGTGGCAGTAGAGAGCGGGGACCTTGGCGTTCCGATCCTCGGCTGCAGAAGCTGGCTCTTGGGACGTGGAATGTCACCTCTCTGGTGGGGAAGGAGCCGGAGCTCGTGCGCAAGGTTGAGAGGTTCCGACTAGAGATAGTCGGACTCACCTCGACGCACCGCTGGAACCAGTCTCCTCGAGAGGGGCTGGACATTCTTCCACTCTGGAGTTGCCCCTGGTGAGAGGCGCCGAGCTGGGGTGGGCATACTTGTTGCCCCTCATCTCGGTGCCTGCACGTTGGGGTTCTCCCCGGTGAACGAGAGGGTGGCCTCTCTCCGCATTCGTGTGGGGGGACGGTTTCTGACTGTTGTTTGTGCTTATGCACCAAACGGCAGTTCAGATTACCCACCCTTTTTGAAGTCCTTGGAAGGGGTACTGGAGAGTGCCCCTCCTGGGGACCCCCTCGTTTTGCTGGGGGACTTCAACGCTCACGTGGGCAATGACAGTGGGACCTGGAGGGGCGTGGTTGGGAGGAATGGCCCACCTGATCTGAACTCGAGTGGTGTTCTGTTGTTGGACATCTGTGCTGGTCATGGATTGTCCATCACAAACACCCTGTTCAAGCATAAGGGTGTCCACATGTGCTCTTGGCACCAGGACACCCTAGGCCGCAGTTCAATGATCGACTTTGTTGTCGTTTCATCTGATCTGCAGCCGCATGTCTTGGAGGGGCTCTCCACCGACCACTACCTGGTGGTGAGTTGGCACCGATGGTGGGGGAGGAAGCCGGTCAGACCTGGCAGGCCCAAACGTATTGTGAGGGTTTGCTGGGAACATCTGGCAGAGTCCCCTGTGAGACGGAGCTTTAACTCCCACCTCCGGGAGAACTTTGAACACGTCCCAAGGGAGGCGGGGGACATTGAATGGACCATGTTCCGCGCCTCTATTGTTGAGGCGGCTAGTCGGAGCTGTAGCTGCAAGTTTGTCCGTGCATGTCGCGGCGGCAACCCTCGAACACGCTGGTGGACACCAGCGGTGAGGGAAGCCGTCAAGCTGAAGAAGGAGTCCTATCAGGCTTTATTGGCCTGTGGGACTCCGGAAGCAGCTGATGTGTACCGGCAGTCGAAGCGGCAGACGGCTCGGCTGGTCGCCGAGAAAGTTAGGGCATATTACATCAGTTAAATAACAGCATCTTACTTCAACTTAAAATATAAATATAGTTTATATAATTGATATAGAGGTTGGCACAAATTATACACCTACAAGAAAATATGTATCACTCATTTTTAGAAGGATGGGTGCAGCCAAATTCTGCCAAAAAGATGAATGAATGATAATCACATGTGTTGATTATAGCTAATGCTTTAGTTGATTAAGGTTAAACATAAGAATAACCATACCAGATTAAACTGTATTTGTATACTTCATCTGGATTTGCTGCCAATTCCTTTTTATGCCTGCCAGATTGCACCTAGACACACAATCAATGTTCCACCCCCAACCCCCCTTCCCCCACCCCCTTGGGTTTGAATGAGTGTAGTGTGAGAATACAGCTTTAATTCTCTGTTAAATGACTCTCATATCACTCATGAATTGACTTTTTAGCAATTCCCTGCCGCTAACTCGCTTTTGCTGCAGCAACAGCATTATTTCTTTTTGTTACTTATGGTTTAAATATTCTCCATATGACTTCATTAAAGATTTCTAATTCCACTACATCCCCAAATGAGCTGAAAAGGAGTGGCCGAGGATGCAGAGCAGGAGCAAGAAGAGAGAGAAGAAGGAAATTTAAGCCATCTCTTGCATCGATTGTTATGGGTAATGTGAGATATTTTGGAAATAAGTTGGAGGAACTCCAAGCCTTAATGAGGACCAAGCCAGAATATCAGGAATGCAGTACTATGCGTTTCACTGACACATAGCTGCAGGATCACATCCACAACTGCAGCGTCTCTCTGCCAGGCTTTCTGACCATATGAGCAGTCAGAGATTTAAAAAAGAGTGGAAAGAGCAAAGGTGGTGGATTAGAGGTGCTGGTAAACAACAGATGGTGTCATTCAGGACATGTCACCGTGAAGTTTCATGTTAGCAGTGAGTTTTCATCCATATTATTTACACAGAAAGTTCACCGTAGACTGTTATTTTGGCAACAGTCTATGTTCCACCATTAGCTGCTGCCAACACTGCATGTGATGTCATCAGCTCAATTGTGGATAAGCTACAGACACAACATCCAAATGCCTGTGTGGCAATATCTGGTGATTTTAATCATGCTTCACTCTCTGTTACACTTTTCAACAGTTTGTCATCTGCTCTAATAGAAAAAATTAAACTGGATTTGTTTTATGGAAATGTCAAAGACTCATTCATCTCTAAGACAAGACCTCCTCTTGGCAAATCGGATCACAATCTTGTTTTTCTCTGATCAGAATATATGTTTATTTTTTGAAGCAACCTGTGGTAAAGATAACTGTGAGAAAATGGTCATAGGAAGCTGAGGAAGCCCTTAAGAGTTATTTTGAGGCAACAGACTGGGATGCACTGTGCCAGCCACATAGAGAGGACATCAATGCCATGACTGAGTGTGTGACTGACTATATAAATTTCTGTGTGGATAACACCATCCCCACCAGAACAGAGATATTCTTCCCCAACAACAAACCCTGGATCACCAGTGACCTGAAGGAACTGCTTAATGTGAAAAAAGAGCCTTTGGGAAGAGTGACAAGGAATTACTGAGGAGTATACAGAAGAAACTTGAAGTCAAGATAGGAGAAAGCAATGGGGTGTACAGGAAGAAGGTGGAGAGAAGAAAAATATCATAGAGGTGTGGTCAGGGATGAAGAAGATCACAGGGTTCAACAGAAGGATGATCTGACAGATGTAGGTCTGGACAGAGCCAATGAGCTGAACACATTCTTCAACAGGTTCAGTTCTCGATGAAGCTTGGCATCATCCTCTCCTGCCCACAGCCAAACAGACATCACACCCTCCTTTGACACAAAACTTCCATGTCACACCTCAGATGTTTTATCTTCTGCCTCAACCACAGACTCTTCTACTGCTGCATGTTTGTTCTCAACAGAAGATGTTTCTTTTCCCTTGCCGCCCCCTTCCCCTTTTCTGTCTCTAGAACACTGCAAAAAATGGAATTAAAAGTAAGATCAACTTTCTTGAAATGAGTGTGCCATTTTATTTCAAGTGCAGTATTTCTAATTGGTGGAGGAGTAGAAATACCTTGGTGTTCACCTGAACAACAAACTGGACTGGAGACACAACCGTTAAGCTGTCTACAAAAAGGGACAGAGCAGACTGTTCTTCCTGAGGAAGCTTAGGACCTTCAGGGTTGGCAGCGAGCTGGTGCATGTCTTCTATATGTCTGTTGTGGAGAGTGTGATCTCCTCTGCCATCATCTGTTGGGGTAGCAACAACTGACTTAAAGAAACCCAGCAAGCTTATAAAGAAGGCAGGCTCTGAAGGATTCTTCATAAAATAAAGAACATTATGAACAAGCCTAATCATCCTCTTCATCAGACTATTGTACAACAAGTGTCTTCAATCAGAGGCTTCTCCAGATCCGCTGTAAGACAGACCGGTACAGGAGATCCTTCCTTCCTGCTGCCATCACCATCTACAACAATAACAGCAGATTTGTTGCAGCAAAGAAAAGCTGCAGGTTCTGACCCTTTTCTCAGAGCTATCCTGCAAATAAGCAATCAAAGAAACAGCACCGATCTTGTCTTTAATTGACATGATTGAATACTTTGTCAAATAAGATCAAAATTTTAAAAAGAGAAGAATGGTGGTATTTTAACTCCCGTATTTGCAAAATAATATGTTGGCCACTTGACGTAATTTAGAGTTCATGGCTCCATGGTCATCAAAAATGTGCAGCAAGTGAATACTTCAGCCCAATTGTCCAAGACTTCAACTTTCAGCATCCGAGAGTCATCACATCCACAACTGCAGCGTCTCTCAGCCAGGCTTTCTGACCATATGAGCAGTCAGAGATTTAAAGAAGAGTGGAAAGAGCAAAGGTGGTGGATTAGCGGTCATTCAGCATTACTCCATGTTTCTGACTTCGCCATAACAGTTTAAACGACTACCATCATGGTAATAGGACGGATAAAACTTACAGCAATTACACATTTTTAATCTTAATCGCGTTCCAGTCAAATGTTTGTTTTGTTTTCTGATGACGACAAAAGTGATCAAATTTGTGAATGATATAATGACCTACAAGTATATTCTTAGACATCATTCTGAAACTAAACATGTCACATGTACAGGAACTAGTTTATGTTGTAGCTGTGAACATTACAGAATGTTAAGGTGGTGAACTACATAGATAAAGGAATTGACTTTAGCTCAGTGAGTGGATTTTAAAACTAGTTGTTGTAAGTATAAACTGGAACAACACTGACCAGGTTTTCTGAAACAAGTTTAGGTGAGACAGGGTGATGTGTCTATCTCTGTGTTAACTGAAAGTCCTTCCGCAAAGAATAACTTGGTAGGATGATGTTATCCTTTGGAGGATAGTTGGATCTAATAATTGTGTTTCTTTTTTTGGAATTCAGCATCTTCCATATTCCCAGGGTTTTGCAAAGGTAAGGACATTTTGTTGTGTTGGGATAAATTGTGATGAAACTGGGAAACAACACCAGATGGAAAAGGATGAAGTCATTTTACCTGTTGACGAAGAAACTGCAGTACAGCAAAGTTAGCATTTCATTTATTGCATGGAATATATTTTCTCTACAGACAAAAAGCCTTCTGGTGTCGCCATCCACCAGTGTGCAACGTGCAGAAGTTGGAGGAGATTGGATGTGGATGTAGACTGGCCCTGCCTCTCCACACTTCACAGATTTCTATTAAGGGAAAAGCCAAATGCTATTATAATGGCAGAGACTGCAGGAAAACTGCAATGATTGTGTGTAAACACACACACACACACACACACACACACACACAGAAAGCAGTTAAATTTCACTGAGAATAGCTACAAGCAATTGTGATCCTAATCTCCACTTGTATTCAGCCACCTGCTGCCCCACACTTGAACAGGTTTCTGTTTCTGAGCAACAGGTTTCCAGAAGCTGCTTATAAAGGCTGTTATAGCTTTATATCCCCACCCAAAGTAATATATTTCAAAATAAGATAAGCATAGACTGGCGACCTGTCCAGGGTGTACCCCGCCTCTCGGCCAGTGAACGCTGGAGATAGGCACCAGCAACCCCTGCGACCCCATGAGGGATTAGGCGGGTCAGAAAATGGATGGATGGATGGATAAGATAAGCATTGTCTGCAGCCCTAAATTAACCTAATTAAAATGCATTCGCAAACACATTTGTGATTAAAGGAAGCCTTTTATCTCCATTCTCTCCTCCTCTCAATTAGTACATTAGAGGGCACAATCTTTTTATCTACATGGCCTGGCTATATTCTGTCAATAAGTAGTCAGATGCACATGTTAGTCATGGGTGGATGTTTGCGTGGAAAACAAGTGTGACAATAAGAACATCCAGTCTTTCATAAACCGTCTGCTATCTCTTTAAATAAATATCAGCTATATGGCTCTGCAGATAAACATGTTCACCTCTAGCAGTCTGATGGAGGCAGAACTACAGGAAGGCATGGTGCAATTTTCCAGTGATTCAAACAAAGCTCAACTGCACCATGTGCTGATGCATCACTCTGTGGCAATTATGACTCTTTCTGCTGTGACCAGAAAAAGCATGATCAGTAATCACACTCATACAGTTATCTCACCAGTTTATGCTGATGTTTTCAATTATAACTTACTCTTGGCAAGTTGTGAAGCAGTGTGGTTAGTGTTTGATGACCTCAGCAATAAAATTGTATCCAATCCATTCTGCCTTCTGCAACAAACATTTGACGTTTCTTTCTCCAAAGTCGTTATAGGACCATTTCAGGGGGCAATACAGACTGGGTTATGCTAACATATTTTCATTTCCAATGGATTCCAATACAATAAGAAATAGCTTGCAATATAGGTAAAGTATATTTAATTAACTGAAATTCTAAAGATAAAAGAACAAGATATTTGTCCTCTGAAGCTATTTCTCTGTTAATTTTGTTAAATCTGTTGAAGGTGTAACTGAAAACTAAGGCAAGAATTTATGGCTCAATAAAACATCAAAGAGATTGTAAAGTTAGTGCCAAATTAGGCTGTTCAAGGCCACATACTGACTTAGAACTCTGCTGCTCTGTAGAGCTTAGGAGGGCAAAAACAATAGTTTAAAATACACCATGTAAAGTATAATGATATCAAGACCTCAGAGGTTCACCTTCCACCAGGACAACAATCCTAAACATATAGCCAGAGCTAAAAGCAGTGCTTTAGATCAAAGCATATGCTAGAATGGCCCAGTCAAAGCCTAGACTTAAATCCAAATCCAATTGAAAGAAATTTGGTCTTTACATACCAATTTACATAAGATTTTTTAATGGAATTATCAAACATTTCAGGCTCTGATTATGCAAAGCTGGGTGAGAGACAGTCCAAAAGCCTTGCAGCTGCAGCAGAAAGGTGGTTTTATAGTGTTGATGAAGTTTTTATGTAAAGAAAAAAAAGGAATGCACTGGGGTTTGTTGTTTTTAAAGTCACTAATTGTGACAAGGGGTATCAATATTCATGCAAGTCACTGTGAATGACTGCACTTTTTCTGGCATTGACCTCTCCTGTAAACAGTTTTCTTCATGCCCTTTAATACACTCCACTTTTGAATGTCTGCCACTGACTCTAGAACCTGGCCCTCATCTCTCCCCCCCCCCCCCCCCCCCACACACACACACACACACATAGAGCAACCATATAATAAAGCTCAGGAAGTTCTGTTATAAACTTTTATTTTTGGTGTACCTCTCAAAGATAATCTGTACTTCCCACCTGCTCACCCCCCAAACAACTTTCTGGAGCCACTCCCTAATATCAGTAGCTCTGTTAGTATTGCACACACCCATAAAACGGCATTGTAATGGTGAAATCATAAAAAATACAACCAGAAAACAGCACTTAGATAAAGGTAATCACCACTTGAATCTGAACTTAAAAGTCCCCCTCGTGCACCAGACATTTGTCTGATGATACAGATGTACAAAATAAGAATAATTGCTGGATTTGGAATTCAAGGCCCATAGTTAAGACTGTAAACTTTAGTGATGCATGTCTCCTCCATAACTTTATACACAAGACTGACTCATTCCAGTATGATACTTGATACTTCCTGTCTTACTTTGTAATAGACTAATGATGGCTTTGATCTGGGAGAAACTCATCTTATCTTACTCTGTTAAGTCTCCCACTGATGCTTCATGTTCTCCCTCTCTCAGGGTTCCAGTGGACAGTGCCAACAATTTACGATCAAAAGCTGCTCAGAGGATTTGTTTGCTTAATAACTATGGCACAAAAGATCCTTTCTCATTTCAGGAAAACGCAGCTGATTTGTGAAGACCCAGATAAAGCTTTGGTCAGCTAACAAAGTTGTTCCTAGCACTTACTTGAAGTACTGGATTCTTCACCTGGCCAGATCCTTGATCCTCTCCATGCACTTTGGGAGTCGGTGAGGTTGTGGCACAAGCTTTTGGATCTAATTTCAGGAAGAATAGAATATAAGGTCCCAATTAGCAATATCATTGTGCCTTAATAAAGTGCCCATGCACCAGTGTTTATGCACCCCAATTGGGAAGGCCAATTAAAAACATGCACAGAAATGAAGCCTGTTGTCCACTACAGAACATTGTTTACATTCTTATAGCAGATTCAAAACATACCAAACTAAGGACATTATTGACAGTAATGCTTATTTTACAGACAGCCTTTTTTCATCTATTAAAGCATCAAACCCAACAACTAAGTCAGGTTTTGGTTCTTGTCCACCACCTGAGCCTTTAACAGCAGTGAACAAATGTTGCTGTGTCTTGCCAAAATGGCGATTGCCCAAAGACATCCAAAATAAGAAAATGTTTTCCCTCCCTTCAATAGATCAGTACCAGTTTCCCTTTTGCCCAAACTGGCCCACAATTGATGTGATAATCATTAAGCTACACAAAGTGCCCATTCATCATCTTAAATAAAGAGGCACCTATGCTCTGTGGACAGACAGCTTTTTTTGCAATGACCTTTGTTCGTTTGTCCTCCTTGGAGAGGATATCAGTTACTGTCTGCTGGACAACAGTCAAGTATGCAGTCCTTCTCAATGATTGTGTTGGCCACAACCTGAAAGGCATGGCATTTCTTTACTAAAAATTCTTATAAATTGTAATAAATAATTAATGCTTGGAATAACTGTGTGAAATCAGTCTGTAGATACTCACGGTCCAATTTATTAGTTTGCTGGGACCCTTTTTGCTTGTGCAACTTTTCCTACAATGCCTTCTCCTGCCGCTCAATTTTCAATCATATAATATGACATTATGTGAACAACTGGCTTCTTTAGCAGTGGGCTTTTGTGACTTAGTGTCAATTATTTTCTGCTTGACAACTGGGAAGTCATCAGTATTATTCAATGATTGTGTTGGCCTTGGCATAGTCATACCATCATATTTCTGTTTCTAAGATCCTTTTCAAAATGGTTTATAATGCAGCATTAATGCTTGAAATCTATCACTTTGTGTGAATTTAATCTGTTTACTCTCACTAGTTTGGTGTTCGGTGCACGTTCCTATTACCAAGCTGGACCACCCTTTGCTTCTCCAATGTTCTCTACAGACCCGGCTGTAGAAAAAAAATTACAGGGGGGCATACCATTTTTTTAGGGGGGCACACTTTTTTAAAAAAAAATTATATGCTTCAGGCTGAACAGTTGCTCTGTGACTACTCCTACAGTGCTGAGAAAGAAATAAAATCCCAAAATCTAAAAAACGAACAAACAAAAAGCAATAATGTAGTCAGTGTTGCCAAATCAGGCAGGTTTCTACCCAATTAGGCTTCTTTTGAACACATTGAGCTGGAACAAAAATAGCTTTTGGGCAGGTTGTAAAGATTTGGGAAGCTTTTCACAAAATTTGTATATACATATATATATATATACATATATACATATATATATACATATATACATATATATATATATATATATATACATATATATACATATATATATACATATATATATACATATATATATATATACATATATATATATATATTTACATATTTTTTAAGGTTCACTGAATGTGAACCTTAAAAAGCACTAAGCTGAAAGGGAACTGCAGAGATGTCCACAAGTGTGTGTGTGTGTGTGACGATTTTTAAGTTTAAAACAAGGTAATATTGCTGCTGTAATATTATAGATTTTTTTAGAATAAAAAGCTAGCAGATGTGCATAATCAAAAATAACAGAAATACAATTATAGAGCATTCAGTATTGTAAGAAAGCCCACACTGTTTCTGGATAAATACATTATTGTATGAGTTAAGTTCTGTTCCGTTTTCTGCCTTTTTCGTTGTAAAACTGAAATGTTCCAGGCTCCTAAATGCACCATAGCTTTCCGACGCTCACGAACGCAACACTGTGAACGCTGAGCTGTGTAGACAGTTTTGCAGTTTCACAACACACGTCGGCTCTCACGGTTTATTGTTGTGTGTGAATAACAAGAGACTGCATGATTGCAAAGCGCCTTGTTGCATCTTTCTCTTCCTTAAAATGAAGCCAAATAAAACCGTGAAACGTCCGCTCGCTTGCTGTTCTTTCAGAAGGCTCCACCAGCACAGGATGGATCATCAGAGTGATAGAGACAAGGAGCCGTAGCGGGAAACGGCGATACAGGGCGCGAAGCAATAAGAATATCATTACATATTTCGCAAAGGTTTTTCTTTATATTTTTTAAAAAATGTAACTAAATTTGTAATTCTTAATATTTTCAGAAGTAACTGTAACTGAATTACATATTTTCTGATTGTAACTGTAACGAATTACAGTTACTCTTTTTTGTAATTAAATTACGTAACGTCGTTACATGTAATCCGTTACTCCCCAACACACATATATACATATACATATATATATATATACATATACATATACATATACATATATACATATACATATATATACATATACATATACATACATATACATATATATACATATACATATACATACACATATATACATACATATATATATATATATATATATATATATATATATATATATATATATATATATATATATATATATATATATATATATATATATAAAACGGTTGGTACATTTCCATGCAGCACAGGAATGAGGCATCTTCTCTGATCGACGTTCACTACAACAGAAATTAACTTCTTTCTGCCACATACAATATGGCGGTGACGTTGACGTACGAACCCGCGCCCAACGAGGCGTCTACGTATATGATGTCTATGAATAGAACGATGGCCACTCCGGAGTAAAAAAAAAAAAAAAAAAATAAAAGACAGCTTCCAGTCCAGGGCGGGCACGACTGGCTCAGCGGGCGGGCACGCCCCCCCAATGCCCGCCCATGCCGCCGGGTCTGGTTCTCTACCACACCTTTTTCCTTCCACCTAACTTTCCACTATTAAGTGTGGACTTTGTTAAGTACCAGCTTCTTTATTTATAGTGTGCTCTTTTTGTGGACAGTGTCAATGACCGATGGAGCAACAGAACAAGCAACAATTTTTCCAGTAATTGTGTAGGTTGTACAATCACCCTAACAAGATATCTGTTTAAAATATGGTTTCTTACAGGTCTTAAGTAATGTTCAAATTTTCTCACCAACTATGTTTTAATTACCTCTGTGAGCCATAATAATTAAGAATAACAGAAGGAAACTTGAGTGAGAATACATGTTTTTCAATAAATAAACGTTTTAAAGGTGCATAGCGCAAGTTTTGAAATTAAATATTGTTTATTTTCTTTCACATGCATATCCTTATAATTGCCCAATGTGTAAAATTAGTTATCTTCGATTTACCCGGAGTTGCCTCTACAGCCTCCGTTAGTCAGTTCATGAGAGAGTGGCTGCATCCAAAAACATCTTTTGGGTAAGGACTCTTTAGCCAAAGCAGAAGTGCGTCAGCGGTCGCCATGATAAGTGCTGTCTGAATAGTGCAGTCAGTAAGGAAGGAGTTAGGAAAAGGAGTCTGTATGCTTCCTCTTATAGTTCCTTCAGCATCGGAACCTTGTGATTTCACTTGCCAGCACTAAGGCACTATAAGGAATCCCACAATCCTTTGCGTGACATGATGTATCAGCACAGCATACCTCACGGAAATTAATGGAATTGTGCGGAGAATAATGGGCGTGCACTTTGTAGTTCTATTTCGAAAGGCTGTAGACCCAGATTTGACTAGACTCGGCTATGTGCATTTCCGTCATGTAATGACGTATGAGTTAAAGGTTTTCTGAAATCGGCGCCGCAGTCCGACGAGAGGCTCCGACTGCAGCACAAGAGGCTCAGCTGCAGAAGTCTGCCCCATATCACGTCAGACCTGGCGGGCGGAAGGGGGAGGTGGGCACAGAGAGCTGAGCTCGAGGAGAGCTGAAAGTTGAAAAGCAGACACACAATAGCTCACGGTGTGCTCTGCCGCTACTTGTAAAGACTGCAAACATCGGGGACGTGCGGTGCTGCCCCGCGTAGATAATTTATAGCAGTGGTCACCAACATGGTGCCCGCGGGCACCAGGTAGCCCCCAAGGACCATATGTGGTGCCCTCTAGCCTGTTCAAAAAAATAGCACAACCTTCCAGTGAGCTGCATTTAAAATGCTATTTTAATCATTCACGTTTCCTTTTTAATCATACTTGTATTTAAATTGATTTAAAAATGACAAAAGCAATAAAAAATTATATTTATATTACTTAAAGTTAAGGTGAGCTTGGACTCTTGTAGTTCAAAGGTCAGTACAAGTAGCCCTTGATGGGCCTTTGTATGACACAGTACCAAAGAAGTAGTTCTCAGTTTCAAAAAGGTTGGTGATCCCTGAATTAATTAAGGATAATATACTTTATACATGTATTTTATGTTATTTGTACATGAATACATTTTTATCTTAATTAATAACTTAATAATTGATGACTTAATTTTATCACTAATGTGTTGAATGCTCGTTGGGACAATACACTTTCGTTGTAGGCTATTTGCTTACAATGAAATGTCTAAAGGGATGAAAAGTTTTCAGCCTTGAAAATATTTGCTCAGTCTGTAAGTTGTACCTTTTCATTTCCCATTATTTCTCTTTTGATCCTGTAGATCTAGGAGGAAGGGAAAGAAAATGTTTCCTTTCATTATGTGCTAATTTGCTGCACAGAGAGCAAACGTGTTGTGGTAGCTTCTGGTCGTGATTAAAGGATATTATTATGTGTAAAAATCTTCCCCTTGCAGTTTCTTCGCCTTCTCCTCTATCATTTCCCCGCTGCTGTTTATCCCACCCCCTCCCTCCGTTGTCTCCAAGCTGAAACGGGGAACTGGGAGTAAAATATGCGGAGTCCCTCCCGGACTCTCCGCTGCGCTGTTTAATGAGGAGCCTTCACTCTGATGACATGAAAAGGCGCACAGATCCAGTGCAGACGGCTTCAGGGCGCAATGATCTGCACACCGTCAGTGTTTTCACAGGAGCAAGAGCGAATGCGCAAACAACTTTTGCGCACCGGACAAGACAAGAGTGGATGGATCAATAGCTGAAAGGAAGAGGTGTCTTAAGAAACCTGACACAGCCGATCAGACTCACACCTGACGCTCTTCCCCATGCCAGACTTCTCCTTTGTTTGGCGGGGGACTGGGGACGTTTGGCTCTTGGGTGTTTCAAGGGAGGGCTTGAAACCAAGTGTGGGCTGGGTTAGAGTGGCACTTAAAAAGAAACTCTCACTGACTTCTGTGTACAACAGCAGTCGGGGGAGAGGAAAGCGTAGTTGCACTTTATTTTTCCCTCCCAGCCAACTCACTCAACTTTTCCATTTATTATTATTCTTTTTTTTTCTTCTTTTCGCCACTCTTTCTGAGATGGGAGCCATGGCTCCTGGGACGCAGAGGTTGGTAAGAGGAGCGCTGCTGCTGCTGCTGCCAGCCCTGCCGCTCTTTGAAGCTCTGTCAGCCAGCTGGCTGCCAGGGGACTATGCAAACACCGTGCCAGGTGCACAGGCGTTCCTCAGTGACTACAACAGCACTGCAGAGGAGGTGGTCTTTAACAGCGTGTCCGCTAGCTGGAACTACAACACCAACCTTACGGAGCACAACTCCAAGCTGCAGGTAGGAGAGCTGACGGACCCCACGCCGCTCCAATTGCACCCATCCACACATCGGAAAAGTTATTTCTTCTCTTTGTGGAGCTGCGCTCTGCTACACTTGGATATTAACATGATTCATCTCCCTCCAGCAGTTTATCCCTCAATATGCTCAAACACAGACACCTCTGCTTGTATTATTGGAAGTAAAATCAGATTGTAGTGCCTGTGGAGAAAGCTGCTGCTGCTGCTTACTTTTCTGCATCATCAGAACTCCTCTTATGGCATTCCTTATTTGGCTGTAGGCTATGTATGGATTTTATTTGATGTTTTCACATTATAGTCTCTTGTGATAAAAGCCCCTGCTGCCTGCACAAGATGAAATTTTCCTCTCACGCTCACTGCTGTACAGCTGTTGAAACACCTCAGAGTAAAGCTCTAAACATAGCAACCCATGAGGTGGGGATTGTGTTTCAGAATGTGATGTTGCAGGGGATTTAAAGTACAACAGACTGAGGATTCACACTCAAAATGCACACAAGCTCTTCGGGTTTACATGTTGAAGAAAGCTGCATTGCTCACCAAATTGAGCTTCTAGTATCAAAGAAGACATTTTGGCTCTTTTTTTCTCCTTGTTCCTGAAAAGTTAAATGCCATCAAGCACATGTTGCTCAATCTGCTCTGGCTGCCAGGGAAGGCATACCCTCTTAAAATTACAAAAACTCTCTAAAGTTGTCCCTTTAGTTCTGATCATACAGCACCGGGATTCCATTACAAGGGTCAAAAAGCTGTGCACATTTGGCCCTTAGATAATAACATACACAGAGCAAGCGCAGTCTGACACTTTCCCCAAAGACTTGACAGAAATTTTCAAAATTCTTCTGAGACGTGAAATAAACCAAAATTATTCTGAATGGAAGATTGACTTCAGCTTTAAATCTGAATCATCGTGATATGTTATCTAAAAAATGATGATCATACAACAGTTGGATAAAATATGATCAAACAGAAAGCAATGTGTTTGTGGGATCAAATACTCCTAGCATGACTTCTTTGGAGGTTTCCCTGGACAAATCTTATTACATTATCTACATGCTATACGTGTGTCTGTACCAATGTTGATGTCCAATTAGATCCAGATGACTCAGTAATTAACACAAAAGCAAAAACAATCCCCTTAATTTTCTTATCTCCTAATGAAGTACAGGATTGGCTTTTAAATAATTTTCTATAAAGAAATGCCTAAAAACAGGCATGTTGAAGTTATATATCAAGTTTCAGTTTCTGTCTGATTGGGTGAATAGCTTGAATAGTGTCCACATTCTATGAAAGATCATGTTAAGAAACTGATTGTTGTACCAACAATTTGCTCAGGACTATTGAGGAAATATGGCCTGTTGGCTAAATCTGGTACATGTACATGTATATATGTAATACAGCAATGAGATTTGTCCTTTTTTATTATTTTAGAGAATAATAGGTCCCTTTATTTCTTTTAAGTTTACAGAAGAATAGTTTCATTAAACATAATAATGAATGCCTGAATTTGAGAAGACCTTGAACGTGAAGTGTTCATGAAGCTGAATAGTAACTTTACCTCAATAAACCTTGCAATACTTCATCTTTATACTCTTGCTTATGTAAAACTAAATGAGTTGTGGAGAAACTACAGTAAATGATGAGCAGAACCTTGGAGATCAGTATGAATCTGCAACAACTTGTGCTTATCTTTATCGCATTTTAATAGCTGCAAAAGTGGTAATAACCAACATGGATGGTGGTCAGGTTACTGGAAAAAAAAGAGAAGATTGTAAGGGTTGAAGGGGGCATTGGGCGGGTGGAGACGGACTAGGAGGAAGAGCACTAAGGTCAGAGTAAATACATCAACTCAAAGCCTCTTTTTCCTTTTTGCTGCAGCCTATTATTTCAGTGATTGTGTGGATAGAGGCAGATAAGGAGCTTCAACAAAAACAGTGGAAAAATCTATTGTCCTGTGTGTTGTGGTTTTTGTGTGTGTGTGTGTTCTCTTTTTGTCGCGTAGTGTTGCGCAAACAATGATAATTGACTAACAATGCATTGCTTGTCTGTGATTTTACCATATGATATCAATTTGCTTAATGTACAACATATGTAATTTTGAGTCAACTCTTTTTTTCAATGTCAGAGGTAGATGAACAGATTGGTTTCTAGCTCATGTTCTGCAGCTGCCTTGAGTCCAACTCTTCAAGCACTGCCATTATAGACCGAGAATGTCCGTGAACTTTCAGACTGTCGTAAAAGAAAAGCTTTAAAGAATCACTGAGGCTATAGGAAAGAGAGGGTACTGCAAAGAGAAAAGCTTTTTCTAAAAATACAATCTCCTCTCCTCTGTCAAAGTGTCACAATATTGATCCCAGAGGAAAGATGTGGTACTAGGACTGTCAATATACAGAAACACATTGATGAATTGTTGTTGATGTTGCCTTAATGGTGGATTTGTGGGAGAAACAATCAATTAAAGTGATGTCAGAAGCTCAAGTAAAGACCTTTTCTATATGTACAAACTGCAAGACAATCAGTAAAAACCTGCATGGCACTCTGTACTTGTGTGAACTTTGTCAGCTACTCCATAAATGGTTCACCCTTAGTTCAGTTTAACATAATTTCTTTCTTCACCTTTGCCCCAATCTGGTGGGGCTCCAGCTGTGGCAAACTCTGTGAGCCCATGTCAGCACTGGTGGGTCTTTAATGCAATCTGAAATGACACTTACAGTGTAAAAGGCAAAGACTATCTTCCTCCTCAGACCTTCACAGTCTTTAGATTGCTGCAAAGGTACTGTAGCTAATAAATGTTGAATTATCATTGAAATGTTATTTTTTTTTAATGACACAACTCAAAAAGTGAAAGTTTCATAAAGATTCCTTACACAGGGATATTTCATATCTTTTTATATTATACTGATTGGGGATTTTACCTAGGGAAATATGAATATTATGTAAGACCACTAAAGATTTTCTGTACCAAAATCAACCGGATGACAATACAGAGGCAGGAGTGTCCAAAGTGTGGCCCAGGGGCCATTTGTGGCCCTTTGGCAATTCTGTGCTGAATAACCTAAGCCACTCTTGACTATAAGTTTTGTCAAAAAGGAAAGTTTTAAGCCTAGTCTTAAAAGTAGACAGGGTGTCTGCCTCACGGACTAAAACTGGGAGTTGGTTCCACAGGAGAGGAGCCTGATAACTAAAATAATTTACTTTTAAAGATATTGGAAGACTTATTTCTACACAGCAATGATGAGACTGACTTTTAGTCATGCTTGTTATAAAAATGACAGAGGGGAGGGAAAAGGGATCTCTGGAAACACACAGTCCTGAACTGTGTTCCAGGCATTCATCAGTTGCCAAGTCCACTTATTATAAGTGATTTTGGGCTTGTTTGTTTTCATAGACTTGGCTGCTTGTTTTTCTTGCAAGAACTGGCAACACTGGCTTCCAGCCCACATTCACTCTGTTTTTATCCCTAAAATGCAGCTGCCTGGGCAAAAAGGAATAGAATATTCTCCCCAAATGCTTCCTCTGATGTGTAAAAGTTAAAGTTTAAAGGTCATTTATCCTGAACTAAAACAGCAATCCCCTCAAACATGCAGCGTTGCGGACGTTCGTCATACACCACGTGTGCATGTGGAGCAACTTTTGTCTGATGACGTGTGACACAGCCTGAGAAAGAATCTATGTAATTATCATCGGTTTAAAGGTAGTGAAGCTATTTTTTTTTAAACAAGTTTGTGAAACAAAATTTTTGTGTAGCTGTGCCCACCACTGGCTATAACAATGGAGGCAGAGAACATTGTCTATAGGCCCAGTCCCACTGGCTCGCGATGGCCGTGCACCGCACGGCTCCGCTCACTTTCGAGTGTTTCGGGGCAAAAAATGTCAGGGTTTTTGTGGCTCTGCTGAGGACTAAACCCAACCCTTGCTGACTCGAGAAGAGTTTTGAGTAAACACCCCTCTTTTCAAATGAGAAATGAGAAGGTTCTCTGATAGGAAGTCCCGAAAAACTCGCAGAGGTGGCCACTAATAGGAGCTCAAACACGGTCAAGCCTCACCCACCCTCCGCTGATAGAACAGCCTGCTGCTGTTAGTAAGCACTCAATCAAAACGATAAAAATAAAAACACTATGGTTAAAAATCTGAGGTAAAATATCTAATATAAGGCTTTAATTAAATTTTCAATTCAATTCTATAAAATATTATTTATATAGCGCCAATTCACAACACAAGTCATCTCAAGGCACTTTGCAAAGTCACATTCAATCAAATCATACAGATTGGTCAAAAAGTTTCCTATCTAAGGAAGCCCAGCAGATTGCATCGAGTCTTGACAAGCAGCATTCACTCCTCATGAAACACGTTTTAAGCCTAGACTTAAAAGTAGACAGGGTGTCTGCCTCACAGACCAAAACTGGGTGAGTTGGTTCCACAGGAGAAGAGCCTGATGACTAAAGGATCTGCATCCCATTCTACTTTTAGAGACTCTAGGAAGCACCAGCAGACCTGCAGTCTGAGAGCGAAGTGCTCTGTTAGGAACATACGGGGTAATCAGATCTCGGATATATGATAGAGCTTGATTAGTAAGGGCTTTATACGTTAGAAGAAGAATTTTAAATTCTATTTTTGATTTAACAGGGAGCCAATGAAGGGAAGCTAAAATAGGAGAAATATGATCCCTCTTGTTGATTTTCATCAGATCTCTTGCTGCAGAATTTTGGATCAGCTGAAGGGTTCGAACAGCATTTTGTGGATTTCCTGATAGTAAAGAATTACAATAGTCCAGCCTTGAAGTAACAAATGCATGGACTAGTTTTTCAGCATCACCCCTGGACAGAATGTTTCTAATTTTGGCGATATTCCGGAGGTAAAAAAGGAAACCCTGGAAACCTGTTTAATATGGGATTTAAATGACATGTCTTGGTCAAAAATAACACCAAGGTTTTTTACTTTATTACCAGAAGTCAATTTAATGGCATCCAGATTAAGTTACTGTTTAAGACGTTTTGAGGACTCTGGTCCAAAGATTACAAATTCTGTCATGTCAGAATTTAAAAGCAGGAAATTTAATGTTGTTCAGGTTTTGATGTCATCAAGACATGCCTGTAGTCGAAGTAATTGATTGGAATGATTGGATTCATCAGGATTTATGGATAAATATTGCTGAGTGTCATCAGCATAATAGTGGAAATTAATCCCATGGTGTCTGATAATTTTACTAATCAGAAGCACATATAAAGAGAATTGGCCCAAGGACTCAACCCTGTGGTACTCCACAAGTGACCCTAGAGTTTGAAGAAGTTTTACTATTAACATGAACAAACTGGAATCTGTCAGACAAATAAGTTTTAACTAGGGCTGTCAATCGATTAAAAAAAATAATCTAATTAATTACATACTCTGTAATTAATTAATCTAAATTAATCGCATATAATTTTTGCTGTGAAAGTATTTTAAATATTTAAATTCAAATGATTCAATGAATAATCAGCATTAGATAAATTAAAGTTCATAAACTCTTATTCACATTTCATGCCTTCAGACGTTTTAACATGTGTCGTTGTGGCATATGTGGCACACAGTAACGTAGGGGACACAATGAAAATAAATGAACACTCCCCTCAATATCAACACTTTACAACAGTAAAGTGACGCACGCGCTACTTCCGGGTTACGCCGGTAGGAAAAAACAGGACTGTTCTCGCCAAACACCGTAACAAAACGGGTGAATTAGAGCGTGCTTTTAGTTTATGCCACACAGAGGCATTCCAAATCGTTGGATGTACGTTTCTTTTGTTTACCGAAGGACGAAGAAAGAAATGGATATTTTCAGTGAAAAAGGACCCAGGCAGACAAATCCCAATGGACTGTGGGAGCCATCATACTCCAACAGAATTTGCAGTCTACACTTCATCTCCGGTAAATACAACTTAATTTTGCACTGGTCATTGTTCTGCTTAAATAATTAAAGCCGCAAGCGGCGTCGATCGGCCCTGCAGCCAAGCGCCTTCGTGCACCGCCTGCCGGCAGTCACCGCAGAAGCTGTCACGCATTTTCTCCGCCCATCCACCGGGCGATACACACGAACGCGTTGAGCAGCGCTCGCCCACGACTCACAAAAAATCTAGTGCAGATCGGTGGATGCAGAGAGGAGATACAGCCGTTGAATAATGATAATGCATTTGGCCACCGGGCCGGACTAAATCGTTTGGCCAGCATTTACAGACTCGCTATCTGGACTGTATCTGGCAATCTGACACCATCAACCATCAACTTACTCTTAAAACGATCTTGTGATACGTTACCTAAAGAAGAAAAATACGTCGAGAACTTGTTGTTTGCTCTGTTGGTGTCTGCCGCTGTGCTCGCCTTCTGCCTTCCAGTCCGGCGCGCAGGCGTGAAAAAACCCGGATGAAAACAATAGCAGTGAACTACCCTATAGAGTAGTTCTTTGTTATTGTTTTGATGCGGGTTTTTCGCGCATGCGCGCCGGACTGGTAGGCAAAAGGCGAACACAATGGCGGACGCAAACAGAGAAACTGACGAGTTCTCTACGTATTTTTCTTCTTTAGATAACGTATCACAAGATCGTTTTAAGAGTAAGTTGATGGTGTCAGATTGCCAGATCCACACAGCAAAAGCCTGAAGGGACGGAGCGAGTCTGTGAAATGCTGGCCAAGGGTTCTGTACTGCGACATATACAGCTACCTTATCAACACGCAGGCCAGTACAGACGAGAGAGCACGAAAGCCCCTGAAACCACTGGACGGCTACAGTTATTTTATATCAGGAAAAAGGCTTCAGCAACGCCCGCGACGCCATGAGCGGTCAGAAAATGGATGGATGGATGGATGTTGTTCACACATGTTTGTGCAATAGCACAAAGCGGCGTCGGACACAGGCCGCGTCTCAGCAGAGGCCCGGTAGGTTAAAAAAAACATTTTTCACTACGGATTATTTAGGTGTTTTTGTCTTGTTAAAATGGGTGAGGGTGTCGGCGACATTGCAGCGTAAACACAGAAGTACTAGCGCCCGTGAACGGGGGCGTAATAGCAGCAGCAGCTGCTGTAGCAGCGGCTTCTCCGGCCCGTGTAGTGTTTACGCAGCAGCCGCTGGCTTCTGCTGCTGCAGCCTGTGAACGGGCGGAGCAGCCGCTGCCTGCAGCCGTTGTCTGAAGCAGCAGCGGCTGCTGCTGCTTCAGACAACGGCTGCTGCTGCTACACCGCTTCTCCCGTGTAGCGATCGCCACCTCCCCTCCGCCGCTATTTAAGTAGAACAATGACTAGTGCAGAATTAAGTTGTATTTACCGGAGATGAAGTGTAGACTGCATATTCTGTCATAATATGATGGCTCCCCCAGTCCATTGGCAGTGTCTGACTGCGCTCTTTTCATTGAAAATATCCATTTCTTTCTTCGTCCTTCCTCCTTCTGTAAACGACAGAAACGTACATCCAACGATTTGGAATGCCTCTGTGTGCAACCGGGAGCACAACAAGTGGTAGGCATTGTTTAGATTCCAAAAATAAACGAACTAAAAGTACGCTCTAAATCACCCGTTTTGTCATGTAGTAGACGAGAACAGTACTGTTTTTGCCTACCCGCGGGACCCGGATTTAGCGCTGACGTCACGCGGGACGTCACGCGTGAACTACCCTATACGATTAATTTGCGTTAATTTTTTTAATCCGTTAATTTTTTTAAAATTAATTAATCGAAATTAACGCGTTATTTTGAAAGCCCTAGTTTTAACCAGCCTAGTCCTTAATCCCTACAGTATGTTCAAGTCTTTCTAGGAGAATATTGCGATCAATTGTATGAAATGGAGCACTGAGATCTAACAGGACACAACTCCATTATCTGATGCCATGAGAATATCATTAGTGACCTTCACCAAAGCTGTTTCAGTGCTATGATGAGCTCTGAAGCCTGACTGAAACTCTTCAAATATGTCATTACTTTGTAAATGTTCACATACTTGATTAGCAACTACTTTCTCAAGCATATTAGATAGGAAAAGAAGATTAGATATGGGTCTACAGTTAATTAAGTCATCTTGATCAAAAGAGAGTGTTTCTTACTTTAAAAGCCTGTGGTACATATCCATTTACTAAGGATATATTATTCATGTCTAAAATGGGGGCATTATTCAAATAGAATACTTCCTTAAATAACTTGGCTGGGATTGGTCTAACATACAAGTTGAAGGTTTAGATGAAGCTAAAATTTTAGGTAACTCAGAAAGCTCTACTGTTTAAACAGTTCAAACACTGATCAGCTTTTAAAGATTCCTCCAATGCTGCCTCACTTACTGAGGACGAGGTAATCATGTTTAAGTATTAACTGTGTCTAAAATCCCCTGGGCAAGGCTGCAGTTTGCTTCAGAAGCTTTGGCTGTTCTACAGAAGCTCATCTTGGTCAATGCTCTCACGCCATCACCGCTGGCCGCAGCCTGGAAATCATTGTCTAATCAAGCCGATAAAATAATTTCACTGCGGTTAATATCTTTTTTATTAATGTATTATACTTGCTGATCAAAAAAAAAAAAATCCATCCATCCATTTTCCAACAGGCTTATCCCTATTGGGGTCGTGAGGGGTGCTGGTGCCTATCTCCAGCTGTCAATGGGCGAGAGGCGGGGTACACCCTGGACAGGTCACCAGTCTATCGCAGGGCAACAGAGAGACAAATAACCATTCTCGCACACACTCACACCTAAGGAGAATTTAGAGAGGCCAAAAAACCTACAGTCATGTTTTTGGACTGTGGGAGGAAGCCGGAGTACCCGGAGAGAACCCACCCATGAACAGGGAGAACATGCAAACTCCATGCAGAAAGACCCAGGGTAGGACTCGAACCCTGGACTTTCTTGCTGTAAGGCATCAGCGCCACTGTTAAAATGCTAAATGTTTTAAACCATATAATCAACTGCTTGTAACCTTTGATAAGTGTCTAACCATTGTAGAAGACTTAATGTGCATGTCTACTTTTGGTTCATTAACTAAATTATTTTCATACACATGCATTTACTTTACAATATACTTGTAGTGAATCAGAGGCAGGGGACCCAGAATTCAACCAGACCAGCAGAGGTTCAGAACAAGCTCTTTAATAAATGATTCAGGGACTGGAACAAAAAAAACCCCAAAAGGGCAGTACAAAAAACAAAAGGAGCTACTGGGCAGGTAAGGCAGGGACAGACAGGCAGGCAGGCAGGAACAGGGTGGCTCGAATCTCTGGAAAAATAGGAAAAAAACTCCACAAGTTAAAACAGAAAGTTTGTTGGAGAAGACTCACCCCGAAATCAACAAGATGACCTGGCACTGATGTCTGGTCTCAACAGTTTATATGGAGGTGGAAGCAGGTGAAACCGGTGAGAGATGATTGCAGCAGGGGTGGAGTTAGGCAGGTGTGCAGAGTAAGTAATTAGACCAGACATCAGTGCTGAGGCTCAAAACAAGAACAGATCAGAAACCAAACCTAAAACAATAACTGCAAAAGAAACCTCAAAACCCACACTATCACACAAACCAAACTAAGACAGAACCTAAACTAAAAAGCTGACAGGACAAGTGGACATAACAAGATAAACTAAACAGTAAACAAGCTAAACAAGAATCTAGACAAGAAAAAACTCAAAGCAGCCAGAGAACCTAAGGCAGGAGAGTAAAATAACTTAATCTAATAACAAACCAGAATATTACAATACTTTTGTTAATGTCAGGGTGAAGGCAGATTATCTTTCAGATACATCTTCTAACAGTAATAATGACCATGCAGAACTGCCTCTTAATCAATGTGGCAGAAATAAACCACTGATAAAGCTTTTTTCTCTACACATAAAAACTGTAACATATTGGGTACAAAGTCTGACCATCATCACAGTCTGACACACTGACAATCCACATCAATGGCAGCAAAAAGAGACACTACATGAGATTAAAGATTTACTTTATTTCACAACAACCAATGTGAACACAGTCATCGCTTTGGGTGGTGTACTTCTTTACGTTTGAACTTCAGAGGACATTCATTCTTAAGTCTTCATGGCATCGATTACAAAAAAACAAATAGTATCATTAGAGTACTGCCACTTGTTATTTAATGTCATTTTTTTCTTCCTAGTTGGTACATTTGGTCTGGCGTTCTGTTAGCTGTGACATCATCCAGTGGAGGCAGATCATCCACTATTACCATATAACATAAAGGATTCCTGGATCAATGTGTGCTTCTGTGCTTTCGTGTCTCTGCTCTGTCTTCTCTAACCCGCAGTCGGTCGAGGAAGATGACCGTTCACACTGAGCCTGGTTCTGATGAAGGTTTTCCTCCATGCTCAGTATGAGGGATTGCTGCAAAACCATTGACAAAGCAGACGACTGTCCACTGTGGCCCTACGCTGTTTCACGAGGAGTGAATGCTGCTTGTCAAGACTCAATGCAATCTGCTGGGTTTCCTTAGATAGGAAACTTTTTGACCAATGATTTGGTTGAATTTGTCTTTGTAAAGTGCTTTGAGATGACATGTGTTGTGAATTGGCACTATATAAATAAAATTGAATTGAATAGTGGAAAATATGGATTAGTAACACTGCATCCACAGCTCATAAGCTGCTGCTGTACCCAGAAACCCGCACCAAAATCTGTAGGAATGTGTGTGCGATTGGTTGAATGTGGGAAAAGTGTAAAGTGCTTTGTCAGCCATAACCATAACCACACAATAACAGAACAATAAATAACATCAACAAAATCGCTCATCTTTGAATCATATTCACACGTAAACTGAAGGTTTTTTCTTTCTGCTGCAGCAAAGGCCTGCAACTACTGGGCTTCTCTCTCAACATGACTTTGATACAGTAGCTGGTCGAGGCAGAATTTATTTGATGTTCGGTTGGCTGTGTTTTGCAGCATTGTTGACAATATGCTAAAACATGTTGGCAAAGCCACCCCTGGGAACCAAATCATAAGGACAAATATTATCTTTACTGCACAGATTTACACATTTCCCTGTGGTCTCTTGCTTGGCATGTGTAGGGAGAACTGCTGTTGTTAGTTTTGAGCCAGTGTGTCGTCTCAGACTTGAATTGTGAGATTTGTGCCTGTTGTATAGAAGATTTACACACTAGTCACTTTAGACACTTGTAAGGGGTGTTGGATGCTACTGTGCCCAAAGCAAGTTTGGTGGCACAAAGTCGACCCTGTTCCCAATGGAGGATGGACTCTACCAGGGGTGTGTCCCTGTATCTTTAATTCAGAGACAGGAACTTAAGGGTTCGTCTTTGAGAGCCCGTGTCTGGTTTGGGAAACTGAAGGTTCAATCTTTGCTTTTTGCAGATGATGTAGTTCTGTTGGCATCTGAAGGCCATAACCTTTGGCATGCTCCTGGATGTTTTGTAGCCAAGTGTGAGGGAGCTGGAATGAGTTCCTCAAAGTCTGAGGAACACACTCTTCAACCACGAAAACATGGATTTCTCACTCTTTGTCAGGGGTCAGTGTTAGCCTGATGCGAAGTTCATCTTTTTGTCTTTTTCACAAGAGATACTCATGCGACTGGAATGCCCACTGGGAGACTCCTATTCAAGGTTTTCCAGGTTGGGGGAAACCCTGGGGCAGGTTGCAAACACACACACACACACACACACACACACACACACACACACACACACACACACACACACACACACACACACACACACACACACACACACACACACACACACACACACACAGGTCAGCCATCCTGTGGCCTGATCTTGGATTTAGCAGAAGGTGATGGATGGCTTTAAATGTTTCTTAAATTATTTTTCTTTACATTTAAGTCCCATGCATCCACAGAAATTAATTTCAATGTAATTAAAATTGATTTCTGATGCTTCTTTTTAAGGTAGCTGCAAGTCTTGAAGAACAAGCCTTTGATGAAGCCTGGGGAATGAAGGCCAAGCAGGTCTTCTCCGAGGATGTACTGAACTCTCTTCATGCAAAAGACAAAAAGCTGATTAAAAAGATCACGTCACTGGGAGTTGCCAACCTCCCACTTGCTGAACGAGAGGAGGTTCAGTCATTTTCATCCAGCAAAAGTTTAAATACAATGAATCACAAAGATTTATGTGACATGTTGCCTATTTTGATTCACAGAACCTGCTCATCTTTTGTCTTGTTTGTAGTACAACACCATCCTAAGCACCATGGACAGTATTTATTCAACAGCTAAGGTGTACCCACAGCCAAACATTAGCTGGAGCCTGGAACCTGGTGAGTGACCTCAGCCTGTAAGGGGCAAGATCCGTGATTATATAAATGTTTGTAGTCCATATCAGTCCATACCAAACTTGACATCCAAGAGTACAATGGTCTTTTGTGTTTGTCAGCTACAACTACTTAATGTACTTGTGGGGAGATGCTTAGCAGCACGTACAGGGAAAGTGAAAAACAATCACCAAAGAGAATTGCTTGTAAACCGAAATGAGATCATTACTGGTGAAGTGCGTCCATAATGTTTCCTAGTTTCTCCATTAGAGAAGCCTCCCACAGTGCAGATGGAGTTACGTAAACTGTGCCTCAACTTTGACTGTTTTCTTCCACCTCAGATCTTGTTTGGAAGAGATGTTTAACCTTCTTTGAATAACCACCCAGATAAAGAGCATGTGTTCCTCTTGAGGAGCGGGGAATTCTAAAAAAAAAAAACAGCAATATATCTTGATGATTACAGGAAATTTTGCACCTTTCCCCTTTGAGTCGCATGAAGTGATTGATATTGGCTTTCCTGAGTTCATCTAACTGCTGGGAAATTGCCATTTGTCTTGAAGAACTCACAGAGATCCTGGCCAACTCCAGGAGTTACAAGAAGCTGCTGTTTGCCTGGGAGGGCTGGCACAACGCATCAGGTGTGCACCTTAAGCATCATTATCCCAGGTTTGTGGAGCTCAGCAACAAAGCCTCTAAAGCTGATGGTAAGAACATTTATTTGACTAAAAATAAAACGACAAAAGATAATTGACATGGATGTAAATGTGACAGGCCATAAAATGTGAACACTGAATATCGTCTCAGGCTTTGATGACACTGGGGCTAGTTGGCGCTCCTGGTATGAGACTGAAACCTTTCAGGAGGATTTAGAGAAGCTCTATAAGACAATTGAACCGCTCTACCTGAACCTGCATGCCTTTGTGCGACGCAAGCTCTACAACTTCTACGGTCCTAAATATATCAATCTGAACGGGCCTATCCCTGCTCACCTGTTGGGTAAGCTGCACAGAGTTACCACAATGAATGCATGCGTTGTTTTTTTTCCCCTTCTTCCGAGCCCAAATGTTGAAGAAGTCGGCTTTTACTTAGCTCTCCCGTAAACTGCAGTAATTGTAGACACTTTATTCTACCACAATGTAGGGATTTTGCAAGAAATCTGTAGTTGGAAAATAATAGATGAACATTTCCCTTAATATCAGACTACTTTAGCCCAGTAACATGATACAGACCCTTCATGGTCAATGAACACTCTACAAACAGGCAGTGAAGGAAGTGCCTTCAGCAGGGTCTCACACAGTAAGGCAAAATGGCTTTTTAAGTGTGTCTTCATCCTGACCCTCAGGAAATATGTGGGCCCAGTCGTGGGATAACATCTATAGTATGATGATCCCATTTCCTGACAAACCCAACCTGGATGTGACCGATGAGATGGTCAGACAAGTGCGTATGATTAAAAAAAACTATTAATTGATGATTACGTATGTACATTTTTTTAAATGCTATTGCTATTTGCAGGGTTACAATGCCACACACATGTTTCGTTTATCTGAGGAGTTCTTCACTTCTCTGGGATTAAAGGAGATGCCCATGGAATTCTGGGAAGAGTCCATGCTCGTTAAGCCTGATGATCGGGAGGTTGTGTGCCATGCATCTGCCTGGGACTTTTACAACCGCAAAGACTTCAGGTAAAATTCCTCCTGTATGTTCTCTGTGTATCTGCTTCATAAAACCCACACTACAGTTATTAGCATCATAAGTCAATCTGTAAATCAGACGATTCACATCTCATCCTTCTGTAGGATTAAGCAGTGCACCACAGTGACGATGGAGCAGCTCTTCACTGTGCACCACGAGATGGGCCACATCCAGTACTACCTGCAGTACAAGGATCAGCCTGTGGGCTACCGGCGCGGAGCCAATCCCGGTTTCCATGAAGCCATTGGTGACGTCATGTCCCTTTCAGTCTCAACACCGAAGCATCTGCACGAGATCAACCTGCTGGAGTCTGTGACCTCTGACGTTGGTAATGATTACGGACTAGTCCAGTTAAAGATGTTGACGTAGTGTACTGTCATCATTGATAAAAATGCGAATGATTATTTAGACACATTGAAGATGAATCCTGAGTTTTTGCCTCTCCAGAAACTGACCTGAACTTCCTGCTGAAGACTGCTCTGGATAAGATAGCCTTCCTCCCCTTCGGCTACCTCATTGACCTCTGGAGATGGGGCGTGTTTAGTGGAAGCACCCCCCCGGAGAAGTACAACTCGGACTGGTGGTACCTAAGGTGGGACTAAACTCAAACAGAACTCTTAATTGACGTTTTGGTAGCCCGGCTTGAGAAGTAGAAGGGAATAATCAAATCAAGAACAACTGGATGGGGAAACATTTGGTAATGTTTCTAATTTTGAAGATTTAAACCATGTCTGTGTCTCTTCAACTGTTCTTTTCACAGAACAAAATACCAAGGAATCTGCCCACCTACCAGACGGACAGAGGATCACTTTGATCCTGGGGCAAAGTATCATATCCCTGGAAACACACCATATATCAGGTAGACCTCTGGCAACATTTACAATTTTTATAAAGTAAACGTTGGAGAAGCATGTTCAGCATAAAGAAGGCATAATGTGAAGTGGAAGGGAATAGATGCAAAATGTTTCCAAATAATAATCTAAAGTGTGTTGTAGTTTTGTATTTACCCCCCCCCCCCCTTACTCTGATACTGCTAAATAAAATCCATTATCTTCTTTAGTCATCCAACTAGCAGATAGAGTCCACCTACATGTAATTTATTCTCAGTATAGAAGCAGCTGTCCCGTTTTTGCCCTCAGAGTCTTTTTTTAGGGAAGATTCAAGGACAAGCAGCATCGTGAAGAGCAAGGAACACAGCAGACAGGTCAGGGAGGAAGCTGTGGAGATTTTTCAAGCACAAGTAGGTTATAAAATGATGTCCCAGGTTTGTCTAAACAAGCAGGATGGCCTAATTAAATTTATTAAAGAAAGGGGTAAGACACACATGGTAGGATTAGCCATGGTGGGAGGAGCTGCACAACTCACAACACAACAAGATCCACAACTCAGGAGCATCTGTCAACAGGATGACTTTTTCTAGCACATTCCACAAATCTGGCCTTTAATGAAGAGAGGCACTGTGATGGACTGGCGACCTGTCCAGGGTGTACCCTGCCTCTTGCTCAATGACTGCTGGAGATAGGTTGCCTTTTAGGAAACAGGGTAGCATGTTGGAGCTGATGAAGGCATGGATCACTTTCATTTTTGGGTAATTCTGGGAGATCTGCTCAAGGCTGCAAAAGACTTGACACTGTGGTGGAGGTTCACTTTCCAGCAGGTCGAAACATTACACTTGGCCAGAGCTACATTAGACTACAAATGCCAAGAAACTTTCTCTTTTTTTATTCCTTTTGCTTTGGCTTAAAATATCAATAAAATGAAGTTTGTGGCTGAACAAGACAATTTGAAACAACATTCAAGCTGTATGAATGCTTCAATACAACCCTGTACATGAAAATAAACTGATCCTAGTGAGACAGAGAATACAAGAATGACTGGAAGTAATTATATTGTCTTCGGTTTTGTTCTCTTGCCTTGAAACAAGCAGCAAAGGAAGCCTGCTACAGAAGCCAAAGTCGTTAAAAAGTCATTCATCTGGTTTGTTTAGGAAACTGCCAAATAAACTACAAAAGCTTAGAAAAAATCGTTCACCAGCTAAGTTCCTCCTTCTACCCCCCACAGATTTCTTTGAGAAGGTTTTGCCTGTCATAACGTCTGATTTGACTCAGATAATAAACACGTCCCTTCTGTCAGGCGTAGTGCTAAAAAAAAGCAATTATCAAACCACTGTTGAAAAAGAGCAATTTTGACAAATTACTACTGCAGAGCTACAGGCCCATCTCCAACCGCCTTTTTATTTGTAAGATTATTGAAAACGCTGTTTCAACAATTAAACACCTTCTTAACAATGACCAGCCACTTTGACGTTTTCCAGTCTGGCTTCCGTGCTCGCCACAGTACAGAGACCGCCCTTATCAAGGTGTTTAATGACATCAATATAAATGCAGACTGTGGAAGAACCACAGTGCTGGTACTATTGGACCTCTGTGCAGCATTCGATACTGTCGATCACTCCATTCTGTTAGAGCAGGGGCTTTCAAATTCATGGAATGTGAGCCTCCCCTTGTAAAGATAACCACGCCCCCCCCCCCCCCCCCAAAAAAAAAAAAAAATACAAACCTATCCCACACAGGTCCCTGCAGCAAATGCATCTTTCTTTTGTGTTCCTGGAATCCTGTGTTTCACAAACATCTGATTTCTGATGTTTGGCGCTTTGTTTTACCTCGTGTTAAAGTGCTCTTTAAATAATGATAACAATGATTATGATTATGATTATGATCAGAATAAACTTTTGCATCACCTCCCAGGAGCTGGAAAGAAAAGAGACACAAATATTTTTCACACCTCACTTTGTAACTCTTAGTAGCTCTAATATTACAGCATTTTGATGTAATCCATCTGAATGCAGTATTTGCAAGCCATACTCTGATTGGATGGAAAAAACATGTCTGTGATTGGCTGGTGAGGTGGACAGTTTTTGAAGTTGCAGCGCAGAAACAGCCGAGCGAGTGCACAGCTGTTGTTGAGCGTGGAATGAGCAGGTGTGCGCGAGCAGAGATGGAACTGAGCGCGAGGAAAGAAGGATGAGAAGAGTTTTTCAGAGTTGAGCGCCAGACCAGTTTTGAGCGTTGAGAGTTGTCTCACTGCGCACTTGATTGGTTCCTGCGCACTCAGACAGAAGGCAAAAATATCGCTGCATAGTTTCACAGAGCTGAGCGGCAGCGCTGTCTTCTTCTGTCTTCTTCTGTCTTCTTCTGTCTTCTTCTGTCTTCTCGCGCCTCCCCTGTGACTCTTTGATGCCCCCCCAAGGGAGGGGCGCCTCACCTATTGAAAACTTTCTTTTCCAGCACTCAACTGGTTTGAAGGACGGACTTTTTTGTGTCAGTAGGTAACTTTACATCAGAGACTACAAAAATCACATGTGGGGTTCCACAAGGGTCCATCATGGGTCCCCTCCTATTCAATATTTACATGCTCCCTCTGGCTTAGGTCATAAAAAAACAATAACTACGCAGACGACACACAGCTCTACATCACCATGTCACCAGGTGATTATAAACCCATTCAAGCACTGGGTAAATGCTTAGAAGAAATCCAGGCATGGATGTACCAAAATTTTTCTTCAATTGAATGAAAACAAAACTGAAGTAATAATGTTTAGAACAATAGAGGAGAGATCAAAAGTTAGCACACAGCTTCAGCTACTTCAGCTAGAAACCACCGATCAGACCCGAAATCTGGGAGTAGTGATGGACTCAGACCTGAACCTCTAAAAGCATCTAAAGACAATTACAAAGTCAGCCTTCTATCACCTGAAGAACATTTCCAGGATTAAAGGACTGAAGTCTCAGGAGGATCTGGAAAAACTAATCCATGCGTTTATCTTTAGTAGAATTGATTACTGCAATGGTGTTTTTACAGGTCTGCATAAAAGTGGATCAGACAGCTGCAGCTGATCCAGAACGCTGCTGCCCCTATCCTCACTAAGACTAAGAAAGTAGAGCACATCGCCCCAGTTCTTACACTGGCTCCAGCCTTTTCTGCATACCCAGATCCAGAACCATGGAGAGGCAGCATTTAATTTTTATGCTCCACTAATCTGGAACAAACTTCCAGAGGACTGTAAAAGTGTTGTAACCCTGAGTTCCTTTAAATCATTTGTTCAGAGTTGCCTTTAAATGTTAATGTTTAAGTTTTTAGTACAACTTGTCATATACTGTATCTTGACCTGCTGCTACTATTCCACTGCAATGTTTTCCCTTTGTCTCTGTAATGCTTTTTACTTCCTCTGTAATGTTTTTTTTTTTTTTGTTCATGTACAGCACTTTGAATCGTCTGGTTCCCGAAAAGTGCTTTATAAATAAACTTGGTTTGCCTTGGTTTTGTCACGAATGCATCCTACTGGATGGATGATTAAACTGCACTTATAGACGCGATTTTTTTTTCTTTTTTATAGATGCGATTTCTATAAAACAATTTTTTTCTCTTACAGGTACTTTGTTAGCTTCATCCTGCAGTTCCAGTTTCATGAAAAACTCTGCGATGCAGCAAATCACAAGGGGCCTCTGCACACATGCGACATCTACCGTTCTAAAGAAGCTGGAGACATCCTACGGTAGGAATCATGTCTTTATTTCACAATGTGAATAATTCACCGTTTTGAAAAATGAAGAGGCAATGTTTATCTTCCTTTCAAAGAACGGTTCTAGAGGCAGGTTCTTCCAAGCCTTGGCCCGAGGTCCTTCAAGAAGCCATCGGCACAAATCAAATGAATGCTACCTCTCTAATGAAATACTTTGAGCCCATAACCAAGTGGCTGGAAGAACAAAATGTGAATGAGACCCTAGGATGGCCTGAATTCAACTGGGTCCCACCCATCCCTGACGGCTACCCTGGAGATATTGGTAAGGTTGAGCTACAAACCCACTATAAGTCCTCAAATACAGACTTCAGAATATTTAACATCTCAACTGACTAGGATTCCCTTCATGTACCCAGACAAAAATACAGATGAGCTTCATGCAAAGCAATTTCTAGGAGAATATAACAGTACAGCAGAACAAGTGTGGAATGCCTACACCGAGGCCTCCTGGAAGTATAACACAGACATCAATGAAGCTAATAAGCAGGACATGGTAAGAAAAAAATATTCAAGGATTAACTGGAAACCACATAACATTATCCGGACTGCTGTGGTACAGTTTACATCCTTGGTGCATCTGAACATGGATTATCAGCTTTGTGTCAAACCCTAGCTGAGTAATCAATGTATGCAATAAAATATTGTATAAAAAGTATTCAATAAATGGCCAGTTAACATGCATGTGTTGGTGCATCCTCTGGCAGTAATTCATCTATTTTTCAGTGTCAATGATGAGAGTTGGATAACCAAGTCTTCATTGTTTTTTTTCCCAGCTTAAGAAGAACCTGGAAATGTCGGCACACACCCTGAAGTACGGCCTGAAGGCTCGTGATTACGACATCACTGACTTCCAGGATCCTTCAGTCAAACGCATCATCCAAAAACTCAGCGACATTGACAGGGCTGCACTGACCACTGCAGAGCTAGAAGAGGTGGGAATGGAATGGGTTCATTTTGCCAGTTTATTATACTGGAAATTCTCACAGTGTTCAAAATTTTATTTTACTCTTAAAGTTATTTTGTTTTTGCTTTTTTTGTCACACAAATGTTTTGGATCGTCAAGCAAATTTCAGTTTTAGATGACTGAGTCAATACTAAATCCAGTTCTTAAATTATTTCCATCTAGTAAAGGTTGTTTCTTTGCAATTTCTCTACACAATTACAGCACACTAGCAACCTCGAGGGGGTGTGAAGAGCACGAGTGTGATTAACACTGCTATCAGTCAGACATTCCTCCTGCCTCTGATTGGTTGTTTCTGACCGGGAGCGTTGTATTTCTGCAAATGAGTGTAGGGCCACTGGGAGTAGCCAGAGGAGCTTGATCTTTTTCACAGATTATCTGTCTCATATTTTACTGTCAGAACATAGTGACATTTTTAACAACTATGTAAAAAATACATTATTACAAAAGTTACATACTGCAGCTTTAAATAAGCTAATACAAGGAGGACAAATCTATGATTGTTGGGGAAAAAAGTGATATCCCCAAAAACCTGTGGTTTTGCCACCCTTGGTTGCAACAATTGCCATAAAGTATTTGTGATAACCATGTGTCTCACATAACCGTAAAGGAGTTTTAGCCCACCCTTCTTCACAGAAGGTCTTTGCAGATGTTGAAGGCCATTTTATTCCAATCTCCTTAGCGCTCGCTCATAAAAAACTGACTGGGGCAAGTTTGGATGTCCAGCTTCCTCACATCTTCCAAAAACATGACTGTTGGGTTAATTGTTTAGTCTAAATTGTCCCTAGGGTAGTGTGGATGGTTGTCTGTCCAGTGTTACCCTGTGACGGCCTGGCGACCCGTCCAGGGTGCTCCATGCCTCTCACGCACTGACCACCCTCCCGCAGCCTTGCAAGGATAAAAAAAGCATGGATGGATGGATGGATAATGGCTCTCGTTTTGTTCATGTCCCAAAGCCTAAGATGAAGTTTTGCTTTTGAGATTGTTCAGCCCACTTGAAGTTGTGAGACAGGTTCGATTTGACGGGTTTCTTGATTGTACAGGGTGACCACACTCAGGCCTGGTGGGGCTAGTGAAAGTAAACGCTGCTTTCCAATGTGAAAAAGTATTTTTAAAAAGGAGATGAGTTACTTTTCCCCAAAAAGGCCAGGTTGGTTTAAATAGCTTTTTTTTTTTTAAAACAGTATTATTCAGTTACTTCAGTAAATCTTTTGATAATATTATTTTGGATCTGGACAAAGCAAAAATATAAGATTTCTGAAATGCAAGTAGTTTTTCACAATCTCATATGCAGACAATTAGAATGTGTCAGGAAATCTTTTTTTTTTTATAATGAAAAGAACCGTACTGTAGCGGTGTGTATTAAATATTTAAAACTCAATAAATGGTGCTAGTGCTTGCTTTTCAAGCTGAGCCTGTTTTATGTGGCGTAACTTTTGGAAAGCATTTAGTGCATAATAAAGGTTTTATGAAACCAGCGCTGATTGTGAAGGAGAAAACCTGAACAAAGGAATCTATAGTTTGGCTTTTGCAAAGACTGCCAAATTATGTGTTTGTTGATGCCTGTTGAAGCATCTGGTCAATGCTTAAATGACATAGGACAGTTAAACCAATGTTTCTACATAATATAGGTTTATAATCAAAGTTGTTGTTGATGATGATGATTAAGAAAACTTGACTTTTTTTTTTTTTTGCAGTTCAACACTCTTCTGTCTAACATGGAGACCAAATACAGCGTTGCTGAGGTTTGCAGGGAAGATGGCACGTGTCATCCGCTGGATCCAGGTAGGTTTAAGGAATATTCAAACTGAATTAGAATTGACTTTTAAATATTAATTGATTTATGCTCAATATAGTTCACAATAACTATATTAACTGTTTAGTGGCATAGAGTACAAATTACCATAGGTTGTAATGAAAATCATGCTCGTTTCAGATCTCCAGAAAATCATGGCAGAGTCGAGGGATTATAATGAACTTTTGTTTGCCTGGAAAGGATGGAGAGACGCTGCTGGCAAAGTGCTTCGTGAGGATTATAAGAGATATGTTGAACTGGCCAATAAAGCTGCCACACTCAATGGTATGTCCCTAATGGGATGATGATGATCTGGATCTAATTTTACCCTACATGTACAATCCCCCCCATTTTCTCTCCAGCAGGAAAGGTTTTACATGTTTCCTTTAAGGCCGGAAATTGAATTTAAATGAATGCTAACATATGCAAGCAATGGGTGTATAAATAATAACAGACCGGTATCTTATATCAATTTCCTTAAAAACACTGAACACCCCAGACGTATGGACGTTTCCCTGCATAAAAGGTTTTAACTCATACTGATGGCTGTTTTTGTTTTAGTGGCACTGTTGTAACCTGACAAAAAACCTGTATGCTCAATTTCCTTAGAATTAAGTTGTTCTTTGCGAGTTATCAAAATGTTTGCTGTTAACAATTGAGGTAAAACAAAGTAGGCTATACTGTTTGTGTAATATTCTAGGTTCTGTTTTGGTTTGTTTACTCTCCTGCCTTAGGTTCTCTGGCTGCTTTGAGTTTTGTCTTGTCTAGGTTCCTGTTTAGCTTGTTTACAGTTAGTTTAACCTGTTTTCACATGGCAGTTATTCAGTCAGTTCAGTTCCACCTCCAGCCACTTCCCTGATCAGCTCCACTTAGTCTGGTAATTAGTTTGATTCCTTTCACCTGCTCACTCCCCTACTTATGCCTGCCTCTGTTCCTTGCACTCGGCCCGATCATTGTGTTTGTGTTTCCTGCCTGGGGTAAGTCTGATCCTGTCTGCATGTACCCAACCTGATTCTGTTAGTTTTTACCTGGATTATTTGACCTGTTCTGCTCTTTTTGTTAATAGACCAGCCTGACTTCTGACCAGTTTATTTTAGGTTGTTGGCTGTAGACTGTTTAAGTTTTTTGGACACTGCCTCTTTGCTTTTTGGCTTGGTGCCCTCTTTTGGTTTTTGCTTTGTTAATAAATCACCTTTTTATTACAACCTTTTGCTTGTCTGGCTGAATTCAGGGTCCTCTGTTTCAGATTCATGACACCGGGAGGACAGATAGCAAGCCTGGAACCTTCCAGTGACGCTCCCAGCATCATGGATCTGCTGGAGAGTAAACTCCGGGCTTGTGGCAGGCTCATGTCCAAAAATTAAAGGGGGAAAAAACAAAAATATCCCCAGCAATAAATATTCAAAAAAAAAGTGCTTGTCTGGCGAAGGGTCTGATTAGGTCACGATCATTCTGTCATGAATCTGAAACAGAGGACCCTGAATTCAGCCAGACAAGCAAAAGGTTGTAATAAAAAGGTGATTTATTAACAAAGCAAAAACCAAAAGAGGGCACCAAGCCAAAAAGCAAAGAGGCAGTGTCCAAAAAACTTAAACAGTCTACAGCCAACAACCTAAAATAAACTGGTCAGAAGTCAGGCTGGTCTATTAACAAAAAGAGCAGAACAGGTCAAATAATCCAGGTAAAAACTAACAGAATCAGGTTGGGTACATGCAGACAGGATCAGACTTACCCCAGGCAGGAAACACAAACACAATGATCGGGCCGAGTGCAAGGAACAGAGGCAGGCATAAGTAGGGGAGTGAGCAGGTGAAAGGAATCAAACTAATTACCAGACTAAGTGGAGCTGATCAGGGAAGTGGCTGGAGGTGGAACTGAACTGACTGAATAACTGCCATGTGAAAACAGGTTAAACTAACTGTAAACAAGCTAAACAGGAACCTAGACAAGACAAAACTCAAAGCAGCCAGAGAACCTAAGGCAGGAGAGTAAACAAACCAAAACAGAACCTAGAATATTACAGTTTGAGCTCGACCGCGCAGTCCATTAGTCCATTGTTATTATCACATTAACAGATTGTGTAAAAAGCATTTTTTCTTAACCAGACAAAGCTAAATTCAGCCATAGCTTCTTTAACAAAAGTACAGTGGTGGTGCTTTCTGATAAGAAAACCTTTTAATTAAAAATGTATTCTATTTTTGTTGATAAAACCCCAGCATTGAGTTTGTAGGACTCTTCTGACAATAATCCTACAGCTGTAGCAGCTCAAATAAATCTCAGTTGCACACGATTCAGTACAATATAGTCTTCAGAAGTTTAACACTTCTTGTTCAGCTCTATTGAATCAATGTTAGGACTTTTGTTCCCCACTACCAAGATTCAGAAACTGTCACTAGTCACCATAAAGTGGGTCCAACCATAACCCCCTCGACTTGATGTGGAATGTAGAGCAAAACTGTGAGGCAAGAGCGCCGATTTAAATACACACCCGTTAACCTCTGGTGGTGTTTACAGGTCATTCTGATAATGGGGCTTTCTGGCGGTCCCTGTACGAAACTCCTACCTTTGAGGAGGACCTGGAGGCTCTGTGGAAGGAGCTGGAGCCACTCTACCTCAATGTGCATGCCTATGTTCGAAGGGCTCTTCACAGAAAGTATGGCTCAGAGTACATCAACTTAAAGGGTCCCATTCCAGCTCATTTGTTGGGTAAGTGAAGAGCTTTTTCGTTGAAAACCACACGTGGGAGTTCACGCTGGCTTCATATTTTGATTGTAGGAAGGTGGACAGAGTGGAGATTAAAGTCAAGCATGGAAAGAAAAACCCCTCTCAGGCAGAAGCTGAGGAATTCTAACACCATAGCCGCAACTCTCCTTTTATGTGGGAGCAAAACCCCTTGATATGCTGACTTTAGCTGCAGATGCCTTTGGATTTAAGACAGATTACATTTTCTTTCATGGGCATAAAGCGTGAGATTGTGTGTGACAGTTCCACAAGGTTGGGGATTGAACTGAGTCACAATCACAAATAACACCTGGGTAAACACTGACATAGCAGCATGGCTTGCTCCCTGACCTCTTAGACTTTGAAATATAAAGTACTACTGTTTTCCTTCGGCATTTCAGGCAACATGTGGGCACAGACCTGGTCTGGCATCATGGATTTAGTCATGCCCTATCCAGATGCCACACAAGTGGATGCCACACCAGCTATGGTGGCGCAGGTAAATGAATGCATTAAATATCTAGAACCTAATGATAATAACAATAGTAAGTTATCTTACATATAACTAAACAAATAGGGCTGGCTTTGTGTTCCTCTGTACAATAAAGACACTATCAGATTCCCAGTGAAACTATCAACATCAATGCAAACAACGTTTTTCATGTTCAGGGCTGGAATGCCACCAAGATGTTTCAGGAATCAGACAGATTTTTTACCTCCCTGGGCCTGCTGCCAATGCCACAAGAGTTCTGGGACAAGTCCATGCTGGAAAAGCCTTCTGATGGACGGCAGGTGGTGTGCCACGCGTCTGCATGGGATTTTTATAACCGAAAGGATTTCAGGTTGAACTCTTTTTTTTCCCATCTAACAGGCTATAATGATTACTTGTCAGCTCTTTTGAACATATACCCCTAAGAATAAAAAAATAGGTTGATCTAGCTGTTGATTTTTCTTTTGCTTTAAAGGCCTTGAATTAGGGCGATAGGCATTGGTCACTTACAGTATCAAGGTAGACAAAATTTAAAAGATTTTACTTTTAAAAACAGCAACATTTTTCTAGCATACCTTTTTTATTGTTTCAAGTCTGGTAGTGCAAGAGAAAGTGGGTGTGTGACCTGAGTTTTATCAATCTTTTAGGACCATATAATTGTGTCCCCTCCCCCACACGTTTCTGGCCAATGCAGGTCAGCTGGCTGTAGTAGTCCTCCCAAAGTGTTTGTCCTAATTTGGGTGAAATATTTCTAGTCATGAAAAACATAACCAGTTATAGTGTGGCAGCTAAAAGAGCTTACCCATAACTCTTATTGACTATCAGCTAGTTGTCAAACCACTGGCTGCATGTCTGCAAAGAGATAGCAGCTAATTGAAACTAGAATCCCATTATTACTCTATAAACAGCAGAACGTCAAAAATGTATATTCTTTGCAATAAGCACTAGAAGAGTGCTGCTATATTTAGCTAGTGTTTAATTTATATTATTGTTTGACTCTTTGTATTACAACCAAAACTTTATTTTAGGTAAAAATTATTTTAGGTAACATTAATTTAACGGTGAAAATGAATGTCATACAATTTTAGCATCTAAGGATTATGCATTTTCATTTTGAGTTTCTGTGCGACTACAGTGGTTCTGTGGCATTATCAAGGTTATCATGCTGTGAGAATCTCAGATGGACTGCAGGACAGTGGACTTGGTGGTTTAGAAAACACTGATTTCAAATAATACTGCAATGGGACAGAATTTATTGTAAATAATGAACAAATTTTTTGACCACACCAAGGAACAAATAAAGGATTATTTTGAGATGCCTGTGCTTTTTGCTCCCATAGAGCTTTAAGACATACATTTAAGAAAGATTCTTATCAGGATGTCTTGACTGAAACATTTAAACTGTAGTCATGTCCCTGCTTGTGTCTCCAGAATAAAACAGTGCACTGTTGTGACCATGGATGACCTGATCACTGTGCACCATGAAATGGGCCACGTACAGTACTTCCTGCAGTACAAAGACCAGCCCGTGTCGTTTCGCGACGGTGCCAATCCTGGCTTCCACGAAGCCATCGGAGATGTACTCGCACTGTCAGTCTCCACGCCCAAACATCTCCAGAGCATCGGCCTCCTGGACAAAGTGGAGAGTAACCACGGTGAGTGACAATAAGAATAACTTATTCATCAATCTTTGTGCAACACCGCGGTTTATCACTGAATTAAAATGTCTAACTCTTACGCAGAGAGTGACATAAACTTTTTAATGAGCATGGCGCTGGACAAAATTGCCTTCCTGCCTTTCGGTTACCTGATGGATCAGTGGAGGTGGAAGGTCTTTGATGGACGCATCCCATCATCAGAGTATAATAAAGAATGGTGGAACCTCAGGTGAAGAATTTCACAGTTTAAAGTGCACCTCTTATCTTGAGGACTTATCGCATCAAGGAGTTGATGACATTCTAAGTCATTTTTGTAAATGATTTGCTAAAGCTGTGGATTATTGTTTATGGCAGACTGAAGTACCAGGGTCTGTGTCCACCTGTAACCCGCACTGAGGACGACTTTGACCCAGGTGCAAAGTTCCACATCCCCGCAAACGTGCCCTACGTTCGGTAATAATCCATTTGCAAAACAAATGAGACATCTAGGAGCTGAGCACACTTAGCTTGATAGCTGCTTTGACACACTCCAGCTGTACATAGATAAGAAAACAGGACTTACAACTTGTGCCTTCAGTTTCATGACAGTGCGTCTTTTCATATTTTTCAGCTACTTTGTAAGCTTCATCATCCAGTTTCAGTTCCACAAAGCTCTGTGCGATGCTGCTAATCATGTTGGGCCTCTGCACACATGTGATATCTACCAATCCAAAGAAGCTGGGAAGCTGCTGGGGTCAGTATGCACTGAGTTTTAGCTGGAGAGGACACACAGCGCTGTGGAAATGTTGTTGCCTTTTTTGTCGCAGATGTTTCACATCAAACAGATGACAGTGTTAAACGAATATAACTAGAGTAAAGTAGAAAAGCATTGAGGGAAAAGACAATCCAAACTGACCTAACCTAGTAATTCTTCCCCCTATTTAAGTTTTATTACTTGAAGGGAAACTCACCCACAAATCAACAATAAACTGTTAACATGGTTGTCTTATAGTACTATCTACATATCTTGGTCATTATTTTAACAAATTAGTTCATATTTGTTGAAATCCTGCACCGTTTATTGCTATTGGTTCAAAAGTTTTTTGGGATGTTAAAACTGATGCCAGTAGATCTACTGCTGTGGGGTAAATGGAAAGACGTGACACACCAGCAATACCACCGGAGAAAAGGCTTGACACCATAATTAAGGTTTCTGAGGAGCCTAGCAAAAGTCTAAAATTTGATTACATGATCAAATCCATATTCTATCCTCCGACTCGGCTGAATTAAAACAGCTAATGCTAAGAAGAGGGGTCAAAATTTCTCCACAGTGACGTAAAAGACTCATTACGAGTTATTGTCAAGAGGTGATGGTAGTTGTTTCATGCCAAGAGTTGTACAGTTAATTACTATAAGGGGGAATTGCTTTTTCCTACAGCATTATTTGTCTTTTTCACAGAACTGTGTATGTGTAAATAAGAGTAATGAAGGATATCTTCCAAACCTTTTCTTTTCCCCCTCCTGATCTCTGATTCAACGTTTTTTTGCTTGCAGGGATGTGATGAAGCTCGGGTACAGTAAGCCTTGGCCTGAAGCCATGGCCATGATCACGGGTCAGTCCAAAATGACTGCCCAGCCTCTCATGCAGTACTTTGAGCCTCTCATTAAATGGCTTGAGGAGGAGAACAACAAGAACAGCGAAGTCCGTGGATGGCCTGACTACGACTGGAAACCTTCAGGTAAGATCGAGGCATTAAGGTTTTCCGACAATTTTTAAATAACCCCAAAAATATGCGTACATTTGGTGTAACAAGTGTTTCCCTGAGAAAATAAGGCTATCATAGCTACACTAAAATCTGTAATCTTGGTTTTCTACTCTGATGAAATTAAACTACTGTGATTCTCGTTTTACTGATGGGGTTGTGCTGAAAGACTGCATGAAATTGGCTTGATTGTTTAAACTTTTGAAAAACGTTTACACACAAGAGCTAGTTATACATACTTGGACAAAAGCACAGAGCTGTTGGAGACTTTTAGAGAATTCCAGAGGATAGATGAAGTATTCATCGTTTGGTATTCAGATGTTTTTTTCGGGGCTGTAGTGACAGTGACAGAACTGAGGTGGAAGGAACAAAAAGCATGGTTCTCTATAACATGAATAGGCCTTGACCAAAACTATTCCATTATAGCTCTGGCTGTAGGTTTAGGGTCATTGTCTTGCTGGAAGGGGAACCTCCACCTCAGTCTCAAGCCTTGAAGCATCTAACGGCTGTACTTCCAGATCTGTCCTGGATTTAGCTCCATCTGTCTACCTATTGTCTACCTGCCCTCTCTGAAGAAAAGCTTTCCCACAGCATGGTGCTGCCACCACCATGTTTCACTGTGAGGATGATGAAACCATGCACATCACTGCACGGGGAGAGAAGATAACTTTTTGTTGTTGTCAGATGTGCGTATCAGCCACAAAAACAAAAGACCTTGTGAAGATGCTGACTGTCGCTGGTTAGAGAGTATTGTTGTAGGGAAGAAATGTATTTTCCTGAATTATCAAAAAGGAGATTGATGAATTTCATACAAAAAGCCTGTATTATTTCATGCAAGACTTGAGAACGCTTAGCAGAATGGGACGTGTCAAAGAAGGTGTCCTGCAGCTGCTCCAATCTAAACAAACAACACACTGCCCTTTTAAACCCTCCTGTTTTCCAGCAGTGGCCTTCACGGCCTGACTCCTTGGAGTCTCTCCATCTTTAAGCTAAGAATAAACAGAGAAACTGATTTCTCAGGCAGCTGTTGTGTAAAATAGATTAAATAAATCATACATTTACATGAAGTATTAAGCCAAGGCTGGAATAAAAACTTGAATCCACAATTTCTGTGTGAGTGAAACAGCTGTCAGTCAGAACCCTCTCAAACGTTTGCCATGTGGCTCCCACCAGGGGGAACCACATGACACATTGATGACCAGAGGAAACAAAAAACAAACAAATGAATAAAATAAGGAATAGAATAAATAATAGCAACTGTGGCATGTATCAAGCAAAGTCAGATATGATCAAATAAAGCAACGCAGCTCCCGAATCATCCATGCCGCTGTGTGTTTTGCCTTTCCACCGGAACATTGCTAGAGAGAACACCATAAAAAGATTAAACCGTCAAATTCACTAATATATTGTGGAAGTGTTCAGCAGTAAAATTCAACATCATCATCAGAATTGCTGGAGTGGTAACATCTGATAGGGCTGTGGGGAGTCCTCCTTAGAGACGGCTGCTGTAATCAGTTTAACAAATAGGGGATGCAGGCGATTGGCACATCCCCAGCAGGTCTATTGCGAGGAGATGATGAAGAAATGCGTAGAGGCCCCAGGAGGGCCACAAGCATGGCAAGTCTAACCAGTGTGCATGTGCCTGACTGCCGTGGTGGCAGAAAATTTAACAATGTACTTTTAGCACATCACCAGGACAGGTCAGCTGAGCTTGAAGAGGGGAGCTGACACTGGACCAAAATATAACATTGGTAGTGGAGGAGCACCAAGATGGAGGCATGTGGCCTAGAAAGGTGGGATCATTTCTGGTGAGGCTTGTATAATTTGCTTCTCAAGGAGTGAAGAGAGGAGGAATTCTTTTATTACTGGGAGGGGGGTGGGGTGGGGGGGGTCACTAGAAGTGAATGGATGAGAGAGTTAAATGTGAAGCTAACATGCAATCAAACGCAGGGTGGTCTGTAACATACAGCAGAGGTGCAGACGTGAAAAGTGTTGGGTGAGCTAATGAAAATGCAACACAGCCTGTCCTGTTAATGCTTCTAGCAGTAAATATTAACCGCTGAAGCCACACATTTCTGCCCCCACCTGGAGCATTGCGGACAACGCAAATGGAGCGAGTGATTTACATGTTGCCCCTATCCAAATGCACGATCAGGAGCGGATTAACAGTCGGCGAAGTGCAGGACACGTTTCGAGCGATACAAATGCACCGAATAGAGCAAAGCGAAATTTCTTTTCTGTCTATTCACGTCATCTTAACCATTCAGGGACTGGATCTGGTTGTGACATAGGGTGAAGGAACACCTGTAGTTGGTGTCCTGGAGGGTGATCCATCCCCCCATGTGGGACAGCGGGTCTTCATACTGGGTCCTGGACAGATGGAAGAGCTGCAGGAAGCAGCCATCATCCAGCCGCAGCTCCTGCTCCTGGAGCAGGTGGTGATACTTGGTGAGCTGGGAGTGTCTCTGGATGATCTGATGGACCCAGGGACGCCAGCGGCGACGTGGATTTTTGGCTTTTCACATTATATAGAGCAACGTGACCTGCTCGGTAAAATCGAACTCTGCCATGTTGAGTTAAACAGACAATGGGTGGATAGACGCTCTTCCTGTTTGAAGACACAACGAAGTAAGCTAGCTGAAATTTCCACAGCGTTGTCCGTGCAAATTGTTTGTGTGAGAGACGAAATGTCAAGCGACCAACGACGAATAATTCACGTTGTTTGCGTACGATGTGAAAGTAGCATTAAGCTACAGAATGCAGAGAACATTTCAAAATGGGATAAATAACGTATCATGATCCTTATTGGTACAACAAAAAGAAAAGCGTTACTAAAACGTACAATAATTTCTCCTTTTATTGCACATCTTCAGAGTTTGGGCCTTTGATGTTTTCCTCCTCAGCTGATTTCAAATGGTCGTATTCCCATAGTTTTGGAGTGCCCAGTCAGAATTTATACAGGTCTAGTTTGTGGAATTGTTTAATTTGGAGGTGTAAGCAGCATTTTCTCATTATTTATTTATGGTGCATTTCCCCAAAGCTGTTACCTTTTATTATTATTGATAATTTATTAATACGGCTGACATGTGCCCGCTGTTTTATTTAGTCATATCGATATGATTGGAAAAAATATATATTTCAGCATTCAAGACCATGCTAAACTTTCTGTATAAATGTATTACAAGCATTACATCAGACAGATTTCATTTTAAATTTCATATTCATAATACTCAAGTAGTGTGGACCTCAGCAACTGGCAATTTGAATTGTTTCAAATTGTCATTGTCTTCTTACATATTATCAGCCTAAATTATGTACCATTCTTGGATTTTTTTATTTATTTCCAGTTTTAAATCTTAGTGGTCATGTACAGTTTTTTTTTAATTCAGGCATATAGTTTCTCCTGTGAAATAGTTGCTTGGGAACAAAAACGAGGTGGATGTTGATGTGATAAATTGTTCATTTAAAACTTTGAGTTTTTATCTCAAAGCATAAAGCAAATAGCTGTAAATGGTTTAGAATGGTTTTCCAGTCCAAGATTTAGCCTTTAAAACGTCAGAACGATTCATTGTAGAATGATTGAGTAACATTTCCTTTATTTATTTCAAATAAATGAGCATGTCTCATCTGGATTGGCTCAAAGTTCACTGCTATGAATTTTAGACAAATATCTAATTTTCAGAAATTCTGGTTATTAACTGCAATTGTCTCAGTTTCATTATAAACATAAATTTAGTCATCATGCACGTTTACTTATGAATTAGTAGAACATTATTTTGCATAAAGGTGAGTGAATCTAAGTCACTAGCAATTTGTGATACAGTTGTAATGGATAATCTTTTTCCAATTGAGCTCAATTATTATTTCTTGCTAAGCATATAATCACAACTCAGATTTTTCATTGAAGGTATATTTATTATTTTTATTATATGTAGCGATTATAATGCCGTGTTATGATAAGGGACACTGAAATGACACTATTATCTTTGCTGAAATGTTAGATAAGCACATTCTTTTAGTGCAATCAGCAAGCCCCGCTTCTCTCTTTCTTTTCCGAACGGTCCTGACTTAGGAAGGAGAGAGGTGGGTGTAGCTGGAAACTTAGGGTGGATATAAACCAGTGGGTGGGGGGAACACGGTGGAGCGGAACCAACTTCTGACAGGCAGGCTGTGGGTGGGCTGTGGGTTGCACTTTAGTGCAGCTGAGCTTGTATAACAGTTAACCCCTTATGTATCTCAGCCAAGCAACTTGATAAGGCCTGAAAAGCCAAAGTTTTGATCAATCTGGGGTTAGCAAGCGTAATTATAAAGATTAATCACTTCTTTATGCAACATGTAAGCAAATGTTCATGCAACATGTAATGAGTACAAAGACAAAAACACAGACAGACACAAACTATGGTCAAAATATAATGTTTGTTCAAACTATAATGATAAAATTTGAGAAATTATTAACAGAAGCTTCAAAATTTCAACAACATGTTTTCTCAGCAATATATCTTTCTATGATTTCCGCTCCAATCGATGTGCTTCTCATGACATTTACAAATCTCAAACATAATTTAGGATCATAGCGACAGGTTTCTCTTTCATGAATCCACGTTTTCTGCTGCTGAAACTCTTTGCCAATTCTTCATAATTAAAGCCCGTAGTATTGAAGATTCCTGTTATAATTTTCAACCAAAGAACAATGCAGTTTTAACAAATAAATTTTGCTATCAAAGCTGTGGTTGAGAATTTCTCTGCTCAGTTCTAATGCAATCAATTATTTTACCCCTTGGATGCACGAGTGACAGGACCCAACAACTCTTCCATAAGTGGGTCGAATCAATGTGTTTTTTTCACGCTTTTCTCGCTCATTTTAGTTAAAGATAATCATTGGAAATATATTATGTGTTATAATTGCCCACACAAGAATTATTTCATCATTTGAGATTACTTTTTAAAACACTAAAACAGTCTGAAAGCAATAGCAGCAATAGAACCAATATTCATTTAGTTTACTATTGGGGGTGGGAGAGTGTGAGAGAGACACATTGTGTGTGTCCAGCTGTCTTCACCTGTCTTGCCCTCGCGGTGTGCATTTTTGGCCGACTTGTTTGTGACTGTGGTCATTGCACACAGGTACATTACATTTCCCACACCAATCGCTGACGTTACGGTCTTTGTAACTTGGGCAGATCTGGCAGCTCTTTCTCTTTTGTTGACCTGTTTCTGACTTCCCTGTGGCTGAGCTGTGGCTCCTGTCACCCCACACCTACACAACACTCATGTATGACAAAAAGCGACACGCTACACAGAGTAATGTTAGCTAGCTCAGTTAGCCAGCCAGTTCAGCAAATTACACAATAGACACATTTAAATGGTAGGTGATAAGAAATAGTCACACAATGGTGATAAATCACACACAAACACCCCCACACATGCAACACATACAGTAAAATTAGCTAGCTTAGTCATCTAGCTAGTGCTAATCTTTTAACTCTTTTACACAGGTCCACATATCGCCGTCAGTAACAAATGATCCAAATGAAATCTTTTCGACATTCCATAGGAAATGAACGTGGGTCCTTTTTGACCCACTTATGGAAGCATGGGGGTAGTAATACAAAAAATATATATATATATGAGACTTAACTTAAAATGTTAGATGGTATGATACTGCTAAATATTTTGAGGAATAGCTGGAATGTGAAATTATAACTTTTTGTTAAAAAATATGGCAAGAAAAACACCTAGCTGGGTCATATTTGACCCAACTATGCATCTAAGGGTTAAGCTAGCATTGACATTTTATGGTATACCCAAGCACTAACACAAAAATCTGCTGTGTTAAAAGTCCCATGTTTAATTCCTAACTCAATTTAAGTCCAAAATACCCCTTTAAAGGGAAAGAAATAATGATATGTAAAAAACAGACAAATATCTGATACTTAGATAGGTTTCATCAAGTCAGAGCTATTAAAGATTCTTCTAATTACTTCTTAATTCGGATGCTGATACGTCTTCCATTATTGTAGTTATTAATAGTTTAGCTTGTCCTAGTTAATGTAGAGATCACTTGTTTTGTTTCAGTCTTTTGAAGCCTGAATATTAAACATTTTTGAACAGTTTTAAAATGATCCAATTTATAATTTATAGGTCATAGCATTATTTATTTTTGAGTAACAGATCTTAAAGCCAGAACCCATTGTTGGCCTAGATTGTTCTTTTAATAGATTCAGTATTCTTTTTAATGTTTCCTCTCCAATTTAATTGCAAACTATACTGATTAATTATCTTTATGAATTTATCTTCTCTGGCTCACAGATCACAGTTTGAACATTGATGCTATTTCTGAATTGACTGAAAAATGGAGTAAATGACTTTATTGTCCTCAGACTTAAGAGTGTATTATATTCAGCCATGGACAACAAGCAGATTCAGGATAATCATTAATGACCTTAAGAACTTGTTTACTTTAGTTTTAGCCCAGAGTCCACAGGGAACTTTGAACAATATAGACGGAGGAAATCGGCTACGTTTCAAAATAAAAGAACACCTTAACTTAAGGAATTTGCTCAATACGATTCTTTTGCTCAATATTTTAAAAGGTTTTCAACTGTTGAGGCGTTAGAGGAAGATGGAAGTGCTGTTGTGTTTACATTCCAATGCAGCACAGAAGCTGCTCTTTAGAGCAAATGCAGGACTGAGATTTTTGGTCGTCTTTGTCAGGACTGAGATGTTAGTGGTACAGCGTAAACCAGCGGATCACGTACAATCCAGAATCCAGAGGGGGACCCTGCTGACCTGAGCTCTGCCAGTCACTGCTGGGGAAATGGAGAACTTTGCATGTCATACTACACCTGACTGTCAGACTATGTGGGGACCTTTGTTTTCAGCTGGACTAGTCTAAGTTAAAATGAGAGGCCTTCCCATAAAATTATGGGGCACAGTTCTGACAGCAGGAAACAGTGCTTGAAAGGAGGACCATTCAGATGTGACTACACATGCAACAGGCTTGCAAATACCTCCTTCAGGGTTAGTCCTGCCAAAAGTAGAAATTACATTAAACCCTGTGGTCCATGTCAGTCAAGTCCAGCAGCCATTTACTTTACTGTAAGACCTTTGTCTTTTTAGGTCTCCTGCCTCAATGTTGCACAAGGTCAGTCCACACCTTTCAACTATTTTTGGGGAAACAGACTCCATCATGCTGAGTCTGCCAAAATGTCTACCCCGGTCCAATTAATGGAATAACACATTCTTGATTTTGTGGTCACATAAACATAACTCTTCCAGAAAGGTAGAAGCAGTTAGCTCTTTAAACAGTAAAGTTACAGTAGGATACCAAAATGGCAAGCTGTGCCTGCCAATTTTTTTTATAGGTTTCATTGCATCCTACCATGAGCTGATACTATAGGTCCTGGCCAATAACTAACAATAAATTTGAGAAAGTTTTGTCTTAATGTTCTACAGTTGCGTAGGTGGCACAGGTTACAGCAGCACACCTTCCTCAGATGGCCAGAACATGTATCAATTGGCTACGGTGCATCGAGAGAGTTTATACCCATCTATTTGGTTCTAATCCTATTTCTGTTGAATGCCAGAAAAGTGTTTAAACTTTCAACAAATTTATTCTGTTTAGACAGATAGATAAAGACATCCATCTGTTAAAAGTCTGAACACTTTTCTGGCATTTAACAGAGATATGATTAGAACTACTCCAAGTGTTTGTGAGCAAAAAAATAAATACATAAAAAAAAAATCAAGGATGTCAGCTACTGTTACTCCATCAATTCCAAATGGAGTAACAGATTACAAATTCTGGAAGGCTCAACAGCAGAGTCGGTTTCCGTGAAAAATAGTGGAAAGCTGTGGGCTGACTTTATCCAACATTGGTGCAGAAAGACTTAAAAAGACAAAGATCACTAATCATAATCATAATCTTAAAGGAGCAATAAGCGATATTTCACCACTAGGTGGTTCTTCAGCACTGTCTGAAGACCAAAACAAGATGTATGACAAACTGCGCCTCTCTACCTCCACTATAGCTGCCACCTGGCCCCACCTTTCCCTTCTCAAATATGTATGCACATATTTGTAAAGGACAAAAATACAGCAAAACAGCCTCACCTTTCAGAGGAACATGTCTAGTGAAGAAGTAAGTAACTCATAACTTTATAGTGCTGTTAGCAAGAGAACATTTTGATCTGCTGGGGTGCTCTCCTCCGTGTTGCTCCAACCCTGCGCTGCTCTGACGGTGGTATTTTATGGCAGGGAGGGGCTAAGTCCCGAGTGGCAGATGTTCACATGCACCTACATGCACACATGGCCAGCCCGGCTATGTAAACAAGAGACTGGAGAACAACATAGAGAGATGTGGTGTTACGTCATACCATAAATACTACCTTTAGTTCTTCACGTCACTATCGTTTAGTTATTTCTATCTAAAATAATGAAATTTCTCTTATTGCTCCTTTAGGGAAATGTAACTTAAAATACTACATCAGTGGAGTAGATTGGGGACACAGATTCTGGCAGCGGAAAATGAAATAAGAAACCTGAAGTTAGAACAGACTCTGTGTTAGAAATGATGGTGATGATAGGAGGACTTCCAGCCTCCAGGACTGCTCCAAAGACAAATGTCAAAATAACATTAGACAGATGCAAAAAGCTGGTCGGCACTTATGAAATGGGGCTCAGTGCTTTAACATTCATCATTGATAGGTCAATAATTAAGTGCATGAATGAAATTCTCTTTAAATCTAGATCTGGCAAAGTTAAGAATAATTTTGAGTGTAACTTTATTCGGTGTTTATTTGACCATGTTTGGGATCTGTTAGATATATGATACATTAATCTAGAAACGTGTTTTACAATAGAACAGAGAGCTGTTTTTGTTGAGAACGTACCTTATTGAGCGTTAATGTTTATATCAACTGAGTTCAAACACACGTGATTATCCTCATATTAACCAAAGATTCTTGGTATGTTGCAATGATCACATGCCTTCCCATGTGAGAACAGTTTGTGTAATTTTCTCTGCTTCTGTCCTATTATCCCAGTACCTTCTGAATCTTTGAACAATGGGTGGATATCCCCTTAAAACTTTAAAAGTGGTTCAAGTATCGACTAAGAGTCAGAGACTTCTGGTGCTGTACTGTGGGAAGTACTGTGGAACCAGGATCCCATCTGAGCCAGATATTACATCTAAGAATAACGTTAGTGTTGGGTGGGTATGAGATTGGATTGGATCAGCCCTGGGTGTGGAATAAAATAAAATCACTTCACTAAACAAGCAAAGCATTTTCAAATTTGTCCTTATGAATTAATACTCGCGGTCTATATGAACAGGTCATCCCTGCTAAAAGCAGCAGTTGTAAAGCACCAGACTGTGGACCTGAAAATTCAGCGAGACCTAGAAAGCGTTTTAAAGGGCTTATTCTAGCAAGGAAACTGGTGGGAGTCAGTAACCCTGCAGGAACGAGCAGGAACCTCTGAAACGGGAGAGTACAGATAAGTGACTGATAAAGAGTCAGGATTGTCAGAAAGATCCCCAGAATCCGGACTGGGGATCCTGTTGATTTGTTCTTTTACTCTCCAGAGAGGCCAGTGAGAATACACAGCAGGCAGCAACTTGGCAGCGAAGAGAGCAGGCTCTAATCACTGCAGCGGTGTCTGACAGAGTGACAGAGGACAATCCAAAATCCAAGGGTCAGGCAGGGGCCCTACATGTGGAGGCAGAAGTAAGCTTCCAATGCTGGTCACGGCTCGGAAGTCGGAGCTCAGAAAAAAAGCTGTTGTCCAGAAATCAGAATCTCGGTAGAGATCAGGGAGGGGCAAGGTGAGGGCGGGAAACCAAGGGCACAGAAACAAGGTCGTAATATGGAGATCAGGCAAAGAAGAGGAAGAAATGCTGGACGTCTACTAGCAGCAGCTTTTGTTAATCTGGCAGAGAATTGTGGAAAGGAAATTGTTTAAATTGTGCAGCTAGAATTGAATGGTTTCTTCTTAACAGGAGCTCCAAGTCTCTGGATTCTGACTGGTAGAAGGACAAACCAAACAATGCCAAATCTATCCTAAACTTCCCCAGTGGAGAATCTACTGCTGAGATCACCAAAAAATTACTTATTTCTGTTTCTTATTCCTTCCTGTCTTTGCCTTTCAGATCCTGGCACTGAAATCATTGATAGTAAAGTTGAGTTCTTGGGACTGAAGGTGGACCAGGCTGCTGCCAAAGCTGGCCAGTGGCTACTGCTGTCAATCAGCCTGGCTTTCTTGGTGGTCATCATCCAGCTCGTCTACAAGTACAGAAAGTCAAAGCGTGGAAAGTCCCCGTCGATGATGGAGCTCAAGTAAAAGGACTACAGCTGAATTTATTGTAGCTATCACAAAGCCAACCTCAATGTGAACAACTACAGAATATCGGAGCACATTTTCTCTTGTACAGTTCACGTTAGTCATTTTGATTCTTTTCACACTGAAAGGTGACTCTGAATGTCAGAAATCCCAAAAGAGTAAAGAAACGATGTTTTGCCAGTTTATACGAAGAAAGAATGTTAAAATTTCCTATCTGAATGCGACATTTAGAAAACATATTTACTAATGGTTTTAAATGCACGTAATAAAATAGGGATGTTTTACTGTTATATGGTGTATTAGGTATAAATGTTCTTTATCTTTGATCTTAAACACATTTATTTCAAAGTAGTTCTGCAATAGCTTAAATAAGATAAAGTTTAACAGCTTTATTCAAAATGAATAAGTGTCAATATTTCTGAGAGTTTTATAAGTGTATTAACCGGAACTGGACAGGATTTTCTTTAAATACGTTTTGTAATATTCAAAATGTGTAATTTAGTCTTTAAATGTTATTAATACATTCAAAAGACATTTATAATATAGAGAATAAAAATAAATATAGAAATGTGTATATAAAAACTGTACATCTTTAAACGCTGTCTGGTAAAAGATTAAAACATAATTACTTGAATCTTTTATGATATTTCTGGTGTAGTATCTCACACAAAGATCTAATGAAATACACTGATTGGAATGAGTGTATATTCACTTATGTATTAGCTTTCCTTTTATTTTTCAAAACCTGTGGTTTATATTTTTTAAACAAAATGTTTAATTGAAGTTAAGGCTATTATCTCTATCCTTTTTTTTTTACATAACTCTTTCATTTTAAGAATAGAACTGCCTTAAATAAAATCTAAAAAAAACAAACAAATCTCCACTGGAAATTGTTTAATTTGACATTGTAAAACATTTCTGGTTGATCTCCTATTGTACATTTACTGTATACACTTAGATTCATTTTATTGTTGCCTGCCAGTGCAAAAACACAAATTGTAATTTATTTGTAATATTTAAGTTTAAAATGTTTTTAAAATGAATTTCGTTCATTGTGTAAAAATGTTTAATATCTCATTCATTTCCTTTGCATTTCTGTAATAAAGAGATTCAATTCTGTCTCGGTTGCTGGAATCAGAAAAAACTTGATCATGAGTTTATTAAAAACATTTTAATGAAACTGGATCTGCACAGTACAAAATAAGCGAGGCACAGCAGACATCAGACATTTTGCATTGGTTTCAGACCTTCTCCTCCTGCTCAAAAAAAAAAAGAAAAAGAAGGATACAGCATAGAGTAGAATGGCTCTCCCAAATTCACAACCCCATGTTAAAATAAGGTTACTGCAACATAAAAAATGAGAACATGATAAATCATTTGAAGACTTTTTACACCTGGTTACATAAGTGTGTACAAAATTAGACCAATAACGTTTTATGCACGGGTTCATCCAATTTCACCCCCCTCTATTATACCTTATAGTAAATAAAGAACAAATAAACTTCAGCTTCCTGCTAGAATATTTACTCATTAGTTTCTTTTAGATCAATCTACAAATCATTGTACAAAGGCATCAGTCTGAAAAAGTTACCACATTTCTCCTAAAAAAGACATCCAGATATGGCTAAAAGCTCTCAAAACCATGTAGGCAAATGTTTCATAGCATTATGAAATTAAACGTCAACCTTTGACCACAATTGGAATAGGTATGTTTGGCACAAAGAACACCACACAGAGTGGAACACGGTGGTGGTAGTATCATGTTCTGCATCAGATTCTCTTTACACGGAACAAGAGTTCTTATCAAGGTGAAGAAAATTATGAACATATGGAAACATCGGACAGGTGGACCCAACACTTTCAGTTGTTTGCTAGAAAGATGAAGATGGGATTAGATTTTCAGCACGGTTGGCGGTTGAAGCGCAAGTCCAAATCAGTTTTATTAAAATCTGTTATAAGAGAAATGTGGACAACTGATGGACAACGTTTTCCAAATATTTCCAAGTCAAGATGTGTCATGCTAACATACTGATACCACCATGTTTTTCCTAACAGTTTTTCCTAACAGTGTACTTGTTTTTCAGTTGAACTGCTCAGGATAAAGGTCATATTAACGGTAGAAAAAAAAAATCTTAAATGATTTATCATGGCCCAGTTTTATTTAGGTGACATAGATTGAACACCACCATTGAAGAGTTGCATTTTAACGGGGGGAGGGGGGGGGGGTGTAAACTTTTTAGATCCATTGCACATCCTGGTATCTGGGGATGAAGGGGGGAACACAGGACTCAGTTCTGGTTAACGCCTGTGCTCTCTCAGTCCAGTTAGTCTTCAGCGCTGCATCTGGAACTCACTGGTTCCAGTGTCTGTTAACTGTTTCATTTGGAAAAAAAACAAGAGCAATGGGCACAAACGTGCACATTCATTCAAACTGTGATTTTACCTTGTCATTATGTACAATTTCATTCATACCCTTACAATCAGATAACATTTCCAGTGTTTAGACTCCCTGTATGAGATGCTTGAAACATCCACATAGCATCCATTTATTACGTTAGCTTCACATGGCGTAATAAATAATAATCAAGACCCCGTTTAGACGATAACGATCCATTAGATTGTTGGCGGTATTCTTTGAAACTTAACAGCATGAGCATGTGTACAAACATTCTTTCCTTAAAGGAGCAATAAGCTGGTTTTCACCACTAGGTGGAGCTTGAGCACTGTCTGTAGACCAAAACAAGATGTGTATCAAGCCACGCCTCTCTCTAGCTGCTCCGGCACTCGGCACCCATTTCCTCTTTTCACCCATCGGCTCATATGAGCCTATTTGCAAAGAATAAATACACGGCAAAACTGCATCACCTTTCAGAGGAACATGTCAAGTGAAGAAGTAAGTAACGCATATCTTTATAATGCTGTTAGCAAGAGAACATTCTGATTCGATGCGCATGCTCGCTGCCATTTTGTTCCTGGTGGTGGCATTTTATGTGCAGGGAGGGGGCAGCTGTTTGTGTGCATGTGACAAGATACTGGAAAACACAACACAGAAAGATAGTGACGTTTAACCATAGTCCATCTAAAAAGATACCTTTAGTTCTTCACAAAACTATATTTTAGTTCTTTCTCTGTAAAATAATGAAAATTTGCTTATTGCTCCTTTAAAAAAGGCACCAGCATGTGCCAGGGCTTCCCCATACAGGCAGATTCTGGCTCCATCCCAATACCCTTCATTAGAGCTGCTAGCTCTTAGTTCTTGACCTTTCATGGGGTCAACAGTAAGAACTCTATCCTTGGGAGGAATGGAGTTTCGGACTCCTGTGCTGAATTCGGACAGCCTTTAACTCCGACATCATTACATAAAGGAAACGCACATGGATGATTCTAGTCAAATCTAGGTCTACAGCCTTTTGAAAACAAACTACAAAGTGCGTGCTCTCTTCTCTTCTGACATTTTTGTTGATTTCTTTGAGGTGGGCTGTGCTTATATATCATGTCATGCAAAAGATTGTGGGATTGTTTATATCTTCTTAGCGCCAGTAAGGGACATTGTGAGGTGCCTAGTCTAAATTTGCTGCAAGAGGAAGCATAGAGGCTCCTTTTCCTACCTCCTTTCTTACTGACTGGACTATTCGGACAGCACTTATGGTGCCCGCTGACACTTCTGTTTTGGCTAGAGTCCTTACCCAAAAGGGATGTTCGGATGGAGCCAGAGTTTCTCCTGTGTGCATGACAACGGAGAGCTTTTTCTTTTCTTTTTTTTTTTTCAAAATGTTACTTCCGGAACCCCCTTTCAAATTGTGCCTATTTCAGAGAAAAAACATGCCATTGTGGACACGGACAGTAGAAATGGAACAAAATGTTTCCATTTTCTCCAAAAAATGTTGCCATGTGAACAGTGCATGTGTAATCTGCAGATCTGTGAAAATTTTGAGGGACTATTAAAATGTGTGATTGATGTAAGCAAAACATTAGAAATGTACAGCTAAAAATACCCCTGCATCTGAGAATTCTCTGACTTTGCAATGCTCGTCCAACACTGACATTCAGGTAAAGGCAGGCGACAACACGTAACATGGATGCTGATCACAACTATATATATATATATATATATATATATATATATATATATACTTAGTGATTTAAAACCAAAAAATCACAGAGCACCAAGGGATGCTGTGATGCCGAACAAAAAAAAAAAGAGATTGAAAAGCTAAGAGGTTGTATGATTCAACACATTAAGACATAAAACACAATAATAACGTTTGCCTCTGGATGCAACACCGATTTCTGTACAACCCTGCATCCAACAACAAGAAACTTTACAAATTACAATCTCTCCGAAAATAATGTTGCATATTGCACAGAAAAAAAACATGAGGACATTGAATATTGATAAAATCAAAGAAATGCCCCGTCCACAGTAGAGGCACTGTAGAAGTCCATGTAGCCCCATCAGGCCCAGTATTCTCTTGGTTTTTACTTTCTGTGGCAGTGATTGGTTCTAAGGCATCAGTAGTAGCAATGCTGCATCTCTGTCCAGCTGGTGATCCAGTACTTTTTCTGCGGCTCCTCAGGCTGAAATCCCAGGTTGAACTGATAGCGTTCAGCTCTACGAATCCTCACCCCGCGGTGCTTTGGCATTACCCGGTAGTAGATGGCTCGCTTGAAGAACCCAAGCTAGCAAAACAGAAGGAAAACAACAACAAAATATATAAACTTAGAAATTATGATGACTGTAGACATTAGAAGAAATTGCCAGAAAGACAGGATTAATGACCCAGGAGATTTGGGATTACAGAGCTGCGGGAAAACAAGTTGGTTGTGGTGACAGCCTGCTGGAAACGAAATAGAATAAGGAGAAAAATAGAACCCAAAGAGTCAGGAGGGAAGTGTATTAACCTGCCTAAAAGAAAGTTGGAAGAATGATTAGTTAGAATAATAGAAAGAACTGAGGGGACAGAAAGCACAGTTGTAAATTGAGCCACACTTGGGCCAAAATGAAACGAACTACAGTTCCTTGCAAAAGTATTCACACCACAAGACTTTCACAATCTGTCCGGTTAAAACCACAAACTAGAATATATGTTACTGGAATTTTATGACAGACCAACACAAAGTGTCACATATTTAAGAAGTGTAAGGAAAAGGATACAAGATGTTCGAAGCTTTTTTGTTTGAAAAAAGTGTTACGTCAGTTTATACTAAGTCCCCTTTACTCTGATCTCCCTGAAGAAAAACCCAGTGCAAATGGGAGTTCACCAGGCAAGGTCATAGTGAGCGAATTAAAACATGGTATTCAAAATAATTATGGTTTTACAATTCACTTCAATAAAGCCAGATGTTTTTTAAAAACCTCAGTGATTTGTCAAGAACATTAGTGAACAAATCAATGCATCATGAAGACAGAAACTCAGCAAACAGGTCAGGGAGAGAGGTGTGGAGATGCTTTAAAGGGGACATATGCAAAATCAAATTTTCTAGCCCTTAAATACATCTTGTTGTGTACTTGGAGTCTCTAAGAGTGCAGAAAGATGAATGCAGTCTATCCAGGTACTGCGTAGATATCTTTATATTCTGTTTGGATCATATTTTTAAATCCATTCAGTGTTCTCTAATCCCTATTACGTTTTTCAAAACAATTACCGCAGAGTATTTGCTGCGGAACTACTAAACAAGGTCTGGCTTACCAACTGCACAAAGCTGGCATTTTTATTTCTTTGCGGGAATTTTGTAGCCCAAGTGGAAGGATGCCGAAGCTACGAGTGGATACGTGGAAATGTTTGGTTGTTGGGTGTATTAACCCACACAATTCATTACACAAGCCCCCAGCATACTACAAAAATGGCCGAACAGTGTGGAGTGGAATGCTCTGTGACCTGGAGGGAGGCAGGGTGTGAAGTGCCTCATTTACATATGAGGAGACCTCACCAAATCAAGTCACTCTCATTCTTTACAAAAGAGTGACAAGAACTAGGCAACTGTTAAATAAAAGACACAAGACGTCCTATTTTACTGTTTACCAAATCCCATGTAGGGGACTAAATAATCTGTTCTAGTTCTACACTGCTGAGCACACCCTCCACATAGGGTTACCTATTGGCAGCATCAAACAGGTCAGAGTTGATGGGTTAGAGGCTGTAAAAGATGTAAGACTGGGGCCTTCCAGCAGGACAACTAGTCTAAATGTATAGTCTGAGCTACATGGTTCAGGTCAAAGCACATTCATGTGCTAGAATGGCCCAGTCAAAGCGCAGACTCGAATCCAACTGAGAATCTGTAGCAATTATTGAAAATCTATCATATTTTTCCATGCACGTTACAATTATACACAACTTTGTGTTGGTATATTGTATAAGATTCCAAAACAATACATTGAAGTTTGTGGTTGTTGCATACCAAAACGTGAAAAAGCTCATACTTCTGCCAGGCACTGTAACAAAGAAAGATTCGTTTTTAAAGGGTGTGTTTACCCAAAGGCCCTATTGGTGTGTGCTTTTGGAAAAACACATGGGAGCCTTAGTAGTCCTCAATCATCTTTTCTGTTTCAGAGGGCTGGATCTTCATCTCAGCCTTCTGGGCCTTGGCCTCATACATCTCTCTCCTGCTAGCCCTCTGGAAGAAGCCACACTGTTGGGGAAGGGGGTGTAGCAGTTGTATGGGAGGGAATGAAGATCGTAAGGTTAGAATAAAGGTTAAATATGGGAATTACATATAAGCCAAATGAATCTGCTGCATGACCTATGTGTTAAGTATCGTTTAAAAACATGTGGAAAGATGTGGAACTTCTCATAGTTTGTGTCTGCAGCAGTGCAGTAAGTCATTTTACCAGAGAGTAACCTGTATAGTCTCACCTTCCACATAATTAGAATGATGATTCCTAGGAGCACAATTCCTGCTACAGCTGCAGTAATGATGATCCACAGGGGAAGTTGATAGGGAATCTCCACACTTTCCTCTGGTTCTATCAGTATTTTTAACTACAAGAAATCATAGAACAAAATAAAGTTACTCTTTAGTATAACTCCTGCAACAGTGTCTTTATCATCATCCTCATCATTAACACGTACAAGCAGAAGCTGAGGGTCCATCTTGATAGTCGATTTATCCGTTATGAGCTTCAGTGTGGCGCTACCTGTGATACTAACTTCCAGAGCGTTGGAATAGTCCTGTAATTGCAAACACCAAAAATATCTAAACATCCTGAGAAGAAAAGAAAGCTTCACTAGCTTCAGAAAAGTGTGTGTGAATTCAGCTGGTGAGCGGACCTCCAACATCGTACTGTTCCATAAGCGGGAGCGGACGTAAATCTCAGCGGAGTCGGACATGTTGTGCAGAGGACAGGTGAAGTTCACGCAGTTTGCTGTCGCCTTAGAGCAGTCCTTCAAGACAGAGTGAAGGAAAAGCTTTTACACAAGAAAACAAACCTGGGGAATTTTTTTTAAACGCTGAATACAGCAACGCAGAGGTGTGGACATTTTAGAATAGAAAACTGAAACAGATGCATCTCAACAAATAGGGCATTCCTCAAATGACGTCAAATTACTAACTTTAGACGCATGCCTCGTGGCCTTCTTGTGGTTGTACAAGCAGAGCGGTAACATTAACTAATACTTCTTTCTTTCCGTTCACTTTGAGGCCTCTACATTCCAACCAACGTTTCAGCTGTTCTATGCTGGGTTTCTCCATTGGAGCATGTCAAAATGACACTTCTGGATATGCTGTCTCTCATTATCCTCTTGACAATATTTCTTCATCTCCTTCCAAATCATAGTTTCACAATAAACATGAACCCCCATTATGAATCACTTTGCTCTTTCACCTCATGGAAGTCAGTCCATTTGAGATCACAGGCCCTTTTTGCTTTCACATCATGCAGTTGAGAGTATGGACCAAAAGGAGTGGTGCTTACCACTCTCAGCGTTCACCATGAGCAAAGCATAGGACTTGTGGGGGGACAGCTGAGCTCTATGTCACTTTCCTTATGAAGGCTTTTCCAGTTCATTCAGTGCTTTAAATACAAGCAAAGTTGAACACATCATCCTCAACATGTTAGTATCTGCATCAGATTCTGCTGACTAAAGAATTTCTCAGATCTGACGGACTCTGGAATATTACAAGGGGGCTTTGCCTCTGCTCCAAAGTTGATCAGAGGCATACTATTGGTGGGATGACAATGTACCCATTCCATGTTGACTCCTTTCAGTTGATCATCAGGCATAAATAATACGTGTAGGTCATGGAAGAAAAAAGATTATCTGAAAACAAATGCCTTCTGTGGGGGTTAAGTCAGGTCAGTTTGGCAGGCAGCCAAGCACAGTGATAACATTGTCATTAAGCAAATATTGATACGTTTGGCAGCGTGAGTAGTTACAAAGTCCTGCTGGAAATGAAATCTGCATCCCAATAGAGCTTGTCAAAAAAGGGAAGCAGGAATTGCTCTAAAGCTTCCTGGTAGACATGTGCACTAGCTTTGAACTCAACAAAACACATTGAATCAGCAACAACATCTATATATCTATATCTATATCTATATCTCTCTCTCTCTATATCTCTCTCTCGCTCTCTCTCTCTCTCTCTCTCTCTCTCTCTATATATATATATATATATATATATATATATACACTACCGTTCAAAAGTTTGGGGTCACATTGAAATGTCCTTATTTTTGAAGGAAAAGCACTGTACTTTTCAATGAAGATAACTTTAAACTAGTCTTAACTTTAAAGAAATACACTCTATACATTGCTAATGTGGTAAATGACTATTCTAGCTGCAAATGTCTGGTTTTTGGTGCAATATCTACATAGGTGTATAGAGGCCCATTTCCAGCAACTATCACTTCAGTGTTCTAATGGTACAATGTGTTTGCTCATTGGCTCAGAAGGCTAATTGATGATTAGAAAACCCTTGTGCAATCATGTTCACACATCTGAAAACAGTTTAGCTCGTTACAGAAGCTACAAAACTGACCTTCCTTTGAGCAGATTGAGTTTCTGGAGCATCACGTTTGTGGGGTCAATTAAACGCTCAAAATGGCCAGAAAAAGAGAACTTTCATCTGAAACTCGACAGTCTATTCTTGTTCTTAGAAATGAAGGCTATTCCATGCGAGAAATTGCTAGGAAATTGAAGATTTCCTACAACGGTGTGCACTACTCCCCTCAGAGGACAGCACAAACGGGATTCTGGGCTTCAGGGCAGAGTGGCAAAGAAAAAGCCATATCTGAGACTGGAAAAAAGTGTTGTGGATGGATGAATCCAAGTTTGAGGTGTTTGGATCACAAAGAAGAACGCTTGTGAGACGCAGAACAAATGAAAAGATGCTGGAAGAATGCCTGACGCCATCTGTTAAGCATGGTGGAGGTAATGTGATGGTCTGGGGTTGCTTTGGTGCTGGTAAGGTGGGAGATTTGTACAGGGTAAAAGGGATTCTGAATAAGGAAGGCTATCACTCCATTTTGCAACGCCATGCCATACCCAGTGGACAGCACTTGATTGGAGCCAATTTCATCCTACAACAGGACAATGACCCTAAACACACCTCCAAACTATTTAGAGCAGAAGCAGGCAGCTGGTATTCTATTGGTAATGGAGTGGCCAGCGCAGTCACCAGATCTGAACCTCATTGAGCTGTTGTGGGAGCAGCTTGACCGTATGGTACGCAAGAAGTGCCCATCCAACCAATCCAACTTGTGGGAGCTGCTTCTGGAAGCGTGGGGTGCAATTTCTCCAGATTACCTCAACAAATTAACAGCTAGAATGCCAAAGGTCTGCAATGCTGTAATTGCTGCAAATGGAGGATTCTTTGACGAAAGCAAAGTTTGATGTAAAAAAAATCTTATTTCAAATACAAATCATTATTTCTAACCTTGTCAATGTCTTGACTCTATTTTCTATTCATTTCACAACGTAAAATAAGTGTGACTTTTCATGGAAAACACAAATTGTTTGGGTGACCCCAAACTTTTGAACGGTAGTGTGTATATATATATATATATATATATATATATATATATATATATTCCTATATTTGTCCTACAACCCACGGCCCCTATTTATGGCTCGGTACATCTGTTATAGGAATTTAGTATTTTGAGGCAACAAAATCAGAAAGACAAGTTTCACCATGTTTCACCTAACTGATAAGAGCAAAATATTGCCAAAAGAAATCCATTTGTACTCATTCACATACTTTGAATATCCCCATCTGTTTATCAAAGTCTGGTTAAAAAGCTTTTCTTTTGCTTTTATTGTTTAAAGACACCCTGAAATTCCAAGCTACATGTATGGCAATTAAACACTGAACTGGCACTAAGATGTTTGAGTTAATTTAGAAGATACTTCTGCAGGGATTAAAAAATGATCTGTGCTTATTGAACTTTTTTATGCCTATCAATAGATGAGGGTAAATGAGAAGGCTTCCCACTGATGCTCCACAACTTACCAACTCGTAGGTTTTCCGAGGAATGCGGAGTGTCACTGCTGCCTGCGGCTCAACAGTATGCAACTGAATTGTTTCTTCCACGTTATCCTCTGAAGTCTGCCGTTTAGTTTTCTTGGATTGGCTTTCGGACAACTGGAAGTTGTTTGAAGGGTGGATAAAAAAAGGAGGAAGGCAGACATTACATCAGAGAAATGCTGGTAATTACTGGTGTTGATAAAGACATGACCAAAATCTCAAAATAGCTGTGTCATTTCCACTGTCCATATGCAGACTGCACACAGTGAAAGTTTCTATTTGAGGATTATTGAGGTCAGCATGTGCTGACGCAGTTTTTGTCTTTTTTTCCCAAAGTGTATTTCGGAACAGTGGTTTGGCTCTGAGACTATTTTAACACAGATTTATTCATTTTGCTTAGACGGCTTCAGTTCACTGTAGTTCTAAAAAACATTGTGTATCTGAGTAGGCAAGGTGGATCAGGTTCATGTAGGCTGAGTTTAACTGTAATTGTTAAGCTAGTTCAATTCAACTTCAATCTATGTACAACAATGTGTTTGACGTAAAAAATTAACATTTTGTCTATAACACCATCTTGTCCTCAACACATTCTTTCAGAGGGAAATGACCAAATGTTAGCATGCTAACAGGAAAAACCATGTTAAACATCAACCTGGTAGACTAGTGATAATTAGGGATTAAGCAGCCTGTTGGTGTTAGCATAGAAGATGTCCAGGACTGGCTAGGCTACATTAGATTTTCTAGGGGAAAATTTTGAACAATATTGTAATGTGCTCAGTGCATTTTGTACCAGGTGGGTGCCATTCCCCAGCACTTTATCATTGTTTTTCATTAGTATTATTTATTTTATATTATTTTCTTTAGGTTTTTAGATGCATGTCTTTTTTTTGTTTTCCTGCTTGCTGCACAGATATATATCCTATTCCTTCTCCTGTCTTTTTCTTTAAACAGCCTCTGTACGTTTGAGTCAGAAAGGTACTTTTGCCAGAGCTTTTGTCGCAAAAACATTTCTAAGATATTCTGAAAACAGCAGCGATTAGCTTAAAACCACTTTATTAATCTCACAACTGCCTCTAATATGGCCGTACACCAGGGACTAATCACATTTTAGCAACACGTTTTAAGGCCCAAAATTAATGAATATGACCCATCGACCTAAATAAAGTTGAAAATCCTGCACACAAAACCTTTTGTAAAATCTGAACGTGAAACCTCTAAGCTGCTACTCGCACAATTTTTTTCCTCCCTCTTCCTTAATGTTATATATGGTGCCAGGATTGTGCCAGGAATGAATTTGTGACAAATACATTCAACATTTGAAACACAGCCTGAAGGACTTACCACCTCTCCCAGCAACATTTTGATACACACATATTGGAACTGTGAGCACTTCTGCCATATTAAGATATATTAAGCCCAACCAGTGGGAGCGCACTTCACACAATCTTTATCTAAAAAGTCTGGGCATAGCAAGCTTTTTTTTCTTATAGAACATGGATTGTTTATTTCAGGTTCTTGGTGAGATATTGTTTTGCAACCAGAGCAGTGGCAGGATGCTGTAGGCAGAACAGTTTCAGTATCAAAAGCGTCGCTAAAAATCACTTGGAGTGCAGCCAGCTAAAGCGTGAGTATGATTAGATGGCCAGTCTTCCTCATTTTCAGACAAAATCAAATAGGTGTACCTGATATAATATCACTGTTGCGTTAATGTGGCAGCCAGGATAAACCCAGCTCCACCCTAGCGAACAACCTTAACATGAGGGCCTTAGCATCCACTCAGCTACTGAGCAAAAGGCGTTGTGAGAAAGATAACCTGTGCAAATTAGGACCAAGTCCTATGGACAGACAGAGGATAGTGCCAGGATTTGTCTAGTTATCGCTCTCTTAACAACAGATACAGAGATTATATTTTGTAGGGTCGACGTGTGGCGTAGCAGTGGAGCAGGCACCCCATTTCTAGAGGCCAACATAGTTCTAAACCCAGCCTCTCTGGGTTCGACTCCCAACCTCAGTAGCTTTGCTACATGTAATTTCCTTCTCTCTCTCTGCACCTTTCCTGTCTGAACACTGCAAAAGAGGTTTTTACACTAAAAAAGGCCTAAAGATTGTATTCTGAAGGCATTTTATAATTAAGATTGCTCTTATATGTAATATTGTTATCTGTATAGAAGGAACGGTGTTCTAACACATTATTGGGGTTTTTAATAAAAAGCTCAGAGCCAAATTATCTATGTATTTGTTAGTGCTCATCCATGGAAAGCAATTAGAAAGCATTAGAAATAACTTTACCTAATTTGTTTTAAATAGCCCAAGATGCCATTTTTTTATCCCAATAAGCGTTTTTATGCTACCTTTCTTGGTTTAGCTGCCACTGGAAGATCAGTCAAAACTTACGTCAAAACAAACAATGTTGAACGGGTGGAAAAGATATCAACAGACTAAGTGAAATCACTTCCAAAACATTGCTGTCACCAGCATCTAAACCAAAGCACAAACAGAACCTTACACTTAGGTTGAGCGGATTGATAATTTCCCCAGCAGGGCTGCATTCCATTTCTGATTCTCCTTTGACAACAATCTTCGTCAGGTACAGCAGCCACTTGCCATTAGGCACTTCACGGGGCCAATCAAACTCCACAGCAAGGGTCCCCATGTCCCCCAGAGGTGGGCCGTTCATGTTCACCTGGTGGTAAAATTAGTCAGGATTACAAAAAACAAAGTTTAAGTCATCAAGCCGACCCCATTCGGCTAAGAAAAGGAGTTAAAAGCAGCAGCCTCCACCCCTTGACATACTTAACACCACAAGACAAGGCTCAATTAAAATAGTCTATCCCACAAGATATTAAACTTTTTTTTTGTACTTCAAAGACAGGGTGTGGATGAGGAAACTGTGGGTGAGGAGTACACATATTATAGATTAAATATACAGTCGAGGAGGTGACTCACATTCAAGGTGAACTCCACCAGACTGCCCACGTCATTGGTGTTGGCCATGGCATACTCTCCCTTCACTTCCCCGCCAAATTTAGTTGGCTTCTGCAAATTCTTACTGAATAAGACAAGGGTTAGAATTTTACCCTCTAAACAGGAATACCAAAACCTAGAGTACAGTTTCTTTGCTCAAGCATCCACATCCCCTGAACATTTCAACATTACAACCAGAAACTTCACTGTATTTTCTTGGGAACACAAGAGTGGACTGTTTTTATTTTCACTAATCAGGTGATTTCTGATGTGCTCTGATGGAGTTTATAAAGAGTTATCAGCAAAAGGGAGCTGAATAAAAAGGCATGCCACAGTTCTCATATGGTTTTTTTTTATTATTATTAAAAAAAAACTTTAAAAACCATGTGCCATTTCCCATCCACTGCACAATGATGTACCTGTTTTTGTTCATCTGTGATTATAAAGTCCCAACAAAATACCTTGAAGGCTGTGGTTGTGACATGATAAAAAGTAAAAAGGTTTAAGCAGTATCAATAGCTTTTTAAGGAAGCGTTCACACACATGACGAGCTGTTAGGAGAGCGCACTCACATGGAGAAGACGGGTTCAATGGTGCTTTCGATCACCATGGCCACCGTCACCGGCTTCAGGTCACTCTGCTCACTAAGACTAAAGAGATCAATGGTATCACAACACAGTGCGGCCACCAAAACTCTCAATTAAAAGTAACTAAGTCTTATGGGTCCCTGTTAACCTTCAGTAACCAAACAGCATTTGGAAGCTTCTGCATTAAGCCCTTACGTTGATAGAATCAGCTGGGTCTCTATTTCTTTCGTGTACAGATCGATGCCTGAAGTCTCAAACACAAGCTGCAGGTTAACCTGAAATAAGAGCAAATAGATTAGATGTGCCACTACCGAGCCATAAAAAGGCCTCCTATAAAATTTCTTCTGTCTTTGCTGTTTTTGTCTCACTCTAATTTAGCCACATTGGAGGCTTTTCAGGCCGACTTTGACTGGGCTTCTACAAAACCTTCATATTATTTTCATCTTTTTAATGCCTTTCAGATGTGATGTCTTCCAAAAACATTCATCTTTGCCTTTTTCCTTAATGAATGAGTTATTTTATTTGATTATCTGAGATACTTAAATGGGAAAAAAGCAAAAACTGAAGAAATCTGTAAGGTAGTTATTAAGCAATGTTTTACTATAGTAAAATATAGATTAAACATTTACCTTTTCTTTGCCTTTTAGTGGATTCCCCAGCTCGCAAATGACTGTGTTGTTATTATCAAACTGGCATTGTAAGCTAGTGTTCTGCACAGGATCATAAAAAAAGTGCGATTCAGCAAGAATTTAGTCCAGTGCTTGACAGTTCTTCAAAAAAATGTATGTGGTGTTTTGTTTTTACATCCCTGTTATTCAAAGGAAATGAACACCCTGATCTGTGTCAATTATGGATCAGTCATATTTTTCCAGAGATCTACTGCCCTCTAGTGGACCTACGTCAGATCTGAAGGCACTGTATTTCAGTGCATTGGGGACGTTGACTTTGAGCCTCGTCTGGTGGGCATCCTCTGCCAGCTTTCCAGGAGCAGGAAAGTTGGTAACCGACACCAACAGCCTTATTTTTTTGATGTTCTTGTCGAACTGGAGCACTTGAGCATTTATGTTTTCCCTCCTAAACGACAAGTAACAGATGAGACGTGTAGAGATTTAAAGGGGTGTTGAGTTGAAATGTGCGAAGTGGTTTAGAGTGAGTGTTCACCAGGGGAAGGATTTATTAAAATCATCAGCAAACTGGGCAGACATCTGCAGGTTACTGGAGCACTTGTTGTCTGAGCCGCACTCCTTCTGAAAGTTTATCTGCAGGACAGGAGAGCATCTGGTCATACCTCAGAGGACAAAGACGCGGTTCAGGATGAACGCTCACCTCAGCTCAGTGATGTTTCCACTGCTCTGTACCTCGGTTTTTTCGGTGAGTTTCTGCTCTTCGCTTAGAATGGGGAAGAAATCCAGGTTCTGGATCTGGAAGCTTCTGGCATTGGGTTTTTGTTCCCGTAGCGACATGTTGAGAGAAAAGACCACCGGGTCCAGTTTGTCCTGCACAGCTTCCTGTCAATTAATCCATAAATGTCATTAAATTCTTAATGATTACATAACTAGCGTACAACAGCTGGACAAAAATGTGTTAAAATTACTGCCCCTTGTCAAAGTGTTCAAACCCCTGGATTTGACAGTGCATTTTATTGGGATTTCATGTAATGGGCCAACACAAAGTATTTTACATATGTAATCAGTACTCCAGAGTGAATACTTTGTGGAAACACCCTTTCTGCAATTACAGCTTTAGGTCTTCTGGTGTATGTCTCTAGCAGCTTTGTACATTTCCAGACAGACTTTTTTTCCTCACTCGTCTTTGCAAAAAAGCTCAGGCTTGGTCAAATTAGACGGAAGGCGTCTTTGAACAGCAATGTTTAAGCCACACTTTTTCACATGGACTCTGGTTTGGACTTTGACTGGACTATTCAGTTATCGCTCTGGCTTTATGTTCAGGGCCATCATAGTTCCCAGGTAGTGTACAGTGTTAGTTTCCTGCCACCTATGGAGTATTCCATGTAAGCCAAAATGCTGTTTTTTGTTCTAATCCAGTGGTTCTCAAATGTTTTCTGTTGCACCCTCCTTTGGAGAAGGAAAAATGTTCAGGCCCCCCCCATCCCAACAAACTGGGTCAAAAATTTAACTTTTATCATTTTCTGTTTTAATGCATTAAAGCTGTTGTTTTGATTACCGAGAATCCCTTTTAAAATGTTTAACATATATATATCGGTTAATTTATAATATATAACAATGGTTCGTAACAACTAGAAGCTTTCAACATTGTCGCACTGTTTTTAACTATATAATATTAACAACAATATAAATGGCTTTTAGCCCGACTCATACCTGCAGTCAACTTTCAACTTAGCTATGAACTACATATGGCAAAAATAATGCCAAGCCGTTAATATTAAAGACAGTTACAGTTACATTAAGTTTTGTACTTTTTTTTAGGAATTTATTAGTAGAATTCCTCATACTACTGACCGCAGGTACAAACCAAACAGCAGGGGGTACATTTAGAATGATTTGGAAGGCCTGTATTTCCTGGACAGAAAAAAACAAGGCTGTTCCAAGTAATAGTTTTTGTGACAACAGATTCCTGATGTCTGTTGCTCCTCTGGAGTGACCATGGGCCCGATAGCTACTCCTTTGAGATGCTCAAAGGTGTTTAAACTTCCCCACAACCTCCTGGCATGTTTGCTATGTTCCTTCTTATTTATTATGCTGTTTGTTCATGAATGTGAAATAGAATAAATTACACACAGGTGGACTATGTACTAATTAGCTGGCTTCTGAAGATAATTGGCTGCCATTTTTTATTTTTTTTTTAGGGATATCAGATGAAATGGGGAAACATACAAATCCATACCACAGGTTTCACATTTTTATTAGAAATGAATATAAATAAATATTAGATAAATTCTTAAACCATGTATCACTTCATTTCCACTTCACAACCTTGCATGATCTTGTGTTGATCTTTCATAAAATCCCAATAAAACATTTCCAGGTTTGTGGTTGTAACATGACAAAATGTGGAAAAGTTACAGAGGAAGAAATTCCTATGCAAGACCCTCTAAATAACTGACTCAAGAAAATCCAAAGCTGCAAGTCCCAAAATATGCAAAGAATGTATTCATGTAAAATATATGCCCTTGCTGTGGGGAACTTACCACAACACTTAGTTTTAAGTCCTCACAGATGGGCTTAGATGTCAGCAGAGCCAGCTTGCCAGAGGATGTCTCAGCATTATTTGAGAAACGAACTCGAGAGCTTCTTCTCTCTGCGTCGGCTTGTATTGAATAACGCACGACTTTACAAAGAAAAGAAAAACAAAACGAAAAGACATAACAGAAAACATTGAGTGAGTTTTTATTTTAAGTTTGAATATATCAAGCTGCAGATGTGAGGACATCCTACCGATCTTTTCCTTAAAGTCTTTGTTTCCGTTGCTTAGAGTGAACGACAGGCACACCGTAACTGTAATGCTGCAAAGTACAGGAGAAGTCATTAAATGTATTAAAATCATCCAGAGTAACTTTGTTCCAGAACTGGATATTTTAGGAGACACATTACCATGGATTGTTTGCAGGACACTGGTGAGGATCCACAATCCTGGGCTCAGCAGTGAAGTTTTTGGTCAGGTGAATGACAGGCCGAGCTCTGAAAGCAATCATGGATGTACACTCTTATGCAATCCCTTTTCCCTGACATAAAATCAGACAAACCCTCCGTTTTGATCAGTTACAAACGTATTTCTATGCGCTACAAGCCAGAATAATGAAAGAGAAACATTCTTTCTCTTTCATTCCTTTTGTTCAGCACTTTTTTCATTGCCTGTTGTTTTTAAAGTGCTTTATAAATAAAGTTGGCCAGGCTTGGCTTCTTGGTATCCTTCCACAAACTTTTAACAAGAGATGCTGGAATTTGGGCCCTTTTCCTCCTGATAGAAACTGGTTTGACCGGGCCAGAAGGCCACCTTGCGCACACAAATCTTCTCAGCTCTGCCCACAAACGGGACTGAGATCAAGACTTTCTGCTGACTTCCATCCTTTGCTTTTGAAGTGTTACGTCCAGAGATGCTGTTATCGGATGGTTTCAGACATGCAATAATCAACCCAGATTGTTTAAGGGCAGAGTATTCTTAATGTATGTGAACTTCTGACTAAAAATATCTTGCTCATTTGTATGACCTTTAGCAAAATGCAACAAACTTTGTAACCTTAGAAGTAAACTTTTAAAGAAAAAGTTTTGTCTAAAATTTCAAAATACACAGCACATGTAAATGGCTTAAATTCACAAACGAATGAGCAATTTCTTTTTTACTCTACCTCAGAAGGGCTATACGATCATCAAGGGAGCCAACTAAGATGTCAGGGTAACTGTTGCCATCCGTGTCCATGCCTGCGCTGATGGAGTAACCGAAGCTCTGGAAGTCTTTCACCACTGACTTACCCTTGATCACCTGTAGAGGGCAACAGTGACATGTTTCAGTCACAATCCCTTAACCAAAGCTACAAGACTCTGTGGCAGAAACCAGGGATGTTGTTACCTGACTGGGCTCCTGTGAGATTCCCTTTTTACTTCCCATCCATATGTAAACCTGTCCTCCTTCGTGAAACGGCGCCCCCACTGCAAAGTCTGAAAGGAAAAAAGAAAGGTGAAAAATGTTTAAAGTAATCATGCAATGGAAGTCAAATGAGAAATTAAAAATAGGGATGTCTATGAAAGAAAAATATGTCACTATTCCTATCCAGCATTGAATTCCTACAATGAGATTGTCTTTGGAGACCACTGTAACAGTGCACTAAAAAGCTTAAGCCGAACATTAGAAGTAATCTACAAAAAAAAAAGAAGTAATCTGCAGTCTGCCCAGGATGTCTGGGCTGGTTGGTAGGGGCGCTTGACTTTTTAGAAATCTCCCATTCCGGTGTGAAACAAATGTTAGGTTCAGGGTCACACCTTGGAATCCATCCTGGTTGACATCGCCGATGGCAGCAACTGCAGTCCCAAACCCGGAGAAAGATGGACCGGTCAGCATCATGGTGCGAGTACTCTTGAAAGATCCGTTCTCGTTCAGGAAAATGTACACTGCTCCTCCCTGGTTCTCCTTGCGGTCAAAGTAAAATGGGGCCCCTATGATCAGGTCGTTCCAGCTGGAGTGGTAAAAAGAACAAAACTAATTAAAAGATTTCAACAAAAAAATATGAAATCACCACATTTTTAAAAAACATTTTGTCAAGTGCTGTTTAGGAATTTTATATGAGAGACATAAATCGATTTTTTGAGCAGATATAAATCAGGAAGGGGTGGCACACGTTTGCGTTTAGTCTCCTTTACTCTTACACCTGAAAACAGTTAAGATTCCCCAAGTGTGTAATTTAATGCAATAAATAAACCTGATCTCCTTTGGCCTCAGAGGTTTGATAGAGAAAATTAAGAGAACAAGCATCCAAACTAAAAGAGTATGCACAACTGCGAACGTACCAAGACATGGCTCACCACCTAAACTGACTTGCTGAGAAAAGGAGACCATTAATCAGAGAAACACCCAAGTTCTGTAGGAGCCACAGAGACCCAGAGTTCTGGCCCCACCGCAACAATTAGCTGTGCATACAATCAAATCTCCTCTTGATGGAAGAGTTGCAGAAAGACATTGCTGAAAGAAAGCCCAATAAGGTCCAGTCTGCAGTTTACCACAAGACATGAAGGTAGCAGCGTCTTACTGTGCTAACACGTTCCTTTAATTATGACATCAAAATTGATCAGAGTTTATGGGAAAATGGATAGATCTAAATACAGGGCAACCCTGAGAGAAGAATGGGCCGAAGGTTCGCCCACCAAGTCCAGACCTAAAGTGAATTGTCTCCATCCAACGTGACTGAGGTTGAGCTGTTCTGAAAAATGTCAGTCTCTAGTTGCTATGGATGGTGGGGACATTCTGTGGGGCTCTGTGGTTCTCCTTGAAGACTCGCAGCTGTAATTGTAGTGAAATGTGGTTCAAGTTGGGGTGAGGGGCTGTATAAAAATGCATGCCACTATCTTCCTATTTTTATATGGGGAAATAAAAATCAACAAACATCTATTATAAATATAATCACAGGTTACTTAACAATTTTCACTTCAAAGGCTACGTTCACACTGCAGCCTGAAGTGACCCAATTCCGATTTTTTTGTCCATATGCGACCTGGATCTGATCTTTTCATGACAGTCTGAACAACACAGATCGGATTTTTTCAAATGCGACCCAGGCCACTTGGATATGTGGTCCTGAATCCGATACGTATCTGATCTTTTCAAATGTGACCTGTGTCTGTACGGCCGGGTCGCATTTATCCGACCTGTACGTCACCAATACTCGACAAACGTCACTATTCTGCGTCCTGCTATGCAGAAGCGGGAAGAAAGACGACACCCATGGCGGACTAAAATGAGAAGAGCAGTCAATGGAGGGAAAGCTCCGGTTAGAAAATAAATGAATGACCACAAAATGCGCGCCAGCATTATAATCCATGTTCACTTCCGCAAACACTGAGGACGCTTGCTACGTGTGACGTCATCGCGTCCTCTACTGCGCATGCGGGACACTTAGGTTGAACGCATTCAGTTCACACAGGAGATCACATACAAGTCGCATATATTATATTAATTTGGAAATGTGAACGACCACGCAAAAAAATCCGATTTCACAAAAAAATCGGAATTGAGCATCAAGGCCTGCAGTGTGAACGCAGCCAAAGTGAATTGTGTTTTTAAAACATTGTAGAACCCAAAAAAGAACCCAACAAACGTTTCCGGTTCAATCCCCCAGAGTCTGTGTATCAGTGCAGAAACATACTCATCATTGTTGAGGTCAGTTGCAGCCAGGCTGCTCCCGAAGTAAGAGCCCACTTGTTCTCCCAGGATGGTTTCTGTTATCTCGATTTTTTTCCCCCTCTTAGTTCCCAACATCACGGAGCCCTTGGACTCATCCCTGGGCGCCCCCGTCACAATTGTGTTGCTCATACGACTCAGCAGCTTGCTCTCTTCAAGAACTGAATAACCTGCAAAAGGAAGCATTAAAGCACACATCGACACAATGCTGCACATAGCAACCCCAACCAAAGCCAGGACAGACTGTGATGCTCAAAACTGATACGTACTCACCTATATACGAGTATGTTTTTGACTTTTCACTTTCAATGTTCATGTTGTCAGAGTTCCAGGCATTATCTGGATCTGGATCTCTCTGGGTTAAATGGACATTTCCTTCAAAACAAATCAAAGCCAGACGATTATAAGACCAATTTCATACAAAAAAAAGTGAGGTAATGAAGACAATAATTTGTGCAAGACCGAAGCTTTGCTAGCAGCTGACTGGTTCCCACCTTTCCAGCTAAAGCTACCCGTAGCACCAAGGGTGACATCGGTCTCTGTTATGGTGCCAGAGATACCCAGGTTGCACATTCCCTCCGAGGTGTAGTCATATCCAGGATCACAGCGCGCATAATGATCGTTCTGCCACTCATCGAAGTTATCAAATGTCAGATCATTACTCCTCACATAGCACTTTCCGATCATCCTCCTGTGCTGCTCTACAGCGATCTTTACATAACGATGGCCACATGCCTGCAAGCAGAAAGTTAGGGTTTTAAAACGAGCAAAAATGGTCATTATGCCGTCCTTGCGGTTCAAAATGCGTTTAATGACATGCCTTTTCTCCAGACATAACCAACATAGAGCATCAAGTTTCGTAACAGAGACTTTCCCTCAACTGTTGCTGCACACTACCAATCTCATAATGTCCCATACCCATTGTTGTTAGCTAGTATTAAAATAGTCCAGCTTATGCTTATTGTGTTGAGTATGTTGAGCACAAAACAATAAATGGAAAAAAGTTTTAAAAAAAACAACTTCGTGCAGTGATTTGAGAAAATATTAGCCCTTATATATGTTTCATTGCTTCAGATCATCAAAGATTTGATAACAAAGACAACCTGCCTAAATACAGAAAGCATACATGCAAATGAGTGCAATTCATCCTTTTCGTTCCTCTTTTGTTTTTTTTTCCTTCCTCTTTTCTGTCTCTGACCTCTGCCTTGACTTTTATTGCCTGCAGGGATGTACTTTTCAAAGCAGTGCAAGTAAAAGTCTGTGCAAAAATCCTGACATGTTGCTCTCTGAATTGTGCTCTGTAGACAGATACAACGGTAAAAAATTCAATTTTTCACCATACATCATCTGTGACCCTACTAATTGACCTGAGCTGCAACAATATCACCTCATCGGTATCACTGGAATGCTTGCCGCTGGTGTGTGGTCAGCTTACCAATACACGTCCTTCTTTAAGGCTCCTCTGACTGGCCACTGTCACGCCCAGCCACATGCCCTCCACCATCTCTGACCCAACTGCTGTGAATTTTTAAACATGGGTTCAGTGTTAGGGTTACAGTTTTGGATAATCAGCAAGGCACGGAAGCTAGATCTCTAAGGACTTTCAAGGAAATGTTTATAAGAAATACACATTTTTGAATTTTAGTGCATTTAATTAGTGTGGAAAGTGTTTTTTTGTACCTTGTTGTACCTCTAAAACATCCTGTTAAATAAATTAAACTAAAGCATTTTTTTAAAGTCAAACTTTACATTTTTAACTTGAGTTTCTAGAGATTTATATTCGCAAATAAATGAAATTCCTGCTACCCAAAGAAATAAATACAATGCCACAACTCATCAAGAGTAGTTATTCTGCAGTGGGAAAGTTGTGGGTTTCCAGTTTCCCCCTGTTGGCCAATAACCGATCAAAGCAGTTTGTGATCCCAGCGGCAGAAAATCCAAGGGAGAATTGCCAACAAAGACGAAGGCATCCTCATTCATTTATTTATTTCATTGACTAGCAGCGGTTTTCATTATTTTTGCTTCCTGGACAGAAGTAAAACTGCACCACCTTGAGACCCAGGGGACACACTGTTTGTGTCTCCAGTGATGAGGCTGAATAAGATCAGGAGTGATTGCATCAGAGGGACAGCTCAGGTTTGATGTGTTGGAGATAAAGCCAGAGAGGCCAGACAGAGGTGGTTTGGACATGTACAGAGGAGGGATAAGTGAGTACATCGGTAGCAGGATGCTGAGGCTGGAACTGCCAGGCAGGAGGCCTAGAAGGAGACCAAGCAGGAGACTTATGGATGGAATGAAAGAGGGCATGAAGGTAAATTGTGTGAGAGACGAATATGCAAACGATAGGGTTAGACGGAGACAAATGACTCCTGAAAGGGGAAAAGCTGGAATAAGAATAAGACTTTTGCCAGCATACACTCCTGATAAAAGCCCTTCATGCACAGCCCACTGTGAAGTATGGTGGCCGTGGGCCAGTCTCTAGAAAATGCCTTTAGAACCTCGTTAGCGTGCATGGCATGGATTCTTTACAATAACAGGAATTTAAATAAAAATACATTATCGACATACATAATATGTTATCGGTTCAGCCTTCAGCAGGATAATGATCCTAAACACATGGACAAATCAAAACAGAAAGGGCACAGAAGACACAGAATCAACCTAATTTCATGTACATTGCCTGCTGGAACAGGGCAATAAATGTTGTTACTTTATGACCATTTCAAAAAAGAGAACTCCCATTGAGCAAATTAGATTTCTATCAGTTCAAACTATCTCAATCAGCTGCAAGATTTAAATAAACAGCCAGCATGACTATGGAGAGCACAGTCACGGGAACACAGATCCAAACTGTGATGAGTCTTTGAGCCATGTTCGTGCCCTGATATACATAAACCACAAAAATGTGCTTTGACTGAAGCAGCAGCCATCCTTACCTGCACATTAAAGCAGATGCTGAATGCTGGTGTTATTGTTTATCATTTTAGAAATGAGGGGAAAGGCAGGTGTGCTCTTTGATTAATTAATATCCATTAAATGAGGATAGTTTCAGCAGTTTTCTGCCATAGAGATAGAGCTCAACAACTAAATTAATTAACCTGAGTGCTGCAAATTTGCTTGACTTACTATCCCCTGTATCCCCACAGAAGATAAAGGCCAGAAAATAGGGCTTCCGTGAATAGTTGTCAATGATGACATGGACTATTATAACATTTGTATTTAATACTTTAATTTCATAAAATGTATCTGTTCATTTCGCTCAAACCTTTTAACAAAAGCTACAGTACAACTGTTTTACTCAAAATGACTGTGTATGAGGAGACTCCTGGCTTCATGCTACTTTACGTCAGTTGCAGTGAGCTCCAGTCATGGGTTGCCTCCATCTGAGTCACGGTTTCAAAACCAACATGGAGGTTCAACCGTCTGATTCACTGTCAAATGAGTCGGGTCATTAAAGTTTTTCAAAGTTTTCAAAGCTTTTGATGAGCTCACAGGAAAGATAAAGTCGCTGGAAGTTTTTTTTAAAGCTGCTAAATGCTCTCTATGAACTTAGACAATACAGTTATTGAAACAAATCTACCAGACAGACTCCTAAATAATACATAAAGTTAATAAATACAGGTCATCTGTAAATCATAGTCTCCATAATTGGTTAATCATAGTCTCTCCATTATTGGGCTTCAGCCCACAACTAAGCTGAGGCCTGTTGTTTTTGGCTTTCCATGTTCAAACTCACCATATGTGATATTCTACATACTGGCTTTTAAATATAGTATTTTAATTTGTGAATACACAAATAATCGGGTTACATTTAATTTATTTGAAATGTTAAAAATAGCATTTTCTACAAATATTTGGAGCAAATTATTCTTCAAATTTTATGTGGTGTATAAAATTTAATAAGATAATATTTTGAGGAGAAAAAAATAGTTTAGATAATATGATTAGTTAAAATTGTAGCTATGTCAGAATTGGTTTGATTAATTGTTGAAAAAGGTTATTAATGGGGATCCAATTTAAAAATAAATTAGGCTTTTTGTAGGACAGCACAATGGCTTAAGAAATAAACGTTTACCAACTCTAATTAAGGTGATGCTATTCACGTAATACTTTGCTCAGGGACAATAATGTCTTAAAACAGTCTAAATTACAAATAAACACCTATATTATAAAGACCGGAGGATAATCATCATTATTTCTTTTATTTAAATCAGGTTTATAGTGACAGAAACTTCCATATTTTACAGTTTACTAATTTTTACTCTACATAAATGTTTTAAGCATGCCCTTTTTACAAGACTACAATAAAAATATATTAATTGTTAAAAAAAAACATTTAGTGCTATGACAAAGTATAAGCCTCCTTACAGATTTTTTCTTGTTGTTTTATTACTTCAGTGTTTCAGATCATCAGCTAAATTTCCCTGGTAGACTAAGGTGACCCGAGTAAATACAAAATGCAGTTTTCAAAAAGATGGTTGCATTTATTAAGGCAGAAAACTTGGCCAATTTGGTCTTATGGGTAAAGGTTACTGCCCTCAGATTACTGCCCTCAGATTATTGGAGATGGAAATGTATTTGATGATCTGAAACGAGTGTCACTAAAAAGACAAAAAAACTTTTATTATGGCACAGTATAGGTTTTGGGTAATTTATTACAACATGTTGTACTTTCTGGAGCCAAACCAGAGCGTTCCCACTCACCTTTATAAAAAACATTACAAATAATGAGATGAGAAGATGTTTTGTTTTCAGAGACATATATCCATCGCAGAAAAACCCAAAGATAGACCTGCGTTCCTAATTTCAGGAAATACAGATATAGTGGATAATTTGGCCACTAGGTGGCCCTGCAGGGAAAAACTAAATCCTAAAACCTTGACACGTTTTCCTTTTTCAGATCCCACAGGAGCAAGTAATCCTACCGGGCAGATGTGCATCATGCTTACTTGATGTGATCAGATCCATCCTGGTGCAGTCTGTGGGGTCTGTGCTGATGGGACAAGAGTACACGGCACCTGTTTCGTTGACATTTGGAAGAGAATTGTCTTTTTCTTTGGGAGCCCCCACGAGGAGCCTGGATAGACACAGAGACAGAGGGAGGGACATTTCAGACCAAGGCGATGTTGTTAGGCGACACAGTGTAGAGACAGTAGCAGCAACAGAGGCGATCTGGCAGATTGTCTGAGCAGAGCTTTGCTCTATACTAGAGTTTCGAAACCTGCTTGCAGTTAACAAGAAGTAGTGCGACACCTGAGATTCTGAGAGTTCCAGAAAAGGTCATTTCAGTTTACGTGACCTTAGAAAAGAAAAAAAAAAAGAGTGTGAAGCAGTCTGAGCAAGTCTGGGCAACACACACACACACACACACACACACACACACACACACACACACACACACACACACACACACACACACACACACACACACACACACACACACACACACACACACACACACACACACACACACACACACAATACCAAATGGACACTCCCTACACCAGAACCTTTTAACACAGCAGTGAACTTTGAAGTAGAGTGATTGCTCGTCTGCCAAGGCTCACTGTTTATTGTAAGCACAAGATTTATTCGCTGCACTTTGTAGGTGAAAGGTATGGGTAATCTTGTTTACACATTATTACTAAGAGAGAAAAGATCTGAGAGCAGAAGAAAATGTTAAATACTTTAGCTTTACCAACTCTTCACATTTGTTCTTTAAAAAACAAGATGAATTCATTGCTAATTCAATTAGTGTAAAGAAGGGTTTTAACAATGCATCCTGCTAAAGTACATAATTTTGGGTTTTTATAAGATTTCGTAGATCACAAACTGTATTTTAAAGAATACTGAATGAATGTAGTATATTTCAGTCAAGGTTTGACTAGTCCATGTAATGAGGTTTTGATATTTGTCCTGAACTGTGGTCCTCATGTAACAAATAAGACTGTAATGTATCTTTTTTGTTTTCATATGTAGAAAAACAGTTTCATACATTTTAAAGTGTATTTTAAAGATTCTGTAATGAGTTTAGTATAATTCAGTTAAGATGTACCACCCTGTGATTTTTTGGGGGCCCCTATTTGGCTCTGGAGCTGCCCCTGGGACTTGGGTTTGTGAAATAACCCAAACTGGGTTGTCTTTTGGTGTATGGTGAAGTAGTGCCCCCATAAAAAACTTGAATTGTTATCAAGAAAGCATCTCAACAGGCTAGACAGTACCCGTTGAAAAATTAACTGGAAAAAAAACTGTTTGGTCTTTGGACAGAAATCAGTCAAATATGCATGCTTCCAGTTTTTAACTGGTTTTATCTAAAAGTTAACATGTCCAGGTGGGTAATAATTTAAGCTCACATTATTATGCTGGTTTAACTATTGTTAAACCAGCATAATAATGTGAGCTTAAATTATTATAACCCAGGTCAAAAGCTAACCTAGTTCTGAACCATAGAAAATTAAAATGAAATATCCCATACTAATTTTTATTTTAGAGTGCAGCAATCTTAAGGTTATTGTTGACATTTTAAATAAAATCTTATTCATTTTTGCTGGTGGCAAGTACATTTTCTCAAATGTATTTCAGTAACAGACAGCAGCCAAGATGAAACAGAAGTTTAAAGCATTGAACATGAATGACAACAATGTTTATCAAAGCGAACAAGTTGACATACATTCTTTTTATTTGCATTTTGGTGCAAGTTGCATTTAAAAAAAAATGCAAACTTATGCAAAACAAGTAATTTCTGCTTTGAGTACTTGGCTGTTTTCTTCAGCTGGGAGCAGCACAAAATGTATCAAAACACTGTGTTCCAAGGTTAGGGATTTTTGTGGGAAACCCTGGCTACAAGACGCCTCATGGAAGAGAGAGAGAGAGAGATTAGGGGCACACTTCGAGGCCAGTTGGTGGACTTTGTTCCCACCCAACAGAAATCCTGAGGAAATGGAGCACAGAGTTCGGCACCAATCAGTTATGCTTTTGGGATTTACGATAATATTGGAGGTCAGGTTGAAGCAGCCTGATCATAGTAACCCCACTTCTTCAACACGCATATAGGGTTTTGCTTACACTGTGTACACTGAATAAAAACGCTCAGAACTGTTCTATTCTCACTGTCTAAAATATTATTGTTATTAATCTAAACTGTTCTGGTTTAGGTAAGTAAGGATTTCCATGAGGAAGTTTATTATTTATTTCTTAAAAGTCTGAATAATGTGATATGTCTTTTTTGTAGGTTTTCATACACAAAAATTAACATAAATTTAAAGAGTTTGGGAAATCCTTGATCTTGATTTTTAAATACCGTATTTTTTTCGGGACTATAAGGCGCACTTAAAATCCTTAAATCAAATTGATGGTGTGCCTTATAATCCGGTGTGCCGGATTATACTGTACGTGTACTGACCGATTTTATGTGGTACAATGCGCTCAAAAATCTGTTAAAACAGTGTAAGTATGACTTTGGTTAGCAGTGAAACCGCTCCGCTCAATGGATATTCAGGGCATTACGGTACATTGTGTCACTACCTGCTCGGCCCCCTGAGCTGTCTACAAGACTGCCTGACTGTAATGTCGAAACTAGAAGTGCATTCATGTAAAGGCCCCCACATACTCAGGTGTAGTTCTCTCCACGGAGGTCCGCGCATACAAGAGGCGTACTCTGCGTGGACTCCCGCATACAGGTACGTGCAGAGCTCAGTTTATATGACTACATATGCGTTGTCACACTATAAAATGCTTGCCGGCAAGAAGCCTTTACATCGAGCTGTTTTATATGTGACACCGAGCTTGATACACTGCAAGCAGGCGATCGCAAGGACGCGTGGCATCACCGTCCCTCTCTGTTCTCACTGACTGGTGTGCGGTGGGAGCCTGCTGGAAAAGAAACGGCTCTAGGTGCTCAGCAAGCTAATCACACATTTTACCATCCTATTCGCTGCTTCGTCCCACTGGCTGAAAGTGTGGGAATTGTAGGAATTTGCCACAAGAAATGTAGGCAACAGTACGCTGGACTATGAAGGGCAAAACATCCGCAGAGAGTCAGTGCAGAGTCCACCAAGCTCACAGTATGCGCACAGTACGCCTGAGTATGTGGGAGCCTTTAGGCAGCCCGCACCCAGAGTAGCAAAAATAAACCTAGTAAGTTAATTCAATATAAAAGTTACGTTTATTTTTCGCCTTATGTTAGAAAAACAGCAGTGTAGTCCAACTACTCTGTCCTCCCGACAGAGACGGATAGCTCTCTCTCAGGAGAGAGCTGTGTACGTGGAGGGGTGGCATGATATTACACACTTGGGAAGAATATTTAGTGTGCCTTAAAATCCGGTGTGCCTTATGGTTGAAAAATACGGTAGGTTAATTAAAAACATTTCAGTTTAACAGAGTTCCACCTGTGAATGTATTTAAAGCCTCTAACACAGTGCTTCTCCATGTCCCATTATAGAAAAATCTAAAGTAATCTGCCAACAAATCAAGGAAGACAATTGTGGACCTCCCAATGTTCGCTTCATTCTTGGGTCCAATTTCCAGATGCCTTAATGTTCAAACAATTATATGCAAGTTTAAAGAGCATGGGAACATCTAAGCATCATACTGTCCAGGAAGGGGACAGGTTCAGTGAGGGCAAAGGGTGTGTCAACCCCATGACAAGAGCAACATACCTTGTGAATGTGCTGGCTGAAGAGAGTACTGAGAGGGTGTCATTATCCACAGTGAAAGGAGCTCTGCACCAGCATGGGCCGAAAGGACACTCAGAAAGGAAGAAGCCAATACTCAAAAATCGTAAAAACTCAAGTTGCAGTTTGCTAATGCTTTGAAGAAAAGTAAAATGCATTTTTGAGACACTTGAGAGACAAGTTATAATGAATGTTAACTGTTTGAATGTAATGACCACTGTTACATTTGGAGGAAATGGAGGTAAGACATCAGTCTGGAGGTTAAAGCTGATAAGCAAAAATAGGCCTTCTGGATATAAAATGACTGTCAATGGCAAGTTCAGATACACAGGGGCTAAAGGACAATAAAGTTGATGTTTTGGAACATTCATCCATTGTTTGTACCGTTGATAAGTGTAGGTTTGTGGGGGTGGGTGGTGCCTATCTCCAGGAAAATGAAACTTCTCTTTTTGCAAAAGTGAAGTTTGCATTGAAAACAATTTGAGTTACAATGTGGTCTGTGGGCTATTGATAGCACTTTTCACACATAGCCAACAGACTTTGCGTGCAAAACTGGTGCAGCATGTTATTTGTCATCATGGATCACCAGTACAGTCAAGAGCTAAAGAAAGTTTACATGATGCTGCTTTCAAAGCAATTTAGAAGGATAAGTGTCAGTTAGTTGCTGCTAACTAAATGCACTTGATACATTGAACACTTCCTTAAAGGCGCATAGCCACATTATTTGACTTTTTTTATTTATACATCAGTAACTCATTCTGGTTATACACAAAATTTTTATGAAAGATGATCACGTCCTGCTGGTGTATTAGTTGTTATTTTGGTGTTTTATGCTTTGTTTTTGCTCAGTTTTTTAGTAAATAAAGCCTTTCGAGTTTATTTACAATTTTCACAGAAGTACGTAATGCACATGCTACACAGGGGTTAAAACAAGAAAGTGGCTAGTGGCTATTAACATCTCCAGGCGAAACAATGAAGAATGTTCCAAGATCTAGTGGGGGAAAAAACGCAAAAAAATATGATTCCAAGAGGGAAAAGACTGGAATGCCGCTGGGAATACAGTATGAACATTCGTGTTGACTGAAGCGAATGCTAAACCTGCTGTTTGCTCAGATGTGACCACAGAGTTGACTAACGGGAGTAAAGATCTGTTTGATCTGCTTCAAACAGGTTGCAAAAAGGTAACCCGCTCTTTACAACCAGAATGATACACCTGAAAAGATGGGCTGTATTACAAGACACTGCCTTTTACTGTTTCCCATACCTTTATTTTCATATTTTATTCCCATTTATTTGTTCCACATTTAAATGACTGAAAACACTCAGCTGGACCAGGACCGGTCCAGAACGACTCTCCTCCTTGGTGATGATCTCCACTGAAGGAGCGACACTTTTAAAAAGGCAGTGACTGAGATATTAATGGTAAGGATATGGACACATGGACTTTATATAAATAAAATAATAATAAAATAAAGGTAATATAACAGACAATTTTCAGTTTTAAGAAAAAAAAGAGAGATCATGTAACAATGCATTAAGTAGCCTAATAATGTGATAAATTCGGACTTCAAAATGTAATAAAACATCAATAAAACAGATTTTTATAATAATCACTGCAAAATGTGCAGAATTATTCACGTTCAGATGATCAGAATGTGTTTGCATATTCATGAAGCTAAACACGCTAAATGGATTGTGTCTGCTATTCTGCTCATTGTGCACTGATGAGGCCGTGTTAATGTCAAAACTGAATACCAAAGGATCTGCTCAGGGGTGGTTGGCTTTGTTGCTTTGCTCAAAAATGGTCAGATCAGAAAATGGGTTGTCTTTCTGCATAATTCATATTCTCCAATCAGAGCAAACCATCAAGCAAACAGCCTTTCCCACCACCCCTCCCCTGTACCCCTCCCTCCAGCTGATGCACCAGCTGTGAGTCACGCTAGCATGTCTGACTGCTCCACTTGAGAGGAGGAAGCCCCAGATAAGTTTCCCTGTATCAGCTCGAACAGGAGGCAGTCATCAGGGAAGCTGCGGAGCTCGAATATTCCATATTCAACATCAAACTTACTTCACAGCGGTTACTAAAAAGGGGAGCTGATATGTCCATGGGTGCTCCAAAATGCATACATTTTCCAGTTACTCCCGAAGGACAAGGGAAACACAAAAGAGTGGGTGAAGTTCATTTATGGGGACTTTACTAAAGACTGCTTCCTGTGGGGGGGGGGGATTCAAGTCGTGGTTTTCGAACAAATGGAGTTAAAAATTTCTGTTTTAATTTATTTTTTTTCTATTTGTTTACGCAGTGTTTTTATAGTTATCTATTGGGGCATTAATTCTGTTTATTTTTTGTTCTTTACATGTTTGAAATTAGGTCCTTAAACTCCAAAACAACAGCAAAGATGTGTGTCAACCATAAGATTCCAGTTTAAAAACACTTCAGTGGCTTTAAGCGTCGGCTTAGCTTCTACACCCTCATTTTTTTGTTTGGTAGACGGACAGTAACCTTGCCTGCAAGATGAATTCTCACGGTATTTGTGCATTCACAAACATACTAAATCTATCTTGTAGCGCTGCGGCTTCAACTGTTTGCATCCAAACCAAAAAAGGTTCTGCCCAATCATGTCGCAGTATTGAGGTTTAAGGCAGGACATACCAGTGGAACGAAAGAGCCCACAGCCGAACCAACACAAACATAGCAGTGCGGTGAGGGGTTGTTGTTGGTGGTGTTGGTCTCAGTTTGAGGTTGGTTCTTGGGTCCTGCAGCTTATTTCAGGCCCCACTGACTATGGTGGTGTGGCTAGCAGAGCCTCCCTCTTCGGATGGGCTTTTGGAGAATGGGGGTGCCTATTGGAGTCAGTGGGGTAGCTAACTTCCTGGGAGGGCATAATGCTCCTCAGTAATTCATCCCCATCCCCAGACACCTCCCTCTGCCTACTCCATCATATTGCCACACATGTAGGATCTTGTAGGGTGGGGGCATCGCTGGGGAGCAGAGAGGATTTCCCAGCACCACTGTCTGGCGATGTCCTTGACCCCAATTTTATTATTAATCTTAGATGCTTTCATTTATAACATTCTCACAACACACATATATGTAGGGCATTAATTGGGGTAAGGCATCGGGGGGGGGGGGGGGGGCTGATTGTGTAGGCCTCACTCTGCCCCCATTCGCATTTAGACAGTTTTAAACGCACTTGAGAACAACTTGCAACAACACAACATTTGAGCAGGCAGAGGCAGACTCAGGGTCTTTCTTACACCCCTGTTCTCTGATTGCTATCCGGGGTTTGGGGCCTGGAGGAGGAGTGGGCCATCTGCTCGGGGTCTGGGCTGAGGGTGGACGTTGGGTCCCTGGGGTCAGCTTGGGCTGGCGCCTTTTCTCTCCCCTGGAATATGTGGGTAGGGCTTACGTATGGAGGGTAGGGTGTGGGGGAGGTAGTGCTTAAGGGTTCGTGGGGTGGGCTCTGGTTGTCTGGCCCGTTCGGTTCATGTTGGCCCCAACTCCGGGTGGATGGGCCCGTGGGTTGTCTGGGTTGGGATCGGGGTGGGGGGTTAGGACCAGAGTATGGACCGGGTAGGTCGGGTTGTGGTGGTCCCCCCCCATCTTGATGTTTGGGTTCACCTCCCGGGTCTGGGGGCTGGATATCCCTCTGGGGTGCTGGTGCCTGGACCTGGGAGTATAGGATGTGTTTGGTGAGTGTGTGTATTGTGTCCCTTTTTTTTCTTTTTCATGGGTAAGAGTGTTTGCATGTGACGGCACTAGGGTGGGAATGTGTGAATGTGACTGTGTATGTGGTTGGGTTTGGCTGGCGCCTTGACCCGCTGGTGCATTTGTGGTCCTCAGTGTCTGGGGCTGGGATGCTTACAGATTCACTTCTATACAGAAAGCCCCTAGTATTAGCTTTAGCTGTCATTTTATACATTTCATATTAAATAATACTGTATATTCTTCAGTGATGGTATCAAGGCATTGGTTGTTTGTACTTGTAATAGCTTTTTGCATATATAAATCAAGCGGAGCACTATGGCGAAAGCAGTAAGGCTCCACTTGTGAAAGTAAAATGTGTTGGGCTCTCGTTGGCATTAAGACAACAATTCTTACTACTACATTGCCAGACAAGATGCAAATTTTTTTTTAAATAAGAGACTGCAGAACAACACAGAGATGGTGTGTGATGTCATACCATATTCTATCTAAAAGGATACCTTTAGTTCTTTACGTCACTATTTTGTAAGTTCTTTCTATCTAAAATAAGGAAATTTTACTTACTCCGCCTTTAAATATGGAAAATATCACACACATTCCTGACACAGGAGAAAACCAGTATTTTTTCAAAAAAACAACTTGCATGTTTTTGTCCCTAAAAAGTGAAATGCATCTATACGTATAAAGAAACCCAGAAATCAGCCAGTAAAAGTCTTATTGGTGAATCTCTTGTATAGATGTGCTGTGCCTGTGTTATTTTGATAATGCAGCAACTGCTTTAATGAGGAGCATCTAAAGACCAAGGAGAGTCACTGGTGGGCCATTGATTTCCATCTGACTTGGTATGCGCCCAGGAGGATGGGCCTCCATGTGCTTAAACACAGCAGTGCACCAACTTCAGGTTGCTAAAGTGCGAGCCACCAGAACTGACATGAACTCCTGGATAGGTGTTGAAACGTTTTCAGAAAAACTGAACAAAAGTCTGTTTTCCTCCAATTTAAGCCTGTTTGCTGCTTTAATGAGGAGTGCCTGTTATGATAAACAACCAAAAAGAAAAATATCAGACAACGTCTACATGCCATTGTCAGGGCTTGAAGGTGTCATTTCTGATTTTCTCCATCTTATTTTTAGTAAAATCGTGTCAATGTTCTCCTATTAAAAGAGTAGAGCTCCACAATGTAAAGAAAAAAGGATTTCTGGTTAATGATTCCATGTGTTTGTACATATGACATCACTTATAACTCAGCATCAACCTTCATAAAAAGGACACAAACCCGACTAATCAGATGCTGACTCGTCCATGACGGATCGTCTCATTTCCTGTCCAACCATGACAATATGTTCTCGCCTTCTCACCCTCTAGCCACCTCATCGCCTCCTCATAAACGGGCCGTCAATGAGCAAGGGACAACTGGCAGCTGCATTCCACATCCTTCTCAGAGAACATGTTAAAATTTGCCCCCACTGACTAACCATTCGTCCGAATGGCTTGCTTAACCAAACATTTGCAGCTGCATTCCTGACATAGGCAGCGAGAAAAACCACAAAAGAGAGGAGTTTGATGAACTACTGCTGAACGATCCTCTCAGTTTTCTTAAGCTAAACAAGCAGGGGTCAGTTTGTCTATATAACAAGGTCTTGTTGGGTGGATAATCCTAACTCTAACTATAATGAAGATAAATGTTTTTGTGTTTTTTGGCAATTTATCAAAATGAATAATTAACTTTTCCCACATCTCACAAAACAATGAAAATAGAATCTCTGACTTAATTAAAGATTATTGTATTGTTTTAGATCAACTTTCTTTTTAAAGATCAGCAGGGAGAAGTGGAAGGTACCACCATTTATTTTCTCTTTGTTCCAGTTTTGGACGTTTTGTTTTAAGAAAACATTTTTAAAGTGTTTGTCGTTGATAGCACAAGCTGTAGCAATTTAAAATCATCGATTCTTGGTGGAGTTATATATGACAAAAAGGCAAACAAAAAAAAGGCAGTGAAGACAGGAGACAAAACAAAGGAGGGGACTTTGAGCTTCTAGTTTATTGTTTAACTATTTTTTATGAGGCTGAATCACTATAGTGTGCACACCTAAATCAGCCTTACATGGGAGGATGATTACCTTTCAGATAAGGTTTAGGGCGACATGATTCTCAAAGGGTGTGCTTCTTGTCCTCGGGGAAAGAAAACCTAAAGAAACTCAAAGCCTTTTTATTTCATTGTCAGACATGACAGAGATAACAATCAATCAAATGGAAACAACTTTTCTACTTGTACGGTTCAGTCGATTCCAGTTCCACTGCAATACTGTAAGACCTAACGTACAACTAATTTTTAACGAGCATAAGCCTGTCACACATCCACTTTGCCTCACTATCTAGTGAATAGAGAGTAAATTATTCATTTACCCCAACCTCTTCAGCCAGCAAGTAGTTTATAGAACCCCCTTTCTTTGGAAAGCCTTGTTTTTATAAATTTGTCTGCGCCTACAGACTTTCTTGTTCTTTTCAAGATTGTCCAAGCTCCATCAGAAAAGATGGAGAGAGTCTGAAGATCAATTTTACATTTTTGCCACAGATCCTTGAATGTATTTGGGTCTAGATTTTGACTGGGCCATTCTAACACATAGATGTGCTCTGATCTAAACTGGTGTTTTTCTAGTGGTGGATCCCAACAAAAAAGTGTGTTTTCAGTGGGTTGCGGGACTGTACATGAAAAACAAAATCTACAGAGTTTATTTATAATCCTAGGTGATAATGATTTGTAACCCGTCATTCATCATCAAAGTTTGTTTACATAGACTAATCAAGCATGGCAAAACTTAGGTATTATATGAGTTCATTTTCCTGAGAAACAAAGGGAATATAACTGGATGTGCAACCCCTTCGGAATCATCCCATTTATGAGTTTCTTATCCTTGCCACTCTAGCGGTAAAATCCTCCTGGCAATCAATACAACCTCTCTGTGAGTGTAGCTTCTTAGCTCTGGTTCAGCTGAAGATAAAACACAGAAAGAAATTGGACCTCAGAGTTGCTTTGTCTCCAATACCTCCATGACTTTCAGGCTCTTATCAGGAGCAAAACATGCTAAGTACCATGAATTCCTGCAAATTCAGGTTTATGAATGTAGTGTTACACCGGAAGTAGAGATTAGTGCTGTTTAAGTACAAAGCACATTTTTTTTTTATTATTTAACTTCTGATATCTAGTCAAAACACAACTTATTTTTGAAAACTTCAATACTTTTCAGTTTGCCCTTTTTTCCTCTGTTTTTTTAAATAAGAACAATAAAAGATAAAATGAATAAAAATGGATAAGAACGGTTAATGAGTAAACTTTTTTTTATTGTGCAATGGTGATAGTTTCAGTAAGAGGATTCTAAGCTGAAGCTGCTTAACATTTTTTTTATTGGTATTTCATCTTTGTTAAACCAGTAAAAAAGCTCATGGAGATTGAAAATCTTTTTTCAATAGTACATGAACAACATACGGTAGCCAAAAGTAGGATTAAAACCTGAGAAGTTTATTTTTTTTCAGTTATGAAAGAAAACAGCAACAGTTTGTAAGAAGCGGTTGTTACTGATTGCTCTGATTGTTGTATTAGCTGTAATACTAGAACGTATAAATAAAATAAATAAATATGCCCCTTTGTAGTCCCAAAGAAGGGAAGTTCATCTCTGCGTTTAACCCATCCCTGAGGGAGCAGTGTGCTGTCACACTGAGTGTGATCTGGTCAAGGGTCTTGCTGAGTGACCCAGAGTGACTGGCATAGTTTCAAACCGGCACAAATGCCCAGCTCCCTAGCCGCTAGGCCACTACTCCCACTCATAAAGAGACAGAATTAAAACAATTAATTAAATATTTTTCTTGACTAGGGTCGTGGGTTACCAATAACGATAAAGGTTTACCAGTTAAGAACCACTGATCTAAACAATCTCAATGCAGCTTCTGCTGTAGCTTTATGGCAGTAGGAAGCCGTACCTCTCACTGTTGATCTTTCTTCACCCATACCCCTTAATCCTGCCAACAACCCCCAGCTCCTACCAAGCCAATTCCCCCACAGACACAGTTACATACAGAAACAAGGTCACAGCTTTAACTGCAGACTTTCTAAGCTTCAATTAAAGCATTAATCTTACATTTACAAAGTTAACTTTTTCAGTGTTTTTCATCAGATCTGTAGTAAACTCAATTCAAGATGGGATGGCAGGGGCAACAAACATAATGACCAGAGGTTTTCGGGTCATTATGCTTGTCCTAGTGTTTTTGTTCATGTTATCACCACTCTAAGCATTAATCCAGTATGGGTGGGCTGAGCTGCTAGAACTGGGGTAACAGAGGCCGCTCAGCCTTACAGGACTGTTTTGAAACCTCAGACTGTGTAGTGTTTAAAGCGGATGCTGATCTGAAAGAATACACATCATTTGTGCTGTCCTATATTCACTTCTGCACTGATGCTGTCCCATGAAGACAGTCAGAATGTTTCCCAAACAGAAACCTTGGCAAGGCAAGGCAAGGCAAATTTATTTGTATAGCCCATTTCAGTACAGAGACAATGCAAAGTGTTTTACATGATTAAAATATAGGAAAATAAAACAGAATACAAGCAAGTAGGAATAAAATGTAGAAACAAAACAGAACATGAGAAAATAGAAACTAAAAGCAAACATTATAAACAGTTGGACTACAAAGTTGAACTAATGATGTTTCAGTAAAACATTTTAACTAGAACAGTCAAAGGCAATCCCAAACAAATGTGTTTTTAATCTTGATTTAAAAGAACTCAGGCTTTCTGCACTTTTACAGTTTTCTGGAAGTTTGTTCCAGATAAGTGGAGCATAGGAACTAAATGCTGCTTCTCCTTGTTTGGTTCTGGTTCTAGGTATGCAGAGTAGGCTGGAGCCAGAAGACCTTAGTGGTCTATAGCCCCATTTACACTACCCTTGTTAAACCGATCCATGCCGAGCTCGGTCCGAGCTTGGATCAGTTAACCAAGCCGAGCTTGGTTCTGACGGTTTACACATCACGCTATCTCGGTTCCTTGGTTTCCTCGCCTCCTAGTGACGATCTGCAGTACTACTGCTCTCTGGGATTGAAGGAGGAAATCAAGCAAATAAAAATGGCAGCGCCCGTAACATTCAGGAAGTTATGTTTGGTTATATTTCGTAGTAATCAGGAAAAGACGGCAACTTTTGGTGAATTTACTTGATAGAGTCGGCTTTTGGGAAGTGGATAAGACAAACGAACGTCTAATAAGAATTTACAGACGCAGGAAACAACGACAGACGCTGAGGTTCATCGTGCTGCTAAGCAGCATCATCACTGGAAATCGTGTGTCACGGTAGGGAAGCTAGTCTTTTTATGAATGTCAGAAATGTCAGCTGGCTGTAAGGAGATGACGCGGTCTGCTCATGCGCTCTTTGTTATCTGAGAACCGGGCCACTGAAAAACCGGGCCGAGCTCACACCTGGAACTGGTCTGCATTTAGCGCGGTCCGGTTGTGTCTAGCTCGGTTCAGTTCAGTTTGCGTTCCATTTACACTCGATAGTTATCTCGGTTACCGAGCTCGGACTGGTCTTGGCACGGTTAAAAAGGGGTAGTGTAAACGGGGTATATGGGTAGATGGCACAGTGCCATCGCTGCTGAAGGCCTGGATGCAGCATTCAGAGCAGGAGAAAGACTGACCGATAGGAGGGCTAGAAGTGAGCTGAAGAAGGGATATCCAGAAGGTAAAGCACAAGTACAAGCAGTGCATTAAGGTATACTTCAGCAGCAACAACCCATGTAACGTGCAGAAGCATCAGCAGCATCACAGACTACAAGCATAGCAACCAGCCGCTCAGTGTATTCCAACCTTAAACAACTTCTTCACACACTTCGACTCTCCAAGCAACAGAAGGTCTGAACATTGGCCAGAGGTGCAGCATCAGCCTATTGTCCTGCAGTTGCACCAAATGACCTCCATCTTAAGGAAGAATAACACCAACAAGTCTGCAGGTTTTTCTGAACATATTTAACATCTCACTGCAGCTTTCCATGGTCCGTGCCAGTCTGAGATTCTCCATAATAGTGTCTGTACCAAAATAAAACACCGACATCACGAAGAGCTTGGAGAGGATCCTCCTGAAATCCATAAAGGATGATATCCCTGCTAGTCTGCATAGCCTGCACTTCAGCTACAGGGAGAATTGTTCAACAGAGGATGCTGTCTCGTTAGAATTTCACACAGCTCCGACCCATCTGCAGCATCCCGATACCTACGTTAGGATGCTATTCGTGGACAGCTCAGCCTTTAAACACTGGGTTTCCTGACATGCTGGCTCTGAAGCTCCACAACCTGGGATTATCTGCACTGCTCTGCTCCTGGATCAGTGACTTCCTCACCAACAGGCCCCAGGTGGTGAGGATAGGGAAACGCACATCTGCCCTGCACATCCTCAACACTGGAACACCGCAGGGTTGTGTCCTCCGCCCTGCCCTCTTCACTCTATTCACACACGACTGCTCTGCTATCCATCTCACAAACAAGTTTGCGGATGACCTGCTATCTGTCTTTTTAAACTCAAACATTTAAATCTTATCAGGTTCTAAGGACTATTTGCACACTTCGATCTTATCAGGAAGTGCGGTCGGGGCAATCACCTTGAACATTATCTCTTGCTTTGTGTCTGTGTGAATTCTCAGCCGGTGTCTCACCAAAATCTCATAATGATCACATAATGTAAATAAAAATTCTTGATCCTTGAACTGAATGCAAAATCAGCCAGTTAACTGACAGGTTCATACTGACGGCTCAAAATACAGTCAAACCCAGACAAATGACAGGCAAACAGACTAATTAGTTGGCACTGCATAGCAGACCGAGAGAAAGGAAATCAACTCTACAAAGAGGACGGAGAAGATACTGAAGACGAGCTTCAATAATAATGCAGCAAACCTGAATATACATGCTATCAACCCTGTGTTCTCTGTAAGGACAAAATGGAGAAAAAAATAAATAAAAATCTACTCCGTTTTACTCACTACATACAAATGCTGATCTGAAATCCAATCCTTTCCGTTCACTTGGATTATTCTGCCAATAATCCATCCATGTGTTCCCAAAGGTGTTTTTGTAATCATTACCTAAAGACTCAGTTGTCTTGAAAAGAGGGAAATAAACATTTGCAATGATTTCATATCTTCCTGTTGGTCTTTTTTAGTGTATCTGAATCTCTATTACCAACGCCAGCTCCATCTCCCACGCTACATTGGACTGCTAAAGAACATGCCACCAATTACGCAAAGAATTGTTGATTAGTTTTATTTTCTTAATACAAAACGACTGTAAGGTCATATATAAAGCTCACAATAAATCAGCCAATCACAGTTCTCATTACTTTGAAGGAGTTCCAAAGCTTTAGTAAAATCATTGTGAGTTCATCTCAAATGTCTTCTGGTGATTTTACGGCGAACAAATATTAATGTTGTGTTAATTTTATCTGTTGTTATTTTTTTCTGATGCATTGATGTTAATGCTGTCTTGGCTTGGCTGTCAAGCTTTCCGTTTCCTCTTGTCGTTCCCAGATCAGTTTTCCTCTGTTCCGTTTACTTTTTAGATTTTTGCTTTTCCCCTGCTGTAACTTTATTCTGTATTTTCAGATCTTGTCTGCACATTGGTCCTTCATTTCCATGCATCACGACAGCTGTCTTCTGCAGCCTAAAACAGCTGTTCTTCCAGGATTGTCTTGTATTTAGCTCCATCCATCTTTCTATCAACTTTGACTTCCTTCTCTGACCCTGCTGAGGAAAAGCATCCCCACAGCATGATGCTGCCACTACGATTAAAGTTAAGGGTGATGTATTCAGGCAGTTAGTTTTTTGCCTCACATGGCTTTTTGAGCTAATCTGGCCATATTAATTTATTCCACATGTTTTCCTATATCTCCTGCATGACAGTTAGCAAACTTTAAACAGGACTTCTTTTATATTATATAATGAGATGAAATTACTCACTCAAAGGTGACTTCTGATGGATTGTATTTAGTGGAAACAGAGTAAAGCAATATGAATACCAAAATACATTCTCTTCAAATTTTCATTTGTAAAATTTGTTGAAAATTCCTTCCACTTGAAAATATGCTATACTTTGTATTTGTCTATAAAATTGGAAAAAATACATGAAGTTTGAGGTGGTAATGGTACAATATGGACAAAAGTTCACATATTCTAAGGCACTGCAGAACTGCATTGTGTTTTGAGTTAATTTGGTGAACATAAGCTGTTTTTATGTTTAAGCTTTTCTGAGTCATAAAATGAAGAACAACCAAAGTTTGACTTGTCTGGGCGGATAGAATTCTGCAGATGTCTGTGATGGTATGTCTCAATCAGTTAAAGATATACATCTGAAACCATTGCAGCTCTATTCAGCATACAGAACAGCCAGCCAGCATAGAAGAATGCCTCCCTACTGATCAAACTCTATGACTCTCCATGCAGCACAAGACCTATACAAGTACTGACAAAGAACATCAGCACAAAACAGCATTAGCCTTCAAGTTGGGTTCTGACATTACAAGAAGAAAAAAAAACAACTTGTGAATTAATAATAATTTTGTCTATGCGTGAACATGTTCTAAAACAGCAGAGAGGCTTTGTATTGATTCCTGAGAAACATCGCCATTTAGACCCAATCATCAGAGCAATGGAGGCGCTGCAACAGAATTTGCTTCAGCAGGCCAAACCATGAGACATCCCAGATAAGATAGCATGATTTGGACTCACATATGTGGTTCTTAGAAACGGCTATGCTAGTGGCACAAAAGATAAAATACAAAGTCATTTAGCGATGGAACTCTCTTCTCCTGCATATACTAGTAAGTAAACAAACAAGATAATATGGCACTTCGAAGGAAATAAGTAATTAGGGATGTTGTGATCATGAGTCAATTAAAATTAGCCATTGGTGTTTTTTCTTGGACTGCATCACCCGACCACAGACACTCCTGCACAGTATTTGTTATGTCACTCAATGCAACAGAAGACTTACGAGCAAATAAAACCAGTAGAGACAAACAACAACAACCAAAATGGTATGAACCGTCAATACACGTGGAAAAATGAATGGCCGCCTCTGAGTTTCAGCATGTTATGGAGCAGTAGATGGGACTCATTGATTCCAGGGAAGCATTACCATTTAGACCCACTAAGCAAATAAATGGAGATAATATTGAATGCTGCGACTCAATTTGCAGATTAAATTAAGCAGGAGGACAAGAGGGAGACCGGGCCTGAGATCTCTTTATCCAGCTATAACGATGTAATGGCCGCATCGAAAGAAAAGAAGATAGTTGTTATGACATGATGCATTACAATGGGCTTCACTGTTACTGCTCCGATAATGGAAGGGCAGAGACCTATGATGACCAGAAACCTACGTATCAGATCTCTGTACCTGGTTTAAACTTATATGAGCATTCACTATTTGGATGGGGGGGAGGGGGGGGGGGGGTTGCTAGATACAACAGCTCCAGCAGATCAATTAGCTAATTAATAAACGGAGTGGGTCAGACCAAACTACTGGTTTAATATATTCATAGCTCTTGTAAGTTAGAACTCAAAGTGGAAGTGCAAAATTCATGGTAATGAGTTGTTCTTCCATCTGATTTCTCTGGTTAGGCTAAACATTTTTCCATGGCTACACATTGCGATCAAATTTCTGTGAGTTCACAAACTGCTGGGGGGACAATAAGCAATCCCTCAAACCTCTGCCAGGTCTCCTGAAACTGCTTTCAACTTTCCATGGTAGTTCACCATATGCACCCATTCAAGCAATAGCCAGTCACTTCTGATGGAAAAGTGCTACAGCTGGTTATCAAACAGGGATACAGCTCAGGACAACGGTACTGCTCCCAGAAACATGAAATATCATCCTCCACTGCTGCACAGCCATCACACGCCACCGGACCTGGCTATTTCAGGACAAACATCCTGTTTGAAGACCACCATCTGCCCTTAGTAAAACAGTAACAGGAGAGCAAACTCATTCAGACCCAGTCACAGAAATTAAACTTGGAGGCCATCCTTACAATAAACCAGTATCACCAGCAACCCATCAGCCTTTGTTTGATAAGGACAGTTTAGGATATCGCAAATATTGTGTAATCATACTGTCAGCATGCACAATATTAATATTGCAAAGAACAGTTTAGACGGCACAATTGTTCCCAGTAACTGTCAATATTAGCATGCAGATAAGATAATCAGCCCAATAGACTCTCAAAGCATTAGAACCCACTAATTCAGATGATAGCAACCAGGAGGTTAAAAGTCACGTAGGAACGTAGGAAACATCATAATGACACACGAGACACAGAGAAGCGGGTAAAATGTACATTTACCACTTCTTATATCATCACATCAAAATTTAACAATAGGTTTGTCTTCAAAAGATTTTCTAATATTGGGCGGCAAAACTTTTATCTTAAATGTCCGAAGAAGGACAGGGACAACATATTTAACAGGAAAGCACTGCAAAACACACTAGGTGGCTACAGCAGCAGAAGCCCTCTGGGTGGTAACCGGCGTCCAGGTACACAGAGGTTTTCAAAACCACAATAATTTTCCACGATAATCTTACTACAGTTTGAAGTCTTTTTTTAATGAGATTCCAGAGAACATGCTAGAATGTCCAGATATTTATCCAGCTGTAGAGAGCTTAGAGTAATGCAGTGTTGCCCCTCCCAAACCTAATGCTGACACTACCTGTCAGCTGGCTGAAAAAAAGGCCACTACACTTTTCTCTCACTTTACAAATGGCAAACCTAACCCAAAAACGATATCCTGTGGGAGTGTGGACAGTTAATATTTGTCCAATGTGCTCTACAAATAAAAATATTTTCAGTTTGAGTTGTTTTAAAAAGCTACAAACAATTAAAACACGGGCTTCTAAGAGAATAGTTGTTCGCATTTAAGGAGGTAAGCAAACTATTACTAATAATAATAATAATATCTCTTAAAATCCATATGTCAATAGCAGGATAACAGTTACAGCAATAAATGTATCTGGAATAATCAGTATTTTCTGTTACGGTAGCAACAGTAGGCTTGTTGCTTTTCTGTTTTAAACAAAAGCAATCAGATCACGTTATATATATTCTAATTAAATTGTTTTGTGTTAATACTGTGAAAGCATTTCATTTCTGGTCAAGGTTATCATAACATAACAATTTCACAGGCCAATACCCAGCTGGCACTAAATATCAGTATGTTGGTGGTCCGGATGTCACTACTTCAGTTTTTCTTGTACAAAGACAAAGAGGGAAAACAGCTAGGATAAAATCACATCTATGAGATTAAAATGCATCACTACCTTAGTCTTCGCTGAGCGTGTCAGTACACAGATATGTGATAAAGATTGTAGGCCCTGTGTGTTTTGTTGTGATTGACTGGTGTATTTCCCAGTCTTTAACTTTCATGGGAGCTAAAAAAAAAGAGGCTAAAAAAGCCACAAAAGACTATAAAAATGTATAGTTTCATCTCTAGCTGAAAATTAGAGGCACACAATACATTGAATCACAATTATGTGCACAATATCACAGTCACAAAGAACTGTGTGGATGAAAATTTGGTGGGCAGCAATATTTCAGGTGCTATCAATACAAGTTCTGCTTGCTAATAATATATCTGGCTATTTCCCTGCTTCTTTGCCAACGACACATTCTGCTGATTTTAGTCACCATTCAGAGAGAGAAGTTGAGAGATGAGGGAAAAGAAAGAGACGAGTGCTAAAAATATGGGTTAGTCCAAGATAAAATTACAATTTCTATTGAATAAAACACAATAGTACACATCAGTCACTTTATGGTTAAGATTAAAAGGGAACAAATCTATACACTGCTAATAGTCAATCATCAATCAGTCAATAAGCAGAACTACTGCATTGTCTGCATATAATTACAACTTTTACAGGACTGTCTCAGAAAATTAGAATATTGTGATAAAGTTCTTTATTTTCTGTAATGCAATTAAAAAACATGAAATGTCATACATTCTGGATTCATTACAAATCAACTGAAATATCGCAAGCCTTTTATTGTTTTAATATCACTGATTATGGCGTACAGCTGAAGAAAACTCAAAAATCCTATCTCAAAATATTAGAATATTTCCTCAGACCAAGTAAAAAAAAAATTATAACAGCAAAACAAAATCAAACATTTCAAAATGTCCATTAATGCACTCAGTACTTGGTTGGGAATCCTTTTGCACAGATTACTGCATCAATGCGGCGTGGCATGGAGGCAATCAGCCTGTGGCATTGCTGAGGTGTTATGGATGCCCAGGATGCTTCAATAGCGGCCTTTAGCTCATTTGCATTGTTGGGTCTGGTGTCTTTCAGCTTCTTCTTCACAATACCCCACAAATTCTCGATGGGGTTCAGGTCAGGGGAATTGGCAGGCCAATCAAGGACAGTAATGCCATGGTCAGTACACCAGTTACTGGTGGTTTTGGCACTGTGGGCAGGTGCCAGATCTTGGTTGTGCAGCGTTTCCTGCCACATTTCCCCCTTCCAACACACTTTTTGTGAATGTGCTTTGAAACTGCACTCTGTGAACAGCCTGCTCTTTGAGAAATTTCTTTTTGTGTCTTACCCTCCTGATGGAGGGTGTCAATGATGGTCTTCTGGACAGCAGTCAGATCAGCAGTCTTCCCCATACTTGTGATTTAGTTTACTGAACCAAGCTGAGTGTTTTTCAAGGCTCAGGAAACCCTTGCAGGTGTTTCGAGTTAATTAGACGATTCAAGTGATTAGTTGAATAGCCTACTAGTATACTTTTTCACGATATTCTAATTTTCTGAGACAGTCCTGTACTTACAACATGAAAAGTAAATCTGACATAGCAGTAACTAGAGAAGTATGATACATCAACATTGGGGGGTGTTTTAAAGTGCAGATTTGTTACAAACTGGAAAGCAGAGTGCTGGAGGACACCAAGCTTTTGGAGTGAATTCTTCAATTATGCTAAATAAATGAAATCAACGTAATATGGAATGCGCTGGATTGCTATTTGAACAAGTATTAGTTTAACAGGGGAAGAGAAAAAGGAGCACATTATAGATAGATAGATAGATAGATAGATAGATAGATAGATAGATAGATAGATAGATAGATAGATAGATAGATTAGATAGAAAAACTATTTTTGATATAACCTTTGTGATTAGTGAAAAAGGACAGTGTTGTCTGTTGTTTGTTAGGAAAAGGCCTGCTGAAATCTACAAAACCTAAGCTGGAGTTGGTCAACAAGTCTGGAGAGGGTCCAGTGGAGTGGAGATCCACCATATAATTTCCTATATTAATGTGGGGCCAAGAATTTATTCTGGTGGAACACCTTTATTAAAATGGAGGAGCTTCGAACACAATTGTTATTTGCAACGGCATTTCAGCAAATTGGCTGTTTCACTTTCTCAGTGACTTCAGATTAAGTCCTCTGGGGGTTGATAATTCTTTATTTTTCATCAAATGATGCGCCATCCTTTTGTTCCTAACAAATTACCCGGTGTGGCTGTCCAGCAGGACTTTTTTCCAGTCAAGATCTGATGTGTTTTAAAGTGTTCCTTTAGGGGTTTTTTTGAGCAATGTAGTTTTTCATGCCGCAAGTAACTCTTTTTAACCCCACAGGGCACATGCTCTTGCTCCTTGTGTATTCTGTTAGGGGTTGTGTTAAGATAGAAATAATCCTTGCTACAGGTGCTTTGTTCCATGAAATCTATTTGATTATCTTCTCTGCAGAGGATTACCTGGAGGTGTGTAATCTGACTGGCAAAGATTTCAACATGCTATTACAATATGTCAATCATACTGCTACAGAATAAAATGTGCAATCCCGCTATTACCGAAGTTCTAAAATCAATAAATTCCTTAAATATGAGGCTATTATACTAACATATAGTTTATTTTCTTATATTTCTTACCACTTCAAATTTTGCATTTTTTCAAAATCACAGACTCTGAACAACATATTAAACCTATTAAAAACAGACAAAAATCCAGATTAATAGTCCCTGACAAGCTAGTAAGACAATTCCTGGTGTTTTGTAAAGTGCCATTAATGCAGCTCTATACATCACAATGATTTCATTGCACTTTAGCAAAGACAGCATTGTGATGTCTAGTAAGCGCTAATTTGCTGTCATGTAAAAATGTCCGCTCTCGTAGTGTATAAAAGGTTACCGTCTTACAGTGATTTATTGCAGCACCTCCATAGTTCTCCCACAGATGTACTTCAGAGACAGAGAGCACCAGCCTCTGTGTAAGGAGGAATGTTGGATCTATGCCACGTACACATCTATCAGCATCATTCTTACACAGAAAGGAGTCTTTTGATACAGTATACATGCTGAAGTTTGTCAAGGTGAAACTGCAGAATAGCTCCCTGTAAAAGGGTTAACTCTTGTTTCAGTTCATATTGTTCCTCTGCAGGTAGGTATAGTGCCTTAAGTATTCATATACATTGAAATGTTCTTGATTTTTCGCATTACAAAACTTCTGCGTATCAATTTCAGTTTTGCTCTGTATTTAGTGACATCTAGCTTAAAGTTATCTGTCTTTGTTGAGACAAAGCTTCCCAACAGCGGATGTTGCCACCTCCATATTTCATAGTTAAAGTTAGTGTTTGAAGAGTAATGTGCAGTATTCATTTCCCACAAAAACTGCCATTTTGCATGTAGCCCAACTATATACATTTTGTACCATGTGACCACAACTGCTTCTTCTACAAGTTTGCATTCTGTAGGACTTCTTAACTATGACTTATTTTCTTTAAACAGTGGCTTCCCTCTCACCACTACTCCACAAAGGCCAGATTTGTGGTTAGGGCAACTACTAGTTGTCCTGTTGACAGATTTTCCCACGGAAGCTATACTTAGTAAAACAAGCAGCCAGTTCCTCCAGAAAGTCTGGATTAATGCTCTCGTTTCCCTGCCGGACCATTCAGGTGGACAGTCATTTCTAGGTTAGTTTGCCCAGGTGCAATCCTCTTTCCATTCCCAGACGATGGCTTCAAGTGCTTTCCTTGGTTTTAATGTTGGCTGTTTATTCACTGGTACTCTCTAAAAAACCTTGGAAACCTTCACATAAAAGCTGGATGTATACTGGGATGAGGGCACACACTTTAGTAATTAGGTGACTTCTTGAATTGGTAGTACTGGATTGGACTGTATGGTGGTGCAGTTGTTAGCACTTCTTCTTCCAGCAAAAAGGTTCCTGGTATGAATCCAGCTCCGGCTCTTTCCCCATGGAAATTTGATGTTGCCCCCCTTGGTTCCACAGCATCCTTCCACAGACCAAAAATATTCACGTGACTAGTGTCTTGATTGTGGGGCGACAGTGGCCCAGGAGCTAGAGCGTTCATCCTGCATTTGGTGGGTTGCTGGTTCGATCCCCTGCTTTGACCCTCTCAGTTTGTAGTGTCTTTGGGCAAAAACACTTCACCAAAAGCAGGCAATACTGACCACTGCCAGCTGACATACAATGATGACACCGGCAGCCTCACCTCTGCCAGTATGCTACTAACATAGCGCACCACCATCAGGGCGTGAATGTGTGGGTGAAAGACTGACTGTAAAGCGCTATACAAGTAAAAGCCATTTGTGCTTGGGAATGGGTGTGTGCAAGCATGGCTCTTTGTCCAACGTTTCTCTGTGTTGCCCCATGAGGGACTGCAATGTCTCGCCTATTACATGGTTAAAGACACTTTGTCAATACCCTGTAAAATAAGTGAATATTGATCAAACTAGTTTAGTCAACAAATAATTTGCTCAGTGCACCAGTTCAACTTGGGAAACTCTTTCCTTTGCCTTCTTACAGATGTTTCCTGAGTTTGTCCACCTGAACTTAGCATTCTACAACAAGCTGACTGCCACATCCCGTTTTAATTTGCACCTCTAATTCTTCTATAGGTATTTCTGTTTTGAATCGTGTTTATGTCCAGTTATCAAGTTTTCTCAGAGCATGTTCAAACCAGTTGAATAAGTATATGTAATGTTCTGTTTTGGTTTAGGTTTTAGTTTGGTTATTTAATCAGCTAGGCCTCTCTCTTGCCTCAGGTTTTGTTTTGGTCTGTCTTGTTTAGATTCTTGTTTACTGTTTTAGTTTATCCTGTTATGTCTTCATAAGCTTCTTAGTTTAGGTTTGTTTTGTTGATCTATTCTTGTTTTGAGCCTCAGCACTGATGTCTGGTCTAATTACTTACTCTGCACACCTGCCTAACTCCACCGCTGCTGCAATCACCTCTCACCGGTTTCCCCTGCTTCCACCTCCATATAAACTGTTGAGACCAGACATCAGTGCCAGGTTGTCTTGTTGAGTGTAGGTGAGTCTCCTCCTGCAAGTTTCTGTTATGGTTTGCTTTTGGATTTTTGACCCCCTTGTCTCCAGAAACCTGAGTCATCCTGTTCTGTCTGTTCCTGCCTTGCCTAGTCTGTTTATTTTTGTGCCGTTTTTTGGTTTGACAATCTATTTGGCTTTTTCCCTGTTTTGTGATTTTGTTAATAAAAGAGAAACCTGAACTGAACCTCTGCTGGTCTGGCTGAATTCTGGGTCCCCTGCCTCTGATCATTACAGTACGACCTGGCCTAATTTAGGATCCATCGCCAGACAAGCACGTTCACTTTTTTTGTTGTTGCTTTTTCCCTGCATTTTTTTTCTTCCAAGATGAGCCTGCTGCGATCCTGGAGCTCTGTCCCCTGCAGAGCTGATGTGCAGGGGGCATCATTTGAGGGTTCCAGGTTGGTGGTCTGCCCCCCCGGGTTTGGTCCAAGACGCCACCTCCAAGTGAGGAGCGCTCTGCCGCAGCCATCCTGCCCGCAAACGCCGGCGAGCGGTTGGTCTGGCTGACGCCTCGGCTCCTGTCCCTGAGGGGTTACCGCCAGCGGGCGACGAGGAGGCCCAGGAGAGTCCGCCGCCAGCGGGCGACAAGGAGGGAGATCTGGCCCTGGAGAATAAGATAAGGACTTTTGCCCCCTTTATTAAAAGCTTCAGGGAAGCCCTTGCAACCAGTCCCTCACCGGCTCTGGAGAGAAAGTTAAAGGAGGTAGAGGGACACTACAGGTCTGCCCTTCAGGCTTTCTACAGCCGACCCACACCTGTCCCCGCGGGTCCGGCAGACGCCTCGGCACCTGCATCCCTCAAGGAGGGTCTGCGGCCAGCGGGCGACGTGGGGGCCCAAGAGGGTCCGGCGCAAGCGGACGACGTGGGGGCCCAGGAGGGTCCGGCGCCAGCGGGCGAGGAGGAGGGAGATCTGGAGGGTCCGCCTCCGCTCGAGTCCCGTGAGGGGGTCCAGGAGGACCTGCCCCCGCTCGAGTCCCGTGATGGGGCCTTGGAGGACCTGCCCTCAATCTCAGCTCCAGTGCCGGCTCTTCGCAGCTTTAAAGCAGTCTCCAGTGCCGGCTCACCACAGCTTTAAAGCCCAGTCATCCACAGCCTGTAGCCCGGCTCCCTCTCTAGTCGCCTGTAGCCCGGTTCCCTCTCTAGTCGCCTGTAGCCCGGCTCCCTCTCTAGTCGCCTGTAGCCCGGCTCCCTCTCTAGTCGCCTGTAGCCCGGTGCCGCCTCTTGCTTTCTCTCTCTCCAGCCGCCGACGGTCTCCGAGGGTCCTGCACCGCCGACGGTCTCTGAGGGTCCTCTTCAGACATATGCCTCCGGGGGTGTTGGTCCGCTGACGACCTCCGAGGGTGCTGGTCCACCGACGGCCTCCTGAAGTCTTGCTCCGCCGCCTGCCTGCCGTTTGCCTGTCTCGCTTAGGCCATCCTCCGGAACGACCGCCGGAGATCCTGTCTCGCCTGGGCCGTCCTCCCACACGCCTGCCGGAGCACCTGATTCATCGGGGTCGTCCACCGGGACGCCCACCAGACTCCGTTCTGTTTGTTTTTGGAATTCGCCCTTTGAGGGTTGTTTTCGGTTTTGGACTTATATTTGTTTTTTGTTTTTTTGCTGCTTCCACCTCCATATAAACTGTTGAGACCAGACTTCAGTGCCAGGTCGTCTTGTTGAGTATGGGTGAGTCTCCTCCTGCAAGTTTCTGTTACGGTTTGTTTTTGGATTTTTGACCCCCTTGTCTCCAGAAACCTGAGTCATCCTGTTCTGTCTGTTCCTGCCTTTCCTGCCCCGTTAGTCTGTTTATTTTTGTGCCGTTTTTTGGTTTGACGATCTATTTGGCTTTTTCCCTTTTTTTTGATTTTGTTAAAAGAGAAACCTGAACTGAACCTCTGCTGGTCTGGCTGAATTCTGGGTCTCCTGCCTCTGATCATTACAGTATATGTGTATATGACTGTGGTTCTCTCTTTAAGCACACAAATGGGCAGACCATTTGTCCAAAGTGAACCCCTATGAGTGTTCACAGCCAAATGTAACCCATAAATCACAAGTTGAGGTAAAATCATACAACTCTGTAGACATCAGTTGCCTTTAATTGCTCCCTGATGCATTAGGACTCATCTTTATCCCATCAACGATAGACATTTAATTCTAGTAAATTCAGCTACTTTGAGTGAATGTGTATTCAGTCACAGAAGCTGAATTTAAACATGGCAAAGACTGACTGTTTTCAGGAAGGACATCCTCTTTAATTTTGGTAAACTGTCAGAGGTTTGAAAGAAAAGCAGAACATACTCCTTCTGCATGTTCTGACGGAACAGCAGATTAGTGCGTATACTGCCACATACCAGTTTAATTTGCACCTCACAGCACTGAGGGGAAGGCCCCAATGAAATAAATGTCTGACTTTCATGGCCTCAGGCAGTAAAATTGACACTAAGCAGAAAAAGGGAACCTATTTCAGCTCTGCTTGTATATTCATCAGTCTAGTGAGTCAAGACGGCATTCGCTAACTTACAGGAATTCTTTACTTTTAAATAAACTTCTTCTCTCAAGATTTGCGATTTTTATGCACCCCAGATCATCATTCCGACTTGCAACTTGCCTCAACCTGAAACCCAACAGGTTGTGACTGCACAGAAAAGTAATACATTCCAAACATACCGTGGGGTCACAGAAATGGAAGAGCCAATAGGTGGCCAGCTGACTGCTCCCCCCCCCCCCCCCCCCCACCACCACCACCACCACACACACACACCACACGCATAACTGAAGAGACCAAAACAAAAGAGAGATTCAAAGACACAGAGAGAGAGTGGGACGGTGGATACCCCGCTACAAATTGGCCTCAGGTAGCTTTTTGATTGATCAGGTGCAGCCTGACTCCAAAAGTAACACAAGCTTCCTACCTGAAAGCCAACCCCCACCCAACCTATGTCAGGAGCATTCATCTTTTCTTGAGCTCAACCAAGAATCTTCTTTATTTTGGTACAACTAGCTAATAATGGACATCTCAACCAAACTTTAAGACTGATTTTCAGGGTGGACGCTTTCAGTCTTTACTTTCACCCTGAACTCTTTCTGAGTCATAAGTGCATAAAAAAGGTCCTGTTCAAACACAGTGCCTGTCATGACTAGTTTACGTGGTACTGTGAAAATTCTTGACTACTCCTTGATTTCTTCATATTATTTCTAAGCAGGCAGGCTTTCACCTGATATTTAAAATAAGTCGTGATCAATGCCTCCTGACGCTGAAGGTTGCTCAGAGCATTTCTTTGGCTGATCGTTCTTTCATTCTCAGCTCAGTCTGAGCATTGCAATATTCTAAACTCGACTTATGAACCAGTGTTGCATCTACAAATACCAGATAATTCTGTGGGTAATTCTGTGTTTGATACTCTAACTTGCAACATATTTCACCGCAGTCCCACTAAATTGTTTGAGGGCAATTCTTGCTCAAAAGAGTTACTTTCTTGCTTCACATTGCTATGAATGTCAGAAAATGTGATGACTAGAGTTGATGACTGAAAAGATGCACAAATTGCAGCCAAACATCTTGCTGATGATGCAGCTTACAAAATCACAGACAGGACAACGCGAACAGGTTTTAAGACTTATTGTTTAGTCAACAACTCCAATTCTGATACCTTGGATTGGATAAAGAAGGGAGGTATCTTTTTAGTCCTCAAAGGTCTTCCATTGTTGTCAGATTTTTAGGCACAAACTCCACAGTACGATCCAGTGATCAGAAGTAGAAACTAAACAGAAAATCTGGAAAAAATAATCCTATAAGAAAAATTTTTACAAGAAAAAAAAAACGTGTGAAAGGATTGATCAAAACCCCTTTAAATGATTTAAAATCAATCTGGCTTCCCCAATGCTAAGTAGGTTTAGTCTGTTGCCTTGATCAAACTTGGCGGATTCTGCAAGTGAGACGCATGAGGGTTCATACAAGACAACAAAAGAGAAACAGACTGGAGTGTAATAGCAGCCCAAATGTCAAAAACCGAGACGGTATCAGCACATTGTTACGTGTGTTTAAAGATTTATATCCTATGCACACAACCTTAGCCCAAAAGGGAGAAGAGAGGACAATGCAGGCATAGGAGATAATGAGAATACACTACCACGAAACCCAAGTCACATGAGTACATGAATCTTTCTTGTCGAGATATAGAGAATTTACTGCTAAAATAAATAAAGTTGTGTAAAATAATCTGCTACAGTAATAGCAAACTGCATAACCTAACATTTTGCTTTACTCACCTGGCTAACAAAATACAACAGGATAGAACCCCACAATACAAAATAAGGCAATATATGCTATCACATTTTTGTGTGCTGACATGACGATATAATGAGGGCCAGTCATTTTGACCTTTCATTACCTTTGTATTATCAATGCACGTTTGCACTTTCGGTGAAGAAGAAAAAAGAGTTTTATAGACCCTTTGATGTATAGTTTTATTATGACTATTGAATATTTATAGCGCTATACCCACAATTCTTTGCGTTATTGAAGCTGTGAAGACTTTTCTAATGCTGTTAAATTGCACCATAATGTGATGTTCTTCTGCAGAGAGGATCAATTGTTCATACAGTATCATACAGAGTTCACCAGAATTCTAGTTTTACTTGAATTTATTTCTTCAGGTTTTATATTTTATTTCACCTCCTTACCTCTAGAGTCTCAGTGTTACCTTATGTCACCCTTCTTTTGGTGACTAACACCAAAGAACTGCAGAGTTTAAATTAACCTTTTTATGTAGAGAACATTTGCAAGGGGTCGTTACACACATTTATGTTCATCGAATTTTAACTTACACTCATTACATTTAAATCTCAGTAATACTAAATATACCATATATAAAGGATCTTCAATTCCAGTCCTTGAGGTCCGATTTCCCGCAACTTTTATGTGTCTCTGTTTCAACACACCTCAGGCAAATAATCAAGTCATTAGCAGGACTCTGAAGAACTTGACTACATACTAAGGAGGTTATTCAGCCATTTGATTCAGATATGTTGGACCAGGGACATGCCGGACCTCAAGAACCAGAATACTGCAGTTATCTTCATTTCAAAGTGTGATAGTGGAAAACCCCTTGGGAAATACATTTTGACAACTATTTGCCCCCACAGTCTGTCACTGTGTACTGAACCCCACCCCCTTTTACCTCAATAGAACTTGTCTCATCGTGTAATTTATGTGTTTGTTCTTAATTGGCATTGCAAATTATGTGCACAACTTGTGTTCAATAGCTAGGATCAAATTGGAATGTACATGACTGGCTTTAAATCTGTCTATATGATTGGACTGAACTGACTGTATATTTATGTATATAAATTTTAAGCTTTTTGTATTTTTTTTTCTTTTAATGTGCCATGAAACATTCTTCATTGTGAATCAGTGCTACATAAATAAACTGAACTGAACAGAACTGCTGGCAGAGGTATAAATAAACTGACCAAGGGCTTAATGGCACCAAAGAGGATGTAGGCTGTTAAATATTAACCATGAAAAATATTTCCATTTGAATCAAACATATCAATCAATGTTCATTAATGCATACATTCTTACAACAATGACCATTTTATTTAGGTAACAAATCTCATTTATATATTTTTTGATTCAAATTTATGTGAAAATGCTGATTCAGTCAACTCTTATTCTCAATGGTTGTTTGAGGCACCCACAAGAGAATGGTGAGGCTGACATGTTGTATTTGTGGTATTAGCAACAAATACATCACCCTAGTAAAAATTACGATTGGTCATAAAACTTGTGGTTGAGAAAATTTTATTTTTCCAGGTTTGCATCTGGCTTTAGTTATTTTAAGTCTGGCAAACAATTCTTATAATTGTTTCTTTTTAAAATAGGAAGACTGACTAGATGAGCAAAATGCTTTTAGAATTTGGGAATGTAGTTGAGTGTATATTTAAGAAAAATTGTGAAATGTGACTAATTTCTTGAAATGTCTTTTAACTGGTAAACCTTAATAATTTCTACTTAGAAATATTGATTATAATACATTTCAATGTTTACAAAAATGAAACCTATGCAGCACATTTTTCTCAGTTTTGACTAAGGAAAATCTCCATGACGTGGAAGTTTTATTGACTGAACCACAGTTTAATGCTAAATCAATCATTTTGTTGCATGTGTCAAAAATCGCATCATACTTCAGACCCAGGGAAAGTATCTGCAATGAACATTGACAAAGCAAAAATGGCTCCCAAATGAAAATCTGCTCAGGGACACAAACATGCTTGGTACGGCACTGGTTCTGTTTAGTTTTTTTTTCTTAAACACTTTCTCATCGGACCTGCCACCTGTTATTGCTTTGATTGAGACAATAGTATGACCTCAAGGGTCTTGGCAGGAACGTCGTTGTTAAGGGTATCTCTACTCTTCCAGCGTACACCGTGCGCCTTGACTCGGGTTCTACGCAGGTGAGTGTGCGCCAGATCCTCTCATGCCTGGCTGGTTTCTGAACGACCGGATCTCTCTCTATCAATCCAACGGGGCTAATTTTTGGTGAGATAAAACACTTTTTTTCTTTCAAAACATGCCCATCTGACAACTTACAGATATCTGTTGGCGCCCTTCGTCTGGCTGTGCAGAGCTACCGAGAATCCAAAGAAGCTCCCATTGGTTTTCCCCTCTTTAATCACGGGGAACTGCTCATCGATGTTAAATCCATTGCAGGTCTGCGTACCGTGGTACGCGGCCAAAACCGCGCAGAGAAACATTCGCGGAAACATGTTTATTCTTCTCTTCCTCCTCAGGTGCTGCAGTCGGCTTTTCAACTCTCAGGTCCGCGACCAGCCGAAGTCCGACGTCACTCTCCCGCAGCGAGGAGCAACAGGTATGCTGGCTCAGCCGCCGCTAGGATCAGAGATCAGTCTGGCTGCGCCTGCCTCTGTCGCCCTCTCCTGCTCTCTGCATTTCTTCTCAGCCCATCTGAATCAAGCGCACGCACGGCGAGTGCGCTCTGTCGAATTACAAAAGTTTCTGCTCTCTTTTCTACGGCCTGTCTCTTGTTCATAAACACCTAAACTCACCAAAAAAGCCCACATCAGCTCAACATCAGATGGGAAAATCGCTTAGAGCCCAACCCTATCTCTGAGTATACCTATGATTAAAAAAAAAAAGGTTGGAAATTATATTTTTATAAAGCTGGCTACAAGTTTGTAATTTAGTAATAAATGTGGTGGCAGGCTTTTGAAAAAGCTTGGAGGTAGATGGAAGTTAGTCTGGAAGTCAAGAATGCTGACATGGCTTTCTGCTCAGGGAGGGATGCCCTGGGGTGTATGGTGGGATAATGCAATGCGGAAACCAACAAAATGAATTTCAATCAGTGTTGCCAAGTCTAGCGAGAGAGACAAGTGACCAGCTCTATGACAACAAGCCCAACAAGCAACCCAGCGCACTGTAATACAGAGGCCACTTCTGACCGGTACAAATGTGTTTTGTATGGTAGGCCTATCTATGGGGGGTGCTAAAAGAAAATTTCAGCTGGCTTGCGCTGTATGTAACACAGCAGCAGCAGAACCAGCAGGTGACTTAACTCTGGCTGCATGGCATGACAGCCTGGAAAAGGAGTTCTGATGGGGAAAGAGCCAAGCCCAAATTAGTGTCTTCATGCAAAGAATAAAGCCCAATAAAACTGCAACCCACAATTAACGAAAATTGTGCAAATATATCTAAAGTGCAAAGCGACTATAGAAAAAAAAAGCCCAAATCACTTATAATAAGCAGACTTGGCAACACTGATTTCAATGTTTAGTCCGTGTAATGTAAAGGGCTATTACTCTGTGTTTAAAAGAGCAGGCTGCATTTGACCATCTCTAAAAGCGCTGACCTCACCAGTTATTACAACCCACGCTCACACTGATTGCAGTAACTACCTGCCTAAATGACTTCCACATTTTAAAGGTCACGTAAGCAGAAACAAACTTGGAAGTTCTGCTTGAACCTAATTGTTTATTTGTGCCCTTAATTTGTGACTTCCTGATGTGCTAACGCTAGCTTGTATAAAAGGGGGGTAAGAACACATGCTGATTCTATTTGAGCTTTATGTATTGTTTGTCAGATATATTATGACGCTATAGCTAAACTGGATGTTTTTGCAATAACCAACTGTGCTGTGATTTTATGGCAAAACCCACTTTTCTGACTTCCTGCAATAGCCAGCTGTGCTGCAGTTTATTAAAGTTTTGGCACAAACTTAGCACAGTTACAGTGAAAAAGTAGAGTAAATAAATCCTGTTAAAGATTAACATTTGCATCTATCTCAGTTTGGACCTTTGTTAGCCTTATCCTTACAGAAAGTTTGCTTTTTACATTAGGAGAGACAACACTAAGTTGCAGTTGTATGCGATTGACTTTTATATAGAGTATATTTTAGAGAGAGAGAGAGAGAGAGAGCTGCTGAACCTCTTTGCTAGTAGACTCATGGCCCCTCCTCACATGAGCACACTTGTGACAGGAACCCTCTGCCCTGCTTTGATGCCTATTGCTGAAATTTGTGGCTTCCAATAGGCAGTTCATTAAATCCTAATCCCCTTCCACAGCTCCCGGAGCAAGTCAGGCTTTTTCAGTTGCTACTCCTGCTTGTAAGCCTCCCCCTCACTCCTGCTCTCCTAAATCATAATGATAATTTTTATTTTGTCTTTGCAACATACATTCCAATGAGATTTGCTATCTGCATTTAACCCATTCCTTAGGGAGTAGTGGACCGCCACTGTGCGGCACCCAGGGAGCATTCTGGGGCTAAGGGTCTTGCTCGGGGGACCCAGAGACTGCCAGAGCGGCAGTCAGTGGGATTCAACCCCACAACCTTGCAGCTTCTCCAGGACACAAGCACCCTGCTCTCTAACCACTAGGCCCCCACTCCAAAATAACAGTCTAGATCACTGAACCGAATCAGCTTTCTCCCACACTGTATGCAACTCTTTATTCATTTGAGCTACACAGGCAGATGTAGGTGACCAAGAGTGACAGTCTATGAGATTTGAACTGTGGAACTTGTGCCCTGCTCTAACAACTAAGCCACCACTCCCCCCGTTTCTTACTTATATCAGGTTTGAATCTTCTCTTCACCTGTTCGTTTCTAGAAAGAAATGTGATCTTTCATCATGTCTAATTCTCTGCATTGGTGTTGGCTAAACTCTGGGTTACCTGACCATTCTTTAATTGATCAGATGGGCTCCAACTCACCCTGAAGTAATCCGGCCTTCATCTCAGTTGAAATAATGCCTTGTAGGATTGTAAATCAGAGTGTACATTCCATATCCCCATAAAGAGCCTTTTACGGTTTTTGAGACATGGCCTCCAGTAGTTTTGGATAATGTTATTTGTTTTTTGAAAGACTTATGAGCAGTTTATTTCTTACTTTTGGTAGATAACGCTCCTGGATTCTTCATTCTGTATAAATCATTGGTAGGGTTGTCAAAATATTTCATACCCTGATATAATTCATACAAAAAAAAAAAATTCAAAAATACTAATTTGCTTCAAAATCGATATAAACTGACCCGTTCACTTTTGCCCAAATTGTCACACTTCTTCCAACCGCAGTGCCGCAATTACAGGGACACTGAGCCACATGCAGCCATTCAACAATGATCTGCTGCTGAAAATTTAAACTACAGTAAAATGTCGAGTACAGCTAGAAAGGCATATGCAACCCTCTTTATCGACAAGACACAAACACAAAAGCGTTGTTTGGAGATACTTCCCCTACGATGCAGATGGACAAGAGAAAGTGAAATGCTGAACAATTCTATATGTTTATGCTACAAACTAATGCTATGACACTGATGTTTGCGTAAAAAAATCCATAAAGCTCCTGTATATGCAAAAGTAATGTTGTAAACCTCCCAGACAACATGAGTTAATGCTATCTGTATAAATGTCAGCTTCACAAACACGGACGGCCCAGTGATTGGGGTTTGCCGATCTGAGCTTCGGCATCATGATGCACTTCCCCGATCTGCAGTTCCAAACCAGTCAATGTTCCGTTCTACAGCGGTACAAATTAAATTTGTAAAAGGTTATGCAGCTGACAGCTCAGTAAGCTAATAAATAATGAAGCAACAAAACAAACCACTGTGCCTTCCTACGTTACTTCACGATTTAGTTCTAAAGGTATTGGAAGCAAAGTGGCTAATATTAACACAGGGCATATATGTTGAGGGTAAAGCAGAAAAAAGTAGGAACCCTAGTGGTGTTGCAGAGGACCATCCATCCATCCATCCATCCATCATCCATCCATGGTCTTCCGCTGTCGTTGGGGCAACAAGTCCAGGAGAGAAACCAAGACATCCCTCTCCCCAACAACATCCGCCAGCTCATTCTACGGGACGTCCCAGGCCAGAAGGGATATATAGTCCTTCCATCAAGTTCTGGGTCTTCCCTGGGGTTTCCTCCCAGTGGGAATTGCCCAGAAAACCCCCAAAGGGAGGTGCTCAGGGGGCATCCTGATCAGATGCCCAAACTACCTTAACTGGCTCCTTCGATCACAATATCAGGTGAACCTTGCCTGAATTACAGAGACTGGGACACCCTCCTGGAGTGGCTGATGATTGAGCCTTGGCTCCTGAGGCCTCTTCTAGCTTCCTAGCTACAAGAGGCCCCCTTTATTTGGGCCCACACCTGCAGAAAGGAACAGCGAGCTCGGATAGAATGCAAATTGGGTGGCAGGCATGGTCGGGGGCCTTGGCGTGCTAATCCCTAGAGTCATAAACTGGTGGATGACTAAAGAAAATATAATGTACACTCACCAGAAAGACATAAATATACAGGGTGGCTGCTGCTGAATATATTTGCAAGGACCACATCGTTGTTCACGCTATATACACTTGATTTGTTTTGAAACACATTGATCTTGGTAGAGGATGACCCTTTATTTTTTCCCCCAGTAGTAACATTTAATTTTATCAACAGCAAAATGACAAGCAAGAGGAAGCAGTTATAATAAAATAAGATTATTGCATAACTGAATCAAGCATACATACTTCCAGAAGGATATTAACACTTGCACTATTAGTGTTGTACCAAACAGGGTAGTGGCACTTAAATGATATATTTCTCAAAATGAGGTCAGAACCATCCCCTTTCTTTTTGGGTTTGCCCTAATTAAGAAAGTTAGAATTGTCGTATTGTAAGTGATTTTTCTTTTATTGTTAATCAGAAAAACCCTTTTCCTTCAAAACAATATTGCCGCAGTATTGGAAGTGGTATTGAGTATGAATGTATTTGTAAAGTATTGATATTGAGTTTTAAATTTTTGTATTGTGACAACCCTAGGAGCTGATCACAGAAGCTGAAGCTATCATCTAGTGTGAGATGAGGCAAAACCAAAGTAGACTCCATCCTTTTTAAATCCTCTCCAATCTGGAAGGCATTGTAGCAGTTAAGGCCAACTCTATTTTGTGAGCCTTTGACCCAACATCATGGGCTGTTATTTACAAAGAAGTGGCTGAATACTAATAATCTACTTTTGTGCTACCAACAATCTTCTTTTGTAATCTGCTCTATCTTCTCTAACCCCCAGTCGGTCGAGGCAGATGACTGTTCATACTGAGGCTGGTTCTGCTGGAGGTTTTTCCTTCCTGTTAAAGGGGAGTTTTTCTTTCCACTGTCGCTTCATGCTTGCTCAGTATGAGGGATTGCTGCAAAGCCACGGACAATGCAGACGACTCTCCCTGTAGCTCTTCGCTTCTCCAGGAGTGAATGCTGCTTGTCAAGACTTTGATGCAATCAACTGGGTTCCCTTAGATAGGAAATGTTTTTGACCAATCTGTATAATCTGATTGAATTTAACTTTGGATAGTACCTTGAGAGAACATGTTTCATGAATTGGTGCTATATAAATAAAATTGAATTGAATTGAATTGCATACTGAAACGTGTTTTTAAAGTTGTCTGAGAAAAAAGATAAGACAATGTGAAAATTTATACAAGCAGATTCCCTTAATCTGCTATGATAGTTTAGCTTTTTTCACAGTTTTACTTTTGTATCAGGCATCTGCTTTGACCAGAAGTGCTTCTCATGTTCTGTTTTTAGCACATTTGCCACAGGAAGCTCTTTGGTGATGCACGCTTCCTACCTCTATGTACTCTATGAATAATAGCAGTTTCTAGGTAACCAACCTACCGATGATTTAAAGGTTGATAAAACAATGTTTGTGTAAATTACTATGATATTTTTAAGATAAACATTTTAAGAAGGTAGAAGCCTGCTCTTGATACCTTTTGGACTAGCCATTGGCTTCAGGACTATCTAATCTGGATTTTGCACTAAGCACTGATGCTAAGGTAGTTCACTGCAAGTAAGATATTAACTGCTTATTAACTTTAAATAGAACCTCACTTCATAAACTCTCCCTTTAAATCTGGTACATTAAAAGGCCATATATGTAAGGAAACCATATACAACACAGTACACAGTAACGATTGGAGATTCAGTCTGCTTAATATTCCTGTTGAAAACAGTCCTTCATAATTTTTTTCAATAGAAAATTGACATTTGTGAGATCTGAGAACAATTTGGGAAAATTAGTGGAGCACCCCTTATAGATAGAAAGTCTGCAATTTCTTTCTTAGCCTGACCTCCAAATTGCATATGAAAATGCTGTGATACCTCCAGTAACAAAGGGGTTATTTGCAATTCTGACTTGAATCTCACTGAATTGGACATATTGTGCAAAATTTACCTTTTTAGCTCTTAAATACAATTTGTTGTATACTTGGGAGTCTCTAGGAGTGGAGAAAAAAATGTATTTAGTCTGTCCAGGTTTGGTGTACATGTATTTATTCTCTTTGGGTCATATTTTTCAAGCCAGTCAGTTTTCTCTATTCCCTATTACATCACAGTATTTGCTGCAAAACTGCTAAAAAAGGTTGTGGACTTCCAGCTAATCAATTTCGCAATTCCGCCATTTTTATTGTTGTAGCCCAGGCTCAAGGATGTTGAAGCTACAAGTTGATAGGTGAAAGTATTCGGTTGTTAGTTGTAATTAACCCACACAATTCATTACATCGTCCCACTGCATAATATAAAAATGGCCGAATGAGTGGAACGCTCTTCGACCAGGAGGGGGGCAGGGTGTGCAGTGCCTAATTTGCATTTAAAAAGAGCACCAAAACAAGTTGCTTTCAGACAAACCTCAGAGCAGGGGTAAAAGAGGAACTGTGGGGCAACAATAAGGAGGATTAAAAAGGATGCTAAGTTCCCTTTAAATCAGGCACATGCTTCTGTAAGCCAAAGTGGTGCTATAGTGTTAATACTGCATACATTTAGCAACAACATACTGTATTTGGTTTGTAGTGTCGATAGCAGTTTGCATGATCACTGAGGTGATGGATACTGTTTTTCTTTCACCTGTATCTTCAACACGGTGATACTGGCTCAAATGATGTTTCCAGATTCCAAAACAGGATTCCTGGGTCAGTTAAATTTGGCATAAAATGTGCAACACTTTAGGCTTTCATGAAAAAAAAATTATTAAAAGTATTTGCACAGCCCTGCCCTTGTTGTTTTGTTTTCAAGTTTTGTGTTTTCATTTTGACATTATCTTTAAGAAAAATGCACCTGATCCCAAGTGTGGGTGGGTGGACAATGTGCCAGAGTGTAAAGTGTCAACATCACGGTGCAGCCTTACATCTGTCCCAGCCCCTGACACTAAACAGATCGACGCTACGATTCAAACTAAGAGCTAGACTCCCTCAACTCTGCACAAGACTGATTTCAGATAACAAAACAACAACAAACAATAAATCTGAACACATGACTTCTCCCGGCTTCACGTTGTTTCACCGTCTATTTATATTCTGAAAGCCCTCTTGAGCTCCAAATCCTTAACTGCTCTGATATCAGACCCAGTTTTTTAACCACTGATAAGAAATAAAATTGCTTAACTCTTGCAAAAAAAAATCTTTTTTTGTTGTTGTTGTTTTTTTAACACGTAGCACATTATTGGCCCTTCACAAACCATCGTTGCACACTGCCAGTCAGCTGGCCAAGAGATTCATCAAATAGTAAGTAAGAAAATGAAAGAAATGCATCACTCAGTTAGATAGAACCAACATTGTGAAATGCTTTGAGATGTGTTTGGTGCAATATAATTAAACATTAATTGAACTGTATTAAGTTTCTGTCCTTTAAGTTACAGTGCAGGCAGAAAAAAAGCTTTTTTCCCGCCTTTATGAATTCCCCAGACCCAATTGTAAACCAACACCAGACTTGGTGCAGCCCATGAACAAAGATCCGACTACAGTTCCAGAATCCCCCCTTCTCCAAATCTCTTCACCCACACAGCACACATGGAATGTACTTTGCAATTTATCTCACAGTTTCCTGTTGTTCCTCACCAATGTGACCACCAGCCCTTCCCCCTCTGTTATATCCCCCCCAAGAAAATAAAAAAAAAAATCCAAAAATAAATAAATGCACCAGTTCTCCAACTTCTCAAGGCAATCTAGCTTGTCTTTCCTTCTCATAAAATCCATTTAATTAAAACGGCTTGTGGCAGTGCCTAGAAAAAAATGTCTTTCCTGCAGCTTTGTGGTTTGTCGTATAAGTCGAATGGCTCCACGGAGTCCTCTGAGGGCATCCTTTGAAACAGTGCTGGGGGCTGACAGGGTGGGTGAGTGGATGCTTTGTGGAGTTCCTGATGAGAATGTGTGATAATAAACCAGGAGCTGAGTTCTCCAGATTGCAGCTGAAAAAAGATCAGATAACTGCGAACTTGTTGCTGTCCTGTTGTTGTCTGGAGATTTTACAGTCAGTGTTCGGAAACTGAATATACTCATATGAGTAGTGCACAGTGTGGCCTTGTGAGCATGGAACAGACTGGGAAAAAAGAAAACAGCTGGCAGAAAAGAACGGGGGCAGCCCGCTGTTGAGCTTCAATGAATATTAATCCACATTAACAACACTGGTGACTGTAACGTACAAGACAAGGACATTGGTTGGATATGAAACACAGCACGCTCTCACAGCAAGTCCTCGATGCCTGTTGCCATGGCTACGAAGCCGGCATGCTCTGACGGCTGGTTGTGTCTGAGTAGAGAGGAGTAGAGAGGCCTGTGTAGACTCCCACCCGGGTCACACGCTGGGCTACAATGACTCTCCAGAAAGCATTAAAAGGTAATCTTCTTTGTTTTGTCATCTTAACAAAGAATTTGTCACCAAATCATACATAGATTTAAGCATGTGTACACAAGCAGTGAATGTCCTGCTTTGGGTTCTTCTTACTTCCAAGTATGGCCATATTTCAGGATGCCAAGTGAGCTTTTCTGTCCACCAACCAGACAAAAGAAATAAATCTAGAACTCTGCTTGTAGTAAATGAACTCTACATGTAATCATCATCCATTCGTTTTTAATGGAGGTTTGTACTTAGTCCTTTACAGGACTACACTAATATTATCTCTCCTTATAGCATTTACAGCAGCAAACTTTTCAACCAGGCTTAGCGATAAGTATTAATTTAGCTAAATCCAATTTTTTTTAATTCCATATAGAGCACAGATTCATAACAAATCTCATCTGAAGACCATTTACAAGACAAACAGGACAAATTAACGTCTATTTTGTGCATGTCCTTCTGGTTTAAATTCATATTTATTACATTTGGTCCAATGTAACCTAGCCATTCAGTAGAGCACCATTCATATCCAGTTACATACAGTACAATTCAAACCTAATTACAATACAGTAAAGTCAGATTAAGTCGGCACTTTACTGCCAAATGATAAAATGTTAGCTTCTGGAAGCCCAGCCAACTGCGTCGAGTTGTCATTCTTCTTGCAATAGTTTCTCATCCCCACCAAGCGTCAGTGACTACGTCTAGAAAAGAGACTCAGGTAAACACAGACTTGCTGAACCAGTAATGCATTCTACAGGAAAAAAAGAATAGGGAGTTAATAGCAGCAATAGCACCATCCATTGCTCTGTTTGGGACAAAAAAAAGCAGGGCTCTACACAGAAGCATTGTAAAAGGAGTAATTTATATACAAAAGAAAAACCAGGAAAACACAGAAGTAATGGCAGTAAAAGTTTTCGTCCAGATAGTTCTGGTATATATGGAGATATTCAGAGATTTGTCACTGCTATCCGTCATTCACCAAGTTTTTGCATGCAATTCATTCAAACCTTGATGTTTCAACTTGTCTTTTAAACACAAACTGTACATTTGTACTAAATCCAGCATATATAAAACAAGTAAGATGAGCATTTGTTTTTTAATGGTTATTCTCGTCTGTAGAGGTGGGAGTGTGAAGTCCGAGCATTTCTTGACAGTGCGTACATCATCAATGCTTCTGTGTTTTCTATGTGTTTGTGTGCATGTGGCAGGACATTCAGCTGAAGTTTTGGACTTTCACATGACTTTGCTGATTTCCAGGTCTCCACACAGTGCTCAAGCGAAGGAATGTGTAGCCTGGGGAGCTAGGTGGGGCCGGGGACACACTCGCTATTGTCATGTTGCACCTGTTTTCTTAGCTTAGCTTTCAAATAAAGTCGTGGAAACCAACAGGAAATGTGAAAGCAAAAATCCACAGCTATGCAACATCATGCTATCAACACATTGCTCAGTATTTCACTATAATAAATTATTATTATTATTATTATTATTATTATTATTATTATTATTATGTTTTGCAAGAAGCTGAATCATTAAAGATATATCCTAGAATTTAGATGGAAAAATTGTAAGCAGGAGCTGAGGAGGAGCTCTAAAGATGTGCAGATTTCACATGTTATTGAAGCTGAACAAAAAAGTACTGTTAACAGTTTAAGGAGGATTTATTTATGTGGGAGCTTGGCAATCTTACATGCTTAAGCTGTTAGAGAAGAACAAATAAAGAATATAATGTTTCTCATCTTTAGATGGACTTGTCCAGGGTAATTTGGTTACCCACAGATATTCCCAGGCAGTGGTGGTTCTTGCATGGGAAGTCCTTTTTGGCCCCCTCCCCAACCCCTGCTTTTGATTCCTTCACACACAACCATTTGTCAAAAAATTAATTTTTTTAAAAAAAAATCACCTTTTTATAATTGCTAATACATAAAGGTTTAACAAATCTGAAACCTTATTTAGAAGACTTTGAAGAGGCAACCTAATTCACCTGAGCTTGACCAGTCCAAGTATTTTAGACTTTTAATTACAAATTATTAAATGTCATCCAGATTTTACATAATCTCTAAATATCACTTTGACATAACACTGAACCTGTCATGATTCCCTTAGGTAAATGTCTGACCCACATGCAGGGCAGTGGCGATTTCTCATTGAATACTAGGGGGGCTAAACCTCCCCTGTAAATTTTGTAAAACAAATTTATCATATATGCCTTGTTAAACTTCATAAATGTAGTCATTAAACTGCATTAGATGTGTGCTAGAAATGCGCTTAGTTTCATAAGTATGTTGCGCATTAATCAGCTGTTGAGTCCGCTCTGGGACGCAATCTCCCCTCTGCTCTGGAGCAGCAGGACGCTGCCTGTCAGACTCTATGCGAAATCCTTGTTGAGGTTTGAGCCTCCGTGCATTGAAACAACTAGCGAGAAAGTAGGGGCCTGATTGGATAACATGCAAAATTTCATCACTTCCAGTGAGGTTAAAGCTCTTAGGGGGTTTATGGAGCAGGGACGGGCCGGGGATTGGGTCGTGAAGCTGGATGCTCGATGCTGATTGGCATCTAAAAGATTTTTGACTGAGTGGCCAGACAGAGGGGAGGTTTTCCTCATGAGACTCATACAAGAGGAAAAAGCGATCATTGAGTCAGAACAGTCGCCTTGTGCTGAACTCTTGCCGTCGTTTCTGGAATGTATTATTTCAGAGCGCTTCACAACAGCTATTTTCACCTGTTGTACACATAATATTGTAAATAAATAACATAATCCCAGCTTTATTGTACCATTTGCATCTTGTTAAAGTTTTGTTTGTTCGTTTCTTTACCATTGTAGGGAAGCAACTTGCGAGCTAGCTTGTTGTTAGCCCAGCTACGATGGCAGCAGACAGTGTTGCTGTTAACATTGTGGACACACTTTTAGGGAAGACATTTGATAGTCTTCCTTATGAGAAAGAACTTAGAATTAAAGAGCAAGGCAGACCAACACCAAATATTAGCTTAGTTCAAAAGAAGGGTAAAGGAAATAGGTCATTTCAACTCTCCTGGTACAATTAGGTTAACTGGGTCACAGGGAGTGCTGCTACAAACAAAATGTATTGTTGGCCATGTCTTTTGATGGAACCATCACAGGGATGTGTTGTTTGGTCAAAGATAGGGTTTTCAGAAAAAGGATACAAAAAACATGAGCAGAGAAAAGAACAGGTGGTTTCATTTGCACAGTTAAGCTGTTTGGGTTTGAACATACTATCAATGAAGGTGTGCGCATTTAGGTAGCAAAACACAATGAAACAGTGAAACAAATAGGGCCTTCTTGAATCGACTTATTGATGTTACATCTTTACTTGCCAAGAGCTGGCATTCAGGGGGCATTATGAGGGCAGTGAATCAGCTGATAAAGGGAAGTACAGAGAATTTACAGACTCTGTCTTGGCCTCACAATTCCATTCATCAGCTGTGTTTTCTGGTATGTCTAAGTCCATCCAAAATGATCAGATTTCTGCTATTGCTGCCACTGCTTCTGATGAGCTCAAAAGTGAAATTCAAAGTGTCCCATTTTTTGGTTGGCAGGTGGATGAAACTAAAGATTTATCATGCCATACACAGATGTATGTCATTGTTCGTTAAGCGGATAGTGCTGGCAAAATACAGGAACGTTTCATTGGATTTTTTGATGTGTCAGAAGGACGAGATACCCAGTCTGTGTTTGAAGTTTGAAGCCACTACATGCAGAGCAACAATTTCAGAGAAAACCGAGTGGCCCAAAGCTATGATGGGCTGTGGTCATGGCTTCTTCACTCAATGGCCTGTAGGCCAAGGTTAAAGAAATAGCCCCCCAGTGCTACATTTGTGCATTGTTATGCACACAGGCTGAAGCTAGTGTTGTCTCAGGTTGCTAAATGTAACTCTCAACTGCCACTTTTTTCAAAGTCTAGAAAGGGAATGTCATTTCTTGAGTCTATCACTGACAATCTGACAGGACAGATTTCAAGGCGTTTTTCAAACTTAGAAAGTCTGCAGTTTCTGGAACTGGTCAGTCCAAGGACATTTGATGAAATGAAACAAGTGTTTCCAGAGCAGGCATCCCAAAGTGTCCTGAATATATATGGTAATTTATTTGATTCAGGGAGACTAAAATCCAAATTTCAAGTTATAAATTCAAATTTTGACTTGCAAGGGAAGAGAAGAAAACTGTGTGACTTTTTGGTATTTTTTTGGAATTAGATGGTGCAATGTCACAGCTGTACAAGCTGTGGTGATTGGTTGCCACAATAGGTGTTAGGCTCAGAACAGGTGGACCCAGTATTCGAGGCAGATAAACAGTTTAGGTTTAACAGTTTATTAAGATCGGCAACGGAGCGGGAGGCGTCAGCGTCTACAGCGGGAGCCTCTGCAGGAGGAGTCAACAGGTTAGTGACCTCGTTTCTCTGAAAGTGTTGGTCACTAACATGGTCTTAATGTCCAGCTCAGGTCCGGTAGCAGAGGTAGATCCCAGCTGGCAGGTTGCTAACCCGGTGCGGCGGTTGCCGCTCAGAAAGTCCCAGAAGCAGATGTAATGGAGGTCGGGGAACAGGCAGGAGGTCAGAACTGTGAAGACAAACGTCAGCAGGAAGATCAGGAGGACGAACCAGAAGCTGATGTCGGGGAAGAGATCCGAGGTCAGAGCCAGGAGATCAGAAGTTAGATGAGGTGCCAGAGGGAGATCCAGGACGAGGTCGGGACGCAGTTCTAGGTTCGGTACACGAGCAACAGACAGGCTGCACGAGGGCAGGCAGGCTCGGTAGTCGAAGGACGTTCCGGTCGGTACACAAACAGCAGAGGTCAGGCAGGTAATCAGGTCAGGCAGAAGTCAGGAATGAGATCAGGCAAACAGAATCAGATGGGAACAGGCAGGCTCAGAGGTCGAAAGGCAATCAGGTCAGGATCAGGAATCAGAACAATGAATGCTGGTATAAGTCTCACACAAATGACTCGAAATAAACTGGCACTGTTGTCTGGTCTTAGAGCTGGTTAAATACTAGTGGGAGCAGGTGGAACAGATCAGTGGTGATGAGGAATGGGCGGAGCTAAGCAGGTGTGTTATATGAGAAATTAGGCCAGGCAACAGTGCCAAAATCATGACAATAGGAGCTACATCAGCTGGTGTACAACACAGCTTCTTTTGCTTAAAAAGAGTCACGTCATACACACGCAACACAATGGGCCAAGAGCGTTTAGGCAAACTTGCTCTACTGGTCAAATCAATGGAAAACACAGTCAGTTGGTATGACAGGGTCATAGACCATTTCCTGGAACAGGAGAGAAGGGCTTATTTTGTTTATAAGTAATGTGTTTTATGTGTTTCAACATTTGTTAATGCAATACGTTACGTTTGGATTTAATTAACACCATTGAGCCTCCCCTGTTTCATAGACCAGCAGCCGCCACTGATGCAGAGACACTCTCAGGAGACCAAGGAAAGTTTAGAGTATTTATTTACAGAGGGTAATTTGAGTTTGGATGGGGAACAGGAGTGGATCCAGGACCAAAGATGGCTGTTGGGCAAACTAGAGCACTGGGGACAGACAGAAACAGGTGAGTTGAAGTATTGGATGGAAAGAGGGGAGAAGGAGACGCAGAAAGTTCCTTGAAGTACAGAGCAAAAAATACAATGAGCCAGGTTCAAAAAGAGAGCAAAACATGCAACACATGAAACTCTAGGAGCTCGGAGGGCTAAAGGTTACCACAGAAGGCAAACACTCTGGTGACGAAGAACTGGCTAAAGGCCCCTTTTGACACTGCACGGATGAGGGTAGATGATTTGCAGGTGTGGTCAGCCGTATCACCTGTATCAAAAACCACCAGGTAAAGTGTTTCCCTCCCAGCCCTAAGGCATATATTCTAAAAGAACAGCAAGAGCAGAACAATTAAGTACATTTGTCAATTATTTAAATGAAGTATACCAGTAAGATCGGTGACTTTATGGCAAAATATTCCCGTTTCCCTGTGACAAATGTTGTACAAGTATGTTTTCAATTTAACACCTCATTAATATCAAGATATATCAAGGTTTTAAAAAGTTGAATTTTCAAAACAACTTTTTTTGCTAATAAACTGTTAATGTTGTAGCCTTGTAGTGCTGTCTACATATCCTGGTCAATGAGTAATTTCACTGCTTACTACTGTCAAATCTTGTATCTTGAGCAAAAGTAAGTGGTGAGAATAAAGTCAGTCAAAACAATATTTACTGAAGAGATTCAGAATTGTTAGGGATGTTGTTGCTAACACACAGTGTTTGCTATGACCCTAAAGATAATATAAAATTAGACGCATCCTGTCACCACCAGCAAGAGACATCTCAAAGTTTTTCAATGTATTTGGAAAAAAATGATATTCCAAATGAAAGTCTAGATTATGCCAACAACTGTTATGCCAGAAAAGAATTTTAGAACTAAACATCAGATTGATTTTGAAAAAATTGAAGATGACTTTGAGTCTGACGTAATTTTTATATAAAATTGTTTTTTGTTTTTTTGTCTTCAACAAAATAACCAAGTTTGCGTGCGTCTCTCAAGGTCCCAGGGGTAAAAGTCCACATATGCCCCATCGACGCAGAAGGAGTTAAAACACCTGCTATACAGTTGCACTGTCTCAGAAATGTTTAATCATTAAAAAAAGGGGGGAGTCATTCCATTCTGCATTCCTTCCTCTACTGGTGGAAAAAAAACTTTTGTTTGAATGAACAATCCTGTGTGGAGGAGTGGTGCATACAGAAGGAATTGCTTGGTCTGTCTGCATGCCTGGGGCACTGATAAGTTTAACCAACACTCTGATAGGGCTTTTCTTCTCAGGTTTGAGAACTAACTAGCACACAACTACCAGATTACATACAGCAATAGTCGGATGACCAGGAGATGGACTTTTAGTGACTCACATTAATTTTTCCTGGGCAGGATTGTTGCATTGTTTCAGGGAGTCGGTCAGGCGAACATTAGAACTCAGTCAAGAGTGGATTTTCCTTTCCTCCTTTGGAACACATTAACTTGATCTTTAACAACCTTGTGAAGGCCACTCTGTCACTCGCCTGTTATGTTGACTAAAGGAGCAGCCATCTGTGTGCGACTGTCTGACTCAATGGTCTCATCTTTCACACGTTTCTGCTGCCTTCAAGGGCACAATGCTGGAAAACATGACCATATCTAGTCCACATTAACACTGTTATCGCTTTAGATTATAGATGCCGAAATATTGTCTAATGATCTGAGTTGGTTAAGCATGTTCACATTTCTATAATCTAATTGTTACCAGTCTCGCCACTCCTCGCCCAGCGTAATGGGTAAATATATGGGGCTGTAAACCTGATGCATGGCACTGGTTCTGAGCTTAATGTAATTCTGTGGACAGACGGTGGAGTGATGACCCAATCTGAAGGCTAAACGCTGTAAATCTGATCCGTAAAAACCAATGCTACCTTGGTGCCTTGTCGCTTGCTCTCTCTGCCGTGTTGGGAGTGAGCCGCTGTGATTTACAGAGCCCCTCGTAAAGCCTCCTTCCTGTCTGCGCAGCATCAAGGCGGCCTGGTTTCCTGAAGCTGGAACATCTCTGGTTATCCCTCAGAGCTAATGTAAACCCTGAAGATTTCTTTCCTTTTGTCTTTTAATTGCCTGTTTGGCGTGGGTGTTCTGTATAACCACACGGTACCGTTGGGTTTATGACTTTCATATCTTGTGTTTTGACTGCTTTAGAACTGGCAGATGTTTCAGATGTGTGTTCAGGCGGCTGCATTTGCTGATAACAAATTCTACTTCTCAAAAAATGACATCAGAAAATCTTTTTCTAGGAAGGAGTTTACATATGCACATCTTCGGCATGAATGTCATATTCATTTTGCGCTGTTAATGATGCATCTGATCTGGTCTTTTTCTTATATTTCTATATAGGTTCAGTCCATTTACCACTTATTTACCATTTAAGGTGGGCAATAATAAAAAAAAATAGACGTTCTCTAATCACCAGCTTCAAAATTATACAGGCTGAAATTTATACAATACAGCTTTACTAATATTTAGATAAGTGTCCATTAGAGAGTTGTACCTCAGCCACAAACATTTTGTAACTGTCAACAATCTCCTGCTAGATATTTTACCACTAATCTTATCAGAACTGGTAAAGCTCATTTGAATGTGTTGTCACTGCAGGATACTATAAAGAAATTACAACAATGATATCTACTTGAATATAAATCAAAAAATGCAATGCTATCAAGCATGATGACTCCGCAGGATCTCTTTCTGGGGGTTAGTTTGTTTTGCCTGACCGGCACCGCCGATGGGGCACAAAAGGTGCTTTCGGTTCAGCTGTGCTACATCAGGACAGTGACAGGACCGGGTAAATACGTCTTGTTGTGCTGAAACTTTTTACTCCATCATGATGCACTGAATTTTTTTTTATTGGCTTATGATAGGCCCCTTGTCTTCATAGGCCCTGGGACTTCAGCCTCAGGAAACCCGTTCATTAATGCGGGCTTGAAGTTCACCTCAAGTCAACAACTAGATGGTTGAGTGCTCTAATAGGACACTGATCTTACATAAATAACACATTTTTAAATGGATAAAGCAGGCTAACATTAAGCTTATGGAATGGCCCTAAAATTTACCGTAATGTAAATTCATGGTATACGATTGAAAGTGATGTTTGTTCAAAGAAATCAATCAATTTAAATGCACTCTATTCAATTCAATTCAATTTTATTTATATAGCGCCAATTCATGAAACATGTCATCTCAAGGCACTTTACAAAGTTAAGTTCAATCATATTATACAGATTGGGTCAGATTATACAGATTGGTCAAAAATTTCCTATATAAGGGAACCAGTTGATTGCTTCAAAGTCCCGACAAGCAGCATTCACTCCTGGAGAAGCGTAGAGCCACAGGGAGAGTCGTCTGCATTGTACATGGCTTTGCTGCAATCCCTCATACTGAGCAAGCATGAAGCAACAGTGGGAAGAAAAACTCCCCATTAATGGGAAGGTAAACCTCCGGCAGAACCGGGCTCAGTATGAACGGTCATCTGCCTCGACCGACTGGGGGTTAGAGAAGACAGAGCAGAGACACAACAAGACAGACAAAAAAGCACAGAAGCACACATTGATCCAGTAATCTGTTCTACATTAGATGGTAATAGCAGGTGAGCCGTCTTCTTTGGATGATGTCACATTTAACAGAACGCCAGACCAGGTGTACCTACTATGAAGATAAAAGAGAGAGAACAGAAAGTTAAAGCAGAAATGACAAAACGTAATGCATAATTGAAGAACAGTAGAACTCTATAGAGTGAGAAAATTATATCCTGATGTCCTCCAGTAGCCCAAGCCCATAGCAGCAAAACTATAAAGGTAGCTCAGGGTAACATGAGCCACTCTAGTTATAAGCTTTGTCAAAAAGGAAGGTTTTAAGATTAGTCTTAAAAGTAGACAGGGTGTCTGCTTCACGGACCAAAACTGGGAGTTGGTTCCACAGGAGAGGAGCCTGATAGCTAAAGGATCTGCCTCCCATTCTACTTTTAGAGACTCTAGGAACCACCAGCAGACCTGCAGTCTGAGAGCGAAGTGCTCTGTTAGGAACATACGGGGTAATCAGAGCTCTGATATATGATGGAGCTTGGTTATTAAGGGCTTTATACGTTAGAAGAAGAATTTTAAATTCTATTCTTGATTTAACAGGAAGCCAATGAAGGGAGCTAAAATTGGAGAAATATGATCCCGCTTGTTGATTTTCATCAGAACTCTTGCTGCAGCATTTTGGATCAGCTGAAGGCTTTGAACTATATTTTGTGGACTTCCTGATAGTAAAGAATTACAATAGTGCAGCCTTGAAGTAACAAATGCATGGACTAGTTTTTCAGCATCACTCCTGGACAAAACGCTTGGACCTCTACAATTTCTGTATCAAGAATTATGCAAGACGATTTGAATGGTTAGAAAAAGTCTGGGGATTCAGTTGATAGAGTGTGAATCCACTCCATTCTTCTGTGCTGTTCTTGTCCCTTTGTTTCCTACAACAAGTGGCGTGGAGATGTACTCTGTGGACCTGCACATTTTCCACTCAGCTGAATGGTCCTCTCAGATCATTAAATGTCCATTCATTACTGAGGGACACAGCGAGGGACTTAGCATCAAGGCAAATACAGGGAGGCCTGGGCTAGGGGAGGGGTGGCTCATTATTTAACAATGGGTGACTGCTAGAATAGTGGGTGGCAACAGTAGCCAAGTGTGGAATCTGATATAATCACAACCGAGACACAGTTTCATATGGAAATGTCACATTCTGGTGTCTAAACCCAACCTGTATCAGGTAAAATCAGCAAAATAACAGCAGAGTAACAGATAGGAAAGAATTTTTAAAAATGAATCCAAGCTAACTTCCTTGATGAGCAGTGATTAGTTTAGAGAGTTAAACTTCATAGGAATGCACAAGTCTGATTCTTCTGTGTCAGCCTGTGAAAAAAAGAACCCAAAGAGTGATGGGAACTCCCGACGTTTGCCTTGCTCAGACATGCCTGGATGAAACGATGCCTCAGTTGGGTTAACAAGCACACCAAATAAGCAGGTAAGTGTCTTACACAAGACTTTTCTATGATTTCCAATAAGGGGCAAACATAAACCTTTGCCTTTGAATGTTTGATGAGGTAGAAACTAGTTGAGGTAAGCCTTGTATTGTTCTGTGTTCGACATAAACTTACGCAATATTTGAACAGGCTTACACACTGGAATTTTAAAGGTGAGCTTAACTGGACTCAAACAAAAGAACCATCAGGAGCTTTATATTTTAGTTCTGGAAAATCTTTCCTTCTCTATTCTTACAAAGTGAAAGAATATGAAGCTACAGTGCCTTCTAAAGACAGACTTTTAAAGCAGCATTGGATTAGAGAACAATATTCCAAGCTCTCTTATGGGGCACAGTTCAATCCATGATCTGAGAATGGGAAAAAGTACATCACAACTTCAAGTCTAAAAAGACAGGACCAGATGCCTAAACCAAAAAACTACTCAAGGAGAGCATTAATCAGAGAGGCAGCCAAGAGGCCTATGGTAACTCTGGAGTAGCTGCAGAGATTACCGGCTCAGGTGGGAGAATCTGTTGACAGGACAACTATCAGGAAGAAAACCACAAGTACATAAACTTGCCTGCAAGCTGCATTCTCGCGGTACTTGTGCGTTCACAAACACATGAGGATCCATCTCCTCCCGCTTGGACCTAAATATCTAGTTTCTAAACTAGTTTAGAAACTAAATATTTAGTTTAGAAACTAAATATTTAGGTCCAAGCTAAATATTTAGTTTACAAGCTAAATATCCATCCATCCATTTTCCAACACGCTTATCCCTATTGGAGTCGCGAGGGTTGCTGGTGCATATCTCCAGCTGTCAATGGCCGAGAGGCGGGGTACACCCTGGACAGGTCACCAGTACCAAGCTAAAAATACAGCTCCAAATTAAATATTTAGTATTAAAACTAAATGTTAATAATAATTGTCATGATGCAGCCTGAACTCTGCATTCTGAACATTTTCTGGCTCCTTCCCCAGCGCAGCCCTGATTGGGAACACCTGGCAGACTGCAATCATCTTGGACTCATTCCACCTGCTCATCCTTCTATATATACTCACCTTAGTCTCTCCCTGATCACCGGTTCGTCTGCAGTCTTCTGACCATCGTGTCTGTCTTGTTCCCGTTCGTCTCCTGGTCCCGTTCCTGTCTGCTCCGGTCTGTTCCTGTCTGCCAGTTCCTGCACCTCTACAACTCCGTCTGGTAAAATGACTCTGGCTTCATCGTCCACAACCTGCTGTCTCAATAAACTCTGGAAACCAGCTCTGTGTGTGTGTGTGCTGTGTCCGGGTTCATCCAAGACAAAATCATAACAGAACGAACCGGTCAAAGGATGAACCCGGACACACACAGAGCTTGGTGCAGGAGCTGGCAGGACTATGGATTCGTCTCCGCTTAAGCCCAAGATCTCCATGGGTGCCTTCGCCTCTGGTTCTGTTCTCGCCGGGATCACTGTCCATGATGCCACGCCTCTGGTTCGTCTTGCCTGGGTCGCTGCTCCGCGACGCCTCGCCTCTGGTTTGTCTCGCTGGGATCGTTGTCTATGATGCTCCGCCTCTGGTTCGACCTGCCTGGGTCACTGCTCCGCGACGCCTCGCCTCTGGTTCGTCTCGCCGGGATCGTTGTTCACGATGCCCCGCCTCTGATTCGTCTTGCCTGGGTCGCTGTTCCGTGACGCCTCGCCTCTGGTTCGTCTCGCCGGGATCGCTGTTCGCGATGCCCCGCCTCTGGTTCGTCTGGTTCCAGCGCTCTCCAAGGTTCCGGCGCCCTCAAGGGTTTCTGCGCTTACAGATGGTCCCGCGCTCATTGGTTCCGACGCCTTCCCCGTGTCCACTTGGTTCCTGTGCCGACAAGGGATCCTGCACTCCCGAGGTTACTGCGCCTGAGAGGTTCCTGCGGCCGAGAGGTTCCTGCGCCCGAAAGGTTCCAGCTTTTTGTTTTGTTTTTGCCCGCCATCCGGATACCCCCTCCACCCGCCCAGGCAAGGTGGTTATTAGTCGTCAGGAAGCCGACCTTGAGGGGGGGGTAATGTCATGATGCAGCCTGAAGGCTGCATTCTGAACATTTTCTGGCTCCTTCCCCAGTGCAGCCCTGATTGGGAACACCTGGCAGACTGCAATCATCTTGGACTCATTCCACCTGCTCATCCTACTATATATACTCACCTTAGTCTCTCCCTGATCACCGGTTTGTCTGCAGTCTTCTGACCATCATGCCTGTCTTGTTCCCGTTCGTCTCCTGGTCCCGTTCCTGTCTGCTCCGTTCTGTTCCTGTCTGCCAGCTCCTGCACCTCTACAACTCCGTCTGGTAAAAGGACTCTGGCTTCATCGTCCACAACCTGCTGTCTCAATAAACTCTGGAAACCAGCTCTGTGTGTGTGTGTGCTGTGTCCGGGTTCATCCAAGACAAAATCGTGACAATAATAATAATAATAATAATAATAATAATACATCAAACTTATATAGCGCTTTTTTGGACACTCAAAGACGCTTTCCAACAATCGGCCGGCCTCACCCCAGCCCAGTCACAAACAGCTCTCCTCGTAAGCCGGAGCTGGTTATCAGAGACCAACCAAAGTGATGCGGCACTACGGTATTATTTTCCAAACTAAATATGTAGCTCGGACCTAAATATTTTGAGCACATCTCAAACCCATCTTTTTCTGCCTGGTCTTCCTTTATTACTTTCATTACCTCGTAATATCCACTTGCGTATTTAATATTATTAACTCATTTTCTTATTTGAATAGGATACATTTTTTAAGCGTGCGTTTTGTTTTTTAACTGTTGTGTTTGTGTTGTAAAGTATTGTTTGAAATATAAAGAATGATGGATCTATCACTTTGTAATTAAGAAAAAAAAGATAAAATCCTGTGTCCTCTTGCCTTCAGAGGGAGATAATCAGTGGATTGGGGGCATTTCATCTAGTCCGCTACATGTCTCTGTCTGAACCAAAACAAACTTCAGGGTGGAGCTTCCTGCTGAAAATCCTAGGAGAGCCAACCCAATGAATCAAGAAGGCCACGGTCGTACCCAGGGCCACAATTGCACTCCTTAGTGATAAGCACCAAAAACTCTGTGACAAAAGGGTGAAGGGTCAAGTTGTGGACATGTGGCACTTTAATGCTTTAGAGACTAGGGCAAATACTACAAATGAAATTAATCTTAGTGGGAAGTAAAACCTCACTGCTGCAGAAGGTTTTAGGGTACTCATATATACAAGCAGTGCCTTGTGGATTCCTTTGGCTCTCCGCCCTGTTAGAGAGCTGCTGCAGTGAATAGAAAAGTTTGAGGGGAAGGTGAACAAAGAGGCAGTAATCAAAGAAGTCTCTCCTCTTTCTTTTGATCACCGCTTGAACAGCTGTTTCTGCAGGCCGCTCTTACTCATCCACTCTTGGCAGAGAAGAGCCAGATAATTGATGCATTCTTGCGAGTGAGGCCAGGGTTGCCAGGATGGGAGACACTTATATGGAGTCCTCTGTGTAGCCTCTGGTTTTAGTGCCAGCTGAGAGGACGAGACAGGGAGGACAAAGAGTGGTCAATAGAGGGCACCGTAAACAGAAATTACTAAATAAAATGTGCGAGCTCAAATGTGAGCCACCAGAATTGACAAAGACTGCTGGATAGGTGTCAGAACGTTTAAAGAAAGAGCTGAGCGAAAGTCCGGTTGCCTCCAATTCAAACCTGTTTGCTGTTGCGATGACCCGGATAACTGAGAATTTGCACAGGCAAATAAAACGTTATATCTTTTTTCTCATAAAATATATATGACTTAATTTTTTAGCATTCCTATTCCATTTTACTTATAATTGTAACCTATTGGCTTCCATGTGACTTCATGCTGGTCTCTAATTTGAAAGTTAAAGATTTCCTCAGGGCACAGCTCTCTGCCCCGTGGATAATCAGCACTTCAACCATTCAGATTAATTCATAATTTGAAAGTCACACACCTGGCAGCTTAGATGTGCAGGTGCAAATGTCAAACATACTGATACAAACGGAAGAGTCAGACAGCAACAATGATAGGACAAGAGAGAATGGTGCAGTGAAAGAAAATTAGGCCATTTTATGTACAAAATAAATTCTCAAGGCTTTCGTTTGTAGAAAAAAAAGTGATAAAGGAATTTAAACTGGACCAACAAGATTTATGCTTCATTCAGACTCAACAGCATCAAAAGGCATCCAAGGCCTCAACTGGGACACTTGTGCACAGCATCAGCAAAGTGTGGACAACCTGGTCTGATGCGCATTGGGAGGAGCTAACCTGTTTTTTTTCCTGAAATGCGGGGAAATATTTACCGCGTTATAAGTTTTGATAACTTACCCGAGATCCTCACTAATCCTCCCCCAGGCAAGTTCCTTTACTGTCTCTGTTGTGATAGCTCGATTGATCATAGATAATAGGATGGGCACAAACAGCAACGATGAGTTAGACTTCCTGCCTTCCTGATTTCATTGTCGACTTCCTGGCTTTTCACGATACTTCCGTCAGGTTGGACATCTGCCACTACCTAACATAGCGGGGTCTCTCTGATTTGTTGACGCTCCGCGTCCAGCTGCAAAAGTTCAGAGCTTCCAACTCAAACGTCTGTCCCTTCGGATGCTCAGATGCTTGAAAGCTCAAAACATGCCGCGCCCAATGTGTGAAATGTGCCACAGGACCTCTTGACTCTCCTAGAGGCGCATCCACCACAGACTTTGCATGTACACCAGATGCACCTGAAGCTCAAAACGCATTGGGTGTGAATGCAGCATTAAAAATCAGCAGCAGGTAAGAGACCTTGGACGGATTTGTTTTTAAGTATTTATTTATATTTTACTAATTTATTTAACGTGGACAATGTGTATTAATTAACTTTGATGTAAGAGCACCAGACTTAGCCAGTAGGCTATTTCTCATTCGGTGTTCCTGGACAGATGGAAATAAGACTCACTAAAAACAAATAGAAGTTTATACAGTAAAACAATACAAAGTCAAAATAGACATAACTTAAATAAACATAAATTATGTGGATAAATTCTATGAAGTAACCTACAATATAAAGATGTTATGTAAAATAATAAAAAAGTTTCAACAGTCAGAACTGTTATAAACATTCACCCATATTACCAGAAGTGCTGACGTGTTTGATGTATTATTAACAAGTTCTTTAAATGTTCTTCAAACAGTTTCTATGTAGTAAGAGCTGTAATTCCTGGGGGGCAGAGTTCCTCTCCTGTGCAGCCATAACTGAAAAGGCACTCTGACTGAAAGCACTTTCCCGGAGATGGACAGTACAGTCATCTCAGGTTGCCCCTCTTGTTGATCAATACGTTTTTTATTTCTGATTTCTACAAACTGACCGGGCGGTGGAGATGAGAGACATTTAAACATTTTACACATCAAACAAAGGTCAATAGAGTTTAGTGTTCTAATCCCTGACCTCCAGTGTGCCCCCTCCCTAATTTTTTTTTATCACCAGTCTCCACTGACAAGGAGAAGATGACGTTGGACGGAAAAGGGTGACGTTGCAGGCAAATTAAGTTATTGAAAAGATTAATATTTTTTGTAACAGCTGTCATCCAATTTCTTATCTTGTTGCAGATGTTGCCACATTGCACAGCACAATTTATCTGCATCTGGATGTGAAGAATTAAAGCATAAACATTCATTCCTACAAAGTAGTTACAATGAATGGAGGGAATTTATATAGAGCTTTTCTAGCTATTCTTACCACTCAAAGCACTTTATATTAGAGCTATTCCCTCAATTGCACTCACAAGCACCCATACATGCATACACCGATTCTTAGATCAGTTGGTAACTTGGGTCAATGCCTTGCTCAGGCTTGCACAGACATGTTGAACTCACAACCTTTGGATAGCAAGACAACTTCCCACTGAGCCACAGTAGTGTATGTGTATCGTTAAGGTTACGCCTTCTCAACATGCTGACCGGTTGTCGCGGCTGACATGGCTTGCGACTTGGCTTCATTTTATAGTCAGTGGTAAAATAAAAATGATTTTACCACTTGGGACATTTGTGGACTGTATAGAGCCTGGAAGCCTGAATGATCATAAAGTATCATTTGTGACTGGTGAAGACGCACTAAAGCTCAGGGGTTATATCAATACCAATCTCTACTTGGACTCTTCTCCTTCGTACCAGCAAATTTTCCATGATGTTCTGAGTGAAATCTTTTTTTTTCCATGGAGAGTATGGCCTGTGCATTCTGCCTCTTCTGGGTCATGGTGTTTCTGAGCAGGATTTTTGATTCTTCTCAAGGTTGAAAAACACTCCTCAGCTTCTGCTGCGGTCATGACTGTGGTGATGATCACCTTTAAAAGGTTGACAGTGTCTGAAAAGATGTCTTCTAGCTTGTTTCCCATGAAAAACAGAAATAGGTCCACAGAACCACAACATGTTCTGAACTCTTCTTTGCTTCAGATGAGACCAAGGTCTGTCTTTAGCTAGTTTCTGTCTTGCATCATGCCTGTCTGTTGTTGTTTGGGCTGGCCAGCTGTTCACCGCCTTCTGCGCTGTTCATTCTGTTAATGAGAGTGAGCAGATTCAACTGCCTCTCTCCTGAGTTCCTCCACCTGTTATCCTGCCTACAAAGACCTGCCTCTCACAGCCAGATTGTCTTCAACCCGGTTTTCTCGTTTGTGGATTCTCCAGTCTCCCCTTGCCCTTGCTCGGACACCTCATTGGCTCTCTGACTCCTGGACACGACTGTTTTGATCACTTTGATTCCTATGTAGCCCTTTCGGTTCTGTCTGCCACTTCCTGTCTGCCCTTATCGTGCATGACCCTAGTTCTTCTCACAGACCTGCTCCCTGTCTCCTGTCTAATCTGCCCATCAGCTCCTGCTGTGAGCAGCCGACTCTCCACACCGTCTCCTTCTCTACTCTGACCTTTAACCTGCCAACACAAGTTTCTGTTAATTTTTTTGTTCTTTAAATAAACCATTTAAGCACAACACCATGTCTGATTTAAATATTGCGTCCTCTGCAGATCTGAGCATTACATGTTTCTATTCATCACTAGGTAGGCCTTCATGGTACTGAGAAGTGCTTCTTAAGGAAATGTCCTGTGAGGTTCCTCAAACCTCTCCCCCTGCAACAAGGTTGCACAGGCATGATGGACTGTGATGGAGAAGCATTCCCTGGTGTGTCGTAGAATGATGTTGAGGACCTACAGAGAGAAGTATACCAAAAGGAAAAAAGAAATATGTAACTAATTTAACTTTGTTGACACTTTTACCCCCTATTGTTGCATGATTTTGGAAAAAAGGCAACTGTTTTGACTACTGTAATTATGATATGATTTAAAATATTTGTGAAATATTCTCATTGTGTGTGTGTGTGTGTGTGTGTGTGTATTTCGAAACATTTCCCCTCTAACGAATATTATAATCTCCAATGAAACATGAACAATGACAGATTTCCACCACATAAACTCACCTCTCACGTCTTTTGCAACATTGACAATATTCTGAAGCGAGTACCCAATGAAGCAATGGAGATAATTTCTGTAAAGGATAAAGAAAAGTCATAATTAAAATCAAAAAGGGGAAAGAGATAATGATTAAAGAAATCAATGATAATATTACTCACATGAATACTCATTGCTTGATGTTTTGTTTGACCTGCTGGATGATCCCTTTGATGTGGACTGAGTATACTGTATGTTCTTCTTCTGGAGCTTGGCATAGAAAAGGTCCACATGTGGCAAGATGGGGTGAAAAAGTTCCAAGGAGAACTTAAAGTGTTGATGTTCCAGCAAGTTTGCATTTTTCAGAGGGATCTTCCAGGTCTCTGATCCCCATTGTTGTCCAAAACTTTAGTGCCAACACTTGATTGACACTTGAATAAGCTAACATGAATCAAAGGCATAAAAAAGCATTTCTGATGTCACACCCAGCTAACCAACTGTGTTTGGCATAGCAGAGGTGTCCATCGATGGTCATTTGCCTGCTGTTGGATTTGTAAGTCTAGTCAGTCAGGTTGAAATTACTTCATCCTTTTTTTCTCCAGCAAAACCCTTGTAAAATTATTATTTTGACCAAATTTTCCTTTGATGTCGTCTTTGCTTCCTCTCTTCACTGTTCTAGTCTGATTTATCTGTTTGTGTCATGTGTGAGGGACATTCGTGTCTCGTGACTTTTGATAGGTATCATTAATTAGTCAGATTGGATAAAGGATGACACAAAAAGATTATGGAGAATCTTTAGGTAACCAATTGGAGATCAGCATGAAATCACATGGAAGCCAAATGTTTAAAAATATACATACACAGTCCTCTCACCATAGAAACACGTCCACAAAAAATAACGCCAAAGTAAAACGGAATGGGAATGCTGAAAAATAAAACTTCAGACACATTTTGTGAGAGATCAGAGGTGATAATGCCGTGTCTATACTTGTTTCCTGCAATTTTGATTGGGTGGCACAGTAGCACCCCTGTTAACAAGCTGCCACTGTTAAATATAGAAAAAAGCTAATCTTTGTTAAAGCCACATAAATTACATAAAAGCTATCCAAAACAACTTGGTCCACTGTAAAAATTAAACTGTCTGTGTAGATACAAAACAAATGATGGCTTAACTCTGATTAACCATACGTTATGTTTAAATTTCACTAGCTACACTCAGGGCTGAAAGCTGCTTGACCTGTTGAATAAATAATTCAAATAGTGCCTGCCTGACAACATGAAGTAGGCTAAAATATTTTAAAAACCAACACATTCTGTAGAAGTGGTATTGTGATGGTTTGGGGATGCTTTGCTGCTTCAGAACTGATGGAACCACAAATTGATTCCTTAAAGGGGAATTGAAGTGTTTTGAAGTTGACATTACTTAAAAGTAAAAGACGGCAATTACAAAACAATTGTACAAACTTGATTTTAATAATAACAGTATTGAAAGAAAAAAAACAACTTCCGGTGTGTTCCGCATTTTCCTTGACCACTAAAATGTGTGACGTTACTTGTGCCATGGAGGATCTACAACGTACAGCAATTCAACAGTGACTCAATAGCGAGTGGAAGTGTAAAGATTCAACATGATTCCTTGGCACCCAAAAAATTAAAAAATTAGCAAACTTGGATGTAAACTCCAATGTGAGAATCACTATCCAAACTTGAGTGACCATCTGTGCAGGGACCACACGCTGAAGATTTCCACAAATAAATAGCTGGAAAGTAATGTTCTTGAGTATTATGTTGCACAACTGGCGTCATATAGCTCCGCCCACCAAAATCAGCCTACTGGGGCAGTTACTGACAAAAACTTCAAAACAAGCTATTTAAGTTTGAGGTTAGAGAAATTGTTCCCTGGTATGTTTTGTGGAAGTTTCATTGAATGATATTGCAGCTATCTCTGTATTTGCAGATTTGATTTGATTTCCCCTTTAAAGAAATTGTCCAGCCGTCAATTAGGTTAAAAGCATTTCATGGCACTGCATGTATTTGGTGTCCCTGTAGGATATCTGTACAAAATATTTTCTTTGGAAATACATGAATGACTGATGTGGGTTATAGAACATCGCCAAAGAACATCATCAAAATGAAAATGGTGGCGTTCTGAATGAAAAACATTATCATTTTGGGTTTTTGATTCTAGCTTGAAATGGCTTGTCATCATGACATCGAACAGTATCTGGTAAATATTCATGTTATAATGCCCTAAATCCTGCTCACGTGTGTACAAACAGTGAATGTGTACAAAGGGAGTCATTGAACCAGAGCGAGTGTCATTAGTGCCTCACTGAAGGGCAGCAGACAGCCAATAGCATCGATTCCCACTTACTTCAGGTCACCAGAGGAGTAGTGTGGGTTGAAGACATCCTGCAGAGGAGTCTTTGGCATTGGAAGGTGTTTCGGTTATGTTTCCATGTAAGTTTGGAGTGGGGGAAGGATATACCTTTTAACATCTTGTCACACCAGTGGCGGCTGGTGAAAAAAAATCTTGGTGGGGCTGGCCAATAGATTTCCCTGCCTAACCCAGTACATGCATTTAAATTAAAAGTCGGAAAATTACTACGATTCCACAATAAACATTTAATTAATAAAAAAACATTGTTCACAAAACATTATTTTGGTGTTTTTGTCTTATTAATCCTTTTCACAGACTTTTGCCAGAGGGTTTGCATACATTGTACATGTACGTATATTATTACAAAACAAACGTTTACGTCTTGACTTTAATATGTATCCTAATTTTTAATTTATATAATGATTTAAGTAGAACAATGACTTGTGCAAAATTAAGTTGTATTTACCGGAGATGAAGTGTAGACTGCAAACTCTGTCTTAGTATGATGGCTCCCACAGTCCATTGGCATCCTGCATCCTTTTCATTGAAATGATCCATTTCTTTCTTATTTCTTTGTCCTTCGGTAAACGAAACAAACGTACATCCGACGATTTGGAATGCTTCTGTGTGCAACCGGGAGCACAACAAGTCGTAGGCATTGTTTATATTCCAAAAATAAACTAAAAGTACTCTCTAATTCACCCGTTTTGTCACGCTGGTAAGCGAAAACAGTGCTGTGTTTGCCGACCACCGTTACCCGGATGTAGCGCGGATGTAGCTCGTGACGTCACGCGTGAAGTGCACCTATCACTGTGCAGCTAGGGCTACTACTCCAGGAGCCCCAAAGCCATTCATTTTGGCGATGCTGATTGGCCAAATATTTATAAATCTTCCCTAGCAACAGTATACGATTGGTTATTTCGCTACACTTGTAGGGCTACTTCTGTCACAGCCCCAAAAGTGTAGAAGAAGAGAAATGATACGTTCTGTTGGTGGAAATGCACTGGTAGAGTAAATCAGTAGAAGTGTTTTAATAATTCTTATTACATGTAGCCACGTACTATTAAGTAAAAACTGACATTAATAATACTTTTAAAATCTATATATATATATTTGACTTCTCCCCTCCACATCTAGGGAGGGCAGCGCCCGAGCGCCCCCTATGGGCCAGCCGCCACTGTGTCACACGTGTCTCGCGTTAGCCTTTTGACTCCTTTGGCAGCTGTTTACCCCAAGGAGCATCTATCCTCTGCTCCTACATGTGTGCCACTTCGACTCAGCTCAGCATCCCTGATGTGTAGAAGTCCTGAAACAACAGGGCCTCTTTTCCATAGCTGGACTAATTTACTACGCCACTGGGAACCTGGAAAGATCATTTGTTCCAGGTAGATCCCAGGTCAAGCAATTTGCGCATTTCCATTTTTACTCTTTACTAAATAAGTCATTATCTGATTTATTTATTTTCCAACAAATCGACCTAGATGACAGGAAATGCTCAGAGCAATGGAGTTTCTTCCCTAAACAGAAAGCCTCAGGTGATTTTCGGTGCTTGCACACACAGGTCCTCATTACGCAGATGTCCTTGACTCATTCATATTTTCTCCCATTTTATCTCACTCCAGAGCCAAAAGAGGGAGAGGCAGACACAAAGAGAGATTTAACAGTTAAAAGACTTCCTTGTCTCCTACTCATGAGTGTGCCGTGACTCCTCCAAGGGAGCGTTCACTGGGATCAGCACAAACTGACCGCTGGAACTCAATTATCTGCAGGAGCTCCACGCCGCTCCCTTGAAAATCTTCAAAGGGAGAGGGGATTGCGTTGATGGTTGTGTGTGGGCGTAGGAAGCAATGAGCGGCGTTTGTTTTCATGGCGTCACCCTCTTCCGTAATTACAGTCCCTCTGTCCTCCACAGTGTAGGCGTGCGCTTGTAGGATTATGTGCATGCTAATGATGAGGACCCATTTGTGCTCGTACCATGTGTAGGGGGGTTAAATACACAACTCACTGTTGCTACAAGAAGTCTTTACTGTGTAAGTGGAACCATTTGTATATACATAAATATATGGTTCTTGACTGGTGTTTTACATAGAACATGTCCAGAACCCTTGAAGTTGTTTTTCTTTTACATTTTGTCCCCATACAACTACAAACCTCAGTGTATTATATTGTTATTTTATGTGACAGAGCAACACAAAACAGCGCATACCTGGGAAGTGGAAGGACAATTATATATTGTTGTCAATTTCTTTTGCAAATAAAAATCTGAAAAGTGCGGCCAGGATTTGTATTCCCCTAACCCAATAGAACAAGTTGTGTTGAGCAATCACATCCTTAGTAATATAGGTTTCACCTGTGTTTAATTTTATATGGATACAGGTCTTCTTTTTTCCCGTTACTGCTGGTGGCTCAACTGTCTGAACATTAGTAGCCCAGTGGCGGCGCTGCACCTTCTTATGTGGAAGGGGAAAATGTAGTCAAAATATATATATATAAAAAAAATTATCATCAATTTCAATCTTATTAATGTGTGTATCTGCATGCAGTCAGATTTTTTAAACAATATTTCCATCAACTTGCTCTAATTTAACAGTGGATTTCCACCAATAGAATTCATTATTTCTACTCTGGGGTGCTGGGGAAAGTGATCCAGAAGTGCGCCGAAATAGCCAATAACGTACGGTTACTAGGTGAAATGAATAAATATTTGCCAGATCAGCATTACAAAAATTGATGGTTTTGGGTTGCTGGAAATGTCACCCCTGCTGCAGAAATTGCACATGCATAAAAGTTTTGGACAAGATGGTGACATCAGTGGAGCAAGGTGCAGCTTCCATAAAGTTCTGCGAGGTCATTGCTGAAGTATCCTTCCATGACAAAGATGATGGCAGAAAAATACGCGCTAGAGTTGTGACCTGACAAGGCCAAAACAACCATGACTCAGCAAACCAAGGAGAAACATACAATAGGACTTTTTGCAGGAGTTGGTGTGAGTGTAAGTCATGGCTGACACCCTGTGGAAGTCGGCTTTGTCAGAATGCTGGAAGATGAAGCTTTCTGCTTTTTTCTCTTTCCCTGTTTCACAAGATCATTATGCCACATGTGGACATGCTTTGTAACCAGCTGCAGAGCAGAAACATTGATTTTGTCTACATCACAGGAATCATCCAGACATTCATGAACTGCATCCAGGCTGTCAGGTAGGCTAAATGCATTATTATGTAGCCTAAACTAAATGTTATTCTGTCTGCATAAACGAGACAAGTAAAACAATGGATTTATCTGTGAAGGTTAGAAATATTAGATGCCAGTAATGTTAACACTGTCTTAGGTTTGATTAATATATCACTGGACAGTTTTCAGAACTAAATCAAAAATGTATGTATTGGATCACGGAGGCTGTTCCTAATCTGGTTGAGGATGCGGAGCACAGGCGAAGTTTTCAGGACCTGCCCACAAACAAAGGGAGAATGATGGGTGAAGACACAGCAACATTTGGTATTGGAGCTACGCACTTGATCTGATTTGAATCAGATTGTCAAATCAAATCCAATTAAATTGCTGGCTGTTTCATATAATGGTCCTGACTGAAATACATATTCTCATATTATGATACGAATAGTTACAGTATAGCACTTAAATGTGCTACATAAAACTGTTAGTACTGTTATCATATAATTGACTGGTTACATTTATAAATATTAAAACACAGAGCCGGAGAGCTCCTTCAGAGAGAGACAGCTGAATCCTGGGTGCATAAAAGAGCATTATCACAGATCCTTCTTCCCAGGTGCTGTTAGACTTTATAATTATCACTGCTCCCAACAGGTTCAAAAAGTATTTACATCAACGCTGTTGGTTATGTTAGTTTATTTATATATTTTTTCATTTTTCTGAATTTTTTTTTAGCTATTCTTTTTTTCTCCTGCATGGCCACAATGCACATTTGTTGTGTCACATATGCCATTTTAAAGACTTCTTTTTCATAGATTTTAATTCTCGTGGCATGCTTTTATTTGCATTTTATTGATGCAAATTTGCCATTTACCTAAATCTTACCCTTTTTACAAAATTCTTTATTATTGCATATGTATGTGACGCCATTAGGAGCCATGCCAAGGAGAGATTTTCTTTTTTTGTGTGTGTGTGTGTGTGTGTGTGTGTGTGTGTCCTGTCTGGCAAGTGTAGCACTAAACTGCTGTCTTAATGCCAAAGAGAGCCCAAAAGATTTTACTTTCACAAGTGGAGCATTACTGCTTTCGCTATAGTGCTCCGCTTGATTTATATATGAATAAAGCTTTATTAGGATTTATTCTGGTACTATTTCAAGTTCAAACGTAAAAGAGAAAAAAAGGAAAGAAAAGATGAGACAAAATGCTAAAAGGGAGAAGAGGTGAAAAAAATAATGGAGCAGAAAAGGAGAGAACAAGTTAACATCCTCGGAGTCTGCTTCCACACCTACAAAGAGAGATGTAAAAAGAAAAGCAAACTGCTAAAGTATTACAGGTACAAACAACGAATGCCTTGATAATGTCACTGAAAAATGCACAGTATTATTTAATACGTGATGTATAAAGTGACAGGTTTTCTTTCACCAAGCACCTCATCAGCATCACTCAGCTCCAAGGAGACTTGTTCCAACAATGGAGCAGAAATTTCCCGACTTCAGTTTCAGTACTGAACACCAGTGCGGAAGCCCATCCCTCATTGGACCAGGCCCAACTTGAATAGAAGTAGATCCTCGTAGATCCTCCCTGATCTACGAGGATGAGGAATTCCAGCATTGCAGTGGTGCACTGCTTCTCTATCCGGTTTTGATGGAAAGTAACCCACAGTATAAATTCCCCCAAACTGAAAGTCTTTTAAAGGTCCTCATCACCACACTAATGACAACAGAATCCGAGAGGTGTTTCTCCACTTTAAAAAGGATCATCCTTCTTTCGAAACACTGTGGCACATGATCGGCTCATTGCTGTATCTATGCTCACCATACAAAAAAAACTGGCAGGGGCATTGCTGATTTCAACACCAAGGTCAATGAGATATTTGCCACTCAGAAAGACAGACAAGCAGACTAAATAAGACAGACTATATATAGCTAAATCAACGACTTTGAAAAAGTCACTGATTTAGCTCCATATATTTGTATTGATAGATTTTCATTGTGTGTGCTGTTCTGTTAATAGATAAATACAAATACAAATTTCATCTACTCTCGGTTTCTGTCTTATCACGTCAGCCCCACTTAGAATTTTTTTCACCAGCCGCCACTGCTGAATAGTAACTTACCCCTAAACGCATAAACGTGCAAAGAAGATTGTGAAAGTATTTATAAAATGTTAACAGCTATATCACTTTAAAGGGCCTATATCAAGCAAAATCTACTTTTTTAATCTTTTGGTTATGTGATGATGCTATTCCTTCATCAAAATCATGTCCAACGTGGTATTTAGCTTGATTGAGTAATCCTGGTGAATTCTGCTCTTTGATCAGCAGTCCCTCCCTCTCCTGGAGAACAGTGGCCATGACCAGTCTATGTAGAGCAGTCATTACCCGCCCTGTCCAGGAGGTACCTACCTTGACCGCCGCGCCCCTGCCAAATAAACAACATGCTCAGGAGTGGTAATGTGAGCCAGAGCACTATCATTTCTGCTCAAAGTTTAGATCAAGTGGCCATTTAAGCACCTTATCTGAACAGCAACTGCTCTTTTTCTGATACCATCTTCCTGGATGGAAAAATGACACCAGAAAACAACAACTATTTCATAACATATGAATATTCTGTAGTGCCAAAGGCAAAAATATTGTCACATATTTGCCTATAGTTGACTTTGGAAGGCTTAAAAAAGCATCATATAGAACCTTTAAGCCTAGTTAGTTGCAAACAAAAGGTAGAAAAGCATTACTTCAAAATGCCTTATAATTTGTATTTATTTAACTTATTAACTTGTTAAGTGTGTTCTGATGTTTGTAATACTCTTGTTAATAAATGTGTTATAGATATTGGTGATCCTATCATTCCATCCATCCATTTTCCTACACGCTTATCTCTATTGGGGTCGCGAGGGGTGCTGGTGCATATCTCCAGCTGTCAATGGGCAAGAGGTGGGGTACATCCTATCATTACTTGCAGAAATTTAAAACTGAGAAATAAAACCGATATGAAGGAAGCCCTGCCCCCAAAAGTATGGAGACAAGCAACCTAGAAAATATAATCTGTATCAACGATTTTGAAAAGAATCTCCAAAAAATTAAATGCAATCTAAAAAAAAAAAGCAACCTACAAAAATGTAGGATCAGCTTTTGCATACACATTGTAAATTATTCTCAAACATTTTTTTTTATTGACATTGTTTGTCAAAATTCCATTTTTGGAACACATTGTTTTCAAAGTCCAAGTTTTGAAACAAACAATAATGGAAAATGCCTGTGCAAATTTCCTATTATCCGTGTCATGGCAACAGCAAACAGGCTTAAATCAGAGGCAAACGGACTTTGAATCAGTTTGTCTGAAAATGTTTTATCACCTACCCGGGAGGCTTTGTCAAGCTTTTCATTTTCACAAAACCTATTCTGAGTAAACTGCTATTTCAGGATGTCCCCAAATGTTTTTTTGTATCACTGATTAGGATTATTGTAGCTTTTTGACCAAAATGGGCTCCCTTAATCACACCCATGACTCATGAAGGTTTGATGGGTTTAAAACCTGAGGAAAATTGCTTTCAGTGAGAGAAAATAGCATCATTTATCATGTACAGAACAAAAGGTATACTTAAGTAAAAGGAAAATATTTGATGGTGATCAGACCAAACCCAGCCGGTAATTGCAGGTTTTTTTCTGCACAAGCTCTGAGCTCTTGTCCCGTGTTGGAACAAAGCCAGTTGTTCCACTTTTACACACTGCATTAGAAAAGCACAAAACATGTCCTGGAATGCTGTCTAATGTTACCTTGTAGTGGAGGAATGAATGGTGGGTTTAGACTTAGTTCGATTTACAAGTTGTGGGCCTCTTTTAGGAAAGGCCTGAAGACTGATAGATATTTTCAAATACGTTATGTTGAGGATTACTTCCATTCATTTATAAACTTATATGTACATGTTTACACACAGATAAACATGTACGTATAAACTCTTACTTAGATTCAAAGGTTGAGGATCAAAGTTGGCAGAACTATTGGGTTCTATCAGCTAAACCTTTGCAACACAAAGCAACTGGGAAGATCTGTGATCAGTTGCTGGGCTATCATAAAGCCACACAACCATGCACACATGGTTCCATTGGGTTTACATTGTCTGATCACTGCCACGAATGTCACAATCATCATGGCCTTCCAATGATACATTTCTTTTTCTTCTTTTTTTGTGTGTGCTCTGATTATATGGATGATTTTAGGGAATTTCTAAAATAAAACATGGGTTCTGTTTTGGTTTCTTTGTTTGGATTGTCTCATTTATATATATCTATATATCTATATATCATTTCAAATGATATATAGCCAGCTAAAATATCTACATACTCAAAGCTGTACGCCCTGTGAAAGCCCTGTTAAAATGTTTTAGTAATGAAAAAAAAGACAATGATACCATAGAGAATAATTTCAAAACCTTGTTTCCATTTAAGCGACGTATATCCTGTATAATAGAACAACAATTGCTGGTTGAAGGAAACTTCTCTGTTTGGAGAAGCCCACTGTTAAACCAACAGTTTTTAAACAGCGCCTTTGGATTCAGTTTTAGCATGTCCCACATCTCAACTTGTTGATAATTGTCCACTCATCAAGATTTACAATTCTCAGATTATGAATTCATCACTTGCCCTCTGCCGGTGACCCCACAGGTTTTATCTAATTTCGCTTTGGCGAATTTTCTTCTCACAAAGTCATTGTTTTTCTGACTTAGATGTATGACTGGACTTCCTGTGAAGCGGAAAAGTAAAATCCCTTTTCATCCTCAGCTTTGTAGCAATGACACGTTTTGGGCCAAAACTGACTGGTATTTGAAACTATTCAGTTGAAAATACTCAATTCCCTCTGAAAAAAAGATACACCAGAGCCATGTCCATCTCTGATTGTAGGTACAGTGCCATTTTGGTGTTGTGAAGTTTTGTTTTTGTGCTAGATATACCTTAGAAAGACCATAATACAAGGATTTGGGAGACAGCTGCCAGACCTGCATGTTTCCAGACCTATGGGCAAACAGGAGACTGTTTTCACATGTAAAAAACAACTGGTGGCTGTTTAAAATGACTGCTGCTCATTCACTTGTCTTTTTCTTTATATCTGGATATATGTCATAGTGTATCTAAAAAAGTTTTGAAATTATTTCTCAGGGTCATTTTTAACCTAGAAACCTGGCTGGCGTTTGATTATCCTTCAGCAAGTTGGATATAAAAAAACAGGGGAGCTCCGAACCCCAATGCAAAACATGGTGTTGGCAGATTAGTTTTCTTTCTCACAATATTTTGTCAATTGGCTCATATTTAGTGTTTTCTGAAGATACACGTGCCAAAAATGGCACTGCAGCTTTTTCTCCCAATTAGTGCCACCATCTACTGGCTGATCAGTGTTACTACTACATGCCCGAGCAAAACACAACTCAGATCAAATAACTTTTAGGTCTAAAGGTCTTATGTTGAATGCTAATGAATGGGGGGATTTTTTTTTAATTTGCTGAGTATGTGGTTACTGTATAGAAAGCCCCCCACACTTTTTTACATTTTCTTTCTAGAGCTAATTGAGAAACTCAAGTGGACATGCCCACTCAAGTTCCTAATTCATCAACTGAAATATGATTTCTTGAATCTTAGATTATGTGAAACAAACACTTAAATATTTTCTCTTTCAAACATACTTATCTGGAGCAAGTTGAAAAAAATTCTAGCTACCTTCTGGCGTGGGTATCATTTTTAACTTCACATCTTGCCTGACGTTAAAGGGATTCAAAGTTCTAGTCAAAATCCTACTGACAAATTCGTTAAGATCTGGAGGCCTTTCTTGACATGCAGTATTACTGAAGTATTGAAGCCAGTGATGCACCTGCTGAACTGTGATGGCCTGAATCTCCTGTGGGCTTGATTGGCTTTCCTACAATATAGGATCATGACACATCCAGCTTGGCAGCAATTTGTACCAGCTGGAAGACACATCGTAAGCGTTGTGGATGTATAACTTATGTATACATGAAAATGTATCAAGCAACAGCTAACAAGGGTAACAGGATTAATTTATGCCCTAATTTATAAGGGCGTGGACTGGAAAAATTATCAATTTTGAGAGGTTATTTAAGAATATATATATTGATGGCGATGTTTAATTCTATTACACAGTAAGATAGACAGTTAAACAATCACACTTTAAAAGTGGCAGTTTTGTGATTTAAAGAAGATTGCAGTTTATTTTATTGTTGTCATGGTTTTTAAGTGTTTGGCCCACATGCAGAAACAATTTTAAGATGTTTATTAAAGGCTCAAATAACGGGAAAGCACACAGTGTGTGAGACAGGCGAGGTCTGAACGTCAGAGCTGGATTGACTGCGGGAAGAAAGGGGAATAATGTTACTGAGGATCAAACCAGGGGAAAATACCAGAAGCTGCGCCACTTACCGTTTAGTCGGGGAGACCTATCCGGGGAGAGTAAGGCTACGTTCACACTGCAGGCCTTGATGCTCAATTCCGATTTTTTTGTGAAATCGGATTTTTTTGCGTGTCCGTTCACACTTCCAAATATATGCGACTTGTATGTGATCTCCTGTGTCAACTGAATTCATGCAACTTAAGTGTCCCGCATGCGCAGTAGAGGACGCGATGACGTCCTCAGTGTTTGCGGAAGTAAACATGGTTCGTAATGCTGCAGCGTATTTTGCGTTCTTTAAGTTCTTCTCCATCCGGAGCCAGCACATTACCAACGCAATCTTTTTAAGAAGATCGAAACGAAAGAGCCAAATTTCTGGCAATGCCGTTTTGTGCGGCAGTAACGTCCGTACAGAGAAACGTGTGGGTGCGGAATCGAAGCCAGGAATGGTGGGATAGCGACGTGAGCGGCATTACTGATACGGATTTCATTCACAATTTTCGAATGACAAAGGCAACCTTTATGTGCGTCTGTGAACGGCTCTCTTTAGCTCTCCTTACATAAAGACACACATCTTCGGCGGACTAAACGCGTTGCCGTGGGGCTGTACTGGCTTGCAACAGGTGCTTGTTACCGTATCAATGAAATGTATCAGTGACGTGTAGGTCGGATGAATGCGACCTGGCCGTACAGACACAGGTCACATTTGAAAAGATCAGATACGTATCGGATTCAGGACCACATATCCAAGCGACCTGGGTCGCATTTGAAAAAATCCGATCTGTGTCGTTCAGACTGTCATGAAAAGATCAGATACAGGTCGCATATGGGCAACAAAAATTGGAATTGGGTCGCTTCAGGCTGCAGTGTGAATGTAACCTTAGTGACGAGGGAACTCTGTGACCGTAACTCGTTGATGGAAACAGGTGGCTGAGTGACTGGAGGGCTGACAGATGTAATGCTGGCGAGAGGTCACGTGACCGATACAGGAACTGTTTCGAACTGACTGACGCCCCAAACTGTGTTTATATGTTCCCTCTAAACTGCGTGCGTGTGTATTCGCGCACAGCATCTGGATTCAGCGCGCACAGCAAAGCTATGCTGCGCAGTAAATAAAATCCAAGCTGAACTGTAAACAAAATAATAATAAACCAAGTTATTTTTTTTATACAATTTTGCAACTCTGGTGAGATTGTATACCACGGCCCGGCTCTGTGAGTGCCAGGTGCTGATCGGAGCGCACCACTGATTGATGGGTTGGGCAGACGCCTTTATGGTTGGGCAGGTTGCGCTGTGCGTCTTTGTTCTGAGCCTCGTTTCATAAAAAATGGCTGATCTACACTGAGTAGAAAGCTGCTACTCTGAGTAGTTCTACACCACTCTGTCATGCTCAGCGTTTCTGGTTTCAGAACAGATATAAGTCAGGTAACTAAGCACAAGAGCGTCCGATCAACCATGAGTTGAACGTGAGCAGGAGCATGAAAAAAAGTCCAATCAATGGAACGCAAATAACTTGATTCACCATGGCAACGGCAGGAAATAAGCTTGGAAGTGTGCATGTCCTACGAGAAGAATTTGAAATCTTTAAAGAAGGCATATGGACAATATTAAACCATAAGAAACAATGCCGTTGCTGCTGAAAACCGCAAGAGAGAATTGTCCATATGCGAATTGAAAAAGTCAATGCATGCGCAATATGAAAATTATGTGATGGAGAATTAAAGCTGTTTTCTCACACGTCACTCGTTCAACACAAAAGGGGGAGTATGTGTGTGTGTGTGGGGGGGGGGGCATTGATTACTAAAAGCATTGAATGGACATGGCAGCAAATCATGATGAAGTGCAGTCAACTAAAGCATTAATTGTCTATATTTAACACATGCAATTAATAATGGGATGGTGTGTGTTATTGAAATAACTGATATGTTCATCTTTTTGCTATTATTCACCAATCTTTCTAAAAATGAGTTGACACTGATTGTTTTGTAGGTGTTTAATTTGTGCCTACCTCACTTTATATTAACCACATAGGCTATATAGAATGGAAAATTAGAGCTGGAAGTGCCAACATTTGATACAGAATAAATTATTGCTTTCATTCTGGAACACCTTTAAACTATAACTGAGTAACATTTCTGACAGCACAACATACAGTTGCCTCTGAAAGATTTGCTGCGTCTCCTACGTTATTAAAAAGCTGCCGTTGGCATAAAAATGAAGAGCAGCACAAAGAAATTGTTCAGAGCTGAGAGCATTCCCTTGTTGTGCCACAGCTGATGCCATCCAGGAGGTGCACAGATACTTGGCGGAGGGTCCCAGGATCCTATGATATACTGGAAAAACCAAAAGAGTCTGTCCAAACCTCTTCCGTCTTTCATTACAATTTCTCTGCACTCCAGCATCATCTGTGCCGTGTGAGCGGCTGTTTTCTACAGCTGGAGAAGTGATATCAAAAAAGCGGAACAGACTCAATATCAAAACGTTGAAAGAGCTTCTTTTTTTGAATACAAATTTGTATAAAAAAAATGCCAGTCCACAATCATCCTAATTCACAACAGGTTTACTTAGATGTTATTACTTTATGATACAGGTTCACATTATTTATTGGCTGTATCTAAAAAAGAAAATTCAAATTCAAATGAAAATATAAAATAATACAATGTAACATACAATGACTTAAAATGTATTATTGTGTATACTGGGTCATCAAATCAGTGTCAGTTAAGGCTGTCAACTAGGTTGCCTGTAGTGATCTTTAAGGTCCAGCAGGTGTCAGTATTCAGTGACACAGTATCGGCACAGTATCAATACAGTTTGTCAATGGGTCGAAACGCTTCATGACGCCTCATCGACCCATCACTACAGGAGACAAAGTTAGTCCAAAAACAGGGTTTCCAAGAACTCACAAGTACGAGGCACAGGAGACATGTCAGAGGCCTAGGCATACCACGACTGGGTTAACACTCTGGCGTCTTCCATCTGTCTGAGCACTCCTTACTCTGGCCTGTTCCTCTTTATATGAAAATCCAAACGTATTTGCTTGAATAACCTAAGCTCATTATTACAAAATGGATCCCAATAGAAATCTCTGTACAATAAATAAGACAAAAAAAACTACATTCATCAAGTTCCAAATCTTACTCTTTATCAGAAACAGAGTTTAGCTACTGCTTTAAACATCATACAGTAGAAGCCTATGGCATACAGAAATCCTTAAAGCAATATAAAAAAAGGTTTGTTACAGGAATACAGGAAGTGACATAGCACTTCTTCCTTATTTTGTTTCAGGAACACAGGCAAGTTGGGTTACAAACAAAAGGAAAAAGGAACAATTATCTTATGTGAACAGTAAACATAAGCGACACATACAATACATGTATGTGTGTTTGGATTTATGGGATTAAATCATTGTAAATGATCAGTAACACAGCAAACTATACTGCTAACCCTGGGATAGTGAATGTAGAGAACAGGATGTGATGAGACTAAATAAGATAAGGACTGAAAAATGATAAACTAAACTCTGTCACAAATCCCAGTAGCGGAACATCTCATCTGCTTGTCATGCTCTACCATAGAAAACAAAACATTGGATTTGCTTTATGGAAATGTCAGTGGTCCATACACCTCCTCTGCAATACCTCCTGAGAATCTCTACTGAGTTACTTTGAGACTGCAGATTGGGATCCACTCTGTGAGACTGAGGGAGGTTAAATGTGGCTATGCGACTGGTTAAACTTGTGTTTCTGCTGACAGCATCCCCACAAGAAGAGTGAGATGCCTTCTCACCATCAAACCCTGGATCACCAGAGACCCAAAGGAGCTGCTAAACAAGAAATAAAGGCCTTCAGGAAATGAAACAGGAAATTATTAAGGAGCGTTCAAAAGTTACTTAGAAGTCAAGATTAGAATCAGGTATCAAGATTTTTTTTTTTTGCAAGCTGATTCCACCAACAACACTTCCTGAGAAGCTTAAAGCGTGCACATAGCCCTTAGCATCTGATAAGATTCATGTTCAAGTCAAAAGGACAGATAGCAGTCAGACGATGGAGATTACTGTTCAGTTGTATGAGTGCATCAGACGAACGCTCCATGAGAAGTTAAGAAGTGCACATGGAGTCATTATCAGAAATCCAAATGTTCAAGTTGAAATACTTCTCAAGACAAAAAAAAAACTGTAAAATCCTGTGTAATTAATTTAAATCTTTAAGTTAGAGAACTGTGCAGTTTGCGTGGATGTCCAAACAAGTTTTCCCCGCGAAACTAAAGTCTGCGAAGAGACACATATGAAGATGCTTGAGAGCAAGCTACACATCACACCACCAAATAGACCTGGACAGAATGCCATTGACCCACCTGAGTAAGGAAACAAGCACCTTTCAGGAGCCTCTGCAGTTTACCTATCAACATGGAGCTGGAGTCCAAGGCGCCATCTTTGGCCTGTTCAGATGTTCATTCTGTGCACCTTAGGCCTCCAGTCCAAGGTTGATTGCAGAGAACTGATGTATTGCTTTGCTGAATAGTTGGAAGCTTACAGCTCATCTTAAATGTGATCTAAACAAAGATATATTTGATTTATATTCATACTTTTCAAGTCCTCTTTCATAATTTTCTACAAATCCACTGCACAGGCCCCTGTGCACGTTCTCCTTATTGTTGTTCTTGCTTTATGTTTTCTAAAATGTAGTTCTTCCCCGAACTCCTAATCCCCCTTTCTTTCAGATATTTTTTTGTGGTATCTGATTATTATTTTGCTGGTTTTTAATTTGACAAGATAGATACATTTCATCATGAAACGTGTGCTCCAGATATCCTACCTTCTGAACTATCCATGTTGCTCATTAGTGTAATATGCAATGTGGCTGTAAAGTGCTTTCGCATTCATTTCCTTAAATTTCCTTACAGTAATGTCATTATATCAAAACCCTCGAACATTATAGAATCTTTAAAAATTTAGCATATGCTTTGTTTTGCCTGATCTGCAATTGTCTTTGGTATTTTTTGATTTTCCACGTCTAACACGAAGCTTCCAACAGATTTGATGGTCTAACGAGAATGTTTGTGTGCATTCATATAACTACACATGCAGTATGTTATCTTTGATGACTTGTTGATCCCTTATTTTTAATTTTTCCAACCAAATCCTTTTTTGTTTTATTCAGATGGTTCGACAATTTTTTCATATCAAACCACTATTTCAATTGACTAATTTCAGCTGCTTATCGTCCCAAAAACTGCTGCAAACTCTCCCCTGGGCAAGATACATTGGTATCCTCTACAAACTGTATGATGTTCAGCATGTTTTCACATAAATTCATTTTTTTCTTTATTTTTCTTATTCTTAATATTTTTTCTTTTTCTTTTTCTTTTAATGTTTTAAATGGCCAAGCCCCATCCCATCTACCTGATCTCCTCAGCATCAACATAGCTTTGAGAGCACTCCGGTCAACCAGCCAGTTTGTCATCGATGTTCTGAGATCAAAGTTAAACAAAGAGAGCATTTGCTGTGGCCGACCCAAGAATGTGGAATATCTTACCTCTACGTGTCTATGCAGCGTTCAGAAAATAAAATCATTTAAATGTTAGAAAAAAAACATCTGTTTTCCCTGGCCTTTGACTGACTTAGTAGTCTTAAGTCTTCTGGATTTTTTATCTATTTGCTATTTTATGGTTGTTGGTGTTATTGTGAAAAACTTTTGTTAAGTGTTTTGTTGTGAAATGTGCCATATTAACAGATTTCACATTGACATTCAGTATATTTGACACTTTTCAAGGTAATATGCTTTACATTTTTTATACGTATAACACATCACACAATTTAACCAACAGAGATAGACCCTTATTTCAGCAGCTGCAGTTTCTAGTGAGGCAAAAGTCCAGCAATGTCCAATTCAGACCTGAGTATTCAGAATCTGAAGGGTTGAAAAACAGTTTGAAAGTTGTTGAACTTATGTTTCTTCAAGAAACACATCTGCAGGGAAATTGGTTTGGGGCTGAGGTGGTGTGTGCAGAGTATTTAATGGCCTACATGAAGATTCTGGATTTAAGATTCAGTGAGTTCCATAAGCTAGGACTCTCCTTAAAGACAAAGAGAGAGGGGATTCTTGCATTAACTTTTTGTTTGTAGCAGGATGCTGCATATTTTATATGTCTGTTGTGGAGGGTGTAATATGTTCTGCCATTATTTGTTGTGGGTAGCAGCATCAGAGGCAGTGACAGACTTCACAGACTGATAAAGAAGGCTGGTTCTGTTCTGGGGACTGTTCTGGAACCACTAGAGATGATTGTGCGATGAAGGATGCTTCATAAAAGGAAAGTAATGGACAACTCATCATCACCAGACAGTAATTCAACAACAAAGTGTGTTCAGTCAGAGGCTCCTTCAGATCCACAGTAACAGGAGTTACTTCCTTTTCTGTAAAAAATAACTCTGTAAAAAACCTAGATAGTTTTAGTCACCACAACATTTAATTTAGCTTTAGAATTAGTTAAATTGTTTTGAAATAACTTAAACGTTTTCATTATGCGGACCCTATGTATGAGGATTCTGTCAGTCTTGATTAAAACAAAAAAAAACATGGTTTCACGATTAAAGTTACTTACTACTTACAAAAATGTGAAAATGTCAAACAGTGGGATTTTATGCAAAAACAATCAGGAAAAAGGTTTAGTATAGGTGTTAAAATGACATCAATGATGATTGTATTAATCATTTTGGGTTTGATACGGAGATGAAAAAGTGTTTACACTCTCTCCATGGAAAGTGGGTACTGATAAAACATGTCTAATAGTGATGTTGGCACCCCCTGCTGTGATGGGCAGTCCCTTGGTGCATATAAATGTCTCACATTTCAGTGGCTTTAAGCTTACAGTCGGATTTTATTCCCAATGGCTGATTGCACAACACCTGCTACTTTGTCCATTTCAACCTGCCTCCTACAACCATTCCTTGCCAGATCATCTCTACTCTCTGCCTGCATGAAGTTCATCTCAGCCATTATGGACAGCTCGTCTCAGTCATCTTTTGGTCAGCCACCTCCAACTAGCTCACCTACAATATGTTCTACCAGCCTCCAGCCAGTTAAACTGTCACTTTCTGCTCTGGCATCATTTTGCCTGGTCAACCTGTCATATTCAAATATTCTTTTCTACAATAAACCTTTTAAGCTCAACTCTGTGCCTGGATTGAATATCTGGTTCACTGATCCTCTGTTTATGTTGCTGTCCGTGCTTTCAGCAGTTGGACATCTTTCCTAACAGGGAGCTTTATGGAAGCAAATGTGTCTCCTCAGATTTTAAAATTCAAAAGCATCTGAATTTATATTTAAATACACAATTTATCCAGTCACAGTGACTTCATAATTTGGCAGTCCTGAGTTTAAATCCCGGCACAGCATAAAGTTTGCATGTTCTCCCATGAATGTGTGAATTCTCTCTGGGTACTCAGGCTTCCTCCCATAGTCCAAAAACAGGGCCGTTAAGATGTCTGGTCTCTCTTTCTTGCCCTAACGTATAAGTGTCTGCATGCAACCAAGACCCTATGACAGACTGACAACCTGTCCTGGGTGTACTCCACCTCTTGCCCAATGACATAACATAAGCCCTTGGTGACCCTGCAAGGATAGGCTTGTATGGACAATAGATGGGTTGTTTTTTTTTTTTCGTCTTCAAATCCTAGCCATCGATTTCTTTGCCACCATTTTCAACCTTTTGTTACCTTTGAAAGATTCAGCCTAAATTTTCCTCTTTAAAAAAACTTACCATTCAACATGTGACTGGTATAACGTTCACAAGATAAGGCTTGATTTTACATGATATTAGGTTGAGATATATATATATATATATATATATATATATATATATATATATATATATATATATATATATATATATATATATATATATATTTTTTTTTTTTTTAGGAGAACAAGGAATCTTTCTGTTTTCACAAATAGAGGTCCCACAGATTACAAAATGTATTTTAAAGCATTTCTAAGGATTTCTAAGGGTGGACTCGTCCATATGTAACGTTTGTTTGTTAAATTCAGGGAAGAATTATCCAGTATAAGTTTGATCTGTCTAAACATTTAAAATTTCAATCTGGATCTGAAAAACGAAAAAACTGTGAAATAACCGTATAGTAAGCACAAACGTTAGCAGTTACTGGTTAGCTGGTCGTGGCTTTCTCACAGTGTCTACAAATCATTCTTATCTAGTCTGTATCTGTTTCTTTTACATAGAGTAACCAAAATGCCATTGAAAAGTTGTGGAGGCTTCTCACAAACTTCTGGATCCGTGTTGCCAGAAAGCAAGATCCATCATACAACCAGAACATGACTCAAGATGTACCTTCTGAAAAGTGCTTTATAAATAAAATTGCCTTGTCGTGCCTTCTGGAAAATAAGTGTCAAACAGATTGGACGTTTCAAGCTTAAAGCCCGACCTTCATATCTTGGTCTAAAGTAACTGCTTTTTAGCTTTACTGTACAAACTTCAATCTGATGTGAAATATTGTGGTGTTTTAATAGTGAGGTCTCACACCACAAGATCTTGTTGCACCACTACTCATAAAACATACACTAGACTAGACCCATTTTAGAACCACAGGATCAGTCATCAGTGCATTTTCTCACTGGGTTCACATGAACACAGAACCTTTTAAGGAGTATGCATTTTTTTTATTCCGATTGTACATCAAAGTTTTCAAGGGCTGTTCCCCAAAAGTAAAACACAACCATGACAAAAGCAAGTGCTCCATGAGTTTGGTTTGGGCTGCCAGTTGGTCAGATTGAATCAATGTTGACATGAAGACTCTGCTTGGCCGTCGGTATAGATACATGCTTAATATCGTTTCTTTAATCCAGCGGCAGTTATTAATTTCTCATCAATAACAGGAATGGGAGGAGGCTTCATTTCTCCAGCAGAAGCACAAAAAAGTCCCACTTCCTCTATTATAGGTTGCTGGGTTAAAACGTTGAATGGCGAATGGCTGCAGCTGTGATCAACACTACGTGAAAAAGAAGAACGAAACCTGCACATTTTATACTATACGCACTATCTGTAAGGGGGAGAAATAAAAAATACAAAAGAGTTCAAATGAATGAGGAAGATAGATTCTCAGACACAAAATACTTTCAGGAGGCAGTATACAAACTGAATTAGAGCTTTTAAAAACTACAGTCACTTCAAAAATGTGTTATTACACTCTATTGCAAGGTCTTCGGCCTTCAGTCGTGTTTCCATCTCTTTGCAGTCAGATATTAAATACCTGGGCTTACTATAATTTAAGTATGTGAATACATTTACAGAATAAATCAGAATGATTGCATAATACAGTCATTTGAAGGCTACCAACCAGACCAGCTGACTGATAAGCTTGAGGCTCTCAGAAGTTGCTATAAAATATTGTTAGGTGTTGGCAGTTGAAGGAGGTGGACGTCAGAAATGGCAGCAGGAATCTTGCTGGTACATCCGCCTGGGCGCGAGGGAGGCTGCCGTAAAAGGCAACGGATTCTGGATTTTCTTTGTTACTCTGCGTGTTTACAGTGTCTCACAAAAAAATACTCCAACCTCTAGAACCTTTTCACTACTTTTCACATTACAGACAGAAACTCCAGTCTGTTTTATTGAGAACGTATGAGATAGACCAACACAAAACAGTGCATCATTTGTGAAGTGGAAGAAGAAAAAAAAAAGAGTCGTTTTAACAACATCTTACAAACGGGAACCTAAAAAACGTGGTATGCGCTTGCATTCAGCCCCTTTTGCTCTGATACTCGTAAACCCATTCTGTGCATGGCTGTCCAGCTAAACTGACGAGCCAGGCAAGCAGACCACTTATCAGAGAAGCACACATGAAGAAAATGTATGGCGGAAAACAAACTCATCCTCCGATTTGTGTAATATGGTGATGGCAGCATCATGCTGTGGGAATACTTTTTTATGTTTTTTTTATGGGTAGAAAGATGTGTCAGACCTGATTGCAGGATGGGTGAAGCTACATAGAGAAGCTGTAAGAAAAACCATTAGAGACTCGGTTTAAGTTCACTTTACAGGAAGAGATCATGCTTCATGCAGCTACGATGGTAGCACGACTTGAAGTCTGATGTTCAGAAATGTTCTCCACTGCATTCTGATGGAATCTGTTTTGCAAGAATGGCCAGAAATGTCAGACTCTAAATTTGCAAAGCTAATAGAGACTTCAGCTTATTGTAGCAACAAGTTCCTCTACAAAGTGTTTACTTTGGGGGGGCTCAATTCAAATGCATGCTACTATTCTCAGATTCTTATTGGTTCAGAAAAGAAAACCATGTATTTTTACAATTATGCACTACTTTGTGTTTGTCTGTCACATAATATCCTTTTAAAATACATTGAATAGACAAAATATGAAAACATTCTGAGGGTACCTTTGCAGTTTAGTTGAAGTACATTAAATTTCTGAAGTGACCAGCAGAGGGAAATCCACCCCAAGCATTACAGAGAAAACAGCTCCCTTATTCCAGTAACAGGTGTCTCTTCTTCTGCCGTTCTTCATTATAACTCAGGTTGGAGAAGAGTGCATTCACACATTCTTTCTTCTTCCTCACTTTCACATCAGAAAAGACTTGAGATGCAGACAATCTTGAGCCAGAAATGACCCAGAGTCCCTTGTGTCCCTGAGCCCCGAAATCAATGAATTGTAGACACCCGGGACTTCTGTAAAAAACACATAGAGACGCACAAGGACTCTCAGTCGGAGATATGCAGTCATCATTTTTTATTGGCTATCCTCCTCTTCCTGGTGGCCAGCATGTCATAGAAAGGATCCCTGCTGATGCTCGCCCTGTAAAAGGGGACAGGAAGGCAGGGATTAATGACAGCATCCAACTGGTCACTATGAGGGTCAGTTTGTCAGCGCTGTGAACGTGTTCCTGTGACTGTCAGCTTCCTGCAACGTGTTTGCACTTCATGTTGGTAGAGAATGGGGGAGGGCGGGAAGCCAACCTGCTGCAGTTCTGACTCAATAAGAACAAATCATGTTATTTTTTACCTATTTAATCTCCAAACCCATTTGTCAGTTGGTGGTATTAAGGATATGTTAAAATCTCATTGATTGCATCATTAAACACTAACTGGAATTTTTGTAAATATTTTTTATTATATCTTTATACTTAATTGTTAAATATAATATATATAAAACATATTACATCTAGTTTTCTGCCACTGTGTTTCGCTGTCAAAATGAGGCGCTTGTGCAAATATTCAGATTTTTGGCTGGTTTTGGGTTCCACTTTACATTATATTCTATATGCTCATATAGGCTTTCTCCTGACACCAACCACCCACACGTGTCCTTTTTTAATCGTATCATCATTAGCTTGAACATTTGAGATGCTAACTGAGGTCTTTAGGTTCTGACCGGAGGGGTTAGTGAGCTGTTCTCAGGGCTCAGGAACACCTTTGCATAGATAAGTGGTGTCCAAACATTTTGCACCGCAGTCTGAACTCGCACAGTTGAAAGGACTCTGAGGCCACATTATAGTATATATTTATTTCCAAATAAAAACCCAAAAATTATTTTATTGTGAATTCTCTTCTTTTTTTTTTACCTGCTTAGCGATGAATTAATGGCACATTATATTAAGGAAAGTAAGTAGAACATAATAACTGCACAGTAATAGTTGTTGAAAAAGAACCGGAGGCGCTTGCCTTAATAAAACAAAACTGTACAGTTTCCTAACTTCTTGAATCAAATGTTTTCAGTCTCCTCCCAGCATTAACAACATTTTGCTTAAGAAGATATAAACTTGTTTACCAAAGTCTCATCCTAAAACATTACAAAAAGTGTCCATCTGCATCAGCTCCATTCTATGGAGGGCCACATTCTTACCATTCTTGAACTGCAGTTGGTGGGAGCCACACACAATTATTCAAATGACCCACAGCCCCACTTTGGACAACTCTTGCGTAGATCCTTTCTCGAGCCGGTTCTGACTTAGCCTGAACAGGGTTGCCTTTCACACTGCCACCTAGGGCACACAGCGCTCACTGCTGTACAACATGCAGAAGCATCTGCCTGTATTTCATAACTGGTAGATGAGAAAGTAGAGAAAACACATTATCCAGCTACGGCTCTAACTAACTTGTTTGACCATTTTAAGTGTTCCTTTTAAGAAGTTTAGGTTTCATCTTTTTTTCAGATAATATTACTTTTAAAGTTTCTGTTGAATCATGTATATGCTTGTGAAAATTCTTTTTTTGTCTGTGCACGGAAAGTTGGAGAGATGGGGTTCTAACTGGCCAGCAACAGGCCAGGAACAGAAGCCACAAACCAGGGTCAGATCTCTTTAGATCACCGCAGTTCAAACTGTGGCCTTAAAATTCTTCCCAGATGGATGGGCAGAATCAGTTGCTTCTTTCAGGTGATTGTTGATTTCTTTCCACTCTGGCACTGTATTAACATACATTTGTTTGGTTCCAGATCAACAGAATTCAAGAAATCTTGCTTTTATAGAGATGCTCACACTGATGATGAGCAATTTACTCAAGTGCAATCAGGCTCCTTTTGGAAACTTTTATGTCCTGATGCCTTAAAAACGTTGAAGTAAGTGAGGGGGACGTTTTCTTTTCAGCATGTCTGTCCAGTGTGAAGCTGGTTTTGTCAGTGAAACCAAAACAGTAAGCAAAGAGAGGCAAAGTCATTTTACTTATGGGGTCTACAGAGGAGTTTCTCATTTGTTACCTTTCCAAATAAATAAATCCGATCACAGCAGCTTTATGCAGAGTGTAAATCCATCTCCACATCAGCCCTCGCTCCGTTTAGAAGAACGGCAGCCTCGTGTTGCACTCAGACGATGGGAAAAACGCTGAATAATTAGCAGCTGACGGGCCGCTCCCTCCTCTGTACGCATGAACACAGCAGCAGTCCCCACCGTGGCACATCAATCAGGTCCGGACGGTGTACGCACGTTCACATACAGACTATGTGTGTGTAAGAATGTGCTGACTGCTGGGTAGCCGTCTGCCGCCTCAGTCCAGTCCACACAAGAGTGGGACAGAACAGGTCTGCCCTGCTGAGTCCAGTCTGTGACAGTTATTATCCCCACAGTGACAAGGACGGCCTCTTCATGACGTTTGTCTGGATCTCCCAGTGTCATATTAAGGGAGGCTGATTCTAAATGTTCTAAACGCAGACAAACAAGCTCCTCTGTCTCTGCTCCGAATGTGAAGCAGCCTCGCCCCAACAAGATTTAAGGAACTCCCTGTAAATGGCACCACTCTCATTTAACAGATACACATCTGTCAGTGCTAAGAGGCTCTATAACATCATTAGAGCATGGAAGAATAGCGTAATATCATTTTCTGCCCTATTATTGATTGTATGTTCCAGTGAAGCAGACTAGAGGAAAGCCAGTGGAGCTGATCAATAACACACTGAGTCCAACTCACAGAAGCATTTCCACTATCCCCCCACTGGATAACAAGGCAGCTGTCAGACATATGGTACTGTACATTGCCAAAGTATTCACACCACTCGAATTTTTTTTAACATTTTGTTGATAATGTCATTAAAAATGGGCACATCCACAGAAAAAGGCAGCAGCACAACGTCAGGAAAAACCATCCTCATGAATGACAAAGGTCCTCACACTGCAGGACTCCATTTCTGGCTCCTTTATTACGCTGTAATGTGGCACCAATGTAACAACAATCTAAAGAACCATGGACAACACCCTATTAAGTCACGAAGTGCAAAGTTCGAAGGATGGTATCACATGATCAAGAGCAGTTTATGTGATGGACCAACACAAAGTAGTCTTCTATCATGAAGTGGAAAGAAAATTATGCAATCTTTAAAAAACGTTTTACGAGTAAAAATCTGAAAGAGTGGTGTGCATTTATATTTGGACCCTTTATTCTGATACCTCTCATGGGCAACCACTGGGATTCAGAAGTCAACTAATTAGTAGAAGGGTGACCCAACTGGTGTTCTTATTGTTGAGAAACAAACAAATGTTTTCCTGCGATTTTCCATTCGATCCAAAAGAATTAGCTAATTGGATGCCTTTGTTTCAATAAGGCAGACATGGAAAACTATTTTTAAGTTTTGGATCAACAATGATTAACAAATCTCTTTTCTACAAAAAAAATGCTTTGTAATATTATTAGTTTGATTAATCTAATAAAAGATTAAAACATAAAACAACTGGACTTTATTCTGAAGCTGAAGACGTTTTGCTTTCCATCCAGGAAGCTTTCTCATTTCAAAATGTCTGGAATAGAAAAAAAAAAAAAAAATGTCTGGAATAGTGTGGAGTTCCAAGCTTTATAGACCTGCTGGCCTCATTAAAGCTTAGGTTCCCATGAAGATTCACCTGGAATTGATCGCCCCTCACAATGAAGAGTCATTAGGCTCTCCATTGTTTGACTGGCTCACAGGAGCAATGTTGTGGTCACATGCATGGAGGTGTGCATTGTGGTGAAACTTGGCAGGAATCAAACCTATTGCTGTGTTGTAAGTTTTTGAAAGTTGAAACCTGAGCCTCTGTTTAAAGCTTTTTTTCTCGCTTTACATAAATGGCTTCCTTCACCTCTCTCTCAAATCATCTGTCTTCTCTGTCCAAAATGTGAACATTTTGGTCCACATAAGAGTGTCTTTGTCTGTGAGGTGCAGGTGGACGGCTGAGTCTTGTCCTGAGGAGGTAGCTCTCCTGTGTACATATGATGCTTTTCAGTTCTTCCTTTTCACTTTGAGATTACTCAGTTGTGTTCTATATAAAGTGGAACTACAATGCTTTTGTTTGAATCCCTCATTAATTTGGCCCCACATTCCCCCTTTTTACCTCTGTTCTGAGATGAGCCTGAGAGCAACTGTTTTGGTGCGGTCTCTCTAGATCTAAATGAGGGAGTTCACACCCTGCCCCCCTCCGGGTCACAGAGTGTTCCACTCCACCCCGTTCGGCCATTTTTATAGTATGCTGGTGTAATGAAGAACCAAACATTTTAACTTATCCACTTGTAGCTTCGACATCCTTCAGCAAAATTGCTCTGAGAAATAAAAATGACATGTTCGCAAAATTGGTGAGTCAGAAGTCTGTCCTTGTTTAGCAGCTCTGTAGCAAATATTGTGATGTTATTGTTCGAAAAATGCCACAGGGAACTGAATGGCTTGAAATATATGACCCAAACAAAATATAAAGATATCTATGTAACTCCTGAACAAACTGCATTCAACTTTTGTGCACTCCAAGAGACTCTAGGTACACAACAAAATGTATTTAAGGGCTAAAAAAGTGGATTTGGTGTAATATGTCCCCCTTTAAATTACCCTTTATTCTATCCTAAATACATTCAAGTTTGTGCTTGTAATATAAGAAAATGTAAAAAAAAGAAAAAGAAAAAGAAGAGGGTTTGGTTAATTTGCAAGGCCCCGTAAATTGTAAATCCTTCCTGAGTCCTTGTTTGGGTTTTTCCTCCTTGCTTTTTAAGTCAAAGGGAAGTGACCTTCTTTGGAAGAGCAGGATTACCTCTAAGTGTTTTCTACATGGAAGTGTGAGAAGTAGATTTACATTTAGCCAGCAGCCTCTCTCTCTGTGTTTTGTGATTACACTCCCTTCTGTGTGAACGCACAGTGTGAAGGTCAGACATGTGAAAGTCTCATGTGGGAGCAGGCCGGCACAGGGTAAGTGCCCTCTGAGTGTAAATGGATCCACGCCAACGTGCCGGGTCTTACTTGATGGACTTGATCCACTCCTCCTTCTCCTCTGGGGTGGGGGCTGATATCCTGTACACTACGTGGTTACCCTCCACGACTCGCCCGTCAGCCTCCGTCTTGCAGGCCTTGATGACCTGACCTTTGTGGCCGGGGTTGTAAAGCTCAAAGCAGTTCTGGGAAGATGTCATACAGGCACAGTCAGTGTTTCATGGAAACAAACTGAGAAGAAAATTTTTCTAATTCTTGTTTGGGCAACAATAAGTGCGTGAAGGGAAATGAGGGAGAAGAACTACGAGAATTGCTCCTTACAGGTTTTCTTGGTTCATCCACCTCTCTGATACTGAGGTTTTCAAGGGGAATAATCCCACGAGGCTCTTTATCCTGAGGACACAAACATAAAATAGTTCAGCATCAACATATTGTTTTTTTAATGAATGTATTTGCCTTCATTTAAGATCAGGACCAGGACCACACCTGTGCATAAAGAAGGGCATTAAGAAACTAAGGAACCCCCAAAGAAGCCTTTTTCAAAGGTTTAACCACTGCTTCGGAAAATGTAATCTTGACTGAAGTAGCACAATAAAATAATTAGTGATGTCTGACCTTTAACAAAGTTACTCCAAGGTAAGGAACCCCTAAAAATTAATCTTCACTACATTAAATTGAATAATCTTCCAATTTGTATTCTAAGAATATCTTAATTGTATAAATGTAGCATGATCCATGACCTAGGTGGTATAGGCATTTTCAAAATAAGAACATGCAATGCTAGTAAGATAGATGTGCTCTTCGGAGGTTAGAATACGGCGACAAGAAAATAGCTACCTACCTAAACTTGCCCATATCTATGGTCAGATCTGCAGTTAACATGCCAGAAAAAAAACACTTTTCTCCTCTGCCATCTCAAATATAAACGTGGAGTTTGCTAAACATTACCAGGACCTCTGGTCAGATGGTGATCCATTCCCATCGTAAACACATTAAATGACACATTGTGTGTAATTGAATTGGGACAAGACAGATCACAGCATTTACCTCTAACAGTATTGTCAGAACCAGTGAAGCTTGAAAATAAAACAGTCCTGGTCTGCTGGGGGGTGCACAGTGAAGCAGGAGTCAATGATTCTTGATATGATTTAAAGTATTAGAGAAGTATTATTTGACATAAGTCAGTGTATTTTATGCACAAAAGTTTGTTTTTTGGCAACCCCCCCCCCCAAAAAAAAAAAATGAACATAATAATCCAACAACACTCCAGGTGGGTGTGTTTGCAAGTCAAAGTGTAAATATATGGAAAAAAAAAAAATTTAATTGGCCACTATTGAGTATGGTGGAGGATCTATGATGCTATATCTGTTTCTCTCCCAAAAACCCCCAAAACCTTGTTGGTAATCTTGCATCATGAACTCTGACATATTAGGGTATTGGTAATAAAAGTCTGGTGAACTCTACTAGTAGAAGGAAAATGGGTCATCAGTGGGTGTTTTAGGGGGATACTGATCAAAACCCTATAGCAGAGCAGATACCTGGGATGCCAATAAGCGTGGAGATTGTTTTATAATTTTCAAAATGAAGCAGATTTGGTTACAATTTATTTTATTTAACTGATAATATATTATATATATGTTTTGACCTCGTTCTCGCCCATAGACAGCTGGAGATAGGCACCAGCATCCCTCGTGACCCCACAAGGGATAGATGTGTTAGAAAATGGATGGATGGATATTGTTTTGAACATATCCTTAGTATTGCAAGTGTAGTGTAACTTTTATTAGAAACTAGAACAAACTATCATTAGCATAAAGTTTTATGTTGATTCATCTCATGAACTTTTTTTTTAATTACTTCCTACTGTACATAGGAAATGTCAGGAGTCACTAGCCACCAGTAATTTTGTAGAATAAACAATAAACATTCATTTAACAGATTTTTCTTTTTACCCGTAAATGTTCTCAAATTAAAGTAAGATTAATTTTGAGTGAGAGACTATCCTACTGCAATAAAATAATAGTTGATAAACAGGTTTTTAACACATCTTTACCTGGGAAGTATGGGGTTTGCAACAGATCACTACCTTGACAAAGACATATTACAAATAAAAGATTAATCTGAAATAAATTCCATGCCCGATGCACCTCTCCGAAGGATTACTGCTCCTTTTACTTTGAGTGCAGGGGTATCTGAAGGAACAATGAAGATAAAGTGAAAACACGCTGAAGGTTTCCATTCATTCAGTCGCATAAAGGACAGCACCTTAGGGAGATGAAACCTTGTGCTCTATATTCAATCACCTTCCATCGGTCGCTGTTGTGACTACAGTCACCTGTCTACTGTTGCTACAACTGTTGTAGAGTGATTGTGTTTTTATATTTTTCACCTGCCTGCGAGGCATATTTCCTTACAGGGACAATAATAAAGTGATTCTGATGATGCTGATCTGATGAGTGTATTTAGATGTGGAGCGCGTAACCATGGCCTGCTTGTCATCTTTCCTCTAATGGAGGGGAACCAGGAGCAAGGCAATGCCCCGGGACAGAATCTTACAGCTGGTTTGGTGAGACCCGTGGACCCCCGCCACCACAACAGGATCTGTGTACTCTGAGGGATTCCATGCTGTGGGGTTTTGAAGGGGCTTACGTCTTTGCAGTGCCAGATGTGTTGCTGTGGATTTTGCAGATGTTTTCAGTGAAGCCTCATGTTAATTGCAGGAGTGTGGCTCGTTTATGTTCAAAGGGATACATCTGTTAAACAGTAAACCTGGAGGGTTATGTGTCGGGGACTAACAGACTATATTTCATCTGTTCCACCCAATTCTTCACAACAGCCTTTTGCCACATTTAAATTTTAAAGTTTAAGCATAATTTATCAACAATTCATCAACATCAACAAGAGATGTTGAGAAAAATGCTCTCCTTTAACAGGCTGATCTAACTTGTTTAAAGTATTTCTCTACTGCGCACATTCCAAAAAGAAATCTTTTCACATCTAAGAGAAAATGTCAGATCAGCAGGAGCTATGTCCTGTAGAGTCTGTTTAAATACTTAGAGAGGTACTGTCGTAGTATGAATGACTGCAGCTAAAACAAAAAACATTTGAAAGCATGAAACACAAATAAATTGAAACTTTTAAATAGTAGTTTTAAAACACACTTTTATGAAATCTTTTCTTTCTTACCTATTTTAGTGTGTCAAGGTTCAGTAAAATAGGACAACACTACCACATATGGATTATATACCATCTAAAATGGAGCCATCTGGAAATCTCTTTTGATAAACTGATTGTTTACTTGACAAAAAAAGACATTTTTAATTGAACAACGTTGTATGGATGTGTGACCACTTTCTGGGGATCTAGAAAAAGGATTTAGCACCTTTCCTATAAAGATCATCCTTTACAGGAAGTGTGGATGTACTGCATGGAAGTCAACACATGAGAAGAGGGCAGATTTCTGCACACCACAAAGAACTGTCTCTCTCCTCAACACTTTTTGCTCCAGCATCATGAAACAACTGGATTCTTGATTTAAGAGGACAGGACACACTTTTTTCATGGCTACGACCAAGAGCTCAAGCAGAATCATCAACCAGAGCATCAAGCCATCAGCTGTTGTTTATGAACACAAAGTTTATCAGGTGATAGCATGATTTCTATTATTGATAATAACAAGAGGTTGTTTTCAGACAACTAATTGTGGATGGCCTTTCACAGTTCGAGTCCTCACACTAACGTTTTGACAACTCAATTACTGTAGTTTAATCCTCAGCATTAAAACATGGACTGATTTGAAGAAAAGAGATCATTTCAGAATCACTGCTTAACTTCCCAACGTAAACTATTCTGCTGATACAGATGTTTGGGAAATTTGATGCCTAGGGGCTTTAGAGTAAAAATGCGGGACAGAAGCTGAGCAGAAATTGCAACCTTACGCTACCTTACGTTGCAGAGTTGCCAGTTTGTTGTGTTATTTCCAATCCACAAATTTCTCTCGTCTCCCTCCATCTCACTGAATGAATCACCATATAAATCTTCACTTGATGAACTCAAACTTTCTCATTACTACTGTCATCTTGGGTGTCGTCTTGTGTTACGCATTGACGATCAAGTTTGGCATTCCAAATGTAGTATTAATACTCTTCAGTAAATTTCCAGACATATCCCCCCCCCCCCCCCCCCCCGCACACACACACACACACACACACACACACACACACACACACACACACACACAAACACACCTCCCGTCAGCCAAAACGGAAAAGCGAATGTAGACAATGGATGGATGGATGGATGGATGGATGTGAACTAATCTTCCCTTTAGTTCATATACAAATGATGATACTTACTGTTGTGTATTCAAAGTAATAGAGGCAGTTGTCGGTCAGGATAAACCATCTTCTCTTCCACGTTTTCACTCTGCCGCCTGTCAGGGAGAAACAAACAGCTTTTGAGCTACATTTCTGGTAGTTTTTTTCCCACTTAGAAGGTAACCTCCAAGAGACCCACGTGCCACATCTGGCTCTAATCATAACATTGGATAAGGGCATCTAACGCTCTGCCCCCTCCCCCTCAGTCCCCAGAGGGGATGCAGGAGAGGTTTGTGGAGTCATTAGAACATTGTGTTGCCTTCAAGAAAAAATACCCAAGTCGCAGCACACATGGTGGCTACAGCATCAGGGCAGAGTGTAGTTCCGATCATACATGGTCAGAACGTTGGTGAGTTTGACTTGGGCAGAAAACTGACTTTTCTGAAATGTTCCAAAGAAAGTTTAGTTTTCAAACATACAGCTTTATGTTGATAGCTATCTGACCCAAAGCTTTTTTTTGTTTCATGTGAGGGAAAATCTCTAAGTGCCACATTAAACTGAAATAATAGGATTATCAGATCTTGTGTTTATTACCCTGTCTGCACTTTACCCATGCTATCAATGAACAATCTGCAATTTGTGCTCCATAATAACATGTTTGCTGACTTTGTAGAAAGTACAAAAGAAGAAGAAAAAAAAAACAGCCGTTAGTGATGTAATCAGACAGACTATTCTGAGGTTAACTTCCAGGATTAGGTTTAACCTCGCACCACTGCAGTCAATCCACACGCCTGTGTGCAGAGTTGCTAATCTCCCTCAGCCATATGTTTGATGCCGTCCTCAAAAACTGACATTTATGATGCGATGTAGAGGATGTCCTGGATTTACAGGCTTCTGGGGAAGAGTTCAATCGATTGCTTGCTGAGTTAATTTTAAGATCTGGTATGCTAAATAGTCAGAGGACCGTATAAAGATTTATGGAGCAGCTTTTTTTTTTTTTTACCTTAGTTTGCTTTTAACATATAGAGGCAGGAAAAAAAGGGTTCTGCTTTTTATTTCACATGGCACTGTCCTGTTTTACTTCAGTTTAGAATTTTAACCTAATACCTGCTTTATATCTTGTTTTTATTACGATGGTCGACAATAGATATTCAAATCATGCTCCATTCACTGTACCTCAAAAATGGGGCCGCATAAAAATTTTGAAGAATTTGAAAAATCAAAAATCTTTATTGCCACCATCTGTTACCATAGTGACATTTTTTGAGACAGACATCGGGTCAAGGATGCGCACAGATAACACATAACACGCAGACACAAGACATGATATTTTCACACTTTTTAAAAATAAATGAAATCAGGTGATTGCACTGACCAACACGCTTCCTGAGAACCTTAAAGCATGCAAATAGTCTTTCGGGTCTGATAGGATTCTGTTTTTTTTTTTACGTGTCCTGTCTGTCAGTGTAGCATTAAGAAATGTTGTCTTAATGCCAAAGAGAGCACAACAGATTTTACTTTCACAAGTGGAGCCTTACTGCTTTCGCCATAGTGCTCCACTTGATTTATATATGCAAGAAGCTTTATTAAATTTTATTATGGGACTATTTCATGCTGAATGGACACAACAATAGGAAGGAAGAAGAGAAAAAAAGAAGAGAAAAAGTTGAGACAACATGCTAAAAGGGAGAAAGGTGAAAAAAAATAGAGAGGAAAAGGAGAGAGCAAGATAACATCCTCGGTGTCTGCTTCTACACCTGCAAAGAGAGATATAAAAAGAACAGCAAAACCAACGCTACTCCTTGGGGAGTGGTGGCCGAGTGGTTAGAGCACAGAGCTTCAGTCCCAGAGGTTCTGAGTTCAACTCCCGCAAGCTGCCATTCTGGGTCCCTGAGCAAGACCCTTAACCCCCAATTGGGGATGGGTTAAGATGCAGAAGTGAATTTCTCCATTGTGAGATCAATAAAGTTCAATTATTATACCATCACTGAAAAATACAGTATTATTGAATACAGGATGTATAAAGTGACAGCTAAAGCTAATGACAGTTTTCTGTATAGAAGTGAATCTGTAAGCAAGATCCAGTGTATGCGAGAGTGCTCTTGTGTATGTAAGGTTTATCCATAAGAAAAATGCTCAGTAGTGGTGGTGAGGAGCCAAAGACCCGCCCCCCAGCGCGCCGAGGCAAACACCTTGGGAAACTTGAACCCCAAATGCCAATTTAAACCCAACAGTCTCCACTACCGGACCTACTCTGTTCATACCTACCCCCACGCCGATCCCAGCCCAGGCGACACATGACCCCATACACCCGGAGATGGGGTCAACATGAACTGAACCAACCAGCCAACCAGAGCCCACTCCCATGAACCCTGAGACGCTGCCTCACCCACACCCGACCCTCCATTCTTAAGTCCTACCCCCATATGCCAAGGGAGAGCCGAAGCGCCAGCCCCGGCGGAACCCCCGGGACACATCGTTCATGCCCAGACCCCGGCTAGGTGGCCCATTTTTCTATTAGTCACCTGACCTGCAGTGCACAGCAAAGCTTGGGAAGGAGAAATGGGGCACTACTCTGTGCTCTGTACAACTGGAGAAAACTCGGGTCACTCTGGCACTTAGTCACATCTCATTTAAAGAACTGTGAAACTCTAGGAGCGGTACAACAGAACATTTCTGTAGTTTTGAAGGCATAACGATTGGTAACTATAGCTGTTATGTCTTGGTATCGGTATGAGCCCATACCAAGTCCTAAAATAATGACACAAGATATGACCAAGACATGTCTTGACATACTGTCCAGGTTTGATGATGACAGGATCAGGCAGAGCAGCAGTCTCAGTCCTCGGTAACAGCATGGTGTTGTGAGAGCACAGACATTGGACTTCACAGCAGCAGAGAGCTGACACTCTCAGAGAGGACCTTCATTAAGACGTGAACAATAATGTTCCCTCATTATACTGAGCTGGGGTGGCGTTGATGGAGAGTGGAGTAGCAGGGGAACGCATTATGACAAAAAAAAAACTCTCCTGCTGAAGAGCAGCTGGGTTGAACAGCGAGCAAAACAGGAAGAGATAGGATGTCATCACAAAACAGTGAGAGGCTTTCAGGGCAGCAACACAGGAAGGAAGATGAAAAGGGGCAAGGGTGTTCTTGATTTCACTGCATCAGCAGCCCCACAGCAGTACGTGTGCATTCCCACAGCACAAACTCACGCATCCCCTGAAGCTCAAGCATAGCTACGGGTTCCAGCTGCAAAGGAGCAGCATCATGTGCAGGGGTCACCTGTAAAGCTAAGGTGTGGATAAGCTAACCGTACTTACAGGAAAACACCAATTTGTATTGCTGTTAACCTGAAAGGATTGGAATCCTGAAGTTTTTAGCTTTTAATTTTATGCTAAGCTGTACTAAACTAATTCAAACATTAGTGTAGCACAAAAACTGTAAAGAAGAGAATATACAGCTATATGTCAATCTATTAGAATATCAATCAAAACATTATTTATTTCAGTAATTTAGTAGAAGAAAACAGCTGATGATTATGGCTTACTGCTAATGAAAACAAAAGATACAGAATCTCAGAACATCTGAAAATTACAAAGACTAATAAGAATTTATTTTTAATTCAGAAATGTCAGTTATTGTTGGCTGGGAAAGTCTTTAAATTGAAATTAAAGTTATGGAAAAGATCATTTTAATGCCCGGTACAACTAAGGTACATTTGTTTGGACAACTATAATGACAACAACGAAAATAGCTTTTTTTATGAGCTGATATCAAGCCATTTTCCATGGTTTTCTTGATAACCAAAATACATCTATAGCTGTGACATTGTAATGCCAAAAGCAGTGCTTTTAGGCATTCCATGTTTTAGTTACTTGATACACACGGGAGTCAGTACTTGATTGCATAAGCATTGTTTTTAAAGACTACAGGTGGTCTAATAATTTGTAATAATGACTGTACACATCACATTACTCATCTCATAGTACATTACATCTGAACCTTGTTCATCCTGTTACTGGCCGGTCGCACAAACCACAAGTCATAACTACATCACTCCATCGACCTGCAAAGTCAGCCTTTAACTGCATCATTTGGTGAGTCAGGGGAGTAAAATAAGTACCCCTCGGCAAATAAATCCTGTCACAAAGCACATAGAGATGGCAAAAAGGCACCTTAATCACCTTAGTCCAGTCCTTGACCACCTTATCCCAAATAAGACGTTGTTTTGGTTATGTTTTTGTGTTGTGGACCTCCCCAAACTCGTGGATGGACTTTGTTTCACAATCCCAAGCAACAGTAATGTTTGCTTTGGCACTTATTTTCCACCACCTTTTTTCCTTCCACTAAACCTTCCAGTAGTATGCTTTGATAAGGCACTTTCAACAGCCTGCTTTTTTAGCGATGAATGGAGTCAATGGCTGTCTGCTTACCTGTCAAGTCTGCAGCGTTCCCCATGAGTGTGTAGGCCATAACGTAAGATCTCTGTATTAAAAGTCTTTAATTGGTTTTAATGTAATAACAACTTTTTCTGAAACACAGATTTTTGGATTTTGATAAGCTGTAAGCCATATGCATCAAAATGAACAGAATTAAATGCATCAAATATATCAATGTGTGTGTTACCAATTGCAGAAATTAATTAACTTTTTGGTTGTATTTTAATTTACTGAGATGTGAACTTGTGCGTTTGATGTGAACATTCAAACAAAACTCTGCCCATTTATTTATAGACCCTCAAGTCTTTAGTTTGATTCAAAGGAAAGAAAACAGCAAGAAAATGAAGACATAATGAGGAGCACTTGGGTTCTTGGAAAAGTTTGTGTTGGCACAACCTAAGAAAAGCCCTGTGCATCATCCAACCGTCTGCCGAGCCACAGGAAGAATGCAGACAATCCCCGTGCAGATCGAAGACCTCAAACCTGCCTGTGCATGAGATAACCCATCACCTCACAGTGCTAATAAATCTTTTTGTCCCCTCACAGCTCTGATACCACAAGCCATTTTTATGAGGTGGCTGGCACATTTGGGGCCCCAGCTTGCATGGAGAGATATGGCAGCCGTTGCTGGTACAGGGCACTCTGCGAACTAAGAGGGAACAGCCATCACGGAAAAGAATGGAAAAAGGCAACAAAGGTTTGACAACAATGTTTTGAGACAAAGAAATGCTGAAGGATTCCAAAAAGAACAGTGAGCATAAGGCAGAAGGATTGAGAGAGGTTCCTAGCTTAGACAAAACAAAGAGCCGTTTATGATGTTGGATTAACAGAAAATTGAGAGGCTTACAAAACAAATATTTTAGTGACCATGATGAAGTTGCACAATTTTCAGAGCAAAACTTAGCTAGGCAAAAAAGGTTTGATTATTACTGTAATGATCCTGAGGCGTTTGGTTATGGTTTTCGTTTTGTACTCATGTTTTCCAGCATCTTCCATGGTAATTGTTACATTCTATAGTTCTTGCCGTATTCTTTTATTTTTGTCATTTGGGAATTGCCACAACGGTTCATTTACTTGTGCTCATCATTGTCAAGTGTTTTAGCTTGTTTATTATCTCTGCTTCCTTGTGGTTTTTGTTCTTTCATTGCTTCCATTTTTATTCACTCATTGGAGATCAGATTCTTTGTTCGTATCAATGCTCATTTTGTATTCTATTCTGTTAGATTTTGTCCTGTGTTTTCTCCCTGCTCAGGCTCTGCTCAGCTTCCCCTCAGCTCTCCCCCTCATTGGTTTCAGCTGTTTCTCATTGCTCTCACCTGCTCTCCATGCCTTCTCTACCCAATTTTCCTAGTTGATAGTCTTTCTGGTTTTCTCTCTTGCCTGGCTGGTCTGTTCTGTTTACTCCATGCCCGGTCCAGTTCCTGTGTTTTTCTGTGCGAGATATTTTGTAAATGTTCTTTTTTTAATTATCATTAAACACTCTGACTGATTTTCCATTCTGATCTGCGTTTGAGTCTTTGCAGCTTAATCATGTCTATTTCCCCTAAATTCACTAGGTCAGAAGTCATGAAGTAAAGAAACAGCATTATCTGTGTTCTGATAAACAGAGCTATCTACAGCCATGCTTAGAAACAGCTATGCTTTGAGATAAAGGTTAGGATTTGCATCCCAAACATGCCTACAGATACAAAGTTACCATGCGCAAGGTAATACAATTAAAAGGTCCCTGCTCCGCACTATATTCCAAATAAGCAGGTTGTTTAGGTATCAAAGTTTATTTTGTTTAAGAAATTGGTACAAGAATTGATTGTAGTATCAAAACACTTAAAAAACTGCAAATGCCCAAATGAAATGGCTAAATCTGTACTGCCGAGTCATCTAAAATGTCCAACCTTACCAAGGTCCCCACGCTTCCTGTTAGCTTCCTGATGGCAATAATAGCTGTCTGAAATGGAAGTGGTGACCTTCCTCTCAGAGGAAACAAGTTTAAGCGGCAAAGAACCTGGCAGGAACCACAAACAACTGCAAACTAACTGAAACATGCTGTTCATGTCTTGTGGTAAATTTGTTTTATGAGTAAAGATTGGCAGGAGGCTGTAAAGGCAGATGTCACAGCTCCAAAAAAAAAGACAAATGTGGAAATGTGACTTAAGAAAGCAAGTTATTTCCACTTATTAATTAAAGATTTCAATAAATAATTGGAATCACCCAATTTCTTTAGTTTTTATCAGAAGCAAGGTGGTGCTAACCTAGCTTGAAGATTAGCTTAACGCAAAAACTAGAGTAGATCCAAAGAAAACATCACAAAATATCTATTTACAGGAGGATATATATATAGATAAGTGGATTAAGGGTATCCAATCTACTAAATCTTAAGAATGATGGGAGTGACAGTTGACTTTCAATTTATAGAAACCATTTTTTGCCAGTTACACATCCCAAAAAAATCTTGCAGGAAATAAACTACTATTAAGCAAACTAACGAGCAACCTATAACATTTTATATAAAGAAAATCCAAAGTTAACAATTTGATTTGAAAACAAAATAAATGTTAATACTTTCAGATGCTATTTTTTGGGTGAAACTCTATTGTGACAGTTATGTTTTGGTTTTGCTGATGGCCTTTTTGCTTTTGCTGCCATCTGTCTTTTGCTTCTGATTTTGACACAAAGTTCACAGCGAAGAGGCCCTGTCAAAGCTTTACGCTCATTGGCTGATACATTTTTAGGAGACGGCTCAGTGTAACAGATGTTCAATATAGCGGAGTAAAAGGGAAGACACGACTGACATCTTACTTCATCACGCCATTGATGGAAAAGTTGAAAGGTCAGCAGTGATCTCGTCATATGCTGGTTGAGACCTTGTTTCTTATATTTTCAGTAAATCTAAGCATTGCAATCTGTTCTTCAGTAAACGATGTAGTTTTCACAGATATCCCTTGTTAGCTTAGTGTGTTGCTAATTGCAGTGTCCAATCCATCTTGTGTGTTACCAAGTATATACATGAAAAATTTCTAGATGTAATTTCCTTTTTTTCCTCTTAACTTGCCTTACAAGAATTCACTTGAGTAGGCAACCCCATCTGATTTGTTATTTATCGCCATTTTATTGCTAAAATATTGTCTTGACTCACTATTGACATATCCTCCCAAGATTAGGATCTTGTTACGTGCCGTATGCATTCAGCATGGTTAGGCTGTTTCAGTCAGACACTTCAGAAAGAAAGACGAGAGAAAAACCTGAGACATTCTGCCACTTAACTTTCCTTTGTGACAGCAAGTACAGCCAAAATATCAGCAAAAAAAATCTGGCTTTAATATACGTTTATAACTAACCTTATTGTCCTTTATTTGTTATGATCCTTAGGTGTTAGGTTTTGGTTTGTGTTCTCATAATCTCCCTTTTTATTATGTTCTATAAGGTTGTGCCTTATACAGTTCATTTCTCAGTGTTCATTGTTATTGCTAGAGTTTTCCACATTCATTTATTTATTTCTGTTTGGTTTCTTAGTTTATTCATGTATTCTGTTACCTTTCTGTTCTAGTTTATTCCCTGAGGTTGGTATTTCTCTTTTCTCCTTGGTTAACTGTTTCTCTGTGTCTTAGTTCAGCTCTTTCTGTGCTAATTAATAGTCTCCCTCTCATCATCTCCCTGCTTACCTTCTGCCCTGATTGACCCACTTAGCATTTAAGTTCTCTGTTGGTCATTTTTCTTCACTGTATCCCCTGTTACTCTTCATTGCTATTCTGCCTGAGACTTTGCCCATTTTCCACGTTTTGTAAGTTTCAGTTACAAAGTTTTGTTACATGTCTTGTTACAGTTACAGGTTTTCAGCTATTATTATTATTAAATCATTATTATGCACATCCCACATTCCTTTCTGCAGCTGGGTCCTACTCCAAACACACACCTCATGACATTTTCACTAAAAATAAAAACAGTCCTGTGGACCAGCATCTAGTTACAGTTTTAAAACACTTTTTCTTTCTAACAGCATAAATATAAAACTGTGAATGACAACAGCTTAAAATGAAATGAGTGAACTTGTACAACATTGGTGTGGGTGGTAGCATTATGACCTGGTGCTTTTTTTGGCTCCCTTCTTGAATCAAAGTGTTAGAGTAAACAAAATGGATAGAATAATGAAGAAGGAAGAACAGGATTATCTCCATCACCTATCAGACAGACAATTGATAGAACTGGGAATTCCAGCAGCATAATGTCATCAAATTTAGTGTTTAGCACACATGCCGAGTATGACACTGCCATGTCATGTATGGGACCTACCTGATCTTTTAAATTTAACCCCCAGAATCTATCAACCTCCAACATGGTCTTTTAAAATCCAGCGTTTTTGCAAACAGAACATTTAAACACGCCAGCTCAGCAGGAAATAGAAAACCAAGTTAAAAGTCATTCTGATGCTCTGCTGACAGAAAACAACAAAATTCAGGTTCTGTTAATCCACTTACCCAGCTTTAAGAGCCAGCCCTCTCTGTCCGGGTTGAAGAACGTGTGTGTCAGGTCATTCCCGTCGTCCTCTGGGATTTTGAAGGGCTCGTTTTTGATGCTGTCGTAAAGATTCTGCAGACGAGGCAGGAAAATTATAAATCAAACTGGGGAGCGGGGGAGAGCATGGCTCATTTGTGCTGAGTGCAATTGCCAGAGGCATTATAGATTATCTATCATCACACACAGACTCACAGTCCCTCTACAAACAAGCCCTCACCCTGAGAAGCTCTTCTGGCAGATCCCCTCCTTCATTGATGCCTCTGTTCATGGAGATGAAGCGCTCAACAGGGGGCTTGTCTCTGACGTTTGGGTTGTGTAGACTGGTGTTCAGCATGATGATAGCAAACGACAATACGTAGCAGGTATCTGCAACAGGTAGGGACTGAGTATGTTAATTTTAACCTCCAACCACTAGACTCGTGTATTTCTTTGTCTGGATGTCAAGAAATGGGCAACCTGGAGACAGCATTTGATATTTTTCTAATTAAAGCATTACTTCAAGTTAATCTGAGTCTTTAATTAGTAAGTCGTGACTCCTTTTTTTCTCTGGGGTATAACATAACAACACTGAGGTCCATCTCTTTCAGTCAGTGTCACACTTCTGGATAAAGACCCGATTTTAGCCTGTCGTATATGAAGGAAGGTAAGAAAGATTAAAACAAATCTCTAAACCTCACTGTTAGAGATCTGCATTAACAAGTACCATCTCAGGCTCACTAAGTCTCTATAACAACCATCTGATTATATCAATATGCCAATCAATCACTTTGGAGGTTTCCAAAAAAAAAAGCCTTTTCTGTCCATCCATCACAAATGTAAATGTTTGCTAATCTCTACTGGGACTTTAACTGGTTCTATATACTTTAGTCTGAACCAATTTTGATATGTGGCAAGGCACTACATTTCCATTGTTAGATATGGTGGAGCAAATGTTCTTACACAGGGAATCAAACCGGGGATAACTGCATTGAAGATTGCAGTTTCTGCATATAGTGCACCTGCTCTACCACTATTTGACCAAATCAACACAGAAATGCTTCTGGGACACACTGTCAACCTTTTTACACCTTCCCAAGATCTAAATCAAACAGAAAACCAGTGCTGTCATATGAGTGAATTGTGGTTGTACATAGTATTAACAGCATGGGTCCAAGTAATTTTGCCATTTAGAAATACATGTGTGGTGTAACATTCTTTAGAATGTTCAACAGATTGTCGTCAGCAAAATATTTTATCTAGTGCTTCTTGTGAATTTTTAAAATGTTATTTACTTCTATACTGTGTACTTTGGACATCATAATACGAATAAAAAAATGTACTTCTAAATCTCAAAAATGCAGATTTGACTTAAATGACTTAAAAGCATTAACGGGGGACACAACCACTATAATTGGGTACATTATTTACTTGTTTATGAATGTTGTTGAGAAATGAGGATTGTGTAGTTACTACTGCAAGTGCAATTTAACATTCTTAGAACATACAACAGATTGTCATCAGCATATTGTCTTATCTCAAGCTTCACATCGATTTCTGTGTTTGAATCTACTTCTGTCTGTAGCGCAGGATTTTTCAATCTGACTTCTGAATCACCAAATGACACATTTGACATGCAAAAGATTAAAGCATTAGGTAAAGACACAGAACTGACAGACACATCTCTCCAATAATTTTTCAAAATATTTGTTAGAAATTTATCAGACTTCAATTAAAACCTGTGTAGACAAGTGAAAGAAAATACAATCCATATAAGCGGTGTTGAGAAGATTCATGAGATCCAACCTTGTGTGAATAGCCTTAGACTCACATGGGCCAGTGGCTGCTTGTAAATGAATCATTCATGCTTTTTCTGTCAGCTTTCCATGACACGCTTTCTACCCTGTTGTTTCTTTGACTCCCCCAACCCCACCCAAAAAAAAACACAAACAAAAAAGGTAGAACACCACACAGTATAAGGGGAGAACTGTGATGGAGGAATTGCCATGCAATCCCCAAAAGCAGGGCAAGACAAGCCGCTTCCTCGTGTTTATGGAAATGAAAGACCTGGAATCGTGTAGACTTTGTGAGCTCAGTGCATCAGCATTGTCAAAGATAGTGTCCCATGTTAATAGTCTGTCCCACATCAACTCTGATTGATTAAAATGTCCCTTCCTTTTATCCCAGAAAAGTTTATAGACTAAAGATGTATGATTAGTTCATTAAACTGTTTAATCAGGGAAAACACACATCACAATTTTTACTCCGATTTTTTTAACCAAATGGCTGTACATCCACGTTTCTCCAGATAAAGCTGCTCAGCTGTATATCATCATGCCTTTAAAGCCCCTTTAAATATTCATTGTTAGATGTAGCTGTAGGCTTTTGTTTATCACAACAGCATGTATCACTCAGCCAGGTTGACTCGTCCTGAATAATGGATGAGCCTTGTTTGTTGCTATTGTTTATAGTGCAGCTGCAGATAAAGTGTCAGGCGAAAGTATTCATACAGCTTGAAAGCTTTTATATTTTTACACATTATAATCACAGGCTTCAGTGTATTTTGGGGGGATATTATGTGGACAAACACAAATGTGTAAATATTTATAATATTTATTAACATTTGAATGAACAAATATCTAAATATCACGTCTTTGAGGCATGCATTGGCATTCAGCATGGTATTCAGTCTGATTCCCCTAAATAAAATTTTGTTAAACCAATCGCCTTCAGCAGTCACCTAATAGGTAAATGGGGTCCATCTGTGTTTGTTAGAGAACATTACTGAAATAGCAGCTTCACAAAGACCTACTAAGACATGGCCATCCAACCAAGCTAACAGGCCAGGTAAGTAGAGCATTAGTCATACAAGCAACCAAGAAAACCATCGTAATTCTTGAGGAGCTCCACAGCTCATGTGGAAAAATATGTCAATACGACAACTACAAGTTGTGCTTTCCTGGCCTTTGGACAAGAGGGGCAACAAACCTTTGTTGATAGAAAGCCATCAGAATTTGTGTTGATAGTTTGCAACAAGCTGTGTACAGAGCAAACATGTGGAAGAAGTTGATCTGATCAGTTAAGACCAATACTAAACTTCTTGGCCTACAAGCAAAACACCATGTGTGGACAAAATCACCTTAAACACAACATCCCAAAGGTGAAACTTGATGGCAGAATCATGCTTTGGGAATGTATGGAAGATGAATCAAGGTAAATCAAAGAAAACCTGTTAGAGGCTGTAAAAGACCTAAACCATAGCAGAGGATCACCTTTCAGCACGACAACAACCCTACAAATACAGCCTGAGCATCAATTAAATCTTTTAGATAAGTGGTTCCCTGCCTAATTTACAGAGAGCCCCCCATTTAGCACTGCCAACAATTCTCTACAACCATCCACCATTTTAGTACCAACGTGCACAGTTGAGCACACAGCCGACTCATATACACACATAAGTATCTGCTTGTGTTTTAATATTTAAAGAGAAATTAGTCTAATGCAGTCATTACCATGTACTTAATCCTTTATCTCATTTTAATTTTAGCCACGTGTAATGTGCAACTGTATGTGTGTAAAAGCAGTATGGGCCTATGATGCAATTAAAATTAATTGCTCTTTTTGATCATCTTAGTGTGTTATTTTTAATAGGTGTAAACCATGTTGGCAGTCTCCTTGACATTGAAGCCCAGGGTCCTTCCATAGTTCCCCGGGGCCCTCCTTGGGGAATCACTGATTTAAGATCAGAGCATATTCATGTCTAAAAATGGCTCAATCCAAGCTTAGGCCTGAATCTAATGTAAAATCTGCGGCAAGGTTTGAAAATCGATGTTCATTCCATCCAATCAAACAGAGTTTAAGTTATAAGTGCAAAACAGAACTGTCAGAAATGTCAGTCTCTAGATGTGCAAAGCTGGTAAAACCCTACCACAGAGGACTTGCAGCTGTAATTCTGTCAAAGGTGGTTTGATAGTGTTGACTTAAGGGGGCTGAATACCTTGCATGCAATACTTCTATTTTTTTATATGTAAAACAAATTTCAGAATCTTGTATTATTATTCCCCCACTTCATAACACGGCACTACTTTGGGTCGGAACACTAATGATATATTTTAAGTTAAACAATCTTTATCATAAAATCAAAATGAAACACATGATTAGCCAATGTATATTCTGTTTGACTAACAGATAAAAAGATAAAAACCCAGTTATACTCATGCCCTACGTTTCTGGTTGTTTGTCAGTCTTGCAACCCCCTCCACCCAATCCCAATATGTTCCTTCACCTTAACACTTGTCATGTGGAAAAACACACAATGGTGATAGAAGAGGTACAGGAGCTCATCTGACAGCTTTGTGATGGACCACCTGAGACAAACATTCAGGAATCTTTGGTCTGTTCCACAGTAACCAGCGGTTCATCTGACCTGTCGACTGGAAGACTCCAGGGTTGCACTGGCAGTAGCGCGAGGCAAACGCCTCCATCATACGGTCGATCTTCTGGGCTTCACCTGGCAGGCGGAAACTCCAGAGGAACTGCCTAAAATGGAGAGAAAGTGACAGGACGCGCACACGTTAAATATTACACCTTTTCTTCTCTCCAAATATGAGAGGCAGTAACTCTTCTCACCGCAGCGCTTGGACGAGGTTCAGGTCTGCAAACTCATGCAGCTCCACGAAAGCCTGAAGCACCTTGATGTTAAAGTCGTCCCTAGTTTAGAAAAGAAAGTTTACAGATTAATGTCAGTTAAAGCTAGTTAATTACTCTCCACATGAGAAGATTCAACCAGGAGGTACAGGAACACTTGTGGAAACAATGTAAATGCAGGAGAACGGGTGGAAAATCAGCAATTTTGTTCTCTGCATTCCTGTCATATTTGTACCCTGTTGTGTCAGAGGTTCTGTGGGTCTGGAAACAATTGAAGCAGCGGGCTCAGTTGTAGGAGGTGGGTGGGTGCGGAACATTTGATATTGATGGAAAAAACATGCAACAAGCTCAGTTTTCTTCCTTTGTCAGAAGTTTGTTTAGGCAGTTGAGGGTTGTCAGAGGAAAGGTTTATCTGCTCGCCGAACATATTTATCGTAAACGGACCTCATGATCCTGAGCCTGTGTGTGTTCAAACCAAATCAAGACCGTTCTGACAGACATGTTTGTGTGTTACGCAGCGATATGCATCTAAGGACAACAACAATCTCACGTTACAATAACAGTCTGTGATTTATTTGGTGGAAGAGTGGGGAGTTTCTGCTTATTGCCGGGTTGTAACGTAGCTCTGCAGCTAGACTGGACCCGTTATTGCTCTGTCTCAGTCGCACCTAAAGACGCCTGTCCTCTGAGGGTAGAAGCGGATGCAGACGCCTTTATTGCAAAGGAAGTTCAGTGAAGATGGCTGTTTGCAAAGCTGAAAGTAAAATACTAATGCATGGCAGAGTATGACAACAGTAAGCGTACTGTAAAGAGTAACGCTCATTTGCACATCTCCCTGTGTCCCTGTCTTCATCTCCGCCTCTGTTCAGCATGTAATGATGGGCTCCTGCTTCTTGTATTAGTTTAATTAGTGATAATTACGGAGTGCCGACCCTCAGCTTGTGTTTGGTGTGGATTCAGTGGGTAGGTGGCCTCTTTGATGACTCATTGAATAAAGCCTTCAGTAAAACTGACTGCAGCTACACAAACTGATGCACAAGCAGTAGTTGTGCCCAGACAACTGAAGCAGTGGGATCTAACAGAATGCTCGCTTTTGTCAAACAACCCAAGCAAGAACTGAAAATGCACACCTGAAAAGATTACTATCGATATTTTATATGCTATAGATTCTTGGTTTAAGGAGATTTTTTTGGAAAAGAAGAGAAAAACAAGCAAGCTTCTGTAGTCTTAACAGCCACCCTCACAATTATTGGCACCCCTGGTAAATAGATATACAAAACAGAGATGCAGTGCTTACGGGTATTGAGGTTCATATCCAACATGCAGTCTCACAAAGCTTTAATCAGCCACAATTAGTTTCAGACAATTTCTCTGTAAGAACTATAATACAAAAAGATGTAATAACAGCATTCAAAATACTTTTCTAGCCTTCTTGTCATAATGGGTCATTAATATTGGAAACTGACATTGAGATAGTGGACCCATATAAGTAGTTGGGTAAACTGGACTTGAGTCACAACACCGATGCTTTTTACAGGAAGGGTCTGAGCGGACCCTCAGATACCTGCTGAGGACACTGAGATCTTTTGGAGTGCAGGGACTTTTTGGACTCTAGAACATGACTAAGACCCCTTAGAAATTAAGTTCTAAGACAGTGTGTGTGTCTTGTTGTATGAAGTCAACCCATGTGGACTTAAAGCTGGTAAGAAAAAGAACCATCTAGCTCCTCACACCTCAGGTCAAAAATTTTCAGTTTCTCTGAAAAAAAAAGACTGAAAAATCTTTTGTTGGAGCAGCAGCTTATCTACCGCTAAGTTTAAGTGGTTAGATAAACTTTTTAGAGAGACCAGTTCTGATTTGGATGTCGATTCAACACAGCACAAGATGCTCCCTCGTCCCAGTGCAGGTAGTGGGAGACACTGCCCAACATCACTGCTGGACGGTCTCTCCATTCAGTGACCGATTGCTGCATCCTAGGTGCACAAAGGAGCGTTATTGTAGATCCTTCCTCCCAGTAGCTGTTAGGCTTCCACCAAATTCAGTGCTTACATCTCTGCTGCTTTTATAGTTTTTTCATTTCTCGTAGTCTTGTTGTTTTTTATCTACAGATACGCATGCAAGTTTCATACAGTTTTATAACTCCCAACCTAGTCATACATTTCTATAAATCTGCGTATGCTATGTTTAATAACTGGAGATTAAAATCTTTCTTATGTTGTAATTTTCCATTATTGTATAGTCATTCATTCTTATTTTTTTTGTTCTTATATTTTTTTGCCTTTGTGTGTATTTGCATGCTTCCATTTGCCTGCCCCTTTGCTGCTGGAACACCTGAATTTTCCCACTGAGAGACAATGAAGGATATTTCTATTCCATTTTTTGATTTAAATTAGGAGAAGAGGTTGGGGTCACTCTATGTATGTAAGTAAGCAGTCATAAATAGGGTTTACTATCATTTTAAAACAAAGAGAAAATTAAAATGTTTAAATGGATGTATTGTAATTCTATTTGATAAAATATGAGAGCTCAGTCACACATCTTTCAAATATTCACGTTTCCATTTCGTACCAAGATTTAGTTTTTGAAAATAATCCATTCATGCTTTTAAAGGGCTTAGATGTCACACTGCACCTGGGACTCATTTAAAATGCATTACTCTGACATATGCACATGCAAATTAGCCCCTCCCCTTTCCAAACAGCCTGCCTGGTTGCAGCTGCTTGGTATGTTTAACTGTATTAACTTTACTTCATAAGGCCTCAAGCCTGATAAACTTTACAGACTGTTTCATTCTTGTTTTTTTCAGTCTGGCCTGAGGTGTGAGGAGCTAGATGGTTGTTTTTCTTACCGGCTTTAAGTCCACATGGGTTGACTTCATACAACAAGACACCCACACTGTCTTAGAACTTAATTTCTAAGGGGTCTTAGTCATGTTCTTAATAAGTCAATATAGTCAATGATCTTCTTTAATCACAAAGGCGGGTATAAATCTGATGTAAAGAGGATTTCCTCCCTCACCGCTCGCCCAAGTAGTCCCCAATGACGGTCTTGTTGAGCCCCTCCCCTTTGTAGAGGAACTGGGCGATGTCTTCTGGAGTGTTCTGGAGGAGGTCATTCTCCAGTAGGAACTGGATCCCCTGCAGGAGAAGGGAGGAAAACAGGATGGCTGTTCATCATCAGTCCCGTGTGAGTGATGGAAAATGACAGATTTCACTGCTGAGACTGGATCACTGTGTTCTGTTGCTCTGGAGAGTGGTTCAGTTTAAGGCTGTGCAGACACTGCAGGTTTGGATGAAAGCTTCAGGAAGAAACAGAGCAGCGTACCTTTTTGGGATCCATGTTAAATTTCTTCCTGCCCATAGCAATCTGCTTGTTCCTCTGGGATGTTTTGCTGGAACACAAACACAGACGTGCTTCGTTTAAACTAAACAGGTGTTTTTCGAGGTAGACATGGACATAAAATGAAAATTTGAATTATTTTCACGAATAATTATACTTAAATCCAAATGGATAAACATCTAGCAAAAGGGGAAAATAATAAAGATCATACTCATCTTGAATTATAATCAATCAGAAACAAGTAATGATGGTTTAGAACCTAGCTGTCAAACCCAACAACAACAGCTATAACAATTCATCTATGCAAAGCTAACAGAAGATATGACTCTGAATTCCATAAAAAGAAATATTCTTGTTCAAATACATCAGGTTTTCCATAACTTTAAGAAGTAAAAGCAGCCTTAGAATCAGTTTTATTGAAAAAATAAATAAATGTTATATATCATTTTGAAATTGTTGTAGAATAAAAATCTGAAATGTATAGCCTGTATTTGTATTCATCCTCCTAAGTCAATCCTTTGCAGAACCACCTCTTGATGTTATTACATGTGCAAGTCTTTTCTAATTCTTCCTTGCAAAATAGCTAAAGCTCAGTGCTATTAGATGGAGAGACTATGGAAACATAATTTTTTTATGTCTTCCCACAGATTCTCCATGTTTTTTTTCTGGTCTTTAATTGGACGATTCTAAAAGATCAATATTTTGAATTTATCTAAAGCATTGTATTGTAGCTCTGAATCTAAGTTCAGGGTCATTGTCCTGCTGGAAGGTGAACTTCCACCACAGTCCCAACAGGTTTTCCTTCAGTTTGGACTACAAAATCGCTCAGAGAAATAAAAAAGGGAGACTGGTAAGCTAGAGGTCCATTACCTCGTTTAGCAGCTCTGCAGCAAATACTGGGACGCCATTATTCAAAAATCGTGATAGAGAATAGAGAAAACAGAAAGGCTTGAAAAATATGACCCAACCAGACTATAAAGATATCTATGCAGCTCCTGGACCGACTACATTCAAATTTTATGCCCTCCTAGAGACTCCAAGTGCACAACAAAATGTATTTAAGGGCTAAATAATTAGATTTTACCTGATATGTCCCCCATATCTAGGTAGTGCTGCCGTATTTTTATTTTATTTTTCTCCGATAAATTGAAACATTTCTCCGTGATATGTGAAAAGGTGGAATATTGTTTTAGAACCTAATCCTGCTTTGTACTTCGTGACCCCGGTTCTCTAACCTTCTCTAAGATACCTCTGAGGGCAGAAACAGAACTGCTGCATTTATACTGAGACTATGTTTCAACCATGTGGACTCTATTTACTAATTAGGCAACTTTTTAAAATTTATTATAATTTATATATATATATATACCTTTTCTGGGTTTTTGTGGCACTAGTGGCTCATTTTTACAAAGTAGGCTGACAGGAAAGGGGGTTTGAGAGAGGGGGGAAGACATGCAGCAAAGGACCTCAGGCCGGAATTGAACCCGGGTCAACCGCGTCGAGGACTGAAGGCCTGGGTACATGGGTCATGCTCACTACCCCTGCACCATCGGAGGAAACCCATTAGGCAATGCATTCTATCTAGAGGTGGCAGAGTAAAGCAGGCTTTTAATTTGCCAAGAAACTTAAACCATTCGACTCAATGATTATGAGCTACTGTGTGTTTGTCTATCACATAAAATTCCAATAAAATACACTGAAGCTTAGTTATAAGCAGACCAAATGTGGAAATATATATATGTATATAGAACCATTTCACAACAAAGAGTTACTGTGGCGAGCTAAAACGCTTCAGACCATCTTTACTCTGTAAAAGTGACTTCCTTTAAATGTATTCTGTTGACAGAAATTTCAACTGAATTGCTACAATTATATAATGGAATCTCGTTTTATACTGGGATTTTTATACTAGAAACATCTGAATGAAACCAGAAATCCTGCTGCATGTTACTTTGAGTTCTAGCGCTTCTAGCAGAATCGTTTGGATAAGACCATGTAAAACAAAGAGTAGGCCTATCAATAAGAAAAAAAACATATACAGAAGTAATTACAAATACAAGTTGATATGCTAAACCAAAGCAACACAACCATGAACACAGCATTCTGCCTACCTTTCCCCGACACAGGTTAGCTGTTCGATCTCTGTCATGACCTCTGCGATCTCAAATTTCAACCTCTGAGAGAAGGAAAGCAAATCATCATCCAGCTGTTTTCTTTCTTTGTATCAAAAAAAGGAAGTGGCAAACAACAATGAAGTTGCAGTGTTGGACATCGGTACATCAGTTCTAAGGTGTGAACTGGCTATGCAAAGATCCACAGTTGGACTATTTGCATTATTCACAGCATGCAAATAGACCCACGGAGCTGCAGCAGGGACACAGGGCAACTGATACTGTTGACATGTAAGACATTTGACTAGGTAAGCACTGAGAATAAAACAGGTATATTTAATTCCCTAAATAAAATACTTTATTCCTCCGGTGTAAACAGTGGGTTGCAAAAAGTTTGAGAACTCCAGTATACAGGAGTAAACAGGGTAACCACACATTTTTTTAAGTCTTTTTAAAGCCAGCTGCTACAGTGTAACTACAAACTTGACAATTACTCTATGGCACATATATTAAATATGGGGACTGGATGGATGGAAAAAGACAATTAAGTCTGCAAATACAAATACTGACTATTTATGTAATTTAAAATAGCTTTTTTTGTATTCCTGAAAAATATCAACCATGCAGTGAGCAGTAATAATAAATATCAAATAATAATAATAATAAACATATAGAATGAACACAATTAATTTAATATTTTACATAGGAGAGAAAATGAAAGCGGGCACCATCCTAAAGTTTGAACATCCCAAGAAAGAGCAGTTATCAGTCTGCATTATAGAAGATGCAATGACAGAGGTTAGGTTTTGTGAACACTGACAATTAATGTCCAGTAGATCACATAAATATAGTTATCAAAAGCAGAAATAGTTTTTGAACTTCTGGGACCAATGTGCCAGATCACTGTGGATGAAACGGGGAACAGATTGTAATAGAAGCAACATCTCAGATTCCTGCAATATCTGTCACACGGGGATGTGCACAAATATTTAATTTAATTTGTTGTTTTAAATTTTAAACTATGAAAGTCAAAACAAAATCTATATAGAGATAATAAAGAAAGTGCCTCATCTTTCACTTTGTGCTTTTTCAAACTCAGGTCTTAGCTTTTTCAAATTTAGCTTTTGCCAGCCCCAGTAAGAAACAATCAATAGATGTGTTGGCAGCTATTGATGAGACCGTGGCTCATTGGAGTCCTTACTGTACGATCAGGACTGCAAACACGTACCTCAATGTCATCGAGCAGCTCCCTCTTCCTCCGTCGGATGTTCGACAGCTCATCCCTCTCCTCCAGGGACAGATCCTCGGGGACTGAAAGACATGATGGAAAAAAATGCATCAAGCTTTAACTTTCATTTCTAAACAGCTGCCACATCTTTCTATTCAGTGCTTGCCACATCTCACGATGCCACAACAATAAGTAAAGACGAATGACACTTGCCAAGTTCAATGAGAAACAGGGGAAAAAGTGATCCGGTCAAGTAGCAAAATGTGCCAGAAGAGCTGGAAAATCAGCATGAGGACTCCGCTCTGTAGAGCAGTAAAGTGAAAAGCTGCAGCTGTTCTACCTCATTCAGCTAGAACAGCACATATCAAGACCCTGGAAGTTCATCTTAATTAACTGCAGAATGAGAGCGGCTCAAGAGTCTTAATTATTCCAGTTGAAAAGCATTTTGCTATGTCCCTCCCTCCTTCTCCATTTAGCCCAGGGGAAAAGGCTATTAATAAAACTAATCCAGATTAGCTTTTCTTTCATTAAATGTGAATTTGACAATTTAACACAGCCTACTACTACCCTGATCCCCACACCCTGAGTGTTTTATAGCTCAGAGCAAAAACAGGCAAGTGGAGAGGATGAATTTACTTTGTGTCAGTTTTGTTTTTCCATACGTTCATCCCTTTCTTATCTTAACCTGTTTGATTTGCCTCAGTAGATTTTGCTCTCGTCATTTCCCCCCAAGCATTCTTCAAACACAAATAGGCAAATTCGTATTGCTACTGTATTTACAGGTGTTAAATGCTTGCAAACGTGAGTTTGCAAGCCCTTCAAATTTTGAAAATAGACACAAAGGTAGATGTGCTCCTAAAATAGCTCCATTACGCAAATAGGGTCTCTCTATGTGACCCAGTTGGCCCACAAATGGAGAGACACCCTACTGCAGTCGCAGGGCACCGCCATTTTTACAATCAATGCAGGGACGTTTTGGGTATTTCTTCCTCTTCGTATAATAGGCAGATACGGAGAGAAAGGTAGGGAAGCCTAAACCTAAGGTCAGTGGATGTAATTTGACTTCATTAACTTCCTGTTGGGAAAGACTTCCGTCGATTTTGGGAGCGACTTGCGGTGATTTCCTTTGACCTCCATTGTGTTCATCCGGCGTTGATTGTAAAAATGCCGTTGCTCCGTCGCTGCAGAATGCTACTCTTGCAAAAATGAGGCACAGTGTATAACCCATATTTATGCATATTCAACTAAAACGACGTCCGAAGGAAAACATGCGTAACTTTTAGAAAACCACTGACGTTTGCATTCCGAAGAATGTGAAAAAAAAGATGCCATCGACTGACTACAGGTACTATTAGCACAGGAGCAGAACAAAAACGGCCTGCTGTGGTGCAGGTTTTATAGGGTACATAAGGAATACAAATCTTATGATTGCAACAGAGGTTTCACGTGCAGAGGTAAATAAACGCAATTAAAAATACACTATTCTGTGATAAGATCTGTCTGTTTTGCACAACTTAAGTGAGGCACACTGAGGAATCGTGGCCTGCTTGGAGCTTGCAGGTGAGACGAGGAGCCGCATGAAAAGAGGGAGTTGGTGTGGGAGGTGCGGTTGGGAGCGAGCATACAGCCTGCATTCTGCCATACTTAATTCAATTCAAACTTTATTTATACAGAACAATTATAAAAACTCTGTTTAGACGAACTGATGAACAGATACTAAATAAATATAAAAAAAATTATGGAAATAAAATAATTTTTAACTTTTATATTACAATGCAGCATCATTTAAAGCTTTAGAAACAAAAAAAAAGATGATGTTTAAGATTTCTATACTAAGTAAAATAATTATTTTTAAGGAGAAAACTGTTCTCTTCATTTCGTTTCCACAGCTGTTGTGTTTGTGGCTAAAAAAAAAGAAGAAAAACTACAACCTCCTTCAAAAATACGTGCAAACTGCCTTGCTGGACTTGATGGGTGTTTTTAAGTCTGCATAGTGCAGTCTACATAGTGGTGAGAAGAAATGAGCAAAATGCACATTCAAAAAATGAATTAACCCCTTTTGGCTTGTAAATCCTAATCTTGCGGGAATCTCCACTAATTAAAATAAAACCAGGTCACTTGGCTCAAGAGGAAGAAGCTTTCAGCCTAGAAGGTGCACCGAGGGGCTGCCAAGTATCGTTACATGTTAGAACAAATAACACTTAAGGGTCTTCCTCAGCCTGTTGTACAGTGATGACGAGGAGCAGGTACACAGGAGAGGATGCTGTGGGATTTCCTCTGTGGAGCGTGTATTGACAGACAGCAACAGGGCATATGAGTGAACAATGGTTGACAGCATAAAAACAAAGATGTTAATTAGCGCTGCGGACCCCTGGCTTCCTCTGCTCTTATGTAACATAACTCTGAGCGCTCTGTCGGGCTTTAAAGCCAATTAGAGCTTTCAAAAAGTTTCAAGGCTGTTTTACCCAATTCTTTGATGTCGTAATTATAGACCGACTTCTAAACTTTTAGCCCACTGTACTTACATTAAAAATAAAAATAAACTTTAGTTAGTTTGTCCTACAGCATTGAAACACAGCTAATTAGGCTAATAGCAGCTAACTTGGTTGGATTTCACGGCTTTCAAGTAAAACAAAAAAAGGAAGATCTTTATTAAACCTATCCTGCCGTATATATATTACATACATTTTTTATTAGAAAAACAGAAGCCAAAAAAAGTGTGAATAACTAAGTACACCCCATGATTCAATGGTATGGACAACGACAATCAGCTGTTTTTTGAAGGACTGGTTCTCACATTATTGTGGAGAAATTTTGTTTTGCCCTCTTTTTCTTTACAACTTTGCTTTAATTCATTGAGGTTTGCCATAATCTCTTCAGTTGTCAGACAGATGGCCTCACAATCAACTCCATAATATTTTGGTATACAAAGGATTCATTGCTGACTCACCCTGTATGTGTTGGGGAAAAAAGGCATACTTTCTTTTGACACAGGTTGTTATCCACAATTCCCCATGCTTCGACATCTCATTTCTTTCAATGAAAAGTCAGAAAACCTGCATACTAGAAATGCAATATACACAGAAAAAGTATTTATCAAATTATCCATGTAGGCAACGATGTTAGTTCTGAATGGTGAAAATGATTGGTTGACCCAGACCTAACTGATACAAAAATAAATAAAAAAAACTGCTTGCAGCTGTAACTCAGTTCCCATTATTTGGAGCGGTGAATAGATTTAGTTGATTATATTTGTCACAGATTTGTAGTTCAGAGCTAACATATTCCAGCAGTGCATAGCTCTTTGTTTTTCAACTGTAGCCTAAAGTTTATTGTAGTGGAGAAATCTACCAGAAACCTGTGGTCAATTTCATGTTGGAAGCTATAATAAAGTAACGCAGGAACAGTGTTCTAAATATTTATTAACTAGCTGTCCTGCCCTGAATAACCTCTAATTATTTGCCGCCGTGTGATGAATTGCAGAGTTGCATACTAGATTAATTATTAGCGCAGTTAGAGGTACTAAAACAGCTGTTTCAAGACAATGTGGGTATTTACTTTACCTGTAAGATTTCCAAAAAGGGTGCAAACATTTTCAAATCAGGCATGATTCATAGCAGGGAAGAGATGGAAGCTCTGTTCAGCCTTCCTGTTATTTGCTGAAGGTTTGGCTCTCTCTCACATTCAGAATAAACTGCAAACATGTCGAACTGTAGAAAACACAGCTTCCCATGAAATAGCCTTCTTACATCTGTGTTCATCTTCTGAATACATTCTCACTGATACTGAAGATAATTAACCATGAGAATCAGTAGCAGCACTGATGGCGAAGAGGGTTGTTGTCAGCTAGTGCTTTGTGTGATGGATTTACTGATCAGAAAAGGTTTTGAGTTTACAACGGGACAGCAATGAGTCAGGGCCAATGAAGCTATCGGATTCCAGTCACCGACCAATCTCTCTGTACACCCAGCTGACTTATAAACAACTTCAAACTTGATTTATTGCAATTTCAACGATAACAAGATTTTTCATGTCAAATTGTTTCTATATCCTGATGGTCTGAATTTCCCTTTTCTCAAAGTTAATTACAAACAGGCTGACTAATGCTTCTGTTTAAGAGTGTTTTCTTCTACTGTGGTGGGCCACCAATTAAATAATTGAGACACTTCCTCCCACTGAGTCTCTATGACTAACTCAGGAAACAAGTCACAGACAACCAGGTACTTGCTACCATTCAGTAAGTTCAAGGCAATACAGCCACACTTGAATAATCAACAAAATCATGTGAGATGTGAGCAATAGAAAAAAAAATCAGACTATAGAGGGATTCCAAAGTGGGCTCTGAGAAATTCACAACGGCTACTGAGGGTTTTAAACTTCATGGTGAGTTCCCCAAGAACAAGAGCCTCCAGTAATTTCCCCCTAAAAACAAAATCCCTCAAAATCTACTTTTAAGACCTAATCCCCTGCTGCTCTTCCCACCCAAAACTAACAACTGGTGCTGACCACCCACTGGAACCAGAGGCTTTAGTGGTGTCTCAACCAGTGCAGAAAATACCACCAGTCTGCTCCAGTCACTTTAAACAACTCATAGCTCAGTCTGGTCACATGGCAATCTATATTTAGGGCATTTATTGGGGTCCAGATACAGAAAAAAGTAATTGCCAACCTATGAAAAACTGATTCAAGGATTTGACTAAAACCAGCACTGAGTGAAAATCCCACGCTCACTTAGCGCTGGCAGCAGACCCAGTCACACTGGCTCAGAGACGAATTATCCAGAATCATTGGCTTTAAACTAACAACTTTACCCTCTGTAATGACTTTAAAAGTGGATGAGCTTTAAAAAGACAAACAGGTAACCCGTTACCCAGCTTGGCCCTGCAGCATACCGTGTCACATGCATGGAAGCGGGAAAGACGAGGAAACTTCCTCTGGATCCAGATACTAATCTGAGGCCCACTGTCCCAAATCCCTCTGAGACATGCGCGGGTCATTTGCACAGACAGACGGACATGTGGCGGGACCGCACATGAGCTCAAAGACACCACAGCCAGCTGGCATTAATCCCACGCACACTCACCCTCCCTGACGCTCTTTAAGCCCAATGAGGCTGTCAAAGCGGAAGTTCAACGTATATACACAGATGTTCTGACTGCATGGTCGCTGCTTGACTTTAACCTACTTTACTTCAGCTTGGTAAAATGAAGAGAAAGTCTGATTAGCAGCGCATAGTACACTGTAGCTGTCTGTAGGGTCTGACTGTATTTATGACAAACCATTAAGGTATTGAACAAATAAAGAAAAAGAGTAGAAAGATTGGCTTTGTAGCAACTTAAAACAGAAAGCCTCTGCATTAAACAGGACTTTGAATAAGATTTCAAAATGAAGACAGTGATTACAGAGTTACACTAAGCTGTCTTTAGTATCTAATACTAGTTATTGCCATGAAAAGTGCAGTTAGTATTGCATATGTCAACTCCAGTTTCTGTCTATTACCTACCGTATTTTTCGGACTATAAGGCACATTTAAAATCCTTAAATCTCCTCAAAAATTGATGGTGCACCTTATAATCCGGTGCGCCTTATATATGATCACCGTTGTGCTTACTGATCGATTTTATGTGGTAAAATGTGCTCAAAATCCTGTTAAAATGTGTAAGTACGACTTTAGTAAGCAACGAAGCCATTCCGCTCAATGGATATTCAGGGCATTACGGTGCACTGTGTCACTACCTGATCGGACCCCTGAGCAGTCTACAAGACTGCCTGACCGTAATGTCAAAACTAGAAGTACATTCATGCAAAGGCCCCCACATACTCGGGCATAGTTCTCTCCGCGGAGGTCCGCGCCTACTAGAGGTGTACTGAAGGTGGACTCTGCATGGACTCCGCGCATACAGGTACGTCTCACATTATAAACTTCTCTGCAGCAAGAAATCTTTACATCAAACTGTTTTATATGTGACACCGAGCTTGACACACTGAGCTGCTCCAAGCAGGCGGTCACAAGGACACACAGCATCACAGTCCCTCTCTGTTCTCCCTGACAGGTGGGAGTCTGCTGGAAAAGAAACGGCTCCAGATGCTCAGCTAGCTACTCACACATTTTACCATCCGTAACCCACTTCGTCCCACTGGCAGAAAGTGTGGGAATTGTAGGAATTTGCCAAAAGAAATAACAATAGCAATAGTACGCTCGACTATGAAGGGTAAAACATCCGCGGAGAGTCAGCGTGGAGTCCACCAAGCTCACAGTAAGCACACATTATGCCCGATTATGTGGGAGCCTTTAGGCAGCCCGCGTCCGGAGTACGCGCTAGCAACAATAAACCTGGTAAGTTAATTTAATATAAAACTTATGTTTATTTTGGCCTAATGTTAGAAACAGAGCAGTGTAGTCCAACTACTCAGTCCTCCCGACAGAGACGGCTAGAGAGCGGTGGACGTGGAAGGGTGGAGTGATGTTACACACTTGGGAAGAATATTTAGTGCGCCTTATAGTCCGGTGCGGCTTATGATCCGAAGAATACGGTATACAGTTAGTGGATGCATTACCTTAATAGTGGGAGATTCAATAATTTGTAATCTCGTATGTAGATTTAAACACATTGAAAGGAAACTGCACACATTTTGTTCGTCCTTTGTCTTCATCTTTAAACACCTCAGTGATAAGAGTCTACTGTCCAAAGTAACAACTTCCACACTGAAAGATGTTTTTGTTACTGCAAAAAGTCAGCAATTTCCATTGGGAAAATTCACTGCCTAAATAATCAAATTGGCCTTATCAATACACGATTTGCTCTTTCAAATTGCAGAAAAATGCTCAAACAACATACAAAAAACAGGTTTTGGTTTTTACATTCAAATAGCAGCAAATATGTATCTCTGAACCAATATGTTATCTCGATCAGCTCTACCATCTTTACTTCCTGCATGTAAACAAATTAGGTTTCAGCCAACTTTATCACAGTATGCATGTGTTGCAGATTGTTCAGTAATACATCAGAATAAATCACTAAGCCTTTGCGTGACTGAAGAGATTTGGGGGGCTAATATGCCCTTTACTTGTTAACTAACTCTGGGGTCACATGTAGAATCTGGGGCTTGGGGGAGAGGAGGCGCCCCCACACTAAATTGCTGGTTAATCTGCAGTCTTTGAAAGGGCCTCCTGCTGTGCCTGTATTTGTGTAGTTCTGTTGCATAGGAGGTGGTCTATACATTATATCCTCTTTATATCACACATCTGCTCAGCATCTGCCCTACGGCATCATTTGATTTAGTGAATGTAGGGGCTCTGCGACCATAGGACGGCAGCCAATGCAACCAAAACCTGATGATTTGATCGGCTAACAAAAGGAAGAGATCGATGCTGGTTCTTTTGGTATTCTAGGCAGGACGAGAGACTCTCACTGGCTGTATAGGATCCAAGTTAACTCTGTGCTCTCTCACACCATTTAAATATTGTTCCCTCTATTCTTTTAGGTGTGGAATATCCAATAAAGAGGAACCTAGAATGGACCAAAAGGATGTGTTTGTGTCTTGTGAACCTAATGTCATGTATCATCTCACCCACTAACTTGGATGTTTTGTTACACGCCTGAGTGAACACCGACCAACACATAAGACCGTTAAGGTGTGATGATGCTGGGTGTTTTCCCTTTCTGTTCAGGCAGAAGCCAAGAAAAACATGTTGTCCACCCCCCACCGCCCCCCCAACCCCCCCCCCCCCCCCCCCCCACCCCCGGACGCCTCCCTACCCCTCCCAACCTCCCTGTTCTCATGGTCAGCCGGAACCTGTCTTCTCTTAATTCTCCTTCCACTGACATTAGGTGCAGATTACTGGAACACATTGCATCTCTGCTGCTGTCTCTCAGCGCTACTCCCTGATTTAATTTGCCATGCCTTTTTATCTCTGCTCGCCATCTTGCCCTTAAAGAGCTTCTTCTCCTACTTACAGCTCCAAGTAATAACTCAAGGCAAAGCTTTGCTCTGTTTACAAGAGCAGAAATGGTGCCTTACAAACAGACACAATGCCTCACCTCTCTCTCTCTCTCTCTCTCTCTCTCTCTCTCTCTCTCTCTCTCTCTCTCTCTCTCTCTCATACACATACACACACCCAGACTACCATGGAGATGGCGACACATAGGGAACCCTCCAGACTCTTTTCTAATCAGCTCCATATGTAGTCTCTTCTTTCGGCCCCGACTCAATCCTTGCACATGGAGTCACCACTGTCTGTGTGTTTGTGCATTGCCTTGTTACATGTGGTATAATGTACTGTGTGTTTAATCTTCTAATGCTGACCACATAACCCATAATCTTGGCAGTCTAAATAATTTTCAAATCATCCTTTAAGCCTTTAAACACCATCGCCCACCCACTGGGTCAACCGCTGGGGCTGTAAAGAGCATATTTTAGCACCTTATAGTGCCTGTGCTGTAAATCAAACAGGAGTCTCATTTGTCTAAGCTAAAATGGGTTTACTTGATTTTTTTGTTAGGTTTACATCACTGTCAATGCAATCATGAGAATAAGTATTTACACCCCTGCTGCTCCAAAGTGATATGAGAGGGAGAGCAGCAAACAGATGCTGCTAATTAACCAGTCATCGGTGGGGGCGGCTGCCAGGGGAACAAAGGTAAATCCAGCTCATCACAATGAGATGAGACATGACTTAAGCCATAAAATAACCTACGGCACCCAGTGTTTTGTTTTCTAAAAACGAGAGTGAACGTTTCACAGAATATAAATAGTTTTTTTAAAGAATGTGTAATTAGTGCAGATTACTCTGGTCTGTGTTTAATAAATCCATATATATAGTTTGGTTTTTATGCTTGTCTAATTCTAAGGGGTTCCTAGTGCCAAATAAACCAATTTACACTTCTTTTTGGGTTTTCACAACCAGAGTAAAGGTTTAACGAACCTCAAACTATGTTTTAGACGCTGTTCAGTGTAGAATAATCCAGTTCAAGTACTACAGGTGATCAAATGTAGTTCAGACTGACCACTTTTTGTACTGACAGGAAGTTTAAAAGAAAATGCCAAATTAAACATTTTAAGTGGCTAGCAGTTAGCTGCTCACAGCATCTTCATGGTGCTTTTCAAATTGTTCATGTGCTTCTATGTCCATCTGTGGATGTTTATTTATTCTGGTACCCAAAATGCTTCCAACTTATTCTAAAGTAGTGAAGGCTTCTTCAGTATGGATGTGTCATGGATGGGTGGATGGATTCACTAATGCATAGATGCAGGCAGTGTCCGAAATTAACTTCCTGATTCACCGGCCAAGTTGGCCGGTAGATGTAAAAATCAACCGGCCAAGCATATTTTTTACCGGCCAAAATATTAATCCTGACCAGACCTCAATTTTTATCAAAAATTAAGAGTGAGATTATGTTAATTTTCGGGGGCGTGGTTGGGGGCGTGGCTGTCTGGACCCTGGAAGAGAAATCTTTGTTTCCTGACTTTAATAAGAAAAATATTGTAGTTGATTATAAAAGGCACAATAAGAATTATCACATTTACATCCAGGCAATAAAAAACACTACAGATTATCATTATTCTATCCGTGTTGGTCTAATTTGTGAATGAGGCAGAGTTTCATCAAGCCTGTATGGTTCAACATTTTTCTCTCAGCTGCAACACTTAAAGCACGCAGGGGTTCACGCATGATCTAGTTGCTGGATTTTACCCTCGTGCGCTGCGCGCGGGGGATAAACAGTGGGGAAAATGCATAAATAAAGACTGTAAAGGGCTCCTTTAGAGAGAAGAGAATGTATAATGGGTCTGAGCTGAAGCCCCTGATTCCTTAAAAAGTCTGCACCTATATTACATGTAACGTAATTTTGCGCACCTGAATTCAAGCGCAAGGCAGCAGCCCACCGAAGCACCACTGGCTCTGTGTCGTTAAATACAAAACAGCATTAAACATAGCTACTGACTCTCCTATTGATTTTAATTGGGACATTTTGGTAGGAGTGGAAGGACATTAAACGTAGTGATTCGCGTTTTGAAGGCTGGTCGCTGACAAAAGCTCCTGGCTCCGAGGGAAGGGAGGGGAGAGGCGCAGTTACAGCGCTGAGGCACTAACTGCGCCTCTCTCCTCCCTTCCCTCGGAGCGCACGTAGTTAAATGCAGAATTAATAAAAACGAAACTTATAAACAGACTAATGGGCGTTTAGACTGTATCCGGTTAGCAGATCTGTTTTCTGATCCAGCGTGCAGCCATGACTGGTTTTGAATGAAATCTTTATCTGGGAGCCGCTCTCCCCAGAAATAAGATGTGAAAGAAGCTGAACCAGCTCCGCAGAAGGCGGGTCTAGACTGAGCTCTGTGAACGGATCATCAGCAGCCCAGATGGGCTTTGTTATTTTTATTTTATTTTTAATTTATTTGGTACAAAGATTTACTCGCCATGTGGCAGCTAGCCCTCTGAAATTCACTCGCCAAACGGGAAATTTACTCGCATTTGGCGAGTGGCGAGTGTTAATTTCGGACCCTGGATGCAGGTATTGACAGATCAATGGAGAAATAGATTGGTGAATCGATTGGAGAGAAAAGTCGAGGGATTGATGGCTGGATCAATGAATATATGATGGGTGGATGGACATATTGGCACTTGGCTGAAGGGATTGAAGATTGGCTGGATTGGTGGATTGATAGAGGAATTGAGGGATAAATGAACAGACAGATGGGCGGATTGACAGGTGGATGGATTTTGGGCAACCAATTTTGTTATTTATTGTGTTGACAATGGAGAATATAAATGTTTTCTTTTCTTAAAAAATCCTAGAAAATACTTAAATCAACTTCCAATCTTTTCCAAACACTGGAAAAAAGATTTGAAAAAAGGGTGTCAAGCTTTTTGCACACACCTTCATTTTGTGGTGTCATAATAATAGGTTCCAGTTAAAGATTAGTTTATCACTCACCAAGACATTTCAAATTACGCCGCTGTTGACTACCATTAAAGACACAGGAGTTTTGGCAGTTTAGTGGTCTGGACTATACCCAGGCCTGTGCGTTAAAACCATGTCAAAAAAGGATATCAGCAATAAACTAAAAGAAGCAATTGTTGCTGCCCATCAGTCTGTGAAAGGTCATAAGCCCTTTCCGAACAATTTCAAGCCCGTCAATCAATAGTGAGAAAGATTATCCACGAGTGGAAAATATTCTAAACAGTTGCATTTCTTTCCAAGAATGGGTAGCCCTGAGAATCATATTCTGAAAAAGCAATATTAAGACAAATGCTAAATAACCCCAAACAGATCCATTTCTCTCATAGGCCTTTAGAGTCTGTAGGAAATGTTATAGCTCATGGAAGTAGAATCAGAAACAATTACGTTTTAACTGAAAACAAAAAAAAAGAATATTTCTGCCTAGATTTCTGTTTCCACAATAATCTAGGTTTCAAAGTTGCACTAAGGGTGTGTTCACACCTTTGGTCCAGACCAGAAGCTGACATTTTTTGGTTTGGTGTTGTTTGCTTTCACATTTTGTATTTTGCAAGTGAACTATAAGTTGTAACAAAGCCATGTAAGTGTCAATCATTGCTCCCATTGGACAAATGCATAGGGCAGGATGTGGCAGAGAACTGTAAAGCGAAACAAACATGGAGGTCCAGTGCACTGCATTGCTGTTTTACACATTTGTGCTGGTTTTACAGCTGCAATATATTTTTGAACGTCAAGAGCAGCTCATTCAATGCAGGTTTTATGACATTATATTTCTGATATTGGAGCGGCATGAGCGAATGCTTGCTGCAAGCCGAAGAAGACGATGCGCTCTGTGTTGCTTAACCCACTGTAGTAGCGTTAGCAGCACTAAGATGTCTTGCAACGGTGACTCGTTAAGTTCAAACCAGGCATATGTTTCCTGTAGTTTGGGTTGGATCAAGGCCGTTTTGCATTAACACCAGAAGCAAACCGAAGCAGATTGCATTTGGAAGCGGACCAAGACCACCTCCAAAAGTGGGTCTGGTCTGGTTGTTGTGTCTAGACCAGGGTTCGCTTGAGTATATTCATACTCACACAAATGGTCCAGAGCAAGGGGGGAAATGAACTTTGGTCAGTGGATCATAAGTGGCAGATGTGAATATAGACTAAATTACTTCCGTTTACAGTCTGTCAGAATTATGTTTGGCGGTAGTGCACAGAGATTGTCAGATCCCGTTCAAATTCCTCACAAAAACAGCTAAATAGCCTTTTACTTTGAGACCAGATCAGAAGCTCCAATTTGGATCTCAAGAAGAAACGATTTAAAAGTACTGAGGGTGATACTTAACCGCAATTTAACCGGAGAAAGTCCTGTTGACAACTAGATGGTGCTTGTTGTTGAGCCATCACTTCAACAAGAAATATCGTTAAATATTGTGAAATCTATAGCTAAAAGCTCTTGCAACATGCCAATACTGTCAAGATCTCGGCACTTATGCCTGGTCTGATCAGTCATTTCACACAGCTGCTTTGCTCCGCCCATTCCTCTTTACCACTCATCTGATCCACCTGCATCTGTCACTATATAACCAGCCTTCAGACCAGTCATCAGTGCCAGATCATTACAAGCCTTTCGGTGAGACTTATCCAGCGTTCTCATTTGTGATTGACCTGTCGATATGGACCCGATTGCCTCCTGATATCTGAGCCAGCCTGATCCCTGTTTACCTGATTTTCCTGCCTGTTTCGAACTGCTAACTTGTGTGCCTGACCCAGCCTGTACCTGGACATTCTGAGCTTGTCTGATCCCTGTCAGTTATCTCTGCCTGTTGTGTACTGAACCGGACCAGCTACTTGATCACCATGCTTGCCTGATCTCGTCTAGCCTGTTAGCCTGTCCATGTACCGAACCTGTTTCCGTTTCCTGACTCTGTGCTCAGATCCTGTTCTGGACTTTCCTGTACTTCTGATTCCCGGTTTTGACTAAGGACTGCTTATCGATCACGAGCTCTGTCTTGTCCTGCCCATCAATCTGTTTGCTTGTAATCTCGTTTCTTACCCACTACCTGCCCATAATAAACCCTTTTAAAATATAACTGCTCATCTGATTGAATACTGGGTCCTTTTGTCCAGCTTCTGACAAATAGAGAGCACGGTTCCCCTGAAAATGGCTCTGAGCAGTATTTACATCAGGAGAAAAGCTCTGAGGATTTCCCAGAATTGGAGCAGTTTCAGGGACATTAGTTAGGTCTTGCTGGATTGATTTGCCTTGGAGTAAAAAATATCCAAACAAGTTGGTGTATAATGGCATTTGGCCTAACACCTCAGAATCTTTACTGTGTTATTCCAGCCTTTCCCAGGCTGTTTATCAATGGCACACTTTTGTTGCTATGTACAATGGGAGACGTACAAATGTGTAGTAAAGTTTAATGTAACTGTAAAAGGCAAGATGTAGCAGTTCAATTATACCGTTAACGTTCTATAGCACAGTTCCTTGCATTGTACTGTATAAGGGAACCTATACCCTTTGAACTTTTTTTTACATATTTCCATATAAGAACCACAAACTTTAGGCTATTTTACTACCATTTTATGAGTGATTTCACTTTCGTTTTTAGAAATAAAAGTCAGTCATTGAGTCACTGAGTTGATGTTGATTGAACCATATTTTTGTGAAATTACAGCGGCAACTGTTTTCTGTTCTATCTCTACTAGATTAGGACAGCTAGAGAAGAAAATGCCAAATTAAACATTGTTAGTGGCTAGCAGTCAGCCGGTTACAGCATTTTCACAGTGCTTTGCAATTTTTTCATGTATTTCTTTGTCCCTCTGTGAACGTTTCTATATTCTACCAAGTACCCAAAAATACTTCCAAATTATTCTAAAGTAGTGAAGGCCTCTTCAGTACCATCAGAACTATTTCTCTTGTCAGCTAGCTTTCTCATTCTTTTTGCAAAATAGCTCAATCTCAGGCAGGTTGGATTGTCTCTAACCACTTGTCCTTGCAGAGTGGTATAGGCCCTAGTGCCTATCTCCAGCAGTCATTGGGTGAGAGGCAGGGGACACTCTAGACAGGTCAACAGTCCATCAAATGGGAACACAAAGACACACATGACAAATAAGCCATGCATGCACACACACTTCTTTTCTTTGAGGACTACTCTCAATTTGGCTCCATGCATCTTTGTATTTTCATAGTGTTTAGGGTGCAGGCCAAAAGGTTTTGGTGGGTACTTAGCAGAGCACCTTGTTCCACCTGTTTGCTGTATATCCTACATGGCTTGAGGCAAAACGCAAAATAGACTTTTTATGGCTTTCTAAGTGCATGACTATATGAGGCAACTGTGGCTCTGTGTGTAGAGTAGTAGTCTTGGAATCAAAATGAACCTCTGGGCAGAGCAATTAACCCCAGGTTGTCTTATGCGTTATGAATGTGTGCATGTTAGTGACTGTGATTGGGTGAATGTGGCTATACTGTAAAACACTATTTAATTTCAGTCCATTTACCATATACAACTAATGGTTATTCCGTCAACAGATTCTCTCACTTGAGCTTAGGATCTCTGCAGCTCCTTCAGAGTTACAAAGGGGCTCTTGGCTGCTTCTCTGGGTAAATGTGTTGATGACTGGCCTTTCAGTTTAGTGGGATGGCCATGTCTTGATAGGTTAGCAGCTGTGCCATACTCGTTTTATTTTCGGGATAATGATTTAATAGAGCTCTGCGAAACACTGGGATTACATTTTGTAACCAAATCCTGCTTCTTCTCATCAAGTTTATCCTGACCCTTCTGCTGTGTTCCTTGGTCTTCATGAAACTGTCTATTCTCTAATGTTCTCTGATGCTTTCAAAGTACATATACGGACTTATACGGGGCCACACTGCTGCACAGTGACGCAGTGGGTAGCACTGATGCCTTGCAGCAAGAAGGTCCTGGGTTTGAGTCCACCCTGGGTCTTTCTGCATGGAGTTTGCATGTTCTACCTGTGCATGTGTGGGTTCTCTCTGGGTACTCTGGCTTCCTCCCACAGTCCAAAAACATGACTCTAAATTCTCCTTAGGTGTGAGTGTGTGCATGAATGGTTGTTTGTCTCTGTGATAGACTGGTCTCTCGCCCATTGACAGCTGGGGATAGGCACCAGCACCACACCCGACCCCAGCAGGGATGATTGTGTTGGAAAATGGATAGATGGATCCAGTTGGACTCCATTTACAAATTTGTTGATGTCACAAGGCTATTGAATGTACAGGACTTTATTTATCGGTATCAGAGTAAAGGGGGCTGAAACCAAATACACACCTCACTTTTGTGATTTTATTTTTTTTTTTTAAAACATATTTTTATGTTATGTCAACACTTCTTAATGTTGGTCCAAAAATTCCAAAAATATCTCTGTATATATAATTCAATTTAATAAATTTTATTTATATAGCACCAATTCACAACACTTGTCATGTCAAGGCACTCACAAAGTCACATCATTTAACTAGGCTATTTATGCCACAGTGATCCATGGATCTGCAGCCAAACAGAAGTTAAGCATGTTTACTGAAAGTCTGCAGGTCAACACATGAACATGAGCCCTCCAGTTGTTCTTGGCCGTCATGATGTTTCCCTGCAATTATTAAAATATGCTGCAGTGATGACGTTCTGTTTCTATAAAATGCTGTAAAAACAAGGCACTGAATCAAAGTATGATTTCAGAGAAATGAGTGTTGGTGAAACTGGTCTATATTTCTAGCGTGGCTGCCTCCTCAGAAGGTTTTAGTTGTTGTTTCATTTTGAAAGCCTTAAAAACTATTAGGTGCTGTAGTGTTCAACATAATCTGTGTCCATTTTGACAAAACAAGGAGAGGATTTTATAAAACTGTAAATTCCTAACCAAGGCTTTTACTTGAGAAACTTCCCTCAGTGCTTTTTCTTTTTCTTAAATCAGGCATGTGATTGAGTTTATGACCGGCTTTTGACCCCTCGGGGGTGCAAGAGTGTTTAGGTGTTTAGGGTGCAGACTCTGTGAAAACAATCAGGGAACCGTCCCAAATCGGCATGCCATAAATAGAAACCTTTAACTTCCCGTTCATCGCTTGAGGACAAAGAACAAGGACAATGAAGATATACGGCTAGTTCTGCACACTCATTATGGGTTTCTTCACAGCAGTTTCACTGAGCACTCATTCTTAAAACTGCTCTACAACAGAACTATCTAAAAAAAATATTCATCAACAGACTAACCCCAGCTCTAATGAGGATTTTGGATTAGCAGAGTCTATACCTGAGAAAAAAAACAACATGCTGAAGTTCTGTTTGGGCTCCGACGAGTCATTCACCACCAACCAGTTACTCCAAGCTGGCCAGCCTCATAAGGAGAGAGCCACAGCTAGCCTCAAGTGACAGCCTGATGTCCTCCCACGTACTCGCCCTGCAGCCACAACAAGCTCCACACCCTAATTACACCAACTTTTTCCTCTTAGCAACTAATCTCCCCCAGAACTGCGGCACTGAATGCCAAGAACTGACACACGCAGTGTCTGACGCTCAAAAGCTGTTTTATCTCGGGTTTCAGGCCTGCTGGGGCGAATGTGATCGGAAAATTTTGAAACTGCACACAATTAGATGGTCATTAAGTCCAAGGGGGTGATTGCGAAAAATGTGAGGAGATGTGTGTTTTTTTTAGCTTTTAATGGAGCTGTTTAATAGGAATATCGTAAAAGGAAGGGCTGTGCATTTGTGATTCTGCACAGACTACAATGTGTCCACCATTAACAGCTCCTGGTGATAACTCAGACCTGCTGCAGCCTGATAGGATTTGTTATTTCAACAAATACTAACTCTCTTTGTTATTTCAACAAATACTAACTCTCTGGGTACAAAAGATGCAGAACAGAAAAGCCTCTCTCATTAACCGTTTTCCACAGTCAGAGAAGAACACTAAAGACAAACAAATATCCATGTATTTCTTTAAGTGTCTTTCTGTTAAGACATTTTGTACACGGGAAAGTCATCATCACCAAAGCTCTACAGAAGAACACAGCCACATATTGAGCGACTGAAGCACAACACTGATGCTGTGAAGCAGAGAAACTAGAGGAAGGCCAGCTGTGACAAACCATGGCCTCCATCCAGGCATTCAGTGTTCTGCTTCCCTGACCAGTTTGGCTTTTGTGTTTTTTCCACTTCTCCATCCAACTATATAATGTTGCTAAAATTAGACTCAGGAGTAAAAAAAAAACAAAAAACTCTTTTCAAGCCTGTTGCTGATTTCCTTCATTCTGAGGCCAGGCCCCATCTGCTCTGCAGCATGCAAACAGAGGGGACGCACCAACTCGGATTGTGAACACAGTACTAATGAATCCCACAATAGTATACCAGTGGTTTTTAGTTTATTATATAGTCAGCTTGAACTTTGCTTTGCAAATGTCTCCATAACTGTTGAACGATTTCACATTTTATCCCGTTGTAACGACGCCGCAATCCCAAACTCCCATGGATTTTATTTAAATTCTAGGAGACAGAGTAGCACAAAGCAGTGCATAACTTTTAATTGGAAGAAAAATTCTGAATGGTTTTAATCGGTTTTCACAATAAGAATCTGAAGAATTTGGGCTGAATTACCTTTGGCCCAAAAACCAAGAAAGCTCAATGTCGGTAAGATTGAATGGAGAGAATCAATAACAATATTTAAAATTGTATGTCTTCCTGTTTAGGGTTGTTAATCCTGCTGGAAGGTGAACCTCCACCCAGGTCTCAGGACATCTTTCAGAATTTCCCTTTATTTAGCTCCATCTATCTTCCAATCGGCTCTGACCAGTTTAACTGTCCCTGCAGATGAAGAGCATCCCCTGAACATGAGGATACCACCACCATGGGACAGTGTGAAGAGGTTGTGTACTGTTCAGCAAAGAAATTATGTTGGTCTTATATTGACCAGTCAATGGGACTCCTGGGGGATTTTCCTTTTAACAATTACTTTCTTCTTGCTTTTCTTTCAAGGCCAGATCTGTGCAGTGCACAGCTAATAGTTTTCTTGTCAACTCAACTGATCCTTCCACCAGAGCTGTGGTGCTTCTGAGTTATCATGGGCCTCTTGTCTGCTCTTGGATTATTGCTCTTCATGCCCAGGGCTGTCAGTTAAGGTGGACGGTTAGTGGATGATGGATTAAAGAGTTCTCTGTGGGATGTTTGAAATTTATGGAGGTGGGTACATCTGGCTTTAGAAAGTAAAAACCCTGCCTAGTTTTTCTTCATCCTGTTCACTTAATCAGGTGATTTTAAACATTGCTCCCTGTCTATGCTGTGAAGCTGGAAATGCAAATGGTTGGAACTAATCTCTGTACAGGCTTTTTACTTTCTGAACCTGGATTATTCACCACTGAAAACTTTCAAAAAATGTGTGGGGTTTTCTTTTAGCCTATCATTGTTTTTTCCCCCCATTGTAACAGAATAAAATTAAAATTAAAATTAAAACGATTTGTGCATGAAAGCTTGGCTAATGTATTAGAACAGCAACACTGTTCTATCACAGAAAGTAAGAAAGCCGTCAAAACTCTTGATTTTATCTGCATTTTTCACTGCAAGCAGTATCTGTGGACTACTTTCTTATAATCCACTGTGTTTTGCCACAATGACCGTAAAGCTTAAGACTCATGATTCGTTCATATTAGCTCCAAGGCAGTTTGTGTAGACACCTCCTCTGGTTTATCACACCCCATCACATGATTTTGATCCTGAAGAAAGTATAGAAGTCATCTTAAATATGCCATAAATTCTGCATTTTATTATACCACCGCAACACATGTGATGGTCACTAGGCCCTAGATGGAAACCTTTATAATAGTGTTGGAGTATCTTGCTTTAAAAGCATTCAGTATTGGAGATCCATTTGTTATTTCTGTGGTATGTGATGGCATTTGTAGGCTTGTTCCTCTACTGTTGTCAGACTGGTTCATCTTTTATTGTGTCTGAATAAGCTTCCAGTGGAAAACTGGTGCAGTTCTCTAGACGTGAACTTCTGAGATTTTTGTTTAGCCCCCCTTTCCATGGGCATACAGTAAACGGATGTCTCACAGTTCCAGTTGTTTAAAACGTTTGAATTAAAATAACTGGAACTGAGGTCATCTAGGTCAGGTACTTCTGACTGCAGATTTGGGCGAGTGTTGGTGATGAGCTATTTTATTCTAGCCATTTCCTGGAGATCAACATACCCTTCCCTTTTCTTGTTCTTCCAATTTTGAAGAGTGGCTAAGAGAAATAGGGAGATAACTTGATAAAAGTGAAGTATAAATAACCAAATTGTCAAAATGTGTGGTTCTGATGAATTCAAAAATATATTAATTGTAACATGGGACTCCCAACAACCCTAATTGTAATATGGGACCACCCCAAAATACATTTACTGTAGGTAAAGGTTATTAAAGTGTCATGATTTGGGTTTTGTCTTGGTTCAGGTTATCCGTTTTATTAGTCAAGTTTCTGCTTTTGGGTTCTTTCTTGTTTTGGCTTTGTTTTAGACGTGTTGTTCTGTTTAGATTAACTGTTATTTACCTGTCACTTTATCAGCTCGGTTTGGTCTCTTCCCAGCAATCTGCCAGCTCACTCAATCTGTTTATCTGTCACTCCCCAAACACCAGTTACCAGCCAATCAGATCTGCTCACCTGTCAACCTCTAGTCACTAGCCAATCAGTTCAGTTCAGTTACCACCTTTCCTTTGATTATTTCCACCTGTCACTTGTAATTAGTCTTCACTCCCGTTCACCTGCTCACTCCCCTATATAGTCCTGCTACAAACATCTGCAAACTGCCAGATTAACAAGCCTTCGGTGAGTTTTGTCCAGCATTCTCTTTTTGACTGACCTGTAGATATTACCCTGATTGCCTTTTTGACTTCTGAGCCAGCCTGAACCCTGAACCTGTTTTTCCTGCCCTGTACGATTGCTTACCTGTTTCTCTGACCTGGACCTGCCTTGGGATTTTCTGAGTTTGCCTTATCCTTGTCTGTACTTCTGCCTATTTTGGACTGCCTTTTGTGTACCGGAGTTTGGACTGCCATTTTGGCCATTGAGCCTGCTTTTTCCTGTCTTGCTTGTTTAAGAGCAATAAAACATCTGAACCCAAAATCTCTGCTTGTCTGGTTGAATACTGGGTCCCTCTGTCTCCGATTCCTGACAGAATGATCTGGCCTAAACCAGACCCATCGCCAGACAAGTAAGGGGTATTTTTTCTTTTTTTTTTTTTCTTTTTTAACATGAGCCCGCCGTCGGTCTGCACCTTACTCTCCGGCAGAGCCATGTTGCTGGGAGGCTCACTGGAAGGTTCCAGGCTGGCGATCTGTCCCCCCGGTGTTGGTCCCAGACGTCACCTCTCCAGCAGCAGCAGCAACATGGACCGAAGTCCCGTGCTCCCCAGAGCCGAGCAGTCCACAGTGCCTCCTGGTGGCGTCCATGACGCCGAGGATCGGGCTCTGGAAAATAAGATAAGGACTTTTGCCCCCATTATTAAAAACCTCAGGGAGGTCCTTGCAACCCGTCCCTCATCGACTCTGGAGAGAGAGTTAAAGGAGGTGGAGGGGCATTATAGATCGGCCCTCCGGTTATTCTACAGCCGACCCACACCGGTCCCAGAGGATCCGGCCACCGTTGGTGCAGCGCAGGCCGTTGTTTCTGCCCAAGAGGATCTGCCATCGGTCAGCGACGCTGCGACCCAGGAAGGTTTGCAGCCGGCCCGTGACGCTGCGACCCAGGCGGGTTTGCAGCCGGCCCGTGACGCTGCGACCCAGGCGGGTTTGCAGCCGGCCCGTGACGCTGCGACCCAGGCGGGTTTGCAGCCAGTCTGCGACGTGGGAACCCAGGAGGGTTTGCCGCCAGTCTGCGACGTGGGAATCCAGGAGGGTCCGCAGCCGGCCCAAGACGCTGCAACCCAGGAGGGTCCGCAGCCGGCCCAAGACGCTGCAACCCAGGAGGGTCCGCAGCCGGCCCAAGACGCTGCAACCCAGGAGGATTCACCGTTGGTCTGTGACGTGGGAACCCAGGAGGGTCTGCCACTGGACCACGAGGAAGGGGTTCAGGCAAGCCCTCTTCCAGGCCGCAACTCTGGGGCTCGTCCAGACGACAAGCGTCGTCGTGGCCCTCGTCCAGACGACAAGCGTCGTCGTGGCCCTCGTCCAGACGACAAGCGTCGTCGTGGCCTTCATCCAGACGACAAGCATCGGGGGTCTCGGCGAGAAGACAAGCACCCAGAGCCCCATGGAGACTTGGAGATCCCTGGGCCTCTTCTAAAGCTCTTGCCCCCGCACCTTCGGCTAGACAGCCAATTTTCCAAGTGGCTGAACAGACTGTCTTTGTCGGAGGTGTTGGAGGGGCTCCTGCTGAGGTTCCTGGTTTCCAAGAGTCTGCCTAAACCTGAAGCCTGTAGCCCGGGGCCTCCTGAAGCCGAAGCCTGTAGTCCGAGCCCGTCTGAACCTGTAGCCTGTAGCCAGGCCCCGTCTGAACCTGTAGCCTGTAGCCAGGCCCCGTCTGAACCTGTAGCCTGTAGCCAGGCCCCGTCTGAACCTGTAGCCTGTAGCCAGGCCCCGTCTGAACCTGTAGCCTGTAGCCAGGCCCCGTCTGAACCTGTAGCCTGTAGCCAGGCCCCGTCTGAACCTGTAGCCTGTGGCCAGGCCCCGTCTGAACCTGTAGCCTGTGGCCAGGCCCCGTCTGAACCTGTAGCCTGTGGCCAGGCCCCGTCTGAACCTGTAGCCTGTGGCCAGGCCCCGTCTGAACCTGTAGCCTGTGGCCAGGCCCCGTCTGAACCTGTAGCCTGTGGCCAGGCCCCGTCTGAACCTGTAGCCTGTGGCCAGGCCCCGTCTGAACCTGTAGCCTGTAGCCAGGCGCCTCCTGAACCTGTAGCCTGTAGCCAGGCGCCTCCTGAACCTGTAGCCTGTAGCCAGGTGCCTCCTGAACCTGTAGCCTGTAGCCAGGCGCCTCCTGAACCTGTAGCCTGTAGCCAGGCGCCTCCTGAACCTGTAGCCTGTAGCCAGGCGCCTCCTGAACCTGTAGCCTGTAGCCAGGCGCCTCCTGAACCTGTAGCCTGTAGCCAGGCGCCTCCTGAACCTGTAGTCTGTAGCCAGGCGCCTCCTGAACCTGAAGCCCGTAGCGAGGCGCCTCTTCTAGCTTATAGTCCAGCGCCGTCTCCAGCCTTTAGTCCGGCGCCAGGTTCTGCTCTTTCTCTCTCCAGGCGTCGGTTCCTGAAGGTCCTGTTCCGCCGCCGGCCTCCGAGGTTGCTGGTCCGCCGCCGGCCTCCGAGGTTGCTGGTCCGCCGCCGGCCTCCGAGAGACCTGCTCCGCCACCGGCCGCCGGACATCTTTGTCAACCGGGGCCGTCCTACAGGACACCCGCCGGATTACCCGTCTTACAGGGGTCGTCCTTCGGGCCGTCCGCCGGAGAACTTGACACGCCTAGGCCGTCCGCCGGAGAACTTGACACGCCTAGGCCGTCCGCCGGAGAACTTGACACGCCTAGGCCGTCCGCCGGAGAACCTGACAAGCCGAGGCGGTCCTTCGGGACGTCCGCCGGAGAACCTGACAAGCCGAGGCGTTCCTTCGGGACGTCCGCCGGAGAACCTGACACGCCGAGGCGGTCCTTCGGGACGTCCGCCGGAGAACCTGACACGCCGAGGCCGTCCTTCGGGACGTCCGCCGGAGAACCTGACACGTCGAAGAGGTTCCCCAGAAGCCCTCCGTCCTGTACCACCCTCCACCCACCCGGTCTAGTCTGTTTTTGTTTATTATTTGCCTGGTTTAAAGGACGTCTGGTATCCGTCCTTGAGGGAGGGGCTCTGTCATGATTTGGGTTTTGTCTTGGTTCAGGTTATCCGTTTTATTAGTCAAGTTTCTGCTTTTGGGTTCTTTCTTGTTTTGGCTTTGTTTTAGACGTGTTGTTCTGTTTAGATTAACTGTTATTTACCTGTCACTTTATCAGCTCGGTTTGGTCTCTTCCCAGCAATCTGCCAGCTCACTCAATCTGTTTATCTGTCACTCCCCAAACACCAGTTACCAGCCAATCAGATCTGCTCACCTGTCAACCTCTAGTCACTAGCCAATCAGTTCAGTTACCACCTTTCCTTTGATTATTTCCACCTGTCACTTGTAATTAGTCTTCACTCCCGTTCACCTGCTCACTCCCCTATATAGTCCTGCTACAAACATCTGCAAACTGCCAGATTAACAAGCCTTCGGTGAGTTTTGTCCAGCATTCTCTTTTTGACTGACCTGTAGATATTACCCTGATTGCCTTTTTGACTTCTGAGCCAGCCTGAACCCTGAACCTGTTTTTCCTGCCCTGTACGATTGCTTACCTGTTTCTCTGACCTGGACCTGCCTTGGGATTTTCTGAGTTTGCCTTATCCTTGTCTGTACTTCTGCCTATTTTGGACTGCCTTTTGTGTACCGGAGTTTGGACTGCCATTTTGGCCATTGAGCCTGCTTTTTCCTGTCTTGCTTGTTTAAGAGCAATAAAACATCTGAACCCAAAATCTCTGCTTGTCTGGTTGAATACTGGGTCCCTCTGTCTCCGATTCCTGACAGAATGATCTGGCCTAAACCAGACCCATCGCCAGACAAGTAAGGGGTATTTTTTCTTTTTTCTTTTTTTTTTTTTCTTTTTTAACATGAGCCCGCCGTCGGTCTGCACCTTACTCTCCGGCAGAGCCATGTTGCTGGGAGGCTCACTGGAAGGTTCCAGGCTGGCGATCTGTCCCCCCGGTGTTGGTCCCAGACGTCACCTCTCCAGCAGCAGCAGCAACATGGACCGAAGTCCCGTGCTCCCCAGAGCCGAGCAGTCCACAGTGCCTCCTGGTGGCGTCCATGACGCCGAGGATCGGGCTCTGGAAAATAAGATAAGGACTTTTGCCCCCATTATTAAAAACCTCAGGGAGGTCCTTGCAACCCGTCCCTCATCGACTCTGGAGAGAGAGTTAAAGGAGGTGGAGGGGCATTATAGATCGGCCCTCCGGTTATTCTACAGCCGACCCACACCGGTCCCAGAGGATCCGGCCACCGTTGGTGCAGCGCAGGCCGTTGTTTCTGCCCAAGAGGATCTGCCATCGGTCAGCGACGCTGCGACCCAGGAAGGTTTGCAGCCGGCCCGTGACGCTGCGACCCAGGCGGGTTTGCAGCCGGCCCGTGACGCTGCGACCCAGGCGGGTTTGCAGCCGGCCCGTGACGCTGCGACCCAGGCGGGTTTGCAGCCAGTCTGCGACGTGGGAACCCAGGAGGGTTTGCCGCCAGTCTGCGACGTGGGAATCCAGGAGGGTCCGCAGCCGGCCCAAGACGCTGCAACCCAGGAGGGTCCGCAGCCGGCCCAAGACGCTGCAACCCAGGAGGGTCCGCAGCCGGCCCAAGACGCTGCAACCCAGGAGGATTCACCGTTGGTCTGTGACGTGGGAACCCAGGAGGGTCTGCCACTGGACCACGAGGAAGGGGTTCAGGCAAGCCCTCTTCCAGGCCGCAACTCTGGGGCTCGTCCAGACGACAAGCGTCGTCGTGGCCCTCGTCCAGACGACAAGCGTCGTCGTGGCCCTCGTCCAGACGACAAGCGTCGTCGTGGCCTTCATCCAGACGACAAGCATCGGGGGTCTCGGCGAGAAGACAAGCACCCAGAGCCCCATGGAGACTTGGAGATCCCTGGGCCTCTTCTAAAGCTCTTGCCCCCGCACCTTCGGCTAGACAGCCAATTTTCCAAGTGGCTGAACAGACTGTCTTTGTCGGAGGTGTTGGAGGGGCTCCTGCTGAGGTTCCTGGTTTCCAAGAGTCTGCCTAAACCTGAAGCCTGTAGCCCGGGGCCTCCTGAAGCCGAAGCCTGTAGTCCGAGCCCGTCTGAACCTGTAGCCTGTAGCCAGGCCCCGTCTGAACCTGTAGCCTGTAGCCAGGCCCCGTCTGAACCTGTAGCCTGTAGCCAGGCCCCGTCTGAACCTGTAGCCTGTAGCCAGGCCCCGTCTGAACCTGTAGCCTGTAGCCAGGCCCCGTCTGAACCTGTAGCCTGTAGCCAGGCCCCGTCTGAACCTGTAGCCTGTGGCCAGGCCCCGTCTGAACCTGTAGCCTGTGGCCAGGCCCCGTCTGAACCTGTAGCCTGTGGCCAGGCCCCGTCTGAACCTGTAGCCTGTGGCCAGGCCCCGTCTGAACCTGTAGCCTGTGGCCAGGCCCCGTCTGAACCTGTAGCCTGTGGCCAGGCCCCGTCTGAACCTGTAGCCTGTAGCCAGGCGCCTCCTGAACCTGTAGCCTGTAGCCAGGCGCCTCCTGAACCTGTAGCCTGTAGCCAGGTGCCTCCTGAACCTGTAGCCTGTAGCCAGGCGCCTCCTGAACCTGTAGCCTGTAGCCAGGCGCCTCCTGAACCTGTAGCCTGTAGCCAGGCGCCTCCTGAACCTGTAGCCTGTAGCCAGGCGCCTCCTGAACCTGTAGCCTGTAGCCAGGCGCCTCCTGAACCTGTAGTCTGTAGCCAGGCGCCTCCTGAACCTGAAGCCCGTAGCGAGGCGCCTCTTCTAGCTTATAGTCCAGCGCCGTCTCCAGCCTTTAGTCCGGCGCCAGGTTCTGCTCTTTCTCTCTCCAGGCGTCGGTTCCTGAAGGTCCTGTTCCGCCGCCGGCCTCCGAGGTTGCTGGTCCGCCGCCGGCCTCCGAGGTTGCTGGTCCGCCGCCGGCCTCCGAGAGACCTGCTCCGCCACCGGCCGCCGGACATCTTTGTCAACCGGGGCCGTCCTACAGGACACCCGCCGGATTACCCGTCTTACAGGGGTCGTCCTTCGGGCCGTCCGCCGGAGAACTTGACACGCCTAGGCCGTCCGCCGGAGAACTTGACACGCCTAGGCCGTCCGCCGGAGAACTTGACACGCCTAGGCCGTCCGCCGGAGAACCTGACAAGCCGAGGCGGTCCTTCGGGACGTCCGCCGGAGAACCTGACAAGCCGAGGCGTTCCTTCGGGACGTCCGCCGGAGAACCTGACACGCCGAGGCGGTCCTTCGGGACGTCCGCCGGAGAACCTGACACGCCGAGGCCGTCCTTCGGGACGTCCGCCGGAGAACCTGACACGTCGAAGAGGTTCCCCAGAAGCCCTCCGTCCTGTACCACCCTCCACCCACCCGGTCTAGTCTGTTTTTGTTTATTATTTGCCTGGTTTAAAGGACGTCTGGTATCCGTCCTTGAGGGAGGGGCTCTGTCATGATTTGGGTTTTGTCTTGGTTCAGGTTATCCGTTTTATTAGTCAAGTTTCTGCTTTTGGGTTCTTTCTTGTTTTGGCTTTGTTTTAGACGTGTTGTTCTGTTTAGATTAACTGTTATTTACCTGTCACTTTATCAGCTCGGTTTGGTCTCTTCCCAGCAATCTGCCAGCTCACTCAATCTGTTTATCTGTCACTCCCCAAACACCAGTTACCAGCCAATCAGATCTGCTCACCTGTCAACCTCTAGTCACTAGCCAATCAGTTCAGTTACCACCTTTCCTTTGATTATTTCCACCTGTCACTTGTAATTAGTCTTCACTCCCGTTCACCTGCTCACTCCCCTATATAGTCCTGCTACAAACATCTGCAAACTGCCAGATTAACAAGCCTTCGGTGAGTTTTGTCCAGCATTCTCTTTTTGACTGACCTGTAGATATTACCCTGATTGCCTTTTTGACTTCTGAGCCAGCCTGAACCCTGAACCTGTTTTTCCTGCCCTGTACGATTGCTTACCTGTTTCTCTGACCTGGACCTGCCTTGGGATTTTCTGAGTTTGCCTTATCCTTGTCTGTACTTCTGCCTATTTTGGACTGCCTTTTGTGTACCGGAGTTTGGACTGCCATTTTGGCCATTGAGCCTGCTTTTTCCTGTCTTGCTTGTTTAAGAGCAATAAAACATCTGAACCCAAAATCTCTGCTTGTCTGGTTGAATACTGGGTCCCTCTGTCTCCGATTCCTGACATAAAGTCTCTAAAGTCTCTGAGTTTATGCAACTTCAATAGTTATTATTTCCCTACAAACGTTCAGGATGGAGCATGTTTTTATGTAAAATATAGAGCTTCATTATGCCCACATAATCAAACCTGAGCACCTCAGACCAACAAAGCTGAGCTCCAGAAAAATGACTGTAATGTCTGTGGTCTGAGTGACATCTTTATCTAGTCAAATGTCTGTGGGCCTGAACTTGACCTAATCTCATTATCATGAACATTTACTCTGCTATAACCCAAAATAGACACACACCTGACCTTTTTATAATAAAAAAAGCTCAAGCTTTTCTTTTCATCAAACTTTGCCAATAGCTTGTGAGGTGTTTGTCAGAGACAGATATAGCGGCGCTAAGTGCCTGTGTTGTGATAACCTGCATATCAAAGTGTGCATGTGAACAATGTTAAGTGAGGTGTGACAGTCAGTGAGAGTGAGAGCAAACACTCCAGAGCTCTTCATTTGCTTTAACATCTACTGTTGGCTATGTTAATGATTGACTCTATATGGACAGCATGCCTCAGTGTTCTCTGACTTCCTGTCACATGACCCCCTGGCCAGTTCGATTAGAGCACACAAAACGCTCATTCAAATTTGACTGTTTATCATTTAAACTCACTGAGATGTAGTTCCTACTTCCTGTATTATGAGTATCGTAATAAAACAGAGCCGCTTTGCCAAAATTTAATTTCCATGTATATTCATGCAGGTGAACTCATAAAAAGGTCACATGAGTGTCCCCCATTGGCTCTTCTAATCTCTTAGTTTAACTGACACGCTGTTATCAGACTACAGCCGCTTGTTTACACCAAGCTTCCTCCGCAGCCTTCAGCCCCACAAGGCGGTTTGGATTATCAGCTCAAAAACGTTCTGCATGCATCTGTGTGTAGTTCCAAGCAATCATACGATAACCGACACAGAGCTGCAGCCGCTGTGAGAGCAGCTGTACAGGTTCAATGTAAAGACAGCGGGACCTAGGAATAACACAGTCAGGCTGTGATACCACACGGTGTCTGTCAAAGTCGTGATCGGTGCTAACGTTCAGTGACTATGGATGCTGAGAGTCAGATTTTAGTCTTCTATATTTTTTAAACATTAATGGCTTTAAAGATTTTACTCTACAGATGCACCAATCAGAGATTCTGTGGCTGATTTCAGATTGCCGATTTTGTAAACCTGCCAATATTGATTTAAGATAATTAAGATGTATATTTTATTAACTTTAAATAACAGCACCATATTTTTTACTACCTTTTCAATTAATTGAAATTGAACTGTCTCAGTAATAAAATGACTACAGTGATCTAAAACAATTTCTCGAAAACAGCAAATCTAGATAAAACCCAAATGACAGATTATAGATTATTTTCTATTAGCATGCCTGAAAAAGTAATGTACACTATATCACAACGTTTTTGGTACAAGATAATTTCTAAATAAATTGCTTTGTCAAGTTAATATTTGAGAAAAAGCCTTGACTAGCCTCCTGCTATAATCTTTATCGTTCTTAATATTAGGAGCAGAGGCAATGTCACACTGTGTGTGAGACGGAGCAGTCAGTGTTACACAGCTCTACATTAAAACATGATTTTACTATTATTTCAAAACAAAGTAAAAAATAACTACAAAGTTTTGTACATGGGCTGCATGCACTACCCCTGCACCACCGCAGCATCCCCATGAAGTGATGTAACTTTAAAGCAACATTTGCAAAGGAAGCTCTGTTAGATTGGACAGAGAGCATCTGTGAACACAATTTTTTTAAGTCTTGCCACGAATTTTAAATTAGATGCTGGTCAGAGCTTTGACTGGGCCACTCTACCACATGAAATAGTTTCAAATTAAACCAGCTATTCCCAGGCTTTTCATAACAAGTACCACCTCAGTAAATACAGTATTCCAAGTGGCACAATTATCAAATATATTTTAGAGCAGAATTGCAACAGGACTTGGACATGTTTAGCATTTTGTTATGTTAGCTGTGACATCATCCAGGGAAGACAGATCACCTGCTATTACCATCTAATGTAGAACAGATTACTGGATCAATGTGTACTTCTGTGCTTTTTTGTCTCTCTTGTTGTGTCTCTGCTCTGTCTTCTCTAACCCCCAGTCGGTCGAGGCAGATGACCGTTCATACTGAGCCCGGTTCTGCTGGAGGTTTTTCCTTCCCGTTAATGGGGAGTTTTTCTTTCCACTGTCGCTTCATGCTTGCTCAATATGAGGGATTGCTGCAAAGCCATGGACAATGCAGACGACTCTCCCTGTGGCTCTAGGCTTCTTCAGGAGTGAATTCTGCTTGTCGGGACTTTGAAGCAATCAACTGGTTTCCTTATATAGGATATTTTTTTTGACCAATCTGTATAATATGATTGATTTTGATTTTGTAAAGTGCCTTGAGATGACATGTTTCATGAATTGGCGCTATATAAATAAAATTGAATTGAATTGAAAGTCATAAAAACAATACAAATACCCCATTATCATTAATTGTGGCTAATAATTGATTGAACGATGCAATGAAGCAACAACCCCTTTTCCACCAAGATTCCAGGGATTTAAATACTTGGGATTTTCTTCCCAGGTAATTTGTGTGCTTTCTGTTTTCACTGCTCTGAATGGCTACGGAAAATGTAGATCAGCCTAATAACAAATGGGGAAGTTGTGAAGAAAATGGCACTACACCTCCAGTCCAGCAAGTGGCCGTATGAAGTCAAAGGCCAAACCGAGAAGCCTGAACTTGTCATTTCTTCACAAAATCAGATGGAAAATTCGCAACTGGTGTGTGTCCTCTTCATTTGGTCTGTTCTTGTTCACAAAAGTATGCTCAAGCATATTGTATAAAGTAGAAACAATAAACAACAGCAGGTCAGAACACTGCTAGAAAGGGTCCACCATTAATCATTAAACAGCAAATAACCCCACCCCTCAACAATCCAAGGGTAATCTCAAATTCTTACCCCGGACCAGGACCTTTTATCCGAGAAACTGTGGACCAGGGAAATTGAAATCACTCGTGTAAAACTGTCTTGAAACATGCGGCGAGCCTTCAAAATACCAGGTAATGATTGAAAGTCCCTGAACTGGAAAAGGGGCCAATATGTTTTTTTTAATAAGTCTTTCTTACCAAACCCGACCTCCAATATGGTTGCCCTATGTAAGAAAACATTCACACATAAATTTGCAATAAAAATCTGTTCATTTCTTTCTCTTAAAAGTTGTATCTCATTAAATCCTTAAAAATAGTAATATACAGTCTTTTTTGTGAGCATGTTGCTATAGTGTTTGAAGTAACAAATGAAGCAGATTGTATTGTCAATGGCTCGTGCCGCCAGTAGTTGTTAGCTTATCAATTAGCAAATCCCACTGATTTCCAATCTTCGAACCTAATTAGGTGACGTTTAAGGACGATGGCATTCTAAAGTCCAAGCTGTGACTTCAGAGGTAAATGGAACATATAGAAAGGGTACTTGTACCACAATTTGAGAACCATTCCATTGTAGCTGCTTTGGGTGTATGTTAAGGGTAGTTGTCCTGATCAAAGGAGGCAGTCACAAGTCCTTGACATTCTCCAACATGGTCACCCTGTGTCTAGCTCCAGCCGTCTTTCCTGTCCCTGTTTTAGAAAAGCATCCCCGCAGCATAATGCTGCCACCATCACTATGGTGGGTTCAGGGTGATGTGCAATGCTAGTTTTCAGCACAAATTACATTTGCATGCACAGGACTAATATTGTCATGTCAACAAATTCTACATCAAGGTTTGTGGTTGTACCATGACAAAATGGGAAAAGTTCCAGGGGCACAGATATGTGTGCAAGCCACTGTAGATAATGCCAGTCATTCACTTGCTCAATTTCCACCAGTTTGCAGGCTTCAAAAGGTGCCAGATGATGGTGAGAGATAGATCAAAGCCAGACTGATGAAAAGGGAGAAAACATGAATTTCCTCTCGTTCATTACTTTGACGTTTCTAAACAGGCGCAGCCTCACACTTAGTGATGATGAGCATTGATAAAGCTATCAGGCTCTTTGTTTATTATCTTCTGAATGGGATAACATCACGATCCTTTCAGGGTGTTTTTCATATGTCTGTAAAAAAAATTTAATAAGCACATCACCGGTCGCACTGACTGACTCACACACAGCATCCATCCATCCATACCGTGGAAACCAGGGAGACCAGCCTTACCGTGATTGTCTTCATCCATTTCGATTGGAGGAGCGACTTTGAAGGTGAAGGTGAAACCTCGCGTGAATTGTGGCTCTGAGTGTTTGTTTTATTTAATAAAATTATTTTGTTTTCCTTTTTCAACAGGATCTTCTCTCCATCCAGTGGTAAGCTACATAAAAGGCAGAACCGGTGCTGCGTTCACAGCCAGATGGGAGAAGCGCACCGACGCCCGGCTGTTGTCAGCGACGAAATGAGGACACGAATGAAAGAGAGCAGAATCCAGACTCTTAACGTGGAATTAAAGCGAATCCTCATGCGTGGACGTGATGTTGTAGGGATGAGATCTGAGACGACCGCTCCTCCGTCCCCCTGCTCCATCATCTGCTCCGCCTGCATTCACGGTCAGACACACGCTGCAAACAGGCTGCCTGCCGTCACCAAGCCCCGCCCACCGCCATCAAACCTTACACCCACACACACACACACACACACACACACACACACACACACACACACACACACACACACACACACACACACACAACTATACGCGTGCACACTCATGCGTGCGTGCATAACCGGTCTTATGGGCGTGTGGGTTTTGTTTTAGTTTCCAGCTTTAATGCACAAAGTAATCTATGACTACCTCATATTTAGTTTGTCTATTATTATTATATTATCATATATCTCCTCCTATATTTTCATTATTATTTTATTGTATCCTATATTATTATATTTTTATTATACCTCAAGGAGTTGTGGAGGGGGTATGATCCAAACCTGCAGATGACCAAGAGTGGCAACATTGTTGATTCTAATAAAGAATATTTTAAGCCATACATTGCTACAGCTGCGTCCCTCTGCAAGCACAAAAAAGTATCTTTTAAATATTACTTTGCAGCATGTAATTTTGTTCCTAGTTTTCTAAATGATTAGTTTTTTGAAAAGAACTGTGAAGACACAAAAATAATTTTTTAAACGCCTGCATTAACTTCAGCAACTTCACTTATCATGCAGATATTATGATATCTAACAGATATTCATACATTTTCAGAAGCTTCATCTTTGCTGAATGGCTAGTTTAACAAATACTGTCTTTCTATTCTTTATTTTAAAAAGCACAAGAAGGAGATTTTGTTATAATCCTGTATAGCAGCAAACTGGAATTTATGAGGGGGTATTGTACTAGAGTAATGTCAAACATTGTGAGCAACACTGATTATGATCATACCATTTCCTGTATGCAAACTGATGAACATGGGAAAATATTTAATAAAATAATATTTTTTTTAATAGGATAAAATGTCCTTAGCACAGAACTTTGTGGTGTTCATAATGCAAACCTTATAATTAAAGACTAGTTAAGAAACCAGCCACCCCAGGAAGGTCACCATACTCACAGCATTAAGCCCACCGTCCCCTAAGGGGTCGGTTAAATGCAGAGGATGAATTTTGTTGAAATGTATGTCACAATGACAAGTACAGATTATTATTATTATTATTAGTAGTAGTAGTAGTAGTAGTGGTAGTAGTAGTAGTAGTACATTTTATATTTTTATCTTATTTGATGAGCAGGACCAGGTGTCCTGATTTTACAGAGGATTTTAGCTAATAAGTCAAATGACCTTCTTGCTGATTATAAATCCAACAAGTTCCATGACTTGTAAATACTATTAATGCTTCTCCACTGAGGAGGAGTTGTTCAACAGATGATTGGACATCTTATTTCAAATAAATGTGATTAAAGTCTCCCAAATGATCAAAGATCATTCTGACTCTGCGCATATCAACTCTGCCCTAATAGCTGCAACATTACTGGCTTTCATACAACCGAAGAACAGTTTTGGAAGGAAGGCCTTGTTTTGAGGACCAAGACTGTTGTTTTGAGAAAGCTACTCTAATGGCTAAATTAAGTGTTCATCTGGTCTAAATCATAAAACCGAACTGGCTAGCTGTAGCGGGCAGGAGGTCAGGGGGTCTCTGGAGATGAAACATCAAAATTAATTGGTTGTTTCATTCAGCACCTGAGTTCTGTCCCAGAGGTGGGGTGTGTTTAGATGGAGATGATCAGGCTAGAAGAGGAGTTGTTTCCAGATGATTTACTTAATTTCTTAAGGATGTTCATCATATTTTTTATTCAACATTTTTATAAATTGCTCCAAAGAGGTTTTGTCATGATAAAGGTTCTGGTCAGCATTCCTTTCCACTCTGCCTCCAAGTCCACACCCTAGATTTTGGTGATGTAGGTATGACAACATGTTTTAGGTCAGCGCTGGCAAGGAAATCCAGCTTCCTGCCTTTCCCTACCCATGTGAGCTCACTCATTGAGGATTTTCCAGCAAAGACTGGCCACACTGGCTAGCTGTCCTACTGAGCGTAGGAACATGAAACTGGGCTGGGCCCGGCTCAGCGTACAGTCCCCGAGTGCAGGAAGGGAGTTGTACCGAGGACACATTGTGCAGCGCTCCAGGGGCACAATGGAAGAAAGTTACAGAACAGGAAGTGATGAGATGGGCCTGTTCTCCCTCACCCTCTCAATATGAACAAATGTAATGAGTTGCATCTAGCAGAGGCTCAGACACAAACCCCTCCTTCTCAGTAATATTCATCCTTTTTATTCACTTTTTTATCACACATTTGTGCCTTCTATTCTACAGAAGCAGAAGTAGGGAAGTCCTTGTTACCACTACTGAAAAATATATATTAAAAAACTTGCCATACATATAGCACCCTTACTACTTTGTACGCCACCTTCGACATGAAGCTCATCCACGATGAGAAATCACTGAAACGTCAGCAGAGACATACAAGAGACATACAAAAAGCTGGTAAAAAAAAAAAAAAAAAAAAGCTGGTCAGCAATTATCAGAAGGGTTTGACTGCTGTACGGCCAACAAAGACTTTTACCATTGATTATTGAGAATAACGTAAATGACTAAATGAATAATTTATTAAAACATGTTCATCTTTTTTTGAATAAAATGTAAATAAAACACTTTTTCTCAACTTAGATGTTCGTTTTACATTACTTCATTATCTTTTGAAAGAAGCCTGCTCATTTTCAATTTGAAACAATCTTTTAAGAAGACTTACAAAGACCTGCAGAGATCCACAGCGGAGGTGGGAAAATTTGTTGAGAGGAAAGCTACTCGTGGGATTCTGGGAAAACGGAAGCCGCTGTTGAGGAAAAAGCCATATGACGACTTGTTTTCCACAGCAGGAGACACGCTGCACATGTGGAACACATCACCCGCACACCATCCACAACAGGAAACATGGTGGTGGCAGCATAATGCTGTGGGGATGCTTTTCTTTCAAGAGCAAGGCCCAGTCAAAATCCAGACTTAACTCCAGTTGGAAATCTTTTGTAAGACTTTATACAACTCTGTTCACGTTCTCTATATCCAGTCTGACTGAGCAAAGGGTTTTCATCCCTGGATCTGTAAAGCTGATACAGATGTTCCCCAAAAGGCTTACAGCTGTAAACCCTGTATAAGGTGGCTCTACAATATGTTGACTGAGGAGTTCTGAACACAAGCTGCTTCACAGGTATGCTCTACTCAGCGCTGCTCCGTCACATAAATCCCAGTAAATGTACAAATGTGAAAACGTTTTGCAGGCCCGAATACTTTTGCAAAGTTTTGTGTACTGTAAATGTTGTGCTTAAAGTCCACCTGCTGGCAGTTCAGGTTCTCCCACAGAAATGATGCGTGTCTCCATTGTTTTACACAACAATAATGATGTTATTGTTACTGGAAGGAGCATGAAAAAATTATGGGCAAATGTAATTGACTATTAATAGCCATGAAAGCCTTTTGTTACACAATGACACACTTCCTGTAGGTTTGAACACAAGTCCAGTAATCATAGGTGGACCTGACTGCATATGTTTTAGCAAAAAACGGAATTATTCTTTTAATAAACTTTAGAGTCAAGATGAAGTGTCTCATTTACAATCTTTTTTTTTTATCTTATTACCTAAAATACCCAAAAACATTATTATCAAAAAATTTTTTTTCCCTTAAACACTAAACAAATGTAAAGTTTTATACTTTCTTTTTCTCACAGAAGCTCCAGGTGTAAACAGACACTGCCTCCGCAGTATTGCAACATGTTCCAGTGAATTCCCCCTCTATAATCCCCTCAGAGGCTCGTTTCTACACAGAACCCGCAGCTGACTTTGTGTGAATCCTGAAAGAGAAAGTGGGGGGAAGGATAACAATCTCGGTGGCATCATCACTCTCTGAGGCTATTTTTAGCTGCTTCTCAACCAAAAGGCAGGTTTTGGGAATCATCATGTGTTAACCATGCGAGTAAGTCCAGAGGAGGCGTATTCCCAGAATTCAATTTAGTGGAACTAGACTGGTGGACTCCAGCAGAAAGAGATCCTTCCATATTACAACTGAGTCAAAGGAATGAAAATTAAATCAAGGATCTTGGTTAAAATAAAAAAAAATCTTGTGTCTATTTGAAGTTAGTCTTTGCTTGGTTAAGCCTTTTTGTGACTAAACTTTGACCTATAATTTTGGCTTGGTTTTAAAGTCAGAAAAGAGGAGTGATTTATATAGACACCCTCCATGTTTAAGTTCCTTACAGGCTTCTCCACCCTGTAAGATTTCTTATTCTTTCATTAATAAAAAAACTTTTTCAAACAGCCACTCTCTGCACTTCGGTCCTTGTGTGTGACGAATCGTGACAGGAAGCGTGTTTTCCAGCATATCACTTTCTGTATCTGTGCAGAAGATATCTCCTGCTTTCAGTCTCATTAGTGCAGTCGTCAGAGTTCTAGTTTCAGTCAAAAAGACGAAGCTCAAGCCCAAAATGCTGCGCCCCCTGACTTTTGAGTCACTTAGCACAGAAAAGACCCTCTGTTCGCTGCAGTTATGCTCTGTAATTATGTAAGCAAACGGCCTGCTCTGTGACCCATGCTGTTATAATGAGGCTGAGCAATGCAGATCTACACAGTTAGTCTTTTGCATGGCTAAAGCCTCCCGATCATACAGTGCTTTATAAAAGTTAAACCTTATCACATTTTTTCCCATTTGAACCACAAACTATATTTTTTGTAATTTTATGTGGCAGACCAACACAACATAGTACACATGTCACGATCATCAGGGATTTGGGTTATTGGGGATTCGTTAGTTTCTTGGATCAGGCTTTCTTTAGTTTATTTTCCTTTAAGGTTTGTTTATACTGTCTAGTGCAGTTACTTTAGGTCTTTGTGCTCTCTGATCGGAGATTATTCTGTGATCATTGTGTTCATTTTCTGTTAGATTCCTGTGTTCTCCCTCCTGTCAGTCCCTCTCCCTAAGACATCTAGCTTCATTGCTTTCACCTGTCTCCCGTAATTATCATCCAGTTTGTACGTTTTATCTCATCTTTAAACACCTTTATCTCCATCTGTGTTTTGGGTCCACTACCAATCAAACTCACCTTCGTCATTGAATGGCGTTTCCTTATTTTTATGACTTTCTACATTGCAGATACAACGTGAAGACAACAAAGCTATGACTCAGAAGTATACAGAGTTATGTATCAAAGGAATGTGTGAAATAAGTCAAAATACCAATAAGTCAAAATAACTCAATAAATCTTGTGAAAAGCCCCCCTCACATTCCTGCTCGTGCAAACACACACGGGTAATGTGTCACACTTCCTGCCTCGCAGTGGTCCAGAGAGGGAAACAGGCAGCGCCGGTAAGGAGAGAACGGTAGGACTAGAGAAAGGGGGGCAAAAAGAAAACCCATGCAGAGGAGGAAGGGACAAAGTAAGCTAATTGTTTCAGCTGAGGGGGAAAAGTGCATCAGTTTTTGACCTAGTAAAAAAAAAAGAAAACACTGCATCAATGTTTGACTCAGTCCCGCTTCTAATTCCATCACACCAAAGACAACTCATGAGAAGAAATCACTGTGTGAATACATGGACATGCACTGAAAAGGTAGTTTTGTGGAAGTCCTGTTTGATCTTGTGACTCATGTCTTTCCCGTGCTGTGTGTTGCTGTTGGGGAGGGGTGTTACTGGAGCTTCCCCACCCCACCTGCTGCCACTGGCTAATAAACAAGCTGATGAAGAGTAGGGCTTGAAAGCACACCTGAAGCAAATCCTGCTGTCAAACAAGATATTTGAGGAAGCCCACAGGAAGCAGCTGGAGGCAGTTCACGACTTTCGAAGAATGTCAGCGAGTTTATTTGTTGTTGCCGAGCCACTTTCAAGGAATTCAGGGTGTGAAGTTGTGAGGCTAGGAGTTATAAAATAAGGAAAGTGCATGTATGTTAGGAGCAGGTTTTAAGAAAATTGCCGTTTGTGCGAAAACTGAGTCATGAATTATATATAATCACATCAATTATGCATGTTTCCATTAACCTGACTGGGCTGTATCGGAAGCTTCTGCATGACTGAAAGCTACGATATCTCAAGTTATCTTAGGTTACGGCAGCGGCATTTACAGCTGAAACTAGACACTATAAAAACAAGACACTCTTCTCACTGTCTGATGTTAAATGAGTGAAGAGCTTAGGGAAGATTTTGACAGCACCCTGAAGGACAAGGCAGCAGTGGAGGCAGCCCTCGTAAAACTGAAGATATGGCTATCAGCAGTGGACAAGTCCGGCCTTCTGGGGAAGTTCAAGGCATGGATATACCAGCATGGCATCCTGCATAGACTTCTGTGGCCACTACTGATTTACGAAGTCCCAGTAACCATTGTGGAGGGCTTTGAACGCAATGTCAATCAATACCTGCGAAGATGGCTGGGTCTGCCAAAGAGCCTGAGCAGCATTGCCCTTTATGGGCACACCAACAAGCTGCAGCTTCCTTTGACTGGCGTGACGGAGGAGTTCAAAGTCACCAAAGCCAGGGAGGTGTTGCTTTACAGAGACTCGGCTGACGCCAGAGTCTCTTCTGCTGGCATCACGGTCAGAACTGGGGGGAAATGGCGAGCACAAGAGGCAGTCGACCAAGCAGAAGCGAAACTGAGACATAGTGTCTTAGTTGGCTATGTGGCAGTTGGACGAGCTGGTCTAGGTAGCCACACAAAGCCGCGCTACGACCAAGCCCGAGGACGAGAGCGACGCCAGATCCTTGCAGAGGTGGAGGAGGAACGCCAAAGTAGGACTGTGGCAATGCGCCAGCAAGGAGCCTGGGCCAATTGGGACCATGCAGCTGCCCGGAAGATCACCTGAACAGAACTATGGAAGTCTGAACCAGCAAGACATAAGTTCCTGATCTAGTCGGTGTATGATATCGTTCCAAATCCATCTAACCTTTACACCTGGGGCCTGGCAGAAGCACCAACATGCCCACTGTGCCCGGCTCATGGTTCCCTCGAGCACATCCTGAGCTGCTGCCCTAAAGCACTAGTAGAGGGGAGGTACACATGGTGCCATAACTAGGAATTGAAGGCAGTAGCAGACACCATCTGCAACGGAATCCAGGAATCAAAACATCAGTCCCCATTGAGGCACAGTACCTCCTTTGTCAGGGCAGGGGAGAAACCTCAGGGAGAACACAAGGCCACAACTGGACTGCTAGCCATGGTCCGTGATTGGCAGTTGCATGTGGACCTCAGGAGGCAGTTAAAGTTCCCAGAGCACATTGCAAGGACGTCACTGAGGACAGATCTGGTCTTAACATCTGACTCGACAAAGCAAGTTGTGCTATTGGAGCTTACAGTCCCCTGGGAGGACAGGTTGGAGGAGGCTCATGAAAGGAAGAAGGCTAAATATCTTGAGCTGATTGAGGCATGCAGAGGCCGTGGATGGAGGGCCCGCTGTGGGCTGCAGGGGCTTCCTAAGTCAAACTGAGATCAAGAGGGGAGATGCATGGAGTAGTGCGCTGCTTGGACACAAACTGGGGCCTTATCAACCCCAGTCGGGTCGCTCAGGCGAGGGTGTCTGATGATCAAAGACCCGAAACACCCTATGACCCTGGATCCTTCACTGAAGATGTGTTCAAGCAGCACCGTCAAAGGTGTTTCAAAATCTAGCCTTTTCCTGTTTCAGATCAGCTAATAGTAACTAGATTATTTCTATTTTCAGAGATAGAGAGAGAGTGGCCTAGTCATCTATAGTGACTTTACAAATTTCTACGCCAGTAGCTCTCTCTGGTTGCGTAAAAAGGTTTTCTGATTAAATGATTGCGCCGTGTTGGCTTGTTATAATTCATTTCTGTGTTTTACACTTTGTTTTGGCTTTATTTGTTAGTAAACAAAGCTATTTTGTGTATATTTACCATAACAAGATCACATGACCGGAAGTACAATATTGTGCATGGGTGCACTGAGTTAACAATTAGAAGGAAGTGAGCTGAGTGAGTCAGCAACGCTCAGAGAACGAGCGAAAAGAAAGGGGTTAAGCACCCTAACCCTGTAGACTGGGTGGGTCTTGAACCATGCTGAGCTGTCACTTTACTGTCGCTTTACTGCAAGGCATTGCAGGACGGTCTACTGGCTCTTACAGCAGCTGCGTCAATCGTCGCCATCTTGCTTTGTATTGTTTTGTTGGAAGATGAATATATCTTTTTTATGTGTGGGTGGGGGGGGGGGGGGGGATTATGGTCATAGTATGTGACTAAGCCCCTTTAAGGCAACCCCTCAAACACACTGTTTCCTAATTTGACATCATGGAAAATCAGCCTTCAGAAGGCTTCACAAATCTGGTTCATCTTTGGGTATAATTTTATGATATCTGTGGGGGCCATGTTCATCTGTTCAAATTATTTCATGCAAACAGAAAAACACAATTTTCTATTCAACCACAGAACAATAGGTAAGGCCTTGTGAAGATGCTGGCTTAGTTTGGTTAGAGTTTCCTTTTCCAACAAAAGTTGTACATGAGCTGAGAGGCCAGTCAGCAAGGAAGAAGCCATTACTCCAAGAGTAAGTTCTGAAGCCAGATAATAGTTTGCAAATGCACTCAGGGACAAAGATCTAACAAAAGTAAAAGAAAGTTTCTGGCCTAAATGACCAATGCTAAATTTGGAGGGAGAAGGTAGCACCTGAACACCAAAACAGGTTAGAGTTTCCTTTTCCAACAAAATGAACAAAATGAAGTATGGGGGTTGTAGTATCATGTTGTTTGGGTGTTTTGCTGCAAGGGGGGTTGATGCACTTTACACAAATAGATGGCAGTAGGAGGAAAGAAGAACTGAAAAGGTGGCCAACAAACCTTACCCAGTTTTATCAGGAGTAGTGATGGGTCCGGCAACACCGATGCGTCAGCGCATGCGTCGAGCTGATAGAGCAACACCCGTGTCGATGCGTGTATCGCATGGGAAAGTCACGTGACCGATACAGGAACTGTTTCGAACTGACTCTGACGCTCCAAAGCAGTGTTCCCTCTAAGCTGCGCGCTTGCGCATTCGCGCACAGCATCTGGATTGAGCACGCGCAGCAAAGCTTTGCAGCGCAGTAAATAAAATCCAAGCGGAACTGTAAACAAAATGTTAATAAAGCAAGTTATTTTTTTTACCATTTTGCAACTCTGGTGTGATGGTGTACCACGGACCCGCTCCGTGAGTGCCAGGTGCTGATCGGAGCGCACCACTGATTGATGGGTTGGGCAGACGCCTTTATGGTTGGGCAGGTCGCTGTGCGCCTTTGTTCTGAGCCTTGTTTAAAAAAAAAAATAGCTGATCTACCCTGAGTAGAAAGCTGCTACTCTGAGTAGTTCTACATCACTCTGTCATACTCAGCGTTTCCGGTTTCAGAACAGATGATATAAGTCAGGTAACTTAACACAGCGTCTGATCAACCATGAGTTGAACGTGAGAACGAGCATGAAAAAAAGCCCGATTAATGGAACGCAAATAACATGATTCACCATGGCAACGACAGGAAATAAGCTTGGAAGTGTGCATGTCCTGCGAGTGAAATTAGAAATCTATAAAGAAGGCATATGGACAATATTAAACTACAAGAAACAATCCCGTTGCTGCTGAAAAAGTGAGTTGGCGGCAGAGAATTCTTTTTAGATAACATTTGGCAACATCTTGACATCGAAGTGGGCAGGCAGACCCAAAGTGCCACAGCTGATGCCATCCAGGAGGTGCATAGATACTTAGCAGAGGGTCCCAGAATCCTATGATATACTGGAAAAACCAAAAGAGTCTGTCCAAACCTCTTTTGCCTTTCATTACAATTTCTCTGCACTCCAGCATCATCTGTGCCGTGTGAGCGGCTGTTTTCTACAGCTGGATAAGTGATATCAAAAAAGTGTAACAGACTCAATATCAAAACGTTGAAAATTTGTAAAAAAAAAAATGCCAGTCCACAAGCATCCTCATACACAACATGTTTACTTAGAGGTTATTACATTATGATACAGGTTCACATTATTTCTAGACTGTATCAAAAACAAATTAAAGACATTTTAAATCATCAAGTCATCAAATCAGTGTCAGTTAAGTCTGTCAACTAGGTTGCCTGTAGGGATTTTTAAAGTCCAGCAGGTGTCAGTATTCAGTGACACGGTATCGGCACAGTATCAATACAGTTTGGCAACGTGTCGATACTCTTCATGACGCCTCATCAACCCATCACTAAAGGAGGAATGGGCCAAAATTGTGGCAAATGATTGTGAGAAGCTTGTGGAAGGATATTCAATTTTATTTTTGCCAAAGACATACTGTCAAAAAAAAAATACTCCATCAAATACCGAGAAAATAAATGTGAACTTCAAATTAGAACAAGGTAATGAAAATTCACCAAATTTTGTCTCTCAATTTCTGGCATTTAGCCGATAGAAATAGTTTTGGTGACTGACCTAACTGACCTGAAAAAGAAGAGGTTTGTTGTGATTTAATGTCAGACATGTTTTTTCCTACTGCTGTCTTACATTAATCATATAAGCATCAGTAGCCCTCAGTTATGTGCTACCTGGGCTCATTTAGCTGTCAATCCAATTAAAACATTGACTTTCTCCCTAAATGCTATAATTATGGCTCTGCATCACCTTCCCTGTTGTGTTACCATTACAAAGCACATTCAGGCTGTTAACTGATGATTGCCTGCAGCCGGTTAGTCCGACTCTCGCACAAATGAGAGCACCGTGGCAGGGGTCATTAAATCCCAGTGCTTATTATGGGATTTGATAATGATCAAATGTAATGAGGCACCAAGAAGCATCTCTGAAATGCTGTTTGAAGAAAGATGCAGATGGACTGACTCACTAAATAAATTACCTGCAGCAGCAGCGGCTCCAGGTCGTTGAGATGATTCTTACATGACAGATGCGTCATTTATAGAGTGGGAACATAAACCTGTTGCATTTGTCTGATCTGGCTCTGCCCAAGTTTTGTTTTGCAGACAATGAAAAAAGCTTCACAAAGTGCAAAATTTACTTTAGCAAATATCAATGCAATTGATGCATTCCACTGAATAATTTACATGTATGACTAACAGCAGTTGTGACTTTTGCAAAAAAAGCTTGATTAAAATGGTCAAATTCAGTTTACCACCTTAATAAAACACACTGAAATCAATGTAAATGATTCAATAGGTCTTGTTGTTGCCAGCCAAGCCTCAGTTATGCTAACTCACAATTTCAGCTGAAGCATTTTAAGGATTTTAAGGATGAATCAGATTTAATAAAGATAAATAAATATCAATTGTCAAGTTTTAACACAGATTTCCATTTGGATTTCTGTTTTTTTGTTTTTTGATCTGCCAAAGTTAGCCCTCAGTCCAGTCTCTTCTTTTACATCATCCAACAGGTTGTTTTCCAGGCATGTCCTGTAATTAGCTCCATCCACCTTCCCATCATCTCTCTCTATCTGCCCATCTTCTTTTTATTTGGATTTCCACAACAAATATCAACATAAAATTTCAAAGATATTGTTTTAGAACCTAATCCTGCTTAAACTTCTCCACAACTTCCTCCCTCCTTGGTCTTCATGATACTGTTTGATCTCTAATGTTCTCTAACAAACCTTGGAGTCCAGAAGCAGAACAGCTGGATCCATGCTGAGTTTAAATTACACACAGCAGAACTACAGATAAGACGACTTCTGAGTGGAGATGATTGCATTCGATTTTTGTGTGATATAACAGTAAAAAGTACAAATGCATCCCACACTTCTTGTCAAGGATTTTTATTTATGCATTTTTTAAACGATGTATCATTGTCCTTCCATATTTTGCACTGCTTTGTTTTGGTCAATTATATAAAATCCCAATAAAATAAACTGATATATGTGTAGTAGCAGGTTTTGGCATGGGCAAAGCGGGCAGCGGACCGGGGCGGCATTTTTTTCCCTGACACATAGCGGGGCGGCAAGAGCAGTAGAAATTAAAAATCATCTGCGCCGCAAAGGCAGGTTTCCATATCACTGATATGATTGATAATGGGCTGTAGGCTCCCTGCTTGATGTGAGAAGATGCTGCAGCCATGCACACTGCACAGAGGCTGACAGGCTGGAGGCTAAATGAGACGAGACTGGGTCTCGTTCAACGGACAAGGGGGCTGTGGGGGTCCTCTCTACTCTGCAATTGTCCAACGGAATTAGTGGCTAAAGTCAGTCAGACCAAGGGGCGGGGTGACCAGAGGTTCGGGAGGATGCTTGGCCGGTCTGTTTCAGGTCGCACCAGCCGGTGGTCGAGCTGTTTTTTGTCTTTTTTGTTTTTTCTTTATCCATTGATAATAATCAGCAGGCTGCAAAAGTTGAGTTTGTTTTTTTAACTGCAGAACTGCAGTTCTTTAGTGAACAGACCGAGGTCAGCAAGGGCAGAGACACCAGACTGAGCAGTATGGTTACAGCAGGTTAGCTGTACTCCCTACATGGTCCTATTCTCCCATCCCAGACCTGGCATATGTGTTTGTGTCGTGGAGTTGACGCAGAGGGACAGAATAATGCCGGTCATGGGTGTGAGGATGAGGAAGAGGAGGAATAGGAATGCAGGGCTGGGTTGGTAGGTGCTTGCATTAAATTATATTAAACCTCTTGAGATCTGAGGATGCAGTCCAAACAAAGGCTTTTTGACATCTTAGGCTGAAAAGGCTGAATAATTTCAGGTCTAGCTGGTCTTTCAGGATATAGTAGATGTTTTAATTGTTGAAAAGGTTGTTTTTATAGGCTACTACAAATAAAGTATTCATGTCAAAATCCTGGTTCTACTTGCATCTGTCGTGCGATCGAATGCAAGGCCCGAAAACTCTGATAACCAAAATTTAGCATTTCTGACATATTTTAGCATCTTGCCAAATGTATCACATGGATGCAAACTCTGGATCCAGCTTAATATTCTAAACCTAACACTATTTCATATTCTAGGTTTTATGTTTATGTTAAGAGAATACTGTTTGTTTCACAGTGTGACATCTTACAGACATCCTGCGTCTGCTGTTCTACAGCCTCCCCGCTGTGCTGCATGGTGATGGTTCTGCTTATCCTTCATTAATCTCTCTCCCAGCTTCTTACCCCCCACCTCACATTGGGATTTATCCTATTAATGCGCTGTTTGCATTAAAACAAAAAAACAAACACTAAAAGCCTAATCCACTGTTGAAGCTGAAGACGAGCAGATAAATAAATAATTGTGATGGGGTCAATGGAAATAGATGAAGCTATGGACCCAGTGTGTAACAGAACCAGAACACCACACCTTGAAAAGTGACAGAAAGTCGTCCAAATTAATATTTGCTGTTTATTCTAATTGTGAGGGAAATGTTTCTTTCCTTTGGCAAAAAAAGGGGACCGTGTCGCCCTCTGGTGTTTAGAAGCTGAACTGCAGGGTCGTGTACAAGTAGGGATACTGATGTCAATACTCTAAGAACAGAGTTCACCAACCGAGTTCTACATGTATTCCGGATATGTCATTGTGAGATTAATGAATATTACTATTCTCTTTTATTAAAAAAATAAAGCGATAGGTAATATTTGAAATATGCATATTTCTTTAATTTAGGTTTTGGTTCATTTTAGTGATAAACCTTGTGACTTAAAAAGCACTTAAAAAACAGGAATAGACACTAAAAACAACATCAAAACAACCAAAGAAGACAGAAAACCCCCTCTGGTAAACAATTACATGATACAACTGTAAAATACACAATACAGTTTAATTTAAGTTAGATATAGGTCACTGGGTCAGTAAGTTAGAAAGTGACGTTATTTTCTATAACTCACATAAATTAAATATCTTTAACTTTCTGAGACTTGCGGGAATCCTATGATCCCTCCCAAAGAACTAAGTAAGCATTCATTAATGTGTTTTATGTATTTTACGCACCTTAGGCTACTAGTCTTTTTCAGTCCCAGGTCAACTCATTGTTGTGTGTTAAAGAAATGAAGTGCAGATTAAGGTTAGGGTTAGGGTACGCTTTTTTTCTGTCATTATACAGTTACAAGGCTTTGACAAGTGATCTATTAATAAACTTTTGACAGGTAATATAAGATTCAGTTGTATCCTCATAGTACATAAGTGCATGCATACTATAGATGATGAACAAAAAATAAAAATATATATGAATGAAATATTTGAGTTGAATTCATTATTTCATTCATTTATTTATTCATTTTACCAGCAGGGGAATTTGTGTGCTTATCAAGTCTTGAGAAATGAAATTTTTTTCAACTTTATGGCTGAAAGGCTTTAATGTTTCATGAGGCTTCATGGGGCCATCGCTACACAAACACCTAAAAATTAGAATACCATGAACATATTGTATATTTTTCTATCTCTCATTTTAAAAAAGGTTTTTATAAATTTATTACATAAAATGAAAGATTTCAAGCTTTCATTTCTTGTAATTTCGATGATTATCGTGCACAGATAATGCATACCCCATATTCTGTGTCAAAAAGATATATATATAAGATTGTGAAAAAGTTAAATGTTGTAAACTCATGGTGTCACACCCTGAAGAGTTAATTAACTCCAAATATCTGCAAAGGTTTCCCGAGCCTTTAAATGGTCTCTCAGTCTGAGTCAGTAGGCGACACAATCACGGGGAAGAGTGCTGACTGGACAGATGTCCATAAGACAGTCATCGACAGCCTCACAAGGAGGGGAAGTCACTAAAAATCTTTGCTGAAGAAGCTGGTTGTTCTGAGTTATGTATCCAAGCACATTCACAGAAAGTTGAGTGGAAGGAAAACTCGTGGGAGGAAACTGTGCACCAGCAACAGGGAAAACCACACAGCCTTCAGAGTGGAAAGACACAAAATCCACATTGTTTGACGTCCAGTGTAAAGTTTCCGGTCATTAATGATTTGGGGTGCTGTGTCATCCGCTGGTTCTGGTCCACTTTCGGACCACAGTCAACACATTTATCTACCAGGAGATATAATAGAGCACTTCATCCTTCATTCTGTTGACAAGCTTTATGGAGATGCTGATTTTATTATCCAAAAGGACTTGGTACTGTTTCACACTGTCAAATGTAACAAAAGCCGGTTCAGGGCCAATGTACTACTGTGCTTGTTTGGTCAGGAAACTGGTCTGACCTGAACCACTGAACATCTATAGAGCATTGCCAAGAGAAAGATGAGAGACACCAGAAGCACCAATGCAGATGACCCAAATGCTGTTATCAAAGCAATTTGAGGTTTCATTACGCCTCAGCGGAACCCCAGGCTGATTGCCTAAATGCCACACCATAGTGATGCAGAAATTCATGCGCAAGGAGGCCCAACCAAGTACAGAGTGCACAGAAACCAACATACCTTTCAGAACCCTGACATTTCTGTTTAAAATATAATGGTTTTACTTATGTAATATTCTACATTTCTGAGACACAAAATTGTGTGTTTCATCATTTGTAAGTTGTAATCATCAAAATAAGAAACACAAGTAATAAGTAATATAGGCTTGAAATATTTTACTCTGTGTGTAAGGAATCCATATAATATATGGGCAGTTGCAGCTGGTGATAGGAGATTGCCATCATAATAAACCCTACTTGAAAACAAACTTGTCACTTACCTGCTGCTGGATTTTTAAGTCTGGTTGATCAGGTCCAATTTTCTTTATTCCCTTGTTTCCACTGTTGAAAGCCTCGTGAAGTTATTATTTTGTAAATAATTGACATTTTCTTTTGCTGCACCACTTTCTCCTTGTTGGTGCCTGACTCTTTCGTTTGCATCCATAGGTTTGAGTGACATTTGCGCCTGTGCGTCTAAGCTGCCAGGGTTGTAAGCGTTGACTGACACGTATCATGGATTGATCTGATTGGATCCAAAATGACACAAAAAGCGCACTCATTTGTCTGGCGTCCCAGACAATGAAACATTAAAATTAGGAGGTCTGCTTAAACAAAAACAAAAAAACAAAAATGGAAAAGGAATGCTTAGAAATCGAAAGCCAGACACATCTTATGAGAGAACCGGAGTGACATTTTATTTCTGTTTTGTTTCCTAATGCTTATGTTATGTTTAACAACTACACCTCTTTCCTGTGGTTTTGATGGGGTCAGGCTCCTAAGCGCTCCCTATTGACAAGCCGCCACTGTATATGAGTTTTACTTTCTGAAATGGGTGACGAGGAATATTGAACTTTTTCACAATATTCAAATCCTTGGGGATGTAATTAGCAGCAGTTTTGTTCTTTTCTAAGAACTTTTTCTAAATGTTCAAAAACATCAGTGATGCATTTTATGCTTTCTTATATTGGGGTATTGTGTTGAGAACTTTGAGGAAATAAAGAATGTGAACGTGGTGGGAATCCTCTCTGAGTACACTGTACACTTTATCTAAAGGGCCCTGAAAATACTTCCTGTGACCACCACTAGAGGACAGGCTTTGACCGCCCTACTCTGACCGGATGTGACTTCCAGCCGGGATCCAGCTTGGGATCCAGTTTCCAAATCAAACTGTGGGCGTTTTTTTTCTTCTATCTGAACTAGACTTTTTTTTCAGGGTGTTGCCTGTGTTAGTTATTTCCAACTCTGAAGTTTGACCGTGGTATTGCTCCTGACCAGACCCGGGGAGTCGAGTAGCTCCTTCTATGTAGACTTTTTACTAAATCTCGCAGGAGTTATTCTCTTTCTCACTCTGCACTTTTCAGACAGACTGGTTTAGTTTAGCCGCTGTTAGCTTGACCAGCTAACCGGGATCGATGCAGGCCATTAAGTGTGTGGTGGTGGGAGACGGGTGAGTTTATGTTTTTTTTATTCTCACTTTAGCCCCCATTATTACACTTGGATTCACGTAGTAAAGAATTAAAGCTTACAAGTTGCGGTTTTGGTTTGACCCAGTTAGCTAGCGGCTAACACTGTGCCAACAGAGCGACAGCTGCTGTCAGTCCAGCTGGGTCACGGATTTAGCGTCAGTCAGACGCAACATGCTGTTTTATACGTTTCAGGATTAATGGTTGAACGATTTATGCCCTCACGGATGGAATACCGGGTTTTACCAATTTAAAACAAAGACTAAATGACTCTGAGTTCCCATTTTAAACTTTTAAACAGTTGGCCCAGCTAGCGTTACTGAAAGAGAAGCCTCTGGGTGTATTAAGAATCTCTGTCATTTTGTAGCCATAATGAAAGTTTGGTGAGACACCGGCTCAGCATTCACTAATATTACACAGACACAAATCAAGACATAATGTTCAGTTAAATGCACCGACAACGCCACCTCAGAAGCTACAAAGTGTGCAAATAGTCCTTAGCATCTGATGATTTAGAAAGCAGTCCCTTTAAAAAAAAATGATGTAACCTATTGTGCAATTGTGTGACTGTATCAAACATTTCATTAGAAGTGTGCAAAACAGTCATCAGCAAAAAAATTTGGTTGGTTGGGAGGATGTAATTACTGTAGTATTAACCTACACGATAGGCTAGAATGCAAAAGGAAGGAAAACTGTTTTCTATTAAACTTTTTATTGACCCTTTTTTTTCTCGATAGACAACATGTGTATCGATCGATATATACTGTTATTGAATTGTTCTTCAGCCTTCCTGTTATCGGTCAAAAGTCTTGCCCTCTTTTAAACGATAAATAAGTAACCGCAAACCGGCTTAGATTGGAGACAATCAGACTTTGGTAGGGCAATTCTGGTGGCTCGCACTTGAGCACCAGAACTGAACCAAAGTCCAATTGCCTCCGATTAAAGCCTGCTTGCTGTTGCGATGACCCGGTTAACTGAGAACTAAGTAATAATAGACATTAGGCATCTCATGCTGGTGAGATCCCTGATAATTTTACTTTCGTTGTTAGTTCTGCCTCTACGTCATGGGTTAAAGTTCTCCATCGCTGCGACAGATCTCCGTCAATTGGAAAATAAGAGCAAAACAACGGATCCACTTGGTTCTGTTTAGAGTTTTTATTCAAGGTTTTAAACTGAAGCTGTGCTCAACCAATGAAACCTGGCAGAGCTGGGACATTAGCCAATCAGAAAGAGAGGAGGGTGGGTCTTTGCAAAGTGAACATCTGCCAGTCTGAGGTTTGTCTGTGTTCCATCATTTTAACTTTTGGAGGAACGTCTCAAACTCAAACACATATGGCATGAATGAAAGTAGTGGTGGTCAAAGGTTTTCTTTGGATTTCTGCGAACCAGTAAGTGAGAAAGTTCAGCGGATTGAACATCTGAGAATAAATTTCCCTGTGTGTCTATCGCTGCTCCATCCATCCATCGTCTTCCGCTTATCCGGGGTCGGGTCGTGGGGGTAGCAGCTTCAGTAGGGAGGCCCAGACGTCCCTCTCCCCAGCCACTTGGGCCAGCTCCTCCGGGGGAATCCCAAGGCGTCCTCAGGCCGAGAAACATAGTCCCTCCAGCATGTCCTGGGCCTCCTCCCGGTGGGACGTGCCCGGAACACCTCACCAGGGAGGCGTCCAGGAGGCATCCTAACCAGATGCCCGAGCCACCTCAACTGGCTCCTCTCGACGTGGAGGAGCAGCGGCTCTACTCTGAGTCCTCCCCGGATGACTGAGCTCCTCACCCTATCTCTAAGGGAGAGCCCAGACACACTACGGAGAAAACTCATTTCGGCCGCTTGTATCTGGGATCTATCTCTGCTCTTGCAGTTAAATTAATGAGTGATATTTCCACCTGTGGCCATGTTACCTGTCAGCGTTTATTCCCTCGCTTCCAGTAACTTAGCTGATAAATGCTGGCGACCAACCAGGGATCTCCTCGTGATTCGCTCTTACGTTTTATTTAAAACACGAAGAAATGTAACGCGCCAGCCTACGCTAATTTAGCATGAAGGCGCTTTTTCTTGACAAAGGGTCAGATATCGACCGTTTACTGTGGTATTAAGAATAAATGGAGGCTTGGCTGAGAGAAACGGACGAGATTGGGATGATTGTCGGTCGTGATGCAAAAAGCTTAACCTGCCAGGTGTGTTTATGTGCGTAATATGCAAATACGCACGTTTTCTGCTGCACGTCTCCTCTTTACCTGGGAAACAGCTACAGCTCATTGACCCGATCGAGTCGGTTGCTGAAGATCAGGGAGCTCTTTCAAGACTGTCAGTATCAAATTCACATGCGTTCACGGCATTGCTGCCCAGTATAAAAGGGAAATGTTGGCCAAACTACAAAAAAAGTGTTTTGTTTAAATGCAGATGAGCCAACAAATGCAATTGCAAACCCCAGTACACCTTCTATTGTACTGGTGCAATACTGTGATGATGACCTGGGTAAAGTGTTGATTCAGCATCTGGCCTCCAGAACAGTCAGTGTTGCAGATGCAGTAACTGTCATCCATCCATCCATCCATTTTAAAAATTAATGTAAACATACACAGAATTTATAGTCATTTGTATGATAATATTATAAATTCTATCCAACTAGCACATAGTTAGAAAAAATTCAATTTGAACATGTTAAAGGCAAAATTAGTTTTAAATCACTTTCCTGTTGTCTTCACCTTTTATTGTAATATAACATTGTATTTATGGCCACCTTAAGATCGCCCTATGGATAAACATGGTGCTAAATAAAATAATAAAAAGATAAATAGCATAGCAAATAAGCTTAATTTGAACTTGCATTCACTTGGATAGATATGAAAGTCAGAAATTTACAAAAGGACAAGGTTGTGGTTGGCCTTGTATGTTCACAGGATGGATTTAAATTGAATGTAACGGAGCCAGTGGAGTTAATGAACAGGTGAGACGTAGACAATGTAATGATGCAAGCTGCTGTTTTTGTATTAGTTGCAGTTTATGGAGTTTTTTTTTCTGGGGGACAGGGAGGGAAGGGAGCTGAAATTGTAAAGCCGAGAGGTGAGTGGACTGTGAACCAGTTTGGCAAAAGTGTGAAGGAAGAACTTGATGCTGCAAAGATGAACATAAGTTAACCAGGTGATGTTATGGATGTGGAAAGTAAAGTAGAGGATAGAGAGGGCTGTCCAGGATGACACCAAGGCTCTGAAGCTGAAAGGTGGAGAGATACAGGAATGTCAATGCATATTTTAAAACTGCCAGATTTGGTTAAAATTGACTTTGCACAATAAGCATGTGTGGTCCGTAATGTGGTATGACGTCCATGGTCCCGGGGAATTATGGCCTGAGTAGAAAATGTTTTCAGTTAAATTGATTATTTTTGCTTTAACCCATGCTCTACGTGGACATACTTCAACAATTTTAAGCTCTCTGTATCAGAGTTCCGCCGTGACGCGCAGACACATGCAACACATGCGCGTGCACAGTTAAACACACTCTTTAGTAGACACTGACCACACCAAAAAACATGTTCCGGTCACCTGCAAAACAAGTTGAAATACCTGGGGGGTAAATGCCCCCAGAACTCTCATACTCTTTATCCAACTAGCCTAAGGGCTTCAGCCCCCGCCCCTTGAAAGCTTGTGGGAGGTAAGCACGTCAGAAACAAAATTCCTGCCATTGCTTGCTTGATGTTTCGCCCGGCTCACTTCACCACATCATCAAATAGGAGGAGGGTGGGGGGCACCGACAGCCAAGCACGGAGCAGGTGGAGAGCTGAAAGTTTAGGAGCAGGCTCACAACAGCTCACGGTGTAGCTCTGATGCTATTTGTAAAAGACCCTTGGGGTGTGCGGTGCTACGGGGGCAGAACTGCCCTGCTTGAATACTTTATAGGGGAAGCGCCGCAAGTGAGCAGAATTGGATTCTTCGACCGCTTAAACCACCAGAGCTGAACCGCGGGACTGCGCGACTGCAGTTAGATGTATGAGACATTTCCCGCTTCTCCAACCTAAACATGCCCATCTAAATCCTGTCCAATCACAGTACAGTCGTCGGACATCCCTTGAGCAAAACGTTCTGCCCAGACGTTGTCAAGAACAAGCAGGGAGACCCTCAAAGACACAGCGGAGAGATCAAAATCACGTGGAGTATATTGCAGCCATGAGACCCGCCTAGTCCGGCGAGTACTTTTATAGGTACCGACTAAGTCCCGTCGGTACTACAGAGTACCGGTTCACGTAAAATAGCCATGTTTTGGTACCTAAACGCGTCACTGTGACTCTGGAGGAGTGGAAAAGTGGGCGATTTTCCATGCCGAACACGAACACAGCATTGCACGCACAAAAGCATAATGACGTCAGTAGCTGCTGGTCCAGTCAAGATTGATGGAAAGTGGCCGAAAGTATGGCTCCACTTCTCAAAATGCAACACAGATTACGCTCACTCCAATATTTGTGACTTGAAGTACAAGGCCACTGAGGGTAATACTTCTAATCTGAGAAAGCACCTGGTCACTGCTGCCAATTTAGCGAATTTCTCACTATATTTAGCGACTTTTCAGACCCATCCACCGACCTTTTTTCAAAAAGACAACTAGAGAAAGATTTAGTGACCTGGTGCCACCTGGTGTCTGGATGACGGTTGCTTCCAGCAGTACTTTCGTCAGTCCCGTACCCAGTATGAGGACCTGCGGTCCCGCGTCAAGGAACAGACCACCCTCCAAGGCACCAATTACAGGCGCTCTAACCCAGCTGCAAAGCACCTTTCCATCTGTCTTTGGTCAGTAAATCAATCAGTTATTAGAAATGTATTTTCCATTTAGAATTAAAAAAAGCTTAGTCTCCGCTGCGCTCCTTCGCCCTACGTCAAGACCAGAACCAGTCCCTGTTTGGTAAACGCGACGCTGATCGAAAGAAAAGTTCAGATTGTTGAATTCAAGTGAAATTTCAATTTGCTCTAGTTGCGCGTCCACCGCGCCTGTTCGCTTCGTTCTGTTTGCCCAATTCTAGTCTGATAACTAAAGGATCTGCCTCCCATTCTGATTTTAGAGACTCTAGGAACCACCAATAGACCTGCAGTCTGAGAGTGAAGAGCTCTGTTAGAACATACGGGGTAATCAGAGCTGTGATATATGATGGAGCTTGATTATTAAAGGCTTTATACGTGAGAAGGAGAAATTTAAATTATATTCTTGATTTAACAGGAAGCCAATGAAGGGAAGCTAAAATAGGAGAAATTATGAAAGGTGGGGACTGTGAGCCGTAATTACCAACTATGGAACAGAACATTCTGGAGACATTTAAAACATTCAACTCAATAAATGTTCATATAAAGAAGCTGTAATTAAATTAATCTGCCAAAAAAAAAGAGTTCAAGACATATATGAATAAGAAACAAGTTGATATTGGGAATACAAGAAAAAGTAGCACCGTTGGCAATATTTTAATCTGTTTTGTCATCGATATGTGGTTACTGAGCGAGGCAACAGGGCAGTCAAATACAGGCAGGTATGCGCGGGTATGTGCCTTTTGGTGTAAACAGCGGCTACTCCTATCATAAACGAGCTAGTCGCGAAACTCGCCATTGCTATTTATTTATTTTCCACGTGTCATTAAAGCAACGCCGTTTAACTTTGGCTTCTTCTCTTTACTCCTGAGAAACATTTTCGTTTCTGCCTTACATGTTGAACATAATAACCCTAACCTTAACCCTGTGATGGGTGCGAATTTCCATCCCCTGCACACCATATTAGTCAGAAACGCATTTTCATACTGCTCCTCAGAGCTAAGGTGGTGGACCTTGGACATTATATTGGCCTAACTTCACATGGGTACCCGCCAAAAGAGCTGGACCCAAGCGACTTAACATCTTGTCAAAAGCTGTTGCTGCCCAGACGGTGAAAGGAAGTCCAGACTTCTTATTGTTGTCTTCTCTGTCCCCTCAGGGCGGTGGGTAAAACATGTCTTCTCATCAGCTACACCACCAATGCCTTCCCTGGAGAATACATCCCTACAGTGTAAGTCCCACATGGTAGCACCTGTTCTGGTCATTCTGCATTGAAGCATGGGTGGGTTAAATATGAGGGAGGCAGTCTGAGCATGTGATGGCACCAAGGTGTGACAAACGTATTTGTAAACTAATGTTTAGCTCTTTCCTTGCAGATTTGACAACTATTCTGCGAATGTGATGGTGGATGGGAAACCAGTGAACCTGGGTCTGTGGGACACAGCAGGACAGGAGGACTATGACAGACTCAGACCTCTATCCTACCCTCAGACGGTGGGTTTATAGGCATTCCAAGTGAACACAGCAGAGATATCAACTGCTCATCTCCATCCAGCGCCCTGCAAAGAGCCAGTGACATTTGACTTGGAGATATAGTTAACAAAACAATCCTCCTCTCAGACAAGTACAGTAAATATAGACTGTCTTAAGAAGGGCAAAATGGAGTGAAAAGCAGTGCTTGTTTACTCTCTTTGTCTTAACAACAATCTGGTCTTCGTGACAGAGAGAGACTGGCACTCTTTCTTTAACTAGTACAATGAGTCCTGATTTGTGTTGCGAGTTCTTTTGCATTGAAATGGACGGTTTCTATTCTGTTTATTCTTACTTAATAAACCAATGTGATTTGGAGGATTTTTCACATGAAGATCTAAATACTTGCGTCACTGTCAATTTTAAATCACGTTTTTGATCAAATGATTTTCTTATTTCCTTTCAGGACGTTTTCCTTATTTGCTTTTCACTTGTCAGTCCAGCTTCCTTTGAAAATGTCCGCGCCAAGGTAAGAGAAGCCTGGTTTGATAGTTGAGTTGCAATGGGAGGGAGAAGTCTAGCATGAGACAGTAACTTGACTTTCTTATTTTTATTTTTTCTTCAGTAAAAATTGGAAATTAGCCTAAATAAATTCAAGATTGACCTAACAATACAGCCATATAAAACATTTGCACCCAAACATTCCTTACTGTAAGTGATGGCCTCTGTTCTCCCCCTGCAGTGGTATCCAGAGGTCAGACACCACTGCCCCAAGACACCAATAATCCTGGTGGGCACCAAGTTGGACCTGAGGGATGAAAAGGACACGGTTGAAAAGCTGAAGGAGAAGAAACTCTCTCCCATCATCTATCCACAGGGCTTGGCCATGGCTAAGGAAATAAGTTAGTTTTTGTTTCACACATGCCCAGATTCATTTTTATTCTATTATTTTTATAGTTTTATAAAGGGTGGCTGACATAGCTCACGCGTGCCATGATACCACACATGGCCACTACTGCACCAGCATTTACACAACTGAGACTCAGATTTTAGATCAGTGAGCCATTAATAACATTACTAATCTTATACAATGCTAGCTGCACTGCACTCATCTCAGCATGCTGGTTGCTTGACTGGATGTACCTTCTAAATTATTCTCGTATTCCTTGGAGTCACTAGGAGAATTTAAACTATATGGAAATAAAATGAGATGGGATACTGATGCAATAGAACACTGTAAATTCCACACCCTTGATCCCAATACACACGCACTATTCAAAATGGGAGCGCATTAGAAGTGACCCACGATTCAGAGATGTGGCATTACTTGATGTTCCACAAAATCTCATTTGATCATGGTGAGACCTCTGTAACACACGGCTTTATTGGAGCTGGCTGTAAGTCAGGTTAGAGTGTAACCCTGGCACCTCTTACATTATCTGTTTAACGTCTTGTTTTTAACAATCTGTTTCACCTGCAGCATTAACTTTAACAGCAGTTTTAAAGAAATGTTTTGTCATGGTCTTTTGACTAAAATGTTTAGTATTTGGCACGTTCCAGTCACTTATAACAATGTAGTCATTTTTAGTGTAGCTATAGTGGATTTAATATCACTACTATTTATTCAAATTAGAGATGGACCGATCCGATACCTGGATCGGATATCTGCTCCGACATTGACTAATTGGCTGGATCGGATAAATGATGCCTTTCCAGAATTCCGAGTCATTAATTTTTTTATTAATATCATACATAGCAATGCAGTTACAGCGATCTATTCAGTTCAGTTCTATGTTTAACGTCAGTTACGTCAACATGCACAGCAGCTAGTGATGAGCGAACACAGAGCAACAGGGAACAAGCACCGGACCAAGCCAAGTCTGCTGTTTGGAAATATTTAAAACTTGATACGCCAACAAGTCCGACTGCAGCATGTAATATCTGCAAAGTGATAAAGTTAGTAAATTACACATCACAAACTTAAATAAGCCTGATGCCTTCTCTCATGTGGCAAGGTATACGGTTTATTCATTCAACGGTAACATCGGGTATCGGCCGATACCTTTGGTCCAACTATCGGATTGGATCAAAAACTGGATTAGTTCATCTCTAATCCAAATGTAGTTATTCAATTTCTGTTGAAAATTATTCTGTAGATTAATGTTTGTTTTGCTTTATTACTTTTCATGTTTGTCCCCAGTGCCCAGTGTATTAATCTGTAAGGGATAGATATTAGTTAAATCTTTAGCTGTTTTTATTTATTTTATTTTTTTTAATTGAACTGTTTGTGGGTGATTATAAATAACTTGATTCTGAAAAATGTAAAGAGAGCTCCTTAATTTTATTTCACTGTAGCAGAGATTGCACAATGGAAATTAGTAGTGTCCATCCTTTAGCTTACTGATGAGAGGTGATGAGGCCGATTTAGGAACAACATTCTAGTTTATTACACAAATGTATCGATAAGAATTCGAACCATAGTTTGCAAAAAATGAATCAGCCTCCTAACAATATGAGGAATGCGTTTATGGCGTAGCTGTGATCAGTTGCATCTCCCAATCTGTTTCCTCCCAATGTTTCAGCATTTCTTCTTAACTGCCTCCCTGGTTTGTTCTTTGAATCCAGGTGCGGTGAAGTACCTGGAGTGCTCGGCTCTGACGCAGCGCGGCCTTAAGACGGTGTTTGATGAAGCCATCAGGGCGGTCCTCTGCCCCCAGCCCACCAAAAAGCCAAGGAGGAGGAAGTGCACCGTACTGTGATGAAGACCGATCCACATCAGGAACCAAATCTCTTTTCAGTCTGTGTTCTTGCTAACTTAGAAGCAGTATTACATCTAAGTTGCATCTGAAAGGACTTTCTAGATCTAAGCAAAGCTATTTTTCTCCCTCTTTTTTATATAAATGGACCCAGATGCTTTTAAGGTTGATTACATCTGGTCCTTTCAGATTGACTGATACATTGTACATTTTTAAAAGACCTCAGGACGTGAGGGTAGAAGACACAATTAAAGATTTTATGAAAAATATTCCAATATGTCATTTGCAATGAAGAAACACTACTTGAATGTGGATTTGTCATATTTCTAGATTTTTACAGAAAAAAGAAGGAAGGTCCAGTGCTGCATTTTGTCCTGAAGCCTAAGATTCCAGCTGCCTTGACTCAATTCTACTTTATGCAAAAATATTTTTAGAGAAACAGTTTTTTTAAATGTCATTATGTTGCTACCTGTGATTGGCAGCCTGTTTACATGTGTTGTTCATTTAGACTGAAGTGGTTCTAAAAACCCAGAATTCAGATCATATCCTTGTTTTAATAAGATGGATTTTTATTCTCCTCCACTTACATCAGCATGTGTAAAATATTATAGCCTCATAAATAACAGGACTAACCCTTAAAGTTAAAGGAATATAATTCCTGGAGAGCAGTATTTTAGTAACTGACATGAGAAAATGCAAGGAAGGCAGCCATGTTGCATTCACTCATTTATCTATAAATTTGTTGAATTTTTCATTTAGAAAATGTTTATGTTGTCATGAAGGTTCATGGTTTTTGACACTATGTTTTAGTTTATGAAGAAAATGTTATAATAACTCATTTTGTTGCATTTAACTGATTTGTCTTGCGTTTAATGCCGAATCCAAAATAGGCATGGGCTGGTATGAAACTTCCGGACTTTAACTTTGATAAAATTACCCCAGTATCTGTATTTTACCAAAAGTTAAAAACAAATTAAAGTGATCTATTATCTTTAGAGCAGTTAGATCAGGTGAGCAACAACTAGCACATAGCATAACAATATTGATTTGAATGAGCTTCTTCCCACCTGCTCTTTATTACCTAATACTGGGAATGAAACAAGCAGTTTTTAGCAGCGTAGTCGGGTTGTCTGCTTGAAAAGTCGGCCTGCAATCGACTGCTTAACAGACGAGCCGCTCGTAGATGTAAACTGCTTTTAAACCATGTGTTTTTAAAACAGCGTTGCCTTAATAAGAGTGCTTGGTGGCGCCACTTTAGTCCCCACTCAACTGGAGCCCTTTTTATCTGACCAACAGTGTGCAGCAACAGGTCGGGGAGGGGCCGTGCTGGTGTTCTGCTCCATTTAGCTAAAGAAAACTTGGGTCCCCATCAATCAATAAAAATGAGTTCATTGTAATTAGAGGAATAATGGAAATAATTGGCAGTTTTAAAACATCCTTTGACAAAAGTGCAACCAGCCCATGCCTAAAGCAAGATTAATCAGAAGCTGCTCAACTGATATATTTTAGTATGAAACGAGTCATTCATGAACTGGTAAAGGTACTCTGAAGAGCCATAAAGTCTGGACACTATGGAAGGGGTTTCAATACTGCACTATTTATGTAGTGTACTGTTTATGTTGGCAAATAAAGTCTTCACAAAGCGATGTTGTATTTTTATTTTGTTTATGTCTCACAGGGCTTTTCCTAAGTGTTAATTTTCACGTCTGTATAAAATACTGCTGATAAATGCATTATCAGACTGTATTGGCAATATGATGTTTACCATTCTTTATCTGCAGTTCCTGTAAAAAGGCCCGTCTTTTGAAGAATGGAAATAAACCACTTATTCACCCTGACCGGCCCCCTGACAAAATTCCACAGACTGTTCAGGGTGTAGTTGCTGGTAAAGGAAGGGGATGTTTGAATGGTTCCTGTAGCAAACTGTTCACCAGGCTCCACAGAACCGTCCCGTCATTGGGCTGAACTTTATGGGCTGCACAAGAACACCAGTTTATGTTGCTCTGTCCTGTCCAGGCTAACTGATCAAACCATCTGAGGCAGGCCATTAGGTGCAGGGGGTGGGGGATAGGTCAGATTTATATTTAACTGGAATCATAACACCAGTTAAAAGTTTGGACTCACCTTTGTCATTTAATGTTTTTTCCTTCACTTTATGATTTTCAACATCATAGAAGCACAGTGAAGACATCAAAACTATGAGAACAAAAAAAGCTCTATTTTGAGGTGCCTTACTAAATGTAAGGTTCTTCAGGGTAGTACAGTATGTAGAATTTATTAAGCACAAAATTCTCTTTACCCCTTTTCCTTCCTTCCTGTGGTGTGGTTCTTTCCTTTCTTGTGTCCTGCCTTGTGTTCACAGTGGTACCATGCAGACTTTGGGAGTTTCACAGACCGGTCCACACATGTGCAGTCAGTATACAGAGAGAAAAGGAGGGTGGAGACAACACATAACTGGTGGGCGCCGGGGTTGATTGTTCTTGAGTCGGAGAAGATGCTCCCCAGCTTCACCTGCTGATGGCGGTCGCTGAGGAAGCTGGTTATCCATTGACAGCTTGAAGAGTTACTGGTGGGGGTTTCATGGGGTCTTTGCATTAGAGTGAGGTGTGTAAGACTGATGATCCAACCTACAAAATAAGTGGTTCAGATCCTCATCTAGGCCCAAACGGAGCCCCTACGACCCACCAAATCTGTCTCCCACCTGTCAAAAAAGGTTTGTGCTCACAAGCACTTTTCTGTGATATACTTTGGACCCCCTTAGTAACTTTATCAGAAGTGCTAATTTCCAGTAAAAGCTTGGGCCCTCAGAGGGAGATACTGGCAAAAGTTCTGCGCTATGTGGCAGAAAGAACCGAGCAAAAAAGATAACCAGTAGTAAACAACCCTTATAAAAGCTATACAATGTCAAGTTCTATCATCTACAGAGGTATCAGACACAAAGTTATTTGAACTGGCTTCTCTACACAGAAGATCTTTGTCAGGAAAATCATTTTAAATCAATGACTTCATCTCTCAGCATGATCTTGATTTTATTTTTCTAACAGTGACATGGCTAGATGAAAATAGTGAGATACCTATACTAAAAGAGTCAACACCTCCAAACTATTTCTCTGTCAGAATAGAGAGCATAAGAGAGGAGGAGGAGTTGCAACTCTGTTTAATAATTCACTTAATTGTATTTAAAAAAAGTACTCCTAGGTATTTTTTTAATATTTCCAAGGTCTCTGTAACTGATGTTGCCCTATCTGACCACTTTTCTGTTATCGTTGAAAGCATCTTTCCCACTGAATTAGCAAAAGAGGTTGTTATAAGAAAAAGTGTTTTCAAGGACAGTGCGACTGAAACCTTTAACCAAGTTTTCCTTTCCACTTCCACCTTGCTCTGTGACTCAGTAGATGAGCTGGTTCATAACTTCAATGTTATAGTTGTAGACATAATTGATTGCATTCTTCCAATTAAAGTGAAAGTGGTCTCTGGGAAGAATAAATCTCCGTGGAGAAATGCTCCACCAGTGAGAAGTGAAAAGAGGGAGTGCCGCAAAACCGAACGAAGGTGGAGAAAGACTGGACTCCAGGTTCACTATGACATCTATAAAAAGAGACTTTACAGGTTATAATTTACAACTAAAAAATGCGAGAGAATCTTTTTTTTCCCCAGTTTTAACCACTAGATGTCATTATTGCTTATTTAAAATACTGGTTTAGCACCTAAATACATTACAGATTTGCTGTCAGTTTATCAACCTCCCAGACCACTCAGATCTTCTTATTTAAGTCTACTCTGCATACCTAGAACCAGAACCAAACACGGAGCAGCAGCATTTAGTTCCTATGCTCCACTTATCTGGGACAAACTTCCAGAAAACTGTAAAAGTGCTGAAACCCTGAATTCTTTTAAATCAAGATTAAAAACACATTTGTTTAGGATTGCCTTTGTTTTATTTTGTTTCAATTTCCCTACGTCTTATTCCAACTGTTTTTTTACTTGATTTTATTCTGTTTCTGTTTTCCGATGTTTTAATCATGTAAATCACTTTGCATTGTCCTTGTATTTGCCTGGCCTTGCCTTATTCGGGGCACGCTCTTCCTAATTCCTTTTTTCCGGTGTCAAACCACTGTAGAGCCTCGGTACTGATCTGTACCGTTTCTCTGGCTTGTTGAGATTAAAAGTGTTAATGTATAGTTTGTGTAACCACTTCGGTGTGGTAAAAGGACCGGGGAGGGCGCAGAATTATCATTTTTTACCATTCAGAAACTGTTGCTGCATTTTTGCTGGTTGTGCAGGAAGCTCCAGTGCTTCAGCATCTGGGTCTGACTCAGGGTCAAAGATGTACTGTTGTACCATTGTGTTTGCATCCATTTTCACATGTGTAAAGTGCAAGTGTACACATTGATTTGGGGGGGAGGAGTGATCAGCCACAGTTTTTTTGCACAAAATTGAGGTGGAATCTCATTATCTGAGAATGATTTTGTGCAAAAAAATGCAATGAAAATGTTATGTATAGCACATAGACATATCCTAAATGTTTAAAAGGAAGTACAATAGGTCACCTGTAACAGTCTGCCAGTGTGTTGTACTGTAAGACAACACACTGGCATACTGTCTTATGTACTATAAGACATCTGAAGTAATTGGAAAAGCACTTACTGTTGCTTCTCTTTTCCATATTTTTCTCTTTCCTTTTGAACACATTTAAATTGACTTTAAATACCAGAAAGATAAGTAAAAAGTAAAAATGCTTCTTTTTTTATATTTTTATTTGCTTTTAAAGGTATACTATGCAACCGGGGTTGATTTTCCAGCGAGGCTCCCCCCAGAGGGCGAAAGTAAAAGTGCACTGTCGTAAAGATGCTCAGCTGTTCTGGTTTCTCCGTCAAGACAGGCGCGGTTGTTTTGAGCTTAGCAGACAGGCGAACGCAACGAAAAGTGGAAAAAACGGCAGTACAAACAATGACTAACACAGTGAAGGTATGAACATCAAGCTTCCCGCAGCGCTATCTTGGCGAGGCGGCGGCCGCCTCGCCAAGCCGCCGCCTCGCCAAGCCGCGGCTGCCGCCGCCGCCGCCGCCTCGCCAAGCCGCGGCTGCCGCCGCCGCCGCCGCCTCGCCAAGCCGCGGCTGCCGCCGCCGCCGCCGCCGCCTCGCCAACTCCAAGCCGCGGCTGCCGCCGCCGCCTCGCCAAGCCGCGGCTGCCGCCGCCTCCGCCGCCGCCTCGCCAAGCCGCGGCTGCCGCCGCCTCCGCCGCCGCCTCGCCAAGCCGCGGCTGCCGCCGCCGCCGCCTCGCCAACTCCAAGCCGCGGCTGCCGCCGCCGCCGCCTCGCCAAGCCGCGGCTGCCGCCGCCTCCGCCGCCGCCTCGCCAAGCCGCGGCTGCCGCCGCCTCCGCCGCCGCCTCGCCAAGCCGCGGCTGCCGCCGCCTCCGCCGCCGCCTCGCCAAGCCGCGGCTGCCGCCGCCGCCTCGCCAAGCCGCGGCTGCCGCCGCCGCCTCGCCAGTTTTATTATTATTTATTTTTTTTTTTTATGTTGGCGAGACGCTACCGCCGCCGCCTAGCCAAGCCGCAGCCGCCGCCTCGCCAAGCCGCAGCCGCGGCCGCCGCGGTAGCGTCTCGCCAACATAAAAAAAAACAAACAAATAATAATAATAATAATAAAACTCGATATGCTCTCATGTTTATTTGACGTTAACACGCGGTTCTTTGTTGTTGCTTTCGCGCGTGCAAATAGTGAATGGCAGGGCAAAAACACATGGAGTTCTCGCCGTAAAGCGAGACTTCTATGTGTGCGAGCCGAGGGCTCTTGCATTGCAAGTGCGGTATTTCCCCTACAGACCACCAGGGCGGCCGAGAAAACCTTTGTTCGACCTGAAATGACTCATTTAATCATCCAAAACGGTATGGAACACATTAATTAACTGAAAAATGTTGCATAGTATGCCTTTAACTTGTGTTTGGAATACATGGAAATTTCTCCTGCTTTTTGGTTTATTTTGGTGCTTCCAGTCTAACTGGAAGGATGAGAGATGTTTTTTCAACAAAAATTGTGAAAAACATTACTTGAACATAAAGATGCATCGATCAGACTCATCCTGACCAATACAAATTTCCAGTTTTCTTTTAAATTTGGCCTACAGATTCCATTTTCCCAGGATTTCATCTTATAAAAGATAATTAAAATGTAATTTAGTTTTTTATATAAAATTGGAATCCATCAGAAACAAATTACTGAATAGCAAGATTATCTCAATTATACATGAAAGCAAATGAATTGGATTCATTTGGACTGGATTTTTATGAAACTCATTAAAAGTGTGTCAAAGTACATGCTGTTGGTGTCACGATTTGTCTACGGATGAACTCAGAACCACACACACAGGACTAAAATTGAGAGTCTTTATTGCAAGGTTGATGATGGAGGTTTGATGAGGCCAGAGGAGCAGGTAACACAGAACCAGAGTGAAGGTGATGGCAGGAGCTGACGGCCCGGAGTGAAAAAGAGTCACGACTTTCCAGGCAGCCGGGAATGCTCAGTACCGCTTGGCTAGCAGGCCCCGTAGCCACAACAGGTTAGCAGTTCATTGGAGTCACCAGGGCGGCTAGTCAGGTTAGCAGAACTTAGGAGACACCAGGGCACAGAGCAGAACCTTTCCAGGATGGCTAGTCCAGTTTGCAGTTTTCTGGAGACACCAGGACACAGAGCAGAACTTCTCCAAGGACAAACAGCAAAGTATGAGTCTATAGAAACGGGCAGGACTAACCTTAAACAAGAAAAACAAATCTTCCAAGGCAAAAACAGGGACTGGCATGGAGAGGTGTGGAATGATGACGGACCGGCAAAGGAGTGACAGCAGAGTGAGGCTTAAGTAGGGAGGCTGGCAGGTGAAGTGGGTCTGGCTAATTAGTGGCTGGCAGGCGTGACTAACTGCAGAGGAGGTGAAGTGAAGATGACAGAAAATAACTGATGAAAATGAAAACTAACAATAAATAAAGTCAAACCAAACCCACATGAAATGAAAAATGAAAATAACAGAAAAATGAAGTCAAACCAGAAATCAACCATGACAGTTGGTTGATGTGTTTTTATATATAGAAAATGTTGGTAGTTGTGAACTTGCATACATTTAATAAACCAGAGGGGAAAAAAAAGAAACTTAACCTTAATCTGCATCTTGTGCCATTTTTAAGTGTTTACCTTCTCTAGATTAGCATTAGCATTAGCTTCTGCTTCATCATACATCAGCCCAGCTCTGGTTCTACTCTGAGATTTTCAGTAGCACTGCTTGGATGGGCCTGCAACAACATTTACCATAGGCCTCTTTGAAACATTGACAAACATTACAAGGGTTTAATGCTGGTTTGTCATTTACTTTGTTTAGCTATCTGAACAGGACTCTGCATGAATGAAATTGTTATCAATGACAAAACCTGAAAAAAATTCCAGAGATTCATCAGGGTGTTGTTCCAGGAACAGAAGAGGAAGTCCAACAGTTCATGCTGTAGTCTTCTCTCCAGTTGCAGAGGACTGATCAGTCTCTCCAGGAGTGTTTCCTATGTTTGCTTCACTTTTAGGACAACGCAAGAGGACAGATTTTTGTTAATTCCACCATTAAATAGTCGAGACAGTCTGTGCAAGCTGCCTGATGAAGAAAGTTAAGTGTGTGGTAGTGGGGGATGGGTAAGTGGCTTTTTTATTCCCCTTCTAACTTATAGTTCAACATAAAATGAGCTGTATTTAAAAAAAAAAATTCCTTATACTGAAAATGAAAATTAAGATAATTTGTTTAATGCAAAGCCCAAACATGACAAAGCAAAAGGTTCTCAAATCAAATGATCACAAATATGCAGACATTGGTTTAAAACACAATTTCTTGTCATTCCTAGGCAGTGAAAGTGTTTGTTCTGATATTGTATTAATATAAAAGAGTAACACTAAGAATGAAAATGTTAAAAGAAATTACTTCTAGGTTATTTTCTCATGAAAAGAATTTATTTTTCCTCATGTAGTACAGTCATTGTAAAACAGGTCTTCCCACTTTCTGGAAGTTATGCTAAGGTTGCCAGACAGCTCCTTAGCTCCAGTTACCTTCCCTTTACCGGGACATCAGTCCAGCTGTAATCTGGTTATTTTCATTTGTCATTTGAGAAATTTGTGAACAAACCAACTCAAAGAAAAAGTCAAAAGCTGCTAATTCAAATCCTTTAAATTTAAGCAAAATCACCTTCAGTGGGTTCCACTTTAGTCTTGGATCTCTGGCATTGGAGCTCGAAGGTGCTGCAGTACCTGAGCTGTTTCTGAGACTGTGGTCTTCTCGACAGAAATCTCCGAAGTTCTTCCTGGACAAAGCTGGAGTCATTCTTTCAGTTTCGTCTTAATTTTCAACCTATTTCCTCTGGGATCTCTTTTTGTTTCTTGAGATTCTCTTCTGCTGTCTTTTCTACTATGTCCACCATCACACGTCTACCCAGGACATTTTATTTGGTGGTTTGGATCTGGACGTCCTACAGGATCTGAGCCCTGCTATTCTAAACTTTGCATTACTCCCCACTTGACTGTTGAATTTCTAACCTACGAACCATTATGCATTAAAAAAAAGGGAATTAATAAAATTAGACCTCTCTGAGAGCTGCAGGACTGTAAAAACTCTAACCATTTGGCCCGAATGGCAGGGACTGGTTAGAGGACTGGTTCTGCTCATGCCGCCCTCTGTCCCTCGAGTTCCAGGGGAATCACCTTATCTATTGGTTGTCCCACATACCAATCATTGTGATGCGCTCATGTGATGCCAATGTGCGTGCACGTTCCTTGCTAGTCTCCACTTGCTGGCTGCACACACGCACTTCTAGTGTTTATGTATCCAGTTAATTTGGGTGTTAGCCGTTCATTGTAGTTCCGGTGCACTCACTGTGTACTTTGAAAATGGCTCATAGTCACAAGAAGCAAACTGTCTGACAAGTTTAAAAGAAGATGAGGAAGGCCTCAGAAGAAATAAATAAGACTGGATTGTATTTGGAAGATTTTTTTCATGTGATCCGAGTGCGCAGTTATTCAAAAAGGGACTTAGGCGTTATTTAATTGCCGATTCTACCTTTACGGGGACATTTCATGCTTTGAAAACCTTTCTTCTCACTCTTGAAATCATTCAGGTGTGGTTTAAAGGGGAACGGCAATGATTTGTCTAAATTCCTCATTATTGTTGCCCCACAACCCCTCTTGTGCCCCTGTTCTGAGGTGCATTTGAGAGCACCTCGTTTTGGTGCGGTCTCTTTAAATGCACATTAAGCACTTCACACCCCACTCCCCTCCAGATAACACAGAGTTCCACTCCACCCCGTTCGATGCTAGGGGAAGGTGTAATGAATTGTGTAGGTTAATACACCCAACAACCAAACATTTTGATGAAACATTTGACTTGCCCACGTGTAGCTTTGGCATCCTTCAGTTTGGACAGCAAAATCATGTTGTTCGGACGACAAAAATAATAATGGCGGAGTCACAGAATTGGTTAGCCGGAAGTCCATGACCTTGTATAGCAGCTTTGAAGCAAATACTGTGACGTTATTGTTGAAAAAATCTATTGAGAATAGAGAAAACTGAAAGATTTGAAAAATATGACCCAAAAAGAATATAAAGATATCTACGCGCCACCTGAAGAAACTACATTCAACTTTTATGCACTCCTAGAAACTCCAAGTACACAACATACATTTAAGGGCCAACGAAGTAGATTTTGCAATATGTTCCCCTTTAAATGTCCTTCAAGGGGACATAAATGATGACACAGATGTCTCTCAAACTGAATTCTGAATGAAATGACTTTGGGTCATACAAAATCAAAAAAAAATTAACTCACCTTTAACATTGTATTCTGTCACTATTAAACTAGTGCCATACAAATGTACCCCCAGTTCTTCAAAATAAAAGCTCTTCCTATTTGATGAATTCTGAAATCAACTAGTTTTCTTTAAACATACTTGGATATTGATATTTAGTGTGGAGTAAATATGACTCAATTTACTATTCAGGCATTCAGAAGAAGTAGCTATATTATACATAAACGTGTCACATATTGTGATTTTTTCTCTTCTCTGTCCCCTCAGAGCGGTGGGTAAAACGTGTCTTCTCATCAGCTACACAACCAATGCCTTCCCTGGAGAATACATCCCTACTGTGTAAGTCCCACACAGTGCAAATAGTGCCAACTATTGACCAGATGTGGTCATATTCTGCTGTAATGTTGGGTCAGACTAGTTTAAGAAGGCTTACAGATTACTGCAGTTAACAATAATTGAATTTCTTTAGTGTTTTTAAATTGTGGTGAAACACCAATTCAAACATAAGTTGGTTATTTGAAAACTAGCTCCTAACTTTTTTTCCTTCAGTTCGGTTATTATTCTACCAATGTGATAAGTCCCACACGGTACCACCTGTTCTGGTCATTCTGGATGGAAGCATGGGGCGAGGCAGTCTGAGTACGTGATGGAACAAAAGAATGACAAATGCTAATGTTTAGCTCTTTCCTTGCAGGTTTGACAACTACGCTGCAAATACGACAGTGGATGAGATACTGGTGAACCTGAATCTGTGGGACACAGCAGGACAGGAGGACTATGAAAGGCTCAGACCTATGTCTTATCCTCAGACGGTGGGTTTCTATAAGAGTGCACAAGTGCATAGACAAACAAATATATAAAGTGTTTCTAAAACTATTATTGTTTTCTTTCCTCTTAGGATGTGTTTCTGGTTTGCTTTTCTTTGGTCAATCCAGCTTCTTTTGAAAATGTCCGTGCCAAGGTAAGAGAAACCTGGTTTAATAGTTGAGTGGTATGGGAGGGGGACAAAGGATGAAATCTACTGTGAGACAGTAGCTTGATTTTTTTTTTTATCAAAAAGTTGGAGATTAGCCTAAATATATGGAAATATGTTCAGGATTGACCTAACAATGCAGCAGTATAAAGATTCTGCACCCATATTTCAGTACTGTAAGTGATGGCCTCTGTTCTCCCCCTCCAGTGGTATCTGGAGGTCAGACACCACTGCCCCAAGACACCAATAATCCTGGTGGGCACCAAGTTGGACCTGAGGGATGATACGGAAACGGTTGAAAAGCTGAAGGAGAAGAAACTCTCTCCCATCACTTGTCCACAGGGCTTTGCCATGGCTAAGGAAATAAGTCAGTGTTTGCTTCACACATGCCCAGATGTATTTTTATTATATCATTCTTATAGTTTTATAAAAGGGTGGTCAACACAGCTCACACGTGCCATGATACCACACATGGCCACTGCTGTACCAGTGTTTACACAACTGAGACTCAGACTTTGGATCAATAATCTATTAATAACATTACTAATCTTATGCTATGCTATCTGCACTGCACTTATCTCAGCATGCTGGTCCTTGACTCGATGTACCTTCTAATTAATTATTTACATCCTTGGACATAAATAAAAAGAGATAGGGATTTCACAGCAAAAGTAACGTACCCTGTACCAATGCAGTAGAACACTGTAAATTCCAATTCACAAGCACTATTCAAAATGGGAGAGCGGTAGAAGTGACCCACAATCCAGAGACATTACACCACTTGATGTTCCACAAAATCTAATTTATTTGATCATGTTTATACCTCTGTAACATACTGCTGTGGCAGCAGCGTTATTGGAGCTGGCTGCAAAAACAAAGAAAACAGTCCAAGATCTTGTGATGGCCGGAGTTGTCCGGCCCAAAGGTGGTTGTGAGGACCAAAATCAGATCAGTTTCCCCTCCTAAAGTTAGGTTAGACTTTAAACCTGGCAGTTCTTAGATTATTGATCAGTTTAATGTGTTGTTTTAACCATCCTTTTCATCTGCAGTGTTAATTTTGTCATGGTCTTTTGACTAAAATGTTTAATTTGTGTCACGTTCCAATCCCTTATTCAATTCAATCCAATACAATTTTTTTAATGATGATAGGAAGTTTTTAAAGCTGCTGAGAAAAAGCCAAATAAACGTCGCCTACCTGCCCAGATGCTGCAGTCGCTGGTTTCAGGTCTGGACGTTCAGGTGTTGGCTCCTTATGACCGAGGAAATGTAGAGACCACATTTAGGTGTCTTTGGTCAGATTCCACAGTAAACTCTCGGTTACAAGCTCAAATCCACCACTGACATTTCTCTGCAATCCCTCAGGGTTTTGGAAAATCAATGATAAAAAAAACCATATAATCCTGATCACCATATCGCTAGTCACTCCAACAGATTCCAACGCAGCAGCCGTGTTTTGTTGTTGCCATATTATTGTCTGTTGATGTCATAATCTGGGTTTTGTTTTGGTTTATGTTTATTATTGTGATCAGTTGTTCCTCTCTCCTGCCTCAGGTTTTGTTTCTGTTCTGGGTTCTGTCTTGTTTTGGATTCTTGTTTAGCTTGTGTACTGTTTTAGTTTATCCGGTCTTTGTATTAGTTCTGATCTCCCTTCTGTGCTCTTTTTAGTCTTAGTTTTATCTTCTGTCTTAGGTTTGTTCTTCATGGTTATTTATGTTCTGGGGTTGGTTTAGTGTCTGTTCCTTTCCATGTGTTTTCTGTCAGCTTGTTTCTTCCTGCAGCCACTTTCCTCCCTCTGATTACCTCCACCTGTTTTCTGGTTAATTGGCTCTCTCTCTCTCTCCTTCGTTCTCCTGCCTTTTTAAGTCTGTCTCCTCTGCCACTTCCCTGCCAGATCATCGTCATCTCTTGTCTCGTCGAGTGTAGTGCATTGTGTACCTTCAGGTCTTGTCATGTTCTATCGTGTCTTTTCGTGTCATGCCTCCGGTGAGTTTAAGTTCCACGTTTTCCTTGTGCCTGTTACATCTACCTCTGGACCATCTAAATTTGCCTTATCCCTGTGTAAGTTTTTGGTCTGCCTTTTTGTATCATTTTTTGGATTATAATTTTGACCACTGAGCCTGCCTTTCCCAGTGTTACCAAGATCAACTCATTAAATCCTACTTTTTCACATACCTCGCTTGTCTGGTTGAATTCTGGGTCCTCCTGTCTCTGAGCCTCATGACAGTTGAGGTGATATTCAGGATAGATCTGTTCTGTATTTGACTCAAAGAAGTAAACTATTCAAGCGTTACCGCTCTGCTTGTACAACTACATGATGGCCACGACGCATGTGTCTAAAAATAGTAATTTGATGTTATTTGAGGTATACACTATTCATACAGTCTAGCCTTCACCCGCTGTCCCCGCCCTTACCTTAGCATATGGTCAGTGGCCTAGCAACCAAAAAATGGACCGGAAGGCTGACCCCACTGTCTCCACTAATAACCTTTACATGATTTTTATTTTCCCCTATACATATGGCTTCATGTTGCTTTACTATTATTATTATTATTATTATTATTATTATTATTATTATTATTATTATTATTATTATTATTATTATTATTATTATTATTATCATTTTACTCTCATTCATTAATCTGCCTTTTAAAATGTTCAAAGAAATGTATGTTCTTATATTTATCTAACAACTTTAACAACTTAAACCATAACCCTAATATCTGAACAAAGCTTAAATCATTTTATTTGTAAAGAGTAATTATAATAATAAAATAACCAAATATTAACAGTAGATATCCTCTGACTGCATGACTCCTGCTTTTAACTTATTACAGAAAGCTAGCAGGAGTTCTAAAGCAATGTGCCAGCAGACAGGCGCTCTGTCTCACCACAGCAAGCCTCAACCGCCTGCTAAGAAAGGCGAGCTGGCTTAGTGTATCAGGAGCAGGCATGTCCAAATGCGTCCAAGCACTTTAAAAATCAAGCGATATGTCAACACAATGAGCAGACATTTCAGATTTATACGGCTAAATTATTGCCTAAAAACTTTTAAAAAGTTACTTTGATGGCACAGAAAGTGTAATATATCCAGCTTTATTCACAGCTTTTCACTCTTCTCCACCATTGCTGTTTCCATTTAAAGAATTCTCTTCAACCCACAATGAATCATGGGATAGGATTAGCCACGAAGTATACATTGAACCCACACTGGACCCATCCTTCAAATCGGGGAAGTTTGTTGGCCGCATTTGAAGGAGTCCTAGAAGGGTCTTGAATTTGGACAGGCCTCATCACCGTGCTGTGAACTAATCAGCCTACAAATACGGCCTTCGAAGGAAGCAGCACCTGAATTTGGACTCACACGTAGACTGTTGCCGAAATAACACTGGTGAACTCTCTGGGTAAATAATATGGATGAAAACTCACTGCTAACACTTTAATATCTGGGCTGCAGAGATGAAACTTCACAGTAACATGTCTTGGATGACACCATCTGTTGTTCACAAGCACTGCCAATTCACAACCATCTTTAAATCTTTGTCTGCACATATGATCGGGGAAGCCTGGCACAGAGAAACTACAATTGTGGAAACACACAACATGGCATTACCAAAATTCTGACTGGTAAGGCAAGGAGTTCATCCGACTTGTTTCACAAAAATCTTACATTACCCATAACGATTGATGGAAGAGATGGCTTAAATCTCCTCCTCTCTCTTCTTGCTCCTGCTCTGCATTCTTGGCACCTCTTTCTCAACTCATCTGAGATTTGGTGATTTAGTTAAATTATTATTTCAGCTTTTGAGATGTTAATCAGCTGCTCCCGGTTGTAAAAAAAAAAAGAAATAGTTTCTATCATTGATGGAGGTCTCGAGACCAGTCTTGGTCTCGGCCTTGGAATGTGATGCCTCGGTCTTGGCCTTGTATCGTTGGGTATCGAGAAGCTTGGTCAAGTCGGTTAGACACACTGTGCAATAACTCCCTTTGGTCTGCGCCGCAAATGCGTCTCGTCCCCGCAAAACCAATGATTATTGCTCCGTTAGTCAGACTAATTTACATTGCAGCGTGCATTGATTGCAGCGCCTCTCTTCCTGCGCGGTACAAATATTGTCCCAGGATAACTTTGGCACGACACATGGTCAGAACTGCCTCTCAGCTCTCCCACTCAGGAAGTTGGATTTGTCTCACCAGTTTAGGCGTTCAAACAATAAAAAAACTGGAAAACTCCTCCCTGACACTCATTGGAAATGTTGCACCAGTTTACCAATATCCTTATTAGTTTATTCTGATGATTCTTTAATTCCCAGAAGTAGTGTTAGTTGAAGAATGGATCATTTTTAACTCTCCATTTCGTGATTTTTTTTTTTTAAATAGTATCCCAAAATATACGTCTAATTTAAAGATTCCGCCTTCGTCTTGGGCTTGGCCTTCGAAGTCTGTGTCTTAGTCTTGGTCTCAGTCTCAGAAGAGCAGGGGTCCGTTCTTCGGACCCCTGCTCTGCAGGATTTCATTGTTGACGATTTGGCATGATCTTGGATCGTTTGGTTCTTCGAAAGACATCCTGCACTTGTTGTCATAGCAACATGTGCGCCAGCTTAAGCCTGCTCGAGAGCAGGCTTATTTCATGTAAACAAGATTAGATCACGGCTGTATAAGCGGAGGAGATAGGGAAGTCTGCCGTAGCCATGTCCATTTTTACGACTGCAACCTGTTGCGGAAGGTGCAAGAATAATTTGCAGAGTTTTTCGAATTAATCGCGTATTGCGCAATAGACAGGATCCTTGAGCGCAGCGCGACAGTAGAGAGATTTTCTTGGTGGCTGTTATAAACAGACAAACACATCATTTAACAGTGGCTTTTAAAGAGGAAAAAGTGGTGTTGGAGCCATAAATCTAAAATATTTAAGTTATTTGTATGATGGTTTGCTTTTTATTTTTATCATATTCATTAAGAAGATTTGTTCGGGCCATTTTATTGTGAAGTTTAGTTTACTTTGAAAGGCTTGCTTCCTGTCCAGCCGTATATTGGATTAGAAAAAACTATGGATGGATTATCTAGCCACGGAGCAATACAGTTTTACCGTGTAAACTGTGGATGACTTGGAAAAGGAAAATTGTCATTTTTTATGGATAAAGATTTTTTTTGGTTAAAATTCCCAGTTTGCACATGTCCTTTACTTCCCGTGTCTAAGGAATGACACTGAAATTTGGATCTCTTGACATAACAAGTGCCTTTTTAAAATAAAGTATAATAATTAAAGGCTACCATTTTGTAGAATATTCTTGTATTTCACTTTTACTTGTCCCCATGTTCTAGTGGGTCCTGTGGAGGCTCTGACATAAAAGAACAAAGTAAATATGAGATTATTAAAATGCAAAAATTCATACTGTAGAAAGTGATAGAAACATCTACCATGGACAGTATTTACGCATTAATTTGTCTGCTGCTTTTTGCCAGCCCTCTCTCCTGGCTTTAACAGATTTTGAGGTGTTTTAATTAATGACTCAAATTCAGCATAACCTTCCAAGCTCTTGTTCTGCTTGGGAGAAAAACTGTGGGCGTTCTTTGGCCATGCTGAACAGCCAATAGCAGCGTTGCTGATCAATGTTTCTACTATCGATACATTTCCCCTTTTAAACAAACGCTGGCACGCGCAATTGTCTCAGATAACTCAATCCAGCCATACTAATCCTAAACAACAGGTGTGTTCGAAGAACCCAATTAGCCGGATCATGATTAGCCGGATGAAATCATCTTGGATGTGTCATTTGATCTTGGATGTTTTAAGCAACGTACGAAGAACGGACCCCTGATCGCCACTGTACGTTGGGGTGGGTGACAACACAAGGTAGTTCACCAGATCCGCATAGCAAATGGCCAATGGCAATGGCCAATCATCGGGATTGCTAGAAAAATCCATATCAGGAAGAGCCAAAGGGTCTGCATTACCGATTCGTGTACATTTAGCATAGTAAAATGCCTTATCAGAAGGCTGTAACTCATCCACATAAGGCTTGGATTGCATGTTGGTAAGGGTAATAATTAGTCTGTAGATTGTTTTTTTTTTTTCGTTTACTAGTCTTCATGTTTGTGCATAGTGTCTGTGTGTTAGGTAATCGGTAAGGAGTATATATCAGTTAAATCTTTAGCTGTTTTTTTTTTTTCATTTTTAATTGGACAGCTTGTTTATTGTGTGATTCTGAATAACTTCTGATTCTGAAAAACTGAGAACTCCTTGATTTTATTGCTCAATGAAAAGTAGTAGTATCCATCCTTTAGATTACTGTTGAGAAGTTATGAGGCAGATTTAGGAACAATATTGTAGTTTACTAAGCAAAGAATTTGAACCATAGTTTGCAAAAAAATGAATTAGCCTCCTAACAATATGAGGAATGCGTTTATGGCGTAGCTGTGATCAGTTGCATCTCCCAATCTGTTTCCTCCCAATGTTTCAGCATTTCTTCTTAACTGCCTCCCTGGTTTGTTCTTTGAATCCAGGTGCGGTGAAGTACCTGGAGTGCTCGGCTCTGACGCAGCGCGGCCTTAAGACGGTGTTTGATGAAGCCATCAGGGCGGTCCTCTGCCCCCAGCCCACCAAAAAGCCAAGGAGGAGGAAGTGCACCGTACTGTGATGAAGACCGATCCACATCAGGAACCAAATCTCTTTTCAGTCTGTGTTCTTGCTAACTTAGAAGCAGTATTAGATCTAAGTTGCATCTGAAAGGACTTTCTAGATCTAAGCAAAGCTATTTTTCTCCCTCTTTTTTATATAAATGGACCCAGATGCTTTTAAGGTTGATTACATCTGGTCCTTTCAGATTGACTAATACATTGTACATTTTTAAAAGACCTCAGGACGTGTGGGTTAGAAGACACAATTAAAGATTTTATGAAAAATATTCAAATATGTCATTTGCAATGAAGAAACACTTACTTGAATGTGGATTTGTCATATTTCTAGATTTTTCCAGAAACAGAAGAATGGGCCAGTGCTGCATTTTGTCCTGAACTCTAAGATTCCTGCTGCCTTGACTCAGTTTTACTTTATGCATAAATATTTGTTGCTAGCTGTGATTGACAGCCTGTTTACATGTGTTGTTTGCTTAAACTGAGGTGGTTCCAAAAACCCAGAATTCAGATCATATCCTTGTTTTAATATGGTGGATTTTTATTCTCCTCCACTTACATCAACATGTGTAAAATATTATAGCCTAATAAATAACACGACTAACCCTTAAAGACTGACAGGAGTTATAGGAATATAATTCCTGGAGAGCAGTATTTTAGTAACTGACCTGAGAAAATGCAAAGAAGGCAGCCATGTTGCATTTATCTATAAATTTGTTGAATTTTTCATTTAGAAAATGTTTGTCATGAAGGTTCATGATTTTTGGCACTATGTTCTAGTTTATGAAGATAATTAATGTTATATCTCATTTTATTGCATTTAACTTATTTTAACTAATTTTATTGCATTGCTGTTGAAACAAAAATAGGCATGGGCTGGTATGAAACATCCAGAATTTAACTTTGATGAAATTACACCTGTGTCGCTGTTTTAAAGGCATACTATGCAACATTTTTCAGTTAATTAATGTGTTCCATACCGTTTTGGATGATTAAATGAGTAATTTCAGGTCGAACAAAGGTTTTCTCGGCCGCCCTGGGGGTCTGTGGGGGAAATACCGCACTTGCAATGCAAGAGCCCTCGGCTCGCACACACAGAAGTCTCGCTTTACGGCGAGAACTCCATGTGTTTTTGCCCTGCCATTCACTATATGCACGCGTGAAAGCAACAATAAAGAACCGCGTGTTAACGTCAAATAAACATGCAAGCATATCGAGTTTTATTATTATTATTATTTTTATTTTTTTTTATGTTGGCGAGACGCTACCGCGGCGAGGTGGCGGCCGCGGCTGCGGCTTGGCGAGGCGGCGGCTGCGGCTTGGCTAGGCGGCAGCGGTAGCGTCTCGCCAACATAAAAAAAAAAAAAAAAAAAAATAATAATAATAAAACTGGCGAGGCGGCGGCGGCGGCGGCAGCCGCGGCTTGGCGAGGCGGCGGCGGCGGCGGCGGCAGCCGCGGCTTGGCGAGGCAGCAGCCGCGGCCGCCTCGCCAAGATAGCGCTGCGGGAAGCTTGATGTTCATACCTTCACTGTATTAGTCATTGTTTGTACTGCCGTTTTTTCCACTTTTCGTTGCGTTCGCCTGTCTGCTAAGCTCAAAACAACCGCGCCTGTCTTGACGGAGAAACCAGAACAGCTGAGCATCTTTACGACAGTGCACTTTTACTTTCGCCCTCTGGGGGGAGCCTCGCTGGAAAATCAACCCCAGTTGCATAGTATACCTTTAACAAAAAATTAAAAACAAATTATTTGAGCAGTTAGATCATGTGAGCAACAACTAGCACGTAGCATAACAATATTAATTTGAATGAGCAGACCTATAAACAACACTTAGGAGCTTTAAAGTGTGTGTTGGACAGAATATAGCTTCTTCCCACCTGCTCTTTATTACCTAATACTGGGAATGAAACAAGCAGTTTTTGGCAGCTTAGTCGCGCTGTCTGCTTGAAAAGTCAGCCTTCGACTGCTTAAACAGCATTGGTGCTTGGTGGCGCTACTTTCGTTCACACTCAACTGGAGCCCTTTTTATGATCCTGCTAACCAACCGCAGGCAGCAACAGGCCAGGAAGGAGCTGTGCTGTTAATGTGCTCCATTTAGCCAAAGAAAAGTTGGGTCATAAATAATCAGTAAAAAGGAGTTCACTTTAATTAGAGGAATAATGGACGTTTTTTTGTAGTTTTAAACCACCCTTAACAAAAAGTGCTACCAGCCTATGCCTAACCCAAGATTAATCAGAAGCTGCTCAACTGATACATGTTAGTGCAAAATGAATAACTAATAAAAACTGGTCAAGGTACTCTAAAGAGCCATATAGTATGGATACGTCAGACGTGGTTTCAATACAGCATTATCTATGTAGTGTAATGTTTTTTTAAGCAAATAAAGTCTTCACAAAGCTCTGTTGTATGTGTATTTCATGTAAATATCACACAATTTTTCCTAAGAAAGTTTATTTTCACATCTATATAAAATACTGCTGATAACTGCATTATCAGACTGTATGGGCAATATGGTGTACACTATTCTTTTACACACATTAGAATTTATGTCATGATTTTGTCTTGGATGAACCCAGACACAGCACGCACACACAAAGCTGGTTTTAAGAGAGTTTATTGCACAAGGTGGATGATGGATGACATGAACCAGAGTCAGTTACCAGACGGAGATGAAGGATGCAGGAGCTGGCTGGCAGGAACAGAACGGAGTTGATTTTCCATGAAACAGAGGAGCTGCGCTGCTGCAGGATCGAGAGTGAAGACCAGAGACGAAGAACACAGGAACGGAAACCAGCAGCGCAGCAAACAGAAACTAAACTGACCAGACGGGAACCAAGACGGGAGGACAGGAGCAGACAGGCATGGTGTAGGAGTAGCTGAACATTATGAGCCGGCGACAAAGAACAAACAGAGGTGAGCTTATAAAGGGGTGTGAGCAGGTGGAACCAGTTATGGGGTGATTACAGCCTGACAGGTGCTCCCAATCAGGACTGCGCTGGGAAGGGAGGAGGCAGGAAATGTTCAGGATGCAGCCTACAGGCTGTATCCTGACATTACCCCCCCCTCAAGGCCGAACACCGGACGGCCCAGAACCTCCTACCCTGGGTGGGTGGAGGGGGTCCCAGGAAGGCGGGCAAGAGTCAAACATAAACAGAACACAGGGGAACCAAAAGCCTAGAAAACACAGAGGAACCAAATAGCCTAGGAGACACAGGGGAACTACAGGCGTAAGACAACTCAAAGGGGAAAAACAAAACAGGCATACAGAAACGCCGGAGCAACAACTAGTGTACGGAAACGCCAGAGGGAACAGGCGTACAAAAAACACCAGAGGGAAAGACAGGCGTACGAAAACGCCAGAGGGAAAGACAGGCGTACGAAAACGCCAGAGGGAAAGACAGGCATACGGATACGCTGGAGCACAACTAGCGCGCGGAAACACCAGGGGAAACGCCGGGGCGTATAGAGACGAGGGCGTCCTAACATGCCAGGAGACAGAGTAAATCTAACACGCCAGGAGACAGAGTAAATCTAACACACCAGGAGACCGAGTAAATCTAACACGCCAGGAACAGAGGACGTCTAACATGCCAGAAACAGAGGAATCTAAATACCAGAGACACAGAGGAACTAGGAGGACTCAGGAGAACTAGAACAGGGAAACTAGGGGAAGCCAAACAAGACAGAAACTACGAAGGGCTAAACCAGACAAAACTAAGGAACACGAGAACCAGATCACTAAGGAGTGTTAAACAGCTCATAACTAGGGAGCTCAGGAACCTTATGAGCGCCGGGACCTTAATGAGCGCCGAGAAGGCGCAGGAACCCATACACGTAGGGACTAATAAACGAGACAGAAACTAGAGAATTAAAATACAGAACTAAGACAGGAACTTGGGAACGAAGACAGGAACTTGGGAACAAAGACAGGAACTTGAGAACAAAGACAGGAACTTGAGAACAAAGACAGGAACTTGAGAACAAAGACAGGAACTTGAGAACAAAGACAGGAACTTAAGTGCGCTGGGCAGCAACGTCCTTAACACGCTGGGCAGCGGCGACAGAATAACGCTGGGCAGCGATGACTGAAAGCGCCGTCTTTTAACGCTGGGCAGCGTCGGAGGTGGGCGTCGCTGAGGGCGACCCCGGCAGACGAATCAGAGGCGGGGCATCGCCGACTGCGATCCCGGCGGAGCTGAACCAGAGGCGGACGGCACTCACGGAGACCTCGGGTTGAGGCGGAGCAGATCCAGAGGCGGATGGCACCCATGGAGACCTCAGACTGAGGCAAAGCGGATCCTGCCAGCTCCTGCGCCAAGCTCTGTGCGTGCTCGGGTTCATCCTTTGGCCGGCTCGTACTGTCATGATTTTGTCTTGGATGAACCCAGACACAGCACGCACACACAGAGTTGGTTTTAAGAGAGTTTATTGCACAAGGTGGATGATGGATGACATGAACCAGAGTCAGTTACCAGACGGAGATGAAGGATGCAGGAGCTGGCTGGCAGGAACAGAACGGAGATGATTGTCCATGAAATGGAGGAGCTGCGCTGCTGCAGGATCGAGAGTGAAGACCAGAGACGAAGAACACAGGAGCGGAAACCAGCAGCGCAGCAAACAGAAACTAAACTGACCAGACGGGAACCAAGCTGGGAGGACAAGAGCAGACAGGCATGGTGTAGGAGTAGCTGAACATTACAAGCCGGCGACAAAGAACAAACAGAGGTGAGCTTATAAAGGGGTGTGAGCAGGTGGAACCAGTTATGGGGTGATTACAGCCTGACAGGTGCTCCCAATCAGGACTGCGCTGGGAAGGGAGGAGGCAGGAAATGTTCAGGATGCAGCCTACAGGCTGTATCCTGACAATTTAGATTTTTTTTTTTTGCACTTTTCCTCATCAAAAGCACATAATTGGAGGAATAAAAATAAATCAGTTATCAATTATCAATTATCGTGTCCAGGTCATTGCCAAGTGTGTGGTGGTGATGGGGGATGGGCAGGGGCGTGCATACATAGACACTAGGTGGTGCTAAAGCACTAGGAAGTTTGCCCTTTATCAACGAAAATGCCCTTTTGAAACTCGTTTTTTTTTTTTTAATTATTAATATTCAGGGCAGTCAAAAGTAGCCGGTCAACGGCGGCAAATCGCCGTCTATAGCAGCTCTTGCCGCCGCCTACATTTCCCCGATTATATAATGGAGCGATATTTGTGCCTTCTAGTTGAGCGCGGAGCAGACCCTAGACTGGAAGCCTTCTTCTTTTTTTTTTTTTTTTTTTTTTACCTCGGAGTGGCCATCGACCTTTTAGTACTATCTTTGATGTGTCAATCATACAATTTAACCAATCAAATCAACGACTGAAGGCAACATGCTAGCCAATCACAGCTGGAGAGGGGCGGGACACCGAGTCATAGCCTTCAGTCGCCGCCGCAGTTCGGCTGTGGTGTGGTCACCGTTGGTGTCGGTAGCGGGATGGAAATTTGGTCTGATTACCAAACAATTACAAGAAGTGACAACAAAGCAGAGAGCGAGCTGGAAGGAGCGCTATTAATTTCTGTTTGAAATGTCAGCACTGAAGTCTAAACTGGAGTAAACATTCACGCTAGGAGGGTTAGCTAGGACAGCTAGCAGGGTGAGCTAGGACAGCTAGGAGCCCAAGGAGCAGAATCAAACACTAAAGCTGCCAAACTGAAGAGACTTGAGTTACTTGCAGGTAGAAGGGAACTCTGCTTTGTTCTGCTCCTTGTTCTCATAGCTGCTGTAATTACAGAACCTGTTCTAGTCAGAATTGTTACTTTAGTCAGTGTTCAGCCTTACACCAGCGCTCATGTTTATTAGCGTGTAGCTTATGCTGGACTTTTGAGTTAAGACACAGCGCTACAGGTTACCCTATGTCACTGTTAGTCCAAAGGCCAAATCTCAAACTCTCTCATGTTAAAAGCACAGAACTATTAAACACATAAGAACATGCCATTAGCACACAACTGAGCTGAAGCAAAGAAAAAAACTGCGCATATGGGCTCCAAACAAAATGTACAATCAGACAACCAAATAACACACAAGATCTCTTTAATAATCAGGATATTTCACCCAGAAAAAATAAATTATAAATAGCTTCCCAACATGAGTTGTAAATCTACCTTAATATAAACTTAATTTCTCTCAGTATAGCTCAATTAAACATTTCTCTTACACGCAGTCATGAAATATTTTTAAGTAGAACTCAACCCCTCTTGGGCGTTTACATTGACCAAATACTTGATTAACCATTAGTCTTTTCTTGTTTTATTATAACAATCAATATTATTCATTATAACTATTATTCATTGATGATGTCAGATCGACAGATTCAACTTTTTTAAAAAATTAAATAATGACTATTTTGATATATTTTGTTAGTAATTCTTTCTAAAAGCCCAACAAATGTTATGAAAAGCTTCGGAAATTTTTTACAATCTGCCCATAAGCTATTTTTTTCCAGCTCAATGTGTTCAAAAGCCTAATTGGTTGGAAACCTGCCTAATTTGGCAACACCGACTACGCTATTGCTATTTGTTTGTTCGTTACAGTAGTCACAGAGCCACTGTTTAGTCTGAAGTATATATATATATAGATATATATCTATATATAAGTGCACCCTCCTACCTGATAGTGTGTAGCCTGCTACTGTAAAAAAGTTTGACTGCCCTGAATTTTATTAAGATTTTACTGAGGTCGGTTTTGAAATGATCTTTTGAAAACCTGAGCCATTAAAAACCACTGAAACAATGCCCCGAAATGAGCCACCTCCTTGCGCACGCTAAAAAGTGCCCTCCCACCCCCTCCTGAGCACCTGCCCCCTAAAATGTCTGTGCACGCCACAGGGGATGGGTAAGTCTGTTTTTCTTCTCACTTGAACCATTATTTGAGTCTCAGCTATATTTGAACAACACAAAGTCTATTATGGGTCCCTGAGCAAGATCCTTAACACCAGATTGTTCCCTGCACGCTGTAAGCTGCCCACTGCTCCCTAAGAGATGTGTTAAATGCAAAAGACCAATTTCATTGGAATGTAGAATTGCAATGACAAAGATTTATTCTTCTAAAAAAACTGTTTTTCTTCTATCCCTTCTTCCTTTTCCCCTTCCTCTGGCCCTCACATTCTGTCTCCTTTCCTTCCTTGTTTTTGCCTTGGTTCCTCCTTACCACCTACGCACCTTTTCACCTTGGTCCCTTGCTACCTTTTTAAGTCCATTCGCTCCTTGTATCCCTCCATTGTTCATTCATCCCTTGTGTCTTTTCTTTGCACATGTTGTTCTATCTTGTGTCCTACACCATTTCTTTTCTATCCTTGTTTTGTGCCTGATTGCCTTCCCATTCTTCCTTCCTGATGTCCGGTTTCTTTTCCTTTCTATCCTTTCTTTTTTGTTCCCTCGTTTAAGTTTGGTGCTTCCCTTGTATTCTTCCATCCTCCTACTTTCCTTGTTTCTGTCCTTTCTTTCTTATATTCTTGCTTCTTTACATTTTTTGTTGTTCTTCCTCCTTTCTCTCCTTCCTTGTGCCTGACCTCCTTACATCACATGTCTCTTTTCTTCTATTCTCTGTTTCTTCTTCTTTTCTTTTTTGCATATTTCCTTGTGTCCTACTTTCAGCCACATCCTTTCTTTGTTTTCTTCTTCCAGTTTCTGGAACTTGTGTGTTACACAAGCTTTCCCACAGTAGAAATATCTACTACACACTTGTGAATATTACCATTTTATAATTTAATATGACTCAGAAATAGAGATGTCTTTCAGGTCTTCTGAAGGCAATTGATTGCACTCAGAGAAATGGGGACTGAATACTTTTCACACCGCAATTTTCAGTTTTTTATTTGTAAAAAAAAAATTAAATCTACTCCACAATTGTATACCACTTTGTGTTGGTTTTTCACATAAGATTCAAATAAAATATATTTATGTTTGTGGTTGTAATGTGACAAAGCATCTTTTTTAACATTGTGATAAACTCTATGTAAAGATGGATCGGTCCGACTCATCCTGACCAATATCAGGTTCCATTTCTCTTTTAAGTCTGGCCAACAGATTACATTTTTTTTAAGATTTCAACTTGTAAAAGAGAAGAAAAATGTTTAGCAAGTTCTTTGATATAAGTTTGAAATCCACCAGAAACAAGCAAATGTCCCCTATTTTTACTGGATTTTTATGAAACTCATTAACAGTGTGTTAAAGAACATGCTGTATGTTGATGTGTTTTTATAGATGAAAATGTTGGTGGTTGTGAGTTTGCATACATTTAATGATCATGAGAAAAAATACTAAAACTTAATCTGCATCTTATGCCATCTTTAAAGGTATACTATGCAACTGGGATTGATTTTCCAGCGAGGCGCCCCCCAGAGGGCGAAAGTAAAAGTGCACTGTCGTAAATATGCTCAGCTGTTCTCCTGGGGTCCGTTCTTCGTACGTCGCTAACTCAGTTAGCAGGATTTCATTGTTGACGATTTGGCATGATCTTGGATCGTTTGGTTCTTCGAAAGACATCCTGCACTTGTTGTCATAGCAACATGTGCGCCAGCTTAAGCCTGCTCGAGAGCAGGCTTATTTCATGTAAACAAGATTAGATCACGGCTGTATAAGCGGAGGAGATAGGGAAGTCTGCCGTAGCCATGTCCATTTTTACGACTGCAACCTGTTGCGGAAGGTGCAAGAATAATTTGCAGAGTTTTTCAAATTAATCGCGTATTGCGCAATAGACAGGACCCTTTAGCGCAGCGCGACAGTGTAATTGTAGAGAGATTTTCTTGGTGGCTGTTATAAACAGACAAACACATCATTTAACAGTGGCTTTTAAAGAGGAAAAAGTGGTGTTGGAGCCATAAATCTAAAATATTTAAGTTATTTGTATGATGGTTTGCTTTTTATTTTTATCCTATTCAGTAAGAAGATTTGTTCGGGCCATTTTATTGTGAAGTTTAGTTTTACTTTGAAAGGCTTGCATCCTGTCGAGCCGTATATTGTATTAGAAAAAACTATGGATGGATTATCTAGCCACGGAGCAATACAGTTTTACCGTGTAAACTATGGATGACTTGGAAAAGGAAGAACTTCATTTTTTTTATAGATAAATAATTTTTTATTAAAAATCCCAGTTTGCATGCGTCCTTTACTTCCCGTGTCTAAGAAATGACACTTAAATTTGGATCTCTTGACATAACAAGTGCCTTTTTAAAATAAAGTATAATAATTAAAGGCTACCATTTTGTAGAATATTCTTGTATTTCACTTTTACTTGTCCCCATGTTCTAGTGGGTCCCGTGGAGGCTCTGACATAAAAGAACAAAGTAAATATGAGATTATTAAAATGCAAAACTTCATACTGTAGAAAGTGATAGAAACATCTACCATGGACAGTATTTACGCATTAATTTGTCTGCTGCTTTTTGCCAGCCCTCTCTCCTGGCTTTAACAGATTTTGAGGTGTTTTAATTAATGACTCAAATTCGGCATAACCTTCCAAGCTCTTGTTCTGCTTGGGAGAAAAACTGTGGGCGTTCTTTGGCCATGCTGAACAGCCAATAGCGGCGTTGCTGATCAATGTTTCTACTATCGATACATTTCCCCTTTTAAACAAACGCATGAACGCGCCGTTGTCTCAGATAACTCAATCCAGCCATACTAATCGTAAACAACAGGTGTGTTCGAAGAACCCAATTAGCCGGATCATGATTAGCCGGATGAAATCATCTTGGATGTGTCATTTGATCTTGGATGTTTTAAGCAACGTACGAAGAACGGACCCCAGGTTTCTTCGTCAAGCCAGGCGCGGTTGTTTTGAGCTTAGCAGTAAGGGGAACGCAACGAATACAAAAGTCGAAAAAACGGCAGTACAAACAATGACTAACACAGTGAAAGTATGAACATGCACACAGAGAGAGAGAAACCATTCCAATGCAGTGTTTCCCCTAGGAATTTGCTTACCGGACGACCGGCGGAGCGGGGGGTGCGGGGTTTAGAGACAAGCTTTGCGCGACCGGCGGAGCGAGCGACCGGCGGAGCGAGGACCAGGCGGGCGGGGGAAAGAGACAAGCTTTGCGCGACCGGCGGAGCGAGCGAGCGACCGGGCGGGCAGGGGAAAGAGAAAAGCTTTGCGCGACCGGCGGAGCGAGCGACCGGCGGGCGGAGCGGGCGGGCGGGGGAAAGAGACAAGCTTTGCGCGACCGGCGGAGCGAGCGACCGGCGGAGCGGGCGGGCGAAAGAGACAAGCTTTGCGCGACCAGCGGAGCGACCGGTGGAGGCGGAGCGGGGGAGACAAGCTTTGCGCGCATATCGAGTTAGTTTTTTTTTTTTTGGAATGTTGGGAGGCGGTAGCGTGAGGGAAACCCTACAATGTTACTTACAATCGCATCAGCAGAAACGCGAGGTCCGCGTCAGCCTTGCAGCCTTCTTTTTCTTTTAGCTCTCGCCATTCGGAAAAAGCTTGCCCGATGTTCACCCGTGTACGACTCCTCTTTCTGTCCACAGCCCTTTTCCTCTTTCTTGCCTGCTCCGACATGGGCTTTCGCTGTTTTATCGCTGGTTCCGCCATGATAACTGCACAGATATCGCCACTGCGCTAGCAACAAACATGTTCTCGCCGTAAAGCAAGACCGACTCTCGCGATCTTGCACGAGATTCTGAGCCTGTGGACGCGGGCCGAGGGCTCCTGCAGTTGCAAGTGCGGTATTTCCCCCACAAACCACCAGGGCGGCCGAGAAAACCTTTGTTCAACCTAAAATGACTCATTTAATCATCCAAAACGGTATGGAACACATTAATTAACTGAAAAATGTTGCATAGTGTGCCTTTAAGTGTTTACCTTCACTAGATTAGCATTAGCTTCTTCTTTATAATACATCAGCCCAGCTCTGGTTCTACCTTTTATAGTAAGATTGTCAGCAGCACAGCTTGTATGGACCTGCAACATCCTTCACCATAAGCCTCTGAACATTATTGATGAACATTACAAAGGTTTAATACTTGTTTGACATTTTTTTGTACAGCTCTCTGTACAGTATTCTGCGTGAATGAAATTCTTACCAATGACAAAACCTGAAAAAAATTCCAGAGATTCCAGAGAGGGATGGTTACCGGAACAGAAGAGGAAGTGCGACAGTTTGTGCTGTAGTCTCCTCTCCTGTAGCAGAGGGCTGATCAGTCTCTCCAGTCACTTTTAGGACACCACGAGAAGACCGATTTTTATTTCCATCATTAAATCGCTGAGGCTGTCCGTACAAGCTGTCTCATGCAGCCCATTAAGTGTGTGGTGGTGGGGGATGGGTAAGTGACTTTTTATTCTCCTTCTAACTTATGTATCATAACTGGAGCTGTATTTTGACAAGTGCCATAATAAGTTGCTGTTTTCTCTTATATTGAAAGTTAAAATCAAGCTAATATGTTTTAATGCAAAACCAAAACAGGGCAAAGCAAAAGGTTCTTGAATCCAGTGATCACAAATAAGCAGATAATGGTGTAAATCACAATTTCTTGTCATTCTTGGGCAGTAAAAGTGTCTTTTCTAATATTGTTTTGATATAAAATAGTATCGTTATGAATGTAAATGTTAAATGAAAAGGATTTGTAGGTAAGAAACGCCTCTGATGAAAATAAGTTCTTCAAGCTAGTTTATCGTCATGTTGTACAGTCATGGTCAAACAGGTTTTCTCAGTTTCTAGACATTGTTATGCTAAGACAACCAGGCAGGGCATTAACAGGCACCATTACCATAGTCGCTTTTAAAACATGTTAAAAACAATATTTTTTCAACAACTATACAGGAATGTATATAATTACTTTTCATATTTATATATTTGAGCCAAAATAAGGTAGTTTCAAGTTAGTGGTATTAACTTGGTTTACTAGCTTTACACCAAATCCAACAATTTGCTTCTTTTCAGTTTTGGCTGCTCAATTTTGGCTCTGCCCCTATTCATAAAAAATCCTAAGACTAAAATTAGCTCTTTGTAACATCATTTTAGGAAAAATCTTAAAATGTCCCGAATTAGAATTTTACCTTGGTAAGATACAATTTATTGACAAAGAACCCCGGGACTTAAGAGAACTTGTAAAGTGAAAATATGTTAGGCGAAGGGAAGAGCCTAAGAATGTCTTCAATAGGGAAGATGGTGGAAACATAGAGGGTTGTTTGGCTGATTCCCCACCTAAACAATGGAGGAAATGATTACAAAAACTTCTTTAACAATCATACAATTATTAATATGTAGATAAGTTGAACTTTATCATCCCCATAGAGGGAAATTAATAAGTTTTGGCAGCCTGACAACTTGAAGGTACGACTCTAGTAACGTAATTTTATTTAGGATAAAAAGATAATCTGAAAAATATTGATTGATCATGAACAAAAATTTGAGGAACGTAAAGAGACTATGGTACACAGGAACTTTATATTATTCAAAGACATGTTCTCAATAATTATGGAAGACCAGGAGAGTCACTGAAAAAGAAACGCAATCATTTCAAATTTTACATTTAAATCTTACAATTAGAAATCCAATTTAAAAAGCGTTTTGTAATAGCATATTTCGGATTAGAAATACCCTTTTTCTTCTTCTACTAAACTTGTAAGACAATTTGCTTTTTGCAAGTCTCAGCCATTTTCAACGTGATAGCAGTGGAGCTACAATGAACGGCTGAAACTGAAGCTCAATGGGTACATAAACAGTAAAAGTGTGCATGCGTAGCAAGAGGAAACTAGCATGAACGAGCACGCACATCGGCGTTAGTTGAGCACGTCACAACGATTGGCATGTGGGACAACCAATAGATAAGATGATGACCCCTGGAACTCGAAGCCAAAAAAGGATCGTCCACTATACTTTTAAGATAAGACTCTCAGGCCAGAACCTTTAGGCTAAGATAGGAGATCTCTGAGAGAACTCTGAGATTTTTTGTGAATACGAGCACTGGAATGCAGGGTCTAACAAGGAAACAGCACAACGTCCTTTTAAGGCGGTCTGAACTTAAGATAGTATTAATATCCCCACCCCATCAAGTTTGACAGTGAAGCCTTCTGGTGTAATGTCTTGTCACCGAACTGAATAGGTTGAGAAATATTTTTGAACTTTTGTTCATTTATCTTCTGTTTTTCAAAAAGTGCATCAAAAAATAGCTTGACTTGGCATAATTTATTCTGTTTTAGGGTCAGGTAATCAGGTAATTAGCAGGACTCTGGAGAACTTGACTGAGGAGGTAATTCACCCATTTGATTCAGGTGTGTTGGATCAGGGACATCTAAAAGCTGCACAATACTGACCCTCGAGGACTAGAATCGAGGACCACTTCTATAGAGGCAACTATAAATAGAGGGGAACTCATCTTACACCTCGGCAATTATAAGGGCATGTATGGGAAAGAAAATAATAATAATTAACCTTGAAACTTGCACAATGCTCTATTAAGGAAAACGATTTGGTTCTAAAACCTGAACATAAATCCATGCTGCTCCTCCTTAGTTATAGCCTCATTTTTAAATACCCTAAAGAACAGACAGTAAACTCCAGTCCTGCAACCTTTAGTTTTAACAGACCTGAATTACATATTGAAGTCATCAGCAGGGTTCTGTAGAACTGGATAACATGGTGAGGAGGAAAACCAGCCATTTGATTTTACTGCCCTCAAAGACTGGAGTTTGAAACCCATGGCCAGTGACTGGAGTTGCATTTTGATTGAAAAACTAAGACCTCAGATATGAGTTTAACGCTCTAAAGACTCGAGTCTCATGAACAAACTTTGCCTAATGTACTCAAGGATGGGAGGGTAGGTCAGTAAGTGTAGATATTTTAAGTAAATATTAAATGCCCCACCCACCCAAATTACTTTAGTGCATAAAATTACTGGTTGTCATGGTAGCATTACAAAAAGTATGTATGAGTTTGTTGTAATGTTTCGCAGTAGTACGTGCTAGTGAAAGCAGTTAACAGCAGCCTCCAGGTTTGTCTGTTTGTATTTAATAGCACCATTGAGCAGGTGATTACTTTGGCCAAGCCACAGACACCAGCTCCCACAGAGATGCACCTGCTCTCCTATTTAAGGGGGCACTTGATTTCTTAACCAGGAACATTCCTGGACTGAGGGCTGTTAACGCCTCATAAGGTCCTGATGTTATCGGTAGCTTCATAGTAATGGGGGGGGAAAAAACTGAACTATGAATTAAATGACTTTGGGTGATTCAAAAACAAAACAAAAACTTAAGTCACCTATAACCTCTTTTTCTGTCACTGTTGAAGGAGAAATAAACAATAACTCATTATTTTAATTAGAATAAATTTAAAAAAATAGTGATGTGAAGAACTACAGGCCTCTTTTTAGATGGAATGTAGTTTGATGCCACACACCAATTTCTCTCTGTTGTTCTCCAGCCTCTTGTTTACAAAGTTGGGCCGGTTGCGTGTAAGTGCATGTGAACAGCTGCCACTCAAAGCTTAGTCCCTCCCTGGCCATAAAATGCCACCACCAGACGAGTGGAGCGTAGGAGCAAAATGCCATACAGCACGTCCGGTGGATCGAAACATTCTCTTGCTAACAGCATTATAAAGTTACAAGTTACTTATTCACTTAGACATTTTCCTCTGGAAGGTGATGCTGTTTTGCTGTGTATTATCCTTTGTAAATACAGTATGCGCATACGGGACAACAGGTGAAAGGGGAGGGAAAGGAGGGCTGGGTTGCAGCTGGAGTGGAGGTAGAGTGAGTCGTGGCTTGTCACACATATTGTTTTGGTTTACAGACAGTGCTCAACAACCCACCTAGAAGTAAAATTTCACTTATTTCTCCTTTGTACCATTACAAACATACCTCCAATTGTTCAAAATAAAAGCTCTTCCTGTTTGAAGAATTCGGAAATAAATTTAAACATGCTTGAATATTGACATTTATGGTGGGGTAAATATGATTCACTTTGCTCGCTATTAAGGCACTTGGAAGAAGTGCATATTACATAGATGTATGTTACATAATGCAGTTCTTGTGTTTCTTATCTCTGTCCATTCAGGGCTGTGGGTAAAACATGTCTTCTTATCAGCTACACCAACAATGCTTTCCCTGGAGAATACATCCCTACAGTGTAAGTCCCACACAGTGCAAATAGCACCAACTATTGACCAGATGTGGTCATATTCAGTTGAAATGTAGGATCGGGTTTGTTTACGAAGGCAGTCTGCAGATTACTGCAGTCAAGAGGAATTGAATTTCTTCATTGTTTTGTGTTGTTTAGTCCAGAAGCATTCTAAAATCATAATCCAGTGTCAGCATTTGCAAAAATGAGGAGAGTTCCTGAGAAAATGTTGCAGAATATCTGGGCGCGTGAAGAGCTCCTGCAAACATATCTGTCCCTTAAGCAGCCATTCCCAATCCCCCAGATAAGTTTATTTTATAAGCTAGTTCCTAACTCTTTTCCTTCAAGTTTGTAAATAATTAACCACATCCAGGGCGGGTAAAATCAGGAAGTGGAGAGCCATGATTACTACTTACATAAGCATTATATAGAACCTAGTGTGTACACCCCCCTGCAAGGGGGTGTACGGTATGACATCAGTGTTCCTCGCATGACATTGGTGCAGAATGTCTCACCATATTCTGGAAGTGACTAAGCTGACCCCTTTTCCTTAATCAGTCCATTTTCTCCAATCCAAGTATGTCAGCCTCTGAGTCCTCAGTGTCTGTGAGTTATCTGTTGTTTCCCCGTTTAACTGCTTTCTGCAGCTCCAGCATCTGTAATCTCATAATCTTTAACAAGTTCAATAATTATTCTGCCAATGTGATAAATCCCACATGGTACTACCTGTTCTGGTCATTCTACATAGAAACATAGGGGACTAAGGTGAGGGAGGCAATCTGAGCACGTGTTGGAACAAATGTGTGGCATATATAATTGTAAACTAATATTTAACTCTTTCCAACAGATTTGACAACTATGCTGCCAATATGACAGTGGATGGGAAAGTAGTAAACCTGGGTCTGTGGGACACAGCAGGACAGGAGGATTACGACAGACTCAGACCTTTGTCTTATCAACAGACGGTGGGTTTTCTATCAGTGTACATAAATTAATATATAAATTGTTTCTAAAACTATGGTTATTGTTTTCTTCCCTGTTAGGATGTGTTTCTGGTTTGCTTTTCAGTGGTCAGTCCAGCTTCCTTTGAGAACATTCGTCTGAAGGTAAGAACAGCCCGGTCTCTGCAACAACGTTCAGATCAGCCTTGATTTTACCATATTTTATTGTATAAGACCAAGCTTAAAAGCTGCAAGTACCATTTTGACACAACTAGTTTGGGAAAGAAACTAATTATATATTTTCAATTTTAGATGTAAATGCAATGTCCCTAAAAACCCTTCAAAGTATAAGCAAAATGCTAAATATAATAAAAAAAATGTGTGACACAATGTTTAGACATTTTAAGGGTTTTAATGAAACTTGCAAATGCATTGAACAACCTTCATTTCTGTTTTGAAAATTGAAATAATTTCTAAAATTTCCATCATAAACATTTTTCTTCACAAAACTCTATCATTTTAAAGTAAACAAAAAAGGTTTACAGAGGTCATGAAAGGTCAACCAGGTTTATGCCAGTAAAATGTCATTATTGCTGCTGCTGTTTTAATTAATGAAACTTTAGAGGTCAGTCAACCAGTACCTCGAACTATTACGTTATTTGAACTTTTTTTTTACTGTCATGTTTTTATTTGATTTACCCACATAACTTTCCCCATCTCCTGAAAAAAGTAGGGAACAAAAGTTGTGACTGTAACTACGGTTCTATGAATCCTGGATGACTCTTTGTTGACATTAGTACTTGAATTGTGCATGTGCAAGAATGATCATTCACTGCTTTAAGCACCGCCTCTGGCGGTTAGTAGGGAAGAAATAGAACAAGTGTTGCTGCTGCTCTGTCAGTACGGTGATTAACAACCTGCGTACCCTTCCTGCAGTGGAATGAAGAGTTGACACAACACTGCCCCGGGACGCCTAAAATCCTGGTGGGCACCAAGTTAGACCTGAGAGAGGACCAGGCTACAGTTGAAGCACTGAATGAGAGGAACCTCTCTCCAATCACCTACCCTCAGGGCTTAGCCATGACTAAGGAAATAGGTCAGTTATTTGGTCAACACATGCAATGATACATTTCTTTTCATGAAATTCAAAATTTAGTATGTTAAAATTATCTTAACCACCTGATTATATAAGTTAACTAGAACATTTTTCAGTTTAAGTTCATAAAAATGTTTGCTTTCAACACTATGTTGCATTTACATAGCATATTTGATTGCTTAGACTGTCAGACATGTGTAATGTGTATCTAATGTGAGACTGGCTAATCACACCAGAGTTTGTAGGGCGTGACATTTGCATTTAGTTGACCGGAAAAATAATGAATGTTGTTAAACAAATGCTTCACTATAAGGCAGCAGGAGTTCCTGTCTTTGTGCTTAAATGTGCTTAACCATCTCTTTTTTGAAGAGGTGAAGCATCTTTGAAACACTCAGGAGAAGCAGAATGTTACTTTTAAATTTATTTTTTATTGTCAACGGAAAACTTATGATTTAATTGCAAGTGCACAACTCAATGTGCATTGCAACAGATTATTGAGAAGTTAATTTATGTACGTTATTTAATAAGAGAGATGCATGTATTATATATATATATATATATATATATATATATATATATATATATATATATATATATATATATATATATATATATATATATATATTCATTGCACACAGTGATATGTTTCATGTGTTTCTTTCGATTGATGTTTATGGTTATCCCTAACCCTAAAACCTCAAATTCTGTTTCTTGGAAAATTTGAACATTACCTATTAGGGTCCTGCAATGGATCAAATTTTCAGTGTTTATATTCAAATGTACTTAGATGCGCTTGTAATTTGAAAGCTTGATTTCACACGCGATTAAGCCTTTTGGAAATATAATGGACATGTTTTCTTTTTGGTGGCTGAAACCAGGTGCAGTGAAATACCTGGAGTGCTCAGCGCTGACACAACGCGGCCTCAAGACAGTGTTTGATGAAGCTGTCAGGGCAGTGATGCGTGCTGAACCGTCCAAAAACCCAAACAAGAAGAAGAAGAAGTGCACTCTCTTATAGTGGAGATACACGGACATGGAGTCTAGAGCTAGAACTCCCCCTTGGAAAGATACAAGGATTATAGTATTAATCAATCAGATTTTATTTATGAAGCTTTTCACACATTCAGATGTTCTACAATGTTATTAAATACAAGCATGCAAACAATCAATAACATTACCAGGAAAGTAACTGAAATACATATAAATAATTAAATGGTCATTGGATTGAATTTATAAAGCGCTTTTCTAGTCATGCCGGCAATTGAAGGCACTTTACGTTACATCCATTCTCCCAGTCGCATTCACTAACGTGCACATGTTCAAATACCAATTTACAGATCGTTAGGAAACTTAGGCTTAAATGTATAGTGGATGATTTTCCCGAAAATGTAGGTAAGAAACGCCCAAGTAACTTTTTCATTTACTGCGCTTGCGCCAGACCGTCCTACCTGCTCTTCAGCTCCTCAGGCGGATCCCGTGAAGAGTCTCCCAAATCCACTTTGGTCTTACTTTTTACTTCCGAGGCCTTCCTCTTCTTCTCATAAACTTGTAAGAGAGCTTGCTTGTTGCGACTCTCGTCCATTTTCAAAGTGTACGGTGAGATCAATGGAACTACAGTGAACAACTGAAACCGAAGCTCACTGGATACATGAACACTAGATGTGTGCATGTGCGGGAAAGAGGAATCTAAGAAGGGCCGTGCAAGCACACAGCCGTTACGTGAGCGCACCACAAGGATTGGCATGTGGTACAACCAGTAGATGAGATGAACCCTCCGGAACTCAAAGCCAAAAGAAGATCGTCCACTATACCTTTAAGTGCCTTGCCCAGGGTACAAGCAAATAGGATAAATAGGTTGGTGTAGAGCACAGAAAACTTCAAATATGCCCTTTCACCTCTATTAACTACCACCTTCCAAAATCCCTTGAACATATCCATGGTCAGGGTAAGGGGTCTCCTGAATCTTTAAAATAATGTTATGTTTTGTTCTGTGAATTTTGTCTGAATGTTTACTAAAATATCAGACTTCCTAAATGACGATAGTCAGATTTTGTTTTAGAAATTCAGAACAGGTTTCATAATGATCCATATTTAGTTGTAACAACAGTTGTAAATTGATATAGGGATTAGTGAGTACGTTTGAAGCCTTTCATGTGATACAATCTCAGTCAGGAGATAGCATTTTTTTCATCTCCAAGGATAGTTTCTTTGCATTCCCTGTCTCTCACTGAGTCTAAAACATGTGGTGGAAATAAATGTTTTTTTTCTTATTATCTGCATGATTCGTAAGTCTGGTTCTGATTGACTGATCATTTCTTTGTGATGACTCCTGTACACAGAAGCTATTGGCTCAGAGGGAGCTTAGTTCAGAGACTCAGTGAAACAGAGGAAGAAAAAAACTTGCTGAGTAAGTCAGACCCAAGTCTGGGTAGCTCAGGAAATGTGATCTGACAGCAACGTTTTTTGGCAGCATACACTTTATTACATTTGTTCTTCTTTTAGTTTGTAGTGCCCGCAAAGTATTTTGTATTTGTTTTCCCTCACGCCACGGATGGGCTCAGCATCAGTCACTATTTTAATAGCATATTTTTTGTGTCACCCGGTTACGAAACCAAAGCGAGTAACTATCCAAACACTGAACCAGACAAAACCAGTCACTCACTCCTGCCCCAAAGCAACTACCAGGCCAGATTGGCCCGCTGTTGTGCTGAGATTTTCCCAGCAGGCTGACTTGGGAAACGGGCATCAGAACAGGTTTACAGACTGTAATCTGGTGTTTTGCCACTTCTTCTTAGGCAATTAATTTTTTTGGTGCTAATAAAATTGGGTCCTCAGCTACCTTGTTCCTCTGAGAATCAGAGAAGTATACAGGTGTGTCTGGTACATAGACCAAACCACAGCCTCGGAAACAGAGCCACCCAATGCAGACACTTAAGTGTATGCCATTAGATGACAGGTAAGTTAATAATAGATTTTCTCCCAAATTACAGTATATTTCGCCTACTTTTTTGTGAATAAACATGAAAGTAGTTGTTTGGGTTCATCTAGAAACCTACTGGTGTCTCTTGGTCAAACATGGCCGCAGAGTGACAGTTTTTGATGTGTTTGTGGTTTCTCCTTTGTTGTGAAAGTAATATACTGTGCTTCTGAGCGACTGGTGTTGTTTAATTCTCCTGTTTGAATTCTAAAAATTGTCAATAGCTTCAACGCTTTGTAACCACCCAAATAATTGCAGTAAAATCTAGTTAATTTAAATATTATCAAAAGGTCCTAGAAATTCACATCATCACTGCTGTAGAGGAGCCAACGAAGATTAAGGAAACTAAGAGCGTTTGGCTTATATTGCTACTAAATTTATCCTTGCGCAGATTGACTACTCTTGTTAATGCTAATAAAATATTATATTAATGTAATGCAAAGTATGAATGTATTCATATTTGATTAATAATGACACAAATACTTGTACCTAACATTTTCCATTTAAACATTTTATTTTGTCAGCGTGAAAATCTTGCTGCCGTCCATCTTCTGGTGGGCCAAATTTATACTGTTCCAGAACAACTGAGATCAGAGGCTGATCTCAGTTCAAGTGGCTCACAGGCAGCACTTTTGACGGACACCCTTGTACTAACATCTCTGAGACGCTCTTGTTTGCCTCAACCTGCATGACTATAAAGTTCAAACGGACACGTCAGGAGTGAAGAACAAGATTCATGATTTTGTGGCTTTAGCTGTCCATTGGTCAAACACCAGCTTAGCAGACACTGCATCTTCAACTCCCATTCCTGTTAACAGAGAAAAACAATAAAACATGTCACGGTAACCATTAAAAAATCCAAGAAAGTGAGACCTAATTATTTACCCAGTGTAATTATATCAATAATATCCAATATACCCAGAGACTTGAAGACAGTTGTCTTCTCTCTTTGAGCAGATTTTGTTCCGTTGATCACGTCTCCCAGCTCTGCAAACACCTCAGCCTGAAAATCCAAAATACACAATCTTACATTTTGCTGTAAACAAATACTCGTAGGTTATTAGGTTTCGATTGGCTGAAACCTATTTTAAACAGACTGACCCCCGACAGGATGACATCACCAGACTCTGACAGTGCCCCCTCCCTGCTGTCCACGTACACCACAGCGCCCTTCATCAACACGTCGTCCAGCTCTCGCCAGTCGTGCCTGCAGGCTCCCACAGCTGCTCCACAAAAGTAAACACACTACACGTTGGTGTACACTGAACATAACTATTAATGGCCAAATATCAGAATTATTTTATCTATTTTTTTTAAATTGTGTTCAGCCTTGTACCCCACTGTAGTTTTATCAATTTCCATGTCCAAAGAAAAGCCCATAAATAAAGTGCTCAGAATGCAGCCAAAATGTTACGAGAAGTCCTAGTTTTCAATATTGAATATTAAACTTTTGTGTCAATCCAAAAAACTGTGGCAACACAATGCAAAAGCTGTGATAGTAAAGACTCCAGATTGAACGGTGATGGTCCAGTAAGGAGGAATAAGCCTGGAGAACAAATCTGAAAGCAGCAGCTCAGAAACCCAACCTCATCAAAAGTATTAAAGCATTCAAGACCAACCCAGTCCAGCTGCAATTCAACACAATGGTGAAAATGATCAACTGTGACAAAACCTGAGATTCAGAAAACAATTTTAGGCAGACATTGTTATTTTGTCTCCGATTCGGACCAGCATCACTACTGTGATGCACCAGTAATCCAATTTCTCTAAGCATCTCTGCCACCATAAAGACGTTTAAACAAAAGTACCTGATTTCACTGCTGGTGAAGGTTCTCAGTCATCCAGGTCATGGTCATTCCAAAAAAGTTCAAAAACAAAACAACTGCTTTTTTTTCTAAGTTTGAAGCCTTTCGCTTCCCATCCAGAAAGCTTTCTCAATTCAAAATGTCTGGAGTAGTGTGGAGTTCCAAGCTTTATACTACTGCCCAACAAAGACCTTGTAATTTGAACCGAAACAGGTCCACCCTTTAGTAATGGGGAGTCGTTAAGGTCATTGTTGGCCTGCAAATTAAACCGAAAATGGTCCACGCCTCTGCAATGGGGAGTTGTTAGGGTTGTTATTGGCCTGGCCTGACTTTCTTGCTTCCACTGATTGCCTCGTCAAGCGTCTTTGCACCTCATCCTTCCATTCCACAAGACTTTCCTTATAAGGCGCCCCACTCATGGATCATCCTGCTCTTCAGCTGAGCTTCGAGGGTGTGACATAGCTTCCAGCCTTGGTTTGTTCTCATTCCATCTTGCTCATCGTGCCTGCTGTTTTGGCGCGCTTTTCGTCCTCTCCTCTTCCACCCGCCATGTAGTCCGGCAAGCACATCAAAGAATTTATCAGACACTCTTTCAAAGGGTCACCGACGTTGCCCAGCTTCCACCCAGCTCGCTGCGTGTCATCAAAAGTCTGTCCTTCGATCGCCTCATCAAGTCGTGCCTCCCTCAGCTAAACTCTTCCTTTCCACTGATGCTTCCTTCATCTCATCCACGGACTCTCCAGCGCTCCATATCATCGATCTTAGCGCATCTCCAGGAGTTCACTCCCGTTTCTGCCACATTGATGCCTCCTCTCGCTCAGCCCGTTCCTCGGCTCCTCCCATCTGCGTTCACTCTCGCTAAACGCCTACTTTGGCTCGTCGGATGAGACGTATCTCTCCATGTCCGTTTCACGTATAAAATGATCAGCTGTTTTTTGCAAGCATTCCACGCTTCCTCCATCGTTCTCTGTTTACATTCAGACAGATTATGTTTCCATCAACTTCATTCCAGCTCAGTTCAGTTTTCCCTTCTAACATCTCTCGAGGGAGAACTACATGTCACCTTTTTTGATAGCTTTATGGCTGTCTGGATGGAAGAAGCTGAAAGTCTCTACACATAATCCTGTTTCATTCATCAAGGCTTAATTCAATTCAACTGATGAAACTTCCATTGAACACCATCTGTCAGCCCATGAAAAGTATAGAAGTCCGTCCCCAGGTAGTTTTCTGACATGTTTTGACCTTAAAAATAATTTCACGTGACTTCTTCACACGTGGTAGTTTCTGTGGGAGTCAAACCCAGAACCTTGCAGCTTCCCCTGGACGCAAGCGGCCTGCTCTCTGACAACTTGGTCACCACTCCCCCAAAATTACTTTGATTAACAACAGCGGGGCTAATTATGATTTATTTGTTTTATACTTGCAGCATTTTTGGATTTTATTTCTAAAACAACATTGATGTCTGACCTTTGACGTTGCCTCTGCATGAAATACATCTTCTCACCTGCAACATGGGCTCCTGTTTTGACCCACTGGCCATACAGCACCGGCTCAGTAGATCCAGTTACTGTCACAATAACGTCCGCTCCCCTCACAGCCTCCTCCGCCGAGCTGCATCCTCTTACAGCACCTCCGACTGAGCGGACAAACCTCTCAACGCTCTCTTTTGTCCTGCTCCAAACACGAACCTGAGGTAAAGGACAGACAAACACCTTTCAGTAGCTAGCTCTGAATCCAACAGAAAATTTGAGTAGTGAGCAGAAAAGAAGAGCATAAGCAAGGAGCCAGGACCATGAATGACCTAGAGAGATGTGTAAAGAGGAAAGCTCACAGATTCTGCTCTCTATATACTTCAACCTTGTAAAATTATACACAAGACTGACAAGACATGAACAAATCTTTGATTTTTTTTTTTTTACAAAAATAGAAATAAAGAGGTGTGTGAGATTATGCTTCCTCCGAAGGACCCATGTCTCTTGTTTCCCTAGCTGTATCAGCACAAGCCGGTTGTATTCCTTTTTATGTACCTATTAAAGGCAGATAGGGTGTTTTTAAAGTCAAGAGTAATTCTGTTCAGGTGCTGGTAATGAGAAGGTTCAAACGGTTTTCTACTGTGCCTAATCTAGAGTTACCTGTGTTTTTGGTTCTAATTGGAAATGGCAAAACAAGCAGACGTAAAGGAAATATCCTTATGAATATAAGTGGAAATGAAAATTGGCACTGTGAACTTTGAGTGCAGGTAAAGACAAAGCCTACCAACAAATAATTAGCAAATAGTAGCATCACAGTATAGGACTTAGTCGCTACATTCAATAAAACATTATTTTATTTCAAGGCTTTCTACAAAGAATGCCAGCAGGTTTGTCTGCTCCTCTCTCCGTGTATTCATAATCAACATCCTAAAACTCCATCAGCGTACTAAGAGTAGAACCGATTCCTCTGAACATCATCAGTAAAATCTGTTTTATGATACAAATTTTTTTTTACTCTATTAAACAAATGTCAACAGGTTGCTTTTGTACAAGTACCTCTTTAAAGGAAAAGATTTCAGTGAAGACGTTATAATGACTCAGAGCCTGTTTGCCGGTACCCAGGATGGCCAGAACCTCTGCTCCAGGAGGCATCAGCAGCTGTACAACACAAAGAGACACCGAACATGTCAACGTCACTGAAAGAGGCCAGAAAACAGAGTGCCTTCATTTCTTTTATTGCGTCAAACAGCCGAGATGCCTTAGCAGAGATGGCTGAGACTGCAGCGGTCCTCATGTCTGTGATGACCTCCCCATCGATGACCTGCAGGTAGGAAAGGACTAGTGTGAGAGTGCTGCTATCACAACCGAAACTTCTTTTAACGACATGATTCATGGTCATATAGAGACTCAAAAGTATTCATACCACTTGATCGTATTCACGTTTTTTCATGTTACACTAACTTGAATGGATTTTAATAGGGTTTCAGCTGCAAACCTACACAAACATAATCATCCACCTAAACAGGCCGACTGAGCACTGAGAGCATCAATCAGAAATGCATCCAAGTGTCTCACAGCAATTCTGGAGGAGCTGCAGAAATCCAAAGCTCATGTGGAAGAGCTGGCGAAAGACAACTATTAGTCGTGCATTCCACAAATCTGCCCTTTATGGATGGGTGGCCATTGTGGAAAGAAGGCTACAAGAAATCTGCCACCAGCCATGAAGGGAGCACAGCGAACCTGTGGAGGAAGCTGCTCTGATCAGATGGGACCAAAATACAACTTTTTGGCCCACAAACCAAACCATGTGTTGCAGAAGACCAACACTGCATATCTGAACAAACCATCCCCAGCGTGAGGCATGGTGGTGTTAGCATCATGCTGTGACAATGCTTTTCTTCAGCAGGGACAGGGAAGCTGGGAACATGGATAAATTACAAATAAATTCCCCATGGAGTTAAATAAGACAAAGAAAACCAGTCAGAGGCTGCAGAGGACTTGAGACGTGGATGGAGGTTCGCCAGCCACCAGAACTACTGGAAACATACCAGAGCTTCTATGGACAGTTAAAACACACTTGAGCTTTTTAATGGACTTAAAAGTATGTGGCAATTTGAAAACTGTGCAAACCTGCCATAGAAATACTCCATACTAGTGGCTAAAGTAGTAAAAGTTGATCCTACAGTATTGACACTATAGGGCTTAAGACAAATGCACAACCCATTTTTCTGATTTTATATGTAAAAATTTTTTTTTATAAAAAATATTGAAAACCATGTAACCTTTCATTTCCCTCCCACTTTACAGCTACGCACTACGTTGTGTTGGTTCACCAAGTGAAATCCAATTAATAAACATTAAGGTTTGTGTTTGACACGTGACAAAATGTGAAAAACCTCCAGGAGTATTACTAGGATGTGTCCAGTTGACTCACTGCCTTGATGTTCCCATATTCTGGATCCAACAGGACCACTGTAGCTTGAACAGCGGGCAAAGTGGAGCCTTTCTCCCTCTTGTAAAAACAGGCAAACTTTGTGCACAGGACTCCATCGTTCTCCATGTATGCGGGCATCAGCCCCATGAAGCTGAAGAGAGAAAGAGCGATTTGTTAATGTCCATTAAACCAGATCACCCCGCGTCCTGCTTTCTGGGGAAGAGAGCAGGCCTACCCGCTGTGTTTCTGCAGCGGCACCACCGTGCGCACAGGCTGGATCACCTCGGCGCTGTCCCGCCGGGAAAACTTCGCCAAAGCGTCCTCCAGGCGGGGGATCAGGTCCCTGTAGCGGAGCAGACTTCCAACTTCATTTTCCCAGATGATCACAGGAGGATCGGCCATGGCCTCTTCTGACAGCCCTACAGTCCGACGGGAACAAAGTTCAATCCACAGTCCTACCTGAGCCTGAACCAGGGTTGCCAGATATGGTGAGAGAAACAAGCGACCTCATTTCACAACGCGAGTGGAAATCCAGATTAAGTTCTGGGGTAAATTCCTGCATACCCTGGCTTCTCTGTTCCAGAAAGCTAGGAAGCAAATTATGAAAACTAATTACTCCGTGAAACAACACTGCTAAAGAACAGGGTTGTTTGGACTAACTTTTCCCTACTTTTTAGCTGAGATCTGCACACACACTTGTCAAGCAATGCGTGTCCTTTCTGAAGCCTGTAAACGCGGAGCGTAAATACTCCGCACACAATAATTATTCAACAGTCATGCTTTGAAATGTATGACAATTATCTTTCATACTATACCTAATACTGTCTGTATATAATTACTGTTTGGCATGTTTGTACATTATAGGCTAATTAAAAAATAGATGGGGGCGGGGGGCATATCACCTATTCTGAAAGAGAAACAGCGAGTATGAGGTAGAGCTACTCAAGACTATCTGCTTTCTACTCAGGGCAGGTCGGCCATTCGGTGCCCAGGTCACTAAGGAAAAGGGGTTCCGTCAGAAAAAAGCCAAGCCTACTCAAATAAGCGACTTCACGCTCAAAAATAAGACCAGCGTCGCTTACAAACGGATTTGGCAACAGAGTAAACGCTCCTGAAAGAGAAACCCTGCTCCAAGACGCTACGTTCAATGTACCTACGCACTGTGGGAAACAGCAGCTTAGCCGGGCGTACACTGTACGAGTTTTTCCCCTTTTCGGGCCGATTCTTCAGTCGTGCGAGCATTTTTTGAATCGGGCCGAATTTCAGCTTGATCGTAGAGGGGGGGAGGAGGGGGGACTGGCTTCTCACGACTACCTCCCGATCAGGAATCGGACGATCGGTGAAAATCAAACATGTTTGAAATTCAGTCGGCTGTCGTGAGGTTTTCGTGAGCGCATCCTGCTGTTCAAGCAGAGCTATGAGGGGGCGCCCTCCCCTCCTCTCCGTCCCCGCCAGCGGAGGGAGGGAAGCGGGCGTCCCTGAAGCGACCTCTGCCCGGTGTTGGGGAGGGCGAGCTGTCCGGTCGGCACTCCTCCGCGGTCCGCGCAACGAGCTGGCCGCCTGTTTCGGCACTCCTCCACTCGCTGGGCGGTGCGGGCCGGGCGACCTGCCGTGCCGCGCGGCCGCCGATGCGTCTCGTCTCTCCTCTCTCTCCCCTCCGTTCCCCCGACACCCGGTGCCTCCTGCAGGCCTCGCCAGAGCTGGGCTCGAACCCCTGCTCTGGGTCCCTGTCACCTACCGTCGCTCGCCTGCCTCTGCCACCACAGCGAGCGGTCCCAGAGGGGACACGACGTACAGTGTGAGCAGTCCGGTCTCGTCCGAGCGTCGCGCCGCACAGATCGTGAGCGGTGAACTTTTTAAACACCGCGGTTCCGTCGCACAGTTTGAGATGTATATAAGTACCACGACTGAAAAACTCGTACAGTGTACGCCCGGCTTACTCGTCTCCTTTTGGTTGCTGAACATAGGAAAGAAATGGCGCGAAACCTAGAAATACAGAGGGAGTAAAATCCCGCACTCACCACTTCAACTAGTTTGTTTGAAACGGGGCACAGAAAAATCACGGGATGAATTTGACTATCAGATTTTTATGAGGTGCTAAAGCAAAGATTCCAATCAATCTGGACAGAACTGTCTGTAAAATGCAGAGGTGGCTCGTAGTTAGAAATATTTTTTACAACAGATCAAACTGTGCAATCAGGTTTTGTCAGACTTTGGTCCATCATACAATCGGGAAAGTTGAATGTCCCAAAACACACCAAATGTAATGAGTACGTGTGAGAGGCTGAAACTCCATACATGAGCAGTCAAGAGGTTGGACCACATTACTATCTGGAATTCTTATAGAAAACGAGGTAGTTAGAATCCAGACCACCTCAAAGTACTCCTACTTTGGCTTTTTTTTTAATTTATATATATATATATATATATATATGTATATATATATATATATAAATAAATAAAGCAGAATAACATTTCATTCAGAAATGTCTAAAGCTAAACCAATTTTGCTAACTTACTGTCTTCCTATTCCCAATCTGCATGAAAAAAAATACTCTCACTACATGATTCATAAATGCATTCTTTTAGTTTTACTGACATTTTAGATAAACAAGGAACACAAGTTGTAAAAAAAAAAAGGTTTATTAGAGCACAGGTGATGGTCCTGCAAAATAAAACATACAATACTCCTAAAAAACAAAGTTTGTGGTGCAAAATGTTTTACATCCAACATAAAATTCAAACGAGGGATCCATCCACCTTTTGGAATCATCAATGATGTATAAAAGTCACACCAGGAGTCTCTCAATAGCCATTTGAACGGACTGAATCTGAGGCTTTAGCTGGGAGCCCTCCTTTATGGTGACAGAGGTAGCGATGACAGGACGGGACACACCGCAGGCCCGGCCCAGCGCCTGCTTGGAGCGGACAAACACGTACGGGACGTTCTTGTCCTCACAGAGGAGAGGCAGGTGGAGGATGATCTCCAGCGGCTCGGCATCGGCTGCCATGACGATAAACTCAGCGATGCCTCTGTTCAGGGTTTTAGTGGCTGAGAAGGTAGCAAAAAGAAGCAATTAGGTTGAGATCAGAATCAGAAATCGGTTTGTGGAACAAGTATTTTAGTGTGACGTGTTGTGGTGCAGAACGTGCAATTTATATAGTGGGAGTTAAAAAATACAAAGTGTATCGCATGATATAAAATTGTAAGGCAAGAAATAAAAAGTCAAGATGACTATATTTATGACAAACTAAATAAACTTAAACCAAGAATTAAGAACCACAGACTATCCCATGGAGCAACAGTAATGGGAATTTTGTGCATGTTTTATACCATATTTACCTACAAGAACAACGAGACGATAAAAATCTGAACCCGCAGCCTAACTTTAAACAATTCAACACTAGTTTAAGAAATGCCAAAAAAAATCCCACTAAACATTTGTAAATGTTTACTGGGAAGATGTAGCTTTTTTCCCTTACATACTACAGCCGTTAATTCTTCCCTCGTTTAACTACGAGGAGGGAAGCAGCACACAGTGTAAAAGATGAACATCTAGGTCAGGGGTGTCGGGGCCCAAGGCTATTTGCTCCCCTAGACTGATTCTGTGTGGCCCCCAACTGCAATTCAAAAATGATTTGGTGATGCAGATGGATCCTTTTAATTTAATTTTTTTTTTTATTACAGACAAGTTAAAATCTTCTTGCAATTGAAAATGTTAGGTACAACACAAAGTAATCATCTTTTAATGACGTCGCCTTTTGCATTCTCTTTAAATTCATAGTGAGTAGGACCCCATCTAACCAATTTTGGTTCACAAAAATCTGCTTTTAACTCGTTTATTAAGATTGGCTATGTACAGCAAGCGTTTTCAAACAAAGGCGGACCCAAATCCAGTTCTTAATGCTGAGAATAGACACATTTTTGATTTTCTTTCTCCATGAACAGTCATGCAGGTAGCAAAAATTTGTAAACTGGACGAGTATCTTTTAATAAGGCATGTTTGCCTTAAAAGTGATCAGCAACGATTTATGCATCCATTGCTGTATACATTTTGGGGTAATTAAATTTTTTATTTAAAATTATGTTTTTTTTCCTTTTGGCTTTTAATATTTTGGCCCACCTGTTAAATAAGTTTGGACACACCTGATCTGGATAATTTAAAGCAAATTAAAACAAATAGTGCAAGCAAAAAAAAAAAAAAAAAACGTATTAACCCTGAATGCTTGATCTGAAAATCCTACATCTGTTTCATGGCTATTTACATAACGGTTTGTATAATTTAACAGTTCATTTTTACTTAGAACACGATTTTGACATAAGCAGCCATTTGCAGCTTTGTTTTCGACAGTATTTTCCACAGCATTTCAGGATGCCATTACATTTTAAACCTGTAAACTGACACCTGGAGTGTAACCACCCAATTAACACTAATCCAGAGGCTCCTGATTGCAGCTTCGCTAAAACAGGGACAAAACTTTAATTTCATTTGTGAAGAGAAGTTCAGCAAAGTGTTACACACCTTCGTTGTGTTTTTAAGTGCTATATAAATCAACAGATGAATAAGATGCTATTTTTGCATCAGGACCAGAACTGGTCCAGCTCAAAAACTACAATAATTATTATTCTACAATAAGCAGAACCTTTCAAGCCCAGTTTGTAATTTATGACACCTCTCTTTAAAATCTTTGTTACAAGACAAGTAAATTAAACCGTCTTTGACACTTTTCAACATTAAGACAGGTCATAAATCCTCCGAGTATTTCCTTATCAAACAAAGGTTTCGTACACCGAGCAGAATTTAAAGAAAACTTAAAACCGGCAAAAACGTGTGTTTGCGTAGATGTCAGATTAAATGTAGTTTCTAAATCAGCTTCATAGGGAATGTTGTACACTTTCAATTTCGATCGAGAGGTCTGATAGATCACCTTTCAAGCATCAATCAACATTTTCCTAATCTTTGTTGCGCATTTCTGTCACCTTCATTGGCCCCCTTCCTCAGCTGCTTATAGTTGGAAGCTTGCTGCACCAGGTCCAGGATGGTCTTGGTCAGAGTAGCGTCGGCCAGCGGGTAGGCCTTTGGGTTCACTTGTGGTTCAGCCTGAATAAATCAAAAGCATTAACCCAAATAGGACACACATCGAGCCAAAATAAAAACATTAATTTGAGCTTAGAATGAGCGCTCCCTGCAGCTCCTCGTGCTTGCTAAGTTAGCTGGTATGCTAACTCGTTAGCCGAACACGGCACTCACCATGGCAGGTTGCTTATGTATTCCGGCCCTCTCGGCGAAATGCTTCACGGAGGACTCCTTGTTTATCTCCTGACTCTAAGAGAGCAGCTAAAAGGCGCAGGATACGTGGCTTCTCCTAATATTTAACAGCGCCACAAACTCGGAGAGCTCTGCTGCATGCAGTTAGTCTAAACGTTCACCACACGTGTATTCCTGTAACGCTGCACATGCGCACAAAGTCGTCATCCGAAAGACAGGAAATTGTGTTTGTTCTGTCGTCATGAAAGGGCGGGGCTACGACCTGTTTGGGGAGGGGGGAATAATATAAAAAAATATTTTACATACATTTTACTTATATTTTACATGAGTAATCCGAGTATGTATATTTCACTCCAGGGTAACAGAAGTAGAGTTTACAACAGCAAGCTGTGCAAATCGTATGTCCTCAAAATCAGTCAAAGACAACAGACAATATCTATCTATCTATCTATCTATCTATCTATCTATCTATCTATCTATCTATCTATCTATCTATCTATCTATCTATCTATCTATCTATCTATCTATCTATCTATCTCCTTTTCCTCTTCCCCTGTTAAACTAATACAATCCTGCGCATTCCATATTACGTTGATTTCATTCATTTAGCATCATTGAAGAATTGTAGATAGATAGATAGATAGATAGATAGATAGATAGATAGATAGATAGATAGATAGATAGATTTTTTTTTTTTTATATACAAACTTTATGTACAGATAAATAATATACAATTGCAGACAGTATTATGCTCGAGGTGCTGGGGTAACAGAACCACAGGATTCCATGAAACAGAAAAAGGAAATTACAGATTACAAATTAACTTCATCACTTAGGGTTAGAAGTTTCATAGCTTTAGAATTGGTGCATATTTTTAAGGAGTCCAAAAAACCTCTTACATAAGCTCTAAAAACAGTGAGGTTGGGTTTGTTTTTAGCAAATTTACAAACATGTATGTGGAATTTGGCTAACAAAATAAGAAAATTTATAATATAATCTTTCCCAGACATACTGTTATTGGAAATACCAAAGAAAACATGTTTAACATTCAATGAAATAAGTATATTACATTTCTTGTTGATAAAATTATTGAAGTCACACCAAAAGATTTTGCTAAAAGAGCATTCCCAAAAAAGGTGGGTCAGTGTTTCTTGTTCAATGTGACAGAAGGAGCAAAGAGGATCAATATCTGCAATATATTTGTTCAATACTGAATTTACAGGATAACACCTGTGTAAGATTTTAAGGGAAACTTCCCGTACTTTATTTGATACAAAAAACTTTCTTGGCAACAACCATGTTTGTTCCCAATTGATATCTGAATAAAGATTGTTCCAAAAAAAGATTGAGGCAGGTTTGCAAACAGTATTCCTTTGGATTATTTCTCTTATATGCTTATTTCCAGTTTTAATACTAAGAAATGGATCTGAATTACCAATAAATAAGTCTGGAAATCTGGGACGCTGCACCATGGCGCCACCTGATGTTGATATAAGAAATTTTAAACCTGCAGGAATAGCATCAAAGACGATGGCAAATTCTTTAGGGGTCACAGGGAAGTTATATTTACCAAGAAATTCACCATAATTAAATAGTTGACCATCCTCATTAAATAATTGTTTAACAAATAAGATATCATAATCCATCCATTTCTGAAGAAATAAGGATTTATGCTTGAAGCAAATATTTTGGTTATTCCAAATATAACAGTTATGAGGGGAAAAGTTATGTTTATAAACCAAATGCCACAATGCCACATTGAATTAGGCGTTTTCAAATATCTTTGGATCCACCTAACTTTGAATGTGGAATGCAGGGTATTAAAGTCCAGCACATTAAATCCACCTGAACTTAGTTTATTGATCATAACATTCTTCTTAATAAGATGGGGCTTTTTTTTCCAAATGAAATTAAAGAGTATACGATCAATTTCAGTGCAACGGCTATTTGGGACATTAAGGGCTGAGCTGGCATAGACAAGTCGAGAAAGACCTTCAGTTTTGGCCAGCAGGACTCGACCAGTGATAGTCAGGTCTCTCTGTAACCATAGATTAAATCTTTGTTGGCAGGAGAGTATAATTGAATTAAAGTTTTTGTTAACTCTTGCTGTCTGCTCTTTAACTATGGTGACCCCAAGATATTTAACTTCAGACTTTACAGGAATTCCGGAAAGAGATAAATCATTGCAATTATTAATTGGGAGAAGTTCACATTTAGATAAGTTAAGTTTGAGACCAGAGGCTACAGAAAAGGTATTTAAAAGTTTAAGTGCAATATCAATTTGACCCTTATCTTGTAAGAATAAAGCTGTATCATCAGCCAATTGACTTAAGAGTATAGTTTTTCCTGCAACTTGGATGCCTTTGAGATCACTATTTTTAATAAAAGTAGCTAAAATTTGCATAGGGAGAAGAAACAAAAAAGGTGATACAGGGCAACCCTGACGAATTCCACGTTCTATTTTAAATCTCTTGGTAGTTCCATGGGGTAATTTTATTGAGCTATTTCCAAAAGCATAGAGAGTGCGAATTGATTGTTGAAAATGGTCTCCAAAGCCAAATAAGCTGAGGGCTTTGAAGATAAACTCATGTTCTATTGAGTTAAAGGCCTTTTGAAAATCTAAAAATAAAATAAAGCTGTTATCTGAAACCATTTCTGGATAATCTAAGACATCAAGAACCAGTCTTATATTATCAATAATATGTCTTCCAGCCATAAAGCCGTTCTGAGATTCTTCTATAATATCACTAAGAACTGTTTTAATTCTTTTTGCCAAACAACTGGCTAAATTTTTGTAATCATTATTAAGTAAAGAAATAGGACGCCAATTATACAAAATTAGTGCATCCTTTTGAGGTTTTGGGATTAGAGTAATTAAACTTTGAGTTAGTGATGGGGGGAGTCTTTCATTATGAATGCTCTCAATAAATACAGAGTGTAGAAATGGAGTGAGTTCTTCTGAGAACATTTTATAAAGTTCTGATGTAAGACCATCTGTACCAGGAGATTTATTAGATTTGAGACTATTGATAGCTTCTTTAATTTCATTAGGCGTGATTGGAGAGTCACATAATATTTTGTTTTGGTCACCAATTGTTCCTATGCTGATTAAGGAATTAAATAAATGTTCATGTTCCTCAGGAGAATGTCTAGACTCATACAATGATTTATAAAAAGTTTCACATATACTGGCAATCATTTTAGGATTATCAATTACTATGCCATTTGAATTAAGTTTGATAGATAGATAGATAGATAGATAGATAGATAGATAGATAGATAGATAGATAGATAGATAGATAGATAGATAGATAGATAGACATAATATAAGAGTAGACGTGTCATTGGGCAGGTTCTGCCTATGCTGCGATGCGTCAGAGCGTCCGCCATCTTAAATGTGGCAAATCTGCAGTTACTCAGTCACTTAAACAGAATCAGAGGGACTTTAATCTCTGAATATACTTTGTATTCGTGGTATTTTTTTTGGTAATATTACAAGTTTATTTTCGTATCCCTTTAGCTTCATTCTCCTGAATTTATTCTCCTAAAGAATAAAAATATTTAAAATAATCTAACCTGGCCCTATTACTCCAGGAGTGAAATAATTCTGCAAACTGTGATTATTCTGGAAATGTTCCCCCTTAATTCTCATAATATGATGTTTTTATCATAACATTATCACTTTTGTGTTTGTTTGTTTATTTTTACTTTATTGACCTAGGATTTTTTTTGCTCATATTATTAATTTTACCTCTTTAATACTCACCCAAAAAGTCTGTTCCTAAAGGTTCACATGTGACACGATTTTATGAAATAATGAAGACCACAATGTTTAGATTTAACAAATTGATCCTTATATATATATATATATATATATATATATATATATATATATATATATATATATATATATATATATATATATATATATATATATGTGTGTGTGTGTGTGTATTTATTGCAGCACAGGAATGAGGCATCTTCTCTGATCCACGTTCACAGTAACAGAACTCAACTTTTTTCTGCCACATACAATATGGCGGTGACGTTGACGTGCGAACCTGCGCCCTATGACGCGTCTACGTATATAGATACGCAAGAATCATGTGTTGACACGAGGGGGCGCGCGCTTGTCCGTGGTGTCTCTGCTCGCGAGCGAAGAACGCGCGGTTCATTCTGGGTAGGGCACTTTGAAGGCGGCCATATTGGCTCTTCGTCCTGGCTGAAGGAGAGAGATGAAGGGGATCCGGGGAATCAGTCAGCTGTCGGTGAGGGCTCATTTCAGCTCGCTTGTATCTTTGAGAATTGGGGGAACTTGTGCGCTCACTCGAGCCTTTTCGTCTTACTGTTGAATGGAATAAAAATACGCGCAGGGCTCCGGCTGGGGAGGCTGGCTGTGAGGAAGCGCATCCGATGTAGTTGCTAGCTTAGTGAATGCTACATCATAAACACACACATTTCAGCTTCCATTAAACTGCTGTAAGTTTACTTGGGTTTTCGATAGCTTAAAGGGGTTTATGTTTAAGCGAAGGGACAGCTAGCACGTTTAGACAAAAAAAATTGGATCCTTTTGACGCTTCTAACATTTCGTGCTTGGAATATCTGTAAAGGATTTAGATTCCTTTAATTAACCAGGTAACAAAACTCATAGAGATTAAATTTAGAAACTCTTTTCCAAGAGTGACCAGGCCAAGAGGGCAGCTTTAATACACATTTGAAAACATCACACACTAGCATTGTCAGATTACAAAGTGCAATCACGAAATCCAATCGTGCTTTGTACTCTGTCATTTATAAAAGATTTGAAGAAAGAAGAGAGAAAGTTCTTCATTTCAAGTCCTTTTGTGCATCATTCCAGGTGGATGGGGCAGAGGATCTGCATCAGGATGAAGTCCTGAGAACGCAGGCTATATCGGTTAAAATTTCTACACATAAGTAAACACAAATATGTAGGTGGAAGTCCAAGAATAGATTTGTAGATAAAAGTTAGCCAGTGTCAGAGCCTACAAGTATACAGAGATGGAGAATGTGTCATTGTGTATAAAGAAGCAATGATTTACATTATAACTGCAGGCAGTGACAAAACACAATGCTCAGTGTTAAACAGAATTCAATAGAATTTGGAAGTTTGTTTTAGGCTATACCTCCTGCCAAAAACTGTTAATATTGACTAAATTTCCCTAAAAAAAAACTTGGGTAGAAGTTCAATTAAACTTTATTGTCCATGAAGGGAAGTTCCTAAGTAAACAAGTCTACATTTAGCTGAAAATAAGTAATTAGTAAATAAACCCCATAAGAAGACTGGTTTGTTACATCAGGGTCAGATCAGGGTTAATTATCCTCAGTCTTATTCCTGTGAAAGTTTTTCACATCAGTATTACGGGGTAAAACCAGTGGCTCTGTGGTGTCAGACAGATACATCTCAGTGAGATACATGGGAATGTCTGGTGAATAATTGGTGTTTAGATCCGGTGTTTTCAGCTCCCTCAGTGACTGTGACAGCTGTCATTTAGCTGGTAAATCCCTGTGCTTGCATTTAAAACAAGAATTCTTTCAGTTTTCTGCAGCTCTGAAAACATGCTGTACCCTTTGCTTATGATGTAGACTATACTGGTAACCAGCTGTATATATTGTTTTTTTTTAAGTCTTAGAGAAATGTTCATATTTAATGTTTTCTTTTAGTTGAGATGCACCGTCCAGAATTTTGTAGATGTTGGCCAAAGTCTGGTTTTTGTAAAAGTGTGACCTGTCGATACTTATTTTCTGTCCGTCTGCAGCGTCTCTTTATAAACTATATGAAGTTATAAGAACAACATTCAAAATACTCTCTCCAGGCATTCTGCTGTAAGAAACTGTGGAAGCGGGGGTGACTTTGCACTGCTATGCAACACAGTGGTGACTTTAAAATATGGTTTTATTGTTATTGTTAGGGGGAATATTTACAAAATTAACATCTAGCTGGCTTAAGTGTCTCATATTAGCAGTACGCCTAGTTACTACAGCTAGCATTACTAAAACTAAAGCCTCCAGATTAAGGCTAGGCGATACGGCTTATAAATAAAATCTATGATTTCATTATGCCAAATCCGAATAATTGATTTTTTTCCCTCCTTTTTGTTTCACAAAAAGAAATTAAATAAATTGGACTCAGCTGTAGCGTACTCGCTGTTGTTGTGGTCAGCAGAACCTGGTAGAAGATCTTTACAAGAACTCTGAGGTTCCCTGAAGGCTGCCAGCATTTTGAAATCCCCTATTTTCCATGACAGCCAGAGGTTGGAAGCTGAAAATAATAAACCAGCGCACAGTGACTGGATAAATGCGCCCCTTAGGCAGTTTGACAAATGTCCTAAAAGGTGGTTGAAAATGGACACCGTGTGGCAGACGGCCCCTTGTCATACCCAAAAAAGCCAGGTACAAATTGATCAAAACCACGCAAGCACAAAGCGCCAAAGAAGAGGAATAACCGACGCGTCATTGCCTGGAGCAACAGTCAAGCCGCCCCCTTTGTAAACGGCTTCCTTTTAAATAACTTCTTAAAAGTTTAGTGAACAGCAGTTACTGAAAAGGTCTTTCCACATTAACTTCCACACTAAAGAGCATTTTCTACTCTCCGACCTGCTGGTCAATGTAGGAATCGGACCATTATGGTCATGATGGTCGCCTCCTGTCCTGATCCCACCCTACATACATATACTGCATTCGCTTGGAAGTATTGAGGACTTTTCCACAGTCCGACTCCTTGAAGAGGTCCATTATTGCGCCACAGAGCCAGTAACACATTAGCTGTAATGTCCTGCCTTCCCATGTTCTCTGTTTTTCCAGACAAGGCTTTACGCAGCCCAGGCTGCCCGTAAGGTGGAAGTGACTGGGTTTCAGCCACAGGATGTGCAGGTCAGTGGTGGTTGACGTGTTTTTTCTCTCCACAGAGACGGTTCTATGCCGCGGCCAGAAAAGGCCAGTCCCTTACCGAGCCTCTGGTTGGTCTGAAGCTCTCTCCGGGGGCTGCCCACTCCTACCAGGATGTTCATGTATGTTGGGATGTGTCTCGGCAGGCTGCGCTTTGGCTTCCTGAGTCTGGCAACGGACTCGTTTAGAGTTTCATGCTTTTGTTTCACCTTGGTAAATTGTCTTAACTAAACATTAGGATCATGGGAGAAGCTGAGGCTTACTGGCACGCACTGCAGATTGTCTGTATTTTGTGCTGATGGTAAAGGGGAACGCTGCCTGTGCCCCCCTGCTCAGGTAACCAAGCTGTCCAGTGGACTGGTGATCGCCTCTCTGGAGAATTACTCCCCGGCCTCTAAAATCGGTGTCTTCGTCAAGGCCGGTTGTCGCTATGAGACCCCTGACAACCAAGGTGTCACCCACCTCCTCCGGCTGGCCTCCAACCTGGTAGGAAATGACAGAATAGCCATCTTATTTGTTGTTATTAATGTTTTATTACTTACTTTGAATATGCTTGTATTGGAACACCTTAAAACCTAGACTTTAAATTTAAAACCTTTCGATAATTATCGAAACTATTCAATACAGAAAATTATATTGATATTCTCCCCCCCCCCCCCCCCCCCACACACACACACACACACACACACACACACACACTGCCCAGCTCTAATAGTTTGTATATATAAAAGTACAGTACATTTCAAAACATTAGATATTCTGAAAAGGTGAAAATATTCACTTATTTCAGAAAGTGAAAGTCATATGTACAGTTAGGTCCAGAAATATTTGGACAGTCACACAATCTTCATGATGTGGGCTCTGCGTGCCGCCACATTGGATTTGAAATGAAACAACTACAATGTAACTGAAGTTCAGACTTTAAGGTTTAATTAAAGGGGTAGAAAATAAAGATTAAACATGTAGCATTTGTAGCTATTTTTATACAAGCGCTACTCATTTCAGGGGCTCAAAAGTAATTTGACAAATAAACATAACCCTAAGTAAAATGTTACTTTTCAATATTTTGTTGAGAATCCTTTGCAGGCAACGACTGCCTGAAATCTGGAACCCGTGAGCATCACCAAACGCTTGAAGCGCCGTCCAATCAACTTTGCTGCATTTGGCTGAATCTGAGCAGAAAGTATATCCCTATACACTTCAGAATTCATCCGGCTGCTTCTGTCTTTTGTCACATCATCAATAAACACAAGTGACCCAGTGCCAGTGGAAGCCATGGATGCCCATGCCATCATACTGCCTCCACCATGTTTTACAGAAGATGTGCTTTGGATCATGAGCTGTTCGTATTCTTCTCCAAACTTTCTTCTTCCCATCATTCTGGTACAGGTTGATCTTAGTCTCATCTGTCCAAAGAATGCTCTTCCAGAACTGGGCCGCCTTCTTCTGGTGTTTTTTGGCAAAGTCAATTCTGGCCTTTCTGTTTTTGAGGCTGATTAATGGTTTGCACCTTGAGGTGAATCCTTTGTATTTACTCTCATGAAGTCTTCTTTTCATGGTAGACTTAGATACTGATACACCTACTTCCTGGAGAGTGTTCTTCACTTCAGTGGATGTTGTGAAGGGTTTTTCTTCACCCTGGAAAGGATTCTGCCATCATCCACCACTGTTGTGTTCTGTGGACATCCAGGCATCTATGAGTTCCCAAGCTCACCAGTGCTCTCTATTTTCTCAGAATGTACCAAACTGTTGACTTGGCCACTCCTAACATTTCTGCTATCTCTCTGATGGAGTTCTTCCTTTTTTCTGTTTCACCTTCATTGAGAGCTACTTTGACAGCATGTTGTGTTCACAGCAACAGCTTCCAAATGCAAACGCCACACCTGGAATCAACTCCAGACCTTTTAACTGCTTAATTGATGACAGGTTAACGAGGGAAGAGCCCATGCAGCCTTGTTATTTATTTTCTAGTCTTCTGAGTCAATTTTCCAGTTACTTTGGTCCATTGAAAAAGAGGCAGCTACGTATTATAGAGCTGTAATTCCACTTTGGATGTGAATACGCTCAAATTACAGCTGAGAGTCTGCATTTAAAGCCCATGCTGATTATATAATTGTATCCTGAATGTTTTCATAAGCAGCTAAAATAACGAAACCTGTGTCACTGTCCAAATATTTCTGGGCCTAACTGTAGATTTAAAACACATAGAGTGAAATATTGTATGCCGTCTTGTTCTGTTTTGAAATGGTGCTATAAATAAATAGAATTTATTTATTTGTTTCATGTTATATTAAGTTGGTGCCTTTCTACTTTGTAGACAACCAAAGGAGCGTCGGCGTTCAAGATCTGCCGCGGTGTTGAGGCTGTGGGAGGCAACCTGAGGTCAGTGCCCTCACCGGAAATAAAAAGCAGGCCGGAGTCATTCAGCGCTCTTAATCTGTGCATCTGAATGTTTCTGTGCAGCGTGACTTCGTCCCGAGAGAATATGGTGTACACGGTGGACTGCCTGAGAGACGACATGTACGTTTTTCCACCGTCCCTTTGCTTCCAATTAAAGGAGCGCATGTTGTCTGCTCTTCTGACACCCTCTCTGTTTGTGGTTCTGCCTTCATCCTCGCTGCGTGCAGCGATACAGTGATGGAGTTTCTGATAAATGTGACAACAGCTCCTGAGTTCCGTCCATGGGAGGTTTCTGACCTCACGCCCAGGGTGAAGTTGGACAAAGCACAGGCTGCTCACAACCCCCAGATAGGTGGGCATTTTTTCATTTCATTTCAGTCAGACAAACTGAACGGATGAGAAGAATCCCCCATAAATTCATGAATGATGAACCAGCCTGTAGTATTTTCACACTTACAGTATAGAGGTGGGATTATTGTCTTGCAGCTGTAGGTTAGAATAGGTCAGGAAATATCTGTATCCTTTACAATCCTCAGGTTTTTGCAGACCTTCCAACAAAAGAGGCAAATAGTCACAACTGATGCTTGAAAAGAGGCAAAAACTTGGGCAGCGCTGTTTCTGTTCTGTTAAAGCTTTTTTGTCCTTGTTCAGGTGTGGTTGAAGGTCTCCATGCAGCGGCGTACAAGAATGCTCTGTGTAACTCCCTGTACTGCCCCGATCACATGGTCGACAACATCCAATCCGAACACGTGAGTCAGTCAGCTCCTTTCTTAATGTCTGCTCAGAAAGGTCTATTAAAGGTGTTTTTTCCTGACACAGGTTTTCTGTTTCCTCAGCTTCATCAGTTTGTCCAGAACAACTTCACAAGTGGAAGAACGGCTCTTGTAGGACTTGGTAAGGAGGAACGCCATAATTGAACATGATGGTGTTAGGCTCCATTCCCACTGCAGGCTAATGTTACCATGTCTGGCTTTTTAGAACCAGTGGGAACGCTCAGATCTGGCCCAGATCTGATTTTTCAAGTCACAATTGAGCCACTTCCATATATGGTCCTGAATCCATCTGATCTGATCTTTTTAAATGTGCGATGCTGAAAAGGTTTTCCCTCGTTGCAAATCCATTGTATCGCATTCCAACATGGGCAGCATGTTGTAAACTGCCCCCGTTACAAGGCGCTACAACAGATTGCAACAAGGATCCTGCCTTAGGAGTCAAGAGGAGAGTCGCTGACATATATTATTAAAAGTTGCCCTCATCATCCGTCTCTGGGAAGCTGTTAAAATCCCTGTCCCACCAGTCCTGGCAGCGTCCCCGCACCTGAATGTGCAATGACCTCTGCAGCTAGCCGTGCCTGCAAGCTGAATTCTTGCGGTATTTGTGCGTTCACAAACACACGAGAATCCATCTTGTCCTGCTCACACCTCAACTGTTGGAGACGGACCCAAAAAAAAGGCCGACCAATCACGTTGCAGCAATATGGTTTAACGCGGAACATACAGCGGTGACGAAAGCAAGAGCTGTGCAGAGCAGAGACTGCTACACATTATCAGTCTGGCTGGCCAACACAGAAAATAAATTCACCAGATCCAAAATCAACATTATTTAATCTCCATCTCAATCCCAAAGCTCAATGCTATAGAAAACCTAAAGAGAGTGGCATGAGTGAAGACCCAGGACTGGATGGTTTAATAGGTTCTGCTGAGGAACGGTCAAAGGTCACTCTCTCTGTCTCTGTCTGCTCCAACCTTGATACACGTTAGAGGAGAAGACAAGGTGCTCCTTGATCTTTAAAGGGGAGTTGTGCAAAATAGTGACACCAGTAATTCAGGCAGCAATGATTTAGTTTAAAGCAGTTTGAATTTGTGCTTATGCTACAGAATAATTTTTCTATAGAATTGTTATACATCTGTACCGGGGGGTGGGGCAATAACCTGTGCTGGGGTCTTCACAGTAGGTCTACGTTTTTACCCATAATCTTCTAAACAGCAGTTCTGATTGGCTTTCTCTGGTCCGCCAGGCGTTGAGCACTCTGTGCTGAAGCAGGTGGGGGAGCAGTTCCTGAACATCCGCAGCGGAGCAGGAACCACAGGGGGCAAGGCCCAGTACCGCGGAGGTGAGCCAAACTGACCACAAGGAGAAGATAGTCCAGTTGGACGCAATTTTGGTTTTTAAGGCTTTATCGTACAGAACCGATGGACCCATGCGATTGTGGTCTGCAGGAGAGGCCCGTCTGCAGAGCATCAGCAGTCTGGTCCATTCCGCCGTGGTGAGCCAGGCGGCAGCAGCTGGTACCGGGGAAGCGCTGGCGTTCAGCGTGCTGCAGCATCTACTGGGAGCTGGTCCACACGTCAAGAGGGGCTCCAATGTCTCCAGCAAATTGGTCCAGGGGGTCGCCAAGGCAACCACCGAGCCCTTCGACGTGGGTCTTTAGAGGCACATTTCAGCATGACTTCAGCTGGGTGAAGGTCTTTATGTGCAGCTATTAAAGCTCTGAATTATTAACAGGTGAGCGCTTTCAATGCAAGCTACTCTGACTCTGGTCTGTTTGGGGTCTACACCATCTCCCAGACGGCAGCAGCTGGTGATGTGAGTGTGTCGTCCGATCGAAATGGCCAACAGAAGGATGTCAGTGATCGACTGTTTCAGAGATGATCCCTGTTCTCTGTTGTCGTCTTAGGTGATCAAGGCCGCCCTCGCCCAGGTAAAGGCTGTTGCTGATGGGGGAGTCACAGCCGCGGACCTGACCCGGGCCAAGTAAGAAACACAGATGGATAGCTTGCTGAGAACTTACCACTTATTAGCTTCTGCTATTTATTAAACCTGTGACCATCAGTTTGTGTATTTAAACATAATTACCACCTCTAAAAATCACAAAATCCACATCATCTCATTGATATACGGAAAAAGAGATCAACTTTTCATCTCCCTCAGTAATCACTCTGGAAATAAAATGGCTTTAATTAATTTAAGGCTTTTCTGATTTTCTCCTTTAGGGCTCAACTAAAAGGTCACTACCTGATGTCTCTGGAGACCTCGGAGGGTCTGCTGGAGGCCATGGGCTCTCAGGCTCTGGCTGACGGATCCTACCACTCTCCAGAAGAAATCTCCAAAAACATTGACAACGTCTCTCTGACTGATGTTGCAAACGTAAGGATTTGGACCCAAAGTTTTGGATATTTGCTGCTTCGGTGATGTTAGGTGTCTTTGGCAGATGTTTCTGTGGTGTCCTGGAGCTCAATAATAAACAAGAATTACTTTAAGATTATAAAAACTGTTAATAGGCTGCCAAAAGGATTAAGATCTAGAGAGTTTCATCACCATGGATCCAGAATTTCACAGTTTTAATACCCGAGCCAATTGGTAATCAATTCTGGTCTTCCACCATGCTGGAAAAAACCATGTTGACCACCAGGTTGCTCCTGGATCCCCAGACGTCCCAAGCACCCTGAAGGGGGTCTCCTCTTCTCTAGCCCAGCATAGACAGGACAGTCTGCTCAAGAAGAGTCAGCTGAGAGGGTTGGGTTGCCACCAGTGCAGAGCTCAAGAATGGCAGCAGGTGTGGATGCTTCCATACACACAGTGAGGGGGAGACCTTTGGAAAGACGTCTAAAAAGGGAACAGAGAAGATGGTGCTCTGCAAGAACATAATCAAGGACAGGTTGACGTCCTGCTGGAAGGACCAGGGTTGGACTACAGAGGACATTCTTGATTTTATATAGTGCAACACTTTCTAGCAGCAACACACTTATCCTGTGACCTCCTGTTGATGCAATGCAATGAAAGCACGTGTTTTCTTGGAGTCCACCACGGTCAGCAAAAGAAGAATGATTTCAACCTCCATCCCCCTTTAGAGCAGCCATTCTGCTCCTCTGAATCAGTCAGGAAGACCGAGTGAAACCAGCTGCCCTGTCCGCTTCAACACCTGCCCTCAGCTAACCACAAGAGATTTGAAATGATTCTGGCCGCTCAATTTGTACAGAATCCAACATGTTTATGATCAAGTAGATTTTCATTAACCTTTGAATGAATTTCATTTCATCTGATCACTTTTCATAGCATCTAAACTCTGAAAAATGCCGACATTAAAACTGGAGCAGTAACCAGTGTGGAAAACAGTTTTGTTTTTTTGTGTCCTCAAAACATTTGGTCTCAGCTACATTTGATCGTTTATGTTCACGTTTTTCTTCCCCGTCTCTTACAGGCTGCCAAGAAATTTGTCACCGGCAAGAAGACGATGGTATCCTCCGGCAACCTCATAAAAACTCCCTTTGTGGACGAAATTTAAAACCTCCTACTGGGCCTTTTGATTGACAACAAAGTTACACGTGTTCCTCCACATTCTAATAGAAACAAAGGCCATAACCGTCTTTTTTCCAATGATACAATCCTAAGAACATAATAATGACGCCGCTGAATCTTTATCTGTGTTGTAACAGCATAACGTCGGTATTTCATCTGTCCTCATGGCAACTGTATAGCAGATGTAAAATAAGGAATAAAATCTTATCTACCTTGAGTGTTTGGAGTGCTCACTGTCCTGGAGGCTAGCTTTTAGCCTCTGGAGGGGCCTGTGGCAGAGTCGAGGAAAGAAGCCACGGCCTATGAAACTAAGGCTTTGACCACAAAGTGTGGATAAGGCTGGTATTAGCAGGTATTCTTTCCATTAAATTATTTTTTAAAAGGTTCAGAGTTTGGACTATAGATTGGCTACAATGTATCATTGATTAGCAGGATGTAGAATCAAAATCATCCAAATGTGAGGGAAACGAGGATTGATCCTTTGGGTGTGGTGCTGTAGAGCTCTTGTAAAGCCAGTATTCTATGTGAGAAGAAGGAAGTCTTCCAGATGTTTCGTCTCTTGTAGAAAATAAGGTGAGCCGGGCAGGCAGGCTGTTCACTGGTGAATCAGGATGTGTTCAGGTGCCACCAGGCCTTACATGAATAACTTATTTCGACAAACAGGCTGTAGATAAAAAGGAAATATTGTGTAATTGAAGACCTTACTATTTGCATGATAGTGCCACCACCATGCTTCATTCTAGGGATAGTACTACTCTTCCTAGCAGTGCCTGGAGTTCATGGAATTTAATGTCAAATCTGAGAAGATTTTTGTTAGAATTACAGGTTGACAGACTGTTGAAGTGGCCGTCTTTATGAAAACGAACAAAAAATGTTGCTAAAATCCTGTTAGCCTATTTCCATGTATGCCTTCACCTTGTCCCACGGGCTGGATGTGTCGCTGCAACCCACTACCACTGGGTTTAATATGTAATGAGTGAGAACAGTGGTAAATCATGTGAAACAGAACGTCTGATCCTTGGTATTAAAAAGGTCATCTGCAAACCACTGTAGTCTGACTAGAAAGAAATGTTGTGGAGAAACATTTAGTTAAAAAGCTTTGTGTGTTAGAAGCAGCCTAGCTCTGTGTCTGCTCCACTTTTTGACACGATGCAATCAACTAAACAGCAGAGGCGAAGACCTCTTACAAAAAAGTGAAGCCTTCCTCCTCAGGAATTAAAATTCCTCAATTAAAATGAGGAATGTTGAACATCTTATAAAGTCATACTTTGGTACCAGTTTCACCAATAAAGAAATACAGAATCTTTTTAGCACATCAGTATGAAATCATCTCACGACCCCTACTTAAATTTACAAAATTTTATTTTCAAAAAGACATTTGCTCCTGCTAGAAAACATTGGAAGGAAAAGTTGTCAGATGTAATTGTGTTTCTTCTAGATGTAAACTATAATTAACGGATGTCTTGGACGTATGAAGTAAAAACATTTGAACTTGGATAATATAAAGCGAAAACTAGTTCTAATGAGCAAATTCAACAACCTTCCTAACTTTTCTTCCATGCAGTTCTCACAAACTGCCACCTTTGGACGTATGATTTGGGATTTAGAGGGAAATGAAGGTGAAGGGACGTGTTTAAGGAGGAGCAGGACATCCTGTGGGTCGGCGTGATGGGTTCCCCTGCAGGAAAATCTGCAGAACAGTGGTCCTGATCTACGTAGTTGCTCCTATGTTCCCAGTCTGCTTCTACTCTGGTGAGGTTGGAGCATTAATGTGAGGATGAACTCGTTGAATTTGAGGAAGGTGTGCCTGTCTGACTAAAAAAAATAAAAAAATCCTCCAAGGTAATCTAGAAGCAGTCCAGCTGATCCGTCCACTCGCCTGGAGACTGAGCAAATGCTGATTAGTGTCAAGAGATGAAGACAGAATATTATTTAACCACAACTGACAGCAACAAATAGCTTCAAATGAAGTCCAGGGCAACTAATTGCTTTCAAAAGTCGCTTAATTGGAGAATAGAGTCCCCCTGTGTGTAATTTAAACTTGGTTTAAATCCAGCTGCTCTGTGAAGCCTTCAGTTGGAGAACATTAGAGAACAACCAGCGTCATGAAGACCAAGGAGCACAGCAGACAGGTCAGAGAAAACCTTATGGAAATGTTAAAATAAAGGTTGGGTTCTTAAACCTTATCCCAAGGTTTGAATATCTCAGACAGCTCTGTTTAATCCGTCCCCCCATGTGAAGAAAATGGGAGGAAGATGGCCCATTTGCTGACCCACCAAGACAAGGGCTGTCCACCTACAGCAACAGGCCAGGTAAAGAGAGCGTTATTAAAAGAAGCTCATAGTAACTCTGGAGGAGCTGCAGAGATCAATTGGGAAAGTCTGTCAACGGGACAGCTGTTAGTAATCCACTTCCCCCAGAGTAGCCTCAAATGTTTACCTTCTGCTATATGTGTCTCGTCTTATTTGTGCTTTTCTGTGCAAGAGGTTTTTGATATCTCAAACTGTATCCTGTTATAGGATAAAGTATGAGGTATGTTTTTATTCCTCCCACCTTCCTTTGTTGAAAATCTATCTTTTCCACAGATTCAAAGGCAGCTGTGGGTACCGTGTAATGCGGTTCCTTGGCAGCAAGGCCCCAGTAAATCGTCTCCCCTAAAATGTTTGTGATGTTTGTTATGTTATGGCGATTGTACTGAAACAGCAATTTCCCTCCGGGATTATTAAAGTATGTCTGATTCTGATTCTGAAACCTGAGCTTGATGGAGAACTCGCAACAACAAAGCCATGGCTGGAAGAAAACCAAAAGAAGCTCCTTTCGTCACCCTGAACACACTGTCCCCATGGTGATAAATCAGTTTAATTTGCAAGTTGCTTCATAGAGGAAGGAATGTGAGTTCAGTTCCAGTTTGCTCTCAGTGAAGACAGACAATAAAAGGCAAACAGAAATTGTTTTCTTACAAATAGGAACATATGCAATTTGACAAAAGAGGACTGCATTGGAGCACATATGCATGGTATTGACTTCGTGGTATCGATCTCCATTCAGTGTTCATCAGATTGAGAGTCTGGGGGTATCAGAATCAGAGTCAGAATCAGAACTCTGATTCTGATCCCCCCCCCCCCCCCCCAGACTCAATGGAAGCAACTCTATGGAGACTGGCTTTGGCAAATAGTGCTCTGTGGGGAAACTTTTCTTTCACGGGGAATCTGGTCAGAGTTGCTGGAAGATAGATGAAAATAAATACAGCTCGATCCTGTTGGAGGCTACACGAGAATTGACAGGGACAGAAGTTCATCTTTCGGCCTACAAAGTCCTGTTTTTGAATGGCCCAGCCAAAGTCCGGGCCTAAATTCAACTCAGAATCTATTGCAAGACTTGAAAATTGCTTGAAAATTGAAAAACTGCAGCCAAAGGAGGTTCTATAAAATACTAACTCAAGGGAGCTGAGTAAAAATGCAGGCTTCAGGTTTTTGATTTTTATTTAATATTATTATTTGAAAACCACTTTGCAATCATGCAGTACCATGGATCAATCCCAACAGAATTTATTGAGCTTTGTGGTTTTAACCCAGTGATTCACGGAAAACTAAAAGCTGTCCAAAGCACTGTACAGTGAAAACAACCGTCTGAGTTCAGTGTTTTAAAAGAGTAAAACAGAAAAAAAAGGGAAGCATTTTGATATTTTTTGTACATTTCTTTTATTTACATTGTACCATGTCACATAACATTCAACACTTTGTCATCCAATTAAAAACAGCAAATACTCTTGGGGGCGTCGGCATTGCGGTGGCTGGGGGATTTCCTCGGGGTCGTCTCTCCTCTTTACTTGGGGAGGGGGTTGCAGATTTCCTGTGGTGGCCCCTCTCGGGCGCACTGCTTTGGGGGCCCCTTTGGGAGTCCGGGGTTATGGGTCCCCTGACTCCTGCCTCTGTGCTCGGGGAAGGCGGGTCTTCGGTTCTCCACAACCACTATCGAGCTATTTCCTTCTGGATAATTTTCACCTAAACTAGTGCACTCTCACAAACTCCCACAGGTGCAGGGTCCCAGGTATTAAATGTTTACTTATATACAGAAAGCCTATAATTTATTTATTTTCTTTCACTTTCTTTTTTAAGGTATCACATTACACATGTCAGCTTAAACAATAATACATTTAGCAATGGCATCAAGGTGTTACTCGATTGTATCTGTTGCTTTATGTCTGTTGGTTGTGCTGTTCTTTTTGTGTCTCTTTCCAGGTGATGGAGCAGACAGAGGACGTTTTATCATTCTCTTCCTTTTATCTCTTCTTTCTTTCACCTCTTCTCTTTCTTTTTTTTTTTCTCTTCTTGTTCTTCCTTTACTCTCCCACTTTCCCATTGTAGTGTCCATATAATTTGAAATTCTCCCTGAAGGAATCACAATAAAGCTATTTACATGCACAAATCAACCGGAGCATTATGGCGAAAGCTGTTTGCTCCACTTGTGAAAGCAAAATCTGTCGAGCTCTATTTGGCATTAAGACATCAATTCTTATTGCCACATTGCTAGACAGGTCACTGGGAAAAAAAACAAAAAAAAAACAGCAAATACTACACATTTAAAACGACAAAAGCAGAGGAACGTTGACCCTCGAGCGGACAATTTCACAGATTAGACTTTTTATATGAAATGCTCAAGGTTTGTTCGCTACAGATAAAAACACAGTGATCGACTCCAAATGAGAAGCGATCTCAACACACACTACAAGAGGGCGCAATTGATCACAGCTCACTCACTCTATGCTTCTTGGGACCTGCTTGCGCCGCTTGCAAAGGTGCAGGTTCACATTTTATGGCCAAATTCATTGCACCGGTGTACCACACCTCTGTTGTTCCTCTCAGCTCATTCTGGCTTCAGTTTCATTTTTGCAAATCAGGGATCCATGTGGAGAGGAGTGTCAGGCCTTGGTGGGACCTCTTTGCCGCAGCTTGGCCTTTTGTGCCGCTATAAGCAGCAAAGTTCCAGAGAGGAGCTCCAAGCCGTAGGAGAGCCAGGCCAGACCTAGAGACCAGCCGAAGGAGGTGTGGATGTAGGCCAGACCTTCCGGTCCAACCAGACTCTCGGTCTCAGACAGCGCTTGGTATGAGTAAAAGATGTAGAGACTTGCACCACACAGAGTCAGCAGGCCTGGATGTCGAAGCATCACATGCAAACAGAAAAAAACAGGTGAATAGGACATAAATTAGCTGATGGTTTTCCAACACCGATGTGCTTTTAGATTTGGTAAACTGTGGAATAAGTGGAAGCTGTGCATCGTTTCAGAAATTATCATTTACACAACAAACACAAACTACTTCTCGTGAGCTATTCTGAATTAGATTTATTTTGCTTCAACTACGCCAGCATATAACTTGATGTAATAGTACCTTTTGTTATGGTGGCCATCGATGATCAATTTCAAACCTTAAGACTATCAGATAAAACTGATGATGTACCATTTGAAATATTAATTATAAGGTCAAATATTTATAGATTTAAAAAAAACATAGTATTAAAAATACTAACAGTTAATACATGTTGTATATGGTAGTAGTAACTCAATTAATTTATTCAATGATAAATCGATTTAACTTTTGTCCATTAGAGTTACAGAACACCAGTGAGTTCAATTCAAATTAAAGTCTTTATTGCCATTAAACATGTACAAGGTCAATGGAAACCTTTTAGCTAAAAAAAAAAAAAACAAACAAAAACAAAACATTATACACCCAATAAGAATAAAATACACAAAAGTTTTAAAAATAGTACACATTAGGTGAAACATAGTGCAGTCAGTGTCCGAAATTAACTTCCTGATTCAAGTTGGCCGGTAGATATAAAAATCAACCGGCCAGGCATATTTTTTACTGGCCAAAATATTAATCCTCACCTCTTAATTTTTACCAAAAATTAAGAGTGAGATTATGTTAATCTTTGGGGGGCGTGGTTGGGGGCGTGGCTGACTGGACCCTGGAAGAGAAATCTTTGTTTCCTACCTTTGATAGGAAAATATTAAGTTTATTATAAAAGGCACAATATGAATTATCAGATTCACATCCAGGCAATAAAAAACACTACAGATTATCATTATTCTATCCATGTTGGTCTCATTTGTGAATGAGGCAGAGTTTCATCAAGCCTTTACGGTCCAACATTTTTCCCTCAGCTGCAACACTTGAAGCACGCAGGGGTACGTCTTTACGCATGATCCAGCTGCTGGATAAACAGTGGGGAAAATGCATAAATGAAGACTGTAAAGGGCTCCTTTAGAGGGGAAAGAAGGAAAAATGGGTCTGAGCTAAAGCCCCTGATGTTACAAGTTCCTTAAAATGACCCTTAAAAGTCTGCACCTAAATTACATGTAACGTAATTTTGTGCAACTATATTCAAGCGCAAGGCACCATGCCCACCGAAGCACCGCTGGTTCTGTGTCGTTAAAAACAAAAGAGCATGAAACACAGCTACTAACTCTCCTATTGATTTTAATTGGGACATTTTGGTTCGAGTGGAAGGACATTGAACGTAGTGATTCACGTTTTGAAGGCTGGCCGCTGATAAAAGAACCTGGCTCCGAGAGGGCGGGGGGCAGTAAAGCGGTGAAGCACAGAAACACGGCGCACGTAGTTAAAAAAATGCAGAATAAATAAGAACGAAAGTTATAAACAGACTAATTGGCGTTTTAGACTGCATCTGGTTAGCAGAACTGTTTTCTAATTCAGCGTGCAGCCATGACTGGCTCTGAATGAAGGCTTTATCTGGGAGCCGCTCTTCCCCCTTGCCTCCTGCTCTGCAGAAGGCGGAGTTTAGATCTGGATGGACAGAGCTGTAAACGGGTCCTCCGCAGGCCAGATGGGGTACAAACATTTACTCGCCATGTGGCAGCTAGCCCTCTGAAATTCACTCACCAAACGGGAAATTTACTCGCATTTGGCGACTGGCGAGTGTTAATTTCGGACCCTGAGTGCAGTGTGTCATTTTAGGAATGCCTGATTCCAGTTATATTATTATTGGTTTCTAATTGTGATGGCAATTTGATAAAGACTTTGGCCAATTGTTGAGTTCTTAAAGAGATGTCCAGCTCACTCAGGACATAAAGGACACTATTAAAACATTGCACCGTTGCGGCCGCCATCTTGACTGTGGTCAACAAATTGTTGACATTTCCTGGACAGAAATCACCGTCACTCTTTGAAGAAAGTAAGAGGCTTAAATGTTGGAAACAACTGCCTTCTACTTCTACATGTAGTGGGGTGTGGTACGTTAGACGTAGGAGCACAACGCTGCTGGAAACTGCTAGTTCAGAGGAAGAGCCTCACGGCGCATTAATGCTGCAGACATTGTGCGCGCATGTCTCATTTTCAAGAAGAACATACGTGCATCAAGCATAAGGCAACCTTAAGTCAGCCCAGACTGACAAGCTGTGTATTGAATGCACATGGAGTAATTCAGTCTGGCTGGTCTGACAAATATGGATCTATGCTTCCTGATGACAGTAACTCAGCCAGATCTAATCTGGATGAGAACAGTTATGTATTATTCTTTCTGCCCTTGGCAGGAATAGGATGTCATAAAGGTCGGAAAGTGGTGTCTTCATATGGACCTGAGATGGGTTTCATACTCTCTCAAGAGCCTCCATGTCAGTTGAGGTGCAGCCAGTAAACCACAATAAGAGATCATGAGTGATGATGCTTTCAACAGAACATTTCTAAAAAATACAGTCAGCCGATGTGGCTTTCACAAGAACAGTGTGTAGAAAGCTTGATGGAATGGGTTTCCATGGCCGAGCAGCTACATCCAAAGCCACACATCACCAAATCCAATGCAAGACTCTGATGCAGCGGTTTAAAGCATGCCACCGTTGGACCCCAGAGCAGTGGAGGTGTATTTTCTGGAGTGACATTTCTCCATCTGGCAATCTTATGAACGAGTCTGGGTTTGGAGGTAGCCAGGAGAACAGTAGACAGAACATCTTTGGGATGAATTAGAGCAGAGAGTGAGAGTCAGACGTTCTCGTCAAACATTAGTGTCTGACCTCACAAATGTGCTTCTGGTAGAATAGTCAAAAAATTCCACCAAAAAGACAGCAGAACCTCGTGGAAAGCCTTTCAGGAAGAGTTGGAGCTGTTATAGCTGCAAAGTGTGGACCACCGTCATATTGAACATGATTCATATAAAATGGGATGTCACTGAAGTTCATATGCGAGTCAAGGCAGCTGAACGAATACTTTTGGCCGTATAGTGTTTCTAATAAGCGAGAGTGAAAAATGTCATGATTTACTGCATCACAGGAACGATTAAATATTTAAGGACTAAAATTGATTTTAACAGGTAATCAATACAGATGAATTTTTTTCCACATTAAAATTAGTTCAAATATCGAAAATCTGTTGGCACCTCTATGCACCCATTATTTCACAGACGTTTAACTGGCATGTTCTGTGGGGAACCCGCGATATTTTCCCAACCAGGCACAGCTGGGAGGTTTCTAACTATTGTTTCTACTCATTATCCGGTCAACGCCACAATAACCCATAAATATGACTTAACATTTTAAATTGTTGAAGCTACAGATACTCCTACCAAGACCTTTGCAAATGGGTCTGTGGACACTGACATCTCCTTGAGCTGGCAGTAAGAGCGCTAATCTGAGAGACAAGACCAAGCTGCCAGAAATCTCATATCAAGAGACGGGAAATGCATCAATGTGTGTGATATCAGCCTCCCTTATCTACATAGAAGAAAACAAGGCACATGCTCAGTCCACACCAGTTTCACAGCGTTGCTATTGGAAACCTTTTTAATTTTGACAGCTTGCTCCCGCTTTTAGTGTATGCAAGTAGAGCTACCCAGGGCGGTGACTAATAAAGATTTTATTACAATTACACCCTGAGGTGCAACAGAGAGGGGAACGTGATGAGGAAACTGGCCCGATGTCACTTTGTTATGCTCTTGACAGCAATGAACGGAGGATCAGAAGGAGACATAGACACAGCTGGGAAATGACTGAACTGCAAACAGCAAGGGCTACCTTCACTAACAGGAAATAGACGCGTTTCTCTGCCGTTTGAGAAACAAAGTTTCAAAGAGATCTGGGTTCAGGTTTGTTTGTCAGGTTTTTATCTGCCAGGCAGAAAGGTAAGATGTTGCCTTGTGGTGTTAGGAAATGTAAACAGTGTTTCCCATCAAACTCCACGTTTCTGTGTTTACCAGAAGGATTAGAACCATAAAGCAAATTGGGTTTATAATGACATGTCAGGAAAATCGTTGACATTCTCATTAACGTTAACATGTACACCTTTTCTTTCAAATAATGTTAAAGCTGGTATCACCACCTGACTGCAGCAGTGTTGTCCTTCTTTTCATAAATACAATACCTGATAAAAGCAAACTAACCAGAAATAAAAGACAACCAAGTTTTGGTTGTCATCAGCCATGTCAACTGTATTAGTAATCATAAATTCAGTTTAGTTGCGTTTTTTTCTTTACCCCTTGGATCAGGGGTGATCGCTCCTACTTTAACTTTTCTACATTTTCTCATGCTATGACCACTAACTTCATTGTGTTCAAGTAGGATTTTATGTGATAGATAGTTGGCTAGCATGTTGGTTTTCTTTGGTTTGATTGGTTGAATTGCATGACTGACAAATCAAGATAGGAATAACATGAAGTTGGCCACTCTGAGATTAAAAAATAAATAAATAAAAAAACAGAAAAACAGATAACAGCTTCCAGACCAGGGCGGGCATGAACCCCCAAATGCCACTAGGGCTGCACCCGAGTATGTGGGAGCCTAGCTTAGGCAGACACAAGACATGAGCTCTGGTATATGTGATATAGTGAAATATGTAAGATGATGATTACACAATATTCAGTGTAAATAATTCTCACCTGATATGTGAGGCTTACAGTATGAGGAGCGTTTGTGATTTAGAGACAGGCACCATGCTACGCCGTACTGTACAAAGCGACCACCAGAAGTAAGTTCTCAACCTATGGGAAACACTGCACAGGGACTTCTCACTATAAACTATGAAACTAAACAAAAAGGAATGCCTAATAAGGCAAGGCCCGTTTGAACACAATAAAACATCTGCCACGACTGACTGGGGGTTTGAGAAGACAGAGCAGACACAAAAAGAACACAGAAGCACTGATCCAGGAGTGCTTTCTATGTTAGAGTGTAATGGCTGTCTAGGAAAGATTCACAGTTAAACAGATAGGCTCTGAGCCAGTTTTCAGGTCTACAGGATGCAAGGCAACAGTGCTACCAACTGTACCTTTCTGCAGCCCTTAGCTAACAATGTATAATGTAAAAAAAAAGACTAAATATACATTTAATCATACAAATAGCCATGTGAATAAAAATAATATTCTATTTTTTATCTGTCACCAGTGATCTGATTTTTCATGTAACCACAAATAACAGGAGTGGGTTTACAAGTCTGGGGGTTAAGGTGCGGGGACTATGTTGAAGACTTTCGGTTTAGAGCCAAGAACATTCATGTTAGAATGACCCAGGCTGGATGTGCTGATACTGTGATAACACTATAATTTGTGATAATAGCATTAAACAAAGGTAATAACTAGACTGTGCTACTGTATAACTGTAGAATTCCTCTGGCTTGTTAGATTAAATATGTTAAAGTATAGTTTCTGTCTTATTAAAGTAATTTTCTTTCTAAAGAAGTCTACAATAAAGAAGACCACTTTACAGGGTAAAGAACCTGGGAGGGCCACAACTGGATGCGGTTAATTCTTTACAGCTGTCTACATGCAAACATAAATAAGTTTTCTGCATACTAAAGGAAATCTTACTTAGGATACACTGGTAAATGTATAATCCAAAGAATCAGGAAATATTTTTTAATGCTCATTATGCTTAGTGATTGGTGATGTGGAGTATTTGCATCATCACCGCACAATTCAATTCAATTCATGTTATTTATATAGTGCCAATTCACAACACATGTCATCTCAAGGCAGTTTACAAAGTTTTCAATCAAATGATTTCAATCAAATCATACAGACAGATTGGTCAAAAAGTTCTCAATCTAAGGAAACCCAGCAGATTGCATCAAGTCTTGACAAGCAGCATTCACTTCTCCTGAAAGAGCGTAGAGCCACAGTGGACAGTCGTCTGCATTGTCAATGGCTGTGCAGCAATCCCTCATACTGAGCATGCATGAAGCGACAGTGGAGCGGAAAACTCTCCCTCCAGCAGAACCAGGCTCATTGTGAACCGTCATCTGCCTCGACCGACTGGGGGTAAGAGAAGAACGAACAACAAATGTCTCTGAACAAAAACATCTGAAATCATATCAATCACAAGAAAACAAGGGGTTCAGGACCAAATCATTTGAACCTAGAAATGTTTTGATTCCTGCTGAACATTTCTTCCTAGTCTTATTGATGAGTGACTTACACTCACCGGCCACTTTATTAGGTACCCCATGCTAGTAACGGGTTGGACCCCCTTTTGCCTTCAGAACTGCCTCAATTCTTCGTGGCATAGATTCAACAAGGTGCTGGAAGCATTCCTCAGGGAGTTTGGTCCATATTGACATGATGGCATCACACAGTTGCCGCAGATTTGTCGGCTTCACATCCATGATGCGAATCTCCCGTTCCACCACATCCCAAAGATGCTCTATTGGATTGAGATCTGGTGACTGTGGAGGCCATTTGAGTACAGCGAACTCATTGTCATGTTCAAGAAACCAGTCTGAGATGATTCCAGCTTTATGACATGGCGCATTATCCTGCGGGAAGTAGCCATCATGGGTTGGGTACATTGTGGTCATAAAGGGATGGACATGGTCAGCAACAATACTCAGGTAGGCTGTGGCGTTGCAACGATGCTCAATTGGTACCAAGGGGCCCAAAGAGTGCCAAGAAAATATTCCCCACACCATGACACCACCACCACCAGCCTGAACCGTTGATACAAGGCAGGATGGATCCATGCTTTCATGTTGTAGACGCCAAATTCTGACCCTACCATCCGACTGTCGCAGCAGAAATCGAGACTCATCAGACCAGGCAACGTTTTTCCAATCTTCTATTGTCCAATTTCGATGAGCTTGTGCAAATTGTAGCCTCAGTTTCCTGTTCATAGCTGAAAGGAGTGGCACCCGATGTGGTCTTCTGCTGCTGTAGCCCATCTGCCTCAAAGTTCGACGTACTGTGCGTTCAGAGATGCTCTTCTGCCCACCTTGGTTGTAACGGGTGGTTATTTGAGTCACTGTTGCCCTTCTATCAGCTCGAACCAGTCTGTTCGAGCTGATAGAAGGGCAAATCCCAGTAGATTAGCAGTTTCTGAAATACTCAGACCAGCCCTTCTGGCACCAACAATCATGCCACGTTCAAAGTCACTCAAATCACCTTTCTTCCCCATACTGATGCTCGGTTTGAACTGCAGGAGATTCTGTTGACCATATCTACATGCCTAAATGCACTGAGTTGCCGCCATGTGATTGGCTGCTTAGAAATTAAGTGTTAACGAGCAGTTGGACAGGTGTACCTAATAAAGTGGCTGGTGAGTGTATATATGAGTTATTTCCAATAATGGCAAACAGTTCTGATAACAGTCAACAAGCTGTAATCATGTCTCTCCGGGGAATTTGGGTGGGGAGGTTTGATTACGGCTTAGCTGTTACAAAATGTGCATTATTCATTTATTCATACCATGACAAATTTAAAAATGCAATAGCTTTTTACTGCCATGTTATTGCGAGACATAGTGCTGTTCAAAACCAGTTTTTCCCACAACCATTTCATTTAACCTCATGAATTCTGAATCCTGCTGTTTTATGTGTGGTCAAAGTAGAAGGTTAGTTTTTTTTTTGTATTTTGCTAAAATTCACTTCCCTTTTCAGTGATTCCTGAATAAAAAAGCAATTTAAATCCCATATTAAACAGGTTTTCAGAGTTTCCTTTTTTCACCTCCGGAATATTGCCAAAATTAGAAACATCCTGTCCAGGAGCGACGCTGAAAAACTGGTCCATGCATTTGTTACTTCAAGGCTGGACTATGGTAATTCTTTACTATCAGGAAGTCCACAAAATGCAGTTCAAAGTCTTCAGCTGATCCAAAATGCTGCAGCAAGAGTTCTGATGAAAATCAACAAGAGGGATCATATTTCTCCAATTTTAGCTTCCCTTCATTGGCTTCCTGTTAAATCAAGAATAGAGTTTAAAATTCTTCTTCTAACGTATAAAGCCCTTAATATCAGAGCTCTGATTACCCCGTATGTTCCTAACAGAGCACTTCGCTCTCAGACTGCAGGTCTGCTGGTGGTTCCTAGAGTCTCTAAAAGTAGAATGGGAGGCAGATCCTTTAGTTATCAGGCTCCTCTCCTGTGGAACCAACTCCCAGTTTTGGTCCGTGAGGCAGACACCCTGTCTACTTTTAAGACTAATCTTAAAACTTTCCTTTTTGACAAAGCTTATAACTAGAGTGGCTTATGTTGCCCTGAACTACCTATGGGGATGTGCTTCTATGGGCTTAGGCTACTGGAGGACATCAGGATCTATTTTTCTCACTCTATCAAGTTCTACTGTTCTTCAATTATGTATTGCTTGTCATCATTTCTGCTTATAACTTTTTGTTCTCTCTCTTTTTTTCTTCATAGTAGGTACATCTGGTCTGGCGTTCTGTTATCTGAGACATCATCCACAGAAGACAGCTCACCCGCTATTATCATCTAATATAGAACAGATTACTGGATCAATGTTTGCTTCTGTGCTTTTTTGTCTGCCTTGTTGTGTCTCTGTCTTCTGTAACCCCCAGTCGGTCGAGGCAGATGACCGTTCATACTGAGCCCGGTTCTGCTGGAGGTTTTTCCTTCCTGCTAATGAGTGGTTTTTCTTTCCACTGTCGCCTCATGCTTGCTCAGTATGAGGGATTGCTGCAAAGCCATGGACAATGCAGACGACTGTCCCTGTAGCTCTACGCTTCTCCAGGAGTGAATGCTGCTTGTCGGGACTTTGAAGCAATCAACTGGTTCCCTTATATAGGAAATTTTTGACCAATCTGTATAATATGATTGATTTTGACTTTGTAAAGTGCCTCGAGATGACATGTTTCATGAATTGGCGCTATATAAATAAAATTGAATTGAATTGAATGTTGTTCATGCGTTATAGGCTGATGCATTGAGCTTTTCAAATGTCTAAAAACTTCTAAAATGTTTCCAAAATTAACTAAATAGCAGAGATATTTGATTGTCTGCTTTCACACACACATATAAACTTAAGTGACCTTAGATACTAGATACAAAAGCTGTAAAACTGACCCTGATGTTGGACGAGAAGGCCTGGTTCACTGTCTCTGCAACAATTCATAGTGAAGGTGTGCAATCAGACTGAGGTGAGGAGTCTGCAGGCTGGTCTGTGTCAGGGTTCTCTGTTTTCCGTGCTCTAACTCTGCTTCACAGGTGGCTGCAGTTGACGGGTGGGCGTGGCCCACACCTGCGACTCATCAAAGAACCTTCGTCTCGGGCTTTAAAAGGAGTACACAGACAGCTAGAAGACGCCAGAGTGTTACCCCGTCGTGCTATGCCTAGGCCACTGATCTGTCTCCCGTGCTTCGTACCTGTGAGTTTTTGGAAACCCTGTTTTTGGACCAATCCTGTCTCCTGTTATTCTCCAGTTTGTCGTGTTTGGATTTACTCACCTGTGTTGGCGTCGTGCTCAGTGAACCAGTCATCCGAATCCCCGCCGCTCAGATTTTGCTCTGGCATCTCCACTCATACTCCCTTGGTGCTACCAAGCCGGGCGTGAGAACCCCCTTCCTGGATTCACCTGGTTTATCAGCTACACTCCGGTTCTTCCAGCTGCTCTTCCTGCCTGCCGTCACAGTGGTGCTGTCCAGGCCCCTCGCCTGCATTCCATCTGCCAGCCCTCCTGTCACTCAGCCACCAGTTACCATCAGCGAGTTGCGGTCACAGAGTCCCTTTTTCACTCATCCCCCCCGGACAGGTCTCCCCAATCAAACGGTAAGCAGCGCAGCTTCTGGAACATTTCCCCCTGGTTTGGTCCTTAGTAAACATATCCTCTTTCTTCCCGCAGTCGTTCCAGCTCTGACGTTCAGACCTCGCCTGTCGCACACAGCGTGTGCTTCCCCTTTGTTGAGCCTTAAAATAAACATCTTTAAACTGTTCCTGCTTCCGTCTGTGTCAGCATGTGGGCCATACACTTAAAAACCATGACAGTCTGCACATACTGATTGCACTAGAGTCCCATTGTGCCAGGTATTAAATTGCCTCGCACTTGGTGACATAAGACTTGGATGCAGCTGTCCAGTCATGAAACCCTTCCCATGAAGCTCCCTGAACAATGTTCTTGAGCTCATCTGAAGGCAACATGAAGCGTGGAAGGCAGTAGATAGCGATTCATTTGAAAGTTCCTGGTCTCTGAGCACAATGTACCACAAAATCCATTAAGGAGTGGGGATGTTGCATGATGCAATAACTCCCTGAATCCAGCCTTGGTGAAAGTGCAAGCCTTCACCAAGGCTGGATTACCCAGTCGGCATTCTGGGCCATTCTGGGCATGTGACGACCATGGGACCGTGAAGGGAAAGTCCAACCTATTTTTGAGCATCTTCTATGTAAAACAATGGTAGAGAATCACACAAAAAATATAATAATTCTATAGCCGCATCCAGTCATCGACTGCCTCTATAAGTCTCAACAAACAAGAAATTTAAGAACGGAATTAGCTGACATGTGAGTCATGTTACTTGGATTAGCGGTCACATCAATCGATCTGCCTCCAAAATTTTACAACTTTTTTTTTTTTTTGATAATCAGCTTTTACTTTCAAATGGACCAGACCAATTTTTTTTCAGAACAATTTCAGGCCAGTTAAAGGGTATAGGAGGAAGGCTCACCTCCAGCTGACAATTAAAACTTTGTGGATACATAAATCCAAAGCTGTCATGATTTAGGTTTTTGTTTGTTTATTTTGGACTTTTCTTGGATCAGCCTTCACCTCTCTGCCACTATACAATCAGCTCAGTCTCCTTCCAGCCAACACCGTGCTGTTAATCAGATCCACCTGCTGCACTTATTAGTTCACCTGTCTACATATACCTGCCTCAGCCAACTCATCCCTGCCAGAACGTCTCTTCTCTTCTCGTCTGATTTGATCTGATCTGATCTGGATGTGCCCTTCCTCTATGAGATCCTGTGTGCTCAGCCAGCTGGACTCTTCAGATAAACATTACTTTTGTCTGCATGCTGCAGTTCTGTCTTTGTGTCGTAACTTTGTGTCCGGCTGAATATCGGGTTCACCAGTAGCTTTTTTTTTCTCCTTTTTGGTACAGTTCTAGAATACCAGTGTTGGTTCTATTGAGTGACTCTGTGACTGGAGACTCGGATTCAGCTAACAGCATCTGCTGACGATGTAGAACAGCAAGCAGTGTTTTGGATCTGTTTTTCTAATCTAAGCCATGGTGCATTGAAGCACACCTTGTACATTAGAATAGCTATATTAAATTAAATATAAATCTAAAATCGGTAATCATCAAATGCCACCACATTCTTATTTAAGGCTTCTTAAAACATCCTTGACCCATTTTTTCTTATTGCTGTAGATTGGTTTCCTGAATAATTTGCAACTGACCAGTGAAGTCCCATCTGCACTGGTCAGTTGGGAAAATACTATAAAATATAAAATCAAATTGTTATCAGAAGACTTTAAGTCTTGATAAATAACTAATAAAGCAGACATGGTTTACCTGTGAGACGATTCTACCATACATCAGCATCTTTCTTTTAATAACAATCTGACTATTCAGTACCATGGACAGCAGCCTCAGAGGTCAACCTAAATACTGCTGATGGTTAATATATGCAGGACGTCTTTAGACTCAGGCACACATAATCTTTGTGATAGTTTAGACTAGTTTTCAAACCCCATTTATTAGAGAAATACCTATAGTGTTAAACACACCATTAAAGTAATCAGCACTGCCCTTAATTGTTCAAGCTTATTCATTAACTATTGAATTCCCTGGCCTGGTCAGTAACCAATCAGAAGACACCAAAACACTAAGGCAGAAGCAACGAATGTGGAAAGAAATTAAATAAAAACAAACAGATAACACATCTGATTTTATATTTTGCCTCCACAGAGCTTTCAGATTTAGACTGCAATGACATTTTCTGATAAAAGTAGAGTTTTTGTCAAATCTTTTTTGGAAAAACGTTGATGTGTAAGATTATTTTTAAATGGTTAAGGATGCTATATATGAATAGCTAAATAAGATATTGGTGAAACTTGATACTATGGAATTTGAACTTTTTAATTGGGATTAATACTGTTTCATTGAGAGTTGCTTTCGAAAAACAGAAAACAATATCTCTGTAATCAAGCACATTTGTTTGCTTCTCATTTAACCATAGAAATGTTTACCAAAAAGGTTTTCTCAGGTGAGCATAGGAAGGTGGAGGGCACCAAGCAATCACAGAAAAACTTGACCTCAGCTGGAAACGACTGTGATCCCAAAACTACATCAGCATGTTCAAGACAATTTGGAATATATGTGTTTTAAAACATCAAATAAGTCACTGATTACTGAGCAGTGCCACAATCCTGACAAGGTAACTTATTTATCAAAAATAACCCTTCTAAGTCCTAACTTGTAAATCCATGCATGTTCTTTTGAATTCTCACTTTCTTGTCCCATGCTAAAACACAGTGAAAGGTTATTTCCATACAATTGCTAAAGTTATTAGTTTACATCAAATAATAGTTCCAAAATAAGGAGCAGCAGAGCTGATCAACAAATAGTTTTTTTTATATTCACAAAAAGGCTTGAATCTGACTCAGACCATGACCCCATCTTGCTCCTTGCCATGTGCTGGTTATTAAGGCAAGACTATAAAGAGTCTTTGTAGGTAAGTCTCTGTCACAAGGTCCTTTTTATGAACGCCACAAGGCCCTGGCAGGAGAGAACCCAGAGGGATCAAGCTGGAAGAGGTGTGCCACAAGTTAAGAAAATGGGTTTATGAGCCCAACAGTAACCTGATTACTATAAATACCCACATTAACATGACAGCGTTAACATGATTAAGAGTAATCTAACTTTACCATTAACCAAAAGGTAGTAATTGGTTCTAAGTTTTGTTCATTTCGTTTTTCTCGTTCCCCCGCATTTGCATCACTCCATTAGAACACATTAAGGTTAGTTTAACTTTTCAGCCTTATTGTTCTTATTCTGACTATGCTCTTCATGGCGATGACTTAACCAGGGAACATACTAACATGATGAAGAGGAATATCCTCTTCATCATTTTAGATACTGCTTGTGCTGTAACTTTAAATCAACTCTTCCATATATTTATTGTTTTGAAAGGTGGTAAATGAACTTTTGCTTTCCAATAATCTAGCAAAAGCACCTTTTAATGTGATAAGAAATACACTACACTGTGTAACACTAACAAACCGTGATATAAAGAAAATGTTCTTCAGTGTTTTTCTTAGAGAAGGATAAACAAACTTGTGTGAGGAATCGTTTTGGTATGAGGTCTGGGCTATAAATGTTCTACAGTATCAATCTGTGGTTGTATATTTAACTAAATACTTTCCCCTGAGCTGTTTCCAAGGGTCCTAGCGTGGAGCCAGTGTCATTGTACGTTTCCTTCTTCATGCAGAGGGCCACTCCAGCTTAGTGCTTTGCGGAAATATTCATACCCCTTAATATTTTATATTTTGAACCACAAACTTCAGTGTAGTTTCTTAGGATTCTATGTGACAGACCAACACAAACAAATGTCTAATCAGACAGAAAGTGGAAGGAAAGGGGATGGATGGTCTTCAATATTTTAAAGTAAACATGGAAAATGTTGCATGTTTCTGTATTCAGCTTCCGTGGGGCTGTAGGACCACTTTTACCTGCAAATACAGTTGCAAGTATTTCGTCTATAAATTCTCAACAGGATTTAGGTCTGGTCCTTTTCTGGGCCATTCTAAAATGGGGATATGCTCCGATCTAAGGCATTGCACTGCAGTATGTATGTATAGCAAATATATTGTAACATAATGAAGTGGCTGTTTTATGTGGGATTTTACTGACGTAATATCAAATACTTTGAACAAAATTGGTGAAAACATCAAAATTTGCTGTTAAAAAAGTCATTTTTGACTTGCATTGTTATGTTGAGAAGGGCTGTGACTGAAATATTTTATCATTGATTTCCTCCCTAGAAATGACACACTCTGCATTATTGCTACTTATTCAGACATTTGTCAGTGAATATGATCCTATTATGAATCAAAAGTACTTTAGATGTGATGCTGTCATGCTGCCACAATGCATGAATTAATAATGTTTCTCCTCTCTAGTTTTCGGGATGATCATTAGGAGTCCCAGTTGAATGGAAAAGCATGGGGATAAATTAGCTTTGTAATATGGAAGCATGCCACTTTGTACACAATAAAAGTGCAGACAAAGTTCTAGTGGAACTGATAGTGGCTACGAATGTAGCTAACCACCATCAGCATGTCAATGAATGGGTGAATGAGTGATAGTAGTGTGAAGCTCTGTGGCGTCCTCAAGTGCAGACCATTTACCATAATCAATTAAGCTCATTTAAATTGTAATCAGAAATCTTAGTTTGCAAATGTAATGTTCATTTTAATTAGAATTGAAATAAAGATGGTTCAGTGAGTTCATTATGCTCCTCGTGTGCCGTAGTAGGGAAGAGTGAGGATGATGTGTTTAGAGGGGTTAAACGAGAATGAAAGTATAATTTTGCTAAAAATGAAGATGTTTTTTTTAAGTCAGAGTTGAGAAACATTCTGTTTTGGAGCAAAAAATTAGCTTTGGATCTAACATTGTTAGCAATGTACAACCCAGAGTCAGATGCCTCGTATGTCTACACATACCTGGCAAATAAAACTGATTCTGAACTAGTTTATGTGCTAGCAAGCTGAGATTGTTAAAATATCTTAGCGGTAGTTATCAGACAAAGATTTATAGCTGCATTTATCAGAACAGATTTAAAACGTTTCTCACTATGAACCTTATATCCCAGTCACAAATGAGTTCTGACATTTTGTTTATTTTTAACATTGGACAAAACAAATCAACTAAACAATCTTAATTCTTAGTTAGAATTTGATTAGTTTAACTTGGTACATTTTAAAATTTGGCTGGGAAATGAGAATTTCATTTGTCTTTTAATGTTAAATGTACATAATTTCTACTCAGATATATAGATGGAAATCTATCCAAACAAAAGGAAAGCAAACTGTAACACCAATTGTATCGGTTAAATCCCAACAGTTTGTTCTATCAATTTATTGTTTTAAGTTGGAAAATGATCAGACGTTCTGTACTTGATGGTGCTCACTTTAGCAAACATTACAACTTTTCTTATTTCTGTTCTTTTTACGTAGCATTTTCTAAAGGCTTTTAAATACTTGCCACCATTTTTTATGTCTATCTTTGCATACTGACAACAGACATGTACAGTATATTTGGGCCCCATATGTACACTCAAGCTGCTGAGGAAATGGCAATGGGCTCTTTAATTAGTTTTCTGTATGGACACCACCATATTAAATGCAACCCATTTCTATAAATTCAGTTGGGGACTCTATGTCCCCAACTGGCCCATATGGTTTGCCCATATGGGCCATAGACATATGTACTGCATAAAACCTTTACACATAATAAACATCGACCAATTAACCAGCTGATTATCTCATACGAGGCCCATTTTCAGCTCACTCTTATTAAGGGCCCACTTGTAAATGTTAAATGTAGAACTGTATTTGTGATCCTGCTTCAGAACATCTCCAAGTTTGACAATGTTTCAACATTATATTTGTATTTACACCCATCAATTTATCCATCTACCAGTAAAGAGGTGTCTGATCCACTGGCTGTAACTAAAGTTAACAGCACCATCAATCCACCATAGTGTTTAGCAGCTAGAAAGTAGTTTTCCTCTTCAAATTCAGAACCCCTCCCATTTATACCAAAAAAGAGTCTGGTTTTGCTCTTTGCCTCCATCAAAAAATGTCTTAGCTTAATCAATTCACATATCTAAAATGTGTCGAACTTCTTTGGATGCTATTTTTCTGTTTTGCTGAGAACACCTAATTTAATTTCTAAGAATTAAATAAATCTTCGCTTACCAACACTTTGGCACGCCGGTAACGTGGTCCCGAGTTGCACAGCCCCCCTCCGTTTTACAGCAGAACTCAGAGCCGAACAAATTGGAAACCACACCTGGTCGTTAACTTGTTTACTGAATTCGTTTGTCTTAAAATACTTTGTGTGAGAAGGTTGCAGTAGCTGTTGTTAGCTAGCGCCCCACATTAGACAGAACTCTACAGATTTATCTAGCAAAGTCAGACTGATACAGGATTATCTGATGTCCCATCCTATTATCATCTACACTGCTCCCATTGGAAATTGTCAGGAAACGTCTCCAAGAACACGAGCTCCTCCCTCTGTTGGATCTCCGTCTCTTCATCACATGCTTCATTTAAAAGAATATCTTCTACAGACAGAAGCATTGGGGGTGCCAGTTTCACACACTGCGGTCAATCTCTTCATGAAGGACGTGAAGAGCAGGGCTATGAAATCCTACACGGAACCAACCCCTAACCACTGGTTTAGATGTGAGAATGACTAATGCCCCGGAAGTGGAACACATCAACTCACTGGACGACAACATCAATGTCACAAGTGAGGATGCTGAAGACAACAAAGTACCTTTGTAGGCTGCATGGTACACATTGAGACAGAGCCAAGCCTCACAGTGGAAGTCCATGGAAACACACACACACACACACACACACACACACACACACACACACACACACACACACACACACACACACACACACACACACACACACACACACTCTTTGAATCTCGCCACCCACTGCAACGAAAACCTTCAAACATCAGAACCTTGCAGCAGTGGGCTGAACAGTTCCTCACAAGGACAAAGGTGAAGGACAAGAAGCACAAACACACATCAAGAGAGCACTTCCAAAGCTGTGGTTAGCCTTATCAAGAAAACACTCAACTCAGTCCGGTAAAGGACAAAAGAAGAAGTGGTGGAAGCGTCGTCATTCCATATGCGGCCGGAGATTCCTAGAAACAGATTTTCCAAGCGTTATGCAAAGCTCACTCTCAGCCACACACTGATTCATCCCAAGGATAAAACACCCACACACGAGCTTAGTGGTGTGGTTTATGCAGTCCAGTGCAGCGAGGAATATTCTAACCTCTACACTGGAGAACTTGCCCAGCAGCTACACAAATGGATGGCCTAACACATAAAAGCATACTCCTCAGGTCAAGAATTACCAGTTTATTTACATTTCAAGGACAGAGGCCTCTCGTCTGAAGATAGCAGTGTGCACATTTTGGACAGGGAAGACTGATGGTTTGAGAGACATTAAACATGAAAAGCCAACACTAAAGAGAGGAGGTGGCCTCAGATTCCATCGTTGTAACACCTGCTCTGCAGCCCTGACTCGTCTCTCCAGGCAGCTTTACAGCAGTTCATAAATTGGGAGGTGAACAAAATAACGCACAAGGATTTATTAGGGACTTGTTGGGGTCGTCAAGCAACGGCGACCCAAACATTGAGCTGAATAGCAGGCAGGACCGTTTCCTAATTGCCCCACTATTGCCTTAATGGCCAAATTAGTGTACTTCTGACTACTCTATAAGCCTGTTACGTCCAACTACGTTCAGAACTAAAGAAGCCATTTTGATGAGAGGTGAAAGAGACCAAATCCAGATGCTTTTACTTGAGCACCTCCTCATGTCCTGGATTACTGAGGATCTACACCAGTGTGATGCAAAGCGGAGCTGCCAAGAACTTCACTAATGTTTACTGTTGCTATTATTTATCTCGGTCGCTCAGGTAACAGCAATAACGGTGCAACCCTATCTTGACTGAAGCGAGATCCCTTCGTCATACACAGAGCTGACATTAAAACCCTTTAGCTTTAAACTGGAGGTGTCTGGCCAACATTGTTTTGTATGTTAGAATAGGTGGACCATAAAAAATACGATTGTCTTCCACTTCCTCCGAGGATTCCGTGAAGTCATATAGATACATCTCCACAAATTAGAATATCATCAAGTTCCAGCTATTCATTTCAAAAGATTGAACTTATATATAGATTAATTACTCACAAACTGATGTATTTAAAATGCTCATTTTTGTCCATTTTGAATAAGGATTATAGCTAATGAAAACCTGAAACGCTTTTTTTCCACTACTAATATTAATTCTGCTAATATCAAATCAGACCAATAAAAAGGATATTGAATTAAAAAATGTTGGCCTATTGCAATGCATGTCCATGTACTGTAAATTATATACACTGAGTACTTAGCAATCGACATGATGGGATATTATCTGCCCAGCTAACATTTTTATTTACATTGTTAAAAACTCACAAAAAATAAACAAATATGATTTGACCATTTTATTTCTAAGCTCTTACAGGTATTAGGCATTTAAATGAAAAAAAGTATTCTTTTAAATTAGTTTTCAAATTTTAATAAAATAATCATAATACAGCACCTGTGCACCTAAGTCTCATGCCTGAATTTTAAAATACAGGTGTATCCTGACGATATGGGCCAATTATATACAGTGTTTTATATATATATGAAATCAGTTTATCCTACTGACCAGCACGCTTCCTGAGAAGCTTAAAGCGTGCATATAATCTTTAGGTTCTGATAGGATTCGTATCTGAGTCCAAAAAGTCCGATATCAGTCCCTTTACGAACGATATGAATTACTTTGAATCACTCAATGCCCCCTTAATGATACAATGCAGTAAATTATGTGCAGTAACATAAGCCTTCATTTACGAAATTATGCAATCAGATGTAGTGTGATTGTAACATGTAACAGACCTCAAACTTCTCAGCAGGGGCGATAGCCCTTTTGGAAAGAAGCTGTAACGAGGAACTTAGACCAAAGCTTTGCAGTTCCACTTTATAAAGCCACAGCAGAATGATGTAATTGTGAAAAGGAAGGCATTGAAAAGCACGATATGTTCCCTTTAAGGAAGCCCAACAGTAGCCTTCAGCTAGTCTGCATTGTTGGATCTACTGTCTCTCAAATCATCATTGACTGTTGAAACGTCACCCTGGTACTTGGAATGAGTTCCTTTCCAATTTTCCTCTAGGCCCACGGGGACCTTGATAAAATGAAATCAACATCCTTTTCTACATTTTCCTTTAACCCAGCTTCCCATTAACACGCTTCAACATGTCTTTCCGTGAACAGCCAGCTGCTTTAGAAATGGCCTTTTGTGGCTGACTTTTGTTATTGACCATTAGTGACTGCAGAGCCGTCAGTTCTTCCCCTGAGTTGGTCGACCTCAATGTGGCTAAATCATGTGTGTATTGAAAAAAAGGGGAAAAAAAACTAATTTGGTGTTTTATGATATTCAAATGTTTAGAGAAACTGAAGTTTTGGTTTTCAATATATCTGAGCCATAAACAACATAATAAACAGAAATAAATCAAATAGACTATGCTGCATGAAACAAATCTAGAGCTTCACTTTGAGAATTACTGAAATAAACCAACTTTGTATTGATATTCTAATGTAGGCTACTGAGATGCAGCCATGGGTGTGAGCTGAAGCCTAACTTACTGCAGACAAAGAAGTAATAGGCCGTGCCGGTGAGCAGGACCGGGCTCCGGGCCAGGGAGCTGACCAGACCGCAGATGCCTCCGAACAACAAGAGAACCAGACTGAGAGGCAGCATCACCACGATGGCACCGTGCATGCCTGGGGTGGAAACAGATGGAGGGGTTTAGGCATAGAGGACTTCTGACTATATCTGACAGTGAGAGTTTATTAGTGGAAGACTCACTCAGCATGCGCAGCTCAGTCTCGGTGTATTTTGAGGAATCGGCAGCAAATGAATCAATGGAGTCAGCCTGCATCTTCCCGCCTAGATTAATGAGAAACCGCCACAGAACTGTTTACATGTGATAACCAGCCACCTGGAGGAGCCCATTAAAGAAATGAGGGGAAGTTGTTAACCTACCTTCGTTGATGCGCCACAATCCGGAGTGAGAGCTCATGTCCTCAAAGTCAGTCATGTTCACCGTGCTCACCTCTATGATGTACCAATGATCGGTTCCCAGGGAAGTGGCCAAAAAGGCGAAGCTGAGAATCCCGCAGACACCAGCAGCGATCACCAGAGCGCCAAAGGCTACCTTCATGGTGCAGGGCTGCAGGCTGACCTCGTGCGCAACAGCGCGATCCAATCTTTCTATCGTCTCTACGACGCAGTATAACGTTCAGAAAAGGAAAAACTAAAACAACTTCTAAACGATTTCCTTAGACAATTCTGACATCGACTAGAATAAAGTCTGACTGCAGTCTGCCTCAGCTTCTATCTGGGAGGGACTTTGTTTCACTCGCGTTTACGCAGACGGAGAGGAGGAAGCAGTCATTGGCGCTTTAATTAACTGGGACTAATGAGTCTCATTTAGAGTTAAAATGATGCAATCAGCTGACGCTTTGGTGGTGACAAGCTCAGAGTGCACGCCGGAAATATATTTGAGTCAAGAAATAGTGACTTGCAGTGACGGATCTAGACCAAATTTACCAGGGGTGCCAAGGTGGGGCCAGTTATTTTTTTTTAGCAGATGAAATCTATGATCCTACATTAAAATGGCTGAAGCAAAAAATGCAACACCTTAATTTTTTTTAAATCAGTTAAAATAAAACTGGTAAAGGTAATACATTTAATTTCATAAGGGAACGATCAGTGATGGTTTCTGTGCCAACACATATTACCACAAGAAAATGATTTATGTTTTCAGTACAGGGGCCAGGACCGGTTCTACAGGGGCACTGGCCCCCGTCTAGGACCCTTGCTTCCAAAAGAATTAAGAGCATTTTAACATTTGCGTTAAACTACAATATATTTTATTTGGATTCCAACACAATTTCACATTATAAAGTGGAAGGAAACATGTCTTCAACGTTTGAAAGGTGTGGTGCTGCATTTGCTCTGGTACCCCTAAATGCAATCCAGTTTCATTTCAGTATAAACACAGCTGTACCCAGAAGGCCTCAGAGGTTTGTATGACTTTGTATTCTCGTAATTTACTAAATAAATTGTATTATGGTGATTGTAGATTAAATAAAATTAAAAAACGGTCAGAGAAACTTTCCACAAAAGCTAAAAAGCGTAGATCATTTAAAAAAAAAAAAAGTACAAGAAAAAACTACATGCTTACATGACAAAAATATGAAAAACCACACTTTAAAAGATGGTTGTGGCAGCACCATGCTGTAGCGTTGCTTTTATTTTTCAGCAAGGACGGGGAAGCTGGTCAGGGTTGATGCGAGAATGGATTCAGCGAAATGCAGTCCTGGAGAACCACCTGTTGGAAGCTGCAAAAAACATCATGTTTTCAAGCAGAAGTTCTCATTTCAGCAGGACAAGGCGGGGCTGGAACAGAATGGCTGAGTTCAAAGCACTTTCATGAATTACAAAGTCCAGCCCAAAGTTCACAATCTGTGGTAAGATTTATTTGATGTTCAAGCTCGGTCCAGTCTGACCGAGCTTGAGCTACTTTGCAAACATCGACAGGGAAACGTTTATGAACCCCAAAGGTGGAAAGATCACAGAGACATGCTTCAAAATAACTGCAGCCGGGAGGTGGTTCTATGAGGTACTGACTCAGGTGGGCTGAATAGACGTTTTTTGGGCTTTTTCCTATTTGCAAAGAAGTTTGAAAAGCATGCATCATTGCTGTATTGCATGAAATCCCCAATCATACATCAAAGTCTGGTTGTAAAGTGGCAAAAAGGAGTGGGAATATTCCTGTTTAATCTATTAGCTGTACAGCCTGCTAGAATCCAGAACAACACAAATTACATTTCAAGGAAAAGACTTTCATGAATAAAACCAAAAGTTAACAGCTGTCCTCATTTCACTCCTCCTGAAGATCGATCTTGAGGAGCTCCACTCGTCTCTGTTTGGCTGCTTCACAAAACCGGGCAACGGCCTCATTGGCCATTTTGCTCTGTGAACAAAACGAAATGAAGTTCTCATCAGTTGCAGGATACAACAATAACTGATAAATGATGATGTGCCATGAAGCAGAACACACAACGATCCGCTTGTGCCTCTCCCTCTGGAGTTTGAAGAATTCCTCCACTGTGAGCTCTTCCACCTTTTTCTTCAGGGCGATAAAGTTGCAGGATGGTGAATGAATTTTGTGCTCCTCCCTGATAAAACAAAACGACTTTAATAATGCCACACTTTTACACATTTAGAGACCCTTTATTACAACACAATGTGTTTGTGTATAGTAAATGCAAAACAAATATGTACATTCCTCCTGAAAAGTCTTGCTCATTATGAAAGAAAATGAAAAGGTGAAGGATTCTCCAAGTAAATGTTCACCGTTCAAATTAACAGTAAATAAGGATGTTATTCTCATTTCCTAATGCCATACTTAGATTCAGATTTCATGAGCTAGGTGCCATTTATGACAGCATTATAAAACCTTTTCTTTGATTTTCTTTATACAAATGTTTTTCCTGTAACCTATTCTCTGTGCATCTCTCACAAGCCTATCATTCGTTATTGAGGAGTCAAAGAGTCAAGAATGCACATATACCAGTTAGAAAAGACCCCAAAATATACAGTGGCTCGCAAAAGTATTCACACCCAGTGTTTCCCATACATAGGTTTACTTGGGCGGCCTGCCCAGGTAAACTGAGACACATCCAGGAAAATAAATCCCCCCCAATCAGCACCAACAGCCTACTTCATGCACCTACAGCCAGAGTTCAAAGCTGGTGTTTCAGAGCCAAGTAAACTTTTTTCCTATATTGTATGACCGACTATTCTATAAAGGTATCGATAAAGTAGCTAGTTCCTGGGGTTCATTATTTCCGCAATGTGGAAACTACAGACAGAAGTGCATAATTTACAATAAACAGTTAAACCCCAAATCTACCAAGCGAACAGAACTGCACGCCGTACACTCGCCGTCAAATGGAAACACGCGCGCCCAGCAAAGATCTAATCACTTTTTGAACAAACAAGTGCACCTAACTAAAGGCTCCCTCCCTCATACTTGCGGACATGAGCCCAGCCACGCAAAGCTCTCATTTTTACGACCGTGGACGGACATCCAGAAATCTGCTTGGCAGGAAGAAGTCTTCCCATGTCCAACTGTTTTACATGTGACTCAGAGCAGATGCGCTGAACTGCTCCAAGCAGGCGAGGAGGCGCGTAGCAGCCTCTTTGCTACGCATTTAAAGGTGCGGTAAGTGCCTGCTGGAGAACAAACGGCTCTAGGTGCTGACTATCAAACAAACATGCCACTACACCCCTGCTTCGAGCCACTGGCAGAGAGTTTATGAAACAAATTGATTTTTAGAGAACATTTTATTCGCTTCAGGCTGAACAGTAGGTCCACAATTGTTTGAAAAAAAATCTCAATAAAATACCATTTAACAGATGTGTTACCAATTGGTCTTTTTTTATACGTTGGGTTGGAAAAATACCGTTGGGTGGGTTGGTAAAATGTAGGCTGCTTTTAGTGATTTTCTTTTAGAAAAAATTAGTAGGAAAATTATAACAAAAATAGTTGTCATTATGTGGCAGAAAAGTAAAAACTTCTAAATTTTAACAAAATGACGTCTCATAGTACTAATTTTATTAGTTCATTTATTACTAAATGTGCAGAATCTGTGGAACTTGATATAATCAATAATTAATAGTCTCTGGTTAATCAAGTGTCACTGAAATAGTCAATGTCAATTGTAAATGCCTCAAATGGGTTGAGATCTACTGATCAAAAAGTTTCATGGAGAGAAATTTTGGATTAAGAGTCTCATGCTGGGAAGGTTGCTGTGACAACGTGATTGGGAAGGTGATCTTATGTGTGCAGATTAATTGATTGTCTGATTGTACATTTAGTGGGGAACTCTGTGCTGAGATTTTGAGATTTGGGCTGTTTTTTTGTTTAGTTGGGCAAGTTTTACGTCGTGTTTGGGCTGTAAAACAGTCAGATCTGGCAACACTGTGTAGTGCTGTGTCCATTCAATTAAATCAAAAGTCAAGAATAAGTATAAGTAACAGCATAAGCACTGAACACTGACTGAAGTAAACAGTCATTCTAGGAAAGGTAACTACAGCAGCTAGAGAGCACATGGATCAGAACAAAGCAGTGCTCCCTTCTGCCTGCAAGAAACCTGAGTTTCTTTCACTTGGCTGACTGTTTTGTTTCTTTTCCTCGTGCCCCCTGGTCGCCGTAGCTAACCCTCCTAGCACGAATGTTTACTCCAGTGTGGATGTTTCCAACAGCAAAGTATTCAGTCCACATTTTTCTGAGTGCCACTAATTGCCTTCAGAAGTTGCCTGATGGTTGCTGACTGAATAGAGTCCACCTGTGTGGAATCTAACCTCAGTACAGATCCAGCTGCTCTGACGGCCTCTGAGGTTGGTTAAGAGAATACTGGGGAGCAAACAGCATCATGAAGTCTGAGGAACACACCAGACGGGTCAAGGATAAAGTTGTGGAGAAGTTTAAAGCAGATAAAAAGATTTCCCAGGCCTCAAACATCTCACGGAGCTGTCCACCTGAACTGACGGCCAGAACATGGAGAGCACTGATCAGAGATGCAGCCAGGAGGCCCATGGTGACTCTGGATGAACTGCAGAGATCCACGGCTCAGGTGGGGGAATCTGTCCACAGGACAACTAATAGTTGTGCACTAATGTGGTCTTTATGGCAAGAGGAAAGCCATTGTTAAAAGAAAACCATACAAAGTCCCGTTTGCAGTTTGCCAGAAGCCATGTTGGGGACAGAGCAAACATGTGGAGGAAGGTTCTTTGGTCAGACGAGACCAAAATGTAACTCTTGGGCCAAAATGCAAAACGCTGTGTGTGGCGGAGATCTAACACTGCACATCACTCTGAACACACCATCCCCACTGTCAGATGTGGAGGAGGCAGCATCATCCTCTGGGGCTGCTTCTCTTCAGCAGGGACAGGGAAGATGGTCAGAGTTGACCATGGCTGCCTGTTTTTTATCGAATAGATTTTAAGATTCTCTTATTAACTTATAAAGCTTTAAATGGATTTGCTCCCCCTTATCTTTTGGAACTTTTAAAATTTCAGTCCGTGTCCAGAACCATACGTTCTAATAATCAGCTTTTACTATCAATTCCTCGGACCCGACTTAAGAGGAAAGGAGATCGGGCTTTTTCTGCTGTTGCTCCTTCTCTATGGAACAATCTACCTTTCCAAATTAGATCTGCCCACAGCCTGGATCATTTTAAATTGCTTCTTAAAACTCATTTTTATTCTTTGGCATTTAATTAAACCAGTGTTTGATACTTTGTTTTATTCATTTGTGTTGTTGTCACTCTTGTACAGCACTTTGGTGCAGTTCTATGCCTGTTTTAAAGTGCTATATAAATAAATTTGACATTGACATTGACAGAGTTGACGGGAAGATGGATGGAGCCAAATACAAGTCAATGTAGGAAGAAAACCTGTTGAGACTTGGGCGGAGGTTCACCTTCCAGGAGGACAACACCTTAAACATAAAGCCAGAGCTACAATGGAATGGTTTAAAACAAAACATATTCATGTTGTAGAATGGCCCAGTCAAAGTCCAGACCTACGCCCAATCCAGAATCTGTAGCAAGATCTGAAAACCGCTGTTCACAAACTCTGCAAAGAAGAATGGGCAAAGGTTTCAGTCACTAAATGTGCAAACTGGTAGAGACATACCCTAAAAAACTTGAAGCTAGAATTACAGCAAATTCCACAAAGTATTGACTCAGGGGGAGGGTGGGGGCTGAATACTTTTGCACAGTGCCCTTTTCAGTTTTTTATCTGTAAAAGAAAAAAAAAGAAAAGAAAAAAGAAATCATGTCTAATTTTCATTCTACTTCACAACAGTATACCACTTTGTGTTGGTCTTTCACACAAGATTCCAATAAAATATATTTATGTTTGTAGTGTGATGATTTGCGGAAAGGTTCAAGGGGTATGAATACTTTAGCAAGCCACTTTATTTGGGCTGTGGATCTCTACAGATCCTCCAGAGTCGCTGCTTCTCTGACTGAGGCTCTTCTTGCCCTGCACGTCTCGGCAGGCTGACAGGTGTTGTCCACTTTTACTGCTTTGTGATCGGAGCTCCGCGAGATGTTCAAAGCTTTAGTTATCGTTTTAGAGCTCAGCCCAGCTTTAAACACCCCACAACGCTCTCCCTGGAAGGCTGCTGTGTTCCTTGGTCTTCATGCTGCTGTTTGTTCTCTGATGTTCTCTAACAAACTTCCGAGGCCAGAAGCAGAACAGCTGCATCTATACTGGGATTAAATTGCTGACTTCTGAAGGCAAATGGATTTTAATTAGAGGTATCAGCATAAAGGGTGCTGAACACACTTGTTTGTAGAACAAATTTGAAAATGTTTCCTTTTCCTTCAACTTTTTTATTATTGTCTACTTTGTTTTGGTCTGTCACGCAAAGTTCCACCACAAAACATTAGGGCTTGTGGTTTGAATGGGTTTTATTTTTGACAGTTGATTTCACTATATAGGCTGTGTATGATGTCTCATTAATCTTTCTGCAGATTAAAAACCCACTAACTTAACCCATTAACTTTAGAAGGAATGTCTTTAGGAATCTCTTAACGCACAGTATGTTCCTTTCTGAATCCATGTCCAGTGAGGTGTAGCTCTTACTTTGGGTCATCATCGGGCTCCCAGCCTTCCAGCTCCTTGAGGCAGAGGAAACACATGGCCACGTCTGGGCTGTTCTCTGTGGGGGTGTGGACAAAGCCAGCTTTGGCCATCTAGAGGAGCAGATGAGCAGACATACAGCACTTAAACACGGCACACAAACTTTTAACTTGGGATTCAAATGTTTGACTTCTGGGACTTTCCCCCACTTAAAATTCACTTCTAGACTCAAATTTCCAGATTCTTCCTGCAGTTTTTACAACATTCTAGACATTAAGCTAAACAATAACTCGTTTAGTTGGATTCTTCTCTCCCTCAAACAGCAGTAAGGTCATTCAAGCTGTTGGCAGCAGAGAGCGAGGGGAGGGACCTGGAAGGTGTGCTTGTTCAAATCTTTAGGCTAAGTCCACGGTTGTCTCAAAACTCCCTGCTGTAGCCACACAACACTTCCAGCATGGCACCGTGATAAAGGGCCATCTCTTTGCATCTGGACCAACTTAAAAATGCTCCGTTTCACAAACGCTGAAATCTGAACTGCATTTTCCGATGCCCCAGGAGCTTCTTCTACACTGCCATCAGTCAGTCTGCCCCGTGTTTGTCCATCACTGAGTGGTTCGGCTCAACAATTATATAGTCTGCAGACAGGATCAGCGGGGCAGACGTTCCCTCCCCCAGGACCTGTACAGGTCCAGGGTCAGGCAGCTAAAGTCTCTGCAGACCCCACACATCCTGGACACAAGCTGTTTAGACCGTTACCCTCAAGTCAGTGCTACAGATCACCATTTGCTGCCACAAAGAGGGCTTCTTTCCCATGGCTGTCCCTCTGATGAACACTTTGTTTAATAATAATATAGCTGTTACATTTATTTGACTTCAGGGTAATTCATCAGAATACATTCAACCAGACAGACTGGTCTTACGGCAATGTAATGAGATTGCAATTGTAATAAAATAACATTACAATATAGAGTGCAGCAGTGATAAGAATGTACAGTGCAGGAGAAAAGCAGTTTTTTTTTTGTTTTTTTTAAAAGTGTGCAGAAGAATGTTCAACCATGTTTGTAGTGCAAAGATAATGGTGCAAAAAAGGCATTAATTTGAAAAGTTCAATGTTGGCAGTGCAAAATAATGGTGCAAAAATGCAGTAAACGTTCAGTTGTGTACTTTTAAATTTAAATTTATTATACAAGTTCAGCGACGTTGGCAGTGCAAAATGATGGTGCGAAAATTGTCCTTCGACAATAAGTTTTAAACAGCCAAACACAATAACAGCTTTTCTGTTTTTGCACAAATGATAATCAAACTATATCTTAAAATGGTTGCTGTGGTGCTATTAAGACATTCTAAATTGAGAAATGTATCTTTCCAACTTTCAACATATATTTAACTACAACAACAATAAAAATAATAATACCAATGATGATAAACAATGTGAGGTAAGGGGTAGAGTGGGATTAGGTCTAAAGGAATGCAATTACAAACAGGCTGTATGTGTGTAATAATGTCCAAGAAGGTTTACTGGAAATAAAAACTGTCAGCAATGAATGCAAAAGCAGTCATATTGGATTTGAAGGTCGTGGTTGGTAAAATAAATAACTACAACTAAAAGCCCTTGATTATTCACAAGGCTCTTCCTGTTTATCTTTACCCCAACTGAACACTTAAATACATAATTTCATACGAACAATTAAAGACAAAACACGAATGAGCCACTTTTTACGCCTGCTTGAAGCGTTGCTTGACATGTAGTTGGAGGCAGAAATATTTAGTGACGTGGTACCTAGAAAAGGTTAGAAAACCACCAAACAAAGCAACAATGGTAGCTAACCTCCAGCTATGAAAGACCACGGAGCGAACCTAGTTTCATGCCGCAGACAATGCTATCCAGCTGTTTCTGGGCCACCAGGCTAACACTGAGATGTAACGTTTGCGGAACTCCGCAGGTTCAAACGTGTACTCACGTTTTCGGGGGTGCACGCGCAGTCTTTGTCAAACGGCCACCCGTCAAAGGTTTTAAGTCTGTTCTCAAAGAGATAAAACTTGACATCCTCTTCCGCGAGATTCTCCATTGTATTTATAAATGTTTATCGACTCTTTTCCCTTCAGCTCCTACCAGTGTCAGCTAACAGCCACTACGCTAGGGATGTGTTTTAAAATTTCGGCGGGTGTTCACTTCGGCTGTTCTGATTGGGCCTTGCCTGGCTTCTTCCTCGTTGGTAGTTGGTTAACTAGAAACGTTGACACGATTGCCACCTAGTGGACATCTGGTAAATGTCAGGGCAGAAACCACGTTAAATGTTCATATGGTAAGTTTGAACCTTATTTAATGTTTACCTGTCAACCTGAAAATACATTACACGTAGTTTCACTCATCCTAGAGCCACGAATCTTAGCAAAACAAAAGGAAACAGTGCAAAAATCCGCTACGGTCTCTTTTCATTCTATTTCTTTCAATTGATCATGGGTAATGTAGTTCATGACGGTCGAAGGTCGAAATAATGAGATGCAGGTTTATAATGAGATATAAGGAGTTTTGTTTGGATTGTGAATAGAAAGCAACTGAATTCAGAATAGATGTAATGTAATGTAGCTTATGTATTATTGACAGCATCATCATTATAGCCAGATGCTACAGTAGATTTCACTACTGAAAATATAGGATAAAAAATAGAATTTAAACTCACACACGGCACATAAATATATTAGTCAATATTGAAGTTAGGTAACAATTTATACAAATGCATCTGAGGATATAATAAACAGCGTTAGAGTAGCTTTCGTTTTTCCAGAGCAAAATATTAATGCGGGAAAAAGGATAAATTATGGATATTCAGAGGAGAAATGCTGGCAGTATCATTAGCAAATCCAGTGGGTTGAAGATCTAAGATCAGTAACTTGTTCAGACTCTACCAGAAATTTACAAAACAATAGAGTAAACATAATGGGTCTGATTATTACCATTTGATGAGTAGTTACTAGGGTATGATGGTGTTAAGGGAAGTGAAATGGCAGAGAAGGCTGCTGGAAACAGATTTGTACATTGAATTAGTTAAACAGAAAAGAAATCCATTAAAACAGAAAATTATGCAGAGACGGCAAAAGCAATGTGAGGAAAAAGGAAAGGACAATAGTTTTTTTTTTTTACAAATCCAAAAGAAAACTAGATAAATGAGAAGTACAGGTTGAAGAAACATTAATTTCACAACTTAGATTTGGGCCCCACTGGAATAAACATGTCACCATTCATTATGGGAACCATTGCAATGTAAAAGGTGAGTGCAGTGTTATATTGGACTGAAACACTGATTCAAAATTAATTTAAATGATTACACAGGAATAACTGAAGAATTAAAACTTATCTGGTCCAGGCTCTCCACCAGCTGGGGGCGCTAAGGCACCAATGCGTTGTTTACCAACACCAAGAAGAAGGAGAATGAGGTGCGGGACCTCTGACGTCATCACCTTGCCAGGAACCGGTTACCACGCTCATTCCCCGCTCTTATCCCAGCTGGCAGCAGTGTCATCCCTGCGCGGGGCGTCCTGATGCAGCGCGCAGGTCACGATGGAAGGACGGTGCGCTGCTGAGCCCTGGGCTGAGTTGGGTTTCTCAGTGAAGCCTGGCGCCCCGCTGGTCAGGCGTGGCGCTGGGACGGATGTTTTCATCTGTACCGGCGGTGAGGAGGTCTACGTGTTCAGTGCGCAGGAGAAAAGAGTCAGGGTGAGCAGCAGGTTTTAGTTCTTAAGTGATTAATCTGACTAACAGATGCTTCTCAGCAGGCTGAGAAATCACGGAAAAGTGTATGTAAATCAGTAACTCGGTCCTTAAAGCACGATAAATATGATGATGATGCAAACTGGAACGTTACACAACAAGGCTTTTTGCTGTGTCTCTGCTGAGGTGTTAAGGAAGCCCAGGCAGGCTAAAAAGCAGCAGATCCATAAATCTTGCCAGCAGAGAGAAGCATGAACCGCTCTAAAAGTTCCTGATGGAGGGCTGTGTTCGCTTTGGGCTCCGGAGAACCTAGTGGACCAAACCTCCCACTGGGTGTCAGTAGCTTGGATGCTGTGCCTCCAGTCCTCCACACACTATGGGGCCCTTGATTTGCAAACGGAACGCAAACTGTACTGCTTTCACCCTTGCTTATAGGCATACAATGGACATGATGTGAAGGGTCACCATTCATTCGAGGGCATCCACATTCAAATTGGATGAAGGGTTTAGGCGTTTCAGCTCCTCAGCATGTGCCATCCTCTCCTTAATGGGCCCAAAAGCAATCGGGCAATCTTTCATGGGCAGGGATGGGCATGTCCTTCGTTTTGTCATCATCAGTTAGGCAAGTACTGTGAAAGGCCAGGAGTGGATTTGAGATGTGCTGCTTATTGCAGCTGGAAGATTGTGCTTGTGAACAAGCAACAGGCTGGTCTCCATGCAGGTGAAACAAGTCACCATTTAGCTGCCAAAACAGAAAAAAAAAACATCTGAGTTACAGGGTTAGGAGTGGCAAAATCTACTGTTAGGTACATCTCGAGAAAGAAAGAAAGAAAGAAAGAAAGAAAGAAAGAAAGAACCACTGGATGTTAATGGAAGCCAACGGTGGTGGATGATTGCAGAATCATTTCCATTGTGAGGAGAAACCCCTTCACAGCGGCCAACCCAGTATACAACACTCTCCAGGAGGGAGGCATGTAGTTTACCATAAAGAGAAGACTGCATGCGACACGCAAGAGCTTCAAGAATAGAAAAGCCAGATTGGGCTTTGCTAAAAAAAACCCAAAAATCCAATCAAGATCAACCTCTACCAGAATGATAGCAAAGAAAAGGTATGAAGAAGGCATGGACAGCTCATGATCCGAGGCGTACCGCCTCCTCTGTAAAGCACGGCGGAGGCAGTGTGATGGTTTGGGCGTGCGTGGCTGCCAGCTGCAGGGCGCTGGAGTTTATTGATGAGGTGACGCAGAAGAAAAGCAGCTGAATGACTTCTGAGGTGTTCAGAGAGACGCTGTCTGCTCAAATCCAGCTGAATGCAGTCGGGTTGATTGGGTGGCGTTTCAGAATCCGGAAGGACCTGACCCAGAACATCCCGACGAAGCATGGAATTAGGTCTAAAGGAATGTATTCCTCCCATGGAATACTCTTGAATGGCCAGGCCAGTCACCTGATCTTAACCCACTTACTTGTTGAAGGTCCAACTGTGGACAGAAAGGCCCACAAACAAACTGCAACTGAAGGCGGCTGCAGTAAAGGCCTGATGTAAACCCAGCGCCCGGTGACGTCCAGAAGTTCAAGACCCGAGGCTGTGATCGGCAGCAAAGAGTTTCCAACCGAGTTTTAGGCATGAACGTTTTATTTTCAGTTCATTTTCTTCAACCCATGGAATTAAAGCAGGAAGTCTGCATTTCAGCTGCATCACGTTGTTCCAGTTCATATTCATCGTGGTAATGGACAGGACCAATGTTGGGGGGGGAAAAGTTTTCTCTGTCCAAATATTTCCAAACCTGACTGTAGTGTACTGTAATATATAGAGTTTGAGGGGTTCATGGGTTATAATGCATGCGCACAACCCAAAGAAATGGAGAGAATAAGGCAATGTTTCAAAGAAAATCTTTATATTTAGTTAAAAAATAGTATCTAAAGGTGTCCGTTTTAAACAGCTTTAATTTTCACAAGCAGAACTTTTTTAAGAGCTAAGTATGCTTCAGCTTAATGCCTCAGGACTAAGGGCAGCCATTGCTGTCAAGGTTTAAGTGGAGTCCCGAGTCTGTCTGTGACCTAACCAGGAAAACAGTCCAGGTTGCCCGACTCCAGTCCTCAGCTCTGTTGTTTACTGTGTTGCAGGCGGTTCTTCAGCTGCCTGCTCCTGTCAGGGATCTGGTTGTCAGCCATGACAAGCAGCTCCTGTTTGTGGCATGCAGGAGTGGAATTTACCGTGTCAACTTCCAGCTGCTGTTACACAGGTATAAATCGCTCCCTGTCGCTCAGAAACACAACTTTTTCTAGCTTTAAGCGGCGTTTGTAACATGCCGGGGATTTCACCTTCTCATTTGTTTTGGGTTCAAAGCGAATCCAGTGATGCAGGTTCCGGTCCCGCTGAGCTGAAGATCTCCTCCGACTTCCTCGCTGTCGCCGCCGATGGGGTGTCGTCTCTCCTCCTTGTTGGCTCTGTGCTCCTGACCCTTTGCCAGACTGACAGGTCCTGGTTGTTGACTCTGTATAAAACACCACAACAGTCCCAAGCTAACCGCTGCGACGTGATTGGTTCCTTCTCGCTGCCAGTAGTCTCACCTTCTGTACAAGGCCACACAGAGTCAAAATCTGTGCTTCTTTGTGTCTGTTTGGGTGAGGTGACACAGCCCTCCTCCCCTGCTGCAGCATCAGATGCAGGTTTGTCTCGTTTCCACCTCCCCCTCCAGCCTGTTCTCTTCAAGCTTTTGTTCGGGGTGGAAGCTGCGCTCGCCAAGTCACCGGTTATACTTTGCGGCCTGCCAGACGGACGCCTGTGCTATCTCCCTCTGCGCCTCCCAGGATCCCGGCTTCGGATCCTGCAGAGCCTCGAGCAGCCAGTGGTGTTTATTGGAGCATCTGCTGTCATGGAAACTGATGCAGGTTGCGCAGGGTGCTTGATAGCTCTGGGCAAACAAGGCAGAGTGATGCTGATTAAGGCCGGCAGGGCCGGGTCAGAGAGACAACGGGGCATCGCTGATTTTACCGAGGGCTGCGTCCCTGGCCCCGTGGAGTGTGCCTGTGTGGACAAAAGCTGTCTTTACTACAGCACCGGGTCAGACCTCCTTACACTGGGTCTATCAGAGGGTTCTAGTGGGAGAGATGGACAAGAGTGGGACGAGGAGGCGTCCGGGTCAAGTGCCGCTTCCCTCAACAGACCCATCAGTTTAAATGTGAGTGGAGTCGTTGCTTTGGACCAGCCCACATGCAACAATGCCGGTGAGTAGAGGAGACCGCATACAGCACCACGCAAAAGTTTTCACACACCCCTAAACTTTAAGTCACACTGAAACCACAGAATTCAATGTATTTTCTGCGATCAGGCCATTAAAAAGTAGGGTGGTGGAAGAAAAGGGTACAGCATCGTCAAAACTGTGCAAATAAATATCGGAACTCAGCCCCTCCCCCCTTACTCTGATACACCTAAATGCAACCAACGGCTTCAAAAGTCATAAACTGAGTCCACCTGTGTCCAGATTAATCTCAGTCTAAAAGCAACTGTTTTGTTTCTGGCCTCAGAGAGTTGTTGGAGAACATTAGTGAACCAACAACAGCATAAAGACAAAGGAACACAGTAGAAAGGTCAGGGAGAGAGAAATGGAGAAAAATAAACCAGGAATAAGTTAAAAGGCAACATCTCATAGGGCACTGTTCAATGCATCATGTGAACCTATGGCAAGCCACAGGAAGCAGCGTTTGTAGCTTGGCTCAGGCCATGAAGGGGAGGCAGGATGCAGAGGAAGGTGCTCTGGTCAGATGAGATCAAAACAGAACTTTTTAGTCCACATGCAAAGCACGAGTTGTGGCGGAAAACCAACGCAGCGAATCATGCCGAATGAACCAAACATGGTGGTGGCAACATCATGCTGCGGGGCTACTTTTCTTTGGTAGGGACATGGACGCCGGATGGTGATGAATGGACGGGAGTAGCCTGGAGGAAGACCTGGGACTGGGTGGAGGGTCCCTCCCAGCAGCACAACAACCTCAAACACACAGCCAGAACTACACTGGAACAGTGTCATCAAACCATATTTATTTCATCGAACGGCCCAGTCAATGTCCAGGCCAAAATCCAGTGAGAGTCTCAGGAAGGATTTAAAAACTGAAGTGGAATTGGGGTGAGGGGTTTTTTGGTAAGCTGCAGAGTAACAGTTCAACACTTCAGACAGATGATAACCGGGATGTGTAGCATCCTTAATGATGTTTTTAGGTCTTGAGAGAATGCGCTTGCAATGACTGACAAAGAGGGGAAGGGGCACCTAACGATTTTTTTCTGTTGTCATAATGATTCTCTCAAGAGTTTTCTTATCTGCTGTGGAACACCCAGAAAACCACACAGAAATACAATAACCCGGCATGCTGTAAACCAGGGATTCCCAAACTTTTCAGCCTGAGACTCCCAAAATAACAGTGGCAGAGACCAGTGATCATGTTTTGGCAGGGGTGGGGGATATTTTTCCCTTTTTTTGGGGGGGAAATTGTGAAAATAAAGTCATAATATTATGAGAATAAAACCATAAATTTACTAGAGCAAAGCCATAACTTTATAAGAACTTACAAAAAAGTGCAGGATCAAATAATCAAATCATCTCACGACCGCCCCCCCCCCCCCACCCCCCCCCCCCCCCCCCCCCCACACACACACACACACACACACACACCCTCACCCCCGGGGGGTCCCGGCCCCCACTTTGGGCACCTCTTCTCTAGACTGTCGATTTGTAAAAAGACCCAAGCAGCTTTTGACTCAGACGGCTTTGAGAATTCTTAGGAAATGGAGATGTCGTTGTGCTCCTTTAACAGTTGCTGAGGAGTTTAATGACCTTCACCAATGGTCAGAGATGTGAATTTGAATGAAGACACTCTCTCAGCTCACTCATTTATAAAGAGAGGCCGATGACCTATGTTGTGTTTTCTAAAGTCGATTATGAGTTCTTTTGTTTTTGTGATGTTGAGAATGAGTTTGTTAGCAGAGCAACATGCCGACAGGTTCTGGACTTCCTGTCTGTAGGCAGATTCATCATCTACCGTGATGAGTCCAGTGATGTCATCTGCAAACTTTATGACGAGTTTGATGGAAATGTAGGGGTACAGTCTGAGGTGTATAATGAGTAGAGGAGGGGGCTCAGCACGCAGCTGTGGCGACCCAGTGCTGAGTGAGACTGGAGAGGAAAGGTGGGGACCGACTGTGAAGGACTGAGAGCGGTTTGTCAGAAAGCCTTTAATCCAGCTGCAGGTTGGTGGGGGGAGGCCCAGGGTCAAAGGTTTATTGATCAGGATGTCTGGGATAATGGTGTTGAAAGCAGAGGAGTAGTCCACTAGAGCACCCTGACGTAGCTGCTCCTACGTTCCAAGTGGTTCAAGGCTGTATGGAGAGTGATGGATATGACGTCATCAGTGGATATGTCTGGCTTAAATGCAAACTGGTGGTGGTCCAGAGATGGAGGAGACTAGGTTAAATGTGATTGACCACCAGTCTCCCTAATGACTTGGTGATGAGGGGGGAGTTACAGGGCCACAGGTGTGTAGTATGCCAGGCTGCATGAAGATGGCTTCTTGGAGACAGAAATGATCTCTGATTTGAGGGATGGGGACTGGAGTGAGTGACATGTTGTAAAAAGGTGTTGAAGACAGGAGAGAGTCCACAGACGTTCCTAATCCAATCTGAGCTTGAGTTCTTTTTGTATTGAATCAGCAAAATCTTCCCTCTCTAGATGGGTAAAACTGGCAGATTAATTTTACTTAAAGAAAGAAAGTCCTCTTCCTAATTATGCACCACTTTATGTTGGTCTGTCACATATTAATAACCTGACAAAATGTGAAAAATACTTTAGCCATTTAAAGCATGATACAGGTAACTGTGAGGAAACTTTACATTAAAAAATTCATTTGGTTGCCTCAAAAAAAAATCTAAAATTAAATGTCAGGCTTTCAAATTTCCTTTGTATCGTAATTGATACATTACGCCAAAAAATTACATTTTCCTCATGTAGGGCGTATAAAATAAATTAATTTGTATGTTGTATATTGTATGATCAGAGAGACACTGACTTTGTTGTAGAGGTGGAGGTCTCAGAAGTATTTGTATCAAAAAGGAAACAACTGAAGTTATAGGGCTACGGGGTTGAAATACTTCCCCAGGCTCTACCCATAGTACAGTACGGTGCGTCCTGCTTTCTAAAAATAAAAAGGCAGTCGGGTTTAAAAGCCTCCATCTTATGCACTTTTAGTGCTCCTTTGTCAGCTACTGTAAAGTTGCTACGGCACAAGGCACACAGGAGTCTTTAATCATTCAAGCATTTTAACATTCCATATGATGTCCCTAAGGTGCTGGGCTGGTAACGGGGTTGTTATTTAAATATTTTTCTGTATTGTACCACATGTGACGGTGGACTCTGAACGTGGTTTACGTCTCCAGGTGAAGTTCAGCTGCTCAGTCTGTCGGCCAGAGGGCAGCTGCAGAGGATCGGCCTCCCTGTTAGGGGACCGGAGGAAGGATCGTCCAAGCTCCCCTCCTCAGTTGTTGGCTGCAGTGTCGGGGACCTGCTGTCTGCCATTGGGGACGTCTGTGAGAGGTACAGAAACGGAAACCATTGCGTCAGTGTCCCAGCATTCTCAGACCTTACGTGCTTTTATCCCGTTCTCCTACAGGGCATCGGTGCTGGAAAAAGTCATCAGATCAAAAAACCAGACTCTGAAGCAGCTGAATCAAGTGATTAACGTAAGCTTCCTGCTGACAGACGGAGCAAAGACTGAAGAGAAGCCAATCAGGTGTTGCGCTTCAGTAGGGTGGAGCAGACTGCTTCAGAAGGACTCTCTGAATCTCGCGTGCGTCCTGAAGAATTTCAGTCCCTACATCCTGGAGCGAGGTTGGACGCTGAGCATCACGGTCCTCCCTCTGTCCTGCTCCCCCAAAGCGACAGAAGAAGCCTGCTCTGTGAATTACTCATTTCCGTTCTGCAATCTCTGTCCGGGGGAGTCGTTGGAGGTGTCTCTGCCTGTCGCGGCTGCAGGCGACACCTCCTTCCCCGTCACCGTCACCTGCTCGCTCGTTTTCTCCCTCTGCAGTTTTGTGGGAGGAGAGGAGGCGGCGACCTCTCCTGACCTGCCGAGCGGCTGTTTCAGTTTGCCTCTGAACACCCTGACGGTGGACTGGCTGCACGCCCTGCGACTGATCAGTCCCACATCCGCACAGAAAACGCTCCCACCGCAGTCCAGCAGCAACCCAGCAGGCGACCTCCAAGCTTTTCTAAGCTCACGCCGGATCGGGTGCAGAGCAGGAGACGTGGCGCCCAGGCCGGAGGGGTATTCTGCTAGTGTCCGTGTGTCGTCAGAGCTACTGGGGCATACACCGAGGTGGCAAAGATCTGATCCAGACCCGAAGGTGTCTGAGTCGGCCCCTCGGAGCTTCTGCGTCTCTTTGCTTGAGTGGCTGTTGTCTGAAGATTGTGGAGGCGTGAGGATGGGACATAAAGGAGACAAGACTGACATAAGCAGCTCGGTGATCTGTGGCCGAGCGCCAAATGAAGCCACGGTCAAACTGACGGCGAAAGAGGTAAACTGCTCACCATAATGACAATGTTACTCCGACATGCCTTTTGTACAATTTCAGAGTCCATCTTACAGGTAAATTTAGAGGAGAAGAGTGCTGTAAAGGAGGAGTCCCTGGTCAGCGTGGAGGTTCAGGTCGAGAGCTCGTCAGTAGCAGCCGTGTGCGGCCTGCACCACGCCGTGCTGCGTCGCATTCAGGTAAAAACCCGACGCTCTTAAACTTACCTGCAGCCTCAGAGAAGCTTCCAGGTTATTCTTAAATTCCTCTAGTGTGGTGTTTGAAGCGCACTGATTTTTACCTGTGAAAAGTGCCGATTGAAATAAAACTTGACTTGCGTACTATGAGGAGAGAATGGAATGAATGCAAATAATGGGTTCATGAAAAATGGACTTAAGTCTCAAAAGGCAGGAGATGCACCATTAAATTGGCCGGTGGCGGAATCAGTTGATTTTTAAGATGCAACGCCCTGAAAATTTGGAAACTTAAAAATACGAGTGAATGCATCTTAATTGAGCGCTAACAAGCAGCTCGTCAGTGGGGTCGGTGGTCCTGAGAGGCAGACTTGGTTAGGAGAAGAACGAAGCCGCTTCTGACGTAAACGTGATGTATTTCTGCCTTGTTGAGTGGCGGAAATACATCGGGAAGCAAAACTGTCGGGGCTCTCGATATAACCTTTCTGTTCGAAAAAATAAAAGAACTCAAAATTGTATCTTACTCAGTAACGTTTCAGCCGTAATTAGAACATCGTGCAAGTCCGTCCAGCCTGGGCACTCGGACAAACACACTCGTATAATATTTCTTTATTCACTATTTTTGTTGTTTAGCAAAGTAGATCTGTGTTTTTTTTTTTTTTAGGAAAATTTATAACTGTACATGTCAGAATGGTTATATTCTGAATAAAGCCAGGTGCATAAACAGGTCAGGCCATCCACCTAAACAGGATTTGCATATGATCGAATTAATTGAAAAATGATGTTACTAGAGCAGAGAGCTGAAACTAATTGCGTTGAAGCAGAGACGCATCTAAAGGCTGCAGGACTCCCTCGAGGACTGGAGTTTGAGACCAGTGACTTAAATGATTTACATGCATTTTATGCTCCTCAATTCACAGACTGATGCATATTTATAAATACATACGACGGACACAGAGGAATATTTAAAGTTACATTCACCTGAGTTTGTTTGCTTCATTTCCTGAGGTGTGTAACGTTATTGTATGGAGCCAAACGTGATTCACTTTCATCGTACAGATTCAAACCATAAAAGTCCTGACTCATAGGACCTTCATTAAAAGGGGTTTGATGCTCCTTTGGTTAGAAATGGCTGAATACAGTCATTTCAGTGTAATTAGGTGGGTTTCACTACTTTGTAGGTTATTTTTCTCAATTGAAAACGTTTGCGTAGATTTCCACACACTTTCGCGCAACGTTCAATGTTGTACATCCCGAGTTCAGCTTGAAGCACCGGGCCACACGTTTTTTGTTTTTTGTGCCTAGACACGGATCGTACATGAGGCCTCAGATCTAGATTGCACGACTAAAGGCTGTCCAGTGATCAGCTTACCTGAGCTGTGGATGTCCGCAGCTCCTCCAGAGTTACCATGGATTCTTTTCTGAGTAACTCTCTCCTTTTCCAGCCTGCCAGTTTAGGTGGACGGCCATGTCTTGGTACATTTGCAGTTGCAGCCATACTTTCAATTTTCAGATGATGGATTAAATGGAGCTCCGTGAGAATATTGTTCTATATCCCAACAATATAAAAATGTTCAGGGGGTATGAATACAAATATTTGTCCAGCTTGCAACTGGTTTGTATTTGGCTATTTAATCTCATGCCTGAGTTCTAAAAAGATTAGCTTTATCCTGCCATATTTGTTGTGTGCCATCTTCATATTCGTACCTTATTTGTTGTAGGAAGACACTGTTTCTCTCCTTTTTAAAAAAATAAATAAAAAATAAATAGCTCTATTGTAATACACAGACTCTGCTGCTGAAGGCTCCTGTGAAAGCCTGGTCCTCCAACAAGGTCCAGATTTCAGGTTTGCGACAAACACTGCAACGAGCTGAGGTAAGAAGACCTACGTATTAAAGCATGTTCGTAACATTTTGCTTAATTCTCTTAGACATCCATTGTAGAACACCGTAGCAGTATATCCAGTCTTCCCTTGGGTACTTAAAAGCCTTGAAAGTTTGTGAAGTTGAAAAAATAAGTTCAAGGCCCCGGAAGGTTTCTGAAAACAGCCATTAAAAAACACCTGTACTTGAAAGTCCTTGAATGTTTTTTTGGGGTTTAAAATTTCCCATAGATGACGAACGCTAGCAACACGTCTTTATTTGTTTTTTGTTTGTTCAGCACTGCATTTCTGTGTTTCCTGTATGTAGTCAACATAGTTAACATGTGCTTAACAGCATATGATTTCAATCTTCTTGCGGGTGAATTGCAAGTCCGAGTAATCGAGTCAGCAGTGGTGGGAAGTAACGAAGTACAAGTACTTCGTTACTGTACTTAAGTACAATTTCCGTGTATCTGTACTTTAAGTAGATTTAATAATGGATACTTTCTACTTTTACTCCACTACATTTAACAGTAAGTATCTGTACTTTCTACTTCACTACATTTCTATACAGCGTTTCGTTACTCGTTACATCCAAGACGCATTTCGTTTTTTTTAATTGTTCGTTAGTTTGAAAGTATCCAATGGCGAGAGCAGAATCAGTCCGCTGAACCAATCCAAAGCGGGAAATAACCATTAGGCCCTCCCTCAAGAAGAGCAGCACAGTACGCAGGACCTGCAGAATCATTAACCCCCAGAATGGAGTCAAAGGATAGTCATCCTCCAGAAGACCTGCCCCACCCATGGCCTTATTTAAAAGATTTCTTTGAAATAACTGGGTCAAAAAACGCTTCCTGGAGATTCCAATGTCGCCTTTGCCTTCCCCGAAAGCATGAAATTCTATCTTTCAAAAATTCACCATCAAATTTGAAAAAACATATTGAGGTAAGTTAAGTTGCTAAGCGCTATCGATGTTAAATTAATTTGTGTTAGTGAAGTTTTATGTAATCTTAGCAAGCTTTTTGTTGAACTCGACTGCAGTAAATTAATACGATTACTGTATATTGTTATAAGCTAGCATGAACTTGCAAGTAACATTGATTACTGCGGTCGTGATCACGTCTCCCGCCATGAATGTTACATATAAGTTGACGCTAAACTCCTTCACGTCCTGGTTATTAAATAAATGTTAGCGCCATTAAAATAATCTCCATGTAACAGTTACAGTCATATTCAATAAATTAGAATATGGCAGTGTTTCCCGCAGGAATTTGCTTAGGCGAAGCGGCGAGGAGTTGTCGCCTGTATGGCAAGCCGATTAGGCATATTATCGTCCGTACAATAACGCGCAGTTCCAACCCGTATTTTACGCGAGCGCGCGTTTTTTACATCATCGCGCGTTCTGGTTGGATATATATATATTTTATATAAGCCGTTAGGTATTATGGTGGGCAAGTACTTTTACTTTTAATACTTAAGTAGTTTTAAAAGCTAGTACTTTCTTACTTTTACTTAAGTAAAATAATAATGTGGTACTTTGACTTTTACTTGAGTAAATTTTTGTCTGTGTATTTGTACTTTTACTTAAGTACATTGTATGAGTACTTTCTCCACCACTGCGAGTCAGTGAGTAATGCCATGCCTGGAAAAGGCTAAATTCAGGTTCCATGGCTGGGATAAAGAATGAAATGGCTAATTAATAATAGAGGTTTATCTTGTTATCGCTGATAGTCTATACCAAGGCCTACATTTAAAATTGTATGTATTAACACTGTCCTAGAGCCATCAAGACATTAGGTTTTATTCCTACTAATAAAGAAATTGCATGGTATTAAAAGTGCCTTAAAGAATAAAACTTAGTTCAGTCAGCCCTGATATTTGCATTCTTACTAAATCAATTTATGAATTTGTTTCAGCTGTAATGTTACTAAAGGCTACTATAAGCATGTGCTTGGACACACTGCTTTTCAAACTGGTGTTTCAACTGCTTAAGTCTCAGATATGAGGTGATTATCTTTAGTTTTGAAATAACATTTAACATTGTGTTACCTTTGTTATTGTACAGCTCTCGCTATAGTCAGTTTCCAGCCGAAGCGCCCTGATGAGGCTTGTTTGTGCCAGAACAGAGGGACGTGACGCTCGAAGCTCCTTTTTACAAAGCTAGTGCTCCAAAATGGCTTTGATTTTGGGAAGTTGTCCAGTAAAAAATGCGACTGGTTTTTGACCATTGCACTTTTTCAGTATTTTTGCTGTGGAATGCAACTTGTGCATCATTCTAACAATAGAGATGTCAAGAAGAGGAAGTGTTCACCTGTTCAGGAGGACTTTGCTCAGGTTTCTCCCAATAAAGTGTTTATCAAAATGGGACCCAGTAACTAAAGCATCTTTACTTTCTTCTCACTCATTTTCACTGAGACTACCTCACATAAGCAGGATGCAATTACCAGTGTTCTAATGTGTTTAGATTATTTTCTAGTCCATCATTTCATGCAATTAAGACGCATACACTTGACAGATTCTTTTCCTGTCAAATATTTATTTACTCACCACTAGATGGCCTTATTGAGTATTTGAAGCTTAAATGAGGCTTCAAGAAATGAACCATTTTGCAACACATTTGCTGAAGCGCTTCAAGGCATCACTAGACATATCCATATATTGTGGATATAGGCTATAAAATCAATCCATTTTCATTGATCTGATCCAACAACTGCCATTCAGTTTTTGTTTTTCATTTACATTGTATTAAAATAGTTTCTTGATATTCAACAGTAGGTAAATGCTGCTGTGCATGGTCCTTAAATTTGAGGATATTGCTCTTGGAAAATTATTGAAAGGTCCTTGAATTTGATGTTAACCAAGATGTGGGATCTCTGTTTATCACTCTTACTAACACCTGCTACTTACATCCATTATTGATGGCCATCGTTGCATAAGTTTTTGGGTTTTTTTTAGTATTTTTCAGGGAGGCCATGTCTGTTATGAAGACTTCTAAGAGCTGTGCTGTTTATAATTCAGTTGAAACCAAGCAACCATGTTGTTTCTTTCCTTCTCTTGTGTGATCAGATTCAGCAAGGTCAAATCTCAGAGGCCTTGAGCGTGGGCATGTCCTCTGGGCAGATGCAGCGGATCCTTCTCCGTGTTTACCAGCAGCTTAGAGACGGTCCTCTCCTCATGGTCTAACACCTACTCAGCTGCCCTCGACCTTGCTCAGCGTTCGGGAACCCGACCATGCAGCGGCATTCATGGGGCCTAATTATCTTCACTGTAAACACCATGTAAATTCCTGCTATAGTTCAGTCTCTCCACAGAGGATTCGGGGTATGCCTTTTAAAATGCCCTTATGTACGGATTTATATGAAAGCAAATGTTGGATTAAGTATTCATACCTTGTGAACCTTCTCCTGTTTTTGCTTTTATAGCCACAGCCTTTATTATATTTTATTGGATTTTAGGCACAAGACCAAAACAATGTAAAGCATAATGTGTAAATGAAAAACGGGTTTCATTTATTTTTGTTTTTACAAATAAAAATCTGAAAAGTGCGACGTGTCTTTGTAATCTGCCCCCATCTTTTAAAGGTATGTTTCTACCAGCTTTTACACCTGGACATTAAAAGGTTGATTAATTCTTCTTTGCAAAGAAGCTCTAGCTCAGTCAGCATGAATGAAACAGCAGTTTCCAAGTCTTCTGAATCTTCTTAAATTGATTTACTTCTGAACTTGAACTGAGCCCTTTACTTTGATCATACAGTGGTAGCTCTTGCTGTATGTCTAAAGCCATTATCGTGCTGGAAGGTGAACTTCTACCACAGTCTCTCATCTTCTGTAGCCTTTAACAGGTCTTCTTCCAGGATTGTCCTGGATTATCTCCATCTATCTTCAATGAGCTCTGACCGGTTTTCCTATTCTTGTTAAAGTAACGTATCCCCACACCACGATGATGTGCAGTGTTAATTTTCTGGCACATATAGTGAAAGTTCTGAACAGACCGCCTTGTTCCTCGTTTACTGTGTCCCGCTCATGGCAAATTTCATAGGGAACTTCTTGTGGTCTTTTTTTTTTTTGAACAAAGTTTTTTTGGACCAGATTTGTGGAGTGTATTATACATTTTTTTTTTTTGACAGACTATCCCTCCTTAGCTGTAGAGGTCTGTAGCTCCTCTAGAGTTACCATGGGCATCTAGGCTGCTTCTCTTCTGGCCCAGCCTTTAAGTTATTGGCCATGTCTTGGTCAGTTTGCAGTAGTTACTCTATTAATTTTTAGATGATGCATTGAACAGAGCTCTGTAAGATTCTTTTTTTTGACTTAACTCTGCTTTATATTCTCCATAACCTCTTTGCTGTATTCCTGGGTCTTCATGATGCGGTTCTCTAACAAACTTCTGAGGCCTTCAGAGAACAGCTGTATTTATACTCAGACTACCTACACATAGACTCTATTTTCCAATTAGTTAAGTTCTTGAAGACAATCATTTACACTGATTTTATTTAGTGATAGAGGAAAGGGAGCTGAATATGAATGCACACCACTGTTTTAAGAATTTGGTTTGCTAGAAAACCATGGAATCGTGCCTTAGTTTGTGCTAAACTGTAATTTGAGGGAGTCCAAGCATTGTGAATACTTCTGGAAAGCAAAACATCCCATTTACCTATGACCATCACCTTCTTAATAGTTTTTGACAATTCAATTGAAATGTTTCTGTTACTTTTAACACATTTAGTGAGTTTTGTGGGATTATGCAATGAAACTCTGTCCTAGTTGTACATTGTGATGGGGAAGAGTTCAATATATACATTTAAATTAAAGGACTGTTCTACATGTGGTTGAGTGATTCGCAGGTAAAATCCTTCTGCCTTGACTGGTGCTAAAACACAAGTTTTAGATCCTGATTGTTGGAGGAGAGTTTGATACTGAACCTTGTCTGATCTAACACCATGAATGTGTTAAGTTCGAAGAGGTCTATGAAGGAACCAAAATGTGAGAGGTTTCCAGGTTAATGAACAGAACAAGAAGAACATATACAGAACAGGAGAGTAAATATTGAAAATGACACACTCTGTCTCATTGAGATTTACCTGTTTAAATATAAGTTAAATAGGAGAGTCGTAAACTGTTATACTCTTTCTACTCAACTGCAAATAAACTTTTATAGAGCTACAATTGAAAGCATCTTGTGTTTCAGTGTGACAGTGTGGTATGGGAGCTGCACAGCACAGGAGCGGAAGGATCTAGCATGGGTGGTGTGAGGTCCGCACAGGGGATTGTGGGATGCCGTGTACAAGATCTAGACAAGGTTTATGCGGCATGAGTCCAGAAAAGGGCCAGGCATAATGCAACAGATCCCACCCACCCAGGCGATGCACTTTTTGTCCCACTTCCATCAGGGAAACAATTCAAGAATATTAAATCAAAAACGAATACACTTAAAAACAGCTTTATTCCCAAAGCTGTGAGGGCCATCGTCCCCTGCTGAGAATCAAATAAACCACCAGCCCAGTTCATAGTCTTAAATGGCTACAAACATACTACTGGTTCCACACACCGTCTCTCATTTGCTAATGTGTCTGTTTGGACATCCAAATTGCACATTAAATTCTAATTATTAAGTTAACAGCATAGTATTTTACTGTGTGCCTGAGTGTATTAGGCAACGGAGTGTTCGTCTGCGAACTCTAAGCGTGTGTTGGTGCAATCAACAAATTTCACCAAAATGTCTTTATGGTGGGCATTAATCAGAGAGGCAGCACAGAGACAAAAGGTAACCCTGAAGGAGCTCCACAGCAGAGACCGGAGGGTCTGTCCATAGAACCACAATATTCTTCTTGGAGCTGGACTCTGGCCAGAACAAAAAGTCATTACTTGGTGTTAAAAATAACACATGTTTTGAGTTTGCTAAAAGGCACACGGGCGACTCCCCAAATATATAGAGGTAGATACTCTGGATAGATAAAATTAAAATGGAATTTTTAGGCCACCGAGGAAAACGCTGCTTGGTGCAAACTCGACACATCCCATCACCCCAAGAATGCTATACCCTCAGTGAAGAATTATGGTGGCACCATCATGCTGTGGGGATATTTTTCAGCCATAGGAACTGCGAAACTGGTCTGAGTCGAAGAACAGATGCATGGTGCTAAATAGAGGAATGTTCTTGAGTAGAACTGCTGTCAGTCTGTCTATGATTTGAGCCTGGGATTGAGGTCAGGCTTCCAGCAGGTCAACGACCTGAAGTATACTGCTAAAGTAACACTTGACAAGTTTAAGGGAAAACAGTTAAATGTCTTAGAATGGCCTAGTCAAAGTCCATACCTCAATCTAAATTAGAATCTGTTGTTAGACTTGCAGATTACTGTTCAAGGAGCAAAAGCATCTAAGATGAAGAAGCTGGAGCTGCTCCAGCAGAACTTCTGCTGTGAATACGTTTGCAAGGTATTGTAGATGTGTATGTACATCCATTTTTTTAAGTTGCACAGAGAGGGAAAAATGGGAGGCTGCGGTTGTGCAAAACTGTTTTTTGGTTTCACAGCAATGTAGCTGACTAATCAGGCTGTAAAGTGTGCCTGAGAAAAAGAAAGCCTGGGAAAAGAAACTGTCTCTGTGGTTTGTTTGGGTAAATAGTGCTCTGTAGCACCAACCTGAAGGTGAAAGTCTAAACAGTTTGTGTGCAGGATGTGTAGGGTCTGCAGAGATGTTAGCTGCTCTTTTTCTGACCCTGGACCTGTACAAGTCCCCTTTATGTTTTTTGAACAATAACATCACAGTATTTGCTGCAGAGTTGCTAAACAAGGTCATGGACTTCCGGCAAACCAATTTTGTTAATCCATTTTTATTTCTCCCATCGATTTTGTAGTCCAAGCTGGTGGATGCCCAAGCTACAAGTGAATGAGTCAAAATGTTCAGTTCTTGGGTGTTTCCTGGCAAGGTATTTGCCAGGAAATAAACCGCTTTAAATGCCAATTACCTTTTTATAATGAGAAGAGTGGTCAAATACCCAGGCAAAGTTCTGCCAGAAGCTTGCTGATGGCTACAAAAAGTAGGATTTCTCTGGAACTTGCTGAGGACATTTTGATGTAGAAATAATAGAAACGTTTGTGCTTATTACTTTCTTTTTAAAAAAACAAAAAACAAATTAAAGCTGTTTGCTATAATCAAACCACCCAGAATTGGATCATTTGAAGCTCTGAATCAGTGCACATTGTGTTCCCATGATGAGTGTATATAAACTTCTAAATAAAGCTCTATGCCAGTACCTGTAGTTAGTGGTATAAAGTGAAGACAAAGATGATTGGTTGTACCAGTGATTACATGTACATATTCCCACTTGTGAATGAATGCCTTTATTTTTAGTTTCAGACATTAACTCATGCTTGCATGAAATACTGCATCTACTGGAATATAACACCAAACTAATATTTATTCAGACTAATTTTGTGGCTTCAAATCAAAATCTTGTAAATACTTCTGTTGGCTGATTATACTGCATGGTCACTTCTCTCATTTTCTCCACCTACATGTGTGCACATCTGAGTACCCTTTTCCTTTTCAGCACAAGGAAATGACCAGATTCTACGACAATATGCTTTAACATTAGAGTACCTATGACTACTGACAAGGAGATTGCTTGGTAAATCTCCCAAACCTATGAGACGAGTTGGGTCTCATATCTGAGCCCTGTATTGGTTAGATTTAGTACTCCCACAGCGCAGAGCTGCTAAGGCTCAGTCCATCACCCTTGAGCGTGCCTCCCTGGTCTCCACGTAAGTATTTGCCGTTTTTGCCTCTGATAGCGAGGCGGCCACGCTCCAGGAGCTCCAAAGCGAAGTCCTCTGGAGCCTCGCCATCTGAACACACCAGCCCGGCACTGTTCACATACCAATACCGCCCGCCGACGCCTGTAACAGCACCAGAAAAACAGTAAGGGGGAAAAGCAGCAAGTCAGAGACCAGTGAAGCGGCTGCATGGGTGACCTTTAATATGACCTTTAATATGGTAAGCTCCGTTGCTATACTGCAGGGTGAAGATGTCATAGACAGATCTGCTAGCGTCTAGCGTGTTGGAGCCCCGGTGGTGGCAGATGAACCCATTGTCCCCTCTCAGGATCAGCATGGGCCGGTTGATCAGCTTCAAAGTGAGCTGCTCGTCCTCACCTGGAAAAAAACAAGGGTCGTGCAAATGAGCAGAGGCAGCACAACAAGAGTCTGGGTTAGAGGAGATGAGATCCAGGTATAAAGAGAGAGAGGCACTCACCTATGGTGTCACTGACAGCAAGTAGCTGGCCATTCTTCTTGGTACAGATGTATTTACCATTGCTTGCTTTTATTGCCACCTTGTGGCTGAGCCATTCCATTGAAAACATGGTGTTTGCAGATCTTTTGTGGAAAAAAACAACAGCAATGTAGGCTTTATTACCCAGAGAAATATTAGTTATATCGCACATTTATTGAAAAAGAAAAATCTACAGTTACATGCAATACATGCAAGTATTGAATTTCTATACTTTCTTACCAGAAGACAAGAAAATAATTCCCCAACTGATTCTTCACAGACACTAATGTATTTTTTTTATGACAAAGATAATTCATTGCTCAGCAAGAGTATGTTTTAGGAGTTATATCCCCTACCAACAACTATTAATGGTGAAAAATAAAACTGTCACATACACACATTGGGTGTCAACTTTCCCTTTGTACACCTGATACAGCAGCATTCACTTACACTTCTGTGGCAGTACTCTGGATGCCTCCGTGAGCCACCAGGGCCCAGTAGCAACCTTGGCTGGTGCGGAAAGTGCACATCTTGCTTTCCCTGTCGATCTCCATCTGAAATGTCTCTGTGTCAGTTTCATCTTCTTGATTGGCAGCGAGACTTACTCCTGGGAGGGCCACAGTAAAGACATATGCTGTCATCAACTCGTTAAAATGAGAAGCAACATGAAGAGAACCTAAACAAGCTCTTTTCTGTTTGTAATGACCTCTGGCTCAAGCTGCTTTCCCATAAGAGGTAAAATAAAAACGCTGAGTTACTTTCTGATGAACTAGTTTATATATTTATACTAAATACCTATACACTGTGAGTGTGTGAAACTGAAGTCTTGTTTGTGCTCACAATCCATGCCAATATAGCTGATTCTGATAAAGAAGAATGTTTTCTCACATTTCTCCACATTATCATTGAAGACTAACAGTAAATGTTTTATTAGAAAAAAAAGCTCATGGTTTATTCCCCAATATGTTTCTTTTATGTTTATGGTGTCTTCAGAGCAAGAAAGACGTTTGGTGACAATTAATCAAATGTTTGAACTTAGATTAAAGAACCCCAGGGGTTATAAATAGGGATCGGTATCGTTAAGAAGTCTAAGAACTATATCTTGAACAAAAAGTATGTCATAGGAGAGAGAAATATCTAAATTGAGAATACAAAATATTATTAAAAACACTCTAAATATGTTCTACACAAAAAAACTCTATGAAATAATTTCAAGTATTAAATAATATTTTGTACCTGAATCCAAACTACATTTATACATTTTTTATATTATAATTTTTAACCAAAAGATAGCAGTGGCACCCACAGTGGATGAGGTGAATATTTAAGTGCAACAGTTTCAGAAAAAAAAGAAGTTATCATTACCCGTTAAAGATTATGTTTATAATATATTTACATCCCGCTTTGTAATCTAGTGGAAGCTTTGCTCATGCGTGACTGATTTTCAAACTGAGTTTGCTGCAGCCCTGCAGCGACGCTGACTGACTGCCTGTCAGAGCTTTTAAAGCGGGAGGGGCTCACAGCTGAGATGGTAAACTCAGAGCAATCGGGGCTCAAACACGGAAAAAAATTGCTAGATCCATTGCTTGTCTCTTTCAAATAAACTGTTGTAGGAGAGATAGAGGTTGCAGAAACCCAACAGATGGACCATAACTTTATGTTTATTAAACTGATATAACTGTATTTCACAATGTAAGGATGAATCACATTGCCAAATTAATTACCCTGGACTTACAGAGTACCATCACTTGCAAGAACCTGTGCAAAACTTTTTTTTAAAGGGTCTTAAGCTCCAGACCTATTTGCAAGCAGGGTAGTGTTAGACACTGGAATCACCTGGTACTTAAAAAAAAAAACTTTTACAGGCATTTAAAAAAACTGTGTGCATGCACAGCACGCAAAAATATGACGAAATTATTGTTGGTGTGTAGCGAAGATTCAGGGTTTTACATGTGAGAGAGAGTGAAATAAATTTAAATGAACAATCCAACTTGTTTCTTTATTAAAATGTAAAATGGATTCATTTATACATTTATCAATTTGTAATACCACATGTTTCTTTGTTTAAGAGCATAGAACTAAATATTTCAGCATGAAGTCATGTATTTATTTACATATTTAATAATATGCCATACCACATGTTTGTCTGTTAAATTGCATAAAACAAAGTATTTCAGCATGAAATCACATATTTTTACATCTATATGCCATATGTCTGTCTGTTTAAGAGCATACATATATGAAATATGTTGTTTAAACAACATGTTTCAGCATTAAAATATGGTTTTTCATGTGTGGTAGCATCCTGTATCATAACCACATCTCTGCCATTTGTAACAACCCAAACCATGTGAAAATCGGGTAAAAATTCAAGGAGGTATGATTTATTTTAGTTGGCCAAACAGCTTCCTCAGTACAAATAAATGCACTGGGGTCACGTGAGCGACCCATCCAAAATGGCGGCTGTGCTGAAACGTCAGCTCCAATAGGGAGCACCAGTCCATTGGGTGTCTACCTATATAATGACTATGGTTAAGAGGACTGATAAGGCTGAAGCTTGTCTGCGAGGACTGTCCAATGTGGCCCCGGGGCCGTTTTGATACCAGGTCATTTTAGCTTGTATTGCTAATAGCTGCTAGCCTAGTCATTGGGCACAAGCAAATCCCAGTGGTTGTTCAGCATCCAACCAGAACTCATTCTACTCTGTTGTGACGTCATCTCCACATTCAAGCTCTGACTTCCAAGGAAATGCAACACTGGTTATAGTTGCAATAGCAGCTGATGACAGTTCTTTTTTTTGCTTCAGTTGATCCAAGCACTGAAGAAACGTTCTCACAAATAGATGTTTACAGAGCAAAAATGAGATAAATTCTATATTTTTGGTGCATTCAAGATGCCTTGGGAAAGCAAATATTAGAGTGGGGAATGACGTCCCACTCAAGAGTGCATCCTGAGTCCTGACAGTACAAGACGTCTGAGGACAATTAGAAGTCACCACAGTTTGAACTCAGAAGTTTTATTTTTCAATAACCAGCAAGAAAAAGCAACAATAACACCCCCTGAAGGAGTCAGATTGTGACTGGAAAAGTCAGAGGTCTCAGAGCGGCCCCAAGGTTTTTCTTTCCTGATATAGTTGAAGCACAAATAGAAAGCTGCAGGTAAAGAACATCTATTAGCACTTCTGCTGGCTAAATATTAGCTTAAACCAGAGAAAAATAGGTCAGTACAACTAAAATGGTTCCTCTAGTGGGTGAATACAAAATGGAGAGAAATACATTGTTATTGTCTGGTGTTGGTAATAGTAGTTAACATCACAACAATTAGCAAATAACACTGGTTTTCTGACTCACAGCTAGAATGCGCTCATCTCAGGTGTTCCGACGTGCGAGTCGAATCGAACTCGAGACTAAATAAAGGGTGCCTCAGGGACTATTGTACATACAAGCTCAAATACAAACATAAACTCCAACTTATATTTCGATAAATGTATAGCCGCAAATTACAGAAGAACCACATGCATTTTGTTACCATGACGCGCTGGCAGAACTCTGCATGGATCCATGAAGCTGAAGGCTGGTCAGCATTAACCAATTCAAAATCACCACACCCAAACTATTCCCCTCAAACGAAAGGAGCTGGGTTAGGATGAGTAGGAACAACCCAGTTATGACCAAGGCCCAAGCCCATCAAAACTGGAAGATGGGAGTACAACGTAGACAGAGAGGGCACCAACCACAACTGATACCACCACACGAAAATCCACATCAGAAGTTCCACTAGAATTTGAAACTACCCACATGAACATCTCAAGTGCCTTCTAGAGTAAAAGATTATGGTGAGATGAAGTAAATATAACAAAGGGACACTTTCAAACCGAAGAACACTAACTCTTAAACATGGTGGTGGTGTTATCATGCTATGGTACAAAAGAAAAGCCTGAGTCTCACTCAAAACAAATAAGTGATAGCGACCTCATTGTTCATTAGTACGTTTATATGTTTTTTTTTATTTATTTATAAAATGTTCTATGTTTTTCGAAACCAAAGGCCCACACCAATAACAGGTATTTCCTCACAAGGAGAGCCAAGCTTCTAAACTGAAATCATTTTGGCCGCTGTTTCTTTGTTTCATTATGATTTTTTCCCCCAGCTCTTTTTTAACCCATAACATTCAATCAATCATATGTTAGCCCAGCTCTGATCAGTCAGGAACAACCAAAATGGCCCATTCTGTGTCTCAGGTGAGCCAAAGTTGCAACTGGAAATAAATATAACAAGAAGTGTTCAGGAAAAGAGTTATCAGTCTAAATATACACTTCTGCAGAAGAAGAAAAAATACTGCAAATGCTGCTTGAGGTAAACATTCTAACTTGGACTGGACCGCGGGTCTGAAGCATGGAAAGAACGCAAACACGGTTATTAAGTTAATTATGGTATCTTTTAATCTATGGGTTGGTGCTTTTGGGTTCAGAAGCAATAATCAGTACAGAAAGAACAAAGATAGAAAAGATGAGTTCTCATGCACCCTTTTAGAGCACCTATAAGGTAATAGTAAGAAAACAGTAAGTAAACACAATAAAATAATAGACAGAATAGAGGAAAAATAAACTTTATTTGATGCACGTTTCTTGCTAGTGTCATAGCAGTTACAGAGAGAGCAGAGTCTGCATCATTTACACTTAAAGAAAAGTCACACCTTTTTGAACCTTAAAGGCAAATCTCTTTGAAAGCAATTATTTTTGCGCTTCCGTTGTTTATGCATTGGAAATAAACACAGATGTTTCCCAGAAACCAACAATGACACCCTTCCATCGATGCCTTGCATGGTGTGAAATCCTGGTGCAGAAAAAAATGGGTACCTTTATGATCATTCTTCCGTTCCTCTAAGAGCTTTATGATGTGCTTTTAATTTAAACATTTTAAACTATTTTCCACATATATTTTCTGTTACAGGCATAAAGACAACTCTCGGCAGCATCTCAAACAGGTTGTCGCATTGTTAGAGATGAGCGCTTGCCACACCACCAGATTGCATGGGGCCAAATCCTTAATTAGATGCATCCCAAAATATCCCCCAAACATTTTCTTAATCCTTTAACAACGCTAATCGCTGTGCCTCTTATCTCCTCCTGCTCTTGTTAGTTGTACCTCTTCCCTTCCCCCGCATCTCTGCCCATACCCCTGACACCCCAAAGCCCCATCTCGAGCCATTAACCCACCCGTAGCCCTGGCTGTCTGCTCTCTTCACAGCGGGGCTCAGATATAATCAGCTTTAGAGCATTACCCGCTCAATCCTTTCAAAAGAAGGAATAAAGACAAAAACAGGAAATGAGAGGAGGACTATATGGGCCACACTTAGCAGATAATTAGCAACCAACCTTAAACCTAAGGTAAAAAAAAATAAAGCTACAGCTGATCACTAGGGAGAGGATGGCACACATTTTATATAACTCATGTGCAGTAAGTTGCTTTTACTCATCTATGGACAGAATTTCTCAGACCTGTACAGGAGATGCGGGTAATTTAATCAGTGTTAATGTCAACTTTATTTCTACGACGGTTTACACAAACAGGAGTTACACCTAAGTGCTGCACTGCAATAAGGGAACTGAAAATAAGTCACATTTTCTTCAAATTAGTGTATTTGTCCTTGACTTGAGCAGGTAAATAAGAGTATCTACCAATGGAATGAGTACTTTGACCCATAAAATAAGATAATTAGATACACAGTGCTTTTAATAAAATATAAAGGAGATGAGTTGTTCTTAAGAGCAAAAATCTTATTCCATTGGCAGATCAATTAAACTTGCCTGTTCAAATCAAGGACAAATACACTAAATTCAAGAAAGTCTTACTTACTTTTAGTTCCATTTTGGTCAGCTTAGCTAAGTGGAACAATAAGACCACCCAATGAGAAATAGATCAGATCAAATCAAAACAAAGTCACAAAATAATTAATAGAAACACAATAAAATACAGTAATGAAGATTAAGATACACATCAAATACAAAATTGCAATGCCAAGCTGTGCCCCAAGTTCAATAACTTTCAGACCAAAACTTTAAGAATGATTAAAAGCTCTGATGAGGGATAAAGCGAGTAAGAAAATGGATGGATGGATGGATGGATGGATAAAAGCTCTGAGTAGATTTGGAAGGAGATAAGTTTTCTCTGCATAGAATAAAAACACTGCGCTGTTGCTGGTCCACTGAACACTGGCTGCATATGAACCATCACTGTGGATAGACTTTCATTACGGAGGCTAGATATTAGGAGTCCAAAGTTTTGTCATATGGGACAATATTGTCAAGTCAAAAGTACTTGAGGGTGAAAAAAATGTGATAAAAAATACAAAATTACCAAAAAATATGCTGGCGAAGGTTCTCAGTCATCCAGGTCATGATCATTCCCAAAAAAAGTTAAAAAATAACTGGACTTTTTTCCGAAGTTTGAAAGACAATACTCTGCTGTCCACCTACACCTTAAGGACAAAGGACACTCTGAGGACCAAAATTTTCACATTTTGGACAAAGAAGACAGATGGTTGAAAAGGGGGGTGAAGGAAGCCATTTACGTTAAGAGAGAAAAAACAACCTTAAACAGAGAAGGAGGCCTTAGGTTCCAACTCTCAAAAACTTACAACACAGCAATAGGTTTGATTCCTTCCAATTTTCACCTCAATCTTCACCTCCATGCAGGTGATCACAACATCTCCCCTGTAAGCCAGGCCAATAATAACCCTAACGACTCCCCATTGCGAAGGGGTGGACCAGTTTCGGTTTAATTTGCATGTTATCGAAGCCATAACAAGGCCTTTTTGGGCAATAATATAAAGCTTGGAACTCCACACTACTCCAGACATTTACTAAAAAATATCTTTGGAAATTTTTTCAACCTGCAAATATGATCGTGAAATAATTTGGTTAAACAAATTTCCGGTAGGAAAGGGATGTTTGTAGATCCAAAATTTTGGGTTTTGCACATTTGCCTTATTAAAAGATGGTCATCTTGTTTGCTAATTCATCTGGGCTTGATTGAAAACAGTTTAAAGAATTTTTGTCTATTCTCCGCAATAACAACAGGGTTTCTCTTTGAAAATGCTTGCTGTATTCAACCAATTTTAATAATTGAATTAGCAGATTGTGGTGCCACCAAAGTCGACATATGAGTAAAAGTTATTGGATAGATAGGGCCCTATTTTCTATGAAATGGAAGAGAATGTAAAATGTGTGGTTATCAGAAGACAAACATTTTCAATTGTAAGAAGATTTTAATGTTTCTGTAATAATTTTACCGTAATTGAAAATAAAAAGTCTCCATCTACAGAATGCAACCACCTGTGCTGGTGGAGCCAACTCATTCCTGAATTGCAGTCGGGGCGACACAAAAATCAGTCTAGGGGCCACCCTTTGGACACCCCTGCTATAAATGATCAATGTTGAAAATCTGTCTTTATCTAAAGAGCACTTAAAAATACCTTAATGAGCTAAACAGGCAGGCCATGTGAAACAATATCCCACTACAGTAATTGTCAACCAACATGTTGCTTCATGGCAAATTTTAACAAACAGATGCTAAAAATCTCATCATGTTTGAAGAAGTTACTCATGGTTTCTTTCCAGAGTTCCGGTGGCATTAAGCTGTGCTTCGATGACTCCTTCAACTTGTTTATGAGAAAACATAACAGGGTTGTATGTCTTCAGACATCACCTACACATTTCCTCCCCTTCACTGTTTTCACCTTTTTTACATTTGAAGCATTTCGTACCTGATATTTTCCAGATTTAAAAAAGAGCCGTCTGCCATTTTGTCCTGATAATGTTTTAATTTGAGCCCACATTTTGTTTTGTACTCACTTGACAGTTGAAAACAAATGTACAAACATGCTACTAATAGATGATATTAAGGAAATGTTGTCATTTGAAATAAATTCCTCCATCAGGGGTTATTTTACTGGTTTTGGGTCCAAAGCTATCATATTTGGCAGGCGTAGTGATTCTTCTGAAAGGTGACAATATGAAATAAAAACTGCTGGAATCAAATAACAATGTCTCAATAATTAATTTCTATTATTGTGAAAAAATTTTATATGAGATAAGTATGCTATTACTATTCAAATTTTTAAGAAAGAATGAAAAATATTTAAAAATATTGAGTTGATCATTTTACATGCATTCAGTTATTTCACAATTTCATTGTCACTTTATATATTTATCTTTTATTTATTCAAGTAATTAATTATTTCATAATGTTTTGTTCATACATTTCATTTTGAGCACTTTGGCATTTCATAGAGTGAGAGCAATGAGGGAAAGCTGAGCAGAGTCAGAGCAGGAAGAAATCTCGAAGACTATAATACATAATGATCATAGATGAACAAAGAATATAATCTCCTGTGGATAAATAAAAATGAAAGCAATTAGGGAACACTGACAGAGAAGAAATAGATGGACAAACAAAGAACCTGACAATATGGGAGCATGGAAATGGATATATGGCAAAACACAAATGGCAAAAATAAAATGTACGGCAAGACATTTAGGAACACCACAAGGAAACGCTGAAAACACAAACCCCAACGCTTTAGGATTACGACATAAATTGGGATTAAACCAAAATAAATAACACTAGTGATATTTGATCACTTTTATGATTATGTATCACTGTAATATATATATATATATATATATATATATATATATATATATATATATATATATATATATATATATATATATATAATGCTAAAAGAAACAAGTGACATAAACATGCGTAGGATATTGAAAGCCACAACCAAAGAACCCTTGAAAGTGCTGCTTTGCTGAGTATTTGCTGCTGTATTGTAGCAGCTAGCTGTGCTGGAGAGCTTACTTTAATGCCAGCACATACTCCGCAATTTGTTCTTGCCATCTCTTCTTGTAGCTCTAGTTTGGGAGTTCTTGCAGCTTGGTCTGAACACTAGTGGTCAGAACATTTTTCTCGTGTGGTCTGCTGCCACTACAAATACTGCAACAGGACCAGTCTATGATAACTTCCCAACAGTTTTACCACAGAGTTTTTGTGAAGTATGAAATGTCCTGTCCAGAGGGAACTTTGTTCTTATTCTTGCCACCTTTAGCAAAAGATTGTATAGTATGTTTTTGTTCTTGCAGCTCATATATTGGCCTTTGGCTTGTTTTTGTGCAAACAACAGGACAACGCTGTGTAATTATCAGCTTCAAATTACTAAATTCTAAATTTAAAATGTTTCCTTTATGATTCTCCCTCTCTAAAAATATAATTGCTCATACAGTAAAAAAAAAAAACATTCAGAAAGCCATGAAGAATGCCTGCTGCTCAAGAGCATTGTAACAGGTTACACAGAAGACCTGACTCCTTTGAAGCAAAATATAAAGACAAAAGTGGTGCAGAAGACTTTTGTCAGCATGAAATGTTTAAACTAGATGCTCAGCATTCAGCGGATGGCTCACAACAGTGTTAATCCAATTTGTTTTAAATATTCTTTTGGGGCATTCGAAAAGTGACACTGTAGAGATAAACTGTGGAGAATATGATACGCGACAAAGATGTCACGCTCACTGAGCTGCTGGGATGGTTTAATCAGATCCTATTCACACCTGATAAACTAGTCATCATTTGGTCTTACAGCTGGTTAAATTATCATTGATCTTAAGTGCATTTGAAGCATAAATTTAAGCCCTTCCACTCCATAGCTATGCCTGGGGGCCTATCACTCCCATTCTCTCTCATCTCAGCTCAATGTCATGCTTAGTCTACCTATTCCATGTGTCTATTTCACACTAATTCAACCCAGAAATGATCTTCAGACAGAGCTCAGCTGGGACCTTATAGTTACTGTCTGACAGATGGGACAAGAGCAGACAGTGGAAGGAAAGGTGGCGGAAGAAGGAAAAAGAAACCCAGAAAGGAGGGGGGGGACAGGAGATTGGATATGCTCTGATCCAAGCTGCCATAATTATATTGACAGCTTTGTTGATGTCCATCATTGACAGACTTGATGGTCAAGAAAAAGCAAAAAGAGAGCAGTGAATGTATCAGTACACTTCCAGGTGCTCTGAAAAACACAAAGGTACCTATAATAGTTTCTTATTTCTGATCAAAGCCCAGATCTCGCTCCCCTTCCTCAGGTTGTTCTATCTTCATGTCTGGAAGTGGGGCAGACCTAACTAATACATCAATGCTAGCTGGTTCTGACATCAATTATTAATAGTAAGCCGATGCCACTATCCGTGTGTCCCTTATTATCCTCACTCACCCAGCTTTTCATTCATCACAACTACACTTTCTTTTGTTTATTTTCGTACTTTTTAAAACACATTTCGTCCTGGGCTTTATGTGTTAATACGGATTGATGTAGAAAGTATGTCTTTTAGGAAAAAGAGAGTTTGTTTATTAGCTTTAGTTAATTTCATACTAAGACTAGTGTGTCTCCTTGAGACACAAGGAAAGCAGGAAGGTCCGTGAAAGATTATGATGAGACTCAAAGTTGCACACTGCATGCAGTGAAGACCAACTCACTATATTCACAACAATAGAAATCATTTAGACGTGCATGTCTTCATGGTTTCACTTTCTGCTTCCTAACAGGTGCCTAGCACTGTACCGGAATCTTTCCTCAGTGCTTTTCAGCCACAAACTGTGCCTGAATTAAAAGTGCTTATTTATGAACCCAGAATCATGGCATTACGCTTTTGTGACTCTTATTTCTTTTTCTATTTTGCCATGCTTTTGGTGCATTGCAAAAACTGTGTTACACAGGTCTAAATGTGTGACTTTGAAGGGGATGTTGTGGAACATCGATTCCTGTCAATTCCTTTGAAGTATGTGTGTCGCTTTTAATTAGCTCATGGTTGGGATAGTGTTTTGCACTGGGATCAAGGCTGTGATATTTCAACTACATGAAGATGGGGATCGTTTCCTGTGTCGTGACATTATCATTTTGTTGCATTTTCTTTCCTGTTCATTGATCTTCTGAACTTCAAATGTAAACTCAATGTTTTTAGCTAAGAGGAAAACATTGCATTCTTTGACAAACTGTCAAAGAAAACATGAGCTAGAATTGTCTTGCAAGACTCTCTTGTCTAGCAGAGCCCATGGTAAGGATTTTAATGTGGTTAATGTCTATATCATCACCACCTGCTGACACAGTGATTACAGGGTTTTTGACCGGAATCACAGAGGCATTGTAGTTTTTTTCCAAAACAGAACAAAAAACATACATTCGTAAAAAATATTCAAACCAGTGTAGCCATCTTAAACTTTAGACACGATAGCCAATATTTATGATATTTCAATAAAAAAACAACAACAACTGAACAACCAACCTAAAACTTCATGATCTGCATGAAGTATGGCCCATTGACAGTTGGAGATCTGGACCAGCAACCCAACAAGGATCTCTCTCTCTCTCTCTCTCTCTCTCTCTCTCTCTCTCTCTCTCTCTCTCTCTCTCTCTCTCTCTCTCTCTCTCTCTCTCTCTCTACAAGTCTTGTGTCAGTTTCTAACTTCTTAATTATATTAAGTCCTAATAAAACCCACAAAAACACATCAGCCTTACTGTTTCCAGGTTACATTATGGGGTTAGAACTGGACTCACGGGGCAGAGGTTTTGGCTGTAGGTAAGATGCAGCTTGGGTTTCTGAAAGCAGACTCCCCCTTCGCCCTCCAGGAATGGGGGCCAACTTCATCAATAATTCAAAACACCTCACCACTCGCCTCAGCAGGATGGCATGATTGTGAGTGAGCGGGCATTGCAGAAAATGATGAGGCTTTTGTTTGTGAATAGAGTGATGGAAGCTGAAAAAAAAAGAGGACTGGCAGGAGGATGTAGCCAAACATGATCAGTGTGCATAAATGTACATAGCCTGTTATCCCAAATATCTGTTTTATACAAAACCAAATGGTTTTATAGCAGTTTACAGTATTTGCAACAATTTGGTTCCTGTCCTGAGCGACTGTTGCTAACCATGAACAATGGGTAAGAAAAGATTCAGTTACAGCATCCAGGGTTGTAGTAACTGGAGCCTGCAGACAAGAATCTGCTGTCTGATGATGGTTGGCATGATCTAGTATGCTGACAAAAACACCATTGGTCTATGCTAATCTCCCTCCAAATCCATTCGGAAATCAGACCAATGGACCCTTTGACCATGGCGACTGAAACTTTACACAAGTCCATCTACAGTCCCTCCGATAAGATGTAACGTAACACTCTGACTTAGAACTGTTCTGGTTTTTTACACTGATCAAAGAAATTCAACCTTGCTTTGGAGAAGAAACTACTTTGGGGTAAACAAGGTGTCCATCAGCACAGTGATGTGATGTCATGTCTAAATGGAGATCAAATTACCCCTGTAATTCCCACAAGACTGAAGAGCAAAGACACAATACAGTATCAACAGAGCTTACTTATCAGAAGCAGCCACAACACTAATAGCATGGATAAATTAATAGGATCAAAAAATTTTTTTTAAAAAGATTTGTAACAGAGAAGTACAACAATGACTTTAATTATTTATTATGTTTTATGATCCAATTTTATGATTAAGTCTCAGTTGTTTAAATCACAAATTAGTGGTGATTAATCCCATTTCATTGACAGCTATGTTCAATTTTACTAGCCACATTCAGGCCTGAGTACTGCCACTTAGCAAAATCAAGAAACGACTTAAATAGAACCAGTTTTCTCATCATTAAGATTTCAAAGAACAACACATCGTGTCCCGATCTAAAGAAATCCAAGAACACATGAGAAACAAAGTCCTTGAGACTTATGTCTGGAAATTGTTATAAAGTCGTTGGAACAACAGTGAGAACTATTATCCACACATAAGAAAGCATTAACTTTCCTAAGAGTGGCCGGCCTACCAAAATTACTCCAAGTGCATCACAAACCTATCCAGGAGGTCAGGGAAGAACCCAGAACAACACCTATAGCCTAGTATACCTCAGTTGTCCCATTTAAGGTCAGTGTTTATGATTCAACAATGAGAAAGAGATTTGATTAAAAAAAAAATATGTGAGAGAACCACTACAAGAATCACTGTCGACCAAAATGAATACATAAACCCGTCTCAAATTTGCCACAAAGAATCTTGATGAGTTCTGGAACAATATTCTGTGGATTGACGAGGCAAAAGGAGAACGTTTTGGAAGGTATGCATTCCCTCACATCTGGTATAAAACTAATAAAGTATGTTCCAGAAAGAGCATCATACTGACATTCAAACAAAGGGGATATAGTGTGATGGTTTTAAGCTATGTTGCTGCTTCAGGACCTTGACAACTTGTCATAATTGATGGAACCATGAATTCTGCTCTCTACAATAAAATATGGAGGAGAAAGTCCCCCCATTAAATTGTGACCTTAAGTCCAGCAGTGGGACAATGATCCGAAGCTCACCAGCAAGCCCGCCAATACATTACTAAAAAATACTAAACAGTAAATTATGGATTGGCCTAGACAAAGTCTGGACTTAACTCTGACTAAAAAACACTGAGGCATGCACTTAAAAATGGCAATGATGCTGAAAAAAAGAATGTTGTTGAAATAAAAAAGAGCAGGCTAAACTTCCTCCACAGCGACTCGTTTATTAATTCTTACTTTGTGGCATTATGTTTCGTTTAACAACTGCTTTTTATATTCACTCAGGTCCTCTTTTTACGTTTTTAAAATTTGTTTGATGATAGGAAATATACAGGCATGACAAATAGCAAAAACAGAAGAAATCTGTGAGGGTGTAAATATTTTTTTACAATCTTGTAAATCACTTACAGTCCCAAAAAGATCAACACCCCCCCCCCCCCCCTCTGGTGTCCTTGATGAGGCCATAACTTCAGATTTCTCATTTTTTTTATTGTTTATAGAAAGATACATCCGATTACTGTAATGTAGATGGATGCTGTGAGCAAAGTGCATTCGTTATAATTACCATGCACCCCGTACCAGTCTTCAGTTTCTGCTTCATTATGAATGTAAGCAGGTTAGCATGTGTCAGTAAAACCTACTGTGACCACCAGCAGTGGCACTGAAGGGCAGCCTTTGTTCATTCAATCAGCTAGCTGTGTAATGTTTTGGAGAGTCTAGCAAACTGCTCTCGGAGCAGGGTTTAAATGAGTCTTAGGATTTGTGAGAGGAAACTGTGTCTTCTTACCTTGTCTGTTGGAGACATAACGGCCATTAGCTGCTATCAGAACAACCTGAGGGTGACTCTCCTCCAAGTCAAACAATTCATCTTTGCCTGGCTTGGAGCATCGTCCTGACCTCAGGGTCCCTGTGGGCCCCATGGGAGACAAATACTTTCCCTCACAGTCTTTAAAGGCAAGCTTCCCACACTTCAGCTCCAGTGTGTATGCTGTGGCCCTTCCATTCTCCATCAGCAGTTTGCCATCGCTGCTGAGGAAGCGGCTGTCGCAGGTCTTTAAGCAGTACTTTCCGTCTAGGTAGACGAGAGTCACGAGGGCTTCTACACCCCATGGAATGTTCCGGTCCACAGCGATTTCCCCGTCCTCCGTGGAGAGGTGGGCATAGCGCTTACGGGCGACAGACAGCAGGTTGGCTTGCGGATGCAGAGCCAGGTGCACCGCCCAAAGCTCAGCATCTGTGATTATCTGAGCGAAGCAAGACAGGTAGTCCCGAGAGCCACCGAAGAAGCGGAGGTATTGCTCAGACTGAAGGGCCCAGCGGCCGTCTGACTGCGGTATAATGAGGAAGCGGCAATCTGAGTTATGGCCATCTGCCTCACAGGTGACTTTGCCATCCTTGTCAGAAGCCAAGTAACGTCCCAGATGACTGCGTAAATACACAACTTGGGTCTCCTGAGAGTCTTGCTCTAGAGTCCATATCTGCTTCTTCTTCAGGCTTGGAGCTGATGCATTCAGCTGAGACACAAAAAAATGTGTCCTTTTAAAACATGATGTCTACTGATGACATATACCATCACCAAAACAGTTTCATCAGCTTGGATTCTTTACCTTAAAACCAAAGTTTTCTGCAGTAAGGTAGCGACCCTCGTGATTGATAAGGCCAAACTGTAACTTCAAGGGAGGGTTTCCATTAGCAGGCATGGTGACCTTTGGGTATCTAGGGTCCAAAGAGTAAGAAACAATAGGTGAAAAGTGTTGGCAAGGAAGGAGAGAGAAATAAGAAATTAGAAAGTGGGGTCAGGGGACAGAGAAAAAGGGTATGACTAAATAAAGAAGAGAGTTATTTAAGCTGCTAAAAATAAGAAAAGCGTCAGAGTGAATTGTGAAATGCAAAAGCTGTAAAAGAAGGAAATCAATTCATTAAGGTGCAGTACATAAAGCACTCCCAAAACCACAAATTCCTTCCCCCCCGCCCATGACTTCATTATACATTTTTCCAGCCGCAGCCTCCTAATTTACTTACTGCGGTTTTGCGGCTTTCCTTCTGCAGTTCCTGCGGCTCCAATTCCAGCTCCCAGCTTTAAGAGGCTTCTTTCGTCAGGCTCCCTCTTGTAATTCTTTCTCCTTTCTCTTCTTTTCTTGCTGGCTTGTACTTTCTGCTGAGGGTCTCCAAACTCGGCTCCACAACTGCTCCTGTTTTCCCTAATCAGGTTAGAGGCAACAGAGACTTGAGTCAGCCTTGATCTCTCTTCTGTCCAGTGTCAGCCCCCCTTTCTCTGTGGACTAATTTTGCTCTGGACTGCTTAGCTCTACTTCTGAAGCCTATATCCCTTTCCCCCCCATCTCTCCTGCTGAACAGCTTTGCCCCTGTTCTTGCATGACTTGTTATTTACCCTGAAGGCTCAAACTCTTGGTTCCCCAAGACTTTACTTCTTCTGGGTGTTGTCTGTTCACACCTTTAGCTTCCTTGCCTATGCTATGTTTGGATCAATAACATCAAATAACTTTAGACTTTTCTTCACCTTTCTATAAAGTCCAGAGGTCTAGTTTGTGAAAGCAGGTTTAATCAGAGAAGGAGAACATCCTTAGAGGCCCTAGAATTTTTTTTATGGCTGTGCGCTGAAGGACTGCTTCAGTCATCTGAAAGCATAAGCATCACAACTCAAGCCAACTATGAACGGACCTCTTCTTTGTAATCTTAAACCTCTTTCTGCTGATTTTTATTCCCATCCTGTCTTTTTCCCTTCCTGCCTTTCTTTAACCTGCCAGGTGTATAATCCTGTCTTTCTCTTTCTCTGCGCCTCATTTGGAGCTCTGCTCTTCACCTCGTTCTGCTGCGCATAAATAGAAGTGAGTAGAAACAATGCTCACGTATGGTCCCACAGTGCCGAGTAACCGGAGCACTCCCTGTGCCTTTGGGGTACTTGCTTGAGTGCAACTCCTGTTACCTGCCTGTGCTGGGTTTGGTTACACAGCGTCTCTCTGATTGCAAGCTCTCTCGGTCCTAAGGGGAAGTGCGTCTGAGAGCCAGGGGGAGGTAGACTTTACATCTACATTTAGGAAAGGAGATGGTGGATATAAAGGCAACAGGCTAATGAACATGCAAGGTTTTGAATGAATGTGCTTGTTTTGTGTGTGTGCGTGGGGGGGGGGGGGGGGGTAATCATCCTAGCCAGTCAGCCTATTATAGGTCCTCTTTGAGGAGTAAACAGACGTGTCTGTTCCTGAATCCATCTAATCCTCAACCCAATCATCCCAACCTGGCTAATCTACTGCAACCACCCCTCCCCAATCCTCCAACACACACACACACACACACACACACACACACACACACACACACACACACACACACACACACACACACACTCCTGCGCAACACACACAATGACATTTGCTTTGCTTGTCAGTGGCAGTAAACATACACATTTATCCACTGACACACAATTAATGTAGATGTCATCACTAAGCAGACAGAAAAGGTTCAGAGGAAGCTGTCAGGGTCTGCAGTAAGCGCCATCCATGAAAAGGATCCACTACTCCTGAATGAAGACTAACTGCTGCGTAAAAGCTATGATGGATCATGCATCTCGTACAAATGCTGACGCACTCCCTCAAAGGCATACAGATGCTTGCCTGTGCAAATTCTCAGTTAACCAGGTCACTGCAATAGTAAACCGGCTTAAATCGGAGGCAACCGGACTATCGTCCAGTTCTTTCTGAAAACGTTTCAACACCTATGCAGGAGCCTTTGTCTATTCTAGTGGCTCGCACTGAGCAACCTGCAGTTGGTGCACTGCTGTTTTTACAGATGCGATACCCGCCTTGCGGATTATGGCAAAATAGTGCTGTTCCCTCTAAAGAACACGTTTGTTTACTGAAGATTAAATTAGAGTTTCACCTACTAAGTAGTTAGCACTGTGTTTCCAACTCCTCAACAAGGAAAGTAGCAATTGGTTGAGATACAAAACGTGAGTACAAACACCCCAAATATATTAATCTACAAATTCTTGGTTTTATTATGTCACAATTCCAGCACTCCTTTTATATCAGGCATTTATTAAAAAGTTGGTCCACTTAGAAGACTCCGTCAGCAATAAGAACAACCAAGCTAGTGGCAGCTTTGAGCATACACAGTTAATTTTCAGTGTGAATAGGAAGGGGAGAATAAAGTCTTGCTCTCACTGCACCTGAGAGGAACTGCATGGCAAGGACTGGGCTGAATATCAGTGCTCTGGGATGGGCTGGGGCCGATGGCAGCATTTGCTGCTTGTGGATATGAGTATGAATGAAATGTGCTTTCAAGCCAGAATCCCCAAAAGTGTTCATTAACATAAAAAAGTTGCTAAATTTGTCCCTGGTCCTCTGTTTCTATTGTTATTATTTTTGTTCATTTCAAGGAGTCTGAACCCGCAATAAATTGAGCAACAAAGTAACTGAGTTGACAACACCAGTTAGTACAAGCTTTTCTGTTCAAACTTCATTCTTTGACCAAAGAATTGGTTACAAAGTTAATATAGACATGCAATATGTTTTACAGTATTATATGCTTATCTTTATAATTTCCATATTAACTTTGGGCTGCAAGGAGGTGTAGTTGTTAGCACTGTTGCCTCTTAGCTTTGGACATAAACCCAGGTCCTTGATTTGAATTCCATTTACCAGGTAACATTGGTAGTTGTTTTCAGCTAGCATTATAATAACCTTAACGTTAGACATTAACGTTTTTGAGTTGAAATTTGGGTCAAACCCATAACCCAACTCTATTGTCTTAAATCAACCCAGGGCTGGGTCAGCGAAATAACCCAAATGAATTAGCAGCAATAGCAATCTTTAGAGTATATAAATATTGAGCCAATGAGCAGATCAGAAAATCAGTGCTTTGTGGCACTCAAAACTGCAAATATGACAGTATGTTTTTTTTAACATGCTTTGACTTTTGTTATGTCAAATAATCGTGTGCATGCATGGTGGGCGACTGTCTGTTTTTTCAGGCATCTATAAGCATAAACGCTCCATCTGCACATGTTAAAAAATGCTTCTGCCATCTTATAAACAAAGTCACTTTGTTTATAAGCTAGAGGTGCTTTTGTCGCGGTGGCTCCTGGTTGCCAACAATGACGCAATGTCCTCTCCAACTGCAGTGTTTAAAACAACAGAACACATTTACTACAAACAATCAAGGAAAACTGCGTAAATAATCCCAGGAGTCCTGAGAATCTTAGGCTACATCCACACGAAGCCGAATACTGCATCCGCAAAGAGCAGTTTGTGCACAAAGATGAAACTTCACCAAGCCGGAGGAGCCATAATAGCTGTTGTAATACCGTTGAGTGGAGCAGTAACGTTGCCACAGAGGATTGTTGATTGTGTTAGTGTTTGCACATTAATTGAGAGGCGAGGTCTACGTTGGCTTGCATGCGGAAACACCCCCAGTTTGCAGCCAGTTATAGGGTTGTCCAGACAAAGCTTTCAGATGTGCAATTTTTTTTCTCCAGGGAAACAGCTAATGCCATGTTTTCATCTACGAACCTTACAAGTTTCTTTGCTGTTGCTTGTACTTTGAAATGGGAGTTGCCCTAACGGGACAATTATGTAAGCATAACATAATTGTCCTGTAATGTGAGAAGAAAATGAGTGGACCAGGAGCTTCACATAGTTAGAGTATACTTCTTTCCTGGCCAACCTAATTTTTTAATCACCTCCTAAAACTCAAGATTTCTACATTTTATAATCAGAAAACCATATTTTTAAATTTTAAATTTTTTTTATTCATACAAATATCAGAATACTACTTGAATGCCAGTGCACTAATCACTTCCATAAAAGTAAGAAAGTAAAGCAAAATCACAAGCCAGGTATTGCAAAACATAAACAAAACCAATTTAAATGTCAAACCATCCTCTCAATTGTTATTAAATACAAGATTAAATTTGGAATTTGTATAAGGATTTAATAATTCACTAATAAGACCTTCAGTAAATAATAAATGACCATGCCTGGGAAAGGTTTACATACACTCCTTATTAATATCAATGGTAATTTTTGTCCTTTTAGGATGAACTTTGAACAGTAACCATCAATACGTTTCTTGCATACGTCCGCCTGGATATTTGGAAATTCTTAATTGGCTTGAAATGTGTTGTTTCCCTAACATAAGCTCAGCTTTTAAGCATAGTTCCTTAAGCCTCTTAAGATTTGAGCTGGTCAAATTGGAAAAGTTGGAGGTAATAGGCAATTCTCCAGTGCCCATTGCCCAAGGAAGTAAATCCGGTCCACACCACGATGCTGCCACCACCACGAATGACAGTTGGTACACTTCTCTGGCATGAAAGTGTACCAAAGTGTCACCTCAAAAGCACACTTCTCATCATGGTGGCCAAATAGCTCATTCTTGCCTAAGCTACAAATTCAGTTGAGCAGGAATGTGCTGACTTTCGGAGCAGGGGCTGCATTGTTAGTCAGCACCATCTTACTCCATGCGGATGTACTCACTTGCGATGTACTCACATGCCTCACATTGTGGGGTATGATACGTGTTCTAGGGTTTTCCAGTTAATGGGCCAGCCATGTGCGGATAAAAAAAAAATCACAAAATTCAAACCTTTGCTCCCCATTTATTGTTTTTGAAAATCATCAAAGTTCTTTTTATGAACATGTATTTAATGCTGGAAAAAGAGCAGCACAAATGCCGACTTAGAAGTCCATATATCCATATTCATGCCTGTGGTGAGTGTATGTTCAATTTTCACGGCACTGTGCTTACATGTCACAGTGACAAAAATGTATTATGGGTGTAACTTAACCAACACAAAGAGGCACAGGAGGTTTTTATTTGTCAAACCTAACCTCTGTGACATTTATTTTACATCTTGTTTCATTTCTAATTATTTTTTAAAAATGTTTTTAAACCCCCTGTCTCCATGTGTTTATACCCTTGCAGTTTTTTCCAACTTTTACACCCACTACTTAGGACTATACGAAAAGACTTTAAGTGAGTTTCAGTTAAAGGCTTTGTTGAAGAAGAAGCCGTGAACAGTAGAGGCAGGAGAACTCTAGACCAACTGAACTCGTCCCGACTACTTCTTCTACTTGACCTACAGAGGGCATCCCTGTTCCACACACAGAAGGTCCAGCTCACGTCTGACAGACACACGTCTGCACTTTAACACCCATTTTAAAAACTACATGGGGGAAAAACATCTGAAATCCAATTGTTTTCTCGTCTTCCACCTATAAATGTTCGTTCCTTCCTTGTTTTATCTGATCTCCTATGAGCGATGCGCTCCGTGGCAGGCATGTGTGTGCATGCATGAAATTCATTGTGAGCTCAGCATCCATCTCTTCAGAAAATAAAGGAATTAAAATGGAAATCAGATCTTTGCTTTTGCATCCTTGAATTTCTAATCATAGATCTCCTCCTTTCGATCCAGGTCCTTAAATTAAACCAAAAATCTTGAAACGGGGGGGGGGGGGGGGGGGGGGGGGGGCAAACCAACTGCAAGAAGAGAGAAACAGAGGACATACGTTGGGCTAACAAATCAGAAAAGTCATACACTGTTATCATTACTAGCGCCATTGTTTTCATTACTCTCTCTATTATCACTATTACTGTACTACGTCCTCATATGTATCCTATCCCACGCATCATTAGCTTGCTCTCTGTGGCCCCTGGGGGCTGCGTCATCATCTGCTGCTGCTGTCGGCACAGTGACGCCTGTCTACAACCAACCAGATGTGTTTTTCTTCTTCTTTTTTTCACCCTTTCTTTTGGGACAGCGGCTGTGCCAGGTTCACTGTGGCAACCGTGGGATGTTGCTTTAGAAGCCATTACAGCGATCCTCTGATGACACTCAAATAGCTATCATTACACCTCCTCCAAGGAGACGAATGCAGGGGGGGGAGGTTGGTGGGGGAGTGGATAGCAGAAGGCACTGGTGCAAGGAGGAAGGAAGAGTTGGGAGAGGAGTGGTTGGAAAAGAGGTAAAAAAGGTGAAAGCCGGGGAGGGAGATGGGGGGCAAGCGTGCTGCAAGCCATAGACAGGCAGACATGGATGGGAAGACTTAAAGATATACAAAGTGCATGGAAAGACAGAGGAGAAAGAAAGGGGAGATGGAGAATGGGGAATTTAAAATGACCGTTTCTGAGTTAACAGCCCCCAGCCTTTTTCTACCCTATTAAGTTCTACTCTGCCATTACTCGGAACTGCAGGGTGCTGCCTCGTACCCCACAGTGAACCCACCACCCCCCCTACGCACACACACGCCATCACCACATAGACACCCCCTCCTACACAGACGCACACACTTCCTCTGTCTCTTCCTCCAGTCATTCTCATCTCCTCGTTTTTTTTTCCTCCTGTAAGTCCAATAAGTCTGCCTTCCTCTCCATCCTTCCTGCCTGGTGTTCAGTTCATTTCCAGAGGTTGTGAACTGAATGAAAGAGAGATCAGCCGGATCAATGTCTGAGTCCGCCGGTTGTCCGTGTTGTTGCTCCTCGCAAAAATGGGTCGAAACAAGCTGTAAAGGTTTGTCTGAAGGCTTTTGAGCATCATTCACGTCTTTTGCTGTTTCCTGCACACTTCCTGGACACATTAAGTACCAGTGGAAATGAATCTCAACTTGGAGTATTCAACTTTGACTATGACACTATTATTACAAGTGGCTAATGAATTCAGTGTAAATAATCTGGAGAAATATTACAGGTCTGCCCTCTGCACTCATTGCCAGCCTTGAAAACGATTTCCAAAAGGTCTTTAAAAAAATATGACATCATTATCATCTAATGCCAAAAAATAAAGAAACATCAAACCTTTATTTCTTAATACATTCAGTTAGTAAGGAAAAAACAATTGCTTATTACAAACTCTCTTTTTCAACCTTTATAAAATAAATGCAACTAAATTACTTTGTATCTTTATTTATTTTATCTATTGAGAGTGTCTAGTAATGTAGGACTTTCTGGGGTATTAATATGATATGGTGAACAGGCTAATCTTGGCCATGGTTCAAAATGGGAAAAACAAGAGAGCATGCCCTTCAAGTGAGGTAGATGTGTGATATCTTCAAAGCTAATGAAATAGCAACAAGAACATTCCACTGAGAGAAGTGAGGAGCTTTAAGACACTGTCTCTGCCAATAAGTCCTACCTAACAAGGACTGATAGGGAGGAAGAGAATACTAGGGGGGAATTCCAGAGAAAAGGATAAACATTGAGTTTGCTCAACTTTAAGAAGAACCCTGTGTTTTTGTCAGATCAGCAACAAATCTCCTGGTAGAATGAACAACAATTTACCTTTGGTGAAGGATCTGTGATGCCATGGGTCTGTTTCCATTCCAAAGACCCCAGGAACCTGCACACTATTACAAATTATTTGAAATACAAGCTAAATTGAAAATAAATCAAATGGACTCTGCTAGGAAAATCAAAACTGGTCAGAAACCTAAGGATTCCAAATAACCTGACCAAATCAGACCCAAATTCAACCTTATGATATGGCCTCCTCCCTACACAGACCTAGACCTATTGAACTGAAGAGAAGAAAGCTAAATAATTTAGTTATAATTATTAATAAACAAAACCAGACATAAAGAACTAATAGTCCTTCTGCAGATTCCGGTGTCAGTTTTTTTCCCCACCATTCCAAGAAACTATGAATCAGAAAGGCAAAACCTGTTTTGCCTTTCTGATTAAGAAAACAAAAGCAAGAGCAGGTGCAAACAGGTGTGAGAGTAGCTTGGTGCCGAAGCCAATAAAGGTTTGGTGCAAATGAGCCAGAGTGAAACGTGTCAGATGTGGAAAAAGGAAGTTGCCGTAGTTTTCGTGGAACTTCTCCTCCATGTCAATCAAGTTAAGCCTGTCACCTTCAGCCTGACTCCATATCAAACAAACTCTGTTCATGCTTTCCTTGTCATCACATCTCCATCCCTTTTGCACCCTCTCTCCACTTTTGCAACATTTCAGGGAGGAGCAGAGGCATAAAAAGTTCCCCAGGTCTCTGCTGTAGATTCTGATCACTTCCTTCACCTCCAACCAATTTCCTAACACTAATAAAATCCCTAGACATAAGATATTATATATGCACATATCAAACAATTAGCATATCCTTAAAAAATCCATTTCAATAATTCAATAAAAAAAGTTACAAAAGTATATAGGACAAAAATCAAAAGATTTGAATCCAAAAATGTTGTTATGGCCCAGGGGCACTCACTTAATATTATTAAACCGTTAAATATTGCCGTTTCATTGTTTCATTCTTTGTTCTGTGCCCTTATGAAACACAAACACTGGCCCCACCTTGCACCCCCCCCCCCCCCCCGTAAATTTGGTCTAGAACCGCCACTGTTATGGCCTGCACGATCATATGCTGACTCTGTGTTTTTGTTCAGCAGACACAGTCACTGACATCTATCAGGAGGAGGGCAAGCCATTGCCAAAGAAGCTGGCTGTATCCAAGCAGAGGGAACTTCATTGAAAGAAAAAAGTGTTAATGGAGTTTCAGGGAAATTCCCAAGGGGCCGACTCCCGAATTGTTGCATTCTTTATTTTATTTTTTAAATCATTCGGACACCAGAGGAAATATTGAAAACATCTTTAAGTCCTATTTTCAGATGAAAGCATATTTTGCATTTCATTTGGAAATCAAGGTCACAGAGTCTGGAGGAATGGAGTGGAGAGACATAAAGTCCAACCTTTGTAAGGTTCTGTATGAAGTTCCCAGTCAGTGGTTATGTGGGAAGTCATGCCATCTGCAAGTGTTGGTCCTCTGTGTTTTATTGAGTTCATAGTCGGTGCAAATGTCTACCAGGACATTTTAGGGCGCACCATGCTTTCTTCTGCTTACAAGCTTTATGAAGATGCCAATTTTATTTTCTAGCAGACTTGGCACTGGCCCCCACTGCCAAAGGTGCCTCCTTCAACTACCATGTAATCACTGTGCTTGACTGGGCAGCAAACTCTAATGACCCAAACCCCTCTGATGGGCCTGGTATCAACAGGAAGATGAGAGACATCAGAGCCAACAATGCAATCAAAGCAACCTGGGCTCCCATAACGCCTCATCTGGGCCACAGGCTGATCGCCTCCATGCCACGCTGCATTGATGCAGTAGTTCATACATAAGGAGCCCCAAGCAAGTATTGAACGCATATTCTGAACAAGTGCAAGGATATACTTTTTGTTTCTGTGTTAAAAATCATTTTGTAGTGGTTTTGCTGCAATATTTTCTGAGAAACTCAAATTTAGGTTTTCCAACTTGGCCTAAATAAACTCTTGCTTGACAAATTAATTTAATTCATTCATACAGTAGCCTTTGTCAGAGTGACTTTTGCATTGAGTTCCTGAAATAAATCAACTTTTTCATGGTGTTTTGATCCATTGAGACGCACGCACCTATAAGTAACCTCACACGGAATGTGGTGCAGGGCAATCTCCAGATCAAATAAACTAAATGTAGTTAAACGTTAGCAGGCATAAATAGATCAGATAAAGAATACAATTATCTAATCCTGATCAAATTATTTCATTCTCACACACGAACCTTTCTTTTCAATACAGAGAGCAGCCACAGAGAGGCGATGTCTGCCTTCTCCTGCCTCTTCGTGGTATGACCACCTTTCCTATACATTTTGTGGAGGTCGCATCGCCTAATAACGAACGAGAGAAGATTGATGCTCGGTTTGTCAGTGTTGGTGCCTGCATGACTGCATGGCGTCGGAGGGACGGACTGTAGCGCTATTTATAATGGATGCGTTAATGTTTATTGGTTTCTTCGGGGTGGGGGGCATTGCAGGAAATAAAAAAAGCGCCCGCGACACGTGACTATCAGATCGACTATGAAATATTGGACTGAGAGGGACTGTTCTTTGTTCGGAACACTTCAAGTCAGCGCTCTCTGCCCGATTCCGTTTCTGTTGTGCACAGTTTGAGGAAGGTGAACAGTTTTAGGGCCTGGACGTGTGAGTGCGGTTTATACCTCGCCGCTAAGCATGGCCTTCTCGTGTGTTTTTATGCTCATCGTTTTCTCGCATGCTGATTTGATTATGATCAGGTCAACACGCGTGTCAAAAAAGAAGAGAAGGCTGCAGTGTTGATCTGGTGCTTCACTATAGTCTCACTTTGCTTTAAAACGTGTCTGAAACGAGGCTTTGAATCAGTCCGGACTAACTTATGTATCACGTTTCTAAAAACAAAACCGCCTCTGAGTCATTCATTAATTCACATTTAGCTATTACAGAGCAGGTTTGTGCTTTATGGACACGGAGTAGCACCGACCCGTGAGGTAGGAAAGAGTTAAAAACTATGGGCTAAGCGTGTTGAGTGACGGGATTCTGTTGAGAGAAAACCAGCGAGCCAATCAGCGTCAAGATTAACACCTTTCGGGGCTATGATTGGCCTAGAGCCTTGTCGGTGTCGTTCAAAGCTCAACACCCACGTGGGGGATCGGCGTACTTCGCGAGCTTTCACTGGCTGAGGCTTTCCCGTTATGCCCCGCCCACGGCTGGTTTGGCTGTATGATTGGTCAATCCACCGCACTGAAACGCACCCTCTCGCTCTCCTGCTCTCCGCTCCTTGTTTTTCCGTCCGCGAGGGAAGGAAATATCTCTCTGCTGCCGCCCGCTGCAGCCTCACATCTATCAGGAGGTAGCGGACTCTCACCACACGTTTCACCGTACCGAAATTATATGAATAATAAAGAAAAAAGATGAAAACTTTCAAGAACAGCAAAAAAAAAAAAAAAACGATCTGACATGATATTTAGGTCTGCGTCGACGTCTCCGGTGGAGGACTTTCCATTTTTAGCGCAAATGTCTCTGACATGCAGCTCTCTCTTTCTGATCTGGTCTTCAAAGGAAGCAGCCGCCGTGTTTTCGTGCCGTAACCAGTACAGTTTTTCACTGGGCACTAATAAACCTCTAATAATACAAGCAAATAAATATGTGCAGACCATGCCACGTCTTTATTAAGCTACTCATTTATCAAAGCAAAGGTAAAACGATTGATGAATAATTATGATGAAAGAAAGAATATATATATATATATATATATATATATATATATATATATATATATATATATATATATATATATATATATATATATATATATATATATATATATATATATATATATAGCCTTTAATTAAATAGTTAATTCTCCAAAGTACATAGCATCACAGATCTCCCACCATACCTAACAGTAGGCCAGTGGTGCCTTTCCACTGTTCACACCCACCTGGAGTGTTCGTTGCAGGTCTTAACCTCATCCAACCAAGGTACATTAGTCCCAGTGATGCTTAGCAAACTCCACGTGTTTACATTTGTCATGCTAGCACATAATAAAACTACAACCAATTGGCATAAAGATAGCATCTCATGGTGGTTATGGAGAGTTGATGACCTTAAGATGCCGCTCTTAGCTGCAGTTCTCTAATAGTGTGAGACTTGGAGATTTTTAACCTCCTTCACCATCCAGGTGGTGAACAGATAAAGCTGTCTCCTTGTCCAGGCTTGTTTCTCAGATCTTACAGTTGTTTTAAACTCTTAAGTAATTGCTCCAACTGGACACATTGACAAATTAAGCAGGTGGGTATTATTTTGGAGACATTTCCTGACTTATGAAGATCCATTTTAGAGGATGCTCTCGTTTTTCCTACTTTAGTGACTGTCTAAGAGAAACAGGCCTCTGTCTTAAATCCAAATATTCTGGGGAATTAGTTAATTGCATTTGTTTTATAGGAATTGTTTTGGATAACAATAATTATGGGACCAGTGATCTTTAAAAATTAATATTTTTTTTTCTCAAATGTTAAGTCTGAGATTGTTCTACACCATTAAAGATTTAGAGGAGCTTACTTTCAGACCCTTTGGAGTTTAGGGGTGCCAGTAAAGAAAGAAAGAGGAAGCCATGTTTATACAAAGACTCTCAAACATATACACATCCCTGTTAAAATTAAAGGTTTCATCTAACCTCCTCTTCAGCTCCTCAGGGGGATCGTGAGAAAGAATCTCGCACATACACTCTGGTCTCATTTTTGTCTTCTGAGGCCTTCCTCTTCTTTTCATAAACTTGTAAGACAGTTTGCTTCTTTTGACTCTTAGCTATTTTCAAATTATACAGCGAGAGCAGCAGCACTACAGTGAACGGCTAACACCGCAGCTAACTGCCCAAACACTAGAAGTGCGCATGCGTAGCCAGCAAGCGGAAACGAACAAGGAACAAGGATGCACACTGGTGTTAGGCCTGTGTGTCACAATGATTGCCATGTGGGACAACCAATAATGCGATCTCCCTGGAACTCGAACCCGAAAAATATTGTCCACTACACCTTTAAACTGAAACTTTTTTGATGCAGCTTTTGATTCAATATAATCATCCACAGTTAAGGTGTGGACTAAACACTAGTGAATCTGAACCAACAGAAATAAAGTTCAACCGTTTTAAGTGGCGGGGTAACGCTGCCACAGAAGTAAAGAAGGAAGAAGAGCATGGCAAAAACAATGACCGACAACAAGACAGTCCACACTAGCGCAGTAGAGGAGCAAAATGTGTTGTAAAATTCACAATAAATTGAGTAGTGTCTGAAACAGAACCGCAACTTTAAAGTCCACCATTGTTGTTGCATTAGTGCATGTGTGTTAAGGGAGAAATGAGGTCTACGTTGGCTTGGATGCACTAACATGCCGGTAAAAAGGATACACATGTTGCACAGTGAAGATGGTAATGAATAATTAGAGAAAAGATGGGAAAAAGTGGCATTGCTTAAACTGGAGGATTGTTCTAAATGGATGAAAATAAAAGGCAGAAACTGTTCGGTGATGCCGCTAAGAAGCTAATAGTACATTGAATAAGCTGTAGAATTTCCTGCCAGGTAATAGTTGTGTTCTACGTTTGGTAACAATCTCTTATTTTGTCCATATGTTGGGACAAATGAGAAGGGCTGTGAAAAAGAATCCTTTTCTGCAAAGAAAACATTCAGGCATGGCTAAAATGGTAAACCTCATGGGAGGGGATGTTATAGTATGACAAAACCAAAAATAACCAAAAGGACACTATCCACACTGAAACATGGTAGTGAGTGCATCGTACTCTGGGGTTCTGTTTATTCAGATGGACCTGAGTTGTTTTTTTTAAATCAACAGGATCATACATCTAAATCAACAAAAGAATTTCTCGATGAATGGAGGAGGAAAGAAAGTACTGGAATGGATTAGCCAGTCCAGATCTGAAACTGACCGAATATCTTTAGGGTCACCTGGAGACGGTTGTGGACAAGAGACGTCCTCACATTCTGATAGATCAGCAAACCTTTTGCAGGGTAGATTGATCAAAGTCAACAAATTAAATGTTCACAGACACCAAGCAAAGAAGATTTTAGATGGGGTTTTGAGTGCAAAGTGCAACTTGTTATTATTTCCTTCTGACAAATTTCTCTTTATAGTTGAGTTCATAAATCAGATGAAATTACCATGGTCTTTCTTTAACATCACAAAACATGGCATCTTAATATAGGAAATAAAAAAATAAAAATAAAAATCTGTTGATTTAGAATAGGGATGGTAGATTTAAATAGTAATAGTTGGAAACAGTGGCAGAGGTGCAGTTGTGGAACACCTTAAAACTGTCCATTATCAGACTGTTGAAAGATTAGTTGCTGAGGATACATTTCAGCTCTTGTAGGAAGTAATCAAGCCTTTACCTCCGTAGAGTAGTTGCAGTAAAGAACCATTAAATGTGCATCTTTGTAGTTTAACAGTCTCAATTAGTTTTTTTTTTGTTTTTAATCTGTTGGAGTAATTTTGAGCTTTAGATTGAACATTTACTCAATTAGCTGCAAAAGATTTTAAAGTGAGGTTCCCCCAGTAACGTCAGAAACTTCTGCAACAACCATTACACAATGGTGCTTCTTGGTGCCAAAAATGCATTGTGTGTTTGCTTCTAGGAGTGTAAAAGCTCCAACTTTGGCATGCCGTCAAAATCTAATCGGCGCTCCAGTGGGAGTTGCTGGATGTTAACAAATAATTGTTGCTTCTGGTTTGATCCAGATGATGAGGTGTTGAGATTTTAGCGCGGCATCAGCTTTGGAGATGGGCTGCTCTGTGTTTCAGGTTTCAGGGAAGTAAATTAAAGGCACTCCGGTGAAAGAGACTGAAGGGAAGCTAGTGGAAATGAAGTTCACTGGCAATGGGAGCCCTGTTTGAGACTGGTTCATCTTTCATTTGGAACTAATTTAAATGACAAAGCTGTAGCTTTTATTTTTCTCTTTGACATGGCTGGGCTGTAATTGTAATCCTCTAAATGTCCCCTGCATTTAGCTGAATTGACAAACGTGAAAATAAAAAAAGAAAGTCTGTCCCAAGTGCATTTGTGTTCTTCGACACAGGAGACAACCTTTATAGTAATAATTCTCACCCCCTTAATGGGGTGTTCCAATACGTAGTTCTGTAAACGAGAGGATAGGTTTAGTGTTACTGTTTTCTAACCTCAACATTCACTCTTCTGGTTTGCACAACAATTTAGTTTTCTTCAGAAACTAAAAACTTTTCCTTCTGGATAAAATTTTTTGTGCATAGACTTTCCCGGCAGAGCATGGGTCTGATTTGGCCTCATACTCCAGCCACACAGCGCCTTCTTTTCTTTCTTCGTGACATCCCCACCAACCTGCTCTTGAAATAGTGAATCATACTGCTAACCTCAGCTCAGACTGAATCTCCTGTCCATTCAGATCACCTCAGAATGGGGATCAGTCAGCTTTTCCTCACCTCATCCTGCGCTGGAGCCGTGCTGGGGATTTAGCTTGCTTCTGATCCGGCAGCAGCAGGCGCGGCGGCCCTCACTGCATGATGGGCTGCGGGAGGGGAGCTGGGGGCCGGCGGGGAAGGAGAACCCCCCGCCCGTTTGTGCTTGGCAATTGTTGTCCTGGTAATGGTGGCCATAGCAGTGGTTGCCAGGGAGATGGCGGTTGCTTGTCTGACCTGTCCCTCTCGTGCTGTCACCAGCGTTATTGATGCACGCCGCTGCTCGGCATTGTGGGAGTGTCAGAGTGAGGGCGGAGAGGACAGCGGTTAATGAGTTCAGGAGGAACGGGGACTCACCACGCTCTCCCTCTCTACTCTTTCTGTTATCCTCCCTCAGTCTGGGCTTCCCCATCATCCCCCTCCTCTCTGCTCCCTCTTTCTCTCCTGCCCTTCATTTCTCATGGGTGTCTGTTCTGTGCAAGTGGGTCCTAGGAATGTGCATCTCTTATGATCCATCGTGCCAAAATATAGCTTCAGTCCTTTTCAGTCATATATACAAACATGCATCTTGTAATAACATGAATACACTTTTACGACATTGACAACGTTTTCCCTAAACCCCCACTCATAACCGACTCATTTGCAACCACTGCTTTTCCTCACACCTTTTACACACACACACACACACACACACACACACACACACACACACACACACACACACACACACACACACACACACACACACACACACACACATGGAACGATGCTGCCCTGCTGTTATGCCTGAAGGTAGAAGAGGCAGCAAGATTAATAATGACCCCTGACTCCCCACAGACAGACCAAAATACACACAGTTTGTTGAGAGAAAAGGAGCCATGGCAAAGGGAAGGAGTGGAGGAACAAGCTGAGGATAAACGCTGACTAAAAGTTTGCATTTCCAAACAAAAGAAGGGTAAAATGTATACAATTTGTAGACAAATATAGTGATGTGGACAAAAAAAGGAAAAAATACAAGATGTATTTTGTTATTAATATTAATGACGAACAAAATGGGAATAGGAGCTTAATTTCAAAATCCACAACAAGTTATCTTTTGTGTTTACATGTATAGGATGCTAAGTCCTACACTGTGATTTATAAAATAAAATAAAATAAAAACCCTAACAAGTGTTTTTTCTAAAATAATAAACTAAACATGTTTTTTTATGAAAAGAACAACATAATCTATTTTTTTGTAGAAATAGAAATAATGTCAAAGCATAAAAAGGGTCTCCAATATTTGCATTTGGGCTTTAAAAAAGTAACGGTTTCTTATTTCTTTTGGATTGATGGTTTTCCTTATTGATCCGGAAAAAGGTTTAGTCTCTGCTCACCAAAAAGAGCAGGATAAGGGTCACTCTTGCCCTTCTAAAATGCTTGATGTATTAGGCAGAGTTTAATGAATAGGGTCCCCATGTCTACTTGTGCCTAATGTTTTACATTTTAAGAAGATGTTATGTGTAAGCGAAACTATGTCCCTACAAATAAAAAAATGTCCATCTACGTAAACTGGCATACTAAATTTGTACTGTTATTGTGGTCAAGGGCCATACAAAATCATTCAGAGGTCCACAAATGGCCCCCAAGCTGTAGTTTGGCCACCCTCTGATCTACATTATCATTATTTTTCTATTGTCCCTGCAATCAGCTGTCTAATTTATATATCAACATCTTAAAAAATGTGATTATTGTGAGAAATATTTTTTGTTTATTATTTCAGAAAGTGAAACTGATATTATTTAGATTCATTGTACACAGTGTGAAATATTTCAAGCCTTTATTACTTGTCGTTTTGATGATTATGACTTACAGATGATGAAAAGTGCGGTAGGAAAAGGTGTACCAGCAACTGGGGCAACTGCAGCCCTGAGAGGGTTGTCAAGTAAAATCCATTCAGGCTGAGGCTGAAGTCAGCACATCAAGATCTAGTATGCAAAGACAAATCCTGTACATTGACTAAAAAAATGTACTTTCACACTGAATTTCAGGCTTTCATTATCTGTAAGCCATATTCTGTCCTGATTTAGGTTTTTGTTTGTTTGTTTTGGACTTTTTCTAGTTTCAGCCTGTCACCTCTCAGCTACCAGCCACTATCCAATCAGCTCAGTCTCCTCAGTCAGCAGTCAATTAGCCCAGATCAGCTTCACCTGCTGCCAGTAATTACTGCCAACTCTGCTCACCTGTCCACATATTCTTGCCTCAGCCAAATCAACCCTGCCAGAATGTCTTGTTTTGTATTCTGTGATGTGCCCTGCCTTTACCAGTTCCTGTGTGCTCTGCCAGCTGGACTCTTCTGTTGAAAGTTGCCTGTGTCTGCATGCTGAGCAAGTCTGCCTGTTTCCCCGTGAATTCCAGCCACTCGTTCTGCCCGTTCTGGTGGTTCCTCGGTCCACTTCGCCTGTTCTGGTCTGTCCCTGCCTTCATCACTGGTTTGGCCTGTCACTGCCTGCAACCCCTGGACAATCTGGTTCTGCTTGCCTGCCTCACCTGTCACTACTCATCCCTTTCAATAAACATTTTAAAACGTAACTGTGTTTGGCTGAATATCGGGTTCACCGGCATTATCCATTACATATTCATCAAAATTAAAAGAAATAAACACAATAAATACTCGAGCCTATGTGTAATGAATCCATGTAACACCAGTTTCACTTTCTGAATGTCTTGGTGTTTATGAGTTTCATGCTCAGGCAACAACTACAGACAATGGAAGATAGTTAGAAAGGTATTGATACAGCAAAGAATGTTTCTTCTGGGTTCGGGAGCAGGTTCCTGAACGACTATGAGGGAGAGAGGTAAATATAAGAATAGATGTTTGAAGAAGTGTAATGATGATGGAAGAGAGATGAGCCTCACTGTTGATTGAACAGCAAATGGTCCAGGGAAGAAGATGAGTATATCCATGAAACCTGAGGTCGGCAAGCTGCGGTGTTTGGCGTGAAAGGGCTTATGCTTCCTTGTTCCAGTGAGAAGGCAGAGATGACAGCTGAACAGTGGATGGGGACAGGCAGGTCAGTCAGGGTGTATTTTGTTTTTTTAGGAGATTCAGGCAGCGGTTCCTAGGAGGCAATCATTAAAAGGCCTGTATACCTCTCAGAGAGAGAGAGAACTATCTGGCATCGGCCTCATGGGTTTCATTCCTCTTTATGCTCCTCCTGATTGACTTGATTGAGCTTCAGCTGCAAGAGCACACCCTGCATTCAGAGATGGTAAGGCATTCATTCACATGTACTCACACATACGCACGCACGCACACACGCACACACACACACACACACACACACACACACACACACACCTGTCCTGCACACATCTCTATGACTTAGACTTAGACAAATTTAGACATCTTTATTTGTCATTATGTATGTACAGAGTGGATACAGAACGAAATGTTGTTGCATACAGCTTGTAAATTACAGTATAGTGCGGCAATGATTAAAAAGTAAACAATTGAAATGTAAACAATGCAGGAGAAAGAGAACAGTGTGCGATCACGGAGTACAGGTGAATATTTAAATCCATTTGTATGTGCAGAAATGATGGTGCAAAAAGGCATTTGTGCAAAAATCCATTTAGAAACTACAAGTTCAGCAGCATTTGTAATGCTAGATAGAGATGCAGTGATGCAAATGTGCAAATGTGGTGTGGGGTCCAGTTTAGAGTTCAGCAGTTCAATAGTCTGATGACGACAGGGAAAAAGCTTTTGCAGAACCTGGTGGACCTGCAGCGGATGCTGCGGAACCTCTTCCCAGAAAGCAGCAGGGAGAACAGTCCATGGTGGGGGTGTGAGGGGTCTTTTATGATGTTGTGGGCTTGGGACACACAGTGGAGCGGTTCCGCCGGTAGGCAAACTGGAACGGGTCGAGTGTTGGGGGAAGACTTCAGACGATGTGTTGTTTCACCAGCCTTTCAAAGCACTTCATCGTGATGGGAGTCAGTGCAACAGGCCGGTAGTCGTTGAAACAGGTGACTTGAGGTTTCTTCGGCACCGGAATGATGGAGGCAGACTTAAAGCATGCTGACACTGTGGCTTGATCCAGTGAGGTGTTAAAAATGTCTGTGAGGACACCAGCCAGCTGACCTGCACACTCCTTAAGCACCCGCCCAGGTATGTTGCTCAACATACCTGGGCGGGTGTGTGTTGATATTGTTGAGTACGCCATTACTCATTAGTTCGAGTTGTATGTGGATATTGTTGCAATTTCTATTTTAAGGAAATTTATAAAGGCTAATGAAAAACATGAACATTAACCAACAGTGATACAAACCAGCTGAGTTTGTAAATTCAGCTAAAAATGCAGTTGTGGGGGCAGCTCTGCTGTGCATTCAACCATGTTCACTGTGACACAGATGGCATTTAAAGAAACATGAAAATTAGAGACGATGAAGATATGCTTTTTTTTGTCTTAAACTAATATTTTAAACATCTTCAATGGCTGTGTTTTTCATTTTTCCATCCAGCGATAGGCAAGCTAAAAGTGAAACCATGTGATTTCTTAACATGGCACTTGCACCACTTTAATTGATTGCTTGGAACATTCTTGGACCCTGATAATTACGGTTCTTTCTTCTGGCCCAGCAAAGACTTGATGGTAATATGAAGCCAGTTTTACTGTGCTGGAGTCCGTGCTTTTCCAGTGGAAACATAAATACCTGGTCTCAAGCAAACAGTAATCCCCAAGTAAAATGTAGGGTTAGGCTTAGGATGATGTTGCCACATGTCTAAATGTGGTTAAAAGGTGGTTGGGGATGATCAAACCGGCTAACCAAGTCTGACTTTCAACGTCTTTGTTGAGGCAAAAAAAATTTGGGGTTTGTGTCTTAAAAAAGTTTAAATTTTTCCCCCACATATTTTTCTGTGCTAAATAAAGACAAAAACTGACCAACCCTAAATGGCCACAAAAAGATGTCCAGTGTTTTGAGTTTAGCATCAGTTTAACTCTAGAATTATTTCAGCCAGTGTAAAAAAATATTGTGGGAGTGTAAAAAAATTTTTTTTGTCTGATGTCAAACTAAAAACAATTCCCAAACAGCATTGCTTGTGCCATAATGGTTTTTCACAACTAGGTTGTTCCCTCTGCAGGTAAATGTGGCCCAAATCCAATTTGGTGGCAGCTGGAAGTCATAGCAGTTAGCATCAGCAATATACGTAGACAGCAGCTGCCTGCCACAGCACCACTCAGTGGAGAGACAGTGAGATGTTAGACCTCATTATTATGCAGTAAAACTTCTACTCAAGCCAATTAGGACAGCTCGCATAAGAATTTTTATTAAAGCAAATATGACATTTTTAGACATTTAAAGATTGATTATGAGCAAAAGTTTAGATTACCCTCATCATGTGAATAAATCACTTTTGTTGTTTTGTGAATGTGTGTGTTTGTGTGTACCAGTTAGCAATGTACCTACTCCAGTTTGGCTGTGTTGTGGTTTGAGGCAAATTTGTGGCAACAGTACAAAAGATTAAAATACTGATCAGGTTTTAAACTTGTGGAAGATTTTTCCCCCACCCTTTTACCTTTCAATACCTTTGTAGTTTGGTTGTTTCAGACTTGTTTTTACCACCATAGGACATGCTGTACTGACCTTGTGCACTCTTTGACGCCGACAAGTTCAAGTAATTTTTTGTTACTTTACTGTAAAAAAATTTGGTTTTATGACTCTAAGGGATGATATCCACCAGCTGGCGTTTGGTCAGTTATTTCAGTTTAATCAAGGGCCATATTGCTCACATTTCAACTGACCCAAATGGGGATCAGAATCACAATCCATGGAAAATGGGTGAGATGGGTCAGATTTACAAATACCTGATTTGAGACATTGCTTGCTGAAACGCTAATATAAGCCTGCATCAATTTCACAAATATCCAAAGCTTTCTGAAGAGGTAGTAAAGATATTTGCATCTGCAGTGTGTTAGCACCTCTCACAGTCGAACACTTTGACAGACTTGCTGTCAAACATGTTGAAACACACGTACATACAAATGGAGAGCAACGCTTCTATAGCCTGTGTGACTGCACGGAAAAACAGATACCAGCAGCAATATGCAGAGAAATACGCAAACCGGGATGCTTGCACACACGTAACACACACAAACACTTTCCGAAGCGCCGGCATGGATTAATGTGTTCGGCTCAACTATTTCATTTATTACTGTCTGAGGCCTTTTGTGATGAGGGCATTTTTCAGGTTGCTAACCATTATTCCCTTTAGGCCCGAGGCTTCTCAAAGGACTGCTTCAGTATGTGTGTGTGTGTGTGTGGGTGTGTGTCGTACCCAGCCTTATGGTTATGGTCCCACCAAGTAGTCAGATTTTTTTCCTTTCTATTCTTCAGGGGATTCATGTAGCCATTTCAGACTGTACTTAATGCTCCCTCCCCATTTGTCAACACATGCCTAAGCTGCTGGAAGCCTGTTTGTTTTGCCATGAAAGGTTTTTTTGTGCCCCTATCATACCTTGAAATATTGCTGAGTGTGCTGCATCCATCAACGTAACAACTAAGAGAGAGGTAGAGGGAAAGAGAGGAAAAAGCAGAAAGTCGAAGAACACGCCAATGTCAGCCATCTCTCTCCTGACAGGCTTTCCCCCCTTTCCCTTGGGTATTAGAATATGTTTACATAATACTTAGATCTACTACTGTAAAAATTACATGCACATTGATCTATAAATTCAAACCACATGCCTTTGCGTCTTCTGATTCATGGTTCTGTGATTGGATCTGTTTGCATTAACTTAAATCTATAATTGGCACTGGAATACATTTAATGATATGGTTTATTTTAATGTTGTTTCTTTGTTGAGGGGTAGAAGAGCTGTAGAACACTGAGACATTGATTACTGGACATCCAAAGATTGATCAACGGAAGAGGTCTTTATCATTACACCATTCAAACGTTTCATAATAAGAATTAAAGCCACAAATAGGTGAATGACTTGCTTTAAGCAATTGACATTACGAAACACTGTACATTCCTGCAAAACTGGTGAAGAAACAGGACTAAAACTGGTCAGCAAAGCTGCCAAACAGAAAACAGCAACTGGCTGAATTTCCAAACAGTGCTGGTTGCGTTCTACATGAAATGTCCTATTTTCTCCACATTTCTGGACAGGGGAATAGGATTGTGAGACAGAGTTACTTTCTTCCAAAGAAAACATCTAGGCCTAGCAAAGATTTATCAAAACCTTGTGGGGAAACTTGATAAAGTCTGATGAAACAGACCTTGAAAAGCTCTGGGGATACATTTTCCTTATGTAGAATTGTCCATAATACCAGTCAGTTTTGGCCTAAAACCTTCACCGGAAAGCTGAATGCAAAAGAGGGGTTTTATTTTTTAGTATCGCAGTGAGTCAAAGCATGCTTTCAAATTTACAGAAGAATAATGTAATGAGAGGAAAATCAAACTGTTTGAATGGCCTGATATTTTTCTGACAGTATTATGTTCTGGGTGTACAAATGTGTCCATTTTTTCCTCCTTCTAAGAGATAGTTTTTTCTGTCGCATTAAAAATATGTATCACATTATTCATGGAAAAAGTTTTGAAATTATTTATCACGGCATTTATACGGGCATGTAGGCACTTGTGGGAGTCACTTTTTTTGTAAAAGACATGTATCATAATCTTTATCTTTATAAGGTTCCCTTTTTGACAGAAAACAATTAAAATTTACATTACAAGGTAACTTATTTCAACTAAAAACACAGAAAATTATATCAAAGGATTTGAAGCAACTATTTGATATTTTAAAAGATTTTAATACCTTATTTGTCATCAAAAATCAAATCAGTCTCATAACTTATCAATTGAAAAAAAATATTTGCATCTGAAGCATGGATAACACTAAGGAGATACAAATTAACTAAAAGATAAGATTTTTTGTGATTGCTATGAATAATGACTGAAAGCACTCAACAAGGCCAAGGCACAGACAGGATCTTGGAAGTGACATCTTGAATTAAAATATTTAAATAAATCAAAAGCAAAAACCTACAGCACAAGGAGTTCTGGGTACGGAGACTGGACAGAGCAACAGGCACACACCAATGGATGAATTCAGCAAGGAATAATGACCAAAATGGTGCTCATATGCTGAAGGAGTGAAGAATCACATAGGATGCCGGTGTGTTAATTAGGAGACAATACGTAGCAGCTGAGCCAGAAGGTACGCAGCGGGGGCTGAGGGAGGGAGACTAATTAACACAAAGGAGATGAACTAAACCACAAGGAAACATTTTATCAAGGGAGAAGAAAAACTTCAGGGAATAACATATAACAGAGGAAGGAGAACACACGAATAAACTAAGAAACTAAACACAAAAGCATTCATTAATATATCCATTCATCCATTCATCCTCTTCTGCTTATCGGGGGTCGGGTGGCGGGGGTAGCAGCCTCAGTAGGGAGGCCCAGACGTCCCTCTCCCCAGCCACTTGGGCCAGCTCCTCCGGGGGAATCCCAAGGTGTTCCCAGGCCAGCCGAGAGACATAGTCCCTCCAGCATGTCCTGGGTCTCCCTCTGGGTTTTCCTTCCGGTGGGACGTGCCCGGAACACCTCACCAGGGAGGCGTCCAGGAGGCATCCTAACCAGATTCCCGAGCCACCTCAACTGGTAAATCGAGAGCTTTGCCTTTTGTCTCAGCTCTCTCTTCACCACAACGGACCGGTACAGCGCTCGCTTCACAGCAGACGCAGCACCAATCCGCCTGTCGATCTCCCGCTCCATCTTTCCCTCATTCGTGAACAAGACCTCAAGATACTTAAACTCCTCAACTAAGGGCAGTACATCCTCCCCAACCCGGAGAAGGCACTCTACCCTTCTGCGGCTCAAGACCATGGTCTCGGATTTGGAGGCACTGATCCCACTCATCCCACTTCACACTCGGCTGCGTACCGCTCCAGTAAGAGCTGTAGATCATGCCCTGATGAAGCCAATAGAACCACGTCATCCGTGAATAGCAGAGACGCAATCCTAAGGCCACCAAAACCTCGCCTAGAAATTCTGTCCATAAAAGGTTTGAACAGAATCGGTGACAAAGGGGAACCTTGGCGGAGTCCAACTCTCACTGGAAACGAGTCTGACTTACTGCGGACCAGGCTCTGACACCGGTCATACAGAGACCTAACAACCCTTATTAAAGGGCCCGGTACTCCATACTCCCTGGAGTACACCCCACAGGACCCTCCGAGGGACACGGTCGAATGCCTTCTCCAGATCCACAAAACACATGTAGACTGGTTGGGCAAACTCCCATGCACCCTCCAGGATCCTGCTGAGGGTGTAGAGCTGATCCAGTGTTCCACGGCCAGGACGAAAACCACACTGCTCTTCCTGAATCCGAGATTCGACTATCCGATGGACCCTCCTTTCTAGAACCTCGGAATAGACCTTACCAGGGAGGCTTAAGAGTGTGATTCCTCTGTAGTTGGAACACACCCTCCGGTCCCCTTTTTTAAATAGGGGGACCACCACCCCAGTTTGCCAATCCAGGGGAACTGCCCCCGATGTCCACGCAATGTTACAGAGTCGCATTAACCAACACAACCCCACAACATCCAGAGCCTTAAGGTACTCAAATATCATCCACCCCCGGGGTCTTGCCACCGAGGAGCTTTTTAAAAACCTCGGTGACCTCAGCACCAGAGATGTGAGAATCTGACCCGGAGTCCCCAGGCTCTGCTTCCTCAATGGAAGACGTGTTGGTGGGATTAAGGAGGTCTTCGAAGTATGCTGCCCACTGACACACGACGTCTCGAGTGGAGGTCAGCAGCACACCACCCCCACTATAAACACTGTTGGTAATGCACTGCTTCCCCCTCCTGAGACGCCGGATAGTGGACCAGAATCGCCTGGAAGCTGTACGGAAGTCTTTCTCCATGGCCTCTCCGAACTCTTCCCACGCCCGGGTTTTTGCCTCAGCGGCCGAGCCACCTGCCGCTTGGACTGCCGGTACATCTCAGCTGCTTCCGGAGTCCCACAGGCCAATAAACAGCTTCCCTCACCGCTGGTGTCCACCAGGGGCTCTCCTCTGCTCTTCCCTGGCATGGGGGAGGCAGCTATTCCTGTGTTGGTCCCTCTTGGGCATCTTTGCTATGGGGCCCCTTTCGGCATCTGGGGTTCTGGTTTCCTTGGTGTCTGCCTCGGCACTCTGGAGGGCTGGTCTTTGGCTCCTCAAAATCACTATTGAGCATTTTTCTTATGGATCAACCTTACATATGTAATACCCTTGTGGCCACAGCTCCGACTAGCCGCCTCAACAATAGAGGCACGGAACATGGTCCACTCAGACTCAATGTCCCCCACCTCCCTCGGAACGTGTTCAGAGCTCTCCCGGAGGTGGGAGTTAAATCTCCGTCTCAGGGGGGACTCTGCCAGACGTTCCCAGCAAACCCTCACAATACGTTTGGGCCTACCAGGTCTGACCAACTTCCTCCCCCACCATCGGAGCCACCTCACCACCAGGTAGTGGTCGGTGGAGAGCTCCGCCCCTCTTTTCACCCGAGTGTCCAAGACATGCGGCCGCAGGTCAGATGACACAACAACAAAGTCGATCATTTAACTACGGCCTAGGGTGTCCTGGTGCCAAGAGCACATATGGACACCCTTATGCCTGAACATGGTGTTCATTATGGACAATCCATGACAAGCACAGAAGTCCAACAACAGAACACCACTCGAGTTCAGATCAGGTGGACCATTCCTCCCAACCATGCCCCTCCAGGTCTCACTGTCATTGCCCACGTGAGCGTTGAAGTCAACCAGCAGAACACTCTGGAGTTGCCCCTGGTGAGAGGCGCCGAGCAGGAGTGGGTATACTTGTTGCCCCTCATCTTGGTGCCTGTACGTTGGGGTTTACCCCGGTGAACGAGAGGGTGGTTATAGCAAGAGGGTTATTATAGCAAGGCTAAAATGAACATACATAAAAAGGAACTACCAAAAACTACTGAAGACAGAAGAAAAACAAAACCCAAACACCTGAAGATCATGCTATTATTTAATACTTGGGTGCTGAGGTGTGTGCTGACTCATTCCTGGCGGCTGCTCCGTGGGGCTTGGGCACCATGGCTCTGTCGGGGACCCGCAGGGGGGCAGGGGTGCCCCTGGGCCTTGGGTCTCTGGGCCAATGGCTGGATGCGGCGTAGCTGGCTGCCAGCGGAGCCCATGGGCTCGTCGTTGCAGCTCCTGGGGGCTTCGACACTGTGGCTGTTGGGGGGTTTCCTGGGGCTCTCCTCTGCTCTTCCCTGGCATGGGGGAGGCAGCTATTCCTGTGTTGGTCCCTCTTGGACACCTTTGCCATGGGGCCCCTTTCGGCATTTGGGGTTGTGGTTTCCTTGGTGTCTGCCTCGGCACTCTGGAGGGCTGGTCTTTGGTTCCTCAAAACCACTATTGAGCATTTTTCTTTTGGATCAACCTTACATATACAAATGCACTCTTGCAAACACCTACAGGTGCTTACAGATTCAGTTCTATATAGAAAACCCCTATCATTAGCTTTAGCTGTCACTTTATACATTTTGTATTAAATAATACTATGTATTTTTCAGTGATATTATCAAGGTGTTAGTTGTGTGTACATGTAATACTTAATCGGTTGGTTTTACTGTTCTTTTTATATCTCTCTCTGCAGGTGTAGAAGCAGACACCTTTTCTCCCTTTTAGCATTTCATCTCATCTTTTTCTCTTCCTTTTTTTCTCTTCTACCTTACCATTTTTGTGTCCATTAAATGTGAAATAGACCCAGAATAAAATCTAATAAAGTTTTTTGCATATATAAATTAAGCTGAGCACTACTGCAAAAGCAGTAGAGGGAAATATTTATTTCAGATTTTTTTACACATGTCCTGTCTGGCAGAGAGCCCAACAGACATTACTTTCACAAGTGGAGTTTCGCTCAGAACCTGCCTAGGTTACCCAGTCAGAACTGTAATTTTGGACAAAATGCGGCCTTAAAAGGGGTCTTAAGAGTTTTCCTCTTGGACATGAATGTCACAGATTAGCAACTTTATGAAAACATTTTTCTTTTAACTGAAAAAAAAACTGCTGATATTGTCATTATTTGGCCTGTCTGCTGTCCGCATCCTGTCATTCCTCCTCTCCATGTAGGAGATCAGGATCATTCATGTGTCTGTCTGCCGGCCTCAGCCACACAGCAATTAAGCTCATCACTTCCACTGGCTCCTCCACCTTTATACAGGTAAAAGCCAGTAAATTAGAATATTTTGAAAAACTTGATTTATTTCAGTAATTGCATTCAAAAGGTGTAACTTGTACATTATATTTATTCATTGCACACAGACTGATGCATTCAAATGTTTATTTCATTTAATTTTGATGATTTGAAGTGGCAACAAATGAAAATCCAAAATTACGTGTGTCACAAAATTAGAATATTGTGTAAGGGTTAAATTTTGATGACACCTGGTGCCACAAACTAATCAGCTGATTAACTCAAAACACCTGCAAAGGGCTTTAAATGGTCTCTCAGTCCAGTTCTGAAGCCTACACAAACATGGGGAAGACTTCAGATTTGACAGCTGTCCAAAAGGCGACCATCGACACATTGCACAAGGAGGGAAAGACACAAAAGGTTATTGCTGAAGAGGCTGGCTGTTCTCAGAGCTCTGTGTCCAAACACATTAATAGAGAGGCAAAGGGAAGGAAATACTGTGGTCAGAAAAAGTGTACAAGCGATAGGGATCACCGCGCCCTAGTCAAGATTGTGAAAAAAAAAACATTCAAAAATGTGGGGGAGATTCACAAGGAGTGGACAGCTGCTGGAGTCAGTGCTTGAAGATCCACCACCAAGAGACGCTTGAAAGACATGGGTTTCAACTGCCGCATACCTCGTGTCAAGCCACTGTTGACCAAGAAACAGCGCGAAAAGCGTCTCACCTGGGCTAAGGAAAAAAAGAGCTGGACTGCTGCTGAGTGGTCCAAAGTCATGTTTTCTGACGAAAGCAAATTTTGCATTTCCTTTGGAAATCGAGGTCCCAGAGTCTGGAGGAAGACAGGAGAGGCACAGGATCCACGTTGCCTGAAGTCTAGTGTAAAGTTTCCACCATCAGTGATGGTTTGGGGTGCCATGTCATCTGCTGGTGTCGGTCCACTCTGTTTCCTGAGATCCAGGGTCAACGCAGCCGTCTACCAGCAAGTTTTAGAGCACTTCATGCTTCCTGCTGCTGACCTGCTCTATGGAGATGGAGATTTCAGGTTCCAACAGGACTTGGCGCCTGCACACAGCGCAAAATCTACCCGTGCCTGGTTTACGGACCATGGTATTTCTGTTCTAAATTGGCCAGCCAACTCCCCTGACCTTAGCCCCATAGAAAATCTGTGGGGTATTGTAAAAAGGAAGATGCAGAATGCCAGACCCAACAACGCAGAAGAGTTGAAGGCCACTATCAGAGCAACCTGGGCTCTCATAACACCTGAGCAGTGCCAGAAACTCATCGACTCCATGCCACGCCGCATTAATGCAGTAATTGAGGCAAAAGGAGCTCCAACCAAGTATTGAGTATTGTACATGCTCATATTTTTCATTTTCATACTTTTCAGTTGGCCAACATTTCTAAAAAATCCCTTTTTTGTATTAGCCTTAAGTAATATTCTAATTTTGTGACACACGTAATTTTGGATTTTCATTTGTTGCCACTTCAAATCATCAAAATTAAATGAAATAAACATTTCAATGCATCAGTCTGTGTGCAATGAATAAATATAATGTACAAGTTACACCTTTTGAATGCAATTACTGAAATAAATCAAGTTTTTCAAAATATTCTAATTTACTGGCTTTTACCTGTATACCAGCTGCTGACAGAGAGTACCAAATTATTGAAAGCCTTGAGCCAGTAGATGTCTAGCGTTTGTGCCTGCCTGATTCCAAGTTTTTGACAATGACCATGTTTCCAAGGATTTCCCTGCTTTGCCTAGCCCTTGATGGACATCTACCCTGAGCTTCGGTCTTTTGGACACAACCTGAACTGTTACCTTAACCACAAGTATTGCCTAGCCCATCGGATTTGTCTGCTCATCCTGTCTCGTACCTCCTGTGTATGACCCTACCCTGTCCTCTCGTACTTTGATCAAGCTTCAGTAATTCTGTTTGTCACTCTCTGCTGTGAGCAGCCGGCCCTCTGCACCACCAGGTTCCTGCTTAAATCTAAAGAGGTTTCCTGTCTGCACCAGAGTCTTATAAATTAACCTTTTAAAGCGCAACACGGTGTCTGGCTTGAATATCGGGTTTTCTGCCTTTTCCTGGATTAGAGATCTGGTATTTCATAATTTCACAGAACAAAAGTAACATCAAATTAAGAATTTTGTCATAATGAACATTCAGTATTAAACCTTACAATCACCACTAAACTACTGTGTTAAAAAGGAACCAAATTGGTTAACCTTTGTGATCTTTTGTTTTGTTTCATATAAAAGAGTCCAATGCAGCTGCAGATGGCAGAATGGAGAGTAGCTACTTCATAACGGCTGCACTAGAGGTCCTGTTTCACTAGTTGAAGTGGGCAGGAAAGCAAAATGTCTAGAGATAAATGTCTCCATGGTTCACAAAGCGGAATTATGACGTACAAAATTTTATGGTAAGACCTGGTAAGTCTAATGAAAATTTTAAAAATATTTTTCAAAGAGAAAAAAAAGCAAGATCAATGATACAAAAAAATTGCAACTCAATACTCAATCTTTGTGTTATCCCTTGATATGCTATATTGACAATTCCCAGCCATCCAAGCTATTTCTCACATGCCACTAAACTGACGGGAGGGATGACATTCGTGCTCTGGCTTGTGAAACATGCAATGTGAAACTGTTGTCTGGGCATGTCGGCATATTAGCACCAAAAGTGTTACCGAGGTAATGCAAGGCTTTTCACAGCTATGGATCTAGGCAGACTGAGGTATGTTGCTTTGTCAAATGAGTTGTAATTACAGAAGGGTTATTAACAGTGCGTCAAATTTCAATCTTCACATTTTGGGTTTGTGAATGTTTTCATGTAAATGGATTGTTTTCCAAACCTTCTTTGTGAATTAGAAATAATTTGCTGCAAAACATGGTAAAAGTCACAACAAAATTGGTTTAAAATGATGATTCCAGATAAGCACTGAGAATAAAAGACAAAAGAAAAGAAGTACAGACTACAAAGTGAGTTCAACTTACCCAGCCACATCTGCCAGACCTTATAAAAGGCCAGCTTCAGTTTTTGACTCTAAGCTCAAGTGCACTTGGGTTATGCAGCAGGACAGTGATACAAATCATACCACTGTGAATGGTTTGAAAGGGAAAAATAAGGTTTTGAGTGGCCTAGTCAAAGTCCAGGCTTACATGTCTGATTGACATGACCTTAAACAGGTTTTTCATGCTCTCAGATGAATTCCTATAACACGGCTGATAGAATAAGTCTGCAAAGAGTGACCCAAAATTTCTCCACAGCAATGGAAAAATCTCAGTGGAAAAGCTTGACAACGGGTGCTGCTGCCGAAGGTATACAATCCATTATTACAAGGGCTGACTCTATTTGCACCTAGGTAAAGAGTTATTTTGGATAGCGTTTTTCCCCTTGATAAACAAAATCATCATTTTAAAACTGTTATCTTCGTTTTAATATTGTCATTTGCTTGATGACTTGCAGTATAACGTGAGACCAAAACAAAAACAGAAGAAATCTGCAAGGAGGCAAACATTTTTCACAGCACTGCTGGAGTTGCTGTTGTATTAACCTGAAGGTTTATCTGATATATATATATTGTGTGTGTGTGTGTGTGTGTGTGTGTGTGTGTGTGTGTGTGATTTTAAGTTTAACAACCTGAAAGAAGTATGTGAAGTGAGTAGAAGCTGTCTGTATGGTACAGTACCTTGACCATTGCCTTGCAGAAAAAGATATGAATTCTGACCTGGTGGTCTTTCTGCTTGGAGTTTGCATGTTCCCAACACACATGTGGGGGTTATCTCCAGGTATTTCAACATCTTCCCATGTTAAACCAGGTTAATTGGTTACTCTTAATTGCCTTTAGGTGTGAATCTATGTGTTCATAGCTGTTTGCCTAGTGTGTCTCTGTGTGGCCCTGTGATGGACTGTCAACCTGTCCAGGATGTACCCTGCCTCTTGCCAAATGACTGATAAAGATACAGACCAGCATCAAGCCTTCATGTAGGCTTGCACCATGTTCATCTATGTATCATGGATTGGTGGTGCATCTCTGCACTAAAACCGGAACTGACACTGAAAGCGGAGGGGTGCTGCTTTGGCGTCAGGAGATGAGACAGAGGCTGCTTGATTTGTGTATATTCACACCATCCTTTGACATATTTCACCAACCTCAGAATCACAACGTTTATCATACTTCCAGAAGAAAAGCAAGCAAAGAAAAGAATGCTGTTTTCTAATGAAAAGAATTTGTGTTGTAGTAAAGCATTTAGTAAAAAGAATTAGTGTTGTAGAAAGAAAAAAATAGGTGAAGGACCACAGACTGGAAGGCTGGATGGATAGATGGATGGATGGAATGCAATTGGTCAGATGAATGCACAAACGGGTGGACAGATAATTTTAAGTAATGGGATAAGAAAAAATCTGAATAAAGATATATTTGCTATATCTTGTTTTATTTTTAAAATGTTATCTCGACCTGATAAATACCTAAATCATATCCCCTAATTTTCCTGGCCACGTAGGAGCTCTGCTCAATTTGCTCTTTAAACTGTGGTCCAGTGTTTACGTGTCACTACAAAGCTTTCGGACCTAGTATTGTGGACTTGCTGTTTATACCCTGTCACCCACCCCCACAGGCCGTTGAACAGGATTAAGATCTGCCAACATGCTAAATACTAAAGCTATACTTGTGCTTTATCAACATTTCAGCACCGTTTCTGCCCTAGGTGTGTTTTCAGACCTGCATCTGCTGAATGGGTGTGCTTCAGCTGATGACATAAGTGAGCAGACATGTTCAACAACACATTGGTGCATGTAAACATTGTATGCAGTAGCAATTACTCCCACCCTTTATCGCTACCATCTACTTGCCATAGCTCTCTGGCTCTTCTGTCTCTACTTGCCTCTGTCTGTTTATGTCTCACTTTTTAGGCCCTCGAGCTTGCTTTCTTCCCTTTTCTGCCCTTTTATTATTATAATCTTACTCCTTTTGTCCTTAAACACCTCTGTTGGCATGATTTATTTCTTCCTGCAACCCCATCTGTCTGATGATCTGCCTGCCTCTGAAGCCATTCATCCACCGTCACTCTGTTAGTGAACTGGTGTGATGGAAGAAGTAAATAAACAGAACCAAAGCCAGGAATCCTAAAAGATCTGGTCTTTGCATGAATGAAGGTAATTCATCACCGCCCAGTCTCAACCTCCCCGGTTTCCTCTGCATACAGGAGAAGATTTATCTCTAATAGTAATAGTGAGTCAGGTGATCGAGGAGGGCGGGGGCGGAGGTTAGCTCGAGAGAGGACATTATTAAATGTCACCGATGGTTGGATGCCACCTGGGGCCAAGATGCTATCTTTGTTTTGGGCTTAGACTGCTTGCTGCTGGTCAGAGGGATGTATTAGTTGTATTGGCAGGTATTTTCATTTCTAGTTCATCCCATGGCATAAAGCAAAAAGTACAAAAAGAGATACAGAAGGGACTGGAAGAGGGATTCGTGCTTGCATATTGAGCTCCTGTTTTTGGAATATAACGTAAGAGTTCGAGAGATAAATGCGATGAATAATTGCAAACAATGGGAGGTGAAAAATAGAAGAATTACTCAGCTGCGGTACACCTCATTTTAGAAATCCCCCCCACCAAACCAGTGCTTCCTTCACCACAGTTACCCTTCTACCCCCCACTCCACCCCCCAGCCTCACCGTGCCCCCTCTACTTCTTCCTCCCCACATAACCAATTAGCTCTGAGGCCATAATGGATGTTGTTTGCCGTGTTTCCCTGTCAGCGGATTGAATTAGCGCCTCTATGTGTGCAAATGCATGTGTGTGTGAGTGATCATCTTATCGCCTCTTAGTACAGTAATGAAACACAGTTATAAATGGCTGCAATCCTGTTAACAAAACAGCACCTGAGTGCGGCTGGCAAGATAAATCAGAACTGGGCCGCCACCACACCGACCTGCCGGCTGTTGCTAAGGCGTGGAATCACTGGGGCACAATTGAATCATTTGCTCGGTCTCTGATAAAGTGCCTGTCTTTAATGAGCAGATCGCTGCAATGAAAAAATAAGACCATTTGTTATGGCTGTGCTTTTCTTGTCATGGGACAGAAGAGAGGGTCCGGTAGAATGTCTGCATTTGTAATCAAGCTGATATGACGAGGAACATTTGAATAAGCAACGTCTGTGTTACGTCTGGGTTTTCTTCGCCTTGTCGTGGATATACGGGCTGTCATGCATGCATTCTCTCTCTTTCGCTCTCACACAAACACATGTACACTCCTATCTTGGTGTTGGGGGGCTATTAAGACAGTGTCTAATGTCGCACCATACCCCAGTGCTCACACACTTAATTGTGTTAATGTTTCAGTTCACATAATCTTTCAGGACTGTCGTTCTCTTAGATCATTCAGCCCCCACAATATGTGATACAAAATCCATCACTAAAGTATTCATAACCATTAGATTTTTTAAAAATTGTCAAATTACAACAACATACTTCAACATATTTATTGGGATTTTATGTGATAGACCAACACAAAGTAATGCATAATGGTTAAGTAGAGGGAGAAGCATACAACCATCCATCCTATCTGTACACACTTATCCATGCAGCGTTGTAGGGGGTGCTGATTTTTTACCTTCATCAATCATTTGTCACCCAGTACAGGTTGCCGTTCCAGGGCACAACAGAAACTCACAGGGTCAAACAAGCATTCACATACTCACTTAGGCACTCCTAAGGGCAAATTAGATACACTAGTTAACTTGTTGCAAAAGCAAAACATTTGTGCCCTGGTACATGTTTTATATCAACTTTGTAGAAATAGAATATATTTTAGCACTTTTTAGTTAATACTTGTGTAGAACCGCAGTATGACTGTAACCCTGTAATACCACATCCTCCGCTCCTATACGTGTCTGTTCTGCTCCAGATTGTCTCAGTGAGTCCGTGAAAAGCAAAGCCTACTTCTTCTGCAGTGACTCCGTCTACCTCTGTTCCAAAGTTTCTTGGAGCCCGAGGAGAGCACGTGCGATCACAGTTACTACAAGCAGAATGCAAATTCTACTATTAGGACAGGATTACCACGTTTCAGATTAAATGTGAAAATGACAAATCTGCTTCCTTATTTGGTGCAAAAAGGGGTTAAATATATATATAAAAAATGTATATGTGGTTAACTGATTAATATGTGGTTAATCTCTTTTACACTATTTAACTTTGACAAACTGAAAGTTGTTGATGTCCTTTTTCCTGTTTGATACAATTGCTATTGTGGAGCTTGATCCGGCCAGAGCGTGACGGACCGGAAATTAACAGAAAACTGGAGCCGTAATTTGATGGTGAACGACGGAGAGCGTCCGTTGACGGTGACGTTCAGAGTAGTCACGGAGGATGTGGAACCGTTCTTATTAATTAGCATAACAATTAGTTGCTCTGTCGGTCGGACATGAACGTACGTGAATGGAATGGACCAAGCACAGAGGATGTGGAATCTGGGATTTAGACAATTCCATAATAATTCTGGCAGTATGATTTGGGTTGATGTCCTGTAGGAAGGTGAACCTCTGCTCCAGTTTAAGATCTTTTACAGCTTCTATCAGGCTTTTAGCTCCATCTATCCTTCCATAGAATATTAAACAGCTTCCCCCTATCTGAACACGGCATTGCCCTGCTTGGCTGCTGCTGAAATGGCTTCTGAGAACATTGATAATTTACCGGCAATCTATATGGCATCTATACCGTGTGATAATGGTAGACTAGCATACGATGGGCAGTTTATTCTAGAACTACACATACCTTGCATATCAACGACAGTGGACATTACAACCCTGCACACTTTGAGCAGCCTCTGACTGCTATAGACCAGTTCATTGTTATTGTTTTGATTCGGGTTTTTCGCGCATGCGCGCCGGACTGGTTGGCAAAAGACGAACACAATGGCGGACACACACAGAGAAACTGACGAGTTCTCCACGTATTTTTCTTCTTTAGATAACGTATCACAAGATCGTTTTAAGACTAAGTTGATGGTTGATGGTATCAGATTGCCAGATCCACACAGCAAAAGCCTGAAGGGACGGAGCGAGTCTGTGAAATGCTGCCAAGTGTTCAGTACCGCGACATATACAGCTACCTTATAAACACGCAGGCCAGTACACACGAGAGAGCATGGAAGCATGAAACCACTGGACGGCTGCAATTATATTATATCTGGACATAGGCACCAGCAACGCCCGCGACGCCATGAGGGATTAAGCGGGTCAGAACATGGATGGATGGATGGATGTTCAGACATGTGTAACATACGAACGCGGAGTCGGACAGGAAGACCCGCCCGGTAGGTTAAAAAAAAAAACATAGTTCACTACGGATTATTTTGGTGTTTTTGTCTTGTTAAAATGGGTGGGGGTGTCGGCGACATTGCAGCGTAAACACAGAAGTAGCGCCCGTGAACGGGCGGAGGGGAGGGGAGGTGGCGATCGCTACACGGGCCGGAATAGTCAGCGGCTGCTGCTACCGCTTTTCCGGCCCGTGTAGCGATCACCATCTCCCCTCCGCCGCTATTTAAGTACAACAATGACTAGAGCAGAATTAAGTTGTATTTACCGGAGATGAAGTGTAGACTGCATATTCTGTCGCAGTATGATGGATCCCCCAGTCCATTTGGAGTGTCTGCCTGCGCTCTTTTCATTGAAAATATCCATTTCTTTATTCGTGTTTCCTCCTTCGGTAAACGACAGAAACGTACATCCGACGATTTGGAATGCCTCTGTGTGCAACCGGGAGCACAACAAGTCGTAGGCATTGTTTAGATTCCAAAAATAAACTAACTAAAAATACACTCTAAATCACCCGTTTTGTCACAGTAGTAGACGAGAACAGCGCTGTTTTTGCCAACCACCGAGATCCGGATGTAGCGCTGACGTCACGCGTGAACTGGTCTATAGCAGCTAGACCCAGCGGCCGACGAAGCAACGGGAGTTTACGCCAACACAGGCTGCACCCAGAGGAGACGTAGGAGGTGTGATATGAAAAGGAAGTGCGCGACAGCCAGGGAGGCCACTTCCATCCATCCTGCTTGCTAACGTCTGCTCTCTGGAGAACAAAGTGGATTACTTGAAGCTGGATTTAACAACAAATTGAGAGATGAGAGACTGCTGTGTCACTAGCTGAGATGTGGCTAAAGTCCTCCATTCCGGATGACACCATTAGCATGGAGGGGCTAACAACTTTCCGGTTGGATAGGAGCTGCGCTCTCAGTGGTAAAACCTGGGCTGGGGGTATTTGGATCTACCTTAACAACAGCTGGTGTAACAATGCCAAGGGGGTTTCAAGTCATTGCTCTCCAGACATTGAGTTTTTAGTAGTAGATATTGTCCTTTCTATCTACCCAGGGAATTTACCACCATAAAATCACCAATGTTTACATCACCCCCAGTATTAACACCAAGGAGACTCTCAGTGTGCTCTACCACTCCATCAGTGACTTGCAAACCTGTTATGCATTCTGCCCTGTCTTCCCATTAGCTGTTGTTTTTTGGGCTGGCTGGCTGTTTGTCTCTGCCCCACTCTTCTGTTTGTCTCCTCTCCACTCCTGCCTCTTTCAGCCAGTCTCTGCCAGGTACATGATTGACTCAGTAGTTGTCTTACAAGGAGCAGCGTTGGTGGGATCCAGGCTGGTGGTTCTTCCTCCCGTTACTGGTCCTATGCAGTGCACTGTACAGCCGCCTCACCACCAAGGATGATGTTTTTTGAATCTGCATCTGCATACATCCAGAAGTGCATGAAGGATGTCTCTGCAACCAAGCTCATCACCACAGGGCAAATAAGAAACCCTGGATGACCAATGAGGAGAGGCATAATGCTGAAGGAACGAAATGCAGCATTCAAGTGTGGGGACAGAGAGGCACTCAGCTAAGCCAGAGCCTACTTGAACCATGTCATTAGATCAGCAAAGCATGTCTATGACCAAAAAATACAGGGATTCTTGAACAACTCGACAAACAACAGACGCATGTGGCAAGGCATTCAGACCGTGACAGACTACAATGCTGCTCAGTGTACAGACAAGACACAGACTTTCTGAATGCACTCAAGAATTACTTCGACCAATTTGAAACTCTTAACAACTCTCCTGTGAGGAAATACACATTTCACCAAGACAAACAGGCACTCAGACTTGAGATGGAGGACGTTGTTTCATAATTTTAGGTTCCTGTTTGTTTTTGTTTGTGGACTTTTCTGGAATCTGCTCCACTCCCCTCAGCCACCACTCATCCTCCGATCAGCTCCAGCTGTTGCAGTCAATTAGTCTCTACTCTGCTCATCTGTTCCCCTGCCTATTTGTACCTGCCTCAGTCGTCCACTCTCTGCCAGAATGACTTATCTCGTCTTGTCTCCTGTACACTGCTGTTTTGTCCGCTTTGGTGAGTCTTCTGCCTGTATCTAGTCAAGTCTGGTTCTGTCTGCATCTGGTCAAGTCTGGTTCTGCCTGCATCGGGTCAAGTCTGGTTCTGCCTGCATTTGGCCAGGTGTATCACTGCCTGCAACCCCTGGTCAATCTGGTTCAGTATTCCCGGCCAAAAACATGAACCCGTCTCCAGCACAAAGTTTACAATCCAGTTTAAAAGTAATGATGTACACTTGGGCTCTGTTTGGGGTGGAGGAGAATGTCAGACGCTTACCTGAGGTCATCTTGGGTCATCTGAAAGAGGCCTCAACTCCTTCAGCTGCTACTTCCTCCTCGTCATCTGTTCCTGCTGAGTCCTGTTATGCCACCAAACCTGTTTGATTATGAATATTATTATTAAATATCATAATAATAATTAATATTATTATAATTTAATAATATATCATTCAAACTCAAATGGTAGCTATAACAAATTTAATTCAAATGGTTGTGATCCAAGGGCTATGAGCCTGTAATGATTAACATTAACACTTTTTATACTGGAAAAGTGTTACTTGATAACTCAAACTATTAATCCTTACTTCTTTACCACAAACCAATAAAAATGTCTCAGTTTATTCAGTTATTAACTAAAAAATGAGATAATTCTACAGCTCTTAGAGACCATTCAATTTCTGGACCAAAATAATCCCAAACAACTACGATTATTATTTATTAAACCAATAATTCCCTGTTACAGCAATTATTCTACTTAATAAAACACTAGGAAACACTACTCGCTACTCAAAAGAACACGCAAAAGGAAATAAATGAAAATAAAACAAATCAAAATGGATTAAATGAGAGGTAGCAATGCATAAATCAATTCACTGTCATGATTTGGGTTTTGTTATGATTTATGTTTGTTATTTGATTAATTAGTTCACTCACCAGCCTTTATTCAGTTCACCTGCCAGCATTCTTTCAACTCTTAGTCACCACCCTGTTACTCCCCTTCTCCAGTCACCATCCAATCAGCTTGAGTTTAGTTCCAGTCACTTCCCTTCCCCTGATTAGCTCCACCCATTCCCGTAATTGGTTTCACTCCATTCACCTGCTCACTCCCCTACTTATACCTGCCTCTGCCCCCTGCAATCTGCCAGATCAATTCGAGCCTTTTGGTGAGTCTTATCCAGCTTTCTTTTCTTATAGTCCTGTGAATATTGACCCAATCTGCCTTTTTGACTTCTGATCCAGCCTGATCCCTGAACCTGTTTTTCCTGCCCTGTCTGACTGCTTACTCGTTTTGCCGACCTAATTCTGCCTTTGGATTATCTGAGCTTGCCTGATCCCTGTCTGTATTCCTGCCTTTTTTGGACTGCCATTTTGTGTATCGACCCTGGACTGGTATTTGACCACCAAGCCTGCTTATCCCTGTCTGATCTATTTTTGAGCTTTATTAAAGCCTTTTCATTTACCTCACTTGTTTGGTTTGAATACTGGGTCTGTCTGTCTCTGATTCATAACAGATTGATCTGGCCAAACCAGACCCATCACCAAACAAGTTAGTAGAAGTTTTTTTTTTCTCTTCTATTATTTGTTTATCTTTTCCCTCCATGAGCCCGCCGCCGATCCGCAGCAGAGCCATGGCTCTGGAGGGTTCGAGATGGGCGTTCTGTCCCCCCGGTGTCAGTCCCAGACGCCACCTCCCCAGCAGCAGCAACAGCAGCACTAACCTGCTTCCTGCTCGGAGTTTACGCTCGGGAGGGCTCTTTTTAATTGAGTGTGCTTCTTCTCAGACCAACGATTATCACTCACCCCGGTCCTCCGATTCCACTCAGAGGTTTTTTCCTGATCCAGATTTGTTTGAGGAGGTTGAGGCGGACGTAATCGCCAATATTCGTCCGGATCTTTTCATTAACCCCGATTTTTTTTTTTTTTTTTTTTTTTTTTTTTTTTTTTTTTCCTGATGGTGTGGAAGAGGCGTGCCCGGCAGCACGAGCCCGCGCTGTCCCTGTTTCTCCGGCAGGTGCAGGTCCGCGGCGAGTCTGCGCCGGTGGGGGCAGTAAACGCCGACACGGACCTGATCCACTGGTCCGGGCTACTGCCCTCTCACCGCCACCTGTCTCCGACGCTCTGCTGGTCAAGATGCTCCCCGCTTCACCTGTGATCGTGTGTCCGCCTTCCAGTGCGGCGGAGCCGATCACTGGCCCTGCGCTGGGTGAGATTCCGGAAGCTCCACCCACAGAGTCACTAAAGGACCTCACCAGCAGAAATATGGAGAGATTGAGAGCTTTTCCTCCCATTATTAAACAGTTGAGGGAAGCCTTATTATTTAATTACTCGGTGGACTTGGACAACAAGTTACACAAAGTAGAGGAGGTTTACAGAGAAGCTCTCTTATCATTGCATAATCATCTGGCTTCACCCGTTCCTAGTCCTATGCAGGCTACCACTCCATCCACTGAGGATGTTACGCAGGTCGCTGCTCCTCCATTGGTGGGCTCGCTGCAGGCCTGCGAGGTGGGAACCCAGGAGCGTTTGCCGCTGGTCTACGACACAGGGACCCAGGAGGGTCTGCTGTCGGTCTGCGACGCGGGGACCCAGGAGGGTTTGCCGCCAGTCTGCGACGCGGGGACCCAGGAGGGTTTGCCGCCGGTCTGCGACGCGGGGACCCAGGAGGGTTTGCCGCCGGTCTGCGACGCGGGGACCCAGGAGGGTTTGCCGCCGGTCTGCGACGCGGGGACCCAGGAGGGTTTGCCCCCAGTCTGCGACGCGGGGACCCAGGAGGGGTTGCCCCCAGTCTGCGACGCGGGGAGCCAGGGTCGATTTTGTGTATCGACCCTGGACTGTTATTTGACCACCGAGCCTGCTTATTCCTGTCTGATGTATTTTTGAGCTTTATTAAAGCCTTTTCATTTACCTCACTTGTTTCGTTTGAATACTGGGTCTCTCTGTCTCTGATTCATAACATTCACAGTTGTTTAGGACTGATTGACATCACATTCAAGATCACAATCAACAAGTCAGCACTTTGACATAGCAGCATTAAAAGGCATGGGCTAAATAGCTTTGAGGTAGCAAACTGGAATACCGAAACAGACCTGAAGCCAGATGGGGAATGCTTCTTGCACAAACTAGTTGCTAGCAATGTCCATGCACGGTTAGCTTCTAACTCCTTCTAGTACCGGTGGCACCCGGCTAACGGCAGCTAACTAGTGTTACTTCACAACAACCTAGGCTAAATGCTTCAAGCTACTTGGTGCCCTTTCCCAAGATGGCGACTATGACGACATATGACCTGCCCCTTGCGTGCGGTGCATAAAGAGGCGGCCCTGGTGACGTATCTAACACCCTAAACTTGCGTGGGACGGGCTTTTGCTCATGAGGCGGTCTCAATTCAGAACAAAAACACTTCAAAGAAAAATGCGGGAAATCAAACGTAGACAAAGGAAAGAGATGAGAAAAAAAGGGAAGGAAAGATCTGAGTTCAGCCGTCGGCATGGCCAATTTATCATCAACAAAACCAACACAGCCAAATCACTTATGAATGCATGCACACACATTAGAACATATTCAGCACAGTTACACAAACTCCCTTTTGGAGTAATTAAGAAATAAATTTCCTAATAGGTTCTGTCCAGGCACAAAATATCACCTTATGGGTAAAAAACAAAAAGGAACAAACGAAATAATTTACTTTGCGTTGCTCCGGAGCAGGGGGTAGGCTCGGATCACTTCACCGTGAGGAGCAAAAAAAAAACAAGCTCTCTGGGTGCTATCTGACACTTCGTTTGGCCAAAACAACGAGCGGAGTCTGTGTCGATCTCTGGAAGATAGTAGCTTCCAGTGGGATCAAGAATGAATTGACGTTAAATTTAGACCTCCCTTGTTTTTATGCAGGGGAAAAGTTGATTCGGTGGAGCTCGGACCAGTGAGGGGGTCGAATCACGTGCCACTTGGGGACAACCCAGCGTGAGGAACAGCTGTTGGGGTCTTCTCAGTTTGGCAGACTGCCAGGGAAGAAGGAAGAAGTGGGAGCGCAGGATCCTTTTATAGTCATTTCTATAGCAACGAGATAAGGTTCCCATGGGGTTGTTCCCATAGATTGTGTTGCATGCTGGGAGCTGCAGTCTGTCACATCATAATGGCATGACAGTCCGCTCCTTTGTCTGTTGCCGGGGAACCATTCAACACTCCTTCCACAAATTTCTCTGACATCACTTTTGAGAAAGTAGAGGATAGATTTAGATCTTTTGTGCCTACGATCAAGAGGCTTAGAGAGGACTTGATTTATCACCATTCTCCTGTATTAGAGGAAGGATTAAAAAAGCTGGAGGAGGATTATAGGACTGCATGAAGGACTTTTTACCATCATCCGGCATATCCTGCTCTTCTGAAGTCTACCACCAGAGGTCAATCTCATACCAGTACTCAAACCACAGAACCAGCCCATATCATTCAGCATGCTTCTGTGCCCGTCCTTGTTAGGATGAACGTCTCGGGTCCTGTTCCTGTCTCCCAGGGTCCGGCTGACGCCTTGGCTCCTGTCTCCGAGGGTGCGGTTGATGCCTCGGCTCCTGTCTCCGAGGGAGTGGCTGACGCCTCGGCTCCTGTCTCCTAGGGTGTGGCTGACGCCTCCGCTCCTGTCTCTGAGGTTTGGGCTGACGCCTCGGCTCCTGTCTCTGAGGGTCTGGTTGACACCTCAGCTCCTGTCTTGGCACCAGAGTTCTTCGAGGAGGGTTCCAAGTGGATCAACCTTCAGCCTTTGCCCCTGAGATGGTCGACAAGGACTTTCAGGCTAGTCTACCAGCTGTCTCTGAGGTTCGCAGTGAGCCCACCTAATGACCTCAGCACCCAGGGCCTCGTCGAGATGCCAAGTGCCCGGTTCCGTCAGATGCCAAGCTCAAGGTCCATTGCAGGATGTTCTTCAGGGGTGCTCATTTGAGTTGTCGATGCCCACTAAGGGTCCTGCATTGTTGCCGGCCTCCAAGGGTCCTGCTTCGTCACCGACCTTCAAGGGTCCTTCTCAGTCGCTAGCCTCCAAGGGTCCTCCTCCGTCGCTGGCCTCCAAGGGTCCTGCTCCGCCTAGAGGCTCATCTGAGCCCCTACTACACCAAAGAAGGCCTCAGGGCTGCCCACCAGAGATCCTGCCATGCCGAGATCTGCCTCTGGGCCGCTCACCAGAGATCCTGACACGCCGGGGTCTGCCTCTGGGCTGCCCGCCAACCCTGTCTGGGTTGTTTCTTGCTTGGATTTTTGGACTCTTGCCCTCCATCCTAGGCCCACTCCTCCCACCTTGTCTGGATTGTTTTTTTGTTTGGATTTTTGGACATTTAAGATTTTTTGGGGTTTCTAGTATTTGCCCTTAAGGAGGGGTACTATCATGATTTAGGTTCCCGTTTGTTTTTGTTTGAGGACTTTTCTGGAATCTGCTCCACTCCCCTCAGCCACCACTCATCCTCGGATCAGCTCCAGCTGTTGCCATCAATTAGTTTCTACTCTGCTCACCTGTTCCCCTGCCTGCTTAGACCTACCTCAGTCGTCCACTCACTTCCAGAATTACTTGTCTAATCTTGTCTAGTCTCCTGTGCACTGCTGTTTTGTCTGCTCTAGTGAGTCTTCTGCCTGCATCTGGTCAAGTCTGGTTCTGCATGCATCGGGTCAAGTCTGGTTCTGCCTGCATCTGGTCAAGTCAGGTCCTGCCTGCATCTGGCCAGGCATATTACTGCCTGCAACCCCTGGTCAATCTGGTTTAGTGTTCCTGCCTCATCCTGCCACTACTCATCCACCCTGAATGAAGCTTTTAAAATGTAACTTTGTGTACGATCTGTCATGTGGCCATTAGCTTGATGAGTTAATCTTAAAGTTACACAAAACACTATTAAATCAACATTAATGTTCCTTATTAATGCTCTACTAACGCTCGTAGGACTATTGGACGATGGCGGAGTGAAATAAAAACAAGCATTCTGTTTAAACAAGCCATAATTATGTTTAACTAGGGCAGTTATTCCCAAACTATTGTTCGCGTACCCCTAGGGGGTACGCGACGTCATGACAGGGGGTACGGGAAAAGATTTTGGAAAAAAAATAAAAATGCAGGAAAAAAAAATCAAATGCCGTACAATAGTGGCCTCGTACGCGAAGCAGCAACTTTAAATTCAATGAATAGCACGAGCTGGAGTAGGGCTCGGGCTTGACACTGATAAAGTTGGTTAGAGGCGAGCTGTGACGTCCCCGGAGAAGGACAGGAGGAGCCGCAGGGTTTCTGCTGGCGCAGAGGGAGAGGAGTGCCGTCGTCAGCGGGCGGTGGAGGGGGTGTGGTTCCTCCGCTGATCGCAGCCGGCGGGGTCCAGCCGCTGTGGAGAGGCTCCGTCATCGTAGCCACGGAGGTCATTATGCGGCCGGGAGGTGAAGAGGAGCCGAGCGCCTCAGCGCACGGAGGAGCTGTGCGCAGCGGAGTGTACGGCTGGCGGGGAGAGCCCTCCAGGTCCTCCTCGGTCTTCACAGCCTGGTCCAAGAAATTAATGCCATTCGCCACTACATATTTATGTGAGAGAGGATTTTCATGTCTGACCAGCCTGAAAACTAAATACCGACACAGACTATGTGTGGAAGACGATTTAAGACTGAAACTGTCGCCGATTCGGCCAGACATACAGGGGTTATGCGCGTCCTCTCAAGCACACCCCTCACATTAGAGACTGCGGTGAAGTTAGTTTGATATTGGACATTGGACATTCAAGCTCCGCGGAGTCAGCGGGATCCAGCTCACGGTTGATCCGGTTGAAGGACTCCGTTTTCGGCAAGCGTCTCTCAGCTGCTCCCTCCTCCCACACGTGGTGGTGCAGTTAGGGACCGTCAAAAAAGTTTTGAACCAAGCACTCTTGAGAAATAAAAATCAATAAATTCCTTATCTAGTGACTAGCTAAGACAAAACTAATAGGAAATCATGCCAATAAATAACATCTGTAAGGCACACTAATTTTTATTCCATTTTAAGGCTTTGTCTATTTTTAAAGAATTGTTATTATAGCAAAATGTGATATTTCTTCAATAGCTTCCTTCCAGGTTATGTGACCCACTGACTCCAAATCTATGTAAAATTGTTCTACTATTTTACCTTGATGGGGCACACTCATTTTTATCCCATTTTAAGCTTTTTTCTATTTTTAAAGAATTTGTATTATAAAAATAATTGATATTTCTTCAATAGCTTCCGGGTCATGTGACCCATTGACTCCAAATCTATGTCAAATTGTTCTACTATTTTACCTTGATGGGGCACACTCATTTTTATCCCATTTTAAGCCTTTGTTTATTTTTAAAGAATTTTTATATTGAAAAAATGTGATATTTCTTCAATAGCTTCCAGGTCATGTGACCCACTGACTCCAAATCTGTGTCAAATTGTTCTACTATTTTACCTTGATGGGGCACACTCATTTATATCCCATTTTAAGCTTTTTTCTATTTTTAAAGAATTTTTATTATAAAAATAATTGATATTTCTTCAATAGCTTCCAGGTCCGCAGTTTTGGCTGTATTCTGAACAGGCTCGTTATAGTCTTTGTTCTTGTTTGTTACATGTTATTATGTTATGCCCTTTTATAATGCAGATGTATTTAGTATCTGCAGTCAAGTTAATAAAACTCTGATCCCTATGTTGAATGTTTCTTTTTTTTTGGGGGGGGGGGGGGGTACGCGGATGGAGATGAAATGCTCCAAGGGGTACGCGATGCAAAAAGTTTGGGAAGCACTGAACTAGGGTATTAGCGAATTATTAGAGAAGCTAATAGCAGCTAATGTTAGCGGACATTGGGCTACCACTTAAAAGACTTTTAAGCTATATTTTGTTGTAATGAGCAGACGGAAAACACAAACATTAATGTCCCATCTGAGTATAAAACACTTATGGAAATAAATGTTTTCATAAACGTAAAACAAACCCAAAACACATTAGCATGACATTGTTTCAAAATTGCAAGTGGGAGCTTAGCCTGTGAGTTCCACGTCAACTTCAGTCAACCTTATAACAGAAAGTACATTGAAAGTAAACCCCCTTTGAATGTTTAATCCCATCCTAACTTTCCCTGCTAAACTCTGCCATACCTCTACCTCTGTGTCCATTCAGTTGACTTTGGCCACTTTGGAAGCAGTTGGATTACTCCTGGGTGAAGCTAGTTCGGCCTTGGGCGTCGAGCAAGTGGCCAGTTCAGGCATGGGCTGCGAGCAAGCAGCTCTCACTCTTTTATGCGGGTTCTCCGGGCGTAGGAAGCTTGGCGCTGCAGTGGCAGCAGCGTATTTAGGCCTCATCCAGCCGCAGGAAACTGCTTCATGCAGACTTGGCTCAGCTTTCCTGCAAAAGCTGAGAAAAATGACAAAAGCTGGTTTCTGTAGAGGCTGGTTCCTTATTCCAGCGTCTGATTCCGCAGAAGACAGACTGTAGCGACTTAGCACTGTTTACAGTTTGAGCACATGTTTGTGGGTCACCAAACTCCATTCGGACCCTGGTGGCTCTGTCTCTTCAGTGTAGATGTCTTCTTCTCAAAGGCTCACGGAAAAGAGAAAGATAAGCCTGGGGGAGCTTGGCTTTCATAGCAGTGTCGGCACCTTGCTGTGATGGCCAGTTCCTTACGGGAGGGAGTCTCTGCTGCATCTTATAATATTACAATAATAATGTAAAGCACTTTGCATTGTCTCTTTACTGAATTGTGCTATACAAATAAATTTGCCTTGCCTTGCCTTACAGACAGTCTGATTTTATTGTGGCTTCCAACTTAAAGTCTGATCTTATAGTTTCTCTGCTGATTTCCCAACTGCAGTGTTCTTTCCAGAAACTGTTCACAATGTTCTCTAACAAACCTCTGAGGTGTTCATGGATTTTCTGCATTTACTTTGTGATTATTTTATCGGGTTGATTATTTTACTAATTAGGTGACTTCTGTAGGCAATTGGTTGTCATGGATTTAACATAGGAAGTAGTGCTTCCTAGTTAAGCACTACTTTCTGTTGGGCTATCTGGCAAAAATGCATTGAAGTCTGTGGCTATAATATGACAAAATATGAAAAGTTTATTGGATATGAATACTATTACAAATATCATACCTGTTTTTATTCCCTATTCTCTTACTCCTTGATGCACCTTTGAACGTAACAGATAAAAATTACTTCTTTCTACTCAGCGACAATTGACCATTAACTAGCATGACTGAACTACATGCTTCCTTTTTATCACCCAGTTCCTATAGGCTTTATGTATGTGTACTTGTGTGTGACTATGAATGGTTGAGCCTGCATAAACAGCATATGTGAGTGTGTTTGCACGCTGTTGCCTATTTACGGAAGCAGCTCAAGCTTTCAATGGCCAGTCAGTTGAAAAATTTAACAGTCCTCCTTAAACTTATTTTGAAACATGTCAGCAATAGTTTTTGCTACAGTCAATGATGACACATCATCGGTTACTGTGCATACGAGAAGGAAGAACTCTGTTAGCGTGTCCATCTACCACACACACACACACACACACACACACACACACACACACACACACACAGGCAGTAGAGCATGAGTCAACTGTACGGGAGTAAGAAAAATAAAACGCTTACTGTGCAGTTGTTACTTGCAGAACAGACCTCACTGAACCAGGTCAGAGTGAGAGATGTGTGTGTTTGAGTGTGAGAGGGAAATAAAATGATGTGATTGTGTCTTTGGTTTTGTGTGCTCTTCACTCAATCATCTTTCACTCTCTTGCTGTGGGGGTTCATTGCAAAAATATCCTCAACCATGATTTACTTGCTGTCACGCATAGGTACATTTGTGACTTTGCAGAGAGGATTACAGATGGATATCACCGGTTTGTACTCTTGTCTTGTCAAATTGCTGTGAATGCAAACTCCAATATGGCCTTATGGAGTGTTTCTGTGTGGCTGCACAGTGACGCCGTTGATAGCACTGTAGCCTTGCAACAAGAACATCAAATCCCAGCCTGGGGTCACGTTGTGTGTGCGTAGGCTCCTTCCGGGTACTCCAGTTTCACTCCACTGTCCAAAAATATGACTGTTATATTAAGTATGAGTTTATCCTATGTGTCTCTATGTTACTCTGTGATGGTCTAGAAACCTGTCCAAAGTGTACCCCTCCTCTCGCCCCAATGACTGCTGATGAAAGCCACCAGCCCCCTCTGCAACCCTGCATGGCTAAATGGGTATAGACGATGGATGGAGTATTTCTGTGTACCAAATCTCTTAAAAAAACATTGTAAGCATAGTATTGTACTCTGTTCAATGCGTTAAAAGAGTGAGATTAGCAAAATAAACAAAGCAAACTAGTGAAAAATTGGGCAGGTTTTATTTGTAATACCTGCTTTGTGTGAAAATGGTGCTCCATAGCTTCATGCCAAAAGTAGATGAGTGATACATTACAGGGCTCATTTGGGTTAACCATGTTTCTATTTATTGTAGCTTCCTTTTAAAACATAAACCACACCATTAGCACAGATGCAAAGGGAACACATTAAATCTCTTCTCAACAAGCATGTTACAATAAAAAGGAATACATAAAGAAATAAATTTTTGCTAATTTTCTATCATCAAAGTTTGGACTTCAAAACATTATTTGCGAAATGTAAAAAAAAAAGTTCTGTGGGTAGTATTAATTGGCTTAAATTGATTTTGTCATACTAATCAGCGAAACAAAGAGAGAAATGGTTTTCTTGTCATTGCTCTTACCATGGCTGTGGCAAAAACATTCACATAAAGCTCTAAATTTTACTTGAGCAGGTCAGACAGTCTCGTCTAGTAATAAATACGAAAGACAGCTTAGTGTGAAGTCTGTAACCACGTTGACTTTATTTTGAAATCTTAGTCAAATCCTGTTTAAATGCAGAGCTGTGTAACACCAACTTCTCTCTCACTCTCTCTCTCTCTCACACACACACACACACACACACACACACACACACACACACACACACACACACACACACACACACACACACACACACACACACACACACACACACAATGCCTGTTTAGGCTGATGTGTGAGCCATATATTTATCTCGGTGGATTATTGTATCCTTCAAAATATCCAAGACAATCTTGCATATACAATTATACAAACATTATTTGTATTTTTATTTTCTGTATGTTTTTATTTATAATTATTTACTTTTATTCCAATGTCTTTAAAGCCACTCCCAGGAGGCATTTCCTTCTTCCAAGACTTCCTAAATTTTAATCCCTATTAAAACTGAGTGGGGTGGAGCGGATTAGGGCGGGCAAAATCGAGTAGGGCCAGTGGAAGAAGGGCTTTAATCAGAGGAGACCCAGAAAAGGATGTGCACATTTCTGTTGCTTTGTGTTAACTGCAGCAACAAAATATGAGGCCATCTACAACACTCCACACCAAAGCAATGTAAGAATGTCTTGTAATGATGAATTACTGCATGAGAAAGATTTTACTATTCATGAATTCCACAGGATCCTTTATGTACTATGCTAGAAACAAAATCTGTTTAAAATCTTTGTCATACTCTGTGGTCTAGGTGCGGGTCTGGTTTTCCTTCTCTCTCTACTCTGCAGGGTTGGACGGGCAGGTGTGTCTCATCTGAGCTGATTACCACTCTTCTTAGTGAGCTGGAACCAGGAGGAGGGCGTCAGTTTGTTTACGCTTGAGCGTGGTACATACCAACTCCTTGTGTTACCCTTGATTCCTATGCATCCTGAACCTAACCTCGTTCCTGTCTTTGTTCCTCCTAGAACATTGAACCCACCAGTGAAAGATCTGGTAACCTACGCCTCGGACCCGTGTCAGAAGAACTCCTGGAAACAATCTCAAACCAAAGAAGAACCACGGATTATTCTGTTCAGCCCGCCTACCTGCGCTCGCCTGCCTTTCCACCCTCCAACTACTAACACAGAAGGGAACTGGTTCCCTTGAACAGCACCTCTTCCCCGATTCTAGCCCAAGCCACCACCTCACTGAGTGTTATCATCAAACGATCATCTTTACTATTCTAAGCTCAAGTTATTCACTGTCCTCTCCCTTCCTCCCAGCAGAGCCACAAGATCTCCGACCAGCAGACAGCCTTGTTCATCTCCACTCTTTTCAATAAAACTCTTTTGTATTTTATCACTGGCTTCAGTTTTTGCGCTCATTCAGAGTCGCACGTTGAAAACATGACAATCTTTTTATTTACTTTGTGAGTAGGGTTGGGGTGATTTGTCCAAGATGTTCAAGGTTTTGGATATTGTTGGCCTTTTGTGGTTGCAGTGAAGACTGGGACAACACCTGTGGAGTTGCAGAATGTGGTAATGGTGACGATTTTCAGAAAGGAGGCTCGGACTTATTGTTGACCCTAAGATTCACAAAGAGCAGTGTGGAACAACTCTTTACCCTTACAGAGTTAATGAGAAGATTTGCTGGTGTATGTTACTCTCCTGATATCCAAGGTCTGCAGATTGCACTTTGCTAACATTTTGTCATAAAAAGAAACTGGGTCTTTTCTTAGTCATTATTTTGATTTACAGCAACTCTCTGCCCTCTTAAATGAAGCACATTGCATCTGTGCATTTTCTTTTTTGTGAAAACTTCTTTTCATTCTTTCTTCCTGTATTGGGCTTTTTTTAGCAATAACAAAGATGTAATACAGATGAAACCCATTTTTCCCATGAAAGCAATAATTAATGCTTTAAATCACAAAGGCCTCCTGGCAGACGAGCTGCACAAAACTCCACTGCTGAAGAAAAACAGTGTTAAAGCTTGCTTAAAGCTAACTGCAGAAGAACAGCATGGCATGTCTTACATAGTATTAGCAGACTTTGTATAACTAAAGGAAGGATGAATGGAAATATGTGCCTGAACATTCACAATAATAGTCCCGAATTTACGGCAAAGAAATCTGGTTTCAAAGAAAGAACGTGAAACTTCTGGACTGGCCAAGCCACCACTTGACTTGTGTCTAACCGAAAATCTGTGGAAATAACTTAAGATTAGGGTGCATAGAAAGGACCCCCTTTAACGAGTCAGTCATATCCGAGCAATGCATGGGAGCAGTTTCTCCATACTGCAGACCTTTTGGATTGGATTCCCTCTTTTTTGGGATTTGAACAATCGACATCCAGTTTACAAGACCGGATCCATTATCATCCAGTTACTTTATTTTCTAATCATAGCTGGATGTTTCATATTAATAATAGTAGTAATCAAATTAATAGCTCCTAAAATTGACGAAACACCTGTTCGGTGAAAGGAAGAGATTATTAGTGTCAGGCTCAGAACAGGTGGACTCAGTATTCAAGGCAGACAAACAGTTCAAGTTTAACAGTTTATTGAAATCAGACCCGGAACGGGAGACGTCAGCGTTCTCAGCGGGATCCTCTGCAGGAGGAGACATCAGGTTAGTGACCACGCTTATCTGGGAGTGTTTGCACACAAACGTGTCGGTCACTAACCGGGTCTTAATGTCCAGTTCCGATCCAGTAGATCCTAGGCGACGGGTCGTTGATCCAGTACGGATAACCGGGAGGGCGAAGCCAAAGGCGAAGTCGGGGACGTGGTCGAAGGTCGGAGCCGGGAGGTCAGAGAGCCAGTGAGGTATCGAAGGATAATCCAGGACGGAGTCGGGTCACAGTTCCAGGTTCGATACACAGAGGGCAGAGATCCAGCGGGTAGTCAGGTCAGGCAGAAGTCAGATCGGGCAAACAGAATCAGACAGGAACAAGCAGGCTCAGAGGTCGAAAGGCAAACAGGTCCGGATCAGGAATCAGAATAACAAACGCTGGAATAAGTCTCACACAAGGGTCAAAATAAACTGGCACTGTTGTCTTGTCTAGGAGCTGGTTAAATAATGAATCTAGAGGTGTTAACAGGTTTGACCCGGGACACATGAAAAGTAGGATGTACAGGTAAAAGCCAGAAAATTAGAATATTTTGAAAAACTTGATTTATTTCAGTAATTGCATTCAAAAGGTGTAACTTGTACATTATATTTATTCATTGCACACAGACTGATGCATTCAAATGTTTATTTCATTTAATTTTGATGATTTGAAGTGGCAACAAATGAAAATCCAAAATTCTGTGTGTCACAAAATTAGAATATTACTTAAGGCTAATACAAAAAAGGGATTTTTTAGAAATGTTGGCCAACTGAAAAGTATGAAAATGAAAAATATGAGCATGTACAATACTCAATACTTGGTTGGAGCTCCTTTTGCCTCAATTACTGCATTAATGCGGCGTGGCATGGAGTCGATGAGTTTCTGGCACTGCTCAGGTGTTATGAGAGCCCAGGTTGCTCTGATAGTGGCCTTCAACTCTTCTGCGTTGTTGGGTCTGGCATTCTGCATCTTCCTTTTCACAATACCCCACAGATTTTCTATCGGGCTAAGGTCAGGGGAGTTGGCTGGCCAATTTAGAACAGAAATACCATGGTCCGTAAACCAGGCACGGGTAGATTTTGCGCTGTGTGCAGGCGCCAAGTTCTGTTGGAACCTGAAATCTCCATCTCCATAGAGCAGGTCAGCAGCAGGAAGCATGAAGTGCTCTAAAACTTGCTGGTAGACGGCTGCGTTGACCCTGGATCTCAGGAAACAGAGTGGACCGACACCAGCAGATGACATGGCACCCCAAACCATCACTGATGGTGGAAACTTTACACTAGACTTCAGGCAACGTGGATCCTGTGCCTCTCCTGTCTTCCTCCAGACTCTGGGACCTCGATTTCCAAAGGAAATGCAAAATTTGCTTTCGTCAGAAAACATGACTTTGGACCACTCAGCAGCAGTCCAGCTCTTTTTTTCCTTAGCCCAGGTGAGACGCTTTTCGCGCTGTTTCTTGGTCAACAGTGGCTTGACACGAGGTATGCGGCAGTTGAAACCCATGTCTTTCAAGCGTCTCTTGGTGGTGGATCTTCAAGCACTGACTGTCCACTCCTTGTGAATCTCCCCCACATTTTTGAATGTTTTTTTTTTCACAATCTTGACTAGGGCGCGGTGATCCCTATCGCTTGTACACTTTTTCTGACCACAGTTTTTCCTTCCCTTTGCCTCTCTATTAATGTGTTTGGACACAGAGCTCTGAGAACAGCCAGCCTCTTCAGCAATAACCTTTTGTGTCTTTCCCTCCTTGTGCAATGTGTCGATGGTCACCTTTTGGACAGCTGTCAAATCTGAAGTCTTCCCCATGTTTGTGTAGGCTTCAGAACTGGACTGAGAGACCATTTAAAGCCCTTTGCAGGTGTTTTGAGTTAATCAGCTGATTAGTTTGTGGCACCAGGTGTCTTCAAAATTTAACTCTTACACAATATTCTAATTTTGTGACACACGGAATGTCATGGTTTTGACGTGTCTAACCCACATGCAGAATATACTCAATAGGCGCGGAGCAGTTTCAGATATTTATTTAAAGCAGGGGAGCACGAGCCGATCTCAAGCGATTTATGGTTCTCGCAGCCAGGGAAAGAAAGTTCAGCCGGCTCGGGCGGTCGCCGAGCGCCGCGATCTAGCCGGGGGGAGTGGAGCGGAGAGACGGACCCGATCAGCGACCCTCCTAGATGGCAGATGGTGGTGGAGAGACAGGCGGGCGGTCAGGAGGGATCCGTGCGGGGCCCGAGCAGCAGGTAAATGGATGGGTGGTTTGAGGAAAGCTGGAGTAACCAGAGCGGTTTCGAAGGTGTCCACGGATTGATTCGTTGGAGCCGAATGGGCACCGGAGACAGAGCTCACGGAGGAGCGAGGAACACTCGGGACGAAGGGGTGACCAACACTTGGCTACACTCTGGCATCGTCCAGCAGTCCAAGTGCTGTCTTTATAGTGCAGCTCCGCGCTGCTGAACGAGCCGCAGGTGTGTACCACGCCCACCCGTCAACTCCAGCCACCTGTGGGGAAAGCAGATCATGCGGGGCCGGCAGAAAACTGCACGACGCTTCCCGCAGGGTCCTGACACGGAATTTTGGATTTTCATTTGTTGCCACTTCAAATCATCAAAATTAAATGAAATAAACATTTGAATGTATCAGTCTGTGTGCAATGAATAAATATAATGTACAAGTTACACCTTTTGAATGCAATTACTGAAATAAATCAAGTTTTTCAAAATATTCTAATTTACTGGCTTTTACCTGTATTTTCATAGTGCGAGGAAGCTGGAGGCGGACGGCCACCGGGTTTACTATCTTAGAAATAGGGAATGGCCCGATGAACCGAGGTGCCAGCTTCTTACTCTCCACTCGGAGAGGCAGATCCCTTGTGGAGAGCCAAACTTTCTGGCCTACCTGATAAACAGGTGCCGGGATCCTCCGGCGATTAGCGTTTCTGGTCTGGCTCTCCACGGAACTGAGAATAGTTCTTCTAGCCTTTCTCCAGGCTCGCTGGCACCTCAGAGCAGATAGTCGGGCAGACGGAACTTTAGAATCTCTCTCTTGGATAGTAAACACCGGTGGCTGAAAACCAAACACAACAAAAAATGGAGAGAGACCAGTGGCGCTAGAAGGAGTAGAATTAAGTGCATGTTCTATCCATGGAATCTGACTGACCCATTTAGTGGGATCCGACTGACACAACAGGCGCAACTTAGTTTCTACCTCCTGGTTGGCCCTCTCTGTCTGCCCATCCGTCTGGGGGTGGAATCCAGACGACAAACTGACAGAGACCCCCAGCATGGCACAGAACTCCTTCCAGTACTGCGCCACAAACTGAGGACCCCTGTCTGAGACAATGTCCGTCGGGATTCCATGAAGACGAAAAACCTCCCGAGCCAAAATTTCCCCCATCTCTTTAGCGGACAGCAGTTTGGGCAGCGGAACCAAATGGACCATCTTCGAGAACCGATCGATGATTGTGAGAATGATAGAATTACCCTCTGAAGATGGTAAGTCGGAGATAAAATCCATGGCAATGTTAGACCATGGTCGAGACGGAACAGGTAATGGTCGGAGCAAGCCGGATGGAGGTTGTCTGGAGGTCTTAGCCTGATTACACTGGGGGCAAGCTGCCACAAACTCCCGCACGTCGGCAGACATAGAAGGCCACCAGAACTGAGTCCGAACATTCCGAATAGTTCTGGTAACCCCGGGATGACAGAACAGATGAGAACCATGACAGAAATCTAACACCTTCTTTCTTAAAAGATCAGGAACAAACAAATGATTAACAGGACAAGACTCTGGGGTTTGAACATTACCAAGGGCCCCTCTAACCTCTCTCTCAATGTCAAGCATAGTAATGGCACATCTTACAGATTTCGGTAGAATAAAACCCTCAGCACCAACGGGACTCCCTTCGTCCGCCTCGAACATCCGAGAGAGTGCATCTGGCTTAACATTCTTTGTCCCGGGTCTGTAAGACAAAGAAAAGTTAAACCGACCAAAAAACAGTGCCCACCGCGCCTGTCTAGGGTTCAGTCTCTTGGCTGATTTCAGTTACTCTAGGTTCTTATGATCAGTCCAAACCAAGAAGGGGATCCTGGACCCCTCCAGCCAATGTCTCCATTCTTCTAATGCTAACTTGACTGCTAACAGCTCCGATCTCCAACATCATAGTTTCTCTCAGCGCTAGAGAGAACCCTGGAGAAAAAGGCACAGGGGTGCATCTTTCCATCCCCAGCCTCTTGACTGAGAACGGCCCCAACTCCAGTACTGGAAGCATCCACTTCCACCGTGAACTGCTTCTCAGGGTCTGGGGAGATCAGAACAGGTGCAACCGTAAACAAATTCTTAAGTCTCTGGAAGGCCTTGTCTGCCTGTTCATTCCAGCAGAACCTAATCTTGGAAGATGTGAGAGCGTGAAGGGGTGAAGCTACCGAACTATAGTTCCTGATGAATCTTCTGTAAAAGTTAGCAAACCCCAGGAATCTCTGCAACTGTTTCCGGTCCTTGGGGGTCGGCCAATCAGTGACTGCACTGACTTTAGCAGGGTCCATAGCGATGTGATCAGGAGAAACCACAAAACCCAGAAAAGACATGGTGGAAACATGAAACTCACACTTTTCAGCCTTAACAAACAATTGGTTCTGCAATAAACGTAGAAGCACAGACCGAACATTACCTCTGTGGGTCTCCAGATCACAGGAATAAATTATAATATCATCCAGGTACACAAACACAGACTGACCCACCATATCCCTGAGCACCTCATTAACGAGATGCTGAAAAACTCCTGGTGCATTCGTAAGTCCAAAAGGCATAACTAAGTACTCATAGTGTCCGGTAGGGGTATTAAATGCCGTTTTCCACTCATCCCCCTCCCGGATTCGCACCAAATGATAGGCATTACGGAGGTCCAACTTAGTAAAGACCTTGGCCCCCTGAATCTGGTCAAATGCAGAGTTAATCAGAGGAATCGGGTACCGGTTCTTAACTGTTATCTCGTTAAGACCCCGGTAATCGATGCACGGCCTTAGAGAACCATCCTTCTTGCCAACAAAGAAGAAACCTGCCCCAGCTGGGGAGGAAGAAGGACGGATAATTCCCACCTTCAGAGAGTCTGAAATGTACTTCTGCATTGCCTGGTATTCGGGAACAGAAAGAGAATACAACCTACCCCTAGGGGGTGTTGTACCTGACAGAAGATCAATACTGCAGTCATATGGTCGAGGAGGAGGTAAGGCTGTAGCCTTGCTCTTGTTAAAAACCTCCCTCAGGTCGTGGTACTCCTCCGGGACCTTGGAGAGGTCCGGATAGGTCTCGTCGACCTCATTCTCGGTTGTAGGGTATGACTGCGCAGATCGTAAACATGAACCTGAGCAGGCAGGAGCCCACCCAAGAACCTCCCCCCGTTGCCAATCAATCTGGGGGTTATGTTTACGTAACCAGGTAAACCCCAATACAACAGGAACCTGTGGTGAATTGATTATAAGAAAAACCAGCTTTTCAGTATGGTTACCCCCCACCACAAGTTCAATCGGCTCTGAGACCAATTGACACTGGTTAATTTAGTGACCATCTAAGGCGACCACCCTGTGAGTAGCTGGGGCTGGAAGTAACTTAATACCCAATTGTCTAGCCAAAGTCTCATCCAAAAACTCAGTGTCGGCGCCTGAGTCCACCAATGCAAACAAGTTGTGACTCTTGGAGTTAACCAAGATAGTCACTGGGAATAACAGAGTAGGAGAGGCAGTGATCCTGGTTCGACTCAATAGGGTTCCTTCCTCCCCTACTGAGACTGTCCCTTTAACTGGACAGGAACATACACGATGTCCCCCACCACCACAATAAAGGCAGAGATTAAGTTGAAAACTTAGACTTAGACTTAGACTTTCTTTATTGTCATTTTGTATACACAGAGTGCATACAGAACGAAATTTCGTTTTTCACACAGCTCAGAAATATTGCAGTAACTCTACAGGATACCTTGCAGTGAATTACAGTACAGGATAAAGTGCAGTGATCAATCGCAGTCACTTACAGGATAAATTTCAATTGACTTCCGGATAAAGTGCAGCAGTGAACAGTAGGCAGTTGAAATGTAAACACTGTAAACCAAATGTAAACAACACAGTTTTGCAGTACGTTTCCGGTTAAGGTGCAGCAGCAATTTTGCAGGATACGATACAATGTGCAAATGTGCAAATCAGCGAATCTAGTGTGGTACACAGTCCGTTTTTATACTTCAGCAGTTCAGCAGTTCAACAGTCTGATGGCAGCAGGGAAAAAGCTTTTGCAGAACCTAGTGGACCTGCAGCGGATGCTCCGGAACCTCTGTCCAGAGGGCAGCAGGGAGATTAGTCTGTGGTGGGGGTGTGAGGGGTCCCTGATGATGTTACGGGTTTGAGACACACAGCGCTGCGATAAAATGTCTTTAATGGAGGGAAGAGGAGCCCCGATGATCCCTTCTGCTGTCCTCACCACTCTCCTCACGTTCTTCCAGTCGGAGGCACTGCAGCCTCCACACCACACAGAGAGACAGCTGGTCAGAATACTCTCTATGGTGCTTCTGTAGAAGGTCGTGAGGATGGGCGGGGGCAGGCGGGCTCTCCTCATCCTCCGCAGAAAGTACAGTCTCTTCTGTGCCCTCTTCACCAGTAACGTGGTGTTCACAGTCCAGGTGAGGTTGTCCGTGATGTGCACCCCCAGGAACTTGGTGCTGCTGACCACCTCCACCGCTGAGTTGTTGATGAGCAGTGGAGCATGGTGAGGCCGGTTTTTCCTGAAGTCGACGATGATCTCCTTCGTCTTCTCCACGTTCAGGATCAGGCTGTTGTCTCTGCACCAGCCCACCAGCTGCTCCACCTCCTCTCTGTAGTCCTGGTCGTTGTCGTCTCTGATCAGGCCCACCACCGTTGTGTCGTCTGCAAACTTCACGATGTGATTGGTGGTGAACCTGGGGACGCAGTCGTGTGTCATCAGGGTGAACAGCAGGGGGCTCAGGACGCAGCCCTGAGGGTAGCCCGTGCTGAGGGTGATGACATCAGAGGTGTTCTGTCCGACCCGGACTGACTGAGGTCTGTTGGTGAGGAAGTCTAGCAGCCAGTTTCGTAGGGGTGTGTTGAAGCCCAGATGCTCCAGTTTTGCCACCAGATGTTGTGGGATGATGGTGTTGAACGCTGAACTGAAGTCCAGGAACAGCATCCGCACGTGCGTGTTCTTCTCCTCCAGGTGTGCCAGGCTCAGGTGAAGAGCAGAGGAGATGGCGTCCTCAGTGGAGCGGTTCCGTCGGTAGGCAAACTGGAACGGGTCGAGTGTTGATGGGAGACTGGAGACGATGTGTTCCTTTACCAGCCTTTCAAAGCACTTCATCATGATGGGAGTCAGTGCAACAGGCCGGTAGTCGTTGAAACAGGTGACTTGAGGTTTCTTTGGCACCGGAATGATGGAGGCAGACTTGAAGCATGCTGGCACTATGGCTTGGTCCAGCGAGGTGTTAAAAATGTCTGTGAGGACACCAGCCAGCTGACCTGCACACTCCTTGAGCACCCGCCCAGGTATGTTGTCGGGGCCTGGGGCCTTCCGCGGGTTGACTCTCCTTAGAGTCTTCCACACGTCGGCGGTGTCAAGGCAGAGGACCTCCTCTTCCTGATGGGGAACAGCTTTCACTGCTGGAGTGCTGTTTAGTGCCTCAAACCTCCCAAAGAAGTTATTTAGTCCATTGAGGAAGTCAGCATCAACTTCACCCACCGGGGGGGAGGGCGTGTTGTATTCAGTGATCGCCCGGATGCCTTTCCACATGCTCCTGGTGTTGCTGGCGTCATGGAAAAGCTCCTGGATTTTCTGACTGTGGTTCCGCTTTGCTAGCCTGATGGCACGGTTCAGGTTGGCTCTCGCTGTCCTCAGTGCCTCCTTGTCTCCAGACTTGAAGGCTGAGTTCCGTGCTTTTAGCGCTTGACGGACCTCCGCAGTAATCCAGGGTCGTTGGTTGGCTCGGGTGATGATGGTCTTGGTGGTGCTGACGTCCTCAATGCATTTGTTGATGTAGGCTGACACAGTCATGGCGTACTCATCAATGTTGATCTTGTCCTCATAAGTTGCAGCAGCTTTGAACATGTTCCAGTCAGAGCACTCAAAACAGTCCTGGAGCGCCTCCATTGCTCCCTCAGTCCACACCCTCACCTGCCTCGCTGTTGGTTTTGCTCTGATCAGCAGGGGCCTGTATGCTGGGAATAGCATCACGGAAAGGTGATCTGAAGAGCCCAGGTGGGGGCGGGGGGCTGCTCTGAATGCTCCTTTTATATTTGTGTAGACTAAGTCTAGAGTGTTCTCTTCCCGAGTTGCAAAATCCACGTGTTGGTAAAAATGAGGGAGAACAGTTTTCATATTTGCCTGGTTAAAATCCCCAGCAATGATGAAAACCCCCTCTGTGTGTGCAGATTGCAGCTCAGAGATAGTCCGATAGAGAACACCCATAGCATCTTTAGTATTAGCGCTGGGAGGGACGTAAACCGCTGCGATGATAACAACAGTGAACTCTCTAGGCAGATAAAATGGTCTGCAGCTAATAATCATAAGCTCAATGTCCGGAGAGCAGAAACTTGTGACTAATCTAGCATTTTTACACCAGGAGTTATTGGTGTAAACGCAGAGTCCGCCTCCTCGGGACTTACCGCAAAACGTCTGCTCCTCTCCTCTGGCGTCAGACGGGTCCGTCCCAAATGCATCGGCTCGGGGTCTGGTGTACGGGCAGGAGTAGGAACCATCACAGGTATGTAGACAGATGATCGAGGATTAGTAGACGCCGGCGCTCCCCGTTCTCTGCGACGCTCAGTCAATCGAAGATCGATCTGTGTAGCCAGGTCCTCCAGCTGCTTCAGGGTCTGCGGGAACTCGCGAGTAGACAGTACATCCTTGACTCCTTCATTCAAACCCCGGTAGAAAACATCCATAAGAGCGTCCTCATTCCATGTGCTCTCAGAAGACAGAAGATGAAAGTCAATAATATACTCCGCCACTGATCTGTTGCCCTGCCTGAGTGCAAAAAGTCCCCTTGAAGCCTCTTGACAAGGAAGACCTGGGCAGAAAACACGAACTAGCTCCTGAGCGAAAGCTTTATAAACATGACAGATGCTTGAATTATTCTGCCACTGAGAAGTTCCCCAGAGTTTAGCCTTGTCTGCTAATAAGGAGACGACAAAAGCTACTTTAAACCGATCAGTGGGAAAAGCAGAGGGTTGAAGTTTCAAAAAAATTTCACACTGGGTGAGAAAAGCTCTACATTTATCAGGATCTCCCCTGAAAAATTCCGGAGGAGACAGTAGGGGCTCCTGACAAGCTGACCTAGCAACAGATGACGCGTCCACTGATGACGTATGTGGAAATGTCGGAGCGGGAGCAGACTCGCTGCGTAAGCGAGCCAGAATCTCCCCGACGCCTGACTCAAGTTGATATACGGAGCTCTCTATCCCTGAACGCCACTGTTTATCTGCCGATGAATCCATGTTAGGCCAGTTTATTCTGTCCGGCTCAGAACAGGTGGACTCAGTATTCAAGGCAGACAAACAGTTCAAGTTTAACAGTTTATTGAAATCAGACCCGGAGCGGGAGACGTCAGCGTTCTCAGCGGGATCCTCTGCAGGAGGAGACAGCAGGTTAGTGACCACGCTTATCTGGGAGTGTTTGCACACAAACATGTCGGTCACTAACCTGGTCTTAATGTCCAGTTCCGATCCAGTAGATCCTAGGCGACGGGTCGTTAATCCAGTACGGATAACCGGGAGGGCGAAGCCAAAGGCGAAGTCGGGGACGTGGTCGAAGGTCGGAGCCGGGAGGTCAGAGAGCCAGTGAGGTACCGAAGGATAATCCAGGACGGAGTCGGGTCACAGTTCCAGGTTCGATACACTAGTGATGTTACGTGATGTGCCGAGGCTTCGAGGCGTGTGTCGAGTAATGGAGGGGGCGTTTCCGCAATGCGCGTATCGAGGCTTGCTTCATTTGGGGGAGGAGCCGAAAACGATGACGTCCGAAGCCTCGCTGGCCGGCTGTACCACGTGACTGCTTCGGGAAGTGGCTCAGATTGTTGCGCGGGTTTGACGGCTTTAAAAAGTCCACAAGCTCCATTCAAAATGTGGGTTGTTGTAGGAGAGTTGCGGTCAGTTGAGAGAGTGGATAGAGTTTGGATAGTTTGGATAGTAGAGTTTGGATAGTGGTTATTTAGTTTGAGAAAGTTAGTTTGGTGTTTGGAGAGTTTAGGAAAGAGATACATAGGAGATTTAGGAGTGCGAGGACAGGATACGAGTAGGATGGAGCAGGCGAGAAAGAGGAGGATTTCCCCTATGTGGGAACATTTTGATTTGATAAGCCCTAACAAGGTAAGGTGAACTGAACATTTGCAGATGCATTAGGTTTGCTTATGAGGAACTGTATTTTTCACTGTTTCTTATTTTGTGTAAAGGTGAGGTGTTTATTGTGCTCCAAGGAGTTGGGGTACAATAATAACACCTCATCCATGCTAAGGCACTACCGTGCCTTGCATGAGAATAGGGATGAAACTGGAGCTTCACCCAGCCAAGGTATTTCATTACTATATTAAAAACACACTTTCACAATTTTTGCATGCTGATGTTTGCTTGTAGTGCAAATAAAGATAGGTAACAGACACTGTATGTATTCCCTTTTAACCAGCCACCAGAAAAGCAGAGCTGGATGAAGCTCTAGTCTCCATGATAGTGAAGGATACCCAGCCTTTCACTATTGTGGATGACGTTGGATTCAAGACATTTGTGTCTAAGCTGGATCCCAATTATGTTCTCCCTACAAAGCAGGTATGTGTGGGTCCATACATGAAACGAATGACTACATTATTGTATGTGTCACAATTCAGCAATATATATATATATAAATGTATGTATTTATGTATGTATGTATGTATATATGTATGTATATATATCACTGCTTCCCGCAGGAGTTTGGTTATGCGAGGCGGGGGGTTGTTGGACGACACGTTGCCCGCGGACCGAATCGCGGAGCGGGGGGGGAGACGACGACACGTTGTCCGCGGAGCGGGGGGGGGGGGGTTGTTGGACGACACGTTGCCCGCGGACCGAATCGCGGAGCGGGGGGGGGAGACGACGACACGTTGTCCGCGGAGCGGGGGGGGGGGGGAGGGGGGTTGTTGGACGACACGTTGCCCGCGGACCGAATCGCGGAGCGGGGGGGGGGGGGGGGAGACGACGACACGTCCGCGGAGCGGGGGGTATCCATGTGTTTTTTCCCTGCCATTCACGCACGCGCGAAAGCAACAACAACAAACCGCGTGTTAACGTCACTTTTTTTTTTTTTTTTTTTTTGGGAATGTTGGCGAGGCGGTAGCGTGAGTTTGGCGAGGCGGCCGCCTCGCCAAGATAGCGCTGCGGGAAACCCTGTATATGTATATATATATATATATGTATATATATATATATATATATATATATATATATATATATGTGTATATATATATATATATATGTGTGTGTATATATATATATATAATCTCTTCCTTTAGGCTCTGAAGGCCATGGTGGAGGCCAAATATGAGTCTGCTAAGGAGCACGCTAAGGCTAAAGTAGAGAAGGTGGCTGCTGTTAGCCTTACATCAGATATGTGGACATCCATCAACATGGATGCCTACCTGGCAGTGACATGCCACTTTGTGGAGGAGAATGAAAAGCTGAGCTCGGTGTTGTTGGTAGTGCAGGCATTCCCCCAGTCTCACACTGCTGAAAATATTGCTTGTGTGAAAGCCTCCCTGATGGAGGAATGGGGAATCTCAGGCAAGGTGACATGCATGGTCACCGATGGTGCTCCTAATATGGTGGCATGCGTGAGAGACCTGAAGCTTCGCCACCACATTTGTGTTGCTCACACCCTCAATCTTATTGTGAAGAGGGCGCTTGACCACCAACCTGCGCTCTCTGGCCTCCGGGCCAAAGCAAGGAAGCTGGTTGGCTACTTTAGAAGCAGCACCACTGCTAAGGTATCCTCTTTTATTTTATTCCAATATATAATGTTAATAGTTTGTCTGTACTCCTACTGCAGTGACTTAATGGCCTACTCTTCTGTATCTTTAAAGGAGAAGCTTACACAAGTGCAGCTTCAGCTGGGCATGCAAGCAACCAAGCTGATGCAGGAGGTGGAAACAAGATGGAACAGCACCTACTTGATGCTGCACCGTCTGGTGGAGTTGAGGGAGCCAGTAGGAGCGGCATTGGCTGGATTGCACACTGACATTCCCTTTTTAACTGCCAGTGAGTTTGATATTGTTGTAGCGTGCCTTTCGTTACTCTCTCCTTTCTATGACGCCACCATGGAGCTCTCGGCAGAACAACACGTGTCGGCATCAAAAGTTATCCCCCTCCTGAAGACGATAGAGAATGCCCTTCAGGAGGAGGACACCAAGTCGGCACCTGCAGAAGCAGTGCAAATAGGAGAGCAGCTCATCAGACATCTCAGGGAGAAGCTGCACATGCTCCAGTCAATGAGCATCTTGTCGCTGGCTACACTCCTGGATCCACGATTTAAAGTTATAGCATTTTTCAGCAACACAAAAGCTGCTGAAGCAGTGAAGCGCTTGACTTCAGAGTGTGCCACCGTAATCCGACGGAACCTAGAAGAGAACACTCACGAGATTCCCCAGGCTTCCACCTCTCAAGAATTCAGTGGAGGTAATCTTTTGTATTACATTTTGAGATTACTTATTCCTATTAAAACACTTACTAACCTGACCCGTGGTTTCCATTTAGGTAGCAGACTTTGGCAAAGATTGGACACTAGTGTCATGGAGGCAAAGAGGACTCCAAATGTCTCAGCAGATGCCACCGTAGAGGTCCAGCGCTACCTCTCAGAGGCGAACATAAGCAGGCTGGAGAACCCCCTGGAGTACTGGGCTAATCATCGGTCACTGTACCCCAATCTGTACAAACTTGCACTTATTTATTTATGCACCCCGGCATCATCTGTGCCATGTGAGCGTGTCTTTTCAAAGGCTGGAGAAGTAGTATCAAAAAAGAGAAATCGTTTGAAACCAAAAACTGTGGAGAAATTGTTGTTTCTTAATAAAAATGCATGAAATCATCCAAGTTACACAAGCATCAGCCTATTCATTACCCCTCCCTAGTTCCATAAGCACTTTCACTGTCCTCTGCCTGATTAAGGTTATGCCATTTTTGTAGAGTCACAGAAAAACATTATTACACAACATGCCATATCACATGACACTCCTATTTTAGGAATAATTACACACAGAGAATACATTCAAACAATATTTTATTGTACACATGTGTTTACAAAATTTATGTAGACAAATGATTTCGTCCTACACCTTCTGTGAAGTCATTCCCAAGAGCCATAATAGACAAAAATTAATGCATCACACGTGTTAAGATACAGCTGGCTGTGATTATACAACTTGCCAGTAGGTGGTGCTGTGTGCACATGAACCATCAAGAAATGAACCTTTTCTCGAACCAGTTGGCTGAGTGGTTCAATGCCTCATGAGGCTTCATCTCGCCATCACTACGATACACAGAGGGCAGAGATCCAGCGGGTAGTCAGGTCAGGCAGAAGTCAGATTGGGCAAACAGAATCAGACGGGAACAAGCAGGCTCAGAGGTCGAAAGGCAAACAGGTCAGGATCAGGAATCAGAATAACAAACGCTGGAATAAGTCTCACACAAGGGTCGAAATAAACTGGCACTGTTGTCTTGTCTAGGAGCTGGTTAAATACTGGTGAGGACAGGTGGAACAGATCTGAAGTAATGAGGAATGGGTGGAGCTAAACAGGTGTGTGACATGAAAGAGACTTGACAACAGTGCCAAAATCATGACAATTAGATCTACAGATGCTCCTGCATGGGCTAAGTTACCCACTAAAGGGGGATAAACAGTTCAGCCTGTACCTGCTCCTGCTTCACTGCCAGATGAAGCTAAAACAAGTGACAAGATGAAGTGGGAGGAAGCCAGAAGCTTATGTTTTTTATTTGAGGGGAAGTCAAGTCTGGGGCAGCAATTATAAGTGGCTCTAGTCAGTTTCCAAACCTTCCACTATTTGTACCCATTACTTTAATGAGCAGCAAATGAGATAACCCAATATTCGAGCCAGACATGGGGTTGCACTTTAAAGGTTTATTAATGAGTAAGACAAAAAACAAACTCTGGTGCTGGCAGGCAAAAGTCCAGAAAGGAGCTGGAGAGAGGCAGTGCTGACAGCAGACTGCACGCAGCAGGAGATGACAACTGAATAGACTGGAGGCAGAGAATTGTTAGATGGGCTTGGGTCATACATAAAGCAGCTAGAAGAAGGCAGACAGACCCAAAAGGGCTGGGCAGGAATAGTGGTCAGAAAGCAGTCCTAGGTCATGTCCAGAAATCAGAGGCCAATGAAGTATCCTGCGAGAGCAAGGCAAACCAGGAATACAAGAACAGGTCAGAACAGGTGATAAACACTAACGCCGGAAAGCAACTCACTCTAGGCTTGAAGACAATCTGGCAGAGAATGGCTGTGGAAGCATAAAAACAGGTGGAACCAGTGGAGGTAATTATGATAACGGCAGGTGTATCTGCTCACTCTAATGGAGTGGAGCAGAGCAGAATGTAGAAAACAGTCAGCCTGTAGAAAATCAAAAAGAAGATAAAAAGATGAGACAACATGCTAAAAGGGAGAGGAAAACCAGAGAGCAATATAACATCCTTGGAGTCTGCTTCTATACCTGCAAAGAGAGATATAAAAAGAACAGCAAAACAAATCGACAAAGTGCTACAAGGTACAAGCAGCCAATGCCTTGATAGCATCACTAAAAAATACACAGTATTATTTTATATGGTATGTATAAAGTGACAGCTAAAGCGAATGATAGGGGTTTACTCTATAGAAGCAAATCTATAAGCACCTGAATCCAAGCAGCTGTAGGTGTTTGTGAGAGTACATTTGTGTATGTAAGGTTTATCCATAGAAAAAATGTTCAATAGAGCACCAAGGCAAGCACCTGAAGGGATCCCTAGAGTAAGGGCGCCCAAGAGGGACCAACACAGAAATAGCTGCGTCCCCATCCCAACAGAGAGGAACCCCAGTAAACTCCCCAACAGCCTCAGTGCTGAAGCCCTGGGAGCTGTGGAAACGAGCCCACAGGCTCCGCCAGCAGTCAGCAACGCCGGAGTGGATCCAGCCATGGGGCAAGAGCAACGGGGGCCAAGGCCCAGCGAAGCAGCTGCCAGAAGTGAGCCGGCACACATTTGAGATGTTCCAGGAGAGGGGGCAGTCCAAACCCAACCTGACAAAAAGTCAAACAGAAAACCATGTACACAGTCACATTCACACATTCCCACCCTAGTGGCCCTACATGCATATACTCTTACCCACACACAAAGAAGAAAAAAAGGGGGGGGCACAGTACACACACTCGCACTAACCACATACATCCTATACTCCCAGGTCCAGATACACCCAGAGGGGTATCCGACCCCCAGACCTGGGAGATGAACCCCATCATCAGGATGGGGGGGGACCACCACAAACCAACCTACCCGGTCCCACGCCGATCTCCACCCCACAAATCCTGAGGCAGTGCCTCCCCCACACCCTGCCCTCCGACCCCCGGGACCCAATGCCCATCCCCAGCCCAGACCCCGACCAGGTGAACTGCTCCTCCTCCAGGCCCCGAACGCCAGATGGCAATTGGAGAACTAGGGTGTGAGTAAGACCCTAGCCTGCCTCCACCTGCTCAAATGTTGTGTTGATACATGTGGTTCTCAAGTGCATTTAAAACTGGGAGGGCCAAAAGGGACCACCCAGAACCCTCAATGTCTAAATGCGAATAAGTGCAAAGGAAGCCACCAGTGGTGAGACGGAAGTTCTTCTTCTGTGTTTTTTTTTAAGGGAAACTTGTTAACTGCCCATGTCAGAGTGGTTCTATTTTGAAAAGATGATGATGGGATTATGATCGGATTAATTGATTGAGTGCCCATGTTGTGGATGGGCCTCCCACAACGTAATGATTTGCACTAAGTCCTTCAAAAATTCTAAGTTCTTGGTAAGGCAGTTAAAAATATCAAACAGTAGTCAAAAAGTGAACAAAAGTAGCTGAGTCTCAGTCCAGGGTGGTTTATTGCAACAACACAAGACAACCACACGTGAGATGTGCTCCGGACAACATCATCTGACAACATACAGAAAACGGTCGGTTTAAATACATTCTCTGGATCTTTGAGCTCCTCCTGTGAGCCACTCCTTTTTTACATAATTTCCATTGTTTTTTCCACGGATATCTTTGTTAATTTTTTACCTATCAGTGGAAACTTTTATGGGGCGTGCTTTTTTTTAAAACAAGGTTACACATCACAGCTCCTCCCAATCATGGCCCCTGCTCATTTCCATATGGTTACACGTCATTACCTTTTCGGACTTGGACCTTGCATTTTGTGTGTTCATTTTGGAGTCTTTCATGTTCTGCTTTACATTGCAAATGGCTTGCCCTTTTGACCCAGAGGTTTTTCAATTTCCCCTGGTAAATTGGTAAATTCCATTGACCCCCTAATTCTTATTCTGGGCTTGTTGCATGACACACACACATGTTTCTTAGGTGAATGTTTACAGCACCCCTTATATCAATTGTGATAAGACTATATTTATTATAAGATATTCATTGTGAGATATTAATCCACTACATTCCCCCCTGTGATCCTGTAAAGGGTCACAAAATAAATCACACTCTACAAATGATTGTCTATTTATCATGGCTATGAATGTCTAGAGTAAATATTACTAGTATAACAAAGGCTAATTGTAATTAATACTTAGCACATCACAAACGTACCACGATTAATACCAACATCTAAGATCAAAACACACTTCTACTAGTAGTAAGGGATACACAAAACTATGATCACACAGTAAAACATAAGATTTATAGTTAAACAAAGAGGGAACCCCCCTTGGCACTCTTGTGAGGACTTTTCCCCTTGCTTACTTTTTTTATAGAAGGATTTTCAGGATTTGTTTCAGCAATGTTAATGGGCCTCAGGTTGACATATCCGTGCAGCTTGAACACCTGTTAGGACACCTCCACCCTTACCCAGGATGCATTGCACACCCTACATCAAACGAGTTGATGTTTAAATATTAATACCAAATACTCCATCATGCCCGCTGTATCAGGCTAACCAGTCACTTAATGGTCAGTAGACCTTCATTACAACCAACATATGAGCAATCCTATCGATGCTCCCTGCACAGTATTAGTACTGTCACATAGGTTATAGACATACATAATTATATTTATCTTTTTAAGCATGCACCATCATATTTATTATTGAAGTATACATAATCATTTCATCATTCACATCAGCTTAGTTTTCTCTTTTCTTTTTTTTTTTCTTTTTTTATTGAAAGTTCTAAGGTTGGGGATTAGGGAAAACCACCCCCCTTGGAGGTCGATTCCCCAGTCCTTCTGTGGAAGTCCCAGGAGCTTGTCCCTGTAGCTGTGCCAGTGTCGTAGCAGCTAAACGCCACTGCAGTACTTGCCGCCTTGCTGTGTCCCGTTCTGCTGTCATTTGCAGCAGTTTTTCCTGTAAATTGACAATAGTTTGTTGAGCCTCTTGAAGTCGTCGTGTCAGATTGTCCTGTTCCTGGGTTAACTGGCATACTCTAGCCTTATATTTGGCTTTGTATGTGCTGCGGCGAATTGCGAATATGTGCTTCTTTGACGCCGGAGATAGACCTTTGACTAGCAGAGTGTAAACTCCAGTATCCATGGAGGCAATTTCAGTTTTTAGGTCCTGGGCGGTTCTGTAAAGATCCAGAGGGCTCATTAGAAACCCCTGGACGTGGCTCATCTCGAGGGAGCTCAGTTGCATCTGCTGAAAAATATTAACAGTAGGCTCCAGTGCAGGATTTCCCATTGCGGTGGGACCCGTCGTCCTCGTGCCCGATGTAGATGGCCTCTCATGACCAGCTCCGTTTGGCCTTCCTTGGCCCGGTGTGGATGGAAACTCCAAGGCAGCTGTGTCCGGCAATCCTCGGTCTGCTGGGTCCTCGGGGCTGAGTGGGCTGAAGATGATCCTCAGGGCCCCTGGTGATGGTGGGTCATCCATGTGTATCTCTCCCAGGTCCACCATCCCTCCCGGTAGTGCAGCGCTAGGGCCCTCTGCTGGATCGTCTGGACGCCTATTAGGGAGACCAGTGCCTGTACCTACATATGCTTGTGTGCCTAACGACGCATGTGCGGCATCTGTGTTTCTTCTATTTGCACGTCCCTGCCAATCCTCAGCGGGTGTGTGGTGCACATTAAAATAAGCGTCCGCCATTTTCAGCAGTCTGCATGTGGAGACATAGTATGTTATAGGTATATATCCACATGAGAGGCACATACTTTTCCTAAAAGAATTTATAAATACTTTTAGCATGCAAATTACTATTTCTAAGCTAATCTATAAATACTTGATATACAAATAACTATATCTACAGTTGATTATAAAGACTTGGCATGCCATGTACTATATATGTAATATATAAAAAATATGCACGTACCTGGTGGGGGTGAGAGGGGATCATGGTATTACTTTATATGTCTTGGTCTATTTGTACCTCTATTATGGGGAATTGACCAGTTACTTTCACAATAAGTTTTGAGACCAACCCCCGAATGAGGGGTACGATGCAGCAGACAACAACTAATATTATCAATATTATAGTTCCTAGTATTATTCCTGCCGCTTTGAGGTATCTTGTCCACCCAAGCTTATTGAACCAATCCCAAAACCCCTTCAGCTGAGTGTTCCAGTTGGATCTCTCCACATGTTCATCTCTCATGCGCTTCATTTCTTGAAGAACACCTGTCAGGCTGCCGTTAATATCAGTATGCATAGGGATTAAAGTACAACAATCTGTCCCGATATAATCACATAGCCCCTGGTCTCCGGCCATACGGGATTCCAGTACGAACCTATGTTGTAAAACCATTAGTGATGTAGCATGTAATTGTTCTTTTATAAGGTCTACGCCCTTTATTGTAAAATTTATAAACCTTTGTTGATTGTACCATAGGAGATTTATCCACCTACTATTTCGAGCTATGTATTGCGCATTGGTAATTGTTCCGACGAATGGTATCGAGCCGACTCCTCTCCCAGATTTTATCCAATCACTTCCTATAGCAGCATGTTTCTCTGGCACCCCTAATGGGACCTGATCCCATGTAATGTATACTTCATCTGACATTTGCCAATTCTGTTTGTGCTCAGTAGGAGTGCTTCTTTTTGTACGGTTTCTCATTTCATTAGGTGTCTTGTTGCTGAGTTTTTGATTATCTACTATTAATTTTAGTTGTCCTGTAAGCATTACTGGAGCACAGATACCTTCCCACTGAGGAGGCAGTGAGGATAGTATTTGCTCAGTATTGTGACACAACCAAAAAATGTCTCCTAAAGGGACAGATCCTTGCGCCAGACTCCTTACTCGGTATTGAGCTACTGTTGTATGTTGGAAGTCATAGATAATATTTCCTCCATCTGGTACTATTTGTTTACAACTTATATTACTTTTAAGGCTAGTTTCACATAGTTTGATGTAGCTAACGTTCCCTCCTGCTGCCGGTGGGTACCACGGTATTTTATTACATTTCACCATCTCATCTGCAGTCTCCATTTTGCTAGAGGTTCTTTTGGTTACCTCTTCTAATTCTGTTCCTCGTGCTATACAAAATGGAAAGCTTAGTTTAGCCGGCTTTTGCACTACTGGAGGGAGGGAAGATGTACTCATTACTGTATTTATTGAGGAGGTTATTGCTTCGGGGCATCTTTTCCTGTCTTTTGTCCATGATGGTAAACCTGCAGCCATATGCATAACACAGTGAGCAAAACATTCTGATATGTCTGTGCAGTCGCCTATTTTACTTCCGGGTATACTCTGAAGGGTCGGTAACTGCTTAGCATTATAACAGGCTATACAATCATCTTTAGGGCGCTTTTTAGCTGTAAACATAGCTTGAACTGAAAATTGTATCCATTGTTGAAACATATTCATTTGCCATTGTGACGTTTTTAATTTATTCAGATCCCTTTTCTGTCTTCTGTTTATTAATTTTACTACTCTATGGGCTCTTTCTATCGTCATTATTTGTTTTGTTAGTATGTTTTGGCACATGTTTGTTTTGCATCTTACCGTAATGATCACCATCCCATCCCCACGGCAGTCCATGCTTTGTGGAGTTCCAAGCCAATGTTTTCCCATTGACTCGTCTCCTAAAATTTCCTCAGACATCACATAGTCATAACCTTCGGTTTGCACATGCATTAATGATTTATTCTCCCCACCGTTATTACTGATTATCCCCTGGTTAGTAGCTAGTGTTATCATTGCTAGTGCACATGTCTCTGTTTGACGCTTTACATGTGAGTGTGCATTGTTAGTGGTGAGCTTAATAAGATCCCCCCTTGTTAACCCAAAAAGGGTTAACAACAGAAGAAAACTAGTCAGATTCGGAAGAAGACGCATACGAGTGACGCCCAGACGGCGATGGAGTGGGCGGACACGACCCGCTCGCCGACCCAGACGTGCCGTCCGAGGGAGTGGATAGGGAGGGAGGGGGTGGGGAAGGTGAAGGTGAGGGATGTGGAGAAGGGGAAACAATTCCAGCACTGTCTGATGAGTGATGAGAAAAAGGTTCTTCCAGTGCCTCAGAGCTGGGTGAGTCTGAGACAGACCTGCTAGGAGTCTGAGTGGCAGGAGAATCATCATTACTGCTGCCAAAGTCAGAAGGCGAATCGGAAGCAAAAGAATGAACATTATCATTCTCAGAGTCCCCTGACAGTGAAGCCCGTCGGGCTGCCAAGCGGGCTGATCGTCTCTGGCCATCAGACGACGACGGGGCTGAGGATGCATCAGTGCTCGCCCCAGGTACGACATCAGACGCCTGTGAATGTGCTATGGTAGTATGCGGAGGGAGACTTGCTGCTGCCCTTTCAGCATGCGCAGAGCCCGTCGGTCCTGGATCAAGGCCAGGTGGGTCTGGTGGACGATGACGTGTGCAGTGGTTCTTATGGAACCAGAAGGGCTTACCTTCAACTTTTAGGGCAGTGGGGGTGGTAAGAACAACTTTAAAGGGCCCTTCCCTACGAGGTTCGTTCCACTGACGTCTAAATACTCGTATGAACACTCTGTCACCGACTTGGACGTCTCTGACGTCCACTGGAATACGTGTCTCGTCTCGGTTGTGAGCTGCTTTCACCTGTTGAAATATAAGTCTGTGAATACGGGTTAGGGACCTGAGGTAGTCCCCCAGTTCACGTTCAAGTTGCGCCAGGGAAATCTCCTCCTGGGGCCCTCGCACCTGTGGGAGAGGCATAGGTCGACCTGTAAGCATTTCATGAGGAGTAAGATGGGTTAATCGGTTAGTTTGAGAACGCATTGCCATCAGTGCAATCGGCAACGCATCCACCCACGTCAGGCGGTTATTGCTATCAGCAATAATCTTTGCAATCTTGGTTTTGAGCACACCGTTGGCCCGTTCGACGGAAGCCTGTGACTGGGGATGATAAACACAACCAAACTTTTGTTTTATACACAACTGGGTGAACATCGCCTGGATGACCTGTGAAATAAAGTGAGGTCCGTTATCAGACGAAATAGTATCAGGCATACCAAACCTGGGAAACACTTCTTTACATAAAAACCTTGCTGCTGATTTGTGATCGTTTTTAGCAGTGGGGCAGGCTTCTATCCACCTGCTGAAACGACAAACAACCACAAGCATGTATCTCTTTCCCTGCACACGAGTTAACATGTCAACATAATCCATAATCAGATGACGAAAAGGGCCATCCGGCATGGGGATATGTGCTAAGGGTTGTGTGAACATTTTTCGCACATTGTACTTGGGGCAGTGTGGGCATATAGCTAATTCTCTGTCTACCATAGGTGTCAAATAAGGTGACCACCATACTGCCTGCAATTTTCGAACAACCTGCGCGCGCGAACAATGATCAGGTTCATGCATTATTCTGATAGCTGTTGGTAATAAGGACAAAGGAAGTACAAAATGTCCTCGGAAACTTCGCCACAACCCTGCATGGGGGTGTGATGTGCGTACCGCCCCCCTTTGCACCCACAACCGTTTTTCTGCTTCAGAGACGCTGTTCTGCGCCTCAATTAATGAGGCTAAATTAGTGATGGGTTCACAGTCAGCTGCAAGAACCATTGGTCCTTGTATTGCAGGTCCTGTGGCTTCTTTGGCTGCCTCATCTGCTAAGTTATTTCCTATTGCTATAGGTGTTTTTGCTGTCTGATGTGCCGTACATTTTACTATAGCTAACGCAGATGGGAGCTGCATGGCTTGTATTAATTCCATGACAGCCTGCCCATGTGTCACCGGGGTGCCATCAGTTCGCACAAAACCTCGCTGTTTCCAGATGCTCGCGTTTATATGGCATACCCCATACCCATACGCACTGTCTGTATAAATGGTGACTCTTTTACCTGTAGCTAATTTACATGCAGCTGTTAATGCTTTTATCTCTGCCAATTGGGCAGAGCAAGGTTGGTCAAGGCTCATGGACTGAACTTTTGTATAGGTGCCGTCGGGGTCAAGCCGGACCACTCCATATCCTGCTTTGTTCCCCGTCTCACCTCTGACGCATGACCCGTCAACAAACAATGTTAGATCGGACGGGATTGGGTGATTGTATAAATCCTCCCTTACTTTCATGAAGGCGTCCGTCTCCTTGAGACAATCATGGGGCTCACCTTCTGTTGGCAAAACCATCCTAGTGGCCGGGTTGATCGTGACACAACGTTGCACGGTAAGGTCAGGTCCTGAAAGCAGAACTTCATAACCAGTGCGACGAGCTTGGGTTATCACGAAGCGTGGGCTTGTGAGCAGTGCATGTAATTGATGTGATGTATACAAGAAAATAGGGTGGCCCATAGTAATTACTGAGGCCTTTTTGTATGCAAATGCCGCTGCTGCCAAGCCTTGATAACAAGGAGGCAGGCCTTCTTCAACTCCATCTAATTTTGTACTGTAATAAGAAATTGGTTGTTTACCTGTGGGGGTGTCTTGCATCAATACTGCACATGCATACCCTTGTCGCTCTGCCACGTACAGATGAAATGGTTTGCCATAATCTGGATTGGCCAGAGCAGGAGCCGTTTGGAGATCTTGTTTTAGCAGCTGAAACGCTCCCTCTGCCTCGTCTGTCCACTGTAACTGAGCCGACTGGTGTCCTTGGCCTGCGGCTTTAATAAGTGCTCTCAATGGAGCAGATTTGATGGCGTAATCACACACCCACGGTCTGCTGTAACCTGCCATGCCAAGGAAAGACAACATGTGACCAACAGTTTGAGGTTTGGGCAATTTGGTAATGGCTTCTATTTGGGACGGTGCGATAGACCTCTTGTCCCCACTGAGTTGCCTGCCGAGGTATTCTACTGTTTGTTGACAGAATTGTAATTTTTGTTTACTTACTTTGTGTCCTCCTTCTGCCAATGCAGTCAACACCGTAATGGAGTCTTTTTCACACTGCTCTTTTGAGGCAGAACAGATCAAAATGTCATCAACATACATCAACATGGTGGATGGTAAGTCTAAGTGATTCAGATCATTTGCCAGCACACGATTGAAAATAGATGGTGAATGTACAAACCCTTGGGGTAATCGTGTGTACGTATATTGCTGACCTTTGTACGTAAATGCAAACAGATACTGGGAATCTGGATGCACAGGCACACTGAAAAATGCTGAACACAGATCTATCACAGTGAACCATTTTGTACCCGGGGGTATGTTGCTTAACAATGTATGGGGGTCTGGTACTATCGGTATTTCTTCTGCTACAATGGCATTGATTAATCTTAGATCATGGACTAATCTATATTCATTACCGTTAGGCTTTTTAATGGGAAAAATTGGTGTGTTACAGGGGCTTACTGTCGGTTTTAGAACGCCTAAAGTTTCTAATCCTGTTATAATGGGCTGTATGCCTTCTACTGCTTCATGTTTGAGGGGGTATTGTCTTTGAAAGGGTAATTTAGCATTTAATTTGGTGGTGAATTTGATGGGGTCAGCTGATTTTACTAAACCTACATCTGTTTTGCTTTTGGACCACACCTGCTCAGGAACTTGTTGTAATAGTGATGCGTGCTCCTCAGTCACCGCCATTTGTCTTTTCCCAGGCACTTTGATGTGTTCTGCTATTACTTCATCTGCTTGTGAAAATGAGATTTTGAAGAATAGTCCATCTTTTGATACACTAATCCGGTTCCATGCAGTATCGATCCATTCTGTGACTTTCTTGGCTTCTTGAATCATGGGACCCAGGTCGTGCGACTCGTACTGGTCAGCAATCAGCAATGTGACATGCGGTGCTGAGTCAGTGACCTGGAACCATTCGGCAATGTCTTTTTCAGGAAACTTGACAACGGCTGCGGCTCCTTGTGGCCCAACCATTATGTCAGCATATTGGATGACAGTTGTTTTGTTGTTAATTTCTTCATCCCAGCTTTTCTCATAGTCTTCATGTTTCTGTCCTTTATCATAAAACATGGTGCAATGGAGGGGTAGGAAAGGCTCTTTGGATTCATCGTAGTGGTTCATTATCAGAGGTCTCCATGTTTCCCACTCCAATTGGAGGAAAGAAGTAGGTGACGTGAGTTTCATCCAAAATACTTGGTCTTCGGCGTCATGATTTTTCATTTGTAGGGTCATCTGTGGGCCCAGTGGCATCATGAAGGCTTTGCTGTTGTCAGTTGCTTCAAAATAAATTCCATTTGGAGTGCATTTAATCTTTGCGTTGAGCTGGCATAACACATCTCTGCCCAGCAGATTAATTGGCGTATCTGCTGAATAAAGTAGTGGTGCATACACAGTCTTTTCTCCTATAATCATGGGAACTGGCTCAGTCATGGGTATTATTTGGGTTTTCCCAGAGAAACCTACCGTTCGAATCTTTGATGCTGAGAGAGGCAGACCAATTCCATTTTTTCCTATGCAGGAGTACGCAGCACCTGTATCAATCATGAATTGATGATGGCTGTCATATATTGTGACATCAATTGTGGGTTCCGTTTGTGGGCGTTGTGTTAATACAGGTAGAATGGCCTCTCTTTCAGGTTTCTCTGGGCACCCCTATTGCCAGTACGCTTCAGGCCCTGCTCCACTGCTGGCAGGTCCTGTGGCAGGGTGCTGGGGTCCCATCCATGGATTGGTTGGGCAGTCTCTTTGCATGTGTCCGACTTGACCACATCCCCAGCACTGCAGCCTCAGCTGCTGTTGTCCCATTTCTGGACCCGCCTGGGGCATCCGCTGGTATTGTCCGTGAGGGGGCCTCCTTGGGGCTCCTTGTTGTCCTCTCCATCTTCCCCGCATGGGTGGCCCCCCTCTTCCTCTTCCAGTCATCACGTGCTGGGGACTTGTTCCCTGATTTAGATGCACATGGATAGGGGGAACCTGTTGAGTTTGGGCCCCTCCTGCAGGTGGTGCTGTTGGATACTGCATCTGCTGTGTGGGTGGAGGGATGGTGGGAGATATCACTGGGGCTTGAACGACTTCACCTCCTGCTGGTCCACTCTCAGCTGTGGGAGGGGCTGCCACTGTCAGCGCGGCTTGATGTTTGGGCTTCTCTCTGTCTCTCTTTGCTTTTGTTAATTCTCCAATTTGCAGTTGGGTCAACTTTGTGGCCAACATCTTGCTTTGGTCTTCAAGCGCTTGTTTTTCAGCTCGGTGCATGTTTACATAATGTATGACATGCTCAGAGAACGCAGGCCAGTCCATTTTTATGAGTCCCACCACTCCATCTAGTTTGGCCTGTACTTCTTTGGGCATGGCACCTTTAACGTACATTTTAAATAGTGCCTTGGTTGATTCTTGCTCATCCCATTCACTTCCTGTCTCTGCTTTCCACATTTGTTGAAACTTGTGCAGAAACTGGGCTGGGCTCTCATCATCTTTTAGACATTCTTCTTTCAGCTTGGTTGGGTCTCTGCGTGAGGGATATTTGTTTCTCAGGGCTTCCCATACTCGGGGTCTCATATGGTTGAAGGGTAACCCATCACACCGGTGCCCGCGCATGACCCCTGGAAGCCCAGCCTCCACAAACACTTCTTTGGCTGCTGAGTGTCCTGCCATTTTTATTAGCAGTGCTTTGATGTCTCCTGCTGCCAAGTTGATGCCCCCCGTGATTTCTTCTAGCTTTTCTATCCATTTGTCGGCTCCGTCTACCAGCGGAGTTAGTCTTCCTGCAAGCGTTATCATGTCCATAAATGACCATGGCATGTACCTGTCATCATTAGGTCCCTTGGAAATTAAAGGCATGATCTTAGCCTCCTGCCCCTGTGCTGCTGCACGTAGATGTGCTTGCGATCTCGTTTCCATTGCATGATTGCGGTGCTCTTCCACCTCCACATCCACCTCAAGTTCAGTTGCAAGTTGTTTTTTCACACCTGAAAGCATCGCTCTCCTTTCCGTGACCTCCCGAGGTCTTACAGCTGGGCCCTTCCCGCTCTGTCTGGTCCTGCTGACAAAATGTGGGGATATTATGTCGTTCCCATCATCCAGACGTTCAGCTGTGTCCCATAGTTCCATATTTCTTTCTCTTTCATCCTCTTCCTCTTTTTCTGCTTCTGTGAGCATAGTTTTGATGTGCTGGTCAGGGTGGTCCGCGAGGTCAATCTGGGCTGCCTCCTCCATCCGCTGCTCAATCTCCTGTCTTTGCTTCTCTTCTCGTTGCTTTCTTGCGTACCTTTGTAATTCTTTTAAGTTTCCCTCATGTTCTCTTACTTCTTTTCTCAGTCTTTCCACCTCCTCTTGTTCCTCTTTTTTCCGACTTTCTGCTTCCCTCTGTCTCTCCAAACGTTCCCTATGTTTCCCCCAGCTGCGGGTTAATTTATGGCGCTCCTGCAATTCCTCCAGCTCTGCAGTTGTTCTTTCTTCCACTGATTCTGACCTTTCTTTTGGATTTAATTTTCTAAATGCCTGAGGGAGAGTCGTGGGCCATCCGACTGATGCGGGCAAATGAGCCCTAGGAGGTGTCGGTGGGCTGGAGCAGGCACTATCCTCCTCCTCATCTAACGAGCAACTTGGCATCTCTTCTTGGCTTATATTTCCCCAATTTCTCTGTTGTCTATCTCTTTTTCCTTTTTCTCCCTCCCCCTCGTTATCCATTACTAATTTTAACCTCCCTGTGATTTTACCCCTACTAATTTTATCTGTACACACTGGGTACTGCCCTGCTGCTGTGGCCTGGTAAGGTGGTGGCTTAGAACCAGTAAACTCAGGTGCTGTTGGGATTTTATTACTTTCAACTTTAAAATATCGCAAGATATCTCTCTGTTCAGCATGTTTCTGTTTCTTACGCAACTGCGTTTGGTCATTTCTTGCATCGTTATGCCGCAGCCTTTCTTCTACTTCATCATAGCATAAAGGGTCAAAACTACCTTCTATAGGCCAGCGGTTTTTCCCAGATGTTATTTTATGCCATTCCATCATGCATTTTTGAATTCTGCGTTTGTTAGAAGGATGTGTTATCATTACTAATTTAGCAGGCGTCAGTTCCTTAGTCTGTTTGCTCACGTTGGTTCCCATGGCAGTCAGCAGTCAGCGGACACTGTGGCCTGTGTCTATTTACTTAGGGCTGAACGATTTTGGAAATAATCTAATTATGCTTCTCCTTGCTACTGTAATTTTAATGTGATTATTTCCAATCTAATTTTACTCACATATAAACAACAAATCTACTTTGTTTCCTTGCTGTGCAGCTCAATTGTTAAACGACTCACCGCATCTAAATTCAGAACAGCAATGATTGTGTTTTAACCTAACTATATTTTAACCTAGGTTGCAATTTTTTACCTTTCTCTTTATTAATCGTAAGTAAAGAAAGAATGGCCTATACCTAGAGTTGTTTGTACCCAAGGACTAGTTACACCTAGAACCTTTATTGTTTCTATTAATCAGAATGTTATTCAATAGACTAGCTTTTAGTTAATTTGGACATTTAATCCTTGTTAAATTTAAGGTGCAGTCTACAGGCAAGTCTAGCTTTAAACTAATTGATCTGTATTTTTATGCTACGTATGATTATAGAGACTTCCAAATCCAGTAATAAAATTAGATTATCTCCCTGCTGCTATTGTCTTTCTTTTAGCTAACGTTTTTGTCAACACCTAATGGACACGTTTTAGTTTTATAATTGTTAGTAGCTACAAATTGTAAACTCTGTGATTTTGGAAATTACGTTTATATTAAGACTGCTATTATTTGTCCAGCCCAGCTATTTACTAACCCTCTTAGTCCCTATTTGTCTGTTTTTTTTATCGGGTCCTGCTCTTTCCAATATAGATTTTTCCTTTTTTTTTAACTTTTTACCTTTTTCGATCTGTTATATTTCAACAATCTAGGGTTAGGGTATTTCTGTTATGCTGAACTTTTCTTGTTTTATCCTTTGTTTTATAATTTTATATTATATATATTTTACTACTATCAGTTATTATTGTTTATCATTATCTTATCTTTTTATGTTTTATTGCTTAAATTTTATTTTGTTCTATACTTTGTTTCTTTCGAATATATATCTGTATCCTTATCACTGTCAATTTATTATTTATTATTATCTTATTTCTATGTATTATTATTATAGTTCCCGTTTTTCCCTTATTTCCCTTTTTAACAATTAATCTACACTTTACATACACTGACACAGACAGACATGTATTTTAGCTCTCACCTATTGCACTTCTTGTGCGTTACTCTGCAGGTCTATATTATTCTTACAATAACTTTCCTCACTGTCTCTTACAGTGGCATACGCGTTTTTCCCAGCTTCCCGGCCCCACTTTCACGCTGGACAAGTGAGGGACGTCTCCTTCGAGCGGTACTTTATACTCTGGTCTATCGCTTAGGCCAGGTCTCTTTAATCATCAATACTTTTGCACAACTTCATAGCACACTTCCTGACTATCACTTAGTCACCAATGCCCTTATTCTGCCACAAATATGAACCATACACTAAATGCATCCACTGCTCCGAGCGGCTGTCTCACCAGACTTATGTCAATCGCTTTGACCGGTCTGTCCCTACTTCTCTACCTATTATCTATTTCAGATACAAAACAGTTCTTTGCATCAATCAATACCTTACACAAAAATGCATCAGTTTTTCGTTAGCCATATATTCATGCACATATACTTTTTTCATCAATTGATACCTTAAACAAAATTGCAGCAGTTTACATTAGCCATATATTCAACACTTTAAACAAACATGCAGCCACATACAATTAGCCATACATTCAACACTTTTAAACAAACATGCAGCCACATACAATTAGCCATATATTCACATACACATAAAAACGACAATGCAGCCACACACACACACACACACACACACACCTCTGGACCGCTCCCCAGCTTATTCTGTTATTCCTTTATGTTATTTTTGTATATATTCTTCTTGTTATGTTATTGTTTTGTGTATATTACTAAATTTAGATTACTAGGTTCTTTTAGGAGGGCTTTGTGATACCTGACATCCACTAGCCACCTGCCGGAGGCCGGTTCCCCACAAATTTAGATAATTATAACAAATTAGTATCTCACCTGTGTTGGTGGATTCTTAAGGGCCCTTGGGGTTCCTGGCGTCCAACGTGTGGCAGCAGTCGTCCGGGATCACGCGTCCTCCTGGCTAGCTCGCCAAAATGTTGTGGATGGGCCTCCCACAACGTAATGATTTGCACTAAGTCCTTCAAAAATTCTAAGTTCTTGGTAAGGCAGTTAAAAATATCAAACAGTAGTCAAAAAGTGAACAAAAGTAGCTGAGTCTCAGTCCAGGGTGGTTTATTGCAACAACACAAGACAACCACACGTGAGATGTGCTCCGGACAACATCATCTGACAACATACAGAAAACGGTCGGTTTAAATACATTCTCTGGATCTTTGAGCTCCTCCTGTGAGCCACTCCTTTTTTACATAATTTCCATTGTTTTTTCCACGGATATCTTTGTTAATTTTTTACCTATCAGTGGAAACTTTTATGGGGCGTGCTTTTTTTTAAAACAAGGTTACACATCACAGCTCCTCCCAATCATGGCCCCTGCTCATTTCCATATGGTTACACGTCATTACCTTTTCGGACTTGGACCTTGCATTTTGTGTGTTCATTTTGGAGTCTTTCATGTTCTGCTTTACATTGCAAATGGCTTGCCCTTTTGACCCAGAGGTTTTTCAATTTCCCCTGGTAAATTGGTAAATTCCATTGACCCCCTAATTCTTATTCTGGGCTTGTTGCATGACACACACACATGTTTCTTAGGTGAATGTTTACAGCACCCCTTATATCAATTGTGATAAGACTATATTTATTATAAGATATTCATTGTGAGATATTAATCCACTACACCCATATAAATGGCACAATCCGATGATTTTTTTGGTTTTTAATCCAAATACATTTCAATCTGATGGTGAAATTTTGTGCACGTAAACATAGCTACTGCTGGGTCTTTCAACAAGATAATGACCCAAAGCATATGACTAAATCAATAAAGAAATGGTGTAAAAGGCACAAAATCAATAACCTTCCTGCAACCAGAATTATTGTGGAATTTGTGCATTCACAAATACACAAAAATCCATCTCCCGTTCCTATCACAATCGTTCGGGCCATTCACATGGCGGTATTATGGTTTAAGGTGGGACATTCCAGCTGTGTTGAAAGCAATAGCTGCCGAGCCCACAGCCAAACCAAAATAAACATGGCAGCACAGGAGGATGCACGCATAGCTGCTGCTATCACATCAGGGCCCCAATTCAGAAAGCTGGATTAGTGGATATTAAGAGTAATTTCTGGGGTAAATTCCTGCATACCCTGGTTTTTCCGTTTCAGAAAGCTCAGAAGTCTTTACCCTGAGTCAAATTATGAGAACAAATTACTCTGAAACAACCTTGCAAGGTAGCAGGATTGTTTGGGCAAACTCTTGAGTTTTTCCTCCTTTTTAGCTGAGATTTGCACAAGGACATCTAGGAAAAGGCGTGTCCTTTTCTGGAGGGGCCTATATGCTGGAGCACAAATACACCACAGAAATCTCTTTCGGGGGAGGCTGATCAGACCACGATTAAATGTTTTAATCATTTCTGGATTAATGTTTTCAAACGTTACCATTTTCCACCGCTGTCATTGATTTATCTCAATATTCTCAGCCCACACATCGCTTTTCTAACACTACGAGGGGACGCTCTCAGTTATGAACAATTTCTTTGTGCTGCACTTCGTTTTTTTGTCAATGGCAGCTTTTTAATAATGTAGGTGATGCAGAAAATCTTCCTGAAGCAACTGTATAACACGCTATCAGGAATGTTACTGTTGCACTCAGTTATAGTCGAGTTTAATGCTTTTTTCTAGTTAGAGACCCATAGGATTAACTACACAGAAGGAAAGCAATAATTTATTCTGTATCAAATTTTGAGACTTCCAGTTTTAATTTTCCATTCATATATTTTAGTTTCCATTTATATATTTTTCACCCAACACCGTTAGGGCTACAGCACATTTTTCTTCACTTAAATAACGCCATCTTTACTTCAACTTAAATTATAAATTGAGCCTATATGTTTAACATAAAATGAGGCTGACACAAATTATACACCTACAAGAAAATCAGTGTCAACTAATTTTTAGATGGATGAGTGAAGCAAAATTCTGGCAAAAAAATTTATGCAAATATCATTTTTTTCAATAACTCAGACCATCCCATCATTAAATGCAAATGTTGATTATAGCCAATTAATGCTTTAGTTGATTAAAGTTTAACATAAGAAAAATTTAGAACTTAACCATACCTGTTAAGGTTGCACCTAGTAGACACGGGTAGCACCTAGGCACGGGTTGCACCTAGAGGGGGGCGGGGGGTGGGGGGGTTGAATGAGTGAGTGAGTGTGAGAATGCATCTTAAATTCTCCGTCAAATGGCTCTCATATCACTCATGCAGAGACGTTTTAGCAATTCTCTCCTGTCAAAGAATTGACCTGGCTGCGGTGCCCCGGGTTCTTTTCCTGAATAATATGGTGTTTCTATTGTAGACTTCTGTAGTAATAAAAAGACTCTTGAAACTGAAACTGTATTTTAACATATTTAATCTAAAAGGTAGAGGGATGTTTACAGTTTCCTTACTGGACTCTCATACACAACAACGCAACGGGTAGATTTCTAGACGGCAGGGAGCCCGAGGCTCGTTTAACTCAGGGTTGATAGGACGCTGAGTTTAGTCACCTGATTGACTGTACTGAAACCGAAAATGCAGAGTATGACAGTGTGAAGTAGAAATCGCTCCGCAATACAAGTTGTATCAGTCAAAAAAATTTGTCATCAGTCAAAAAAATGTGTCATAAAGAGGAAAAAGATTTAAATAAGACTACACATTTATTTCACACAATCAAAGACTAAAAACTGACATTTAATCTAGTAAGACAATTTATTAAATTACACAGCTGCATCCACAACTGGCTGAATAACATGGAACATTCCTGGGAGAATAAATAGGGTAAATTAGCAACTCTAACCAGCGAGGCTTTAGCCAGCGCATTTTAGCGTAATGAGCTATTACGCTGAAAGTTGTCAAAATTACACTGAAATTAGACCGTGAGCGTAATGGTGCTACTTGCTAAGCCAACAGTATGACACGGATGTTTCAGAGCAACATAAAGCTCACGTACATCAGCGAAGTTGTAAACTGCCTGGACAACAGACCTGTCAGCTAGGGCTAGCTGTTATTAGCTTCACAGACAGCCCAATAACAGGGTTCTGTCGCTGTCTGGGTCCTTCGGCTCCACCATGAAACGCTCTGCTACGTGAATGCATACTGAAACAGCAAAACAATATACAAACATGTTTTCAGTCTTTGTTGTCTGTAAGTTAATGTTTCAATTAATTTTTTAAGTTAAGGTGACCAGATTTCTCTAAAGAAAAGGGATGTCTCTGATTTTGTTGAGAATCTCTGTCTGGGATTGGTTTGTTTTGCATGATCTGCAACGCCGATGGGGCGGGGATGGCGAGTTCGGCTCAGCTCTTCTACTACATTCGGACAGTGGCAGGACTGGGTAAATACTTCTCGTTGCACTAAACTTTTTTACTCCATCATAATACACTGAAATTGGGGACATTTTGGGGACAGCTTTTGCCGGGAACAGGTCATCAAAAACAGGGACAGTCCCCAGAAATCGGGGATGTCTGGTCACCCTATTTTAAGTGGTACAGGATCAGGATAGTTTTCACAAGCCTAGCGAGCCCTCTTGTTGTCATGGTTTTTAAGTGTTTGGCCCACATGCAGACACAGATGGAAGCAGGAACAGTTTTAATATGTTTATTTTAAGGCTCAACAATGGGGAAGCACACGCTGTGTGTGACAGGCGAGGTCTGAACGTCAGAGCTGGAACGACTGCGGGAAGAAAGAGGATATGTTTACTAAGGATCAAACCAGGGGGAAATGTTCCAGGAGCTGCGCCGCTTACCATTTGGTTGGGGAGACCTGTCCGGGGGGGATGAGTGAAAAAGGGACTCTATGACCGTAACTCGCTGATGGTAACTGGTGGCTGAGTGACAGGAGGGCTGGCAGATGGAATGCAGGTGAGGGGCCTGGACAGCACCACTGTGACGGCAGGCAGGAAGAGCAGCTGGAAGAACCGGAGTGTAGCTGATAAACCAGGTGAATCCAGGAAGGGGGTTCTCACGCCCGGCTTGGTACCACCAAGGGAGTATGAGTGGGGATGCCAGAGTAAAATCTGAGCAGCGGGGATTCGGATGACTGGTTCACTAAGCACGACGCCAACACAGCTGAGTAAATCCAAACACGACAAACTGGAGAATAACAGGAGACAGGATTGGTCGAAAAATAGGGTTTCCAAAAATTCACAGGTACGAAGCTCGGGAGACAGATCAGTGGCCTAGGTATACCATGACGGGGTAACACTCTGGCGTCTTCTAGCTGTCTGTGTACTCCTTTTAAAGCCCGAGACGAAGGTTCTTTGATGAGTCGCAGGTGTGGGCCACGCCTACCCGTCAACTGCAGCCACCTGTGAAGCAGAGTTAGAGCACGGAAAACAGAGAACCCTGACACTTGTGGCTATAGACAGTAATGTTTACTTCTTGGTTCATGCTGGTCAAGATGAATTGCCATTTAAATTTGATATATCGGTCGCAACCGAATATAAATTGCAGGATCGGACAAACTATGAAAGAAAGTTACTTATAGTCCGAAAAATACGGTGCCGAGAGTAACTGTTCTCCAATCAGGGTAGATCGGCCATTCATTCTGAAAGCCCAGTTTTGTCAGAATCCACGACTTCCTCTTTGAAAGAAGAACAGCAAGAAATGTAACTTGTGGTCTCTCATGGCACCTGCTGCTTACATTTTCATTTGATATTGTCATTGGCCAAAACCAACCTTTAGTAATAGTGGTAGTAGGTACTAGGTGTCACTTCACCCAATCGGCTCAGAAAGTTCTGCTGAATATCCATCCTTTCTCTGAAAGGATTCAATGGGAGCAGACCCAGATTGATAATGTGCAGAACAGAGAGAACTACACATTATCAATCTAGCTTGCCAGTTTACAAAATCAGCCTTCTCTCAGTGCTATCACGGTCTGCAGACTTAGATTCTGTAGAAAACCTGTGAAGTAAGGTGAAGAGAAGAAAGTATGGAAGAGTATGGAATCTAGAGAGATTGTGCAAAGAAAAATGGTCAAAAGTCTTGGCAAAAAGGGCCAATAAGTGTGGCTCACTAGTGGTTCTATAAAAAAAAAAAAAAATTCGTTAGGGATATTTTTTTCCACAGACAAAAGTACTGAGATTAGCAACTGGGTTTTTCAAAGCTTTTCAGAGTGAGGTTGTCATAATCCTTAGGTGTTTGAGTTTTGGGGTTTTGTTTAGTTCCCCGTTTCATTCCTGCTGTTCTCTAGTTGTTGCCATTTTTGTTCATCTGTTTGTAGATTGGGTTCTTACTTCATTCTTGTGTATTAATCTCTGTTAGATTCCTTCCCTGTTTTTCTCTCTATTCGGATCCTGTTCTTTTCTCTCCTTTCTCAGCTCCCTCTGCCTTCATTAGTATCAGCTATTCCTCATCTCCACCTGATTGTTCTCACCTGTTTCTGCCATGCCTTTCTCCACACTGCCCTCTGCGTACAAGCTCCCTTTTCGATTTTCACCTCTCATTGCCGGTTTCTTTCTTTATTCTTCTTCATGGTCCGTCATGCTGCCCTTTTGTCCATTATACTCCTTGTGCCTGTGTAGAGTTATACTATATTGAATCCTTATATCCATAATGCAACTTCCAAGTTTTGTCCTGCAGTTTGATCCTGCTAACCCCTCACAAAATATGACAATAACATTTTTTTTTATTTTAAATCTTTGGTGGGAGGGGGCTACTACTGTGGAGGTTGCTGTATACTATGTTTTTATGTCAAGGCTCAGAGCAAATATGCTATATCTTAAATCCCACAACAACGTTTTACTAATAAACACTGCATTGTTAACTCAACATATCAGTGAATCAACAAACTGATTTTTTTTGTTTTGCAATCTCTTACTCCCCAGTCTCACTGACAGAAAAACAATTTTGCAGTTTCCAAAAATCTCCAGTTTTGAATCACTTTCTCTTTTTAGGAGAGTTTTATGCTTTCGAATTGACAGTTTTATGATTTTCTCCAATTGTAGTTTTTTACACAATGGTTCAAAAAGCCTTTCCAGTCAAAGATAATGACAAAATAAGCAACCCTCGTTCTATTTTCAACATCATGTCACATTTACAACAAGCAACTTCAATGTATTTTGCTGGGATTTTATGTGATAAACACGAAGTAGTGCATGATTGTGAAGCTGAAGGGAAATGATACCCGGTTTTATAAATAAAATTATGAAAAGTGTGGTTTTCCTTTGTATTTCTGTTCCCTGAGTCAATATTTTGTAGAACCATGTTTTGCTACGATTTCAGCAGCATCTTTTGGGGTATGTTTCCACCTGCTTTGCACATCCAGACACAGTTTTTTTCACTCCTCTTCTTCAAAGCAATATAGCTCAACATCTGTGAGCAACAGGTTTTAAAGCTCAGCATAGTTTCTTTAACAGACTAATCTCCCGAGCATACTTTAAATAAACCATTCCATTGTAACTCTGGCTGTATATTCAGAGAAGAAGCTGAAAGTTGTATTTCCACCCAAGCCTCAGGTATTTCAGCCTAAAGGCTCCATTATACTCGCACGTTGGGTTGTCGCGCAGGTCTGTGCGGATGGTGTGCAAGCCCATGGAAGCGCTGTAGGCGTTTATACTTGACACGGCCGTAGGTGCAGTATTCTCCAAAAATACACTACTCATAATAACCAGTGGAAATGCAGTAAACATGGGAAGAAACAGTTGACATCACAAACCAAATATGGTCGTGAGCTGTATAGTAAACAATCATGAAGAATAATTGGTGTGTTTATGGCAGGTAAACAGAAAAAAGAAGGGTTAGAGCCATTGAAAAAGATGGTATGTTCACCCATTGCATAAAGAAAGATGTTGCATTCAGAAAGACATGAAGATGGGGAATACAGATAATCACCCCATAGGATTTTTTTTTTAAATGAAAGTTTAAAAAAACAACAACTTTGCTTTGCCAAATACAAGCTCATGGCTTTACATACTGTGGATTGTTGCTTTAGACTCGATTATTCACATAACAATATAGCATTTAATAAAGTTGTGCTGCTTGAAACTTCTGAGCCATTTGATGTTAGTACAGGCAAACTTGCTCGATGAGGGCTCCTTTGAATCCCCCCATTTTGAATGAGGGTTGCGCCCACGGTTCCCGCCAAGTTACACAAATTCGGAGGTGCACAACCTTGCACGGGGACGGCTCAATTGGATCACTTTTTGGCGCACACACTCTTGCGCCCTGTTCAATGTGTCAAGTATAAATAAAGCTCAACAGGTTTTCTTATCTTCCAGGATTTCTTGCCCTGTTTGTAGCTCAATCCAGCGTTTCACAATCATTCCTAAACTTCCAGTCCCTGCTAAAGAAAAAACATACCCACAGTATAATTCTACCACCACAAAGGTTTACGGGGGATTGGTGTGTAGTATTAATTTCTATCTCACATAGCGTTTCCCATGTACAGAAAAAGGTTGAAAGAGAGTCTTCTAAGAAAACATGTGCCTTCTCCACACTACATGGCTTGTGGCAAAGTGCAAACTTAGACTTAGACTTAGACTTTCTTTATTGTCATTTTGTATACACAGAGTGCATACAGAACGAAATTTCGTTTTCACACAGCTCAGAAATATTGCAGTAACTCTACAGGATACCTTGCAGTGAATTACAGTACAGGATAAAGTGCAGTGATCAATCGCAGTCACTTACAGGATAAATTTCAATTGACTTCCGGATAAAGTGCAGCAGTGAACAGTAGGCAGTTGAAATGTAAACAATGTAAACCAAATGTAAACAAATATGCAGTAAGGTGCATCAGTGATTTAAATGTAGACAGTTGCATTGTACACAGTTTTGCAGTACGTTTCCAGTTAAGTTGCAGCAGCAATTTTGCAGGATACGATACAATGTGCAAATGTGCAGATGTGCAAATCAGCAAATCTAGTGTGGTACACAGTCCGTTTTTTTACTTCAGCAGTTCAGCAGTTCAACAGTCTGATGGCAACAGGGAAAAAGCTTTTGCAGAACCTAGTGGACCTGCAGCGGATGCTGCGGAACCTCTTTCCAGAGGGCAGCAGGGAGAATAGTCTATGGTGGGGGTGTGAGGGGTCCCTGATGATGTTACGGGCTCGAGACACACAGCGCTGCGATGAAATGTCTTTAATGGAGGGAAGAGGAGCCCCAATGATCCCTTCTGCTGTCCTCACCACTCTCCTCACGTTCTTCCAGTCGGAGGCACTGCAGCCTCCACACCACACAGAGAGACAGCTGGTCAGAATACTCTCTATGGTGCTTCTGTAGAAGGTCGTGAGGATGGGCGGGGGCAGGCGGGCTCTCCTCATCCTCCGCAGAAAGTACAGTCGCTTCTGTGCCCTCTTCACCAGTGACGTGGTGTTCACAGTCCAGGTGAGGTTGTCCGTGATGTGCACCCCCAGGAACTTGGTGCTGCTGACCACCTCCACCGCTGAGTTGTTGATGAGCAGTGGAGCATGGTGAGGCCGGTTTTTCCTGAAGTCGACGATGATCTCCTTCGTCTTCTCCACGTTCAGGATCAGGCTGTTGTCTCTGCACCAGCCCACCAGCTGCTCCACCTCCTCTCAACAGGCCGGTAGTCGTTGAAACAGGTGACTTGAGGTTTCTTTGGCACCGGAATGATGGAGGCAGACTTGAAGCATGCAGGCACTGTGGCTTGGTCCAGCGAGGTGTTAAAAATAGTTAAAAAACGAGTTTTTTTTGGGATTTTTTGAGTCAGGTCTTCCATAAAGTCCAGATTTGTGGAGTGTGACTTATAGTTGTTCTGTTAGTAGAGTCTAAGATCTTTGCTCTTGGCTGTTTCTCTCATTAACGCTCTCCTTGTCCAGCTTTTCAGTTTTGGAGGATGTCCATATCGTGATAGGTTTGATGTTGTGCCTGCTATGGATGGCACAGAGCTCTTCTCAACAATTTTCTATCTGATCTGTCTGCTATGTTCTTTTGTCCTCAGGATGCTGATTGTTCACTAATATTCTCCAACAAACCACTGAGGCCTTCACAGAACAGCTGGATTTATACAGAGATTAAATCATGGGTGGATTCTGTTTACCGACAACGTGATTCTGAAGGCAGTTATTGACATGCGATTTTACCTATGGGTATCAGTGTAAAAGATATACACGGCACCCATAATGGATGCTTATTTGTAAAAGTGTTGAAATCTGTGATAAATTTTTCTTCCACCTTAAAATTATGCACTACTTGTGTAGTTCCATCACATAAAATCCCCCCCACCCCCCAAAAAATACATTAAGGTTTGTGGTCGTTTGTGATAAAATGTGTAAAAGTTCAAACACTAAAAACATTTTTATTTTGCATTTGTTATGTTGGTTTTGTTTGACACCCTCATGCAAGCAACAACTACTGACCCCAAAGAGAAGTTTGAGATAGGGAATATGGTTAAGATATGATGGAAACAATGGATGAGACGGTTAAATTATTAAAAAACTTTTAGTCATGGGACTGGTCATAATCATAATTTATGTATTTACGAGTAACAATTAGGGTGTGCTGGTGGTGCAGGGGTAGCGTGCACGGCGGCTTCAGGACTTGCCGCAGCTGACTCAGGTTCAATTCCAGCCTGGAGTGCTTTGCTGCATGTCTACCCCCTCTCCCTCAGTCCCCTTTCCTGTCAGCCTACTTTCAATAAAAAGGGCCACTAGTGCCACAAAAAGTAGCTGTTAAATATACATTTAAAGACAACAAGCAGTCTACGGTTTTTTCATGCAAAATGTTACAGTTGATTCTGTGAACTGGTTTACATTTCTAATGTATTTTTTATGGAAATATTCTGGTAACCACAGCTGCCAAAGTTTTTCTGTAAAAACAACGGATTATTATTATTATCTTTTTACAGTGTAAAAAAAGCTGGAGCAGTGGCTGTTTGACAACAGGGGGTTCTAGGGGAGAGATGGTGGAATTTCAAAGAAGGTGACTATACACACAGAGATTAAGATCAGCAGATGGTGGTGAGTGGTGCTTGTTGGTGATGATTTCCTTGTTCTTGCTCCCAGGTGAGGACAGGCAATGCAGCATCGGAGGTTGTACAGGCAGGTGAGTAACGGTGGATGGCTGTAGAGGGGTTTCCGGCAGGAAAAACCAGGGAAGGTGCCAGGGTAGCAGCCAGGGGAGATTAATTGAGGGAATCTTGAGGTGAGCTCTTCAACAAACTCTGAGAGCGAGAAAGCAGAACACTGGAATCCAGGAACAGTGCAGAAACTGGGTAAACGTAGAATGTCAAAGAATTCAGGAAATAAGAAGTTGTAGGCATCCTTATCACTCATGGGGCGAAACAATGGCTGTTTCTCGATTCACGAGAACGCGAGTACGGACTCGCGTTCTCGTCAAGTCCGGTCTTGGCGAGAACACAGGAAGATCGGACTTGACAAGAACGTGAGCACGCAGCACGTATGATGCATTGGAACAGAAGCATACTTGTGACGTCATGAGACGCACAGTTCTTTAGCATTTCTTTAACATTCAAAACTATTTATATACTACACCACAATAAATCTTATTGAACATTTTTTTTAAATCATCATTTTTAATTTCTAAAAAGCCTAAAAATTATCTTGCCGCGGTGCATTCTGGGCAAGCGGTCAGTCTGAAGAACGCACAAGTCTGCTCTGATGCATGCTCGATAAAGAGGGCGGGCGAGAACAACATCCGGGGAATTCGGCGCGTTCTCGGTTTGGCGTTCTCGGCAATCGGAACAGTGCTCGGGCTGAGGCTGATGACGTGTCACGAGCACACGAGAACGCTCAAGAACGCATATTGAGAAACGGCCAATGTGGCATCTCCCTCAGGGAATCCGCTCCTCTATAAACTCCTCCTGATTGGGGTTGACGAGTTCCAGCTGGGAGGACACACCTGCTAGCCACACCCTGCAATCACAGAAGGTAGAAACACAAACACACAGACACACACACACAGGCACGCACCATTGTGTACACAGCCCTGTGGATTTCAAAGTATCAGAAATACAGTACAGTATAAGAATGAACCAAGATTCATCGTGCATCTGTGAAAAGAAAAAAAAACACTGCTGATTTGAATTTTGTTTACAAATTAATGTGGCAATGTATTAAGTCCATTCATATTATCATTTTCTTTGTATGTCAAGGTTTCATTGCTGCTAAGGAATCCAATTTTACACAGAAGGATCTTGGTAGTGTAAACCTCACTGCCTTTGCATTTACCTTTCTTTTTGACCCTTTTGAAAATTGGGGCTAAATGGATGTCGGGTTTAACCCTTTGTAAACAGACTGTGGATCCGGTCAAGGCTGCAGGAGCCTGTTAGAAGAAGGACACATAACGGAGACAACTGAGGTTGTTTGCCATCAGGTGTGTGTGAAGATATCTTTAAACATTTGGACCCTGGAGATAACAACATGCCAGAGAGGTGGGGAGGTAGAGAGACAGACAGAGATGAGTGTATTTCCCGGGACCACCTAAGCCGCCTAATCAAGATACGACTTCACTGTGTGTTTGTGTGTGTGTGTGTATGTAAAGGGCAGAAATGCAGACAGGGAAAGCATGTGTGTCTGCTTCTTTGCCCAAGATAAAAAGCGGTAAATCAGAGGGTTCTCCCATCCTGATCCTTCATAGCAGGTTATGTGTCTGTGTGTGTCTGCATTTGACAACTGTGAGGCTGCTCACACAGCCCCCATCCCATCACCTAGACCATGGAGACCAGACCTGCACAGCAGTAATGAGCAGTGCACTGTTGTGTCTATTCCTCTCAGTATGACTGTGTGTGTGTGTGTGTGTGTGTTTGTGTATGTATATGTGTGTGTGTTTCCATGACGGCGAGTGATAAGCACTGGCACTGTGATGTTGCATTAATTATGTGCAGAGTCCTTGGTTCCCTCATACAGCGTTAATGAAGACGCGACATGCCGCTTAGCCCTCTCTGACGTTCTGCTTTGAGTGTCACAGTGGCCTCTGTTGCATGTAAGCACTGTAATTTGGCTTTTAACTGAAATAAATGAGTTATCAGGGAGATCCTCAGAATTATGATTATTATTATTTTTCCCTTGGTGGCAAATGCCACACTGTGATTGGATAATGGCCCTCCACAGAGCAGCAGCTTTCCTGTGGGGTTGTCCGAAGGAAGGAAATAGACGGGGAGTGGAAGGTGCCAATCTGGATGAGTACTGAGGTACAATCATAGCCCAAACTGTCTGTTTATCTGACCTCTCCAAAACCTTCTAAACACTGGAAGTAAGCGCTTTGCTCAGATAGGACACAGATCAGACTATTCACCAACAAACAAAGGTGGGTCTGGCATACATAAAAAAGAGGATTGCAATCTTAAAAAGCACAATTTTAAAATGAAAAAAAAAACCATATACATGCAATTAAAATCTTATATAAATATGGACAGTGGAAGGAATGAGACCATGCCTTTTAGTGTGCTGCTACTACTTGTAGCAGTAAGAATATACCAGTTCTGGCTAGGTCCTTCTTACGTGGAGCTTGTGTTGTCCCCCTGTGAATGTGTGAGTTCCCTCGAGGTACCTTGAGTTACTCCTGCAATACAAATTGTCCATGTTAAGTTGATTGCTCTAAGTTGCCTTAGCAATGAGTTTGTGCTTTGATGGTTATTGTTTCAGCGTTCGCTCTATGGCAGACTGTCCAGGGAATGCCTTACCCAGCGACCACTTGCATGGGGTGCAATGATTAATATACGTTTCATTGTGAAAACACATTAGTAGAACATTCTGGCCCTCATTCATCACACATGTATAGCTGGACATTACTTGTATAGACATTTTTATTGTCATTCCGGGATTTACAAATATGGATAAAAGGATAAAATCTCATGTCTGGTCTCAGATTTTGTATGCAACTTTATGTCAATGTGGTCTTGTGGTGCAGTAGAGACAATCTAGCAGTGTTCAAGAATGATTAGTCCAAAATGTTGCAAAAAGTTGGTTGGTGAGGAAAGATTTGAGGTGACGTGTTTATAGTAAGTTTTATTTGATTGGGGATTTTCTTTACTGATTTTTTTATCAGCTTGTGACAAAGTGGGTGAGAACACCATTTGCCTCAGTTTATATATCTTTGGTAACATTCTTGTTTGCTTGATTTAGCCATATTTTATTTAGTCTATAGTCTGCAAACGTATACTATCCCGGGTTTGTTTGTGTTTATATTTCTACAGATTATTTAGTATAACATCTTGGTTTAAATCAATTCAGTTCCAGTTTGTATTTATTGTTTGATCATTTAACTTGTGCATTTTGTTTGGTAAACTTACCTTACTTATCTGTGTTTCAGGGGGAAGTGTTACCTCACTTCCAGTAATTGTGGCTTCCTGTTGGAGCTAATGTCACAGGAAGGTACCAGGTTAAGAGGGGGAAGGGATAGCTACTTGACTTTGAGGTGGTCAAATTTGGGCATTGGGTAGTGTCATTCTGTGTGATTTAATTTTACATTGTTGTGGCCACACTCAAAGAGATGTTGCTGAGGCCCATTGAAGGAAACCATGTTGAGTTCAAGTTGAAACTATGCCTGTTGATGAAGAGTCAATTGGAGGCCATTTTGTCTGCCTGGAAATAAAGGTATTTAAGCAGAGAAATTGTAAAGGTTCAGGAGGGAGCAGAGAACCAGGTCAGTGTAGCTGAGTGCACATGACGTTAATTTTGGTTGTTTTATGTTCAGTTATGATCTGTTGTGCCACGTTAACCTTTAGTTATTTTTTTGGATTTTTGTAAATATTTTTTCCACCATTTTTGTAAATAAACCACCCGCTACATTGGACATATTTTGCCTACTGCCTTCTTTAGCCACTTTGGCCAGGCTATCTTACACAAATGGTCCATTGCTTGTATAAAGTTGTGTCATTACAAGAAGTTTAAATATTGACATTATTATACATTATTATAAGACAATGATAAAATTGTATGTTTGCCTGTTCATTTGCCAAAAAAGGAGGGTGGTGGGAAAATTCTTATTATTTTAGGGAATACTTCTTGAGATTCGTAACTGAGTGACAGGAGGGCTTACATAAGACAGTAAGTGACATCAATATTGCGCTGGATAGTTTATCTTTGAGCTCTAGAGCAAGTGTACACACAGTTCCAAAAATCCCACTTTGAACTTACCTGCTTGTAAGCATTATATCGACAAAAAAACAAAAACAAAATACGATCTGAGCATTTACTGTTTCGCTTGAGTTGTTATTTGGAAATATTTTGAACATGGTTCCAAGGAAATAACATCAAACACAAACGACAAAGAGCTTCCTCTTGTTTACAATCAGTGATGCCTGAAACACATTATTACCACAGATTGACTACCCACACATTTTAATTACAAAACACAGGTTTCCAGCTAATTGTTCCAGCTCTGAGAAGGGCTGATGTGTGCTCCAGCTGCCCACCAGCATTAAACATATCATCCAGCTTTCATCTTGATGGGGAACACTGGATTTACTCATATGTGTCTGTTGTCAGTAAAGTCATTCCGTAAAAACACGGTATTGTATATTGACCAACAGTATTCAGATGTGGAAAATCCTTATTCATTGTTAAAAAATAAACCCCTGGAAGAAAACAAAGAGTTGCAGGTTGCTCCTAAAAAAATGAAATTCTGATCATTGTCACAAAACTTGGATCTGATGTGTGTAGCCATGTCTGCTTGTAGCACAGTGATTCCTAATAAAAACCTGGGATTTTACAAATTAGATACTCTTTGCTTTTTCATGCAGAGTAATTCAAATGTCTTCACTGATGATCTCAAGCCCTTTTCACAAGTAAACCTCCCGCTCACTGACATGCTGTAGAGTAAAACCACTAAATCCATACATACACCTGCAGAAGGAGTAGTGTGGAGTTCCAAGCTTTATAGTATTGCCCAACAAAAGCCTTGTTATGGCTTAGATGGCTGTTGGGCAATACTATAAAGCTTGGAACTCCACACTACTCCAGACATTTTGAATTGAGAAAGCTTTCTGGATGGGAAGCGAAATGTCTTCAAACTTCGGAAAAAAGTCCAGTTGTTTTGTTTTTTAACTTTTTTGGAACTAGGTGAGGAGAACAAAGACAAGTGTGTCTTGCCTACAGTCACGCATGGTAGTGGGAGTGCCGTGGTTGGGGGCAGCCTGAGTGCTGTCAGCTTTGGGGAGCTACAGTTCATTGAGGAAACCATGAATGCCAACATGCATTGTGACCTACTGAGGTAGAACATGATCTCCTCACTTCAGCAACTGGACCAGAGGGCATTATTCTAACATGATAATGACCCTGAACACACATCCAAGACGACCACTGTCTTGCTGAAGAAACAGATCATACACGAAGGTGATGGTCTGGCCAATTTTATCTCCAGACCTAAACCCTGTTGAGCATCTCGGGGATACCCTCATATGGTGGAGTAGCGCAAGGTCCCTAACATCCACCAGCTCTGTGATGTCATCATGGAAGAGTGGAAGAGGAGTCCAGTGGCAACCTGTGAAGCTCTAGTGAACTCCATGACCAAGAGAGTTAAGTTGGAAAAAAATGGTAGCCACATAAAAGTGGGCATAATTTCCCTTAGGGGACCAGTGACCTTCGTTGCCAGTGGTTTGGATATTAATGCCTTTGTGTTCTGTGTTAAGATATAACATATTTACAAAAATATGAGGGGTGTACTCACTTTTGGAGAGAAACAAAGGTAATTTCAGTTATAGACATCCAGAGCTGATTATAACTAGACTTGCAGCTGTATTTGTAGCAGAAGGTGGTTCACTTAGGACTGAATACAAATGGGCATACCAGTTTACTAAACCATGTATCATTTTACTTGCACTCTGCAGTTATTTTGTGTTTGTTTAATAGAGTCCAATTTAAATACACCGAAGCCTTTAGATGTAGTGGGCCAACACATGAAAAAGTTCATAGGATACTCTACCAAGCAACTGTTTTTTTTTAGATAAGGTAAAACTTTACTCAATCTAATATTGAACAGAATATAGGCAATAAAAATAGGACAAAAACTACAATCCCAAATAATCAGAAAAAACAAACAAAAAACAGATAACGTTGATAATACTGAAAAAGCAGTGATGGTGGTTGTATAGTTTTACAGCAGTGGGTATAAATGCTTTGTGGTAATGTTCTTTTTAACACTGAAGATGTGTCAATCTGCTACTAAAGGAGGTGTTCGGTGGCTTCACTGCCTGTTGCAGTGACTTTGAGGTAATAAAATCCTAGACACGTAAATATATTATAGCAAACCAGAGACAATACATTAGAAAGGAGAGAAATGAAGTAGTGATGATAAAATAAAAATATTCTCTTGCCCTTTAATATTTTATTTTCTATTGTTCTTTCAAATACAGCTGGGTTCTACTTTATTATTTGACTGGTGTAAATGATTAGAAATGCAGCGCTTTCACTTTCACCTTGGCTACTCAATGTGCATATGCAGATAAGGTTGATTATTCTGTCTCTCCCTGTGTGCACATTGATGGAAACTAAAAGTCTTTCTGTCTTTGCTCAGAACAGAAGATCTGCTTGAGGAGAACTCCCAGCATGGTTAAAGCTTATATTTTCTTCCAGCTTGGTTCATAGAAAGACCTCCACTCTTCCTTTTGTCTATTTCTCAAAATGCTTGACTCATTGTCTCCGACTTCTTTCAGATAATCTCATTTGGACTTCCTCTCTTGATTTTCAAGCCTCTCCTCTCTCTCAGCAGAGTTCTCTGCCTCTCTCCTGTGGCTCTGGCTTTTTCTTCCTTTCTCACTCACTTCCACTGAATGCACACAGTATTGATGTTTTTCCCTCCATCATGGCCCCTGTGATGCCTTTCCTCCTTTCAGCTTTCCCCTTTGTCTCCTACCTTTTATTTGTCAAAGGTTCTCTCCAGTGTTTTCTCCCCAGGTACACGCTGTCTCGTGCACACTGATATACCGGGGCTTTAAGGAGCTTTTGAAGGCTAATACTGATTTTTGCTTCAAAACTCCTGATGACCAGAATGTTGACAACATAAGAGAGAATAATAAATATTTCTTAATCTCATGTTTAATAGAAAAATGTTATTCCTCAATGGATGCAGGATTCAGTTACAATGTACAAGCATGATTTGCTAGATTATCTGTATTGGCTGTCAAAGAGAAAACAGATTGAATTTACTCTACTTTTTATTTAAACTGGAGCAAACACATGGTTGACATGTTGTGTTGAGATAAACCACTGTTTTTAGATATTCCATATTGAGAAGTTCTTTTTTAAAAGAACCAAAAAAGTAATGTGAGTTCAAGTGTGGATTTAATTAGGGATGTACGAATCCAGTGCCTAGAACTCACTGATCTAGACAATAACGAAACCTATGCTAGAACCCTGTACATTTTGATTTTTAGCTCCCTGTTTAGTGCTATGATTCCCCAGTGGGTAAATGATAAACTTCTCATCCCTGACCTGAACAGTGTCACTTTTCTCTTGATAATGAACTTTCTTACAAAGACACCACAGTCAGTCCCCACTGGGGAAAAAAAACTCCAACTGCAAGGTTGTGTGATCAGTCCATTGTTGTTTACACAGCTAATAAGTGACTTCTGCATTCACACATGGGATGGTGAAAAAACACCAAGGAGATTGTGAACCTGGCCCAGCAGAGACTGCACTTTCTGAGAAAACTGAGGTATACATCCTACCAGCATTTTATTCATCAATCTACAGAGCTGTGCTTGAAACTGAATTGACATACTGTATCCCAAAGCAGCTATTCAAATTTAGCTAAGGTCAGTTTTAAAGTATGTCATGATTTAGGTTTTTGTTTGGACTTTCTGGACTGATTTTCCCCTCTTTGCTCCACTTCTCTCAGCCACAAGCCATCAGTCACTATCCAGTCTGCTCAGTCACCTCCCAGCCACTACTCAGCACCTGATCAGCTCCACCTGCTGCCACTAATTACCTCCAGGTCATTCCACCTGTTCCCCTGCCTTTATATACCTGCCTCGCTCCACACTCCCTGCCAGAATGTCTCATCTCATCTCATCTCATGTGCACTGCTGCCGTGTATTCTACCAGTTCCTGTGTGCTCAGCCCGCTGGATTCTGTGTCTATGCACACGTTCAGCCCTACTGATGTTTGGTTCCAGTGTCTGCGTGTTGCACAAGTCTGCTTTGTTCCTTGGTAGTGATGGGACATCTGATGCCAGGCTTTGAGGTGCGTACCAAGTAAAAAGGGGGCGTGTCAGATGAAGCCCTGCTTCGATGGGTGTCGTTTTGCTGAAAACCACATGAGCGATGACAAACGATGCCTCACATTACACTGGATATGTGACTGCTTCATTTTATGTGTCGATTTTCAAAATAAAAGTGTGATAAAATGTGTTGTATTGTGGGTTATTGTTGTGGGTATTTTGGTCAGGGAGTCAGTAGTGATATAGATTGTATCAACTGAGGACAGTATTTTACAGCAACAGTGGCTGAAATACAAGTTGAAAAAAGGAAAAACTTCCCCATCAGGGAATACTTTTTGATAATCACTCAAAGTAAGTTTTGCATGTTGTGTGCACTTATAAGAAATGGAGAAATAAAAAACAAACATTCCCCCACAAATACCTAGCCTCCAAACCAGACATCAGAATTATCCTCCAAGGGCAGGTTTTGAATTAAAACCTGAGAAGACAATAATTAACATAATTTAAAATGTTTTAAATGTCTTATCCATTACAGAAGTAATGTTAATTTTGGAAAAATAATTTGAGAAACATAATGTCTGCCTCCACAAGCGTGTACGCACAAGATACAATTGCACCAACTATGTTTATTCACAATTCAGTCCATGCCATTAAATAAAATACTACCAATGAGTGCCAACATAAGAGCAGGATTACTTTGGATGCAAATCATTACAGGAACTGAATACTTCTGCAAGTTACATAAAACTCAACAGATGTAGTTACTGGACATGGGTTGGACAAAAACCTAAAGACAACATTGCACACACAGCTATGTTCCACTGTTTTTTAAGTGACTAGGCCAGGGGTGTCAAGCTCCAGTCCTCGAGGACCAGGGACACGTTGCAGTTGCAAGTTGCAGGACACCGGCCCTTGAGGACTGGACTTTGACACCTGTGGACTAGGCCGTCACAGTATAACTGCAGCAGCAGATATCACTAGAGAGCACTGGATGCTAACCTGACTCCGCCTGATGTATTTCGCTCCGCCTAGCTTCACTCACATACATCTGGGACACCGCCATAGGAATTGCCTTTATTGAAGGCTGGGCCTTATCAAAAATTCTTGCATATGATTGGATAAGCCACTTGTCTGTCATCTTTATCGACGTGCTATTTCAACCACTCACACTGAAGCCAACCCGTGACGCTGATGAGAGCGACGCAGGGAAAAAAAAACTATTTTTTTTTTTTTATGTGTTTGCGGCTCTAGTGGCACGCGTTTTATTGACAGTGAGCTGACAGGAAGAGGGGGGAAGACAGGCGGCAAAGCGCCGCAGGTCGGAGTCGATCCCGGGCCGACCGCGTTGAGGACTAAAGCCCTCCTAATATGGTTCGCGCTAACAGCTAACCGCTCCGGGGCGCTTCCGCGGACGCGCCCCGGAAAACAAAACTTGCCAAATCCGGTCGGGAGAAGGGCGAAAACATGGTTTCCACCAACAAAAGCCTTCAGAGCCGTTCTGATGTTCTTTTAATGAAACAATATTAGGTAGATTGGACAACACGGAAGAAATAGCAGCATCAATGTTAAAGCTTGCTTCCTCGACGAGCCGCCATTGCTATCAAAACAGTCTCACGTCACGGTCGCGTCTCCACTACGTCACATCTATGAAACTCCAGCCCTGCGTCCTGATTGGCCAGACCATAAAATTGGTTGGAGAAATCACACTCTATGGGCGATGTCCCAGATGTATGTGAGTGAAGCTAGGCGGAGCGAAATACATCTGGCGGAGTCAGGTTAACTGGATGCAGCACTGAGTAATTAACCTTTGGGTGAAGCAATGCGGTGGAAGGCTTCATTGCTTCATGAAGCTTCATTTGGCCATCACTACTGCTGTGGAGATCCAGCTGCTTTCCCTGCCTGTCCTGGTGGTTCCTCAGCCTGCAACGTCTACTCTGGTCAGTTCCTACCTTCGTCCTCGAGTCTGGTCAGTCACTACCTGCATCTTCTGATCCACTGACCATTCCTGCCTGCCTTATCTGCCAGTATTCAACTTTCCTTCAATAAATAAATATTGATTTTTATGAAATCGGAAGTCCATGCACGTCGGTTTACGTAACTGACTGCGTCCGGGCAACATGACGGACTGCTCACGTCTTTCTGAGACTCTGTGAAATTAATTAATTAAAGTTGTTTACCTTCCCTGAACGAAGCGTATAATATATTATGCATACTTTTGACTAGAGTTGTCATCAAAATGCATACAACTGGAGATGTTTCACTTAAATGTTGTTTTCAAATGTAACAGAATCTCGCTGACACGGTGACGTAGGTAGGAAACGTCACTTTTTCACATCTTTCTGAGAAAATCTTCAGCGAAACTAATAAAGAAAGGTTATCTACCTTCCCTGAAGATTATGAAAATAATATCCATACCTCCTGCTAGAAATGTAATCATAATGCATAAAAAAATGCAGTTGTTTTGCTTGAATGTTTACTTTTCCATGGGCAACGGCAGCCATATACTTTTTTTTTTGCCGGGGAAAACTTGATAGTCACGTGACCTGGTTGCAAGCCAATGTAAATGAATTGGCCAAATATAACGCACATTGAAGAGCCAAATTGTGACAATGGTGCATCTCCCCCTGTGGGCCAACGTGGATATTACAATTTTTTTTTAGTGAGACTGGGTTGCCATGTGCGTGTCCATTGCGTAATGACACATCACTGTCCGAATTCGGCACAGCAGTCCGAAGCTCCTTTCCTACCCACATTACTGTTGACCTCATGAAAGGTCAAGGAACAGGAGCTAGGGGCTATAATTAGAACATTTTGAATGGAGCCGTGGACTTTATGAAAACATGTGGGAAAGTGGATGGTTGACATATAGCTCAGTTCATGTTCTGATTAGAGAACCTCCGGTCAACTGCTGCACTGTGCAATTACCATAGTTTTTAATATATGAAAAAGATATACAAAACATTTATGGAATACATATGTTAACATACAGTTTGGTTTACTTATATACACTGTACATAGTGTTCACATGATTCTTGTGAAATTCAATATATTGTATGAAATAACTGCGATGAAAGTGGACACTTTCAAGAGTAAATCATATATGTATGATGTGCAATATGAAACATAAACGCTTACGAATTACGAACACTTACATTGTTTTTAATATATATTTTCAATTTCTTTTCCATAAGGGTCACATTGACATTTTAAACCACTCACAGCAAGTTTGTAAGAAATTTGCAAACATCTAGTTTTGACCAATGCCAGTCAGCTTTTGTATCATGTAAATGCAAATACAGGCAAAAAAAATAACCCTCTCAAATACTTGAATACCATCCAAAAAGCATCAGTGTCTGTCATTAAACATTGCATAAATAATTTTCACTTGTCACTGTGCCGTCATCTGTAAGATTTACTAACCTCTAATGTTGACAATAAGTCCATCATCAAGACACCAACATCTATTTCTCCTCCAATTAGTTACCAACCCTCAGTTTCCAGCTACACCCTCCTGTCCAAATGCTTTCTGGTACCAATGAGCTAAATGCTGATGGCCAAATGCCAAACTCTGAACTTCATTGAGTCACCTAAAAAAAACAAAAGTAAAAACTGAAAAAGTACTAATGGAGCAGTTGCTCCCCCTGGCATTGCCTGAAACAGATTGTTGCATAATACAGCCTATTCATCTTATTACACACATATTGCTACACTTAACTGTTTATTTTTCAGTAAAGCTCTGTGAAAAGCCATTTTTGTATTTTCCCCTCATTTCAGACTTGGCTTTAAATGTTTTGTTTATCCTGTCCAAAGCATAAATATCACAAAAATTGAGGGATCGTCTTTTAGGAGTGTTCAAATTCTAATGTATGCTTTCTATACAATATATATATATATTTATTTTGAAGTCATGTAACTTATTTACTTTGATAACCAGCAACTTTAGGTAAGCTTTGGACATTAAAGTAAACAAAGCAACAATCTGTGTGTGACTCCAACAGAAGTGTTTTTGATATGGGTAACAAGGGTAGTGTCCTAGGATGGCAATAGAAAAGGGGTACATCAGGGCCAGTTGAATGAAAAAGTGCTTTTTTATCACTCATTTGCACCCAGAATGACTTTTATTTAGCATTTTTGAATGTATAGACAGTGAGGAGTTGGCACTCCCCTCTGTAGAGTAGAGGCATGGTGTTTGCTGCTGACACATGGAGTGGGTTATCTAAAGCAGGGCGCCCAAGAGGGGCCATCACAGGAAATCTGCAACCCCCCCCCCCCCCCCCCCCCGAGGAAAGAGGAGAGACAACCCCGAGGAAATCCCCCAGCCACCGCAATGCCGACGCCCCCAGAAGCCGCGGGGACGAGCCCCCCCCCGACGCCTTCACCCCCACCCCCCCATACCGTGGCCTACATGAATGTGCGTTGTGAAAATGTTTGGAGTGAAAGTGTCTAAAGTGCATGATAAAATTGGGAAGAGGGACGTCATCAGAAAGTGGCAACCTCCAGTAACGCCTCCCTCCCCAAGGACCTACATGTGTGGCGGCGTGATGGAGCAGGCAGAGGGAGGAGTCCGGGGATGGGGAGCAAAGGACTGGGGAGCCAACCCAGGGAGCCAGCTCCCCTACTGACTCCAATAAGCACCCTCGCTCCCCGAAAGCTCCACCCGGAGAAAGGGGCCCCTCCAGCAGCACCACCATAGCCTGGGGGCCAGGGAGAGGCCGCAGGGCCCGCCAGCCAACCACCCACCAGGACCAACACCTCCACCCCCCCCAGCCCACCCACCAAGCCTACTGGCTTTACCCCCCCCCCAAATAAATAAATAAATAAATAAATTAATAAGATGGGGGACCCTGGCCAGCCAGCCCGCACGAGCCATCCCAAACCCCACCCCCCAGGCGAAACCCGCTTCGGGAGACTACACGGACCAGGACCGGGACAGGGGGCCGGACACAGGCCCACCAGAACGTCCACCCCCCCCCCCCCCCCCCCACCCGTAGATTTAACCCCTCCCCAACACTAACGTTCAAACAACTCACCACACATTCGAAAGTAGACATCCAGGCTGGGTTAGACCCTACTCCTCCTCCCTCCCCTCCCCCCCACTAGCAGAATGCCGATCCAATGAAGGGGAAGAGCATCTGCCCTGAGATGTTAATGTCCATGCCCCCCTACCAGATCAACAGGCCCCGAGGTCCCCCAGCGCACCAGAGGCCCCGTGCAGGGGCAGACACCCGGGTGCGCGTCGGCCCAGACCCCAAGCGGCACACCCCATGGACCCCCGACCCACCCCGGACCCACCCAGCGACAGCACAGCTACCAGGTCAGTAACCCACGTCCGTCACCGCGTAGCTCCCCAAGAGGCCACCCGTAGGCCTCCCAAGCCCCTCCCAGATGGGGACAACAGACCCCGGAGTCAGACCCACCAAGCGCCCCACTCCGAGTGCCCCCAGAGCCCCAGGAACCACTGCGCCCTGCAGGAAACAACCCACCGCCCCCCATTCCACTAAGTGATGGTGCTAATCAAAGGAGCCGAAAGAGATCATTCAAATGTGGATGCTGATGCTGTCTCAAGATTAATATGATCCAACAAAAGATCTCTATACTGATTGATACTGAGATTTTCCTTACTTTTCCAATTCATGAGGATAGTATTCTTTGCGATACATAATGCAGTTAAAACCATGTAAACTATTTTATTCCCCAGAGGGCTTTCCTCAAAATTACCGAGCAAGCAAACTGATGGGGAAGGTGAAATTTTACAGCTCAAGCACTTTGATAAGTCCTTACATATCTGTGTCCAGAACCTCTGGACTGGTGTGCATAACCATAACGCATGAATATAATTATCAGGATGATTGCCTATGCAGTTTGGACAGATATTAGATTGTGCCATACCCATCTTGAATAATCTTTGTCCTGTGTAGTGTACTCTGTGAAGGATTTTGTATTGTATTAGTTGTAAGTTGGTGTTTCTAGTCAATTTGAAAGTTCTTAGACATATCTGAGCCCAGAAGTTTTGTTCAAAGCTAACTGATAAATCCTCTTCCCATTTCATAATAGGAAGAGATATTGAATCATCTATTTTAGTCAGTGTTCAGTATGATTTAGACAGTAGTTTGGGGGGGGGGGGGGGGTTAAGTCTAGGAACTCTAATATATTAGTTGGGATTTGTAAACCACCTTTAATATGCTTAAATGTATTTCTAATTATAGATTTAAGTTGTTCATATTCCAAAAATGTATTTTTAATAATGCCATATTGCATATTTAGTTTGGAAAAATTGATGAACTCGGTTCCGTCAAGTAAATGTTCCAGATATTCAATACCTTTATTCTTCCAGTATGTAAAGTTTATCATATTATTATTTTGTAGGATGTCAGGGTTGTTCCAGATGGGTGTACGACTGCATGGGATAAGTGATGACTTTGTCATTTTAAGAAACTCCCACCATGCTGTCAGAGTAGAGCTGATGTTAATATTTTTAAAGCATGTATGCCGTTTTATATTTGAGCTAATAAACGGCAAATCTGAAATCGTGATATTATTGCATATTTTCTGTTCTATGTCTATCCAGGGCTCGTCTAAAGGATTGTTTTATCCATTTAGTGATATATTGTAGTCTATTTGCTAAGTAGTAATTATGGAAGTTAGGCAGATCTAGTCCACCTCTGTCTTTAGTTTTCTGTAGCGTCTTTAAGCTGATACGGGGTGGTTTATCTTTCCAAAGAAATTTAGAGATTGAAGAGTCTAGAGATTTAAACCAGTCAGATGATGGTTTATTGGGGATCACTGAAAATAAGTAATTAATTCTAGGTAATACCATCATTTTAATCGAAGCTACCCTACCCATGAGTGAAATTGGAAGCGATTTCCATCTATCCAGGTCTTCTTCTATCTTTTTTAAAAGTGGGATGTGGTTAGATTTTACTAAATCCGCAAGTTTAGACGACACAGTAATACCCAAATATGTAATATTTCCTGATCGCAAATGTAAATCTAGGGGGTTTTGGAAAGAGCAATTAATTGGCAGTACCGTAGATTTAGACCAGTTTAGACTCTTCAAGGGAAGAGTTTGAGTGCTGAAGATAGAGTAATACATCATCAGCATAAAGACTAATCTTATGCTCTATATTTATGCATTTTATACCTTTAATAACCTTTGTTTGTCTAATTATTGCTGCTAGAGGTTCAATAAAAATGGCAAAAAGTGAGGGGGAAAGCAGGCATCCTTGCCTAGTGCCCCTCTGGAGACAAAAGCTGGAAGATGTTTGATTGTTTGTCCTGACACGGGCTGTAGGAGAGCTGTATAAAATTTTTAACCAATTTATTAAAAAATTGCCAAAACCAATTTTATGTAGAGTAGCGAATAAAAAATTCCAATTTACTCTATCAAATGCTTTTTCTGCATCTAAAGACATTATATTAGTTTTAATATTTGTTCTGTAGGAATAATCTATTAAATTAAGTAATCTGCGTGTGTTTGTGGATGACTATGATTATGAAAGGAATGACTTTGTCTAATCTTTTTGCAAAAGCTTTACAGAGTATTTTAATATCTACGTTGATTAAGGATATGGGACGATAACTGGAGGGAAACATAGGATCTTTGCCTGGCATAAGCAGAAGACTGATGGTGGCAGAGTTCATATTAGCTGGAAATCTGCCATTTTCCTGAATTTCTTGCAACATTCTGTGAAACGTTGGTGCCAGAATATTCCAGAACTCCTTGTAAAACTCAGTAGGGAATCCATCTGGACCTGGAGCCTTTTTATTGGGCATGCTTGTTAAAGCTTCCTGAACTTCAACTGTTGTCAGCGGTGAGTCCAGTGTCGTTCTTTGGTTATCTGATAGTTTAGGAAGTGTAATTTTATCCAGAAATTGCTTGATGTCATTGTCTGATGGATTTATCTGTGATGTGAATAAAGATTTGTAGAAATCTCGGAAGGTGTTGTTTATACATTCCGGATCACAATTACCAGTTGAGTCTGTAACTGCAAATATAGTCGTTTTCTTTTTATTTATTTTTAGCTGATTAGCTAAGAAGCTTCCTGACTTATTGCCATGTTCAAAATTTTCTAATTGATTTTTTTGTATTAGAAATTTATTTTGCTTTTCAATATAATGGTTTAAGTCTAGTTTTATTTTACGGATTTTACCCAACTTTCCCTCTTCCTGGGAAGTTTCTAGTAACTTGAGTTTTTCTTCTAATTCCTGAATCTTCTTGTTTTCTATTTTCTTTTTGTGAGATGAGAATGAAATTATTTTGCCTCTCATCACTGCTTTCCCTGCTTCCCAAAATATAGATGCTGAAGTGCCTGGCAGATCATTGTGTTCTAAGTATGAAACCCACTCTTCTTTGAAAAATTTATTAAATTCTTCATCTTTAAGCAGCGATGTATTAAATCTCCAGCTGTTGTTTTGTGGGGTTATTTTTTTATTTGTTGGGGTTAAAGTAACAGGAGCATGATCACTAATAGCAATAGGATGAATTACAGCATCTGAAACATCCGACAGCAGCGAGCTGCTGATTAAGAAATAGTCCAAACGAGAATAAGAGTGGTGGACATTTGAAAAAAAAGTATATTCCTTACTATTAGGATGAAGAGAACGCCATACATCGCAAAGACCAAAATCACTCATGTATTGTTTGACTATATTTAATGACTGCCAACTACGCTGAGTCCCTGTAGTATTCAGCCTGTCTATTTCCTCATTTAGACCAAAGTTGAGGTCACCCCCAATAATTAGAGAACAATCCCCGTGTTTTGAAAGTGCATGGAAGAGTTTGTGGAAGAATGAGGGTTCATCCACATTTGGACCATATACACTAACAATACATAACTTCTGGTTATGAATAGATATTTTAATTATTATGAATCTACCTTCAGGATCAATAATTTTGCCTAATATTTTAAAACTAATGTTTTTGTGGATTAAAATTGCTACTCCTCTCTGTCTAGAGTTATAGCAGGCAGCAAACACATTGGGGAACTCAGGTGAGTTAAGATCACTTACAGTTGCATCTGATTTATGGGTTTCTTGCAATAAGACAACATCTGCCTTTAATCTTGTAAGCTGGTTAAGATCTTTAGCTTTTTTTCCCTGGTGCCAGCTCCATGCACATTCCATGTCACAAACTTTACATTCATCATAGGTGAAAGTGAGAAGTTGAAAAGTGCATGTCCTCAGAAGAATAGTTATACAAAGACACAGGTAGCATCATCTGACGTGCTTGTGATTGTCTGGTCAGCAGGAAAGGAGCAGATGAATAACATAAAGAAAGACAGAGAATTGAGATAGTGCAAAGAGTGAGAAAAGATGAAAGAGAAAAAAACACCCCCGTGCCTCGTGTATCCAACCGTGACTAACAACCATACCGTGCCAACGTGCTCTTGAGCTGTGCATTTATTTCTTTTATCACCGTGTTCCGAACTATACACTTTTTTTTTTCTTTTTCCAAGCGTGATAAGCTTTAAATCCACCCTTTGTGCTTCTAATAAAGCCAAGGAGTGATCTTCTGATCCCTGAACAACTGACCATTAATATAAAGTTTGTCAACTGCTACGGTAGCTCTGACGTCATCATTTATGTATTTTTTCATTAATGATAAATAACACTCGCCTACGATCCAGGATTTCCTTGGGAAACTGGTCATTAACACTGAAATCCGTTCCTCTCAATTCCCGGCCATGGCTTTTAACAAACACTTTTTGTTTATAATGCTCAAATTTGGCTACAATCGGACGAGGGTGGATTTTATCGGGTTTCTTACCTCCGAGCCGGTGAACGCGATGGAAGGCGATGTTTTTTACCTGATCCGCCGGGATTTTCAGCTTCTGCTGGAGAAACTCACGTATTGCAAACTCGGGGTCTTCCTCCTGCCGCTCCGGGATGCCTGCAAAGACGAGATTGTCTCTCATACTTCGTGACTGTATGTCCAGAATGGATTCTTTCATTCTCTTATTTTCGCCAGACAGCCGCATCATCCCCTCGGTGTGCTCCGTGACTTTCCCCCTCAGCGCGTCGTTCTCCGCGGCAACAGAAGCTAGCTGGGCTTGGCTAAATTCGACCGCTTCTCTGAGAGCCTGAAACTCTTTGTGGAGCACCTCTACCAAAGCGAGGCGAGCATCCAGGCTGGTAAGCTTCTTGTCGATGGATTCCAGGACGTCGCTGTAGCTCCTGTCGGGAGACAAAGTGGAAGTTGACGCACCGGTAGAGCTAGACCGAGTTCGTTTGAGTGAAGGTGTGTTTGTTGCTGCGGGATTATTTTTTTTCCCCATCACGATGTTGTCAAAACACTCGTCCAGGTAGCTCTCCAGGCTCGTCAAGGTCTCTTCTTCCAGTATGTTCCCTCGTGAAAATGAGACAATTGTTAATGTTTAAACTTTGTTTAATTTTCAGTTATTGGTTAGTACTTACCTGAGTGGATTTAATTTTGAACTACATGTATGCCGCCATTTTACTTATGCACAGCTCACAGCTCTCGCGAGATCTCAGCCGCTCATCTCACCTCTCCCCTGGGATTGTTGAGGGTCAGGGTGGAAATGATGGGAACAGCAGTTATTTTGAGTGTACTGAATCACTAGAATCAGTTAATAAAATAATTCGCTCAAAAGATTTGTTCACCGAATCATTCAGATCATGTAGCTACATTTCTCTTCCTTTACATTTAAAATGGATAATAAGCATGGTTTTAGTGATGCTAAGTGTGCTAATTATAGAACTTTCACTGCCTATTTTGTTTACTATAGATAGAAAACAGGTAATAAATCTCAAACAGACTTTTCACTCTTTGTCCTCATCTTATTTTAAAGTTCTAGCAACTGGAGGTCAGTCTGCTCAGATGGAAAAAGGAAAAAATATGTCTCTAAATACAACTTTTGGATCAAAGATCTATCACTTCTGAAGAAGATAAAATTCTAAATTATGTCAGAAAAAAATCGGTTTCATAAATCCCTTAATTATTTATTCCAAATCATGTCTATTGATTTACTATGCGAGTAAGTGACACAGTGCCTCTTTCAATTCGCATACTGCACGAATCAGGGCATCATTTGTTCACCCCATAATACAACACAAGCGAATCATGGTCTGATTTGTACAGCTTCACAAACTGCATGTATCAGTCAGTGCAAACGATCATGTTCTGACTAGCGTACTGCACAAATCAGGATATTGCAGCACCAGCTATACAAGTACTGTGCTACTAACTAGTAGTAATTGGCAAATTTCTAGTGACCTAGAGTGCCGCTCTGGGTCACTAGTAGCTAAAAGTTACAAGACGCAGCTTTAAGAGTGGGTAGCCCAGTGGGTAGCACTGTTGCCTTGCAGCAAGAAGGTCCTGGGTTGAAGTCCAACCCTGGCTCTTTCTGCATGGAGTTTGCATGTTCTCCCTGTGCATGCGTGGGTTCTCACTGGGTACTCTTGCCTCCTCCCACAGTCCAAAAACATGACTGTTAGGTTAATTGGCTTCTCTAAATTGTCTTTCACAGAAAACTGTACTAGTTTTCTGTGAAAGAGCTATCTAGTGGCAGTAAATCATGTTTACTGCAATACGTGGAAGTTGATAATTTTTCTGGGATACATTACTTTTCTAAAACAGATTCGCTCACTCAAACGCAACCTTGGTTCTGTGTGTTTGGACTGTAAAACGCAGTTGTAATAGACATGTGCCATGACGAGCTCCATTTTACATCATACAAGCATATCTCTCAATGAGCCGATTTGTGGTGGCACTACCAGATGAGGCTGGGTGTATCACAACCCATCTAGTCAGCAGTTGCTCACCTTATAAGATGTCCTGTATCCAAGCAGAGAGGATATTTAGGGACCAAATATTGAGAGAGATAAATGATGGGTTGCATGGAGGATAGATGAATGAAGAAGAGATGTAAAAAGAGAACTCTCATGTGTAAAAGAGGGCATAAAGAGCGGAGAGCTTGGTTTCAGTGTGTTTAAGAGCCTGGCCGAGGAGTGGACACGGCAACTGCAACTGTGGTTTCTGGGGAATCGATGTGAGTGTGTGTGAGTGTGATGAGGGGGAAAGGGATCCAAAGTATTTTTCTGGCAGATGATGGACAGCTTAATGCCCAGCTTGTAAAAACAGCAGCACAAAATGTTCTTCATGCCAAAGGACAGCGGAGGTCACACACATACACTCTCACACACACAACGATTCATGCAGGCAAATGCACAATAAAAATGAAGTGCAGCGTTGTGGTTTTATTTATTAGAGATCCTGGGTTGTGGGTGAACAGTCACTGGGTGGGAGGATAGCTCAAAACCAAGAGGATATTTTCTTAAAATTACCCCTCATTGCATGCACCGTCCCTCCTAAGTAATCAGATTTGCAACATCTCCCTCAGAGGGATGGGCAACCTGTTATAACCCCCCCCCCCCACACACACACACACACACACACACACACACACACACACACTACTGACCGCATTGCTTCAGTCAGCTCTTGCTGAAACTGTGTGCCACATATCAGCTCAAAACTTGATATTAGCCCACATCTAATGATAAAAAGAATGACTACCTAGTGGCAGTTTGCACATGATCTTTCAAAATAAGGGGAAATCTTTTCTTAATGTTTGCTTAACTTACACAAACATCTAACTTTGTACAGTATAAACTTACAGATCCTCCCCCTTTTCAACCATCTACTTCTGCTGCTCTTGTTTCTTCTTCAGCTCTTCTCCAGCAGGCACAGAACATGATGTTCATGCCAGACGGGGTGTTACATTTAAAAGATTTATTAATAAGGAGAGAACTGAGCCTATGTGCAGGCAGGAAAACCTCTGCTGGAGAATGCTGAGGAGCCAGCCGATGCAGAGCACAGGCTGCTCACAGCAGCAGGTGATAGGCAGGATAGCAGGGGTTATAATCACTTCCGTTAGACAGGTGTGGGTCGATGACAGATCCGTGGGTAAAGCTGGGATGGAGGTTGTGAAAGCAGTCCAGGTTGTGTCCACAAAACAGAAGTTCAGGGTGACTGTCCGTCAAGGGCTTGGTAAGGCAGGAAAATCCGTAGAAACGTGGCTGTGGTCATAACCTTAGAATCAAGCAGGGAGAAACGATGGACATCTACCGGCTCCTGTCTGTCAGCAGCCGGTATTGTCGGGTGCACAGAGCTGTGTACAGATCTACTGTATGTGGTGATGGTGTGGTGTGTTCTCCCATTTCTCCAGCAGGGTACAACTGGCAGGCAGCAGCTACAGGTGTTCCTCATCATCCATAATCAAGTGGAGCATAAATGGAAGCAGGAGTCAGATGGAAGGCGTCAGAGCATTTGCTCGCCCAGAGCCGACTGAGACTTGGTAACCAGACCGAGACTTAAGGTCCCCACATACTCGGGCGTACTTCACTCCGCAGAGATCCGCGTGTACTCGAGGTGGACACGAAGCAGACACGAAGCAGACACGAAGCAGACTCGAAGCGGACTCGAAGTGGACGTCCGCTGGACAGGTGCGCACAAAGATCAGTTTTTACGACCAATAAACTATAAACAATAAACTGCCCGACGAGAAACCGTGGTCTCATCAAACCGTTTTGTATGTGACATCGAGTTTGATACACTGAGCTGTTCCAAGCAGGCGGTCGTCAGGACGCATAGCATCACAGTCCCTCTCTGTTCTCACATTTTAGTTCCGCTGCTTTGTCCCACAGGCAGAAAGTGTGGCAACTGTGGGAATTTGCCACAAGAAATGTAAGCAATAGGTACACTCAACTATGAAGGGTAAAACATCCTCGGAGAGTCAGAGCGCAGCTCACAGTACACCCGAGTATATGGGAGCCTTAAGTTCTTGTTGCCTTCTTTGCTCCTTGTCTACTCGTGACTCATCCATGTTTCTCCTTTGCAGAAGCTACCTGTCCAGCTACCAGACCTTTTACTCTGTCACTGCATCTACATCTATACAAAGCTAACCTCATCCATAATGTCTATATATCTGAACCATATCTGTGTTATAAAGACAAATTACCTTTCCTCCTCAGTGCCTTTATGGATATCTCCTGTGAACCCAGATTAACCATTTATTCATTTACGTTACACTGTTCAAACGTTTCTTTGTTGCCTGCACAAGGGTTTCAAACTAGCATGACTAGCATGACATGAAGTTTGAAATAACATTAAACATTTTTACTATACTGATCCCACCACATCTTAATCTGCTCACTTTTAATCAACTTTCATTTTAATTACATCTAGAGACACAATGCCATGACAAAGTAATTCTCCTGCACTTACTAAGCATTTACACCATAGCATATGTAGCTTGCTTAGCATATAAGCCAGACTGTCAAGGATTTTTTGGACAAGACAAGAAGTATCCCCATCATGATGGCAATAGCTTTCATTTGATCCTTTAACATGGAAAAAAACAGATGATGCAACTGAACAATGTGAATATCACACCATTGATTCAAGTAAATATGCACTGTTCATGAAAATATAAATTTTTCATCTCGCGCACCCCCTAGCGGCAACTCGTGCACTCCCAGGGGTGCACGCACCACACTCTGGGAATCCCTGCTCTAGTGAGTGGTGAGTCTGCTCCCAGAGGACATTGCCTTGATCCCCCAAAGGGAGGAAACTGGGTGGCATCTTAACTGACTCCTTTCAGCCTGGAAAGAAGGATTGGTTCTAAATGTACTTTATTTCTGGATCGGAACAGGAAAGCCAGAGGAATCTACTGTTTAGGGTACCCACATTGTTACAGCTCTTTGATTTGCAATATACTTGCGGTAGGATTCTACTGATGTAACTACCAACCTTAAAGATGTGGTAATTAGTGTCTACAGATACGGATGGTTTTTTTTTGCAGATGGAGACCTTTATTAATCTTTTAAATAGGGCAACATTATTACAGACAAGTTAAAATGTGAGGTGCAACAGAAAGTATTCATCTTTTAATAACCTCATATTTTACATTCTCTCATTCTATACAAAACCCCATTTATTTGACTTTTACTCAAATGCAGTCTAAAGTCCACCAAGATGTTCTTTAAATTTATTTATTAAAATTAGCTAAATACAGCAAGCATTATCAAGAAAAGACTGACCCAAATCCTGCTCTTTTTGCTGAGAATAGTGTCATGATTTAGGTTTTTGTTTTGGAGTTTTCAGTACTGATTATTCTACTTCATGCTTCACTCCTCTCAGCCACCAGCCACCTCCCAGTCTCTACTCAGCACCTTAATCTGCTCCACCTGCTGCTGCAATCAATTAGTCTCTACTCTGCTCACCTGTCACTCTGTGTTGTTTTCTCCATCAACTTCTTGTTGTGCAATCGCCATGTGGAATAAATCAGACTGAGTTGAGTTGAGACCGAGTTAATTAAAAAATAAGCACTTTCCTGCAACTTTTCTTGTGGGGTTGAGCCTTCAGCATGTAATTTTTTTTATTAAAAGTAATAAGAGTAGTTATAGCATTATTATTTTAGTCAATTTTTTACCTGTATGCAGGTTTTTCTACCGGTTCAATCAGTAATGTCAACGATAGTGGAAGGTGGTAATGGTCTATCTTTGATTACATCTAACACTTATTTGCATGCTTCTCTAATTTCCACCAGCCTATCAAAGTATCAGTGTCAGTGTGTGAATATGTGCATGAATAGGTTAATGACTGAATGTAGTGTAAAGCGTTTTGGGGTCCTCTGGACTTGACAAGGTGCTATACAAGTGAAGGCCATTTACCCACTGTCTCCACTGTCACTCGCTACAACTTCACTGTCTGAGGGAGTCACTCTAACTTACACCTTCCGACCATAAAATGTTGTTGCATCCATTTCCTGTTAGTGTTAAGGATAAAGTAAAAAATATTGATTATGGTCATTATTTTGGAACCAGCACATATCAACGCTGTAGAATGATATTGTCTGAACAAAAATGCCCTAACTGCATGGTGTTGCCATGAGGCAACGAACAAAAAAACAACACAGTTTTAGCATTAAATTAAAGGGAAAATAAGTTTTAAAATGATCTTCTTGCGTGTGAATATATATTTTTATTTAAAGTTAACGCAAATAAAAACATGCTGAAAAGTGACATTGAACTTACCACCAATCATTTGATGGCACCGGGCAGCATGAAATAGGTCACATGAACTGCATTCATTCTTTTTATTGGACAAAAGCATGTCTCCCCCAACAAAAATAATAAAAAATAATTAAAGGGGCTGTGTGAAATCAAGAAATGTGGTTTGTTGCCTCAGGGCAACACCATCCCATAGAGGGCTAAACTCTTGGAAGAGAGCCCATGTTCACACTAGTCAACAAACTGAAAGGGAGATGATGTCTGGTCTTTAAAGTTGCAGTAGGTTACCTTTGTAAAAAAAAAAAAAATAAATAAAAAAATTGCATTTTTACATATTCTTTAAACTGTCACTATGTCCTGACAGGAAAATATGAGTCCCAGTCAAAAACAACCAATCAGAGCCAGTAGAAATATCTGGCTCTAACTGGTTGTTAGGAGTTTCAATACGTCACAGTAGTTCAAGCTCAAGATTGACAGTGGGCTGCAGCTGTGTGGATAAATGGTGGAGAAACAACTTGATTTACAGGAAAACTGCCAATTTCTCAAGTAGCACCTGCTACCATTTACCATTTAGTCCCCATATCAGCTGGTCAATGGGCACCAGGTAAACTATATCCTGGGTAGACTGGCAGTCCAATAAATCAGTTGTACTTATCTAAATCTGTAAACCCTTAAAAGTTGGTAGTATTGGCCTAAACTCTGGTTCTACTCCTTCCGTTTTCCACTTTAAAATATTTGGCCACAGTGGACATGTTATATGGTTATTTTTTATTCTCCAAAAGGCTGTAAAGCTAAACAAAAACTGAGTTGAGGAGTACTCAGTGAGCCCTTGATCTGGATTTATTGTCGTCACCCACAATTGTGATGCTGTCAGGACAACTGTGTAGATAAGTCTTGATAAGTTGATGCAAGTAATATTTAACATTTGTCTCAAGCTATCTCTCTCACAATCTGTGACAAAACAACATTTCTCTACCTCCCTCCAGACACCCCTCCCCCCATCCATGCCACATTTACTCATAATGAGAAGCTGTCACTCAAACTGCCTCCAGCTGCACTTATTGCAACACCGTTGAGGTTCTGGGACAAGCTTGCTCAGCTGGGATTAATGTCTTAGTTGCATTTGTTGAAACAGAGTTTTGAGCAATACAGTGGACTAATCTAGGGCAAAGAGTTTCAGACAAAGGCTGCCTACTGCAACTCTCTGGATGGGCCATATGAAGTGAAGCTTGTGAATTGAAATGCATGCATTATGCATATTGAACAGAGTCCGGAGGAAAAACACAGAGACAGAGAGGAGACATCTTGTCATCACTAAAGAAGAGCGATGGAAAGATGGACAAAGGAGATGTCCCAAGAGACTATGCACTCATTCTGCATGGCTGCCTATTGGTCACCATGGAAACTGTGTGTGTGCGTGCATCGGTGTGTGTGTATGTGGACTGCAGACCAACATTGAGCTCGGTTGTGTGTGTGTCATAATGAAGGAGAATAATAACATGTAGGTGCTAAATGAAGGGCCTCCCACTATGTTTGCAAGAATTTGTTCATAGAGCACGATGGTCACCTGTGTGTGTGTGTGTGTGTGTGTGCGTGCGTGCGTGCCACTCTGTGCGTGTTCAGTCAGAGAGAGATCTTATCATTTTAAAACAGGGCCCTCGGCTGACGAGTGATCAGCAGGATGGTGTGATTGATGAGGGACAGAGTGATGAACACTTGATGAGATGAAAGGGTGAAGAGCCATCGGAGTGCAAACAGAGGCAAAAGCACACTCATACTCTCACGAGATAGACCCACCCTATATGAATGCATACTTGAAGAGAGATCCAAACTTAAAGAAACAAAAGGCACTTTATCAGATACCACCTAGGTAGATGAAGGGATTTTTCAGCTGAAAATTTTGTTCAAGCTAAATGAAGTGTGTAGGGATGGGTACCGAATTCGGTACTTTTATTGGTACCGACCGAATCCCGTCGGTACTACCGGGTACCAATTTACGTAAAATCAAACGGTACCACGCTTCGGTACCTAAGCGCATCACTGTGACACTGATGGAGTAGAAAAGTGGGCGATTTTCCATGCCGAACATGAACACAGCATTGCACACACAAGAGCGGGATGACGTCAGTAGCCACTTGTCCAGTCAACAAAGCATGGCTGATAGAAAGCTCAGTCCCCGCTTTTCAAAATTCGCTGCAGATTGCGCTCATTGCAATATTTGTGAGACGAAGTGCAAGGCCAGCGGCAGAAATTCTTCTAATCTGAGGAAGCACCTGGTCACTGCTGCCAATTTTGCAAATGTCTGGCTATATTTAGCGACTTTTCAGACCCATTTCAGCGACCTTTTCTCTAAAAAGCGAATAGCGAAAAATCTAGCGACTTTCTTCTGTTATTGGTGACTTTCATGAAAGTAACAATCGTTCTGGAGTTTTTCTTCTACAAGCTTCTCCAAGCCCTGTCTCCCAAACGGAAAGGTTTTCTGAAGGAACTCAGCACAACACATGAGCATGGGATATCTCGTCTTTGGTCCTGGCTGAAGACACCTTTAATCATGCTTCCTAGACAAATGACATAATGACGACCACTGGTAGGCTCCTCTTACACCATATGTCCGTCTGTCATCACCGTCATTACTTAGTTCGATAGCCGCTCTTCACGAGCCCGTCTGAGAAGTGGGGCAGGGATATGTTGTACTTTGTTCCTCTTCTACAGTGAACAGTAGTTAAATACATAACATAACATAACATCCCCTTTCAGTTGATTCACTCAGTACAGCATATGAGTACGAGACATATATAAACACCCCGCAGAGCAGCCATCAAAACCTGGTCAGGCACAACACGCTTGTGCAGCCCTTCAGACCCAGCAAAAAGGACAGAGTGAGCCACAGAAGGCGCTGTCATGTCCAAACGATAAAAACAAGCGAATGTGTGCGCTGACGACGAGCTGACTGCAGCACAAATATCCTGTATCGGTACTCATCTAAACAAGGCCCCGGAGGTAGCTACACCTTTTAGTGTAGCTAACTCTTTTAGGAGCTTTTAGTTTCCATTTTCTAATGTTTTATATTGTTTAAAATTTTCTACATTTTGTTCCAACTTGCTTTTATTCTGCTTTTATTTTCCTATGTTTTAATCATGTAAAGCACTTTGCGTTGTCTTTGTACTGAAATGTGGTATACAAAAAAATTTGCCTTGCCTTACAACCCTGGTGATGTGAGCTCTCACACCATTGAGCGTTAGCATTTTAACTTGTATATGCTGAGGGTCTGACCATAGTGTTTACCACATGAATAAAACGGGGTGGTTTTCGGCAAAACTTTAAGCGGTAACCCATGGCAACAGTCTACTCCATCCAAGGATGAGGTGTGCATGCGCACCACGAGTGGAAACGGGACGCTAGGCGACCGGCCTGTAGCGCTGTTGGGGAGGAGGTGCTTCCCCCTCTCGGAGTATAAGAGAGGTACAGACCTTGTGTAGTCTTTTGAATTTGACTTCTTTCACACATATTGATATTTTTTACGCCTTTTGAGTGGCTGCCGGAAGCCGGTGAACGTGTCTCCCTGCTCTTGAACCCCTGAAGTTTTCAGATTCACAGCAAGGAGGACTGGATCTTCTTCCTCCGGAACATCTAGTCTTTAGATCTATCTGATGCCCCAGGTGTGGGCCCTTCCTCTAGGCCATCTGGTGGGGAGCTTGGCCATGGTTCTGTGGCTGTGCCGACTGTGCGCTCAAGTTCCCGGTCATCCTCTTCGGTGGAGGTGGTTGCACGGCCAGCTTGTGAGTCCCCGAGCTGGACTTGGGTCTCGTGTCACAACTGGGGATGATACAGCGTAGTGCTTCGATCCGTTTCTCCCTCAACTCGAATTTTACCTGTATGGCATCGACAGATTGTCCAAACAGCCCGTCAGCCACTACCGGCTCTTCCATGTACAGGGCCCTAACTCTGTCCAGGATGTCTGAGTGTCAGCCACAGGTGCCTCTGGGAAACCATTGTTGATCCCATGCCTCTACCCAGAGAAAGGACTGCACAGCGGGATACGCGGAGGATATAGTCTGCGGTGACCCTTATCTCATTTAAGAGTGGGCTCTCTGGTAGGGTTTGCTCTCTAAGCTCCGCTAAGCATATTGTCTGGTAGGTCTGGAGCATGGTGATGGCACGAGCAGTGGTTGCTTTCACTTTGTAGATCTTCTCCAGCTGAGCAGCGGAGAATCTTGTAATGCTTGGATGGAAAGAATGTTGGGCCACCTACCACATGGTTATGGGACGGGGCCAGATACGCAGCCAGGGATGGTTCCATAGGTGGAATATTAACTAGCCTGGCTTTGTCCACAGCTTCCAGGTTCAGATACTGCCCACAACCCACTGCCGTAATGCGGGTAGAGAGTGGTTTCTTCCATGCAGATGTCAGCTCCTAAAGTCCAGGAACATGGGCTCCGCGGGCAGAAAAAACCTAGCAAACCTAGATGGTTTCTCCGCAGGAGGTGGGGAAGGCCGTGCTATGTCAAATTTTTTGCCATTGGCTAATCCATCCCTGTCTTCCATCTGATCTATCCAGGTGGAAAAGGGGACTCTGGTCGAAAAACCGTCCTTGTTGGAACCATATGAAATCGTATTCCCCGACTCGGAGAGAAGTGGGTCTTAAGAGACAGTAGCCTCCCCCAGCACTTTTTCCAGACTTTCCAGGGTCAAGCAACGATGCTAGCGACAGATCCCACATGCTTCAGGCTCTGCCAATGCTCTTCGAGTGTGAACGATCCCCAGACAGGCGGGACAAGCTTTATGCTGGTTCTTCTTGTGAAGCGAGAAGCCACAGCCTTGAGGACAGGGACAAATAGAAGACTTCTGCTTCACTTGCGATAGCTTTGTGCTCATCCCGAACCAAAACAGCCAGACGAGAATACTTGAAAATTTGCGGTTAGAGGACAGATACGCTCACCAGCAGGCAACAGTGGCTAATTCCAACAAAAGCAGTTAAACTAACTTCCAAGATGCCTTACGAGAAAAAAACACAGATCTAACCAGCAGCAGCTAGCTAACTTGACTCACAGAGGTGTCCTTGGCAAGGTGAAGAGCTTAAGAACTAAATAATGACAGGGATGACAGATGGATAAATGGTGTGGGCGGAGCCTACCAGTCGTCCTCATCATTAGGTGATATATTAACAGTCTCTAATTGCAGTTTGGTCCAGCTGTCTTCCTGTGTGTTGGTATGTTGGTTTAGCCTGCTGACAAGAACTCAGTAGGATTTTATATTTTCTGTCTGACTGTTAGTTGGGCAGCAGTAACCACTATTCTTAAGCTTCATTGACTTTTCCATCAAGCTCATGATGATTTGGCATCTTTCTGCTACAGGTAGGGGAACTGATACCGATAACTTCATAGAAACTCACTTTAAAGAATCCAAACAAATAGCCCTTGGAGCTCAGGCAGTGGAACAATGATCTGAAGGACACCAGCCAATTCACTGAAGAATGACTCAAAACAAAATTAAGGTTTTAGAAAGGCCATCGGAAATCTAGAATCAGATTCTGATTCTATTCAATTCAGAACTTAAGTCTGATTGAGATGCTGTGTGTATACTTTAAACAGATCGTTCATGGTCAGACACCCTCTCATGTGGCTAAATTAAAACAGTTCTGAAAAGAAGAATGGGCCAACCTGTAGTGAAGAAAAATACTGAGTACAAGTCAATGCAAAAGGTTATTTTGTTTGGCAGTAATTCCCCATCACACAAGGGCGAGTTGGGTTGCTTTTTCCCCTTGATAACTGATATTATAATTTTAATCAGAAATTTGTATTTATTTACATTATCGTTGATATTAAAATTTTTCATGAACCATGTTTAAGCGAAAGATTGAAAAACAAGAAAAAACTGTAAGGATGCAAATACCTTTTCACAGCAATGTAATTTATCACTTTTAGAACAACAATGTCAAGTATGTGCCTTCAACTCTCCCAACAATAAACTCCCAAAAACATAAATGAGACTTTTTTTGTAAACAAAAAGGTCTGGCTTTTAGCTTTAAAGGGACATTAGCTTCCCCTTAAAGTTAGATGGGAAATTCCTCATCAAACAACATTAGAGATACACAGATCCAGGCTTTACTATAATTATAAACATCGAAACATGCATAAAAACACAGAAAAAGTATTTTCCTCTCTCCAACACACACATACACATCCGTGTTTAAAATACACAGTGTCTTGACTTCAACTGACTTCCATTCATTTTCAACCCCTTCTATGGACTAACACTGGCCCTAACCCTAACCAGTATATACCTAACCCTAACCTAAACCTAACTGGCCCCTTAGTGCTAAGCCTAACCCCTAGCCCAGAAAAAAGTGAGGACCAAAAAAGGTCCTCACGTTTCATCAAAGTCCTCACCTTACTGGTAAAATGGGCAAAAATGTTGTAGCTCAGCTACAACTACAAGAACACACACACACTTTGCTGAGTCAATGCCGATAAAAAAGCCCAAAATATAACAAGGATTTCCCCCGCCTGTCTCCATTTCTCCTGTCTGATATATAGGAAGCTTAACCGTTGCATTGATTTTTCACTGTACATTCCTGGTGGTAGCGCTCTGCTCACTCAGCGTGGCGTCTTAATCTCTCAGGACTACTGCCAGTTGATGAATTGTCAGTCATCTAGACAGAAGGAGTGCAGATTTCAGCTTTGGGGACTACAAGCCGAGAAGTGACACAGAGAATGTCTACCTCAGACAATGTGTCGAGGCTCTCAGTTTATGACATTTTGTTTTTATGGTTCTTACGTGGTTTTATAACCTGTGCATTATTATTTAGATGAAAAGTTAGTCATCTGGGGTAAATCTCTTTTCAGAAATGACAAGGTTTACCAAATATAGTCTAAATTGTTTATTAATTTCCTGTCATTTATTGCCGGGGTAACTATCCCTTCACACTAGTCCCGTTCAAGGTGGCCTGTGCTTATTTTTATTAGCTCAAATCATCTTGTGGTTTTGCAGTAATTGCCAAGGTTGTCCATTTTCTTACTTGTTTGTAATCATGGACTGTGTGTAACCGACAAAGGAAAATGTTCTTAGTTAGCCGCCTTTCACATTTAAAAAAAGACAGTGGTCCTAGTGGTTTTAATTTCTCAAATGTCTTATTGTATTGTTTGTTTTGCAGGTTAGTGCTAATTTTATTAGAGACTGCAGGAAACAAATCATTCAGCATGGAAAACAATTCCATACTATTCTTAACTACAAGGAATGGTTTGGATTCATCTGTGTTTCGTGCATATTTAAAAAAAATGCGTAAATTTCTTAAATCCCTTGAATTTATGCAAGTCTTTAGAGAATTATTTTAAGAAAAACTAAAATGGCTGTTTCATTACTAAAATTAAACATTACAAGACCATGTGTGCATTTGATTCATCCAAAAAGTCTCTGCTGCTTGTTGGGCTCTGGGTGTGTTTGTGCTTGTGTGATATTTGTTCCCTTCCTCTCTGGAAGCTGCAGACGCCTAGTGGGCAGAGCTTCCTTCATTAACCTGACCGAGCTGGCTGCTGATCACTTTCCACCTTTAGCGGTTTTCTTCTGAGTAACCCCAGGAAATCATCTCCTTGTATTACCCCCAGAAGCATCCACCTTCAAGACATAATCCTCTGGACTTCAACCTCCATGACAGGCATAGCCAGGAGCGTCCCACATACCATTCTTCAGCTTATCTGTCCGCCCTCCAATGCCACCTCCCACCACATTCTGAATCAGAGGTGAGTAGTGTTGTGCCAGTTCAGACGTGACGACTGCATTAATTCGGGACATGACGGACTGCATTTCCCATGATGCAAGGTGGTCAAAATGGCCACCAACTCCAATCATGCAACTCGGCCCAAAATGGCCGCCGCCCCTAACGACGGACAGAGAGATAACGTTACTAGGGGGAAAGGTATTTATTGCGGCCGAGGACCGAAATCTGCCTTCTTCACTGGCGCGCTGCCAACCCGAGAAGACACACAGCTGTTTCACTTCGTTGGGGCAATCCCACGCCACGTGCTCGAGTTTCTCGCTGGACCGAGATTTTTCGAAGCAAAACTATTCCCTGTGCAGACACAGGAGGTCGACTCTAAAAGGTACTTTTAATTCCCTCTGATCAAATACTGGAAGCCGCCTTATCTCCCAGTGATCGAAAGAGGACTACGCTTTTGCTGGGCCGAGCAAAGCGACTGTGAACCCGGAGGAAGAAACGAAGGAGCTTCTTCCCCGTCCCGCTGCACCCTGCGGACAACTGTGTTCATCAAGACGCGTCCAGAAAGCCGCCTTACTCGGAGCGCTCCGGACCAGCCCCGAGGCACCTCAAAGTAACGGATTCTCCCCTTTTACTTCTGTCTCACCAACAGGGTGTTTAGAAATGCCTGGGCAGACGTAGAAACTTGTAGGTGTAGGCTAATGCTTTTTATTTCAAGAAGGAATTGTTTATTTTGCTGAATATTTTCTTTGTATGTGCATGCATTTGTGAAAGTGACTTGGCTGTTGTTTAATTGTGTGGCTCGTGGAGACTCCGCCGTGAGTCGATTCTTCAACCTTTCATCCTCTTTCTCTCTCTTTGTTCCATCTTTGCTATGCTTATCAACGGGTGCAATCTTGTTGTCCGTGCTCATTTCGCGGTCTCCATTTAAACTCCCCAGTTATCCACGCCCTTTCGAAGCGAGGTATTACCCCATCAGCGTAAGCGTGATTACGTCATTAGGACCTTCCCCACGCATCACGCAAATTGGTAGATTATACGTCATCACAGTCGCCATCTTGGGAGGGTGTCGGATGACTGGACTGTAGGTAGCTTAGCTGATAGCTTTGTAAGACATCAAAGCGTCCGGTGGGACTCTCAAAGCTGTCTGTCCCTTAATGCTGCTATGTCAAATGCCAACGTCTCTGAGTGTGGTTTAAACAACCGTGAGCTGAACTAAGATTTGCTACCTCTGATTTTAATCCATTTGTTTTCTTTTGTTTTTTTGTTTCTGTTTGTTTTGTTTGTTCTTTTATTTCCACATATATTTTGCATGTTTAGTTAGTAGTGAGTAAGATTTCCAAAGTCGTTGAATCAGAGGATTACTGTAACAGGGAATTGCTTTTGGTTTAATAAAACATCACTGCGGAATAGAAATTGTTTTGTGTACAATCTAATTCACAGTTGCATGGCTATTCAGAATTCAGAGCTAACCTCCTTTGGAGTTAACATCTGATATTAATACAGAGACATATCATTGGATGGTGATAAGGAATAAGGATTTAAACTCTAATTGCAGTTTTATATTGGGGTTCTCACAGTCTGCCGGATAAACCTTGTCGGTTAAAATCCGACCTGATCATTTAACCTAGCATAAATGAGTTCATAACAGCTAGTAATTAATGCATTAGTAGTATAAATCATTACAAGCTTTTAGCTAACATCACCACCATTTGAACTATATTTGTTATAGCTAAATTTCAAGTTGAATGACTTATTATTTAAATTATAATACCAAATTATAATTAATTATAATAATAAGCATATTCAAACTGCTTCTGGCATAACATTAATTGGCGTCCCTGGGTGGGCTAGTCTACTTACTGGTGTCCTTTAGACTAAACTGAATAACCAGCAACTTATGAATTTAATGAACACAATCTACATTCCAGCATTTTGACTGCTCACCTTGCCAAAAGGGCTATTCAGTCATAATTAATTAAGGAAGTATTCCTACTAAATATGTACGTGTTTGTGGTGGTTTGAGGTTGTTAACCTGAGGTTTGAATATTGATTTCTAAACCTGGAGTTAGTTAGACTGAACTGACTAGAACGTACAGCGCCTCCAACGGCTGCTGCTGTGTGCACAGCGTCTGTGTCGTGTTCTGCGTGGAAAAGAGAGACCCTGCCTCCATCTGGTGGACGTTGTGTGTAATTGCATCATAATTGTTTTGATGAGGGAAACGATTCCCCATCTGCTGGACATTGTGTGTAATTACAGCTCAGTCTTCCCAAAGTGAAGGGCACTCTGCCTCCATCTGGTGGCCAGGATAGGTAGTTGCAGTCACGGTTAAAAATTCAGGTGAAAGCACTCGGCTTCCCTGAATGGATATTTGAAAGTCAGTTTCTTAAAAACTTTCTTTATGGTTACTTCTTTTAATAATTTTGTCAACTTATCATATATTCTTTTTATCCCTTTTGATTTTTTTTTTTAAGTTTTAAGTTTTGTTAAATTATTTTTCTTTCTTCTTCCCCTCCTGCTTATCATAAGTGGTCAAAATTGAGCTGTGTTAGCGGTTTTAACTGCCATTCTTTGCCACCTCTGAAGTTCCAAACACTTTGCTATTTTCCACACATGTGTAAAGCACCTGTTCTTAAATAACTTACATCACAAACAAAGCCACAGCTTTATCACTTAATTACTGGCCGAAAGGTTAGTGGTCCATGTCACTCACAGTTAATATTCTGAAAGTTAAACAAGCATATTAACCGTTCCTAAAACATAGGAGTTGTAAGTCGCAGGGTTGATTTTCCCCTGCGCAGCCTAATTAAATGCACGTATTTGACCACACTTCCTGCAGTAAAGTTTCAGTCGTAGTGCGAGTTGCTGTTGACAGTTAAAGTGAAGCCACTTAACAGTTGTTGTTTAGCGCTGAGCTAAACTAAAGTGTATGCGTTGTTGCTTAGTGCTATGCTACAATACAGTGTTGTTATTTGTTGTCTGTTGTTTAGCGCTGAGCTAAACTAGACTTAGACTTAGACTTTCTTTATTGTCATTTTGTATACACAGAGTGCATACAGAACGAAATTTCGTTTTCACACAGGTCAGAAATATTGCAGTAACTTTACAGGATACCTTGCAGTGAATTACAGTACAGGATAAAGTGCAGTGATCAATCGCAGTCACTTACAGGATAAATTTCAATTGACTTCCGGATAAAGTGCAGCAGTGAACAGTAGGCAGTTGAAATGTAAACAATGTAAACCAAATGTAAACAAATATGCAGTAAGGTGCAGCAGTGATTTAAAAGTAGACAGTTGCATTGTACACAGTTTTGCAGTACGTTTCCGGTTAAGGTGCAGCAGCAATTTTGCAGGATACTATACAATGTGCAAATGTGAAAATGTGCAAATCAGCGAATCTAGTGTGGTACACAGTCCGTTTTTATACTTCAGCAGTTCAGCAGTTCAACAGTCTGATGGCAGCAGGGAAAAAGCTTTTGCAGAACCTAGTGGACCTGCAGCGGATGCTGCGGAACCTCTTTCCAGAGGGCAGCAGGGAGAATAGTCTATGGTGGGGGTGTGAGGGGTCCCTGATGATGTTACGGGCTCGAGACACACAGCGCTGCGATGCAATGTCTTTAATGGAGGGAAGAGGAGCCCCGATGATCCCTTCTGCTGTCCTCACCACTCTCCTCACGTTCTTCCAGTCGGAGGCACTGCAGCCTCCACACCACACAGAGAGACAGCTGGTCAGAATGCTCTCTATGGTGCTTCTGTAGAAAGTCGTGAGGATGGGCGGGGGCAGGCGGGCTCTCCTCATCCTCCGCAGAAAGTACAGTCCCTTCTGTGCCCTCTTTACCAGTGACGTGGTGTTCACAGTCCAGGTGAGGTTGTCCGTGATGTGCACCCCCAGGAACTTGGTGCTGCTGACCACCTCCACCACTGAGTTGTTGATGAGCAGTGGAGCATGGTGAGGCCGGTTTTTCCTGAAGTCGACGATGATCTCCTTCGTCTTCTCCACGTTCAGGATCAGGCTGTTGTCTCTGCACCAGCCCACCAGCTGCTCCACCTCCTCTCTGTAGTCCTGGTCGTTGTCGTCTCTGATCAGGCCCACCACCGTTGTGTCGTCTGCAAACTTCACGATGTGATTGGTGGTCAACCTGGGGACGCAGTCATGTGTCATCAGGGTGAACAGCAGGGGGCTCAGGACGCAGCCCTGAGGGGAGCCCGTGCTGAGGGTGACGACATCAGAGGTGTTCTGTCCGACCCGGACTGACTGAGGTCTGTTGGTGAGGAAGTCTAGCAGCCAGTTTCGTAGGGGTGTGTTGAAGCCCAGATGCTCCAGTTTTCCCACCAGATGTTGTGGGATGATGGTGTTGAACGCTGAACTGAAGTCCAGGAACAGCATCCGCACGTGCATGTTCTTCTCCTCCAGGTGTGCCAGGCTCAGGTGAAGAGCAGAGGAGATGGCGTCCTCAGTGGAGCGGTTCCGTCGGTAGGCAAACTGGAACGGATCGAGTGTTGATGGGAGACTGGAGACGATGTGTTCCTTTACCAGCCTTTCAAAGCACTTCATCATGATGGGAGTCAGTGCAACAGGCCGGTAGTCGTTGAAACAGGTGACTTGAGGTTTCTTTGGCACCGGAATGATGGAGGCAGACTTGAAGCATGCTGGTACTGTGGCTTGGTCCAGCGAGGTGTTAAAAATGTCTGTGAGGACACCAGCCAGCTGACCTGCACACTCCTTGAGCACCCGCCCAGGTATGTGGGGCCTGGGGCCTTCCGCGGGTTGACTCTCCTTAGAGTCTTCCACACGTCGGCGGTGTCAAGGCAGAGGACCTCCTCTTCCTGATGGGGAACAGCTTTCACTGCTGGAGTGCTGTTTAGTGCCTCAAACCTCCCAAATAAGTTATTTAGTCCATTGAGGACTAAATAACTTTTCCATGTCCATTGAGGACATTGAGGACATGGAAAAGCTCCTGGATTTTCTGCCTGTGGTTCCGCTTTGCTAGCCTGATGGCACTACAGTGTCGTTATTTATTTGTTGCTGTTGTGTAGTGCCAAGCTACAGTTGTTGTGTTGCTATCCAGAGCTGTGACAAAGAATGAATAGTAAAGGTTCTTCAGTTGAACGCCCAGACCCCTCCATTGGAATGGAGGCCCAGGAGGTCATTACCTCATTGCTTAAAATGACACCAGACGAACAAACCCGCCTGAACCAGTTTAACATAGAGGACTGTGAGAGGAAAATTCAGGAATTGGTGGAGGAGGTCCAAAGCAAGCCAAAGGGTAGATTGGTCGCAGATGTCCTAGGTGAATTATCTGTGTTATACCACCGAAGGTTAGTGCTAGAGACTGAGAGGCGTGTCTCAGCTGAGGAAAGAATCACAGAGCTAGAACAAAGAAGTGTTCAGGGCAGCTGTCATCTCAAGGAGGAGCGAGAGGAGGATCTCGCTAGCTTGCAAACAGAAGGATCTGAGTGTGAGAACCTCAAAGGAAAACATGGGGATCACACCTGGAGGACATTGGATGAATGGGGCCCTCAGGCATCTTCTGAACGAAGGGTAAGCGAAGGAGGTCAGGTTGCCTAAACAACTTACAGTGGCAATCAGGACTGATCCACATGATGTAAATCATGGGACAACACCTGCTTCCCACCTGACCCCTGGCACTGTCTGCTATGATCTTTTCCCCCCACCAGGGCGACGGGAGCACCGTTCCTGGGACACAGGTAAACCCCACTCCTCTGAACTGCGTCCACGGACAAGAGTTCATGACAGGGAGGGTCCCCCGGCATCCCACGAACGGCCGCCGATGCCAGGTAGATGGTCAGAACTAGAGCCCCCCTCCTATCGTGGTTACCGCAGGCAGGAGTCGTCAGGAGAGGACTCAGATGGACCAGCCCCGATCCCTGAACAGGGACTGCGGGTGTGTCAACTTGAGTCCCTGGCCCGAGACATAGAGCGCTTTGATCCTAGCAATACAGAATCCACCATTGATGACTATCTCAGAGAGGTAGAGCGCTGTCTGCTAGACTTATATAACCCCTCTGCTCGAGAAAAGTTGAGGCTTATCTGGAAAACCACGTCCAGAAGTGTCCATGTTTTCATAGAAAGCCTTCCTCCAGCTACACATGACCGTTATTCAGCTCTTTGTCAGGCTTTAAGAGAAGAATATACTGTGTTCACAGACCCAGCCTCAGCGACTCTTGGAGCTTTTGCAATTCAGCAAAAGAGAACTGAAGCTCCAAAGGAGTACTACCGCCGTTTGCGGACTGCTTACTTTCAGGGACGAAATGCTCCCGGCTTGGAGGAAGACCACACTTTCAAATCTTTGTTCCTCCACAACCTTCATGAAAGTGTGCGTTATGAGGTTACCATGCATTGTAGAACCAAGAGACTTACCATGCAGGAAATCAGGAAATACGCGCAGGTTGCATGGGAAACACGTGTCCGGCCCAACAAAGGAGCCGACAGTGATAAAAAGGTTCTACAAATTCAGATCGAACCAGAAAAGAGGTTAGGTCTAGAGGGACATGAGATGCCTCCCTTCAAACCTAAAACTAAATTTGGTTCCAAGAAGCAACATGGTTTTGAGCCGCAACAGAAGAAAGCTTCTCATGATAGGAGAGGTCAGCATGACAGCATGGAAGGTGAGAGGTTTCAAAAATGGCACAGGCCGGATCCAGCCCAACACGGTAAGCAAACTGACAGGTCGGAAAAGCCGAAAAGCACACATGACAACAAAGGCTGGAACCTGCGCATAGAGGAGTCAATGAGAAAGGAGATGGAGGAGACTTTTCGCAGGTTGCTAGCCGAAACAGTGCGTCAGATCGCGCCGCAGCCGTACCAGCCACCATCCAATCCAGCCGACCCTCCTGGAAAACCAGGCTCAAAACCCCCGTCAGCATGACTAGGCGTGGACCAGGCTCCCCCTTCTAACAGAGTTTATCTGATTAAGTGGGGGAACCAACCGAAAAATCACCAACAACCTTCTAAAATCCCATCAGCAGGTGATCAGAAAACCCCTTTTCTCAGGTTTTTAGGTGAACTAAACCATCGTGAAAACGCGCATCGCTTATACTGCTCGACAGTTATCGGAGGATGTGTAACGGCAAATGGTCTTTTAGACACAGGTTCCGAGATCAGTCTGATGTGCTCAGATTTGTTTGATGAGGTGACCAGAGCTATGGTGTCTCTTGGGAAACCGTTCCAGGTGGAGACCTGTAACGTTGGCATCACCAGCTACACTCAGGATCAGTCATGCATCACCAAACGGGCATGGTTAGACATCACTTTCCGTGACATGACCCCGGTGCACCCAATCTACATCTGTACTTTGGACACAGAACCTTTTCTTGTGGGTCAGGATCTGTTGAACAGGCTAGCCCCACTCATTGACTGCCATCATGGTCATCTTTGGGCCCAAGTGGGGACCCCCAAGCCTCTTACTTTTGGAAGTGGACCGTCCGTCCCTATCCACCAGGTGACCTGCTCAGAAGAGCCCAAAGAACTCGTGGCACCGTTTCTGCCTTCGACAGAGCCGATTTCCAAATCCTCTGACACACCACCGCTTCTCAGCGATCAGAGAACTTCTCTCTGCAGCCATACATCTTTCCTCTGCTCACTTAAACACTCTGGAGTTGAACCCTATAACCCCAGAGTGGCCGAAGGTGTGCACCTGGAAAGCACATTCATGCCAGACGTGCTGCTGGCTCTTTGGTCAGAGAAATCTGCGATCAGCAGAGATCTGCACAGCTCTCTGTGCCGTGAAAAGCCCCATCTGGCTGAAACAAAACACAGCCACTACTTGCTCTCAGCAGACTGGCCTCGTCGGCTTCTGAAAGCAACGGGGGTGTGCATACTTTATGCACAGATTGACACAAGACAGCTCTCTCATCCTTTCAGCATTGTGGAGAATTTACATCCTCCAGTGTTTGTTGGTGCTGATTTTCTGGTACGGCTAGGTGCACAGCTGGACACTTGTAACTAGGTCCTGTGGGCTCAGGCTCACGTGACCCCAAGTTCCTTCCTGGACACCCCTGAAGTCATGCGATCAGGGCAAACCATCCCACAGGCTTGCCAGGTGGCTAGCGAAACAAACATGCTAATACCACCACAGACTGTAGGTGTACCTATCAGATTAGCCATCCTGAAAGGACAACAAATACAGAGCACACAGGTTTTCTTCCAACCCCTTTCTTATTTCCAGGAATCCAACCTGGTCATCCGGGGCACACCCCTGCTTGAGCTGAACAACCGCTCAGCTTACCTTTTAGTGGAGAATCCAACCCACATGCCAATCCAAGTGGTGGCGAAGAAACCTCTTGGGGTGCTCATCGAAAGCTCCTTCCACGACTTTGAGCTGAGCATTCCCGTCATTGGAGACCTGCCCTTATCCTTGACCGGCAGACAGGACTCTCCAGACACCGTGTTTACTTTTCCTTCCAACATGATCCAAATCAGGCAACATGAAGCTCTGCCTGCTGGATCCCTTTGTGGTGCAATGCTTGAAGCTGAAGGAAACCTGTTGGCGTATACGATAGAAACCAACCCAACAGAACCAGCACCAAATCAACCAGAGAACCGGGACTCACCCACTGAGCCCTGCCCTGGTTTCGAAACAGAAATTATGCAACAGCTGGAAGAAGCTGATGCACTGACCACTGAAACAGAGAGAACAGCACTTAAAGAGCTGCTCCATGAGTTTCAGCCCATTAAGCCCAAAGATTCAAACGAACTTGGGATAACATTGACACACGTCCATGACTCACCAGTAGGAGGACACAGAAGCTGCAAAGCTAATCTGAAAACTCTCCTACAAGTGGCGTCCTGGCCTTCAACGGCACAGGACACCCAGGAGTATGTACAAGGCTGCTTAACCTGCTACCAGTTACAACCCACACGACCGCTAGACCGAGCCCTGCTTCAGCGAAGGGGGGTTACATTTCTATGGTCACATTTGCAGACTGACTGGATCGGTCCAGTCTCCAAATCGTCAAGAGATAACAAATATCTTTTGACAATAACAGGCAGTTTCACAGAATGGGTCGAATGTTTGCCGGCACCGAATGACACCGCTGTCACCACAGCAGCCCTGCTGCTAAATCACGTTTTCAGCCGGTGGGGCCTTCCCCTGTCCATCGACTCGGACAGAGGAACGCATTTTACGTCAAACATCATGACCGCGCTTTTCGACATGTTGGGCGTGGAAGTTAAATTCCACATCCCCTACCACCCACAGTCATCGGGACAGGTGGAGCGAATGAACTGCACCGTGGTCACCATGTTAAAGGAACATGCCAGCAGCCATGGCAGGGACTGGGACATAAAGCTTCCCCTGGTCCTAATGCTAATCCGCTCTACCTCACCATGCCCCACAGGGGTGACACTTTTCCAGATGATGACAGGGAGACAAATGACACTTCCCCTGAATCTCATCTACCAGCCCGAAGACGTCAGTGTGACAACCATCTACACGGCACACCAGTGCGTCGCTGATTTAAAAGACAGTCTCCGAACGACTTTCACGTGGGCTCGAAAGAACCTAGAAGCCAGCATGCAAAGTCCAGAGTACACATGGGTTCATGCGAACAAAACTAAACCGTCCACTAAACTCTCCTCACAGGAAACGGAGCCTAACTCCGCCCCCGCAGAAGAGAACAATGCATAGCATTAAATAGGAGAGGCGCATGTTCAATCAGGACATTTTAAACATGCACTAATAAAACAAATGTCCATACATAACTTCACGTCTATAAATTCACACTCAGCAATAACACCATGCATTGCTTTGGAAACGCTCACAGAAGTGGTAAAGAATGATGTGATGTATACTCAGGTTATTAGAGATTTAATGCAGGACCTCACTCGAGAGGTTAGTTCATCCATAAATAGCCTTGCTGAAGGACGGATTCCTCCGTACCTGGTACCAGTAGATTTGGTTGAAAAGGTTCTCAAATCTGCCTCTAGTGAAACACTGCAACCACCACAAACACACCTGGCTTACAGCCTAGGTAGTGTAATTCCAATATTTGTAAATCCTGACAACTTGGAGATAGGATTTATGCTAAACCTTCCCATCATTGAAAGAGCTAACGTGTATAGGCTTAAATCAGTATTGAATGTCGGTTTTTGGCAAGGTGAGACCCACGTACACCTACAAACCCCCTCGATGCTAGCCTATCATGATGCTGACCCCAAACTTTATTTAGTCCCTAATTTGGATTTGTGTACCAAAACCAAGGACATCCACTGGATATGTCCAAGCAATCCATTTATCAGAGACGTTACCAATTACGAATTAATCCCCTGAACAAAACTGTCAGGCTAGAATGACCCTTAAAGATGCAGGTGTGGAAACCAAAATTGAGCGGGCAGGTAACCGCTGGCTCGTTAGCACCCCAGAGGCAGAAGCCCTGTTATCTTACGAGCAGCACGACACAGTTACTAGACTAAAACTGCCCAACCAAACCATTTTCTGTTCCCCACCTCAAGGTGCTGTAGTCCACATTGGAAACATGGTCCTGCATCACCTTGACGTTGACAAATATGACTCAGAGATTGAAATAATAGATGTCTTTAAGGGATACAATTTCAGCACTGATGTCGGCATTGAAAGACAGCTTTTACGTGCAGGCACCCAGCTGATTAAATTCAGTCTCACTCCATCAGAGTTGAGCTCGGTCCCTCTGCTTCGCTTCCCCAGAGCTACAGAGTCGACCGACGCTCACATTATGACCATTATTGTGGTTCTCCTTGTATTTGGATGGGCCATCACTACTGCGATGGCGTATGCAGCATACAAGCAGATCAAACAGTTGCAAACCAGGATTGACACCCTCACCTTCGTCGCCCCCAGGTTCGTAACATCAGCTCCTCAAAGGCCACAAGCTGATTAGACTACGAACCGCTGTCTCTCTCCTTTCCCTTTTCCCGCTCTCCTTTCTTTGGTTCAAAGTTCAAACCTGATGACCAATGAATGTATCGACAATGGTGATTGTGAAGTTTGCTTTTTTTATTACTTTATTGTTTGCCTTATTAGCCAATAGAAATTACTAGCTATAGCTTAGTCTGCCCAGGCTAGGTCACTGACCCAGGCACAATGAATGCTTTGTTTTTTTTTTCCTCCTCTTGGATGATGAACTGAACTGCATGAATCCCGAAGGACTACTAGAAAGACTATTAGGTTGTTCCACTCATGCAGATTTTCGGATTTTCGTCACGCCAGAATGGACTTGGTTGTAGCTTTAAAGACTGTGACCAGCATCCCACTCTTCAAAGCTAAAGAGGGGTATGTTGTGCCAGTTCAGACGTGACGACTGCATTAATTCGGGACATGACGGACTGCATTTCCCATGATGCAAGGTGGTCAAAATGGCCACCAACTCCCATCATGCAACTCGGCCCAAAATGGCCGCCGCCCCTAACGACGGACAGAGAGATAACGTTACTAGGGGGAAAGGTATTTATTGCGGCCGAGGACCGAAATCTGCCTTCTTCACTGGCGCGCTGCCAACCCGAGAAGACACACAGCTGTTTCACTTCGTTGGGGCAATCCCACGCCATGTGCTCGAGTTTCTCGCTGGACCGAGATTTTTCGAAGCAAAACTATTCCCTATGCAGACACAGGAGGTCGACTCTAAAAGGTACTTTTAATTCCCTCTGATCAAATACTGGAAGCCGCCTTATCTCCCAGTGATCGAAAGAGGACTACGCTTTTGCTGGGCCGAGCAAAGCGACTGTGAACCCGGAGGAAGAAACGAAGGAGCTTCTTCCCCGTCCCGCTGCAGCCTGCGGACAACTGCGTTCGTCAAGACGCGTCCAGAAAGCTGCCTTACTCGGAGCGCTCCGGACCAGCCCCGAGGCACCTCAAAGTAACGGGTTCTCCCCTTTTATTTCTGTCTCACCAACAGGGTGTTTAGAAGTGCCTGGGCAGACGTAGAAACTTGTAGGTGTAGGCTAATGCTTTTTATTTCAAGAAGGAATTGTTTATTTTGCTGAATATTTTCTTTGTATGTGCATGCATTCGTGAAAGTGACTTGGCTGTTGTTTAATTGTGTGGCTCGTGGAGACTCCGCCGTGAGTCGATTCTTCAACCTTTCATCCTCTTTCTCTCTCTTTGTTCCATCTTTGCTTTGCTTATCAACGGGTGCAATCTTGTTGTCCGAGCTCATTTCGCGGTCTCCGTTTAAACTCCCCAGTTATCCACGCCCTTTCGAAGCGAGGTATTACCCCATCAGCGTAAGCGTGATTACGTCATTAGGACCTTCCCCACGCATCACGCAAATTGGTAGATCATACGTCATCACAGTCGCCATCTTGGGAGGGTGTCGGATGACTGGACTGTAGGTAGCTTAGCTGATAGCTTTGTAAGACATCAAAGCGTCCGGTGGGACTCTCAAAGCTGTCTGTCCCTTAATGCTGCTATTTCAAATGCCGACGTCTCTGAGTGTGGTTTAAACAACCGTGAGCTGAACTAAGATTTGCTACCTCTCATTTTAATCCATTTGTTTTCTTTTGTTTTTTTTGTTTCTGTTTGTTTTGTTTGTTCTTTTATTTCCACATATATTTAGCATGTTTAGTTAGTAGTGAGTAAGATTTCCAAAGTCGTTGAATCAGAGGATTACTGTAACAGGGAATTGCTTTTGGTTTAATAAAACAACACTGCGGAATAGAAATTGTTTTGTGTACAATCTAATTCACAGTTGCATGGCTATTCAGAATTCAGAGCTAACCTCCTTTGGAGTTAACATCTGATATTAATAAAGAGACATATCATTGGATGGTGATAAGGAATAAGGATTTAAACTCTAATTGCAGTTTTATATTGGGGTTCTCACAGTCTGCCGGATAAACCTCGTCGGTTAAAATCCGACCTGATCATTTATCCCAGCATAAATGAGTTCATAACAGCTAGTAATTAATGCATTAGTAGTATAAATCATTACAAGCTTTTAGCTAACATCACCACCATTTGAACTATATTTGTTATAGCTAAATTTCAAGTTGAATGACTTATTATTTAAATTATAATACCAAATTATAATTAATTATAATAATAAGCATATTCAAACTGCTTCTGGCATAACAGTAGTAACCAACTACATTTACAGTTACATTTACTTAAGTAACTTTTTGAACTAAATGCACTATTAGGATGAGTTTTACCGCACTGTACTTTTTACTTTTACTTGAGTAATATTATGAAGTAATCTCGCTGCTCTTACTGCTCCCCAAGGGGATGGGTTAAAAGCAGAGAACAAATTTCATTGGAATTAATGTTGCAATGCATTAATAAAAAAAAAGCAATGTATGTTGCAATGACAATAAAGATGATGATTATTATTATATTATTATTAAGTCAAATTTATGTATATACCCATAATGAAATACTTTACTGAATTAAAAGCAGACTTTTTACCAAAAATTTACCTGAGAGAGACATATCTTCAGTTTATGTTAAAGTGAGACTTCTTGTTTGCTCAAACGTTTTTTTGTTTTAATGTTATTTTATATCTGCCTAGCTCATTGAGCCATTTGGAGGTCAAATAAATATATAGTAAACAGTATATATTGTCACTGAAAATACTCTCCACTGTTCTAACATACTATATATATATACATATATATATATTAACTGCTGTGTGTGTTGCTTTCAAGTTTAATATTGGAAACAAAAGGTTTTAGAAATTTTTTTCTTCTGATTTAATTTATTTTCTAATTATGTTATGTGTTTATTTTTTAATTTAGTCTTTTAAATAACAGAATTTGCACATAACTTAATGTTTGTCTGTCCGATTACATAATTTTTAAATATTAAATGAGATGTAATGCTTAGTTACTCAGTACTTGAGTAGCCTTCTTACCAAATACTTTTTTACTCCTACTTTAGTCATTTCTTGGCTGACTACTTTCCACTTTTATTTGAGTAAAAATATGTTTTTATATTATTTTGGCTACTCGACCCACCTCTGTTCTGGATCTCAACATGCCACGCAAGCCCTAACCAAAATGCTAGCCTCACAAACTCATACTTTGCAAACAAAAATGTTAGCTTTGCTACCGTTAAACCGATGATGAAAAAGGAAACTTGTGGCAGCTAATGCTAGCTGCTAACCACTAACCAATGACCGTGACTCAGTCTGTATCATACATCTTCAGACACAAAGAGATGCATGCACACATGGCACTTGACGAACATGTGCAGCCCTGCATGTTTGAGGGGATAGTTGTTTTAGTTCAGGGTAAATGACTTTTAAATTTTAACTTTTACACGGCAGTAGAAGCATTTGAGAAGAATCTTCTGTGCTCAGGCAGCTGCATTTTAGAAGGAAACAGTGTGAGTGGGGGTTGGAAGCTAGTGTGGCCAGTTCTTGCGAGAGAAACAAGCAACAAGCTTTATTAGCACTACCTTGTAAACAATATAAATCAACAAGCCTAAAGTCACTTATAATAAGCGAACCTGGCAACACTGCTGGCAGCCTAGAACACAGTGCTAAATCATGACTTTTTGGCTTACTTATTGTTGTAACATCAGTAATTATCAATATTGTTATATTTGCACTATTTTTGAATTGAAAAGCATTAATAAAAATTGGTTTCATCATTGCTGTGTAGAAACATGTTTTCCTATCCTATACATGCTGCTTAAATGCAGTGTTGTATAGTAACAAAGTAAAAATACTTCACTACTGTACTTAAGTATATTTTGGAGTACTTTATACTTTTCTCGAGTATAACATTTTTTGATAACTTTTACTTTTACTTCACTATATTTCCGAACTTAATTGCATACTTTTACTCAGCTACATTTTCAATGTTTGGTTTAGTTACTCGTTACAAAAAAAGCGAGAGAGAGAGAGAGAGAGAGAGAGAGAGAGAGAGAGAGAGAGAGAGAGAGAGAGAGAGAGAGAGAGAGAGAGAGAGAGAGAGAGAGAGAGAGAGAGACACTCACGCACGCAAGTGTTTTGACCCCACCTACTGATTGACTGCAACAAAGTCTGGGCTTGTTCATCACCACCAGAGCTCAAGCACCCCTAAATCTTAGCTCAGCACCCCAGAAAAATTACTGATTCAGAGTATTCCTGCGTGTCGGTTCGACGCTGCCAGGTGTTCGTACATGGACAGGTTCGCCCGGAGCGCCTCCGTGTAAAGCGCTTGGCGTTCCCATGATGTAATTTAAACGCTGCTGTGCGCCAGTGGGGGCGTGGCCTGGCGCTTCACGCAGCCAATCACTAACGTGCCTGGCCTTTGATTGACAAGGTAGACACCCCCCTTTAACTCCAGTCTCATTGGTTGTGCTGCCTTAAATTCCGCCTTCCCTCTTCCTGATTGTCTGTTTTCTGTTGCGTGTGTGCGTGCATGTGCATGCGTGCGTACGTGCGAGCGTGCTTGGAGCGCGACATTTAAGTTTTGATTCATACTGGGATACTGCCGTTACATCAATTAATACCAGGCTACGAAACTAGTCCCAGTTAAGAAACTAAATTATCTGCACTAAAATTGGTGAAAGCTGCTGAGCGCAGTTCTGAACAGAAGCAGGAGAAAGACTTTTGATTTGTTGAACTTGACAAATGTAAGTAACCAACGATAATATCTCAAAATAGCATTTAATTCTGAAGTATAACACATTTAATAAAAAAAAACCTAATGTAGAGTAAATACAATAAATTTATTTGCAGTCCCTTGAATGTATAATTTTGCTGTGTTTTATGATGCAGACAGAGTATCTTAGATAAAGAAAAATAAGGGAGGGGTTTATCTCTGTGCATTTCTATATCTTCAAAAGAAAATACAGGATAGACAACAGACATATTGTGATTTGGTTTAACAGGCACATATTTGCCGTCTGTCTCTGTTGCTGGTAGTTCAAATGGAAAAAAGTTCAAATTCGACATTCATCAGATCCTGTGATGCTTTAAACATTAACAAACTTTATCTAGTGTGTGTCATGGTTATAAAATTTGTATAAATGTAGCAAGAAATACTGCTTTTCTCTTTAGACAGACGAAACGCGCCCTGCCGCTCAAGTCATGCATCAAAAAATAGGAGCATGCATATTGCGTAGGACCAATGATGCAGTCGTGGATTCAGAATGCCTGTCTGAAAAGTTAAATCTGAACTGTATGTTTTTTTTCCTAATAATGAAACCGTTTCTCTTAATCTGAAAAAAACAAAGTTCAGTATGCAAATTCATAATGGATATGTGTAGGGATTTATTAATTTATCAGCAATCTGCTTGACAGAAGACATGGACTGGTCATGAGACCGCAATAATATATGGCAGGCTTATGTCTTATATGTAATGGCATATCTATATATATATGGATATATATATATATATGGATATATATATGGATATATATATATATATATATATATATATATATATATATATATATATATATATATATATATATATATATATATATCCAAACTGCTAAATTTGTCTCTCTTGTAAGCAAAGCAATACGACAATAAGGAAAGTGTAGCAATAGCAACCCTTGTGCATCAGTGCCCTAACTCTAGTTTTGTGTCTTTAGGGAAATTATTCCTCACCTTTATCAATATAGCTAGTCTAACTATTGCCATCATGCAGGTTTTACAAATGCACAAGGTTTTATCAAGTGAAAACATTTCAATCTGTTTGTTGCTGCTTTTGGATGGGCCTATATTGAGCTGGACTAAACATGGAAAGCCTGTTGTTCATGCCAGGAATCACAGTCAACACTGGGGGCTGAGCACCCCTAAAAGACAGATCCTAGAATTGACCCTGATCACCACCAACAGGATAAGAAGCTGGTTCAGTAGTAAAGCAGGTTAAATTAACCTTGTGGTATAGGTAGAGCATCTAATAGTAGAGCCGGGAGTCCTAATTTTCTTAACTAAATGATACCTGCAGCAGGTGTATCTATTAGCAGGTTTACTACTTCCTGTAGGTTCACCAAGCCTGGTTTATCACTTAATCATGTTCTTGGTATACACCCCCTTTGCCTGCACTTGGTTGTGTACAATTTTAAAGTGCATAGCACTGACCTTACTTGAAGAAGGAAAACTGAAAGCTTACAAAAGGTTGTATTTTCTGTCTAAACTTGGTCTGAATTTCTCCTACACTTGGTTGTTTATATTATTTTAAGTGAATTTGACTTTCAAAGTTTACCAAAATCTAAAAGATGTCATTCAAACTGCATTTGCTTTGTTTTACTTTTTACTTATACTTTTTATTACATTACTTGAGTACATCTATTTTTACAGTAATTTTCATACTTAAGTACAAGACATTTCAGATACTTTAAGACTTTTACTCAAGTAACATTTCAGTTGGTGACTTGGACTTTTACCAAAGTCATATTTTGGAGAGGTAACTATACTTTTACTTGACTCCAAGATTTCAGTACTTTATACAACACTGCTTAAATGCCCCTCGAGGATTGCCATGGAGTAGGCAGTAAACTGGCCAGTGTTTTGTATGGAAGTGTTAGAAAATAAGAGTCCCGCTTGGCCACGCTGCGACAGAGATGAAACATAAATTTCAAAGTTAACTGATGAGAATCTAAGGTGCTATTATAGATGCGTTGCAATAAATTAGAGTCCAAAAGATTTTTTGGATTTCAGATATTTCTCTGAAAAAGTGAAACTAGATACATTAGACTGAGTGATATATTTCAAAAGTTTAATTTTGAAGTATATCTGTTAATTTTGATGAATACAGATCATAAAAACCAAAAATGTAGTTTTTCAGGAAATTATTACTTAAATTGATAAAAATTATATCTAAAACAGAAATGTGAGCCTACTGCAAAGTATGTCAATGTAAAGTACAGGAAATGCAGACAATACTTGGTTGGGGCTCCTTGTGCATGAATTATTCAATGAAAAAAATGATTAATCCCAAAGAGAAATTAAATCTTCTTATTACTGATATTATATTATATATTTCTTCAAAGACTTGTTGTACATTGTGATGGCCGGGAAAGGATCTATTGTAACGGTCTGTATTGCAACGGGTCTGAAAAAGACAATCTGATGGAGAGGATGTTCTTGGTGGACCACAATGTTCTGCATTTTATGAGGAAGCCTTCTTTGCAGAATCATTGTTCTGGGTTGCAGAACAGTCCCCAGAAAAGAGCCAGTCTTTATTAGCTTGTTGAACTTTTTTAAGTCTCTGGCTCTGAAGCTGCTATGGCAAGAAATGAAAGCAGAAGAGATCACTCCCTCCACAACAGACTTATATGAGATCTGGAACATTTTGATACAAACACAAAAGGAACTGAGCTTCCTGAAAAAAGTACAGTCTGGTTAGTCGTTTCTTGTAGACAGCTTCACAGTTTGAGACCATTCAGTCACACAAACCGTGGTCTGTTGTCAGGTAGTCTTTGATCTTGGTGATTGTTGAGTCCTTTGTGAGTCCTCTAGTGTTTTATTAAAACCAAATCAGGCTGAATTGTATTAAATGCACTGGAGAAATCAAACAACATGATCCTAATTTTGTTGCCGTCCAGATGACGGTTGGGTTTGTTGAAGCAGGTTTATGATGATGACCTCAACTCCAGCTTTGCGGCATTAAGCAAACTGCAGGGGGTTCCTGATCGTTGCTTGTTTGTTTACTTAGGTAGGCCAACAGGAGCATCTAGAACCTGTCAGGGCAACAGATCTATACTCAAACATGACCGATGAGTAAGCTTTCTTTGGTACCAGAACAATACAGGATTCAAAAACACTGGAACCTAAGGACTGAGTAGGTGCCTTCAGGACTCTGGGTCAGATTCCATCCTGCAGCCTTTTTCCAGTTCAGTCTCTTGAGCTGGCTCTTCATCTGACTTCTAGAGACTCATAAGAGGGAGGGAAGACAAAGAGAGAAAAAAGCATATCCTGATATAGTTGAACACAAAGATGTAGAAGTAAGAAGGGCCAAGGTGGAAGATAAAGTATTTAAGGTGTGATAGGAAAGTCGTGGGTCAATAGAAGGTGGGATGTCTGTTCTAGCTGCAGGCAGGAGAGGAGGATGCTGAACTTGTTCCTCAACTGAACCTATTAAAGAATCTGTTCTGTTCATTTTCTCTGTCCAGACTTCTATTTGATCATTTTTCTGCTTGAACCATGGGATCTTTGTCTTAATCCCAGGATGAAGGAGAGCACTTTGTCAGTGCAAAAATTACTGCATACTACTACTACTACTACTACTACTACTACTACTACTACTACAAATAATAATAAAGTAATAATAATGCATTTATTTATAAAGCGCTTTCAGACAAACTGCTGAACAATAGGTGATACAAAAGTAAAACAAGGAATAAAACAATACAATTTAAAAATAGGTATAAACATACAATCATAACAACAAAAAGAAACAATATAACTTTAGACATCAAATTAAGCAGCATGGAATGGAGGCAATCAGTCTGTGATTCTGCTGAATTATTAATGAATAAATTACGTGTTCAAGGACATTCTAATTTACTAAAATGCACACGTGAGGGGATTTTGTTGTCATACTCAGAAAACTAAGTAAGTCCAAGTGAAAGACATAGCATTTATCATGAAAATCTTTTAGATGTGTTGCTTAACAGGTTTTTTTTAGAATGTGATAAAATACTTGCTCACACTTAATTGCAAGTTTAGACCTATTTAACTGCTTTTAGACTTTTTTAATGTGTCTAAAAGTATGCAAGAGAAAGTAGAGAAAAGTTTTAAGCTTACCAATAAAGTTTTTTATAAAGCCAACAGCTGATTGTCAGCAGTGTTGGCTCTATCAATAAATAACTGAGGGATTTTCGTGACTTATTTAAAAAAATGCCAGTGTGCTGGTCCATGAGAGAAGTTACGCTGATTGCCTGCTTAGCATTTTGGAATGTCTACAGTGACTTTTACAATGGTTTGAACAAACTTTACACATTGTAAATTTAAAAAGTTGCTGTTTTTTTCACTTTAAAGACATAAATGAATGTGTTTGAAATAATAACTTTATCTAACGAGTACTGTTTTCAACATTTTTGGTTGTGTTCCCAGTCCCAGAATGGCTGCTATTACATTTTCAGCCGCCACTCTTCCATCAAGAAGCTGGGGAACATGACAGGCTGGTCTAGGCACCTTCGGGTTCGTGGAGTGGGCTCTGGTTGGCTAGCTCGTTTAAATTGCGTTGGCCCCATCTCTGGATGGATGGTTTAAGGCATTGGTTCCCAAACGGTGTGCTGCGGCACACTGGTGTGCCGTGAGGCAAGTGTTGAGGAAAATAAATATCTTAGTTGTTATATTAATCAGGTATTTGTATGGAAGAACTGAGGAATGCATGGTTTTTGACTGTGTCTCCCCTTTGAGGGCAAAACATGCAGCTTGGGTTCATGGTTGGGAGAGGTCATTTGCTGAACCCCTGATAAAGACCGTTTCAGTAATAAATTAGCCACTGTGTCTGTCCACACACCCCCTCCCAAACTAAGCAGGGGGGGGCAGTCATTCCTTTAAAAGATGTGTTCAGAGTAGTGAAAAACAGACTGTCACGATTTGGGTTTTGTCTTAGTTCAGGTTATCCATTTTATTAGTTTAGTTTCTGCTTTTGGGTTCTTTCTTGTTTTGGCTTTGGTTGAAACGTGTTGTTCTGTTTAGATTACCTGTTATTTACCTGTCACTTTATTCAGCTCGGTTTGTTCTTCCCTCAGCAATCAGTCAGCTCCCTTGCCTTGATTAGTTCCACCTGCTCACTTATAATTAGTCTTCACTCCTGTTCACCTGCTCACTCCCCTATATAGTCCTGCCACAAACCTCTGCAATCTGCCAGATCATTAACGAGCCTTCGGTGAGGTTTGTCCAGCGTTCTTATTCTGATTAACCTGTTGATATTACCCGGATTGCCTTTTTGACTTCTGAGCCAGCCTGACCCCTGAACCTGATTTTCCTGCCCTGTACGATTGATTACCTGTTTCTCTGACCTGGACCTGCCTTAGGATATTTTGAGTTTTGCCTTAGCCTTGACTGTACTTTTGCCTGTTTTGGACTGCCTTTCGTGTACCGGATTTTGGACTGCCATTTTGACCATTGAGCCTTGCCTGTCCCTGTTTTATTATTAAATCCTGTTTTTTGCCTATACCTCTCTTGTTTGGTTGAATACTGGGTTTGCCTGATTCACGTTCATGACACAGACAGAATCTTTTACGTCGGCATGAGCCAGGATATCGGGTTTATACTGAATACAACGAAATGGTGGGTCCAGATGCCGCAGGAGTGAATGCTGCTTGTCGGGACTTTGATGCAATCAACTGGTTTCCTTATATAGGACATTTTGACCAATCTGTATAATCTGACCCAATCTGGATAATATGATTGAACTTGATTTTGTAAAGTGCCTTGAGATGACATGTTTCATGATTTGGCGCTATATAAATAAAATTGAATTGAATGGTAATGTAAGTCTGTCTCCTTTGGAATTCCAATGAATTAAATATGCATATTTTAATGTTTGCCTCTGATAATTGTTTCACCTTTACTGCCAAATCTTAAACCGGGGTAAGACGGGCCTTCAGAGATAAGCAGGAGCAGGCCGGTATTAATATCTACACAAGTCAGGGTGTGCCGTGGGATTTTGTGACAACCATACATTTGGAATAATCTTATGGTAATATATGTCATGGTTTTAAGGTGTTTGGCCCATATGCAGACAGAATCGGATTCAGAAACAGTTTTAAGATGTTTATTAAAGGCTCTGCAGGTTCTTTGCACACAACGTGAGCAACAGGCAGGAACGGAGGGATTGCACACAACGAGAACGAAAAGCGAGGTCAGAACGTCAGGGACTGTGGAGAAAAGGGAAACAAGATTAACTCTAGTCGAACCAGGGGAAGTCTCCAGATGCTGCAATGCTTACCGCTTAGTTGAGAAGACCTATCCGGGGAGGATGAGTGGGGAAGGAGTTCTGTGGCCGTGAGCTCACTGATGGTAGTAGTTGGCTGAGTGATGGGAGGGCTGGCAGATGTTATTCTGGCGGGGAGCTCGAGCAGCCCACAGCAGCGGAGGCAAAAGGAGCAGCTGGAAGAACCAGGGTGAGTCAAGATGTACCAGGGTGAATTCGGGAAGGGGAACCTCGTGCCCGGCTTGGTAACACCAAGGGAGTTCGAGGGGGAGATCGCCAGAGCAGAATCTGAGCAGGCAGGGATTCAGAAGACTGGTCTTCGGAGCACAGAGTCACGGGTGAGTAAATCCAAAAAACACGATGAACTGGAGAAGACAGGAGACAAAGTCAGATCCAAAGACAGGGATTTCAAAAACTCACAGGTACAAAGGTCAGGAGACAGGATCATGGCCTAGGCATACTACAACGGGGTAACACTCTGGCATCTTCCAGCTGAGTGAGCACTCCTTTTAAACCAGAGCCGAGCAGCCCTGATGAGTCGCAGGTGTGGGCCACGCCCACCCGTCAACTGCAGCCACCTGTGGAGCAGAGTTAGTAGAGCACAGACACACAGAATCCTGACAATATAAAACTACACAAAAATAATTATTTTTAATGTACTATATTAGTACTTTGTATGTACTTGTTTCAAAATGCAAACTCTATACTTAAAACAGTTATTTAAAAAAATGATCCTCAAAGACAGCCCCATATTTCACTGTATGACTGTGAGACATCAAAGGCTGCAGGACAACATTAAAACAGATAAACAAAGAGGCAAAATCGAGTGCTTTCTTGTGCAGAGCAAACCACCGACTACCAGTGCAGAGAGTGGCAACAACCCACCACCAAAAGAAAGAGGAAAAAAAAATGTTAGCAGACAGTTTTATGAAAGTTATCTGTCTTATGGCTTCAGTTGGACTGGGGATGTCAACTGTCCTCAGCCCAAGTGTGTCCTCTGTCGGGAGAAGTTAGCTAACATGGTTCCAAGCAAGCTCAAGAGGCACTTGGAAACCAAACATCCATTCCATGTTGAAAGAAACTTGGCCTACTTTAAAAGAACGCGGGATTAGAACCAGAGGCAGCAAGTCCATTTGTTTGATTGTGTGAAAGCGCCTGAAAAGGCAATGGAGGCTATTTACATGCTAGCGGAACTTATTGCAAAGCAGAAGAAGCCTCACACAATAGCAGAGATGCTCGTCCTCCCCGCTTGCAAAAAAATCGCAGGTGTCATGCTGGGTCCAGATGCCGCAAATGAGCTGTCAAAAGTGCCGTCGTCTGGCAATACAATCAAAAGAACAATCGGCAACACGTCACAAGACATTGAGCAAGATTTGGCAGACAAACTGCAGGCAAGTGGCAGATTTTCCCTACAAATAGATGAATTTACTGACATAAGTGGGGCTCCCCAACTTCTGGCAAACATGAGATATGCTGATGGTGACTCTATCAAGGAGACTTTTTTTTCTTCTGCAAAGAAATGGAACACCATACTACAGGAGAAGAAATATTCAGGGTAACTAATAACTATTTAAAAGAGAACAGTCTGACCTGGAATATGTGCATCAGTCTTTGCACAGATGATGCTGCATGCATGATGGGAAGAGTGAAAGGATTTATGGCTAAAGTGAAAGCTCAAAACCCACATATTGTGACAAACCACTGCATTTTGCACCGAGAGGCGTTAGTTGCCAAAACCATGCCCCCAGAGTTGACTGAGGTGCTGGATCAGGCTGTGCAGATGGTGAATTAAATCAAATCAAGGCCCCTGAAATCTCGCCTCTTCTCCCAGCTGAGCGACTAGATGGGAGCCGACCACCAAAGCCTGATCCTCCAAACAAAGGTATCTTGGCTGTCACGGAGGAAAGTCCTATCCCGTCTTTTTGAGCTTTGGGAAGAACTGTGGTTTTCACGTGAACACATTGTCCCACATAAGGACAAGATTGCGGATGAGAGGTGGTGCAACAGGCTGGCTTACCTTGGAGACATATTTGGGCATCTTAACGAGTTAAATGGCACGCTTCAGGACAGGAATGGAAATATTTTATCATCCACAGACAAGATTTGGGGATTTATGAACAAACTTACCCTGTGGCGTGAGGCTTTGGAACAGGGCTCCATGGAAATGTTCCCGCTGGCATCAGCTGTACCACAGGCAGCTAGGGAGCACGCTGTATATGCCGAACACCTTCTGAGCTTAAAAGAGAGGTTTGAGCGCTATTTTCCACGTGTGGCTGACATCGAGGACTATGACTGGATCCAAGACCCATTCAACCAAGAATCCTCAACAGAAAAGCTCACCATGAAAGAGAGAGACGAATGTGCAGAGCTCTGCGTGGACCACACACTGAAACTCAAATTTTATGAGCTCCCACTTGATCAGTTTTGGTTGGCTCCTGTATCGGAGTACCCAAGCATCTCTCATTACGCGATTGAGCAACTTCTTCTTTTCCCCACCATGTACCTGTGTGAGTTAGCTTTCTCTGCTCTGATCTACATGAAGAACAACAGGAGGTCACGGCTTTCTGTTGAACAGGACTTGCGAGTGGCCCTCTCCTCAGTGCCACCAAGGATTAAAATAATTTGCACGCTCCAACAGGCACATGTACCTCACTCTTGTGTAATTGGGCAAAATAGTTGTATGTGTAAATATTTATAATAGCACATGCTTCAATACTAATTCAAAATGTTACGTTAATAATTTATAGGTCACGACCATGGACAGTGCAGCTTCCTAGCATTGACAGTTTTATGTGCTGAATTGTTGTGACCTGTCTGCTTTAAATGAGTGTGTTGCTGCTTTGATGAAGCCCAATTTGATAAAGTTTCAAGTTAAATTTTGAAATATTTAGTTAATAAATATTTAATGAGTGATATTGTTGTCTTTGTCTCATTTTATTTGGCATTAGCAAATAATTATATGCATTTACAGATATTTTACATGATATGAGTGTTATAAAGGCAATTTTGCACAATAGGTGTGCCTTGAGATTTTTACTTGCCCTTTGGTGTGCCTTGGCCACAAAAAGTTCGGGAACCACTGGCTTAAAGGTATACTATGCAACCGGGGTTGATTTTCCAGCGAGGCTCTCCCCAGAGGGCGAAAGTAAAAGTGCACTGTTGTAAATATGCTCAGCTGTTCTACTGGTTTCTCCGTCAAGCCAGGCGTGGTTGTCTTGAGCTTAGCAGACAGGCGAACGCAACGAATACAAAAGTCGAAAAAACGGCAGTACAAACAATGACTAACACAGTGAAAGTATGAACATGCACACAGAGAGAGAGAAACCATTCCAATGCAGTGTTTCCCCTAGGAATTTGCTTACCGGACGACCGGCGGAGCGGAGCGGGGGGGGGAGACAAGCTTTTCACGACTGGCGGAGCGGGGGGAGACAAGCTTTGCGCCGATGTCCGGCAGAGCGGAGCGGAGCGGTGGGGGGGGGGGGGGGGAGACAAGTTTTGCACGACCGGCGGAGCGGGGGGAGACAAGCTTTGCGCCGATGTCCGGCGGAGCGGTGCGGGTGGGGGGAGACAAGCTTTTCGCGACCGGCGGAGCGGGGGGGAGGCAAGTTTTGCACGACTGGCTGAGCGGGGGGAGACAAGTTTGCGCCGATGTTCGGCGGAGCGGAACGGAGCGGGGGGGGGGGGGAGACAAGTTTTGCACGACCGGCTGAGCGGGGGGAGACAAGCTTTTCGCCGATGTCCGGCAGAGCGGAGCGGAGCGGGGGAGGGGGGGGGGAAACAAGCTTTGCGCGCATATCGAGTTAGTTTTTTTTTTTTTTTGGAATGTTGGAATGTTGGGAGGCGGTAGCGTGAGGGAAACCCTACAATGTTACTTACAATCGCATCAGCAGAAACGCCAGGTCCGCGTCAGGCTTGCAGCCTTCTCTTTCTTTTAGCTCTCGCCATTCGGGAAAAGCTTGCCCGATGTTCACCCGTGTACGACTCCTCTTTCTGTCCAGAGCCCTTTTCCTCTTTCTTGCCTGCTCCGACATGGGCTTTTGCTGTTTTATCGCCGGTTCCGCCATGGTAACTGCACAGATATCGCCACTGCGCTAGCAACAAACATGTTCTCGCCGTAAAGCAAGACCGACTCTCGCGATCTTGCACGAGATTCTGAGCCTGTGGGCGCGGGCCGAGGGCTCCTGCAGTTGCAAGTGCGGTATTTCCCCCACAGACCACCAGGGCGGCCAAGAAAACCTTTGTTCAACCTGAAATGACTCATTTAATCATCCAAAACGGTATGGAACACATTAATTAACTGAAAAATGTTGCATAGTATGCCTTTAAGGGGTCAATAGAGCTGGAGTCCGGACGGGGTTGGGGTATAGACCCGTTTCGCCTGGTTAGGGCTTTGCTCTACCCCGCTCTTGACTTGTGGTTCAGGCGGTCTTCTCTCCTCCACCCCGGTGAGGGGGATCACCTCCCAGGTCTGGGGGCTGGATGCCCCTCTGGGGTATGGGGTACCTGGACCTGGGAGTATGGGGATGTGTGTGGTGAGTGAGAGTGTGTGTGCAGCCTCCATTCTTGTGTATTATTAGATTGAGTGTGTGGTTATGAGTGATTGCATGTGGGGGCATTAGGGTTAGAACATGTGAATGTGCCTGTGATTATGTGCCAAAATAATGCCCAATTGACACCAAAAAAGCTATTCTGAGTGCTACACTGCCAGACAGGACACATAAAAAAAAATAAAAATCTTGCACTTAAAAAGAAGTTCTCACTTCCATCTGTGTGCAGAGTTTGCTGTTAGAGAATACTAGAGCTCAAATCCCTCTTTCACATATTGACCTAATATCGAAGCCAAATTAGATTGACATTAACAGGACAATACCTGACAAACTAAAAAGCATTTAATTGCACAACAGTGGGGTCCTGGGAGCTCCAGAACTTGGACAAGAGGCAGCTCCACCTTGACTTCTTCAGTAAACTCTGGAGTATGGATACAACCTTTTGAGCAATAGTCAACATGGGTTTTATTCTAATCCATCTGCTGCTACAGCTATTATAGAGCTGGAAGAAGAAATTCCACATGTTATCGACAAGATTTTTTTTTTGTAAGCATCTTTATAGACCTTCAAAAGGCGTTTGACACGCTGGACCATAGGATTGTTGTATAAAATGTACAAATATGTTATTAGAGGTGTTGCATCCAGCTATTTAAAAATAGCTGGATGCAAAGAAAGAAGGTGGAAAGAAGGTGGATCCACCTGGAGTCCATCCTTGGAGAACTCTGGAACCAGAACAGGAGGAGGATGCACCTCCTCATCAGAGAACTCAGAAACTTGGACATGTGGTGCAGATGGTGATGACAAAGATGACCTGGCTCTGGGACTCAGAGGTGATACCCAGCAAGTGCTGGGCCTTACAGTGGCAGAGTTTGAGGAGTCCAACTTACCCTCAATGGCAGGATCCGAGGCTTCAGCAGACCCCCCAGTAGCTGAGTTCTAGGCATCCGGCTGACCCCCAGTGGCTCAGTCTGAGGCGTCCAGCTTAGCCAGAGTCTTAGACCTGGCCATGTGGTGCAATGGGCTCCGCAGCAGCACTTAGGAGAGATGGAGAAGATAGTAGAAAGCCCTCAATGCAGCCTTACTGAAGCCTCAAAGTGCTCATTGACATTCGAGGAACTGCCCTTGATCAGTGCAGGTGCTTACTGACAGAAAGGACTTTCTGTGTCAGCTTAGGAGATTTTAAAACTTCTTCTGTGGGCTCATACAAGGCTCAGTTCTTAGGCCTCTGCTTTTTTATTATAATTCCTTCCTTTGGGTTCTATTTTCAGGAAACACAGTTGTGCCTTCAGCATAACATAAACCTGGCTGATGACTGCCAGGTTTATGTTACCCTGAAATATGAGGGAACCTGCTCTGCACGATCAATGAGTGCCTTGAGGAAGTAAGAGCCCGGATAACTCTTAACTTCTTTAATTTTAATGACAGAAAGACAGAGGTTTTGTTTTTAGTCCTGGGGTCTCCAGTGGGTCTTCAACTGTAGAGGTTGGCCCTCTGGCACAGTATATAAAACCCATTGTCACCAATCTTGGGGTAAAAATGGGCAGTGATTTTAATCTTGACAGGCAGATCAGTTCAGTGGTGAAATACAGTTTTTATCAACTGAGACAACTGGCAAAGGTGAAACATATTCTCTTAAACAGGACTTTGAAACTGTAATCAATGCTTTTATCACAACACTCCTCGATTACTGCAACTGCAACTACATATCTGCAATAACGTGGAGTCACACAGACATCCCTGTCTCGTCTCCAGCTGGTGTAGTATGCAGCTGCCTGCCTTTTAACTGGTACTCGTAAGAAAGAGAACATAACTCCTGTGTTAGCCTCATTGCACTGGTTGCTTGTTCAGTTTAGGGTTCATTTAAATCTTTTTTTTAAATCAGTCTTACCCCACCCTAACGCTTTTGCAAGTGCATTGCTCTTCCCGCTCACGCAGATCAGCGGGCCAATTTTTCCTGGAGGTGTGAGGAAGCTCAGAGGGGACAGAGCTTTTTCTATGGCAACTCCAAGGCTTTGGAAGTTGCAGCCATTACACATCAGACAGACTTCTTCACTGTCTATTTTTAAATCTGCTCTGAAAACCTACCTTTTCACATTAGCTTTTGACATAGCATTCATTTGTTACTTATAACATCTCATTTTATATTGTTTTACTCAAGTTGCTTATAACATCTTTTACATGTTTTATACTGTTTTTTATTCTAGTTGCTTATAACATCTTTTATGTGTTTATGCTCTACATATCTGTGCAGCCCTTTGGTCCGCTGCGCTGTTTTTAAAGTGTTTATAAATACAGTAGGTTTGGCTTGGCTCATAATCTTGGTCCATTTCCTTTAATTTCTTAACTAACACTGGCCACAACTGGAGATCAGCGGACCCTCTGAGCTGCTTGATCTCATGGGCCTACACCCTTAGAGTCTCCTCTAGCTCATGAGGTGTAGCAGAGGTGAGAAGATAGGATGGTGTATGAGGTGGTTCAGCGGCAACAGATGAGAAGACAAACTCAGCATCCTCCACGATGGGATGTGGGAGGAACTGTCGGAGCTGGTGTACCAAATGTGATCCAGCGAGGTGCCCTCCGACGGAGGGGGTGAGGCACTGGAGTCCGGAGGTGCAGAGACGGAGGCGGAAGCTGACTGTGACATGGAGACAGGCTGGTGAGACGGAGGATCAGGGCTGAAGTCTGGAGGCAGATGCCGGTGTCCTGGACGGCGAGAAATCCTTGAGATGACCTGGGAGAGGGGTGTGGCATGTCTTTGGCTGGTTCCAGCAAGAGGGATTGCCAGCCAGCAGAATGAGAGAAGAGATAATCTCCAGGTCTGTGGGTAAGGTCTTGCAAGCGTCCTCCTTCTGCTGTAGAATCCAAAAGTCTGCATGGCTACCGAGTGCAACACTCATGCCGGGATTGGGTTCATAATGGCTAGATTAGTCTGTTATGCCCCAATATTTGAACCAGACATGGTGTTGCACTTTAAAATGTTCATTAATTGTGGTGCCCCCCCCCCCCCCCCCCACTTGGGATTGCTGGTTGTGAGTGCTATGTGGTAGTGTGTGGTTGTTTTTTTTTTTTTATTCTTTTTTTTTAAGTATGTGTGTGGTGAGTGGGGCACTAGGGTGGGATGGTATGAATGAGTTTTCTTTTTTTTTCTTTTTTCGCAGGTTCGGGTCCGGTCCGCTCCCTCTACCAAGAACATCCCAAGTCCCCACTAGGTGCAGAGCCCATCCCCCCACGTCCTGCCCCCCTCCGCTGGCTGGTGCCTGGGCCCGCTGGTGCATTGGTGGCCCTCGGGTTTGGGGCGGGTTCCCGGGTGGGTGATGGCCCATTCCCGGTGGCTGCTTCGCGGGGCGGGGCACCCCTGGGGCCTCGGGGCCCATGGCCGGGACCACTTCAGCGTAGCTGGCTGCCGGCGGAGCCCACGGGCTGGCCCCCGCGGCTCCTGGGGGCTTCGGCATTGCGGTGGCTGAGGGATTTCCTCGGGGTCGTCTCTCCTCTTTCATTGGGGGCCCCCTTGGGAGTCCGGGGGATTATGGGTCCCCCTGGCGCCCCCCCTGGCGCCTGCCTCGGTGCTCGGGGAAGGCGGGCCTTTGGTTCTTCACAACCACAACCACAGAGATGACAGGCAGGCAATGGGCAAAGCAGTCTGTTTTGTGAGGCAGACATAAATCATAAATGGAAGAATTGAAAGGCAGACAGACCCGAGGGCTTGGCAAGTTTCGAGGTCCATAAAACAGTCCAGATCAGGGCAAGATGAGACAGGGCAATCCAGCGAACTTGGTCAAATTTGGTCAAAAATATTTGGCAAGGCAGGCAAGGAACGCTGAATATCTTCTCAGCAATGGTTTTCAATAATCTGGCACTGGCTGGTAGGAGAAACCCCATATATAAAGGCAGAGGAATAGGTGAACTGAGTGAAGCTTATTGTGCTGGAGCAGAGGGCATATAGGTGCAGCTGATGATCCTAATTACCAGGTGTCAGGATTCTGCAGGCCATGCTGTTTTGCACGACCGTGCTCTGCCAGTTTTCATTCCATAGGTGGCTTGAGTTGACTAGTGGGCGTGGCCCGCACCTGCTGCTCGTTGTGGCAGTCCAGGCTGGAGCTTAAAGGGAGCACTCAGACAGCTGAAGGACGCCAGAGTGTTAAAACGTGATGGTACACCTAGTAGCCACTGTCCCACGACAGTTCCTCGTCCCTGAGAGTTTGACGTCTCAGAATCCTCGTTCTAACTTTGTCTCCTGTCTCTCCTAGTTCGCTTCGTTCTGGATTACTCACCCGTTGTGACTTTGTGTGCTAAGGACTCGTTACTGAATCCCCGCTGCTCAGATTCTGCTCTGGCGTTCCCCTCGAGCCCTCTTGGTATTACCAAGCCGGACAAGAGACCCCGTTCCCTGGATTCACTCTGGTTCCTTCAGCTGCTCCTTTAACCTGTCTCCGCTGTGGTGCTGCTCAGGTTCCCCGCCTTCGTTCCACCTGCCGGTCCATCTGTCGCTCAGCCGCCGTCACCATCGAAAGGCAGAGTGCTGCAGAATCCGTCCTTCCACTCATCCTCCCCGGATAGGTTTATCTTTCTTGGTGGTAAGTGAGCAATAGCAGCATCTATTCCCCCCGATTCGACTCACGCTAACCTGTCTTTTCTTTTCCTGCAGTGCTCCTACACTGACGCTCCGTTCCTCGTTTGTGGCTCATTTCGTGAGCAAGTTTCCCGTGTGTTACCAATCTAGTCTGTGGCTCACTTTGTGAGCCGTTCCCGTTTGTAGCCTTTATAATAAACATCTTTAGCTGCTACTTGTTTCCCAACCGTGTCTGCATGTGGGCCAAACACCTAAAAGCCATGACACCAGTTATGTCCTTTTGATCAGTGAATAACTTTTTTGCAGTTATTTACTGTTTGACATTCTTTCTGTATTTCATTTCTTTTGCACATCGGATCATAATAACATCAAGTATTTCAACTCCTGACAGCATTCTCAACCTAAAACAGAAAAATAAAAATAGTCAAATGCACAATGTGCTCTCAGTAGGTTTAACGGCATGAAAAATTCCATATTACTAACAAATTAATATTTTTAGCTTCCATAATTATGCAGCTGTAGGTCTGGAAGTTTCCCCCTGTCCTGCAGCATACGAGCAGGCCATGGTTTGGATTTCCCTTGTGTGGTTTTGTACACAAGAGTACACAAAAGTACAGGAGCTTTTTCTGCACATTTACTTCTATTATGTTCTGGTTGTACCAATAACAGTTTCATTGCAGAGTACAATATCATTGCATTTGGAATCTGTGACATTTTTTAAAATGTAATTAAATCCAAGCTATTTGCCTAGTCATACTACACATTTCATTTGGGTTCATATTTAACTTGGTGAGGTGATAAATCCTGAAACACTATTGCAGTGTTCAGGTTTCACCTTAATTTACTGTACATATTAAAACGACATAAGTGTAATGTTACAGGCATTTTGATGACCCCCACAGTGCAGCTGACAGCGCTTGAAGAGGAAAGATCATATGGGCCTGGTTGGTGTGTCTCAGTGGGTGTGCAATGTATTTGCAGCGGCAGTTTATTTCTAATCCACAGCAGATATCTCATCTTTTCCTGTCGCTGGGGAAGAGTGGACGGACTTGGCAATGATCTCTTTCTGTTACGCACACACATACTTGTAAATTCCAGCCTGCATCAAGTTCATATCATGAATATCACACTCACGGTTTCCCACACAGCTGGTATTAGGTGCTTGTGGCTTGTGTTGCTGTGTCCACCAAGGCTTTTACAGGATGTTTGACCTATTCTGATTCTAGGTCCAGGCAGCTTTGAGCCAGCCATGGCTCCTCTACTATTCCAAATATCAAATACCAGTAATAACAACATGAACTACAAGATCTTTGGAAAGAGGTGCAGTCAGATCTCTCTCTCTCTCTCTCTCTCTCTCTCTCTCTCTCTCTCTCTCTCTCTCTCTCTCTCTCTCTCTCTCTCTCTCTCTCTCTCTCTCTCTCTCTCTCTCTCTCTCTCTCTCTCTCTCTCTATACTGCAATAGACTGGCGACCTGTCCAGGGTGTACCCCGCCTCTTGCTCATTGACAGCTGGAGATAGGCACCAGCACCCCTTGCGACCCCCCAAGGGATAGACGTGTTAGAAAATGGATGGTTGGATATATTAGTGCTTTGAAATGATTAAAAATTTTAATGGCGATTAATCGCATAATTTCAATAGTTAACTTGAGATTAATCGCAAATTAATCGTATATTTTATCTTTTTATTTCTGAAAGTGTAAAAGCCTATTTGGGCATTTTAATATGCAATTTTGCAATAAATGACACAAGTAAAAAACGTGCTTGTAAAAAAAAAAATAGTTTTATTTTTTATTTTCAAGCACTTTTCAAAATTGGAATGAAAACATCCTGGTGCCATAAAATGTTAAACTCTGGCCAATAATGGCTAAATCGCTAACAAATGTGTAAATAAATACCTGTTTTCATGCCGAAATATTTTTTTTTTGCCTCTTAAACAAAGATAGACATGGTATCACGCATATACATATAATACTAATTTAACATTTTAATAAAGTCACAAGTTTTATGAATTTTTTCACTCTCTCACACACACATCTAATCCTGAGCTTTCACACCAACAACAATAATTTCTTCATATATTTTTGTATGCTGTTTATATCCACATTCATACAGTTTAAAGCCTGGAAAAGGGTTTAAAATTTCCAGGTCATTCCAGAGTCTTATACCCCGTTTACACTACCCCTTTTTAACCGTGCCGAGACCAGTCCGAGCTCGGTAACCGAGATAACTATCGAGTGTAAATGGAACGCAAACTGAACTGAACCGAGCCAGACACAACTGGACCGCGCTAAATGCAGACCAGTTCCATGTGTGGGCTCGGCCTGGTTTTTCCCTGGCTCGATTCTCTAATAACAAAGAGCGCATCAGCAGACCGCGTCATCTCCTTACAGCCAGTTGACATTTCAGACATTCATAAAAATACTAGCTTCCCTACCGTGACACACGATTTACAATGATGATTCTGCTTAGCAGTGTGATGAACCTCAGCGTCTGTCGTTGTTTCTTGCATCTGTAAATCCTTATTAGACATTCGTTTGTCTTATCCACTTCCCAAAAGCCGACTCTGTCAAGTAAATTCACCAAAACGTGCCGTCTTCGCCTGACTCTCCGCAAACAACGAAATATCACAATAATAATCAAGCATAACTTCCTGAATTTTACGGGCGCCGCCATTTTGATTTGCTTGATTTCCTCCTTCAATCCTAGGGAGCAGTAGTACTGCAGATCATCACTAGGAGGCGAGGAATCGAGATAGCGTGATGCAGGGACGTGCAGAGACCGTTGGAGGGGCAGGTGCTCAAAGTTAAACGACAGCACATGGGGCACGGATTTAAAACACGATACAGAAACATACCTTGCTATACAACCGGTTGAAATGTACCAACCCATACTATAAAGAATGTAACATGGAATCAAGGGCGTAGGTTTGATTTGAACTTTAACCCTAGGGACACTATTGGCCCAAAGCTTCATTGGTCCAACGTAATATGCATGCTCCTATTTCCTTATGCTTGACTTGAGCGTCAGGACGCGTTTCTTCTGTCTAAAGAGAAAAGCAGTATTTCTTGCTACATTTATACAAATTTTATAAGCACGACACTCACTAAATGCTTTTTGTTAATCTGGTGGCCTAGTGGTTAGAGCATTGAACTTGGGTCCCAGAGGTTCTGAGTTAAACTCCCACAGACTACCACTCTGGGTCCCTGAGCAAGACCCTTAATCCCCGACTGCTCCCCTGGCGGCGCACAGTGGCAGCCCACTGCTCCCCGAGGGGATGGGTAAATATGTAGAAGTGAATTTCTCCATTGTGAGATCAATAAAGTTCAATTATTATTATAAATTATAAAGCAGCGCCCGATCTGATGAATGTTGAATTGGGACTTTTTTCCCACTTTGAAAAAGTTTGCATTTGAACTTACTAGCAACAGAGCCAGCTGGTAAAAATTTGCGAATTAAACAAAATATATTAAAAATATGTCTGTTGTCTAGATATATCCTGTATTTTCTTTTGAAGATATAGAAATGTGCAGAGATAAACCCCACCCTTATTTTTTTTAATCTAAGATACTCTGTCTGCATCATAAAACACAGCAAAATTGTACATTCAAGGGTCTGCAAATAAATTTCATGTATTTACTCTGCACTGGAAGTAGAAGTGTCACGGACACTAACAGCATTTCAAATATTAAATTCAAACTTCAACAAATGTACAACTGGGCTGTAGTTACTCTCTTTAGCCCATTTCATGTAATTTATCTTAACATTCCAAACACATTTCTTACATCATATATCTGAAGTGTAGATAACAGTATCTCCTTACCTACATCTTCTCAGACAACTAATCATTTCCCTAAAAATAGTGAGTTGTCAATGTTTAAATGTGCAATACATAAGGAGCATGAAGGACCCAATACTGTACTTTGAGTAAGATTGGTGACACCAAGACTGAATTGTTACATGAGTGGTTGTCCATTTCATCATTGAAATGAGAACATATTAATATATTATTGGTATATACTAGTATGACTATTAAAGAACAGCAGATTAAACTTTAAGATATGTAAAGGCCTATTTTAAATTAATTTTCTGACCACATCAACAGATTAAATAATTTTTACGTTTTTGGTGTACCAAATTACCCTCATATTGATGTAATATTTTATGGGCTAAGCCCCTGGTGATGAGAATGTCTAACTCCGCCCCTGGTTTGCACTAATTTACTAATGGACAGTGTGAAAACCTTTGTACAACAAAAACAATGCAAATGGTGTTCCTCGGTTGTATTTGTCATTATTCTAATTCTAAAAGTAGAAATAGTGTAATAAATAACACTATAATTTTTTGGAATCCTAATTACACTATTATAAATAAGCAAAAGTCTAAAAAAAATATAGCAGTTGTTTAGGCAGCATCTAGTGTTGTTGTGTTGTATATCATGTAAAAGAAATATCACCTGCTATTTATACCTGAACTGCATCAAAGGGTCAACAAAAGTTAAAGCAATAATAGCAACAAAATATGGTATAAGGGAAACCCTCATCTTTTCTTTTTTCAGGCAGCTGTGGCTAAGAATCAGAATTTTTAATAACCTGCAGTCTTTGCTTTTCCATCTTTCCAGCAGTCTTCAGAACTCCTGCCTGGCACAGAATATTTAGTTTTATAAAACAGATTAGGTTTTGTTGATAAATGTATTATACTTCAGAATTAGATGCTATTTTGAGATGCTAACGTTACTTACATTTCTCAAGTTCCACAAATCAAAACAGTCTCTCCTGCTTCTTTACAGAACTGCACTCAGCGGCTTTCCCCTATTTTAGTGCAGATAATATTTAGTTTCTTAACTGGCACTAGTTTCGTAGCCTAGTATTAATTGTGGTAACCGCAGTATCCATAGACATCATATACGTAGACGCCTCGTCGGGCGGGTTCTGCCTATGCTGCTGATGCGTCAGAGCATCCGCCATGTTGAATGTGGCAAATCTGCAGTTAGTCTGAGTCACTTAAACAGTATCAGAGGGAGTTTAATCTCAGAACATACTTTATATTCATAATATTTTTATTTTTGTAATATTACAAGTGTATTTTTGTATCCCTTTGGCTTCATTCTCCTGACTTTATACTCATAAAGAATAAAAATAATAAAAATAATCTAACCTGGCCCTACTCCAGGAATGAAATAGTTCTGCAAACTGTGACTATTCTGGAAATGTCCCCCCTTAATTGTCATAATATGACGTTTTTCTCATAATATTACCACTTTTGTCTTTTTTTTTTACTTTATTGACCTAGGACTTTTTTTCTCATATTAGTAACTTTCTCTTTAATACGCCCCCAAAACGTCTGTTCCTAATCTGTGACTATACCAGAATTTAAAAGGTTCACATGTGACACGGTTTTATGAAATAATGAAGACCGCAATGTTTTATAGTCATAACACATACACACACATACACAAACATATACATACATACATACATATATACACATATACATATACACCCATATGTACATATATATATTGTCATGTTTGGCTTAAGGTGTTTTGCCCACATGCAGAGTACACTCGGGAAACAGGTAGATTGGAGGAAAGGTTTATTGAAGTACAGGAGATTGTACTGAAGACCAAGACTCGAACGGGAACCAGGAGGACGGGGAACCGGACCGATCTAGAAGAAGGGGGTGAATTAGTGTTGGAGGAGACAACGAGAGATGTGCTGCTGGACGTAGGCTTACCACGAGGTGGGGAAACCAGACCGGGGAGGGGATGACGAGGACTCAGAGATTGCCTGATGGTGAAGTCACAGGTGTCCGGGAGACCAGGGAGGGGGCAGAAACGGATCCGAGCAGCACCGAGTGATCCAGGGATCCAGATCAGCGGGAGGAACCAATTGTTGTCCGGATGCGGTTGGGGTCCAAAGGTGGTGGCTGGACTGATGAACCCACGAGGGAAAAACCGTCAGGGAAGTGACAGGAGGAGCTTGAAGGCTGTTGGCAGGAGCGATGGACGTCTGGATACAAGGAGGAAACCTGGGAGACACAAAGGTAGGAATATTTTAGTTCTTTTTTCGCGAAACTGATCAAGGCTAGAGGCCGAAGCTGGCTCGCATACCACGACGGTAACACTCTGTTACCTTCCCGCTGTCTGTGCGCTGTTCTTGTAGTGCTGCCCGGTGGTGATCAATGACCCGCAGGTGTGTGGGCTCCGCCCGCCAATTAATTCCAAACACCTGTGGAGAAAGCGGCAGAACCGGCAGCAAGCTGCACGGCCCTGCTGGCTGAGTCCTGACATAGATATATATATATGGTATAAGGGATATACCATATATATATATATATATATATATATATATATATATATATATATATATATATATATATATTATATATATATGTATGTATACATATACACTACCATTCAAAAGTTTGGGGTCACCCAAACAATTTTGTATTTTCCATGAAAAGTCACACTTATTCACCACCATACGTTGTGAAATGAATAGAAAATAGAGTCAAGACATTGACAAGGTTAGAAATAATGATTTGTATTTGAAATAAGATTTTTTTTACATCAAACTTTGCTTTCGTCAAAGAATCCTCCATTTGCAGCAATTATAGCATTGCAGACCTTTGGCATTCTAGCTGTTAATTTGTTGAGGTAATATGGAGAAATTGCACCCCACGCTTCCAGAAGCAGCTCCCACAAGTTGGATTGGTTGGATGGGCACTTCTTGCGTACCATACGGTCAAGCTGCTCCCACAACAGCTCAATGGGGTTCAGATCTGGTGACTGCGCTGGCCACTCCATTACCGATTACCGAATACCAGCTGCCTCCTTCTGCTCTAAATAGTTCTTGCACAATTTGGAGGTGTGTTTAGGGTCATTGTCCTGTTGTAGGATGAAATTGACTCCAATCAAGCGCTGTCCACTGGGTATGGCATGGCGTTGCAAAATGGAGTGATAGCCTTCCTTATTCAGAATCCCTTTTACCCTGTACAAATCTCCCACCTTACCAGCACCAAAGCAACCCCAGACAATCACATTACCTCCACCATGCTTAACAGATGGCGTCAGGCATTCTTCCAGCATCTTTTCATTTGTTCTGCGTCTCACAAGCGTTCTTCTTTGTGATCCAAACACCTCAAACTTGGATTCATCCGTCCACAACACTTTTTTCCAGTCTTCCTCTGTCCAATGTCTGTGTTCTTTTGCCCATCTTAATGTTTTTCTTTTATTGGCCAGTCTCAGATATGGCTTTTTCTTTGCCACTCTGCAGTGAAGCCCAGAATCTCGCAGCCGCCTCTTCACTGTAGATGTTGACACTGGTGTTTTGCGAGTACTATTTAATGAAGATGCCACTTGGGGACCTGTGAGGCGTCTGTTTCTCAAACTAGAGACTCTAATGTACTTATCTTCTTGCTCAGTTGTGCAATGCGGCCTCCCACTTCATTTTCTACTCTGGTTAGAGACTGTTTGTGCTGTCCTCTGAAGGGAGTAGTACACACCGTTGTAGGAAATCTTCAATTTCTTAGCAATTTCTTGCATGGAATAGCCTTCATTTCTAAGAACAAGAATAGACTGTCGAGTTTCAGATGAAAGTTCTCTTTTTCTGGCCATTTTGAGCGTTTAATTGACCCCACAAATGTGATGCTCCAGAAACTCAATCTGCCCAAAGGAAGGTCAGTTTTGTAGCTTCTGTAACGAGCTAAACTGTTTTCAGATGTGTGAACATGATTGCACAAGGGTTTTCTAATCATCAATTAGCCTTCTGAGCCAATGAGCAAACACATTGTACCATTAGAACACTGGAGTGATAGTTGCTGGAAATGGGCCTCTATACACCTATGTAGATATTGCACCAAAAACCAGACATTTGCAGCTAGAATAGTCATTTACCACATTAGCAATGTATAGTGTTAAGACTAAGTTATTTTCATTGAAAAGTACAGTGCTTTTCCTTCAAAAATAAGGACATTTCAATGTGACCCCAAACTTTTGAACGGTAGTGTATATGTATGTTTGTGTATTCTGTAACTGTGTTTTTGTATATAGTAATAACAAAAAATTATTAAAGTGTATGAGTGGCTGTGTTCTGCAGCATACATAAATTCTGTCAGAATATTCAATTACTTTTAACCATACTAAGAACATTTAAATGCACTGAACCATTTGTTATAATAGCTATAGCTTTAAAGTTTTCAGAAAAAAACAACGTGAAAATTAGTTCAATAATCAGCGAGTATAGTTGACTAAAATTGATTCTGCACCTGGTTAACACATTACACTGAGCTGAGTTGTTGACCGCCCCAAAATGGCGCCCCTAAATCTCGTCAGCGCCTATAGGCGAGAGCGGTCAATGCGGGGTCTACTCTTTATATATGTCTATGGGTGTAGGTACCACATCGGCTCGGGTGGTCAGATCGGCTCGGGATTATATGGCAACTCCACTCAAACAAACTACATTGCGCCCGCGGTCTCCATTTGTTACAAATCAATTTTATTTTGTTAATTTACGGTTATTTTCCAGTAACATAATCGAGGCATGAAAACTTTTAACATCATTTTGGAATACTTGTGTGGTAGTCTGACAATTTAATCGGTAATTTTGCAGGATCAACGTTACAACCTTAGAGAAATTTCATTCGTCCAATTTATTTATTTTTTTTTAAAGTTGTGAAGGGAAACTATCAGTGTGGTCCTTGTTAATCATTATACCTAAATATTTTACCCCATTTTTATCAATTAAAGTGGGTTGATTATTTTGAATTGCTAAGATTTCACATTTTTCCATGTTCATCCTTAAGCTTTTGAGAAAAAAGAAACCGCTAAATTAACTAAATAAAATTGATTCGTTACAAATGCAGACCGCAGGCTCAATGTAGTTTGTTTGAGTGGTGTTGCCATAAAGTGACGTCATCGGGAGGCGCAAGGACCATGGAGAATTTCTTCGTAAAAATTGTCCGTTTACAAACCGCAATCCCGCTCTCGAATAAAACCTACACTCCGCTATAATTACTTTAGTAAGTTGTCCAGACCAATCACAATGTTTTGCGTAATTCTGCAAACGTTAAACCAATCATGTATAGTGACGTCATCAGAAGGCGCAGGGCCCCGAGCAGATCTGACCACCCGAGCCGATCTGGTACCTACACCGGTTATGATCGCCCAGCAGCACGAAAACATGTTACCTGCACACAGTTTGATGACCAAAACACAATTCGTAATCCACATACATTAAATTGTGGAAAATCAGTTCATAAGTGTTTGAACAATTGAATTTATGATCGAGAGACAAGAAGATGTATTCACAGAATGGAAGCCAGCGCAGTTAACATGGGATTGCGCAATCCCAGGGGAGGCCAAGCTCGCTGCGGCCTCATCGGCTTCGCTATCAAGCGCCACCAAGGATTTACATGAGAAATAGCGAAAAGTCTGCGATTTTAAAAATAATATGATAAAAACTGAGGATATTAGATAAAAAAAGAACTTTTATTACAAATGAGTGAATCACAATTTATATTATGTTATCATTATTATATATTTTCTTTTTTTCCATCATGACTTGCCTCCCCTGACTTCACGTCACTGATATATATATATATATATATATATATATATATATATATATATATATATATATATATATATATATACATGCAGCACAGGAATGAGGCATCTTCTTTGATCGATGTTCACTACAACAGAACTTAACTTTTTTCTGCCACATACAATATGGCGGTGAAGTTGACGTACGAACCCGCGCCCAATGAGGCATCTACGTATATGATGTCTATGGCAGTATCCCAGTATGAATCGAAACTTAAATCTTGCGCTCCTAGCAAGCACGCACACGCACGCACTAGAAAACAGCCAATCAGTGACAGTGGAGTTAAACAGCACAGAGCACAGTCACGTGTGCTGCAGATTTAAAGGGGCAGGACAGACCGGGCAGAGCGGCAGTGCGAGGCAGCGGAGCTGCGAGAGGAAAAGAAGGGCAGAGTGAGGGCACGTTATGTGGATCATGTAACCGGCCACGGTTACCGTGGCACGGTAGATCTAAATTATTATTGCTTTTGGACATGCACACACACACAAACAAACACGCACACATAAAAAAAAAAAAAAAAACACTGACAAAAGGGCACTTTGGCCATCAAGGGGCAAAGGGGCAGGTGCTCAAGCCCCCTCCTGCACGTCCCTGGCTTGATGTGTAAACGGTCGTTGGAACCAAGCTCGGCTTGGTTAACTGATCCAAGCTCGGACCGAGCTCGGCATGGATCGGTTTAACAAGGGTAGTGTAAATGGGGCTTTACACTTTGCTTGCAACTGGGCCAGGAGCTTAATACCCTTAAAAGAGAACTGTTTAGCACAGCTTGCATGTGCTGACACTGTAACTCCAGGGTACTTCATTTGGCAACGTAATTCAGCCTTAGTTTGTCAAATACAAAGACAACAAATTAATAAGCATTAAAGTATGGTTTATGGGGTGGGTTTCTGCAAGGTTATCAGCATGTGAAAACTCATTTTCAGAACCAATCTCTGCTCGAAATGGTGATCTGCACCGCATAATCTACTTTCAGCTGTTATCACAGGTTATTGCAACTGTAAACTGCAGAAAATACGGGCAACATTGCTCTCTCTGCCTTTACTCCCTCGGCTCTTATGTCAGGATGCGCTCCAGCTCGTAATGAGGCGGAGGGATATTTCAGCTGGTTATACTCACTGTGCTGTAGTGCGGCAGCGGCACTTATTTTAGAGCCCAAATAAGCAACTTCACTTTAAGAAACAAGCCCAAAAAAACTGTAACCCGCAACTCATGTAATTTACAAGCGACTTTAGAAAAAAAAAGCCCAAAGTCGCATGAAATAAGTAGACTTGGCAACAGTGAGTGCGGGTCTGTTTTGCTACAGTCTCTAGCATTCTTGGAACTACGGAAAGCACCGAGGGTAAAAAAAAATACACAGTCCAGAGAGCGCTGCGGGGGAAAAAAACATTAATGCGATTAACGCGCGTCAAAAAAATTTTCTGCGTTATGGTCTAACAAGGTTAACGTGTATATGTATATATATATATATCCCTCATACTCCTGAGCAGTGTGGGTAGCTCTCCATTTCTCAAGCTCGGGTCCTCTACCAGAGGCCTGGGAGCTTGAGGGTTCTTCTTAGGATCTTAGTTCTTCCTAAGATTGCACACTTCTGGACTGAGATGTCTGATGTTTCTCCAGGTATCTGTTGGAGCGACTTCTCTAGTGTGGGGGTTACTGCCCGTTACTGTTGTCTTCACCTTCCAGGCACTTTCTAGTTCTTCCCTTGGTAATTCTCCAGTTTCTTGTGCTCTTTTTTCCTGATGTTTCCATCACTTGGGATGGGCACATCGATCACAACGGCTGTCCTCTGCTGCTTATCAATGATCACAATGTCCGGTTGGTTGGCCATTACCATTTTGTCTGTTTGTATCTGGAAGTCCGACAGGATCTTAGCTCTGTCATTCTCCACCACCTTCGGAGGTGACTCTCATTTTGACTTGGGGGTCTCCAGTTGGTATTCTGAACAGATGTTTCTGTACTCTATACCAGCCACTTAGTTATGGTGTTCCATGTATTCCTTCCCTGCTAGTATCTTACACCCTGCTGTGAGATGCTGGATGGTTTCTGGGGCCTCTTTGCATAGCCTGCACCTGGGATCTTGCCTGGTATGGTAGATCTGGGCCTCTGTTGCTCTGGTGCTCTGTGGCCCCTAGGATGTGGAATGAGTTGCCTTTATCTTTACGCTGTCTTGACTCTGTTCATTCTTTTAAGAAGCAGCTGAAGACCACTTGTTCCGACTGGCTTTTAACTGGTTTTTAACTAATTTATGCTATGATGTTGCATTTATACTGTTTTATCTTTTTATATTTTTATTGTGTGTTGTTTTATTGTTGTTTTTATTGGGCAGCACTTTGTGATTTTTATCCTGTGAAGAGTGCTATAAAGTTTACTTACTTACTTACTTACTTACTATATCAGCCACTTCAGCTATCTGTCGGTGGTACATCCCATGCAGGGGTTTTTCCTCCCACGATGGTTCCTTCAGTTCCTTCTCTTCCAGCTTCCATTGTCTGAGACATTGCCTGAGCGCTTCATCCCTTGGGGCCATCTTCGTAATATACGCTTGGATGTTTCATCTTCAATGGTGGCTCTGATGCTCACTGGGCCTCTGTCTCTTTCTTTCCACTTAGTGTATAGCCTGTGGATACTGGATTTGGGGTGGAGTCCACCATGCATGGTGAGTAGCTTTCGTGTCTTAACATCAGTGGTCTGGATTTCCTCCTTTGGCCAACTTATTATCCCAGCAGGGTATCTGATTACTGGCAAGGCATAGCTGTTGATTGCCTGGATGTTGTTCTTGCCATTGAACTGACTTCTCAGAACTTGCTTTACTCGATGCAGGTATTTGGCATATACCAAGGAGATGCTCTGTCCCCTCTGCTGTTCTGCATAGGTCTGAACCCCCTCAGTCAAATAATCAGCAAGTCTGGCTGTAGATAGCAACTCAGAAATGGGGCCACTGTCAGCCACCTCCTGTACATGGATGACATAAAGCTGTATGCTAAGACTGAGAAAGACATTGACTCGCTGATCCACACCACCAGGATCTAAAGCAGGGACATCAGAATGTCATTCGGGTTGGAGAAATGTGACTGGATCGTGACAAAGATGGACGGTAATCCACACAGAGGGGATTGCACCCCCAGAAGGAAAAATAGTAGATGTTGAAGAGAGCCAGTAGCAGTTTTTGGTACAGACGACCCGGGCAGCCGCCCAGGGCAGCATTGTTTCATTGACACATAGGCGCCCCTATGCATGAGCATTTAAAAAAAAAAGAAAGAATAAGAAATTAAAAATAATCTGCACCCCAAAAAACGGTTCCCCATTATCTATCATATCACTGTTTGAGGAATTGGCACCCCTTCCAGCTACAGGCTCCCTGCTTGCTGTGAGAAGATGCTGCAGCCCTGCACTGCAAAGAGGCTGGAGGATTATAAAATGAGGAAAGGCCATGAGGAGGAGCAGTTCATCTCTTGGTCTCTCAAATGGACCGCTGGCTATGGGACTGCAGGGGATCCACTCTACAGTGAAATTGTCTAACGGAATTAATGCCGCTTTTTTTTAAGTTTGAGTGGTGGCTAAAATCAGTCACATCAATTACTTCCGGCGGCGCCCCTGGCGGCAGCAGCCGAACACAGCTCCTGTACCAACTCGCGGACTTTTTGCATTAAAATGCATAAAAATGCCGCCAAACTCGCTGGAAACCACTCATCTACCCAGCCGATCAGTACTTGACCGCGAGCGCCTGTTGGAGTTACGATCAAGTTGTGTTTTTGGACTTTTAAATACCACGCTTGACTGCTTACGTGACTGTGGCGTCCTACGGAGACCAGCCCCGGAGGCCTGTGAAGCGGCGGCCTCGACGAGCAGCTCACGCCGGTGGAGAGCGACGCGAAAGCGGTGTAGCCGGCCGAAGAAGCGCGGTTGCCGAGGAGGCTTAGCAGCGAGGCTAAAGGCTAACCCATTCAGACCGCCGCTCCCGTCCATCTGGCTTTCCAACGTTCGCTCACTGGACAACAAAATGGACCACTTACAACTCGAGCTCTCTGCAAAGAGGGAGTTTAGAGACTGCTGCGCTCTCATTCTGACCGAAACATGGCTCACCTCATCAATCCCGGACAACACCGTTAGCCTGGAGGGGCTAGCTACTTTCCGCGCCGACAGACAAACAGAACTCTGCGGTAAGACCCGAGGTGGAGGACTCTGCGTTTACATTAATAACACCTGGTGTAAAAATGCTAGATTAGTCACAAGTTTCTGCTCTCCGGACATTGAGCTTCTGACTGTTAGCTGCAGACCTTTTTATCTGCCTAGAGAGTTTACTGTTGTTATCATCGCAGCGGTTTACGTCCCTCCCAGCGCTAATACTAAAGATGCTATGGGTGTTCTCTATCGGACTATCTCTGAGCTGCAATCTGCACACACAGAGGGGGTTTTCATCATTGCTGGGGATTTTAACCAGGCAAATATGAAAACTGTTCTCCCTCATTTTTACCAACACGTGGATTTTGCAACTCGGGGAGAGAACACTCTAGACTTAGTCTACACAAATATAAAAGGAGCATTCAGAGCAGCCCCCCGCCCCCACCTGGGCTCTTCAGCCCAGGTGGGAGCCAAGGTGGGAGCCAACCAACGACCCTGGATTACTGCGGAGGTCCGTCAAGCGCTAAAAGCACGGAACTCAGCCTTCAAGTCTGGTGACAAGGAGGCACTGAGGACAGCGAGAGCCAACCTGAACCGTGCCATCAGGCTAGCAAAGCGGAACCACAGTCAGAAAATCCAGGAGCTTTTCCATGATGCCAGCAACACCAGGAGCATGTGGAAAGGCATCCGGGCGATCACTGAATACAACACCCCCTCCCCCCCGGTGGGTGAAGTTGATGCTGACTTCCTCAATGGACTAAATAACTTCTTTGGGAGGTTTGAGGCACTAAACAGCACTCCAGCAGTGAAAGCTGTTCCCCATCAGGAAGAGGAGGTCCTCTGCCTTGACACCGCCGACGTGTGGAAGACTCTGAGGAGAGTCAACCCGCGGAAGGCCCCAGGCCCCGACAACATACCTGGGCAGGTGCTCAAGGAGTGTGCAGGTCAGCTGGCTGGTGTCCTCACAGACATTTTTAACACCTCGCTGGACCAAGCCATAGTGCCAGCATGCTTCAAGTCTGCCTCCATCATTCCGGTGCCAAAGAAACCTCAAGTCACCTGTTTCAACGACTACCGGCCTGTTGCACTGACTCCCATCATGATGAAGTGCTTTGAAAGGCTGGTAAAGGAACACATCGTCTCCAGTCTCCCATCTACACTCGACCCGTTCCAGTTTGCCTACCGACGGAACCGCTCCACTGAGGACGCCATCTCCTCTTCTCTTCACCTGAGCCTGGCACACCTGGAGGAGAAGAACACGCACGTGCGGATGCTGTTCCTGGACTTCAGTTCAGCGTTCAACACCATCATCCCACAACATCTGGTGGCAAAACTGGAGCATCTGGGCTTCAACACACCCCTACGAAACTGGCTGCTAGACTTCCTCACCAACAGACCTCAGTCAGTCCGGGTCGGACAGAACACCTCTGATGTCATCACCCTCAGCACGGGCTCCCCTCAGGGCTGCACCCTGAGCCCCCTGCTGTTCACCCTGATGACACACGACTGCGTCCCCAGGTTCACCACCAATCACATCGTGAAGTTTGCAGACGACACAACGGTGGTGGGCCTGATCAGAGACGACAACGACCAGGACTACAGAGAGGAGGTGGAGCAGCTGGTGGGCTGGTGCAGAGACAACAGCCTGATCCTGAACGTGGAGAAGACGAAGGAGATCATCGTCGACTTCAGGAAAAACCGGCCTCACCATGCTCCACTGCTCATCAACAACTCAGCGGTGGAGGTGGTCAGCAGCACCAAGTTCCTGGGGGTGCACATCACGGACAACCTCACCTGGACTGTGAACACCGCGTCGCTGGTGAAGAGGGCACAGAAACGACTGTACTTTCTGCGGAGGATGAGGAGAGCCCGCCTGCCCCCGCCCATCCTCACGACCTTCTATAGAAGCACCATAGAGAGTATTCTGACCAGCTGTCTCTCTGTGTGGTGTGGAGGCTGCAGTGCCTCCGACTGGAAGAACGTGAGGAGAGTGGTGAGGACAGCAGAAGGGATCATCGGGGCTCCTCTTCCCTCCATTAAAGACATTTCATCGCAGCGCTGTGTGTCTCGAGCCCGTAACATCATCAGGGACCCCTCACACCCCCACCACAGACTATTCTCCCTGCTGCCCTCTGGAAAGAGGTTTCGCAGCATCCGCTGCAGGTCCACTAGGTTCTGCAAAAGCTTTTTCCCTGCTGCCATCAGACTGTTGAACTGCTGAACTGCTAAAGTATAAAAACGGACTGTGTACCACATTCGATTCGCTGATTTGCACATTTGCACACTTGCACATTGTATTATATCCTGCAAAATTGCTGCTGCACCTTACCGGGAAACGTACTGCAAAACTGTGTACAATGCAACTGTCTACTTTTAAATCATTGCTGCACCTTACTGCGTATTTGTTTACATTTGTTTTACACTGTTTACATTTCAACTGCCTACTGCTCACTGCTGCACTTTATCCGGAAGTCAATTGAAACTTATCCTGTAAGTGACTGCGATTTATCACTGCACTTTATCCTGTACTGTAATTCACCGCAAGGTATCCTGTAGAGTTACTGCAATCTTTCTGAGCTGTGTGAAAGCGAAATTTCGTTCTGTATCCACTCTGTGTATACAAAATGACAATAAAGAAAGTCTAAGTCTAAGTCTAAGTCTAAGTCAAGGCACAGGGTGGCCAAGGAGGTTTGGGAGGATTTCCAACTGGCTGGTCCATTTCAGGCCAAACCAGTGATTGGTGGAACTGTTTTTTTTGGAATACCACAAGCAACTGGCAACCACGAAGAGGCCACAAGGAAAGCAGCAACAGCCAAATACCTGCAGCATGGACACACACACACACACACACACACACACACACACACACACACATATACATATACATATATATATATATATATATATATATATATATATATATATATATATATATATATATATATATATATCCTGTGGTTATGAAACCCTTAGAGCAGTTATTCCCAAACTATTGACTTGGGGGTCTCCCGCTCATGATGTCATGAGCGGGAGACCCCCGCTCATGACATCATGAGCGGTCATGACGTCATGACGTCATGACGTCGCGTACCCCCCTAGGGGTACGCGACGTCATGACAGGGGGTACGGGAAAAGATTTTGGAAAAAAAATAAAAATGCAGGAAAAAAAAAAAATCAAATGCCGTACAATAGTGGCCTCGTACGCGAAGCAGCAACCTTAAATTCAATGAATAGCACGAGCTCAAGTAGGGCTCGGGCTTGACACTGATAAAGTTGGTTAGAGGCGAGCTGTGACGTCCCCGGAGAAGGACAGGAGGAGCCGCAGGGTTTCTGCTGGCGCAGAGGGAGAGGAGTGCCGTCATCAGCGGGCGGTGGAGGGGGTGTGGTTCCTCCGCTGATCGCAGCCGGCGGGGTCCAGCCGCTGTGGAGAGGCTCCGTCATCGTAGCCGCGGAGGTCATTATGCGGCCGGGAGGTGAAGAGGAGCCGAGCGCCTCAGCGCACGGAGGAGCTGCGCGCAGCGGAGTGTGCGGCTGGCGGGGAGAGCCCTCCAGGTCCTCCGCGGTCTTCACAGCCTGGTCCAAGAAATTAATGCCATTCGCCACTACATATTTATGTGAGAGAGGATTTTCATGTCTGACCAGCCTGAAAACTAAATACCGACACAGACTATGTGTGGAAGACGATTTAAGACTGAAACTGTCGCCGATTCGGCCAGACATACAGGGGTTATGCGCGTCCTCTCAAGCACACCCCTCACATTAGAGTCACAAGGACTCCGTCACGCTCCGCAGTTTTGGCTGTATTCTGAACAGGCTCGTTATAGTCTTTGTTCTTGTTTGTTACATGTTATAATGTTATGCCCTTTTATAATGCAGATGTATTTAGTATCTGCAGTCAAGTTAATAAAACTCTGATCCCTATGTTGAATGTTTCCTTTTTTTGGGGGGGTGGGGGGTACGCGGATGGAGATGAAATGCTCCAAGGGGTACGCGATGCAAAAAGTTTGGGAAGCACTGCCTTAGAGTGACTGATGTTGAACCATCTGAAGGACAGCACAAGAGTCCTGCTGGGGTCTCTTCAGTTTGCTTACCTGGCAAATAGGCTGGCAGATAACAGTCTTTTTGGGACCACATCTCATCCTTCTTCACCTCGACTACCCAGGGATGTATACCGCAGTTCTGTTTGTGTACTTCAGCTCGGCACCATCAGCCTATTCATTCTCCACCAGAAGCTCAAACAACTCACAATACCAGCATCCATTTTTCAGTGGATCATCAGCTTCCTGACTGACCAGCAGCAGCGGGTGAGGCTGGGAAGCATCTTCTTCTGCTCAAGAACCATCAGCATAAGCACCCCTCTCCCACCAGGGGAGTGTTCTCAGCAGACCCATCTGTGAAACCCATTTCCTGAAGTTTGCAGATGACTTCACTGTCAATCGTCTGATCCAAGACAATGACAAGTCCAGAAAGGACTGGTCAGAACCACCTGAAGCTGAACCTGAAAGACTGTATAAATGACAGTGGACTTCCAGAGAACTTCTCTCTAGAAGTACAACCTTCCACAGGAGTTGTTGGTCATCCATCTTCTATACTGCCATTATTTAGTCTGTCCTGTGTTCATTCATTACTGTGTGGTTCATCCACAAAACAGCATTCATCCACTGCAACAAACAATTAAGGTTGCAGAGAAGATCATCAAGGCTGACCCGTCCTCCATCCAGGAGTTGCACAGGTTTTGGGTCAGGAAAAGTCTGCCAGCATTTCTGAAAACCCCATACATCCTGCACACAAACTATTTAGACTTTTACCCCCAGGTTGGTGCTACAGAGCACTATTTGCAAAAAACAGCCACAACACAGGCAGTATCCCAGTTTGATCTAGTTAACACCTAAAGAGCTAAACGCATATTGAGAAAGAAGTTAGTGTTTCAAAAGGACCATAGACACAACTGGGATTGCACAGAAAAATTATGGTAAATATGCTGCCAGAGATGACAGTAGCCTGATCATTCTAGGGTATAGGAAAAATGTGTGAGTGAATGACATTCACATGTGAGTGGGTGGATTTTCCTTTTATAGGTCCAGAATGACGTGATCTCTGATCAGAGATGAGTCCAAGTTGAATCAGGATGACACCCATTAATGTTCCACTGGACAGTACCTAGCTCAGTCCTCCAAATTCTGAAAACCCCTGGCCCCAAGAGTCTAGAATCCATTCAGCTCTATAGGCAGGACCCCATCAATTATCCTGGGCGTGGGGGTAGGTGGGGGAAGGTGATGTGATGCATGGAAGACTGGGTCTCATGAAACCTGGAAGGGGCAAACAATGACTGGTGACAGGATCGATTGTGGTGACAGTTTAATATGGGCCAATAAACCCAGGGGTGTCATGATCTTGGCACTAGTGCTGGTCTGATTCACCATTTGACACACCTGTGCAGCTTCGTCCCGTTCTCATCAGCCTTCACCAGATCCACCTGCACCTCTGATTATATAACCTGCTCTCAGACCAGTCACTAGTGCCAGATTATTACGAGCCACCAGTGAGTTTAACTCAGCATTCTGTATCCTACCTGCCTGCCTGCCTGTCTCTGACCTGTTTCTGCCTCCTGATTCTCTGAGCCTTCCTAACCCCTGTCGGACCTGACTGTTTGTGCTTCCTGGATATCTGACCTGTGCCCTTATTCTGCCCCCAGATTCTGATTTGGATTGTCTCTGGATTTCTGATCACCCGGCTCAGACCCTTGATCAGCTCTCGGATTTTGGACTGTGGTTATTTCCCTTGATCATCCTGCCTGACTCTGCTATCACGGTTCTGACCTTGTGCCTGTCCTTCGACCACCGATTACTTGCCAGCCTCATGAGTAAGATCCTTCAAGCTGCCCTGATCAGACTCTGAATCACATTGGGCTTCACCAGCGAGTCACCCTCCAGCAGGAGCCTTCACTCACCTTCCCAGCCTGTTTCTGGATTGTGAAAAGGTTAGTGACCAAAGTTTCAGTGACTGTAACATCTTCCGAAGCCTCCTCTGGTCACTAACCTGTTATTCCAGTGGTTCCTGTCCCAGACGCTGGTGATTCACCCTCGACCTGCAGCAGTTTACGTCTCAATAAAATGTTTTTTTAACGCTATCTGATCTTGTCTGGGTAAATTCTGGGTCCTCGGTTTCCGATCATTACAAGGAGAGGGCTTCCTCAATTCTGTATAGAGTTTAGGTGTTCTGTGGAGTGCCACGCCTCGTCCCCTGGCTGATATGAAGGTCCTGGGACATGTCGGCTGCAATGTTGTTTAATGTATTGAGTATTTGCATGGGAAATGGCAATCCGGGCCTTGTTCCAGGCCAGTTGACATTGGCAGACGAAGAGTTTTGCTTCAGGTACCTCAACCTCAGTCTCCTGGTGGCATTGGTGGGCACAGCTGACCAAAAAGTTTGCTTCGCAAACTCATATTCCATACACTTTGAAGTTGTTCAACTGAAGATAAATAAGGAAATTTGAGGAAGCTGTCTCTCAGTCTGTGTCACGTCTTCAGACAAAAGGTGCTGCACATGCACATATATGTTAGGCTCAGAACGGGTGGACCCAGTATTCAAGGCAGACAAACAGTTTAGGTTTAACAGTTTATTAAGATCAGACACGGAGCGGGAGGCGTCAGCGTCTACAGCGGGATCCTCTGGTCTTAATGTCCAGTTCAGATCCAGTAGCAGAGGTAGATCCCAGCTGGCGGGTTGCTAACCCGGTGCGGCGGGTGCAGCTCAGAACGTACCTGAAGCAGATGTAACGGTGGTTGGGGGACAGGCAGGAGGTCAGAACCGTAAGGACAATCGTGAGCAGGAAGATCAGGAGGATGAACCAGAAGCCGATGTCGGGGACGAGATCCAAGGTCAGAGCCAGGTGGTCAGATGTCAGCTGAGGCGCCAGAGGGAGATCCAGGACGAGGTCGGGACACAGATCCAGGTTCGGTACACAGTCAGGCTGATGGGCAAGACGAGGTCAGGCAGGCTCGGTGGTCAGGTAGCAGGTCCAATTTGATACACAAGCTGGCAGGGAACAGGCAGGCTCAGAGGTCGGGAGGTAAAACAAGTCAAGATCAGGAAATCGGAAACAAAGAACGCTGGAATAGATCTCACCACTGGCTTGAAATAAACTGGCACTGCTGTCTTGTCAAAGAGCTGGTTATATACTAGTGGGAGCAGGTGGAACAGATCTGAAGTGATGAGGAATGGGCGGAGCTATGCAGGTGTTGTGACATGAGAAATTAGACCAGACAGCAGTGCCGAAAACATGACAACACATGACAAACGTGTCAGTGGAATGCTGTCCAGACCACAGCATTTAGAAAAAACATTGCATGCAAGTCAGGTAGCCACTCCAGTGCTGCCAGTTATCGTGCCAGAAACAAGCAACCAGCTCTATTACCTCTACCTTGTAAACAGTGTAAATGAACAAGCCCAATGTTGCTGATAATAAGTGGACATGGCAACACTGCTGGAAGAAAAGCACGAATAATGATCGGCTTCATCATTGCTGTGTAGAAGAAACAAGTTTTTCCTATTTTGCACATGCTGGTTAAATGTCCTTCAAGGATTCTCATAGGGCAGCTGCCCGATGTTTTGTACAGATGTGCCGCTGAGCCATGCAGTGCCAGTGACCCAAAAGCCCAGCTCTGAGTCCAGTCTCCTTCCACCTCATGCGGTGCCGGTGACAAACCCAGAAAGCTTGGTTACACTAAGGGATTAGATTCACACAGTGGCGCACTGTGTATAGAAGAAAATGCAGATACCAGCGTCTCCGCTTTTGAGCAATGGGAGCCGACATCGGGACCCGACCCAATCATATCTAGAAGAAAGGTAAGATGAAAACAGCACCGCTTTCTACGTTGTTTGTTTGTGGAGCCGTGACTCCTAATGTTGTGAATGATAATGCAATGAACAGAAAGTTAGCCCACAATTATCTCTTTTTATATTATCACGACTGTGCTCACGACTGCCTGGTGGTTAAAGTTAGGGGGTTGAATTGGGTTCAGGAGCAAATTAAAGGTCTGCAATGCAAACAAGGTGTTTCGAGTAATGCAAATGGCACGAATTGGGCAAATAGATTGAAGCAAAACTGCGAACAGCGCAGTTGACGTTCAAGTAGAGCGAAGCAAAACTGTGAATAGAGCAAAGTAAAATTTAGTTTGAGTAAAAAATCTGAACTTTTCTGTCAATTCTCATCATATTAATGATGCTCCTCTTCCATTTATTTAAGCACAATTTTTTTATGTGTTACATATTTAAATTATACAATTAGACTATATTTCTATTGAGCAACGATGGATTTACTGACTGAAGACACCTGTAGTTCGTGTCAAAGAGGGATCCATCCCTTGACAGAGCATCAGCTCTTCATATTGTGCCCTGGAAAGATGGAAGTACCGCTGGAAGTGACCATCATCCAGATGCAGTTACAGGTGGTACTCGCCACACTGCGCGTCTCTGTAGGATCTTATGGACCCAGATTACATACAGCACCATGACTCGCTCAGTAAAATCCATCTCTGCCATGGAGAGTTGAACGGACAGGGTCTACTCCCATCTGATGGCATGGTGAAGCTAGCTTGGGGAAACGTGACTGTGTTGTTAGTGCATTGTTAGCGCAGATTTTGAGAGAGAGGCAAAATGTCAAGCGACCAACACCTGCCGATTAACGTGAAAAATATGTCTTGTTTGCTTTCGGTGTGACCATACCATTAGAGAAGGAGATATGGGGTTTTTATGCAGCTCTACCCACAGTAGGTAACAAGGCCATAGTGATGGTTGAGAAGTTCAGCAGTCCGTTTGGCTGAAGGACCAAAAAAATCATTATTATTATTATTATTATTATTATTATTATTATTATAAATAAAATCGTTAACAATTGCAAACAGCAAAAATGTTAGTTTAAACTTTGCATACATTTTGTAAAGTATTCTCAAAACCATTTTTTTGTATGCAATACTATTGCAACAAATTTCTCTTCATATACATTCGGGTATATTTGAATAAAGCATTCACCTTTTTATATTGACACACATTCTATATGTAGCTTTGTAAGATCTAAAGTTTGTCGAAATGTCTATCATGTGATTATACTCAAATGAAAAAACAAAACAGACTTAGGCTGTAGACATACTCATTCACTGATTGATCTCAGGTTTTTAAATCCTTAACATTTTACATTTTTCACCTACCCTGAGTGTCTACAATTTCATCTATTATATATCAGAGTCATTCCAATGCAAGGGTCATATAAAAACAATTTTCAAATTCCAATAACAAAGCAAAATCAGATATTACATGGGTTTTCTGTGATAAACCAATATATGTGCAAGTGATCTGGGTGCAGAAGTTGTATTAAAATCTAATAATTTCTCCACATCTAGAGAAAAAGCATGGGAAAGTTTTATAACAATGTGGACAATATTACAGTAGATCTTATAAGAGTTAGTATCACTAAGTAAGTGTAATGCATATCAAATAATGACTGAGATGTTTGATTCACACTTTACTTTATTGATTTATGTAGTACTTTCAAACAGCCACCCAAGTGGAGCAAAACACACACACACACACACACACACACACACACACATATATATATATATATATATATATATATATATATATATATATATATATATATATATATATATATATATATATATAGTAGACCTCATATGGATTTTCCTGTGATTCTCCTGTGAACTGTCCATTCAATGAACAAGAAAGGAAAACAAGTCATAAAACTGGCCAGGGAAAAAAGAAAAAGAAAAACCTGTATCATGTGTTGGTGCTGTAATGTGGGAGAGCATGCGCATGACTTCCAGTCCACCATTCATGATTTATGTGAGTGTACCATCTGTCGCCAAGGAATATGTTGTACAACTGGAGACGAGTCCGATTGGCTACGGGGACATTTACAGTGTTTTGCGTTTACAGTCAAATGAATGGCAGCAGCAAGCTCATAGCAGCTCATGTGAAAGATGGATGAGGTGAAGCGGACAAGACCACTGATCTCCTTACTCCTATGCTGACCTGAATAGCCTAAATCCTAGTAAACACACATACATATACATCTTGCTGCAGCTGACAGCCATGCATTCCCTTCTCTGATATAGTCAGACTATATGGAAATGGAGAGCTTTCTCATGATTGGAAACCCCCAACTCCATGCACAGCTTTGCATACATGATTATTCACCCATTCCTTCTTTAGTATGCCCGTTTAAACCGTTTATCTTTTCACCCTCTTAATTTGCCTCTGCATCTCTGCAATAACATTTCATAAAACAAAAAAGCACGCACAATGGACTCCTCTGAATTCAACTCCCACCCCTCCCGCTGGGAAAAAAATAATTCAATAAAAGCTGCCACACCTTTGTGTGACACCTTGACCCCTCACACACACGTTCATACACACAAATCAGCTTGCAGTGTATTTGCTCCTACAACTTGAAAGCGTCTCCCTCATTAACCCAGCGGACAACCCCCAGCCTACCATTGTGCTCATATCTTCTGCAGCATTCTGGGTAAAGTAGTTTAACAATGTCAACGAGATAAGCCCAATGCAAACCTGCCGATAAGGGCCCAAAAGACTGCGCTAAATGTCTGTGTGTGTTGAAGGCGTTGGTTGATTGAGGAGCCGAAGAAGATGATGTAAAAGACCAACAGGGAGCGGAATGGGGGCGTGTGTGTGTGTGTATGTGTGTGTGTGTGTGTGTGTGTGTATGTGTGTGTGTGTGTGCTTTTTTTGCATTTTACTAGTAAATCGAGCACCTTTTTTTGGTGCTCACTTTTTTGTGAGGCTAGGGGTTAGGTTTAGGACTAAGGTTTAGTTTAGGTTTATACTCATAAAGGTTTGGCGAAGGGTTAGGGTCAGGGTTAGGCTATAGAAATGGTGCAAAATGAATGGAAGTCTGTGGAAGTCACGGTACTGTCCTCAGTAAGTATTTAAAACAAGGATGTGTGTGTGCATGTGGGTGTGTGTCTGCTTCATATCTTTGCAATAACAAACTGCCAAAATGGCTAAAGACAACTGGACAAAGAGGTTGTAATAGAGTAAATGAGCTAATGAGTAATAAGTAAATGTTTGTAGGGTTTTAATTTATGGCCCTGGACTATTTTATGAACTGTCAAGTAAAAAAGCAGCTGTTTGAATACGAAAAGGCAAATATTATCAAGTAGGTGCTGCTATTAAAAATCCCACCTCAGAATGAGATAAAGTCTATGACCGATGTTCAAGGCAATGCCACGCTTCAGCTTCCTTTGAGCTGTGCCACGAGACGGCTTGATTGTTATTTTAGGTCAAAGGTAAATGCCCCATAGATGATTTCAATGATCATGACAAAGAGCAATAACAGTATGATAAGAAGGTGTGAATATGTCACAGGAAGTCTTGCAGTAACACGGTACACACTTTGTCCTGGAAAGTCAACACTCTGCGGGTGATAATCCCAGCTTGTCTGCTAGGTTTACATAGCACGCGGTCTGATGGACACGTGGGAGCTATATTTAAGACTGCACACATGCAAAAGTATTCATACCCCTGAACCAGGGCTGTGACACCCCAGTCTCCAAGGGCCAGTGTTCTGCAACCTATAGATGTGTCCCTTGTCCAAGACTGGCAAGAAAAAAAGATTTTGTTGGAAGCCCTACAAATTAATGTTCACAGTTTGCCACAAGTTATGTGCATGAAGGAGGGACACAGCAAAATGTGAAAGGTGCCTTGTAGCCTTTTTCGCCTACATGACAAACACAATGTATGCAAACATGGAGGTAGCCGCATCATGTTGTGGGGAGGTTTTTCTTCAGGAGAATAAATTACATACAAGTGAACGCTGTTGACTAATTAGGTGATAATTGGTTGACTGGGTTTATTTAGGAGTAATGGAGGCTGTACACAAATGCATGGCATGCTTTTTAGAGTTTTACTCGTAAAAGTGTTTCGGAAACAAGGCATTATTTCTCACCACTTCACAGGTAAGCTCGACCTGGTGTTGATCTCTCACTTAAAATCCCGACAAAATAGATTGAGATTTGTGGTCCTAACGTGAAATTTTTTTTAAAAAAAAAGTTCAAGAGATATAAATAGTTTTAGAATATGCTATATAGAGTTGGTGTGTGAAAGCTTTGGGCGAGGACTTAAAATCTTTGCAGGCTGAAAGCTGATCCCCCCCCGCTTTGTCCTATTAATGGTCCTGTTCCGTTTTTTGTGTCGCTCTGAATACCTGACCCACCTGAGGAGCCAGAGGAGACTATATCCTGCCCCGTTCTCCTCTCATGAAACACGGCGCGATACAATTTCCCATTCTCTCCTGATTCTTCCCTTCCTATCAGACAGAGCTACAGTTTCAAATTGCTTCCCTTCTCTTGAGCATCCACCCCCCAAACCTCCACCTCTTCATTCCTGCTTTCTTCTGTGCTCCGTATTCTCACATCTGACGAACACTTGGCACACAAGGCAGCATTCAGAGAGTGCACACGCTACAGAAAAGTGAAAAGAAAGCAATTTAGATGCTTTATTTCTTAAGAATGCTTTTTTAAATGAAACACAAAAGGCAATAAAATTAAGATAAATATTTTTTCTTTTTGTACACAAGGAAATATTTAAGTCATATTTCCAAAGAATGACTGAAATGACATGATATATTTTAGTAGGCTATTTTAACCATACAAAGCAGATTCCAGTGGGTCTAAAAAACACACAATGATGTTGCCCCGTTGCTTCTAAAATGTTATGATCAGAATTCAATCCAGTGTTTCTTAAAGAAAATACAGCTATAAAAAAATCCATTAAAGACCCATAAAAGCAATATTTCAAAACTGAGTTTCACATTAGGTTCCATTTAAAGCTTTTGCTTTGCAGTGTAACAGCATTTTTGCTGTTAAGTCAGTCAGTCCTAAAAAGAGAAAAAAAGGCATTCATTTCCCCTCCTCCTGTACATCCTATACAACAAACAGTCATCCAGGCTTGCATAAACAAGAAGATGATGATTCAAAAAGAAACCAACGACATCAAAATATAAAAATGTAGACATTTTTGGCAAAGCATGAATAAAAGTGACAAGAAGCATACATTTGTGATTTGATCCTTTATCTTGTATTTTCGTCTCTCAACATCATCCCGTTGATTGGCTCTGATTGTCCTTCACAGTCATGTGATGCCATACTGGTTGCCATAGAGACCTGAAGTGCATCAGCTGGGCGGTGCACGGACGTTGTCTCCGTGAACGTTGGATGAATGCGAATAGGACGAGAGGAAATCCCTCTGAGATTGCAGGGGTCCCGGTTTCAGAATTGATTGAATGTCTTTTATACTTTCTTTTAATCTGATGTGGGGTATCATAAAGTCATGGGTGCTTTGGTATGTTTCTTTTTGCTGCCAGTTAAATATCTACATTTGCCATAGGAACACAGGCTAAAACAGATAAGAACTGGATTTTCTTGTTTTGTTTTCAGGATCCAGGCAGAAATGTGTTTTCCAGTATTTGCTGAACAGAAATAAAAGGAAATGCACAGTCCAAATCCAACAGATTAAAAGAAGCACAAAAAATACAATAATAGCCAAACATTTATATAAAAAAGAGCATTTTTAGATTTTCTTTAAAAAAACATATCCCAAAGACCTTTTCTACATATTTACCTTTTGCCTAGAGGAAGAGTTACAGCCACTAGGTCGTCACATGGGTTGCAAAGCTTGACCCCAAACTCAAACCTCTAGTCCTATTCAGTGCATTTATACAGAAGGAAACATGAGTGCACCTTTTACCTCTGCAACCCCCCACAAAAAACACTCGTCATCTGTAAAAAACTCTAAAATAAAATAATCTCTGCAAAAGAAACAAGTGAACATATATTTATATATATGTATATATATATATTTATATTTATATACTATGTACAGTGTGTTATTCTACATAGAATGCTGTACAAAGCGCACACACATTCGCCCAGGCACAGCTCAGATAAACAATCCTACTACCTGCACAAGAGTCTTTGCACCCATCAGGCGGGAACGACAGAGACAGAGATAGAGAGGTATCGATGTGTATGGCTTAAAAGGAGAAAAACTTTTTTCTGTGTTGCACTCGCAACAACTTTAAAAAAAATACTAAAGTTGAGCACTGAATTGATTATTAGAGTATCAGAGACATACTCACTTTGGATCATGACATCATGTCTTTGCTTGGCGTGCATAACGTCACACATATTCTACAAACACAAGCACATGTTGAAGCACTGATAATGTGCATTAAATGTTCATTAAATGCCATCACAGTCACTCTGCAGACACATATATGCATTTAAGTCCGAACTACAGTGTTTATTGGTCCTATCGGGGGTCTTTTATTAGCATCGTCCTAGTCAGACAACAAGAACAAGACCATTACCATCCAAACCAGTGTGGTTTACAGCATATCTCTCCTTAGCATTGAGTCTCTCCTGCTTTCTGTCTTTGTTTCAGAAAGCCCTCCCATTGTAATACTTCCGAGACGTTACAATCCAAAGTGCTCATGTCCTTGGTTTCTCTGCTTTGGTTGCCATAATCATTTCACATCCAATGAGACAGCCACAGAGAAGGGTTAAAACTCTGGGTAAATCTGGCATGGACCAGCCCATTCCTCTTCTTTATTAAGTCTTTCTCCAACAAAAGCAGTTCAATCCGTGAAACCAACGTTGTTTTGCCTCTGTCATGAAGAACTCCATCAATCATTCATTTGGATCCCTGCTCCCACCGACAGTGCTAGGACAAGATGACCATGCCATCTGCGCTGACCAGCTGGCCCGTGGTGGGCTCGTAGGTTCCGGCCAGGTAGAACAGGTCATTAGAGGGGCTGCTGGCCTTGCGTTCACACATCAACTGGTCGTACTCTGCCTTGCTGACCACCTGGCAGCGATGGGAGATGGTTTGCACGTCGTTCTCGTCCTCATGGCTCGACTGGTACAACGCGTTCTGGTGGAATGACGACAGAGATAAACTTTAAGAACTCCCTAATGAAAAGGGAAAACTGGAAGATCACGTTTTCATTATTTATTGGATTTGTGCAAAGTTTGAGAGCCTTTATGGAAGTTTTGCAGCTTAACATGAAGGTTATATCAGTTTTACAATATGAACTACTGTAAATAGTAAAAAAGAATTTGGCATCGATGGAGTTATAACACACAAGCAGTGAGTACCTCTATGTATTATCCTGAAAGTAACGGATTGTATGTTAGAAATACAAATGTTTTACACTTTTTTGATTTGAAAATTAGAAAAATAGTCCTTCATATTGGAAGGTAAGATGGAAAGTACCAATGTGGTTCTACGTTAATCTAAAAATATCAGACTCATTTGTTGTTACTCTCTCCAAGAAAAGATCTTTGTACTTCCTCGCCTTACCTTGCCATCGCGGTGTCGCTTCCCCAGGCGAGTTTCCTCTGGGTGGTAGAACCACTTGACCCTGACCACCATGCTGGAGCTCCAGGACTCCCACAGGCTCTCCACTCTACCCACGTAGGGTAGCTGGGGCCGACCAGGTGACAGGAACACAGCGCAGTCGCCGACACGCACCATCTCCTTGCCCCGCATGATGGCCTTGTAGAAAAGCTTTCGGGCTTTACCCTTAAGACCTCTTCTCTGTTAAAGAAGGAGAAAAAAAGTAGCAGTGTTTTTTTTTAGTACCTCACGGCTGCTGTGTTGAACACAAAATGTAGGAAGAAGGAATGTATTTTGGCAATGCAAAAATAATGGCTTTCTGCCACAAAATATGCTTAATTTACAATAAGAAAAGTTTTCAGTCAGTTAAACAGCAGACATGCTTTTTTAGGTAGAAATGTGTACCTAAGAACACGTCTAGCGTCTGATATTATTCTTTGCCAAAAATAAATAGTTCAGAATTTTTTAATGGGAGGTTCTATAAAAACATCAGATAAAGTTAATATTATATCCACAGTGAATGGCTCTAGTATAGATACAAATAGAATTGGTCCCAAAAATATTATAGCAGCAATTTTCAGCACCTTAACAATGGTCTGGTTTGCACTGGCCAGAGATGCCAATGATTATTTCCATGGAAAAAAGAGGTAAAAAGCAGTGTATCACCAATGATCTTCTTGAATGAAACACAAACAGAACAGAAAGTGTATAGGATTTCCAGTCAGAATAACTGTCTGACGTAAAAATAAAGCACTGGAAAAAGCTAGAATACAATAGTGGTTTACTGATTTTGATGTTATCTGACTAAAATGCTTTACATGGTCCTTACTTAGCACTTCTTTTAAAATATCATTGGTGGCATAAAACCTCCTTTTCCCATTTCCTGTGTAAAGAATATAGATCTGTGTAAATAACCACCCAAGGATAATTTGACCATGGTCAAAGGGCTCATAGAATAGCACCCCCATAAAGCGCTGTGATGTATTAGACATTGGAGTTTTTCTAAGACAATAGATGTCAAGAAATCCTCCATAGGACTTCACTCTATTCTTGCAGCGCTGGTTTGGTTCTTCTTGCAGTTTGTTAAGGATTAATATTCTGGGTGGAGCTGGTTTGGTGCTCAACAAATGTGTGATTGGTTAGTAATTTCAATTGGGCATGGTACTGGAACCATGGAGAACTTCCCAAAGATTCTGCACTTAGTTTCTTGGGAAGTATGAAATATTCCGGTCAAAAAAAAACTGTGTTCTTGTTCCAACCACTTTGAGTTAAAGAACAAATTTCAGTGTTCTTATGGAGTATGTACAATCCTTTAATCTTGGCCTTTGTTGGACTTGGATCTATACTAAATATAGACACCAAGTGTATCAGCCAGTGTGGGTAAGATATTTCCAGTTTACTGACTTTTTGCAGAACCTTGCTTTAAGTAGAGCTTAATACTAAAAAGAACTCTGTGGAATGGAGCCACAAAACCGCAGCTTTAGTTGTTAAAACTTTAGTTGTATCAGAAATGTAACTTAGTTATCATAGCTTCATTTCAGCACATTTATTGAACCCAGTGCCAGATTCCTGAAGAAGAAACTATAGCTACTTCATTTGGCAGGCTTAAGCAGGGGTTCCTGAAACTCCACATAAAATCATAAAACTAAGAACAGAACCAGGTTACAAGAAGGAAGTTCCGAAAAATGTAATACACAATGAGCCTGATTTTCAAAAGGTTTGTACGTATTAAAACAGGTACAATGTAAATAGTTTGTACAAAGCTGATCTTCAAACCAAGAGCAAAGAAATTTGCGTTTCTATAATGAGCGAAAAGCAGCGAGAACAAACTTGTTTGTGTAAGTGCCTTCATGAATATGCAGATCACATGCTAATGACCAAACTGCACAAATTTATGGGGGGGATATACAAAATGTAAATACATAATACCCGCAAAGCGATTTTCCAAAGCTGAGTTGGAGCAGTTTTTGCCTCTGTATTTAGTACCTCTGGGAGTCAGGCGCAAACTCGTACGCATACAATGCCTGCGGTCCTTGTGGCCAGAAAGGAGCCACTGATATAATGACAGGAGAAGGGAAAAGAGTCTCTCTGCAAGTGAACATACTTGGACTGTTAGAATAACAATAGAATCATTTTAGTGGGGAAAAGACGCAGCGTCCGTGGGACCCAGCGTGTGTGGGACTCGGGGCGGGGGAGAGACGCGGTATTAATTTTCATGCACCGAGACGAAAAATACCAAACCTGATCCTAAACATTGTGGCATGCTTGCAAAACATCATACCTGTGTAGGATTGCCGGACCATTTCCAGAGCTGGCGTCCAGGCAGCAGGGAAGCCATTTTAGGAAGAGGTTCAGGCGAAGACATTCTCTGCTTTTTAGTTGCTGCTAAATCCTTGGAGGCGGGTTTCAGCTGCTGGTTAACTGGACTGCTTTTGGTATGATGGTGTTCGTTAGAAACACTTTCTTTCCTCTTCAGCTGCATCTTAGTCATTCTGTTGTTGACCATTATGCCTCCTTTAGAGATGTACTCCTTCCTGTCTTCCACTCTGTCACCTCTCACCTTTGACCCTCCGATAGCCACACCAGTCTTGGTGACATAGCCGTTAGCTGGTGCTGAAGCAGGGTTGGAGTTTGTTGGGTCAGGGCTCCGGAGGCTAGAGTTCACATTCTGCCTGTTTTTCTGTTTGTCCTGCTGGAGAAGCGCCCGGCGCAGCAGCACAGAGGAGGACTCCTCATCAGATGAGTAGGAGGAGTCGTTGTCAGAGGAGCAGAGAGAAGAGGAGGAAATGGAACCCGATGAAGAAGAGGAGGAGGAAGATGAGGAGAAGCAGATGGATGGACGGGTGAGAAAACGACCACCACGATGGGATGAGATGGCTGCTCGTCTTCTTCGCGCTTCTTGACCATCATCCTCATCATCTTCGTCCAGCTCGGAGTAGGAGCTAGGGCAGTCACTAGGATAGTCCACACTGTAGTCCCCACCTTTCACTCCAAGACCCGCAGAGAGAACATCTTTTCTCAGTGGTGGAACACCCTTTGAAACTGTCTCGGATCGAGGTCTTACACTTTCTCTTTCCTCTCCAACCTGTTTGTCATTTTTTGCAAGAAGAGAAGGTTGGATATATCGTAGCGGAGCCCCTGCAGAAGCCTGGCCTTTTACTCCTCTCCCTCCAACCCCTCCAAGTCGAAGCAAAGCTTTGCCATTTTTAGTTTTTGGGGAAGTCACTCCTTCATGGTCAAGCTTGACTAAGAAGTGTTTTCTGTCACGATCACTCAAAGCCTTGCGGCTCCCAGCTGCCGCAGCCGCTGCCACTGTGACAGAGGAGGAACAAGGCGAGTCCCGGAGAGCCACGGAACCCATCGCGGTAACTGGTCTCCCAGCTACAGAGGTTCCACCATTTCCGAAGGTTGAGTAGCCATTAGCAATGCTACTGAATGAGTCAACCTCGAATGCAGTGCCAAAAATGCTTTTAATAGGGGTTGGTGGTGCAAGAGAATGCAGAGCTGGCCGATGAAACAAGCCTAATTCTCGCTCTCTAATCTTCTTCTGGGTCTTACGGGATGTCCCATTGAAGAGGAAGAAGTCAACTGGCGGTCTCTTTCTGGGTATGGACCAGTTCAACAACGAAGTGTTTCCCTTTATTACAGAGTCGGTTGCTGAAGTTGACGTGTTGGCTGTCTTTGGTACTGAGTAAGTTTTCTTCGGCCTGCCAACTAAAAGAAAACAATGGAGATGGGGGTTGAAATCAATAAGGAATGACAGATCCTAAGGGCAAACTTTGATTAATTATGAAACTAAAAGCTTTGGTGAAACTAAATCTCTATCTTTTTGATCTTCACATAGTTTCGACAGATCCATTATTCAAAGAGCAACAAACCTGGTAAACCTGTCTTACTCCCCCAGGTTTAATGTCACATTGAGTTTGACATGACTTACCTGTATATTGCCTAACTTTACAAAGCAGCCTTTACTCCGTAAAACCATGATTTATGGGGTTTTATTGAGGCTAAATAACAGGCGGCAAAAAAGTCATCCTAATTTATGGGACCTTGAGTGAATACACCTGCTCTGGGCTCACATGTGGCCTGAAGGCATCTGATAATTAACAAAAACTGAAACTGTAATTTTGTTTTAGGGAATGCCCCTCAAGGAGCTTTAGACTAGATGCAGGAAGTAAACTAATACTGGTTTTCAGACAACTTACCAGTATAACAAATGGAAGCACTGATCAGAACACTGAATATAATCCCATCTATGTACCTGGTCTTTTTTCCTGGAGCTTCCCTCCTGCCTCCTCACTGGCTAGTTTCTCTGTAGGGGTGTCTTTCTTCTCTATTGTGGAGCTTCGCCGACCCCGATGGCCCGGAGAGATCAGGAGAGCAGGAGAGGGTTCCGCACCTGGGACAGAATAATTTATTTAAAGCGCCCATCACACTTAGTAGTAACCCTGCACAAGAATTGTAGGCATTAAACCTTTCATTTCAGCATGTTGATTCAGTGGAAAAATAAAAATCCCATGTTACAGAATAATTGTATTTTTACAAATCACTAGTGCTACAGGTATTGATTTGCCAGATGATTCTTTATTTTAAAAACTATGCATGGAAATTGTGATTATTAAGTTATATATTCCTTTTGCCTAGGGTGTAAATAGGACAGAGGACAAAATCCTATTTCTCTCAGTGAGTCTTTAAAATGGAAAACACCAAATCACACAAATTGAGTAAGGCCAACCTGTGTCGATCTTTATAAGTCAGGATTTCGCAACAAGAATATAAATACTTGCCAAAATGGTCCCAATCTTAAGTCAGAGCAATACTTTGCAAAAGTAAAAAGTTATCCTGCCACCATGCACAGTGAGGATGATAAGGGACGTAAAAAATCTCCAACACTCACAAAACATCGTCAAGTCTCCATAGCAACAGTCAGCTGCATTCCAACTGGTTGTTAAGAGGCAGGCCAGGAAAACTTATTTTCTGTCCTACATTTCCAAACCCATACATGAGGTGTGCTAAACCTTATAGCGACATTAACTGCGTAGGACCGTGTGGTTTGGGCAGATGTGTCTAAAGTTGAGCTTTTCAGGAAGAAACACTCCAAATCATGGGCGGCTGCATCACAGACCTTCGGGCTCCATATATGGCACACTAACACGACAATTAGATCGCACCGTGCCCCACTTTAATTTTTTTTTAGAAAAATCTGATGACCTCTACCAAAAAACAGAAAGTGTTGCATCACTGGGTGTTTTAGCAGCGCGTTCATCCAAAACACATAGCGAAATGATCCCCAAACCCAAAATCAATTTTCTTCCACGGCACCACTGTCCCAATATCTTGTCAAAACAAGTGGGGTGAGCTAAACCATAGGAGAGCATCAGAAACTCTCATCCACGTTTGGCCAATTCCAGTCCACAAGAGCCGGTGTCCACCATACTTTGGGTATTACCCTGGTACCACAAACCCTGAATCAAATTTATGGTTCATTAAGAGACCTTTAAAAACTTGATGAAATACTGGGGGAGGCAATTTAGCCCTTAATTAAGCTATGTGAGAGCGGCAACACATCTAAAACATAGAGGACACCTCTTGAGGACTGCAGTTGGCTGCCTCAACAGAGATTGTGCAAAGAGGATTGGTCAAAAATCTCTTGCTCGCTCTGTGTGCCCAACCATGGGAAACATTAGAGAGAAAGACTAGGTGAACAAAGTTTTAACAGCAGGGAATCAGAAATTTCATGATTCCATGTAATAATTACTTCTTCCCAGTCCGTAAATGAAAGGTAGATTTTTCTAAAATTTCAAGCATTAAATTATGCTACTGAAAAACAAATTCAGATATATTTTCATGCTTTTTACACATCTTGAGTAAATGTGTCAATAAATGTGAAGGACTCTGTATCTGCTACTCTCTTTTCTTCTGATTCTTCATCCAGCCATACTTACAGCGAATTTGGTATCCAGGAGGCAGAAGTCTGATGTTTACAAGGGAAATCCGTCCTCTGTCTCCGTCGTCAAACTCCACCATTACACTCCCATCCTTCTCCTTCTCCTCCTCACCTGGACCTTCTTAGGGGGTCACACAGAAGAATGAGTTTCCAGGACAGAGCGGGCAGGTGAGAAGACAGCGGGGTTGTTCCCAGGAGCATCTTACCACGGTGGACGTAGCCGGGGTAAAGGCAGCGAGAGCGCTCGCTCCAGTAAGCACAAACCCTCGTTCCCTCCGTTAGGATAGCCTCAGTCTGGGGTCGCACATCTAAGACCTTGAAGCGAATGACCAAAAAGCTTTCAGTAAAAAAAAAAAAAAAAAAGGCTATTTAAAAACGAAAAAATGTGATGTAGCTTGACTCACAGCTTCTTGGAGTAGCTGTTCCAGCGAGTAGATCCTGGGCCGATTTCCTCTTTCCCCTTCAATGACGACACTGAATCTGAGGAAATAAAAGGGAAATTATGCAAAATAATATAACAAGCTGTCGTTTGAATTTATCAATAATTTTAAAAGTTAATCCTGTTGGACGTCTTGTGAAAACAAGAGTTTTGTGACTTGCAGGAACGTAATCCTTTTTTTTCAGTTGGTAGGTGTGTTGCCACATATTGCTATGATTCTTGGTTTTAAAATATTTCAAACCTCCTGTTTGTCCTGTTCTGTTCACCCTTTATGCTGACAGACATTTATACATCGTGATTGATTGAAGATTTGGACTAAACTGCACAAATGAGCCCAATGTGTCACATTTCCCCAAACAGAAAGGGTCCAACTCTCTGAGAAAGAGGCAGTGAAATTCCCTGAAAGATGCTGGGTGTTTTTGTGGAAGATCAGAGGAGAACAGGGTCCTACATGTCAGGCAGGTCCAGGGTTTGGACAGACGCAGCATACAACAGCTCATCCTCCTTGGAGATTAGGATCTTCAGGCCATCTACCAGCATCTCTTTACTCAACACGCTGTTTGGCAGAACTGCACACAGGGGATGGGAATGTTGAAAGATGGACGGCAGAGATAACAAAGACATAATTTCTCACTGAGTTGATTAACTAGAGCGTGACGTCATGGGAAGAGACAAGCGAGGCAGATACAGAGCTGTGTCTATATGCTCACCTGGTATTCTGGAAGGCATGTTGGGGGGAAGGTGGGACAGCGGCTTTTCCTTCAACCTGTCCTCCTCATCATCCTCCTCTTCCCCCTCCGAGAAGCTGCTCTCCTCATCCAGACGGAAGCCTTCATCGTCAGCGAAGCTCTGCAGGAGCCTGCTCACTCCATGACCCTTTACCTGACCGGGAAAAAGGTTGTGACGTCAGCGGGGGGAGAAAGCGGGATGTGACTTTGCTTTGTTGTGTACGCAAATGAGTCAACAGAAACAGGACCTTCGGGTGAGCAGACCTGCCGTTTTTTAGTCATATTTGCCTAATGCAGTGAACACATCATTGAGATGCGACCCATGGGCCCAGAAATATGATGCTTCAATTAAGCTCTGAGCTGTTTTTTTGCCTAACTCTGTGAAGTTCACTTGCAGGTTTGAGGTCACAGTCAGTAAGAACCGCTACCCCTGAACGCACTGGGTTTCAGCTTATCGCTACACGACGCTTCAATTCAGGTGGACACACACACACACACACAATATACACCAGATCCTACCCATCTCCACACCGGTTTGAGCTGGTATGTCTAAAGATGACAAATGAGTGATGATGAAAAGCCAGCTCACCCAACAGGTTTCTGCTTGTATTTAGACTTTCCAAAGACCATAATAACCTATGCAAGCGAGATGGTGTGTGTGTGTGTGTGTGTGTGTGTGTGTGTGTGTTCTTGTCTTGAAGTTTTCCACACCAGGAGACCATATATTTTAGTGACAGAAGTTTCTTCACCAGAGGGCATGGAGGATTATTTCCCGTTACTGTTTTGTGTGTGTGCGTGTGTGTGTGTGTGTGTGTGTGTGTGTGTGTGTGTGTGTGTGTGTGTGTGTGTGTGTGTGTGTGTGTGTGTGTGTGTGTGTGTGTGTGTGTGTGTGTGTGTGCGTGTAACCATGAATGGGTGTGTGCAGGGTTATGGCCAATGATTCTCTTCATATCCGTCTGTTTGGTTTGGAGTTATGTGTTTTAATTTGGACATTCCCGCATGCTGACTCAACAGGACTAAAACCTCAGGGTATGTCAGATTAAAGGGAAGGTAGATGTCTTGGCCGTGGCTGCTTGAGCGAATGAAGCAGCCTTCTTGCACAGCTGATATTCATACAAAAATGCAAGAATGATTAGAGATGCACCAGGAAATTGGCCGATTTCAAGGTTGACCAGCCGACTGAAAACTGAAACATCCAATATTTTTTTCTGACCAGTAAAAGCAGCACTTAGCACTAACAATACTCTTCTTCAAAGATGTTGTCGCTGGTGGTGGAAGACTCAAAGTCGGGTATTTTTAAAATCACTGAGGTGGCTAAAGTTTAATGTATTACTTTCTTTTACAGGGACATTGTACATTAATACTATTTTCTGCAAATGCACCATCAGAGTTAGACAGAAGGGTATTTTTCTGATGAAGTCCACAAAACAAAAATGAAGTCTGGGGAAACACGTAGATATAAAAAGCATTTTAAAAGGAAACTTTTTTCTACAACACATCTGCAATTCCTTTAGGCTGCGAAGGAGGAGCAAGATTTTCAGTAGATAACAGGAAGGCTGCACGTATTGCAGTGAGAGCTGTCCTTGCTAATCTACAGGACTGTCAAACTTTCTGACCGGGTGTGGTTCACCTCAGCAACTTTAATTGAGGGTTTTTCAAAGGTTCTCCATGCTTTTCTGCCTCTTCACATTTATTTAGATGAAGAAAAGGCCAAAGGGAGTCACCTTTTATGAGTCACTCACAGGGCTGGTCAATCCGTGCCTGAACCGCCACTGTTGACTTTGCTACTATAAAAACAGCTTGTGTTCTTCTCTGACAGCTGGTATTTCTGGTGATGCTCTTCGTGTTGTCTTTATCAAGCCTCCATAAGCAACAGCTACATGTTGTCCTTCAACATTTAAATTTGAAAGACACTTTGAACTGTTTCCTGGGCATTGTCTTACCAAACAGAGGATTTTTCTATTCGTATCCCCTCAGTCAAAACTGTAAAATATGAGTAGCAGGAAGAGGAAAATACAAAAAGTTGTTTTCACAATGATAGTGCAGGGCTATTAATGTTCAGTGCTTTTCAAAAATAATAAACTTTTCAAAAACAAAATTCACTTTACACCAATAAAAATTGCTGTATTCTATTTTTGGTTTTATGTGAGAGAGCAACACAAAATAGTGCCTAACTTTTAAACGTAATGATAATGACACATGGTTTTTAACTATTTTTACACATGAAGATCTGAAAATTACAGTGCACTTTTTATATTCAGCCCCCATTACTCTGACTCCTCCAAATAAAATCCCGTGTAACCAGCTGCTTTCCGTAGTTGCCTACGTCGTAGCTACAATAGGAGGTAAAACCCAACCTTTGCACACCTCAGGGAGCACAAGTGCAAGGCTGTTAGCCTAAACTGACTGGGCAGGGATTGCTTTAATGTGACAATAAAACCAAGAGACGCACTGTCATTTCAGAGGAACTGCAGAGATCCACCACTGAGGTGGCAAAATGCATTGATAGGAGAAACATTAGTTATTCACTAAACAAATATGGCTTTTAAGAAAACCATATAAAGTCCAGATTGCAGTTTGCAAAAGCCCCAACAAATCTAATTGAGATTGTGGCAAGACTTGAAAACTGAAGTGTACAAATGCTATTCAACCTGTCTGACTGAGTTTAAGCTGTTTGGCAAAGAAGAATGGGCAACAATTTCAGATTTCCATAGTTGGTTAAAGACTTAGCCTAAAAAGATCCCCAGCTGTAATTTCAGATTTTGGTTACACAAATACTCCACAAATAAGTCCAACAGATGCTTCTATTTCCACCGCAGGTCTTAATATTGCACCTCCATAAAGCCTCACCTTTCCCTTTAAGTCCTGTCCTGCAGACATCTTCCTCTCATTGTTTTTGTTGAGCCTCTTTGCCTCAGTCAGAGCTCTGTGGTTGCTGTGGCTGTCTCCAAAGCTGCAGCCCAGTGACGGCACACCCCAGCTGGTGAGGGGGGCTTTGTTAGCCCCCATGTGATCTGGATGTCCCCGGTCCAAGTTGCTGAAATTTGGCCGCCTGGGTGCACTCCTCTGGTCAATATAGGGAACGCCTAGGCCTTAGGAGGAGGAAGCAACATTAAAGAAGCAGAAGATTAGTTGCCATTTCTTTCAGATTACAATAGGTGTGATTAAAGAATTGTGGACAAGAGGCAGAAGGAGAGATTAGAGTTACATACAGTCTTCACATAACGCCAGAAAATTACAAGTGCTACATGTAATTTCTCACCGGGAGGTCCTGCTCTTTTACTCCGGGCTTTTAGGTTTGACTGGAGCTTGGAGGATTGAGCGGGAAAGGGAAAAGTTCCAGTGGAGTTTCCCGGAGCTTCTTTGGAGGACGTGGTAATCTTGAAGTCGCCCGTTTCGTATTCACTGTTGTCACTGCCAGCCTCCTCCTCTGTGAAATGTCAGCATCGGTGTGGTCAGTCAGAGATCTTGGAGTAACTTGCTATGAACACTGCTAATAGCCAGCACAGGACGTCGATGGGATGGATCGATAGCAGGTTTTCAAGATTTCCTTTACTTTTGTGGAACACTGCCTGAGCCAGTGGATAAAACTGCATAATTATGACCACCAAAAGATGGAAGTTAGTGCAGGGTAGACCCTGAGCAGGTCTCCGCACAGGACAAACAACCATGGCCACACATACCTAGGGGCAATTTAGAGTGACCGATTAACCTGGCATGCCTGTTTTAGGAGATTTGAATCCTGCCTGAATTACTCTGCCGCTGTGCAACCCAAACCTGGTGTGCATCCTCTCATTCCTCAGCTGAAGAAGTAATGTTAACAATTGCAGAACAATGTGCAAGACAAATTCAAACCAGACTATTTATATTTTTTCAGTCTATTTGTCTCAACATGCAAAAATAACTGTCATAAACTGATATAACGTTATTTTAGTGATTAAGATGGAGTAATATTTACTTTATTTGAAGAAATGAGTTAACGCATGTCAAATTTCTGACTTAACTAAACACAAAGTGTGTTTATTTTTCTAAGAACTTTCAGTGTCTTTATATTAGCATAGTTAACCCCTGGTAATCCTCTTGTTCAAATTGCTGACTCCTTTATTACACCAAATAGTGGTCAAACCTTGGTTTGGATGCTTTAAGGGGATTTCCAAGACTGTTTGGAAACTCCAAAGTAAATCTGACATCAAAGGAAATCTTTAGTGAAGTCTTAAGAGCACAAGTCTAAATAAAGTCTGAAGTCTGTATTTTTACAGCAACTCAAATGCGACCTGAGTACAAGTCTGAGACTCGAGCCACCATTTCTGGTGTGCACACACAAACGGATTGTTATTGGCAGCTGAGTGTTGCTGATAGAGGGGGGAGGGGGTTGGAGTATGTGTCAGGTGTCAACACTTCTCAAACACACTTGTCACTTACACGGCCTTCTCGTCAACACTTTGCCCTACACTCACATGTATTCCACCTATCCCTGCCACCAAGGCCAATGGTGGATCAAATTATTGAGTTTTCCCAAAGTTTTTGGTTTCTTCATGTCAGGATTCTCTGCTTAAAGGTCACCATCACGATGGGTTTGATGGTCCTGTCAACTCAAGAGCCTCCACTGAAGGCATTTTCACGAGGCTTGAGTTGGGAGGAGGAGGAGACAGAAGGATGGGGGTGTGACATTCTGGATGGGCTCACGTTACCATGCAAGGATGAGGGCTGGGGGTGGCGAGGCTGGATGCCTGTGGCAAGTCGTTAACGGTTTAAACAGTGTGACAGACAAGCCGGGCAGTAAGAGGAGCTGCCTGATGATGGCAGACATCTCACTCTTAGATGCCTCACCATAACCCCCCCCCCCCCCCCCCCCACAAACACACACACATTCACACACACACTCTCACAGCAAAATCTCTGTTCATTACCACATAAGCCTGTTTAGCACTGTTTGACTACATGTGAACACTGCAAGCTTACAGTGGGATAGCAGCTCTGATGTGTTTTCCGGTTGCCAACTTTGTCTGAAAGTTCCATTGGAATCCTAGTGGGATAAGTAGCACCAGGACACGCAAACCTGCTTCTCAACCCAAGCAGTAACTCACCATGCTCCGAACTCTCGCTGCAGCTCCTGTCCTCCCTTACATCGGGTCTGTCCCTGTGGTGAGCTCGGGTAGTGTTGATGCTCATCACCACTTTGGGCTTGCGACCCCTCTTCTTTTTCATAGTCTCACCTGGCATCCGGTCCTGACGATCTGATTGATTACAAACAATCAGAGTCTTAATTCTGGAATGCTAGATGCTTGCTGGATGGCACAATTGTAGGTATGCTTACACTAGCCCCATTACCTTTGCCCCCCTGTCTGCAGTGATTTTTGGAAGGGTCTTCCTCGCTGCTGTGCAACCCGCCAGCTGTTGGTGCATCACGTTGTGGGCCGGTTTTCTCCTTCATCTGGGTCACCCGCCTGGCCAAGCTGGAGCTGAGAGAGCTGGGCCGACCTCTGTGCTTACAACGAGCTTTCATCTGCGAACAGTGAGTGGACCAACTAATTATAGACTCATTTCGTTGTGGTAATTGAAACATTAAGGAAAGAAAAAAAAAAGCAGCAAGAGATGGTTGTTAATTTGCGTGTAGATAAACTCTGCAGGAGGACTGACCTGAGCAACACTCAGGCTGTTGAAGCCGTGACTGGACAAGACTTTCCTGTTCTTTTGTTCTAGCATATTCAACCCAGTCCTGGAAAACAGTAAAACACAGCAGAGATGGTCATATAATGAACCAGGATGATACATAGGAAGATGGTAAGGTAGAAAAGCGAGTGTGACGCTTTGGAAACTGAGGTCCTCTGTAAAGTCTTAGGTCCCGCCATCCATGTAGATGTTACTTTGACACTACCTAAGCATTGTTGCAGACCATTAACCCCCGTTCATGGAAACTGTATTTCCCTATGGTTATAGCCGGTTGTAGAAGGATAATGCGCCCTACCACTAAGCTGCATCCGTTAGATGTGCTGGACATCTGTGGAGGTCCTGCCTCACAACGTGCAAGATATTAAGGATCTGCTGTCAGATACCACGGCACTTCTTCAGAGGTCAGCTGGAGTCCATATCTCAAAGGGTCAGGGCTTTTTTTCTCTTCTGCTGGAGTAATCCTTGCCAAAGTTCACCTTCTCCCCTCTTTTCTTTCTAATTTTGCTTTTATCGCTTTATGGTTGATTCAGCGCCTTTCAGTCCTCTCCCTTGTTCTCACAGTCCTAGTTTTTTATGAGGCAGTATTTGACGGCAAACAGAAACGTTCAGCAGCCGTGCGAATACAGAGGTGAATCATTTGGTAAAAGAGCAAGGTTTTGCTTGAGAAACCAAACTGCACTACTGAAGATAGAGACAGAGAGAAGAGGAGAAAGGCTTGGGGGAGGGGGGGTTGAGGGGGAGACAGAGATAAAGAAGTCTCGGGGGAGTCTGTCCGTTGACCGGAGCTTCAGGGCTCAATCGATAAACACTAACCTCTATCGAATACTACTCCTCCCTGCCTCTCTTTCGCTCTGTCCTTCCTTCACTGCCTGCATGGACTGTTGGACCACAGGCAGCCAACATACACAAAAACCCACACTCTGTTAGTAGCTGGTGTCTGCGGCAGGTGAATCCTATATTCCCACAGAGGGAAGGATTGGCTCAGAGTATCTCAGCTCCCAGGAGAGGAGAGGAAAAGAGGAGGAGTCTGCAATCTAAAACCTCCTCGCCAGGCTGTTCACCCCCCAAACTTTAAGCTTCAAGGACCAAAGTCGCATCGCAGGTAAGAGGTACTAAATTGCAGTCTGTATTCCTGCTAAATAATTGAACAGCGTTAAAGCCCACAGTCTGGTTTCAATTTGTGGAAGGTCATTTGCTGTTTCGGTGTAACCGTAATGTGAGAAGTGATCAACAAGAAATAGAAGTGATCTAAAGCCAAGACCAAGTCGGCCTGTATTTCACAAGAAATAAATTTAACAGCTGAATGTCAGAAAACGCTCTGCAAGTTTCTCATTTCAAATGAAAAGAAATACCGGTATGTCATGCTAAATCCATGAAGATGTTTAGATTTGATATCAACGGCATAAACAAACAGTGTGTCAGACAAAAACTGTACAGTATATTGTAGGTCCCCAAATTAAATTTGACATCCTTTAGCACAGATAAGTTCTAATTTTTTTATTCCTTGCCAAATATTTGTGCATTATATATTTAACATTAACACAATCAGAGACTACAATTACAACTACAAATAAATAAATACATTTAGCTCCTCCCACTATATAAATAATTAAATGGACGGGCAAATCTGTGTTAGTTCACTTGACATATATATTGATAGTACTTTTGGTTTTAGAGAGATGTCTTTGTAGCTTCTAGAACTCACAAGGTAATACTTGTGTTGTGTTATCTGAATTCTTTGATAATTTTAGCGCTACTGGGGCTGCAGACCAGTGTGGGGCCCTTGCCAACTTTTCAGTTTATTTAGATCTTCGCTTGTCTCATATATGTTATCCAAGTTTGTCAAGATCCAAAAAAGCTGTGAAATAGCCCTTTAAAATACAGCACTGTTTCCTTAGTTGTGGAACATATCGGCTCTATGTGCCTGGAGTTTATGTTGCCTGTGGTTTCTGGGGCCTGGGATGGTGCCCCATGGCTAGATGGCCTTATTAGCCCAGATTGTGGGCCCGTCATCTGGAGTGTCAAAGTTTAGTACAATATGAGCTGGATGTTAGATATAGGCAGCGACTGGGTCACACCAGTTTCCCGCATCATAATTTAGCTCCAGGGCCATCAAGCTAGTAAGATATGGCATCTGATTAAGACGTCTCCTGGGCATGCATGGATGGATGGATGGATGGATGGATGGATGGATGGATGGATGGATGGATGGATGGATGGATGGATGGACTGCAAATATATTTATTATTTGAAACAGATACATTTTTATATCTGCTAGGTGATGATGGAAGAATTGGAGGCTAGTTAGCCTGCTAGGATGGGATTACTGCAAAATTAGCATACTGCCTGCTAAGTATCACTTATATGTACGTTAGGAAAACAAAATTTTTACATTTAACTGATCCTCTTCATCTCTTACGTTTTTATTGCAGACTTTCAACCTCAGTCTTCATGAGAATATGAAAGCAATAACAGATGACACATTGCTTGTAAATGACAACGATAATGTCGGACGGGCACGTAGAAACCGGCTCGGCTAATTAAACAAGTTTCTTGCGTGACTATGTGCGTGTAGATGCCAGCATATTATGCCAAAAGGCTTTCATTGTCATTTTCATTAGCGCCTTCTAATCATGGTAACCGTGACAAACCCTGAGTTTCTTTAATCATTTTATCAAGGCGATGGGGGCACTTGCTAACAGAGGTGGGGCACCATGAGAAAACACATTTATCACAGGGAACGCTGTGTGTTAGTGTGTGTGTCCGTGATTTGCATTTGTGTCCACCTAAAACTTAGCATGTTTGAGGTGCTAAAATGTGTGGTGATGTGTTGCTGAAGGTGGGGGAGGTGTTGAGTCATTTATCACTGGAATAACTGTACATCCAGACTTTGTCCGGCTGTATTAGTATGTGCAAGAGGTTCACATGGAATCAGGACACAATCAATACAAGTGATAAATATGATTAAAAGTGATTAATGGTGATTAATGAAGCCCTCAGCTCCATTACCTTCTCTCATTAAAAATCACAGCCGTCTTACAGCTTCCATCACACAACCCACTGTGTATGTGCATGTGTGCACGACTGTGTGTGTGCATGCATGAGCAGCTCCTTCCAGGCCCCAATCAAGCAAATCATCAGCTATAGAGCATTTGAATCAATTCAGCTGAAGAAGAACTTCTTGAAAATCAACCGTGCCTTTCACCAAAAACACAAACAGAAATCAGGATGAATGAGCCGGGCTTGCCAATCATACTGATTATACTGACGCAGTATCCGAGCACTGACCTGAGTCTCTTGGAGCTCTCCACAGCAGCTGGGCCGGGGGTGGACTTTCGCTTGCGAGGACGGCCTGGCCCACGGCGAGCGGGGCTACGAGACGTCTCGTCTTTCCTGCAGGGAGAGGAGGACGAAAAGGAAGATGTAGAGATAGAGAGAGGGGGAAGGGGAGGGGGGGGGGGGGGGTTAAAATGCAGCAGAAATCAGGCAGGAGGCTGCATCGGCTGCAGGTCAAATGCATCAAGTGTGAAAAAAGCAGCAAGTCGTGATTAATCAAGAGGGGTGCTGAATGAAAAGACCATGAATGCCTGAATGCACAATTCAGTAAAGACAAAAAGAAGTGTGTGTGCTTGTGTGTTCTATGAGTGTGTTATTCTGCTCACTGGTGGTCGTGTTTCCTCTGTAGTTTGGCCAGCTCTCTCTGTTTCTCTTTGTAGCGGCGCTGTAGCTCAGCCAGCTGGACGCGCATGGCCAGCTCCTCCCCTCCCATGGCCTCCATGGAGCCCTTCACTGGGCACACCTGACACACGCGCACATACACAAAGCAGAGGAATTTATAATGCTGCGCACAAACCTCAGTCCAACAGACACTGAATACTTAACCAGTGAGGTTCTGGCCAACTTGTGGGTGATGCAGGTTCTATCCCTTTCCTTAACGAGCAGCTTCTGCTCTTAAATGCAGATTTCTGGTAGACTGGCACGTCTGCCAGGAAAACATGTTTGCAACATGATGTACTTTTAAAAACTAAGCTTGAGGTAGCATGAGGAGCTTTGATGTGATTCCAAGAGGTTGCTAGAAGCGCTGGATTTCTTTCTTTTTTTTTAAATCAGACGCTTCTTTCCTTGAATTAACTGAGGTGTTTTTATTATTCAATGTCCTGTGTATTTATTTTTTTGACTGGTATCTTATTAATTTTATGGCCTGCATTGTTTGTGAAAATGATAAGAACAGTTCCACTACACTGACGTTTTGAGTAAGTTTTGAATATGCAAAACAACTCGACATCGTACCCGCTTCACTGATAACAGTGCCTCCATAACGATGAAGTGCTTCTCTGATGGTAAGTAATCATGCAGTGCCATAGGCGCCTGAACAATAGAGCAACTGGAGCAGCCGCTGGGGGAGCAGATCTAACTTTCTGCTCCCTCGTCCTTTGACCTACAGAAATCTGATCTCTCTCAGCAGTCCAGTAATTTCTCCTCTTACTTCTTTCTACTAGCCGCACAAAAGTAAATATTTAAAATAATTGCTTAATCTTAGTCCCTGCCTCCTTCTCCTCAGAGTTGGTTCAGTCCACCCCATCGCACAAAAGTTGCTCCATCTCAGCATAATCTCATCAGTCCCACTTTACAGCCAGGACGAGGAACGACGACATGAACCGAATCTCAATCAGATTTGTAAGTGTCGTGAGAGTGCTGCAACTCTCTCACTCACCATGAATCTAATCAAATAGTTTTCGCAGCATTGCTGGAAGAGCGTAGACTTGTGATCAAGCAAGTAATAATTAAATAATGAGCTTATTAATTACCATATAACATAAAACAAAGACCAAGATTCAAACTTGAGATCTCCAGCACAACAGGACGGCACCTTAGATCTCCATGCCACTAGTCCCACACTTATTGCATTCTTCCAGAGTTCTACTAATGGTTGAGTCCATCCACTGAAATGGTTTCATGAGCGGTAAGATGAATAGTTTAGATGTATTGCAAATGTATGTCACACACTCTATACTATTTATTTTTAATAGTTTTTTTGGGATGCGGGTGCTGTGGGGGTGTTAAGGAAGCAGTTGTCTTTGAAGAAGGGAGGTGGGAGGTCTCCATATTTTTCTAAATTTGCTCCTAAATTTTACAACTTAATCAGGCACCCAGGTACAGTGTGTTGTCATGTTACAGCCACAAACATCACTATATTTTAGTTGGATCTGACCAGGGTTCTGCAACTTTTACCATCTGAGGAATCATTTCTGCCCTCAGTCCAGCTAAATAAAATTAAATATAGTAATTACTATAAGAAATTTGTTGTCATTTAAAAAAAGAAAACCACAAACATTTTGCAAAGACAATATGGAGACATTTTCTTCTCATAGAAGAAAATGTCTCCATGTTGTCATGGTTGAAAACCCACATAGTTCCCATCCTAATGACAAGCTAAAATAGATCTAACAAGATATTACTTATATTTTTGGTGTCATTCTGTTGTGGAAATTCAACTAAATTATTCAGTGAAAAAAAATATTGTTTTTTTTTTTTATCATTTTTTAGTCAAACTTTTTACGAGTCAATGCAGAAGGTCCAAAGACCCACTTATGGCTCCGGAGCAGCAAGTTGCAGACCCTGTGGTTGATCAATACAAAGTTGTGGAGAATTGTGAAGTGGAAGGAAAATGGAAAAATCTTTCCTTTTCTTTCTTTTTTCTTTTTTTTTTTTTTTTTTTTTTACAAATAAAAATCAGACAAGTGTGGCATGCGTTTATATTCAGTGGCCCTTAGTCTACCAACTTTTCCCGCTCTTTAAAATAATTCAAGCTCAGACAGATAGGATGGATAGAATTTGGGTCTTTCCAATGCATGAGCATGCTGCAAAAGAAAAAACATCCTGACAGCAGGATGCTGCCTTCACCGTGTGGAGGGTGAGCTCAGAACGGCGCGTAATATTACTTTTCATGTTGACCAAGAACTTCACATGTGGTCTTATCTGAACAAAAAATAATAATTCCCATATTTTTCAGCCCCCACCCATTCTATGGCTTCAGCCAAACTGCAAACAAAACTGTTTGGATTTACTTCATATCAATGAATGTTCCTTCTTGCCACTCTTCCATAAAGGCCAGGTATGTGGAGTCTATAACTAAGAGTTGTTCTTTCAACAGATTCTCCCAGTTGAGCTGTGGGTCGCTGCAGTTCCTCCAGAGCCACCAAGGACCTCTTAGTTTCAGTTGAGGGCCCTGTCCCATGTTTCGGTACTTTCGCTCATCTTTTTCTATTTTCAGATGACAGATGAGAGAGTGCTCTATTGAAATGTTAGGGCATCTATTAATGATCTAACCCTGCTTTACACCTCTCCACCTGTCTGGTCTGTTCCTTGGTCTTCATGATGCTCTTTGTTCACTAATATGTCACAAGTAAGCGTCCGTATTTTGCTCATCAACATAATGAAAAGCATGTATAACTTTCAATCGGTTTATTTATACAGTGCCAATTCACAACACGTGGTCTCAGTCCACTTCATAGTTATCTACTGCTTTGTGTTAGTCTAGCAAAGAAAATGAAAAAGAGAAAAAGACGAGTGAAATATGAGATAATCACACAATGTGAAAAACTGAAGGCATTTCAGTGCTTTGGCAAGTGATTCAGTTGTTTTGAATTGAGCTGTTAGATAAAATCCTAACAAGACACGGAATCAGTTTTACATGATCTGTGCTTCTGTTGTTCAACTCAGCAGCAACCCACACTTTAGCATGAACGACTCGTGCTTGAATGTCTGCTCAAAAACACCCGCCGACTGAAGCCTCACCGGCTCGTGCCGAGGCGTCCAGCTGCACTTCTTGCGCAGGTTTAGCCTTTTCCTGATTGGACACTGCTGGTCAGACTCCTGGTCCGTGGTCCCGCGGCCCATCTCCAAGGCCCGGGCCGCTGCCAGCGCCGCCAGACTGTGGAGGTCAAAGGTCAGCATTTCCTCTCCTGCGTGAGAGATGGAGGATTTCAGTTTAGACACGAGCGTTGCGCGGCGGCTGCTGCCGTGCTGTAAAACACGCTGAGCGCACAACGGATTTATTTTCTCAGAGCAGTGAAACTGCGCCCTGAAAAGGGGAGATATTTATGATATTAGCTGTGTAGTTTATTTGATGTATACTTGTGTTGCTGCCTAATCGTACCCACAAACACACACGCACACAACCAGAGGGGAGTGATGGTGGAGGTGAGGTGGGAGGGGGGGGGGGGGGGGGGGGGCGCTCTCTACATCTGTCACTGTCATTAACTCTGTCATTGTCACCGCTGCAGCAGATAAAACAGAATATTCATGAGGAGGCTCGCGTACACAAACCTGCGCAAACACAACACACTCATTCTGAGCACACACAGTTTTCGCTGAGCTCCGCAGACACGGGCAAACTGCATGAGCGTATGGATGTGTGGGAGAAATGGAGAGAAGGAGAGCAGCGGGTGGTAGGAGCAGGAGGAGGAGGACTGCAGCGCAGTGAGAAAAAAGCAGGGAGGGGTGAGGAGTGAAGGGGAGGAGAAGCAATAAGAGGCAAAGTGTTTATTGAGCTATCTATTTATTCTCCTACATCTTCTCATTATGGACATGGACAGAATCCAATTTCCCTTCGAGGAGAAAGACGAGGAGAGGGGATGAGGAGACGAGGAGAGGAGAGAGGTTTCACTGGATCACTCACTGGCTGCGCGCTGGGGCTGCAAGACCTGCCCGCTGACATCTGACATTATTAAAACCTGCGCAGGCAAGTGGGCTACGGTCAGTGGAATGAGGGAAACTGAGGAGGGAGAGGAGGGCAGGAAGGATGGGAGCGACAAAGAAGCGGGGGGATGCGGGGGTGAGCTCAGGCAGCGTACAGAGAGGCCAAGGAAGGAGCGGAGGGGATGTGGCTTTGTCCTGTCCCGGCTTGCAGAGGTCAATGTCATCTCATGTGTCAGGCCCTCTGAGCCAATGGCACGCTCCGGTTACCCTTACAGGATGACATCACCGCTGATATCACCACGCCTAGTGTAGTATTATGGAGGATAGCCGCAATCGATACGTACCTTCCACACTCACAACCCCCCCCCCCCCCCCACACACACACACACGCACATACACACACACACACATGCGCATACCCACACACACACAGTAACAACACCATCGTGTGTCACTAACAGGGATGAGGGCTGTAATAAGAAGCTGATCTGGGTTTGGACATGGAAAAAAAGAGCAAAAATTGTGAAAATGCCTCACGCCTCCTTTAGAGCTAGGCATAGGCCGGTTACTGACTTAAGGTGTACTGTGGTTTTAAACTGTTTCTGTATGCAAATCGCCAACATTTTCTGTGTATGAGTCACCAACCAGGAGCTGTCTGGACTAATGCAGCGTCCCGGCTGTGCACTGCTGATATGCTGTCTGAAAGGAAGTGTCTACACAGAAATTAAAGGAGCCCTCTCACATTAAGGTAACTATTGCCCGATGCCAGAAACAGTATGCAGCAAAGCCATCGCAGCGCCGCCTCTTACCCACCTGTCGCTGCACACTCTCAGCTAGCAGGCTGAAAGAAGGCGCCGACGCTTTTCCAGAGCTTACAATAGATTCAAATCTGGCTCTCTAGAAATATTTCTGGAGGAAATTAAGGGAGTCCCACTCATAACTCTTCTTAAAGTAGTGCTGTTTTACAACTATAGTTGGTAACATAAACCTGCAGGACTGTTCACCCCGACTAAAAGAGCAAAACATCAGAAGGGCGTAATATTCTGTGCTATAAGCACCAGACAGCTGCTGAATTCAGTGGGGGATTATTTAGAGTAAGTTCTATAGATAACATCATTATAACTATAAACGATCATTTCAGCAGCAGTAGGAATGACTGTTGTGTTTCTGTTGATGGAGGAATATGAAGGAAAAGGAAAAAACTAACAGATTTTCAGTCAAAATGTGGGCACATTTGTTGATTCATTGAAAAGGAGGGAAGATGGCATGCTGAATCCTTGATCTATAGTTGGGATCTCAAGTGAACAGCTGAGACATCCATCATAACCGCATCTGCCTGGGATCGGTTTCCTCTCGCTATCGCATCCAGAGTGACACAAGCCCCATCAGCTGTATTAATAACATGCTCGGCAATGAGACCAGAGCTCCTTTTAAATAAAATGCTAGATCTGGTGCTTTCCTACGCCCGGGCGGGACTGACTTATTGATTTCACACCTATTACACATGCTAAGCACGAGCACGCACATGTAAACAAATGCACACTCACACAGCCTGTATCTCTCTTGCACACACGGGCAGGCAACAGCTGAGCGACTTATGATTTTTACACTTATTAATTCCGTCAACAAGGCTTGCAGAGGCAGGATTTACACCCAAGATTACATTGGTTTTATAAGGGGAAAAAAAAACAGACGCGGGTGAGAGGGAAAAAATAACAAAGGAGGAGGAGGAGGAGATGCAGGAGGAGGCAGTCTGGTTGAGAGACACAGGGACTCTGATGGAGGAGAGCGGGGATTCATCTGGGATTACTTAACAGCTTAGCCACATACACCGGTGTGTGCGCACGGCATGCACAGAAAACACACACGCACGCACGCACAGATTCTGGCATAAATAAAAACACTTTCCCTCAGAGGGACGAGAGGAAAATGGGAGCGCTTACAGGAGAAGTGTTTTAAAGGAAAGGGTCTAATTAGCAAAGCAAGACGCCAGAGCCTGAGGGACACATTGGGCAGAGCGTCTATGCATGTGTGTCCTGGATTGTGTCTGAAGCTTAGCTTGTTTGTCCGTCTCCGTGTTCCCTCAAAACACACACAAACTCAACACACACACTTACTCCCCAGAGGGAAAACGTGGTCTATGGGAAGCAGCTGAGAGTTAGAGCAAGAGGAAGGAAGCAGGACGGTTAGAGGAAGATTTCTGTGGGTTTGTGTGTGACATTATAGACATCTGGATTTCACACATCTGCATTTCATACAGGCAACCTTTTGTTTTGGGTTCGCTGCAAATGTGTATGCTTGTTTGGGCCGGGAAAACGTGGAGACACTTCTTTTTCGTCTTCCTTGATCTAATTTTCTGGTCTTAAAGGAAATAGTTGGAATGAAATGAGGTTCTGTAGGTTATTATCAGCCATAAGTTCTCTATCTGATACGGTAATATTGTTGTTAGGGTTTAGAAAGGTCAATCAGTTCTGTTTGTGTGTCTCAGGTGCTTGGATGCCATAGCAGATGTGAAATCACTTCTCACTGCTGATTTTAAATAGTCTAATGAAAAAGACTTAAGTAACGTGACAAAAATCTGTCACTTCATCCTTCTTCCATCACTTTCTTTTAAAGTTTTTTCCATACGATTTTGCAAATTAGAATCGAGCATCTTCATAATATTTTCCCTTGCCTGACAAGATATTGGACCAGCTGAACCTTAAAAATCCATTATTTTAATTTCTTCCAATCTGTACGTATATCAAACAAATTTCTAAATCTGGTAAAATAATCTGAACTGAAGTGAACTGAATTTGCTAAAATCAGCTAAAACCCATCTGATTAGCTGTTAGCCTCCTGCCACTTTCAGAATTTCTTCACCTTCTTACAAAAGCATCGATATGACATCGGTCTTCTGCTGGTAATGGAACTCTTACTTACTGCAACACATCATTGCTACTACTGGTGGAAAGGGACAAAACACAGATTTTAAGAAGGTTGATAAACAAAGTTCTCACCTTCTTCATCTTTGTCTTTTCTCTCCCTGCTCCTTCGTTTGATCTCCAGCTCCGCCAGCTCCCCCAGTATTTCCATACCATGGTGAGAAGAAGGACATGAGACCTGAGCAGCCGGTGCTGGGGGATGCAAGGCATCTCTAGTGGCACACAGAGCCGCAGCAATCAAGAGCTCCAAGCTCCACATGTAAGCCCCATCAAGCTGACCCGCTGTGGTCATAGTGGGAAGGGGGAGTAGGTCAGCAGAGGGGGAAGGAAAAGCTGATTCTACCAATTCCTCATCTGGACTTTTCTCCCTCCCATCTTCTTCTTCTTCTTTCTTATCCTCAACCACCTCTATATGCTCTTCATCGTTGTACTGATCCTGCTCCGGCTCCTCCCTTGAAGGCTCTCCAGGCAAAGAAACAGCACATACAGCTGGTCCAGGCTCGGTTTTCTCAACTCCCTCAACTTTGTTCCCTCTGCTGTGCTCCCAATCATCCCCTTGCTCTTTGGACATCTGGGGCTCCGCAAGGCCGCTAGATTTGCCTGCTGAGCAGACTGGTTCGGGTGCTGGGGTTTGGAAAGGGCCCGGCTGCGATCCAGAAACGGTGCTCTGAGGTTCGGAGATAGAGCACACTTTTGTTTCCGTCTGGGACTCCACCACTTTATAGTCTACTACCTTCTCTTCTTCCCTTGTTCCCTCCTCAGTGAGAGGCTGGATGTGGCATTGTTTTGAGAGAGACTTAGTTTTAGATCCTGCGGGCTGTTCTTCCGCTAAAGGTTGCTCTGCCGCTCGCGCTTCAGGAAGCGAAGGCCTGGCCTTGTAACCCATAGAAATCGGAGAGAAGCTATATTCAGGCGGCAAGTCTGGTGGAAACAAACAGCGAGAGCAAATGTTAAATTCTGACATAAAACAAAAGCTGGGTCTTCATGTCGGAAATCTGACATAGTACACAAAAAATACTTTGGTCCATGAAAATTCAGAAGTAAACAGGGGGTTTATGCTTTCAGTTCATTGGCATTCTGTTCAGGCAGACAGGATGAAGAATGTGATTACAGTTGACATAATACATTAACAGCAAGGTGCAGAAAACACTGAGTGTGTTGGTGTATATTAAATATACAGAATGTATGAGTGTGTGTAGAAGTGTGAGTTTATAGATCTATGTTGGATATTGATGACACCACGCTGTCTTCCCATGATTGCTGCGGCAGCCCTGTCACCCCTGCTCTCATTTTATTGATGATATCCCTCCACCCCCTGACAACACAGCCAGATGAATGCTTAGCCTTCTACCTGTACTTTTCCAAGGACCCCTGAAGGATAAGAAGGCTTTGGCTGAAGATATCGCTGACCTTCCTCTTGTGACACACATGTGTGCCCTGGCAGGTTGTACTTATGAACACAAAGAGAGCCCCATATGCTTTCTCTGGCCTTAATGGCTTGCCTGCCTACCGTTCCCCCTTGAGCGTTCACAAATACACTCAAGGACACAGGAAGTGAAGGGATCAGCCCTTCTTCGAACAATGTCTGCAAATCTAAAAGAAAACTATGCTTCAAAGGCATGGACGTCACTTTAGCCAAACTCCCTGTTCTTTCTATCTTAGTCATGCCCACAGTTTGACCAGCTCATGCAGTCTTCTGCAAACACACCTGGTTCCAAGGACTGGGGGTAGTCCTGGGGTGGTTGCCCTTCCCCTCTGTCGCTCCCTCTGTCTAGCCCTTTGGAGAGGTGTGAAGGGGCAGGGCTAAGGGCTGGAGATCGTGGAGCTGCTGCCGCTGGGCTCGGAGTTGGCGTCAGGGGATTCGGGGGGTGCGTCAAACGTGTGGATGGTGAGTGATAGCAGGGTGACTGGCGGCTGCTTGGACACAGTCCCGGAGATGGTGTGGAGGTCTTGGGTGGAGGAGGGTTGTGAGAGAAGGGTTTTGCTGCATGGGAAGAGGCAGAGGATGAAGAAGAAGAGGAAGAAGATGCCGCTCTGGAAGTCGGAGAGCCATTCGGGGAGTCGTCTATCGTGATTGTTCGCCCTTCCTGTTTTCTCTTTGAAAAATAAAATAAAGCAAAAAAGATTGAAGGTGCAAGGTAGTTGGAGCAACTGGGACTATACAGTAAAGTAATTTTGCAGTATTCAGCTGCATTTGAAACACTGTAATAATGAAAAGACAATGATCATTCTAAAGCACATTTTGTAGATCAATTTCTAACACTGTTCAATTTCAAACACGGTTCTCCTATTGCAAAGAAGGGGATTGCAGCCCGTAGGACTATGCAGTATAGTGACTTTCTGGCAATTAGCTACATTTGACACAACAAGATGGTAAAGATGTGCTGCTTGTTCAAACCCACAGATTTTTATTCAACTTCTAAGTTTTGTTTGAGCAAAAGCACCATCAATAGAATAATCACCATTTTGAGATTGAAATTTTTATTTTATTCCTTAAGTGCCTAGTGTGACTAATTTGCATCATACCTATGTTTACACTAATTGTCGATGCAATGTTTAAGTTAATAACCTATAGTTAACTTAACATTTGATTGACATAAATAAAAACAATGTGTACAACTGGATATAAATTCAGGCATTAAGGGGTTGCTATCATTATTGCAGTATTCAGCAATAATGTATTCACTTCATCATTGCATGTTTTCCTTATATTGTACAGCCCTAATATATCTAAACTTAGTGATCGACAAATAGTTGACTGTGTTCCACTCCTGACTCCCTAAATGATGAAGTTAGTTCAGTGATTCAGTTTACAATGTTCCCACTAATCCTGAATATCATTACTTGAGTACCAATCTTACTTGGCCTAAGGGAAGTCGTTGCATGCGTTCCATAGCTCGTTGCTGCTGCTGCTGCTGCTGCTGCTGCTGCTGGTGCTGATGCTGCAGGGCATACAGCTCCTGCTGCTGTAGGAACGAGGTGCGGGAGTAGACTGGGTGGGGCTGCAGGTGAGGAGGAGGGCCTCTGGCTCCATACACCGGAGGCCATAGACCTGACTGCTCCAGAACATCTAAAAGAAAAACCAAAGAATGGGACCTTTGCTAAATTTGAATGATGGACATGTTGAGATTGTTAAACTCGGGTTATGTAACAAATAGAACGCAATATCTTTCAATCAATGTGTTTGAAGAAAATCCTGGATTTCATTTCACTTCTGATGGATAACTGGGTGACCAATCATTGTCTGTTTGGGGTGGAATGGTACACAGCCCCACAACATGAGATGGTGCATAATTCAAGGTTCATGAGATGAGAAACGATTTTGTGGGGACAAATACCAATAGCCATTTTCTGTTTCCACAAACAGGTTTCACCAGGCCCAAACTGTGTTTCTGTAATCTGCGTGGAACAATTTAGTCCAGGTTTGACTACACTATTTACTGCCTAATCCCTGCTTGTCCAATTCTGTGGCGGTCCTGCTGTTAAAAGTCTGGAAAATGCTGCTTTTATGATTTCACAAACATAATAAAGGTTTCATGATTCACACATTTTGTTATAGGAAGCTACAAATGATATTTTAACTTTATTGTGGCTTTATAGTTAGCCAGTTGCAGTATTCTAACAGTACTTGCACTGTTTGTTTTATCTACCGATGATCCAGAAACAGTCTTTACAAGCCTACTCCATCAACACAACAGTCCAATATTTTGTCAATGCTCAAATATAGACAGTGAATGTCATGCTTAAAAAACACAGCTTCATATTTTTTGGCTCATAATATAATATAAATTAAAGTCTCATACTGACAGCAACTAGATATTGTAAAATAGACTTTTTAACAAGAAATATTTGGACATATTAATATTGTCCTGTGATTTCACCCCAACTCGCTTTTTCTGGAGAAAGGATACATTTTGCAGGGAAACCTGCAAAGTTTGTCAGGCTTTCACCTACAGACACACACAAAGACACACACACACACACCCATCCCCTTCTCGGCTGCCTTGTCGTTGGGAACCTTTGTTCTGTGAGATTAGCCTGAGTGGGCTAATGTTTCCCAGGGGAAGGGTTCAGTGGATGCACTTCCCCTCTCTGCAGGAACTCTCACGGAGCGAGTCAAGGGAGGCGAGAGATAATTAAATTTCACAGCCTGTTTGCAAAGCACCGTCCACACACACGCACACACGTTCACACACACACATTCTCTTCTCTCTCCAGCAATGGCTGAGATATACAACAAAACCTGTAACATATGCTGTTTTAGACATTAACATAACTTATACCACCCCTCCCCCTCCCCCCCCCCCCCCCCCCACACACACACACACACAGTCCAAACACATCTGCACTCTGCCACAAGAGAGATGAAACGCCAGTTCAAATGGTTTGCATAATGTTGGGCACATGCAGAGGGGGCAATGGAATGGCTTCCTCCATTAACAAAGCAATAAAACATTGTCCCACTGACAGAGGGGCTTAGTTGAGCATTATATTATGATTAGCCTGTTATACTAAAACTCTTGGAGAGAAACAGCAGCAACATCAATGGTACAAATGAGGAAAAAAGCAGGAGGCAGCAAGGCAGTAAGTCTGGGTACACAACAATCATGCATACTGTCGTTGTTGTGAAACTTTATCATACCGAGAGGATGATGAGGCCCTGGTTCTGTAGGAAGAACCACAAGGGGGGAGTTAGGATCTTGGCTGAGTGACCCCAAGACAGGCTGCAAAGGACTGGCAAGACCTGGTGGAAAACCAGCACTCATCCCTACATGGCTCAGACCTGGAATAAGGGTGGTTACGTAGCTCAAAGTTAAATACCAGCAACTCTAAGCAATTAATGCACATCTCAACATTTTGACTTTTTGTCATGTTACTATCACAAACTTTATGTGCTGGACCATAACAAAGTAATACATAAAATTGTATATTTAAACTTTTTACAAATACATTTGAAAAGTTCTGAATGCATTCACATCCAGCCCTCTTTTCTCTGCTGAAAGTAAGTATCCCCACCACATTATGATGTCACCACTAGGGTGATGTAGAGCATCAATGGGTCTCACAGCTGCTTCTCTAATTATATTTCTCAGCCAATGGTCAAGTCTTTTTTTAGATATGAAGTTGGACCAAAGTTCATTTTTCATTTTCAGATGATGGATTGGACAGAAATGTTCTAAGTTTGGGAAATTATTGAATAACTTAAATAAATAAACCTAGTATAAATTACTCCTCAACTTCTTCTCTAGCCTGACGGTCTGCATGATGCTGTTTGTTCACTGATGTTCTTTAACAAACCTCTGAGGGCTTTACAGGATATATTTTATATTGAGATTCAATTACGCACAGATGGACTTTATATGCTAATTGAATCACTTCTTACATGAAATATAATTTAGTAAAGCTGAATACCAATGTTTGCCTCACTTTCAGATTTTTGTAAAAGAAAATTGAGAACCATTGATGATTTTCCCATATTTCACAGTTATAATCCACTTTGTGTTGGTCTATCATATCTATCATCTCACTGAAATACATTCAAGTTTGCTGATGTAATGAGACATAATGTAAAAAAAAAAAAAAAAGGTTCAACAAGTAGGAAACCATTAGCAAGGCACCATCATTTCATATTATAATGCACTGATTAAAAAAAGGTTATAGTAATCACAAGAAATTCAACAAGCCCATGGAAGCATCAAAAGCAAATTCTCCTCTATAGATACGTCAAAAGCTCTGTGTTCAATATACTCACTGTATGAAGGGCTCATCCAGAGGGAGGGACTTCCTGTCCTCTGCATCCAGTGGTGGTGAGCTGGATGAGCATGTGCAACAGGGTCCCCTAATTGACTCGTTCCACCAGGGACAAGGAGGTGAGGGGTCAGGTCACCATGGCAGCTACTAGAAGGGTGGATCCGAGCGAACTCCACACAGTCCTTGTTCTCCCTGCCATGGTGTTAGGTGAGGTGAACTTTGTCATTATGTTGATTATCCCTCTTATTGTCATCACCATCATCACCATTATTATGATCATTATCTTCATCTATGTCATCTTCATTACCTCTACTACCATTATAATCATGAAGAAAAGGAAATGTGACGGCAACGGGAACAGCCATCATCTTGTGTCTGGTCCATGACTACTCATTATATGTTTTCTTCCCTTAATATGACTACATAATAAGAGCCTGATACTTCAGAGACATCCGTATTAGTCCCTGTAACATTAATGCACTACATCTCATCTTCAGGAGAAAGAGAGAGATGTGAAGCAAGAGAGTGAGGAGGTACAGAAAAACCACATCAAAGGGTGAGAGGAGTAAATGGAGAAAGGGGCTGAGAGAAAAGAGAAGCAAGGCTACAGACTGGGAGAAAGAAGCAAGGGAAATAAAAGAAGTGCGGCTTATCAGATGAGAGGAAAACTGAATAGATGCTACCCCGTACATGTATGTGTGCGTGCTTGTATTGTGACTCTACCTGATGACCAGTTCTCTGTCTCTATCTAGGTGATGAAGACCAATCTGGTCCTCTGTCATCCTCTTCCTCTCCTCCAACTCCCGACCAAGAGGATACACAGGGCGCGATACCCCTGAGTTGCCAAGACAACAGGACAAACATGCTCACTCTTTTCCAGAACCTGTGCAACTTGCACACAGGATATCAAATTGTGGTGACAGATATTGTGCTTTTTTTCTGCTTGAAAGGGTTTATGCAGATGCTTTCAAGTATGTTTTGCTTCTTGTGATTCTAAAAATGACATCTTTAAAGATCAGCAGACCATTTGGCTAGCAACAAGATACCAAAACAGACCAAGAAAATAATAAAACTAGCATATAATGTCTGACCTTTCAGACTGGGCAGCACCCGGCCCTGTCTGCTGTTTCCAGGAGTGCTGTCTGGAGAACGATGGGGGGGCCTGGCTACAGCGACAGCAATACCCACCGGAGGCTGTCGGATCTCCCCCTCTCCGGTTTCTCCGGCTTCCTTTGCACCTCGGTCAGTCTTTTCTCCCTCGTTAGTGGAGCCCCGACGAGAAGGGAGAGACTGTTTGGAGGGGTCTTGCAGGGAGGTGTTGCTTTTAGCTCCTCCTCTGTCGCCCCTCTCTGTTCTCTCCCCACTCTTGTTAAGGCAGCCTAGACCTCCGAAGGGGCTTCGCTGTGGCAACAACATAGGTTGCTGGGAGCTGTAGTTCATAAGGTTCTTCATGGCACCACCATCACCATCAGCTGCATGTGATGAGGAATGGGATAGGGGTGGAGGCTGTTTACTAACTGATGCAAGATGGCTACTCTTCCTCTGGTCCTCTTGCTGCCCCCCTCGAACTCCCCATGAAGATGCTGCATGACCTCCATCTCTCACTCTTTCCTCTGTGCCTGTGGTCTGGCTGTTGTGCTGCTGGTGCCGTATCCTTGCAACCTTTTGTCCTTCCCGCTGAGTTCCAAGCCCAGACCCCACCTTTCCATCTGGACTTGAGCGAGAACAGTCCCTCAAGGAAGAAGCACCAGTATCAGGACCAGTCTTGGTTGTCCGCTGATTATCTTGTAAGAGTGGATGAGTTTCATTAGCAACTTCAGCATCTTTAAAAGAAGAATTTGTTTCTACAGTGCAGGACTGCAGTTCAGGTTGAGAGCTCGCATTGGAGCTAGGTTTGTTGAAATGGTGCATCTGTTGGCTCCAGTCAGGAGGTTTGTCAGCTTTGCCATATCCCATCTGATGTTGGTGTGGCTGGGATTTGTCTTTCTTCTGGCAGCTACTAAGGCGACTGGGATAATAAGATGGACTTTCATGTGATCCCTCTACAGTTTTATCATCTTTTCTTGCCCCTCCTCCTGTTCCACGGCAGTCAGGGATGGACATGTCCCCTTGTGATCCCACTGAGGGCACGTAAGTTGGGCAGTTGACCTTTGCTTCCCTGCTGGATGGTCCAGGGCTGGATCTGGGATCTTTTGATGGTGTAAGTGTTAGAGGTGGGGGTGGCGGACAGTAAAACTCAGGATGTGGGTGGTGATTTGTAGGGTGTAGCCAACCTCCAGGTACTGTGGAGCCTATGTGCAAGTTATGAGGCGGTGGTGGTGGTGCAGGAGGTGGAGGCATGGAATAGGAAGCTACAGAGTGAGGGGTCGGGGATGCCAAGAACGCTGTTGCTGCAACAGTTCCTCGACGCATACATTCAGATGAGGAAGTTGAAGATTCACTGATTCTCATTTCCCCATTTATGGGTCCATCTTTTGAGCCTTGCCTGCTGATTCCAGATGAAAGTCTACCCGCCCCACCACCACTGCAACTGGTTAGTGTCCCACCTTTTGCTTCACAGGAAGCCTCTAACCCCGTCCCACTGGACAGTTTACAGGCACTCATAGGTTTTGCTCCTTGACTACCCAAATCACTGTCTTTATACTCGTGCCGTTCTAAAGAGTTTCTGTGGTCTTGTTCCCGACCCTGGAGGGCAAGATGTGGAAGAAGAGCATGGTGTGGGTGGGAGTAAGCTTGTTGGAGGCCAGATGCAGAGTTCATCTGATGAGAATGTTGGTGGTTGTGAAGCTGCTGCTTTTCTTTGCTGTCCTGGTGTCGGTCTTTGCTGTTTGATCGCTCCCTCTCTTTCAACAAAGCCCCCTTTTCGCCCACATCTTTAGTGCTCTTCACACCTCCTCCCCCACTGTCCATCTCACGGCTACAAGGGCCAAGTGGGTGGCCTAGGCCTGTCCTGGACAGTGGAGTAAGGCTGTGATTGGTGGAGAGCAGAGGAGACTGGGGAGGAAGGCCTCTCAGGTAGAAGTGATCTAAAAGAAAAGGAGAAGGTGAATGTGTGCAATGTTTTGAAACTGAGTGGTTTCAATAAATCAATAGCCCCTTTCACAAAACACCTAAAAATGGGACTTTGGTGCCTTTTTGTCATGTTTGTTATTTTTGTGAAAGAACCAAGGTGGCAAAGGAGATCAAATTCTGCACACGCTGTGACACATCTGGCTCTCCAAGCGAGGAAGTCACAGTCCCACATCAGCTGTCTCGTGCAAGGAAAAAACTGCATTATAGCTCAAGAGTGTGTCTGGTGATTACAGAAGGTCTGTGCAGCCAGCTGGCCAGGAGATTTGAGGCAAAAACACACAGAGAACACCTGTGTGGGGTGCAGTATTGACACACATAATTTCTTGCTTTTAACACACATTAGGTCAATACAGGGCAGGTCTCACTTCAACAAAGACCAACAGCCCATGGGTTTAACCCTGCAAGAGTATTCCAACTTAAATTTTATATATTACATTTGCTATCAACTCTGCCGAGCCCCTCTCTTTTTCCCACAATGCCAGCTTGGTGCTTGCTTGTGTGACCAAAGGCAACTTAAACAGGGGCACGTGTGGGAGGCAGGGTTTGCGACAGAAATCTTTTTTCAAAGTGGTTAATCTATCAAAGTCAACATCAACCATCATTGGGGTTAGGGTTGTGGCGTGATGCTAAATAAGTGGGTTTAAAGGCGTTTTTCCCACCACATATGTACCATTCACACAAATACTCACAGGCACTCACCTTTTTGGGTTTCATAGAAGCGAGGCTGGCCATAGAGACTGCTGCTATGGTGATCCAGGGCACTCATGGAGAGAAAGGGTGAAGCAAGACTTCCTGAATAGCTTGGGTACCCTGTCATTGGGAGGGTTTGGGGGTGGAGTGGGGAGTGGGGGGTGAGAAAGAATTGATGTCTCAGTGTTGACATTCAGCAGCACTTTACACAAACAATTTATCTGTACAATCTATCACAAAAGACTCTAATTTTGGAAAAACAGAGAACTACAGCCTGTTAGTTCTACTTCACCATAAATGCACTCTTGCACAAACATGCCAGATAAGTTGACATTATTTACAGAGGACAGAAGGGGGACAGAAACCACAGCTGACCACTTCTGCAACGTGTTTGCAGATTTTGAATGGATGGAATTCACTCTTCTACAAAGCACAGTTTTCCTCCCAAAACCGACGATAAATAGGATGAAGCATCACTCCCACTCCTCACTCTGAAACACTGAGTCTGCCCAGGAGGTCACTGGGAGGTGAATGGTCATTTCCCTCGGTTCCTTGTCTTCAAGGATGTTGAACTGCGTTGTGGGATCAAGAAGATCTAGGCAGACTAAACATATGTACATCTTCAGCATATAATGTATGCTGTGTGGCCATGCGGGTGAGAGTCTGTTTTTTTGCAGAAGTTGGTTTCATGGCCCACAGAGTGTCCTTGCTGGCCTGTTAATTGGCAGCCGTTAAAAGTTTAACGGTGGTGGCCAAAGTAAACAGTACTCCATAAAAACTCATCCTCCACATTCCACAGTCACACAGCAAAACCACCAACACCCCCACACTGCCTCTAGTGTGTGTGTGTGTGTGTGTGTGTGTGTGTGTGTGTGTGTGTGTGTGTGTGTGTGTGTGTGTGTGTGTGTGTGTGTGTGCGTGTTTGTGTGTGTGTGTGTGTGTGTGATTACTCTGACTGGTTAACAACCAGTGAATCTAAATGGTGACAATTAGCCAAAAGGCTCTATCAACCATCTAAGGCCAATCCCCCGGGTAATGATGAGTGATAAAACCGGGGGGGGGGGACGGACTGGAGGAGGGAGGGAACAAACAGGGATGGCATGGAGTGCCGCTGAGGCCGAAATGTGCAAAGACAATAAAGGGAGAGTAAAAAAGTAGGAAGTTCACTGGTTGGGTAGAATGGGGAGATGGCTGGGGAAAAAGCAACCAGAGAAGAACAGGGTTGTGAGTAAGAGAAGTCGTGAGTGTGCTGCTGCTGTGAGGTGCATGGAGAGACAGGAGTGGGGGATGTGTGTTTCTGCTCGTAGGAGAGAATGGAAGATGAAGGGACAAGTGAAAGAAAAGTGGAGAGCTTTGAGATGTTGGAGATGAGAGGACGGAAGAAAGGGAAGCAAAGAGATGAGGAAAAGCACGTAAGTACGGAGACATAAAACAAGGACAGGTGTAGAAGAACCAGTAAGTGACTATAGGCGTGTGTGTGTGTGTGTGTGTGTGCGTGTGCATACGCGTGTGTGTGAAAGTGTGTGTGTGTGTGTGTGTGTATTTGAGGCAGGTTCCTTCTCTCTGTGCTGGCTGTGCTCCGCTCCCTGGACCGTGGCCAGCTGGCAGGCTGCCTATTGGAGCTCCCTGGCTTGAATTCTTAAAAACAATCATTTGTAGTGTGTGCGTGTGCAAGTGCATGAAAGAGTGTGTACGTTCGAACATCAAAGCTGAGCCACACAGACATAAAATCTGTCTTATAGGCACACATAAACTCTCCCTCCTCACACACACACACATTTCTGCTCTCTGTTCACTACTGCTCCCCATAGCCTTCAGCCTCAAGTCTTGTATACAAATTGTTCCACGAATTCAGGTTCGAATGGTCACTCCAGGCTACATTAGTGCTTATTTCTATGGCTTAGTCATTGAAAATGACACAAAACTCTGTAGGCTAGCTTCAAGAGAGAGCAAAAGTGCTTCAATAACTGGAAGTAAGAAATTAAAAATCACAGGAGGAAAGCAAACACCGGTTTTACCCACCCTTTAAGGCTTTCTGTACTCTTCTAGTTTGAACACAATCATGAATAAGGTTACAGCCACTCAAAAACAGCAAATATGCCAACAACTGCCTCAACAAGCAGATCGCATGGTGCCACTGGCGAGGAAAACACATTTTGACTTGTCATGGCAGGAAAAGCACAGGTATAATAAATAACATTACCACACGGCCAGTTTCATTCGAGCGTCCCAGCACGCATGGCACCAGGAGCCTGAAACTGATTCACCTGAATGGAATGCACTCATTATTTTTGTTATTGATTGCATTGGCGCTTTCCTGCTATGGTGTGCAGAGATGAGGTGAAAAACGGCAGGTTGGTGTGATGACTGGTATAAGGAGCATATTCTCTGTGGGGAAAGTCAATGGTTTAATTCTGCCGGAGATTGCAGAGACACTTTTGAGTCAACATCACTCAGAGCCCCTGGCCTATATTCTCAAAACGACAAACTGGAGTCAGAATCTGAGTCAGTTTACGTTGGGTTGAGAAATACAGCCAGTGGTATAAACTGTCACTTTGTTCAAGTTTTTTTAGGTGTTATCTCTTTAGTCCCATCTCGCTCATGCACGCACACACACACACACACACACACACACACACACACACACACACACACACACACACACACACACACACACACACACACACACACATACCTGAAAGGGACAGATAACTCAGTCAAGCTCAGAATTTCACCACAAACGGTTAACAGTCGAAAGAGGACATGATGCATGAGGATCCGCATGCTGTTTCTGTGCATATGTGTGTGTCAGATCAGGAAGGGGGCCGTTGGAGGTCGGTTACCCAGAGGGGGCCCCCGACGGTGAGGCTGCGGTCACAGGTGGGAGGGGGGTAAGGACAAAGGGGATGGTGGAAATGGGGGTTAGTTTCGAAGCCTACCTGGGCTTAAAGGGAGGAACACGGGGCGATTGAAATACATCTGGATGATGGTGGCTGTAAAAATGTAGCAGTGATGTGGAGTAATGTTGAATAATAAGGTCCATGTTTGAATGAGTAGATTTGGGTGCTTATTTATAGTCGGAGAAGGAGGAAGAGGTATGCAAGGGGGCGTTTGTTGTGCTTGAACTAGAAAACAACCACAAATACCAAACCACAAACAGTCGTACATGTGTGTTGCTATAAGTAGCATCATCTGAGGCATCGCTGCTACACGTGTTTGGCTTCAGCTCCGTGTTGGTTAAACCAATTAATGGCTCCATCTCGGTCTAATCCCATACCAAGACCCTGGATTAGACACAGAACCAAGCTGCTTCCTTTCTCTGTGCACTGTATGTGTGTCTTACCTTCATGTGAATGGGGGAACCAAATAGAAGAAGTGCTTGAATGGTTTCCAGCCCTGTAGGAAGGGGAGGAAGGGGAGGCAGCAGGTCCAGATGGGTGAGGAGGATGGGAGGGTGTTGTCCCCAGACTCCTGGCCAGAAAGGAGCCCATGAAGGAAGCACCTGAGTAACACAGAGAGAGAGAGAGTGCATTGATTAAGTTAGGGGTTTTTAAGTTTAGCAGATGTCTGAAGAGGAAGAGAAGTTCCAAAAATATGGCTGTTGATCAAAGTCAAAACACACGGTTAGAAAGTGTAAATGGCATCCAGTGACATACAGGTATGTCACAACCACAAACTTCAACATATATTATTGGGATCTTTATGTTTTTCAAAATTATTTCCCCATAAAATGCTATAAAAAAATGCGGTGTGCATTCCAGCAGAACATTTCTGAATATCATTTCTGTGTTTAAAACACTGACATCATAATGCATGTTTTAAATGAAACGATAATTCAACCTACATTCTAATATCTGTGTCGCTTGGCACAGACATTTTAACCTTAACTTGAACTGTAAGCAGTTATTAACGGGTTCCAAGCCCACCCACGCCCTGCAACCTTGAGCATGTTCCTGAACTTCCGTTCAGCATTCAACACCATCATCGTACAGCATCTGGTGGAAAAACTGGAACATCTGGGCTTCAGCACACCCCTTCGCAACTGGCTGCTAGACCTCCTCACCTCCTGACCTCTGTCGGTCCGGGTCGGACAGAACACCTCTGGTGTCATCACCCACAGCACGGGCTCCCCTCAGGGCTGCGTCCTGAGCCCCCTGCGGTTCACTCTGATGACACACGACTGCGTCCCCAGGTTCACCACCAATCACATTGTAAAATTTGCAGACGACATGACGGTGGTGGGCCTGATCAGAGACGACAGTGACCAGGACTACAGAGAGGAGGTGGAGCAGCTGGTGGGCCGGTGAGAGACAACAGCCTGATCTTTAACTTTGTGATAAAATAAAGCAAATCCCCATGTCTGCATCAACTGCTACAAAAAAATGTGAAGTTTTACCTCAGGATGTGCTATCCCAGCTTGACGAAGCAATGAAAAAGGCCCCAAGGCTTAGCCGTGGATGAGTCCACTGACATGTGTGACAATGCTCAGCTCTTAGTTTATGTTAGGTTTTATAACACAGAGCAGAAAGCATTCTGTGAAGACCTACTGGTATTACACCTCTTCAGACCAGTACAACAGGAGAAAACATCTACCTGGCCATTAAAGAGAGACAAAAAACGTGATCTCAGTCACCACAGATGGAGCTCCTGCTAGGGAAAGAAAAGGGAGCTGTAACAAGACTGAAGAATGATAATCCTGATCTCCTAATTTACCACTGCATCATTCATCAGTCAGTTCTCTGTTCCTCCCTGTCAGATGAACATGTTGAGGTGATGAATACAATGATGATCAACTTCCTTAGGTCACCCTCTTCCTACCAGCATCGCATGCTTAGGGAATTCCTCAGAGAAGTTGATGCCAATGCTGATGATCTTTTGTGCACACCAATGTGAGATGGCTCAGCAAAGGCAGGGTTTTAGCACGCTTCTGGGCCATTAGGAGGGAAATAGAGCTAAAAAGTGAGAAGGCAACAGTTTTCTCAATTTCTAGAAAATGAGAAACAGCAAGACAATGTGGCCTTTTTGGTTGACATTACTTCACATATAAATGAACTGAACTTGAAGCTACAGGGCAGAGACAATTCAATTTGTGAACTAATGACAACTGTCTGTGCCTTTCAAAGGAAACTTAAGATGTTCAGGGAAGACCTGCAGGAAGACTGTGTCCACTTCCCAGCAGTGCAAGAACAGGTTCAGGGACAGCAAGATGTATCTTCTTTTGTTGACTTTATTGAGAAGCTCATTGTAAACTTCAGCAATCGTTTTGACAGGTTCAGTGTTGGTCAGCAGCTTACCGTGTTCATTAAAAACCTATTTCTCATCACAGATGTCAGGACCTTCTCAAAGGAAGTTACACAGCACTTTAAGTGGGTAAATGCTGGGCATTTACAGATGCAGTTAGTTGATCTCCAAGCAGATTTGACCCTGAAGGAACAGTCTGTTAGGAGTGATCCTTCCACTTTTTGGGTCCAAATAGTTCCTGATTTAGCTTTTCCACCTCTGAAAAAAGTAGCCCTGCAAATCTTGACACACATCTCCACACACAACTGTGAGGCAGCTTTCTCCACAATGAACATTATAAAAACTAAATATCGTTCCAGGCTCACCAATGAGCACCTCCACACATGCATGAGAATGGCTCTGACACCATTTAAGCCCAGGTTTAAAATCCTGGCAGGGCAAGCAAGAGCTCACTTCTCTCACTGAAAGCAAAAGAAAAAACTGATTGTTCAAAATTTTCAGTTATTAAATGTGTTCAGAATTTAAATCGTTAAATAGTTTGAGACAGTTGAGTCCAGATGGGAAACAAAATGGAAATCCAGCTTTCCTCCATTTGATTTGTTTTAAGTCAGACACTCCAGAGCATGCACAATTTTAATGTTATGCTTAGTTTTCTTTTGTATATGACACCTACTTTTACTCAGTAAATTAGACATGGATGTTCAGCTCCTTGTTTCATGACAATAAATATTGTCAAAAAGTACTTAAATAAGACTGAACTCATTTCATTTGAATCAAGGCATGCATATGTTGATACAACTACATACACATATACATACACATACATACATACATACATACATACATACATATATATACATACATACATATATATATACATACATACACATACATATATATATACATACATACACACACATACATACATATATAAATATATACACATATATATATATATATATATATATATATATATATATATATATATATATATATATATATATATATATTACATATAGACATATATATAACATTAGATAGTTGGACTTATGGACCTTGGCATCGTGAAATATTACCGAAGTGGACCTCTTTAAATTTTAATTGATTACCTCTGTTTTAATTGAATACCTCTTTACGTTTTCATTGAACACACACTAACACACACACACACACACACATATATATATATATATATATGCATATATATATATATATATATATATATATATATATATACATATATATATATATATATATATATATATATATATATATATATATATATATATATATATATATTGTGGATCTGGAGAAGGCATTCGACCGTGTCCCTCGAGGAATCCTGTGGGGGGGTACTGTGGGGGGTACTCCGGGAGTATGGAGTACTGGGCCCTTTAAAGGTATACTATGCAACTGGGATTGATTTTACAGCGAGGTGCCCCCCAGAGGGCGAAAGTAAAAGTGCACTGTCGTAAATATGCTCAGCTGTTCTCCTGGTTTCTTCGTCAAGCCAGGCGCGGTTGTTTTGAGCTTAGCAGACAGGCGAACGCAACGAATACAAAAGTCGAAAACACGGCAGTACAAACAATGACTAACACAGTGAAAGTATGAACATGCACACAGAGAGAGAGAGAAACCATTCCAATGCAGTGTTTCCCCTAGGAATTTGCTTACCGGAGGACCGGCGGAGCGGGAGGTGCGGGGGGGGTGTAGAGACAAGCTTTGCACGACCGGCGGAGCGAGCGACCGGCGGAGCGGGCGGAAAGATACAAGCTTTGCGCGACCGGCGGAGCGAGCGACCGGCGGAGCGAGCGACCGGCGGAGCGACCGGCAGAGCGAGCGGCGGAGACAAGCTTTGCGCGCATATCGAGTTAGTTTTTTTTTTTTGGAATGTTGGGAGGCGGTAGCGTGAGGAAAACCCTACAATGTTACTTACAATCGCATCAGCAGAAACGCGAGGTCCGCGTCAGCCTTGCAGCCTTCTCTTTCTTTTAGCTCTCGCCATTCGGAAAAAGCTTGCCCGATGTTCACCCGTGTACGACTCCTCTCTCTTTCCAGAGCCCTTTTCCTCTTTCTTGCCTGCTCCGACATGGGCTTTCGCTGTTTTATCGCTGGTTCCGCCATGATAACTGCACAGATATCGCCACTGCGCTAGCAACAAACATGTTCTCGCCGTAAAGCAAGACCGACTCTCGCGATCTTGCACGAGATTCTGAGCCTGTGGGCGCGGGCCGAGGGCTCCTGCAGTTGCAAGTGCGGTATTTCCCCCACAGACCACCAGGGCGGCCAAGAAAACCTTTGTTCAACCTGAAATGACTCATTTAATCATCCAAAACGGTATGGAACACATTAATTAACTGAAAAATGTTGCATAGTGTGCCTTTAATAAGGGCTGTCAGGTCTCTGTACGACCGGTGTCAGAGTCTGGTCCGCATTGCCGGCAGTAAGTCGAACTCGTTTCCGGTGAGAGTTGGACTCCGCCAAGGTTGCCCTTTGTCACCGATTCTGTTCATAACTTTTATGGACAGAATTTCTAGGCGCAGCCAAGGTGTTGAGGGGATCCGTTTTGGTGGCCTTAGGATTGCGTCTCTGATATTTGCAGATGACGTGGTCCTATTGGCTTCATCAGGGCGTGATCTACAGCTCTCACTAGAGCGGTTCGCAACCGAGTGCGAAGCGGCCGGGATGAAAATCAGTGCCTCTAAATCCGAGACTATGGTCTTGAACCGGAAAAGGGTAGAGTGCCTTCTCCGGGTTGGGGAGGATGTGCTGCCCCTAGTGGAGGAGTTCAAGTATCTTGGGGTCTTGTTCATGAATGAGGGGAAGATGGAGCGGGAGATCGACAGGCGGATTGGTGCGGCGTCTGCTGTGAAGCGGGCACCTTACCGATCCGTTGTGGTGAAGAGAGAGCTGAGCCGAAAGGCGAAGCTCTCAATTTACCGGTCGATCTACGTTCCTACCCTCATCTATGGTCATGAGCTTTGGGTCGTGACCGAAAGAACGAGATCCCGGATACAAGCGGCCGAAATTAGTTTTCTCCGTAGTGTGTCTGGGCTCTCCCTACTGAAGCTGCTACCCCCGCAACCCGACCCCCGGATAGGCGGAAGAATATATATGTATATATATATATATATATATATATATATATATGTGTGTGTGTGTGTGTGTGTGTGTGTGTGTGTGTGTGTGTGTGTGTGTGTGTGTGTGTGTGTGTGCAGCCCCCTATTTATGACAATATCATGTAAATCTTATGCACAAATAAAGTGTTACCTAAACAAAAGTAATTTTCTCAGATGTGTATAATTTTTGTAAAAGGATTGAGTTCTCACAGAAGCAGTCAAATGTATTTACATTTGTATTGTAATATATCTCTGATCTTTAAGTGAAACTTTTTACTGCTTACTAAGTGAAACTTTAAAGACCAGCTTCTACAGACATACAATTACAAACTGATTCACAATCAACATTAAAACAACGTGGAACTGGTCTTGTTTTAATGTTATGATGAAGAAAGATAATGATTAAAAATGGAAGGGGACTGTAAACACAATCCCATTTGAGCTCCTCACAAGAAGCATACAAAGGTAATAAAACAAAATAACACGGAGGCCTTAAGGAACATGGCCATATGTTTATCAAAATAACAAATTTGAACCTGATCATTCAGCGGAACTGGAACTCTGACAACAGCGCTGCCCTACTGTTAAGTTATGTGGCTTTTCCTTTTCAAAAAGCACGAACCGTAATCTTCCCCGTTACTTGGTCTCTGTTTGACACTAATGACAACAAAGAACTATTAAAGCAATACACTTAAAAATGAATACAAAATAACGTCATAATATTGTCAGTTAGAAAGAATAAGAATGTTTAGAAACTCAAATAGCAGAACCGTATGAGTAAAATGCCCGAGAATATTGCCTGCTAAGCTAAGCTAATGTTAGCCACGAAGTTTAAAGAACTTTAAAGTAAGACTCACCTTCGTATCCATGAATGTGTGACGAGACGTACATCTTAAAACCTTTTTCCAGTTTGTTTGACGGGGCTTTGGATCCCGCCTTACAAATATGATGTACGTCGTTAATTGTCAGCTTTGGCAAGCCTTGCTAACATCTACTGTAAAACGACATTTTTAATAGACCGGAACTACCCGGGCCGTTTTTCCCATAGACAATGGCCGTTTCTCAATATGCGTTCTTGAGCGTTCTCGTGTGCTCGTGTGCTCGTGACACGTCATCAGCCTCAGCCCGAGCACTGTTCCGATTGCCGAGAACGCCAGAGCGAGAACGCGCCACATCCCCGGATGTTGTTCTCGCCCCGCCGTCTTTATCGAGCATGCATCAGAGCAGACTTGTGCGTTCTTCAGACTGACCGCTTTCCCAGAATGCACCGCGGCAAGATAATTTTAGAAATTAAAAATGTTGTTTTAAAAAAGTGTCATGGTTTAGGTTTTGTCTGGTTTCTTTTCTTGTCATTTTTGCAGTTCACTCGGCTCACCCTCCTTCAGCAATTAGTCACACCTGTCTGGACACTAATTAGCCTTCATTCTCGTCACCTGTCAGGCTCCCTTTATAAACTCACCTCGGTTGTTTCCTCGTCGCTGGCTCGTAGTGTTTGTTCCTGACCATCATGCCTGTCTGCTCCTGTTTCCCCGCCTTGGTTCCTGTCTCGTCAGGTTTGGGTTTTGTTTGCTGCTAACTTTTGATCACTTCGTCTTGGTCTCGTTCCTTGTTCCGCAGCAGCCCAGCTCCACTTTGCCTTGGGATTTTGCTCATGTTTTTGGACTCTGTACCTGCCAGCCAGCTCTTGCATCCTTCACCTCCGACTGGTAAACTCTGGTTCCTCATGTCACCACCATCCACCTGCAATAAACTGTCTTAACGAACTACTCTTTGTGTGCGTGCTGTGTCCGGGTTCATCCACAACAAAATCATGACAAAAAGTTTTTCAATAAGATTTATTGTGGTGTAGTATATAAATAGTTTTGAATGTTAAAAAAATGCTAAAGAACTGTGCGTCTCATGACGTCACAAGTACGCTTCTGTTCCAATACACCATACGTGCTGCGTGCTCGCATTCTTGTCAAGTCCGATCTTCCTGTGTTCTCGCCAAGACCGGACTTGACGAGAACGCGAGTACGGACTCGCGTTCTCGTGAATTGAGAAACGGCCATAATATAAGAGTAGAGCCCGCATTGACTGTTGCTGCACAGGAATTACGGCCGCCATCTTGGGGTGGTCGATCTGCTACCCTGTCCTGCTGATTCAAGCTGAACACACTAATGCCTCAGCACTGTGCGGCTTATTTTTGTTTAAATCGAGGCCACTTGTTTCAATCATTACCATATTTAATACTTTAGTTCAGGGCTATGACTGGAAGGGGATGAAGAAGGTTTTGTAAAAATCCAATCAGCCATTCTTGCGTAGTAGATTGCTTGACATCACAGCGCCCCCTAGTGATGGACGATCCTCAAACGCGGGTCACGTGTGCAAAATCTTATTTGGAGTATGGGTTATGAAAGACATATTAAAATCTGTTATGGTTTTAGAATAATCAGCAATTACATTTAGAGCTAGCTAGCTAACATCCATCCATCCATCCATTTTCTGACCCGCTTAATCCCTCATGGGGTCACGGGGTTGCTGGTGCCTATCTCCAGCGTTCAATGGGCGAGAGGCAGGGTACACCCTGGACAGGTCGCCAGTCTGTCGCAGGGCAGCTAGCTAACAATCACTTATTTTAGCATTACTTTTTGAAAAACTCAGAATTAAAAAATCCACCACGTTAACTTTTTTTATTTGTACATTACACGGTTATATATGGAGTTTTGCGCAGATTGCACAAAAAAATGTAGGAGGAGTTTAACAAGAAAAGTTTAACCTTTGTAGCCATGTAGCGTGAAAAGTAGCTGGTGGTTTGGTGGTTATAGGCCGAAACGCATTGTCCTTTGTTATAGCGCCCCCTAGTTGTTGAGGGGTCTGAATTTCTGGGTTTGAGTAGCGGTGCACATTCTGTACTTATATACCTGATTCAATCGATTCGTTACAAATCCGCATGGGCCGCACAACGCGTTTTAGCGGAGAAGAATAATGCGAGAATAATGAAGAAACACACGAAAAACAATAGGGTTCTCTGCACTGCAGTGCAGACTGCGGGCTTGAAACCCTAATTAGTGGTTTTAAAATAAAAAAGTGAGCTAACGTAAAGACATCAGTCCTAGAGGTGGTCTGACTCATTTTTCTCTTTTAGATTTAAATGGCCTCAGACTCATTGTTTCTTTGCAGATCTGATCTGAACTGGTAGAACCCGAGGTGTCTTGTCTGCTGTATCCAACAGTCAAAAGAAGAATTTGTCACAGTTGACATGTTTCCACCTGAGAGGTTCAACATTATTGTGGTGATGGATCTTTTTAGCATAAACATCAAATGACAAACTATGACACCTGAATGTGGAAGGCCACTTTGAGGGGACTATTGCTGTAATTCTTCAAGCAGCTATGTGTCATGGTTACAGAAGAACTATTAAACCAAACCTTACATACTTGAAGCTGGGGTTTACATTCATGCACATCTAATGGAGAAAGAAATTTTCTTTCATATTTAGAGCATTTTCAGACCTATGAGATCCAACCATCAAGTCCTTGCTTGGTACAGTTTGAAATTTGAGACAAAACATGAAGCTCTTCATTTTTTTTAAAGCAGCTATATGAAAGCATTTTTGCTTTGTTATCTGATCAGTCATAATATTAGTTGTTTCAACATTCACATTTCTGGACCTATTGCTGAAATTCCAGCTTCTGGGTTGCGGGACTGAACCTGTGTTTATTAATAAATGAATGCGGGCTACCTGCTCAGGGTCTGGGCTGAGGGTGGGCGTTGGGTCGCAGGGATCGGCTGGGGCTGGCGCTTTTGCTCTCCCCCTGGAATAAGGGAGTAGGGCTTAGGTATGGAGGGTTAGGGTGTGGGGGAGGTAGCACCTCAGGGTTTGTGAGGTGGACTCTGATTGGATGGGCTCGTGGGTCGTCTGGGCTGGGATCGGGGTGGGGGGTTAGGACCGGAGTATGGACAGGGATGTTCAGGTTGTGGCGGTCCCACCACCCCGAACCTCCCGGGTTCAGGGGCTGGATACCCCTCTGGGGTGGCAGTGCCTGGACCTGGGAGTATAGGATGTGTATGGTGAGTGCGAGTGTGTGTACTGTGTCCCCCTTTCTTTTTTTTCTTTTTTTGGGTAGGAGTGTTCGCATGTGGGGGCACTAGGGTGGGAACGTGTGAATGTGACTGTGTATGTGGTTTTCTGTTTGTCTTTTTATCAGGTTGGGTTTAGACTGCCCCCACTCCTGGGACATCTCAGGTCTCCACTAAGTTTGGAGCCCATTCCACCTATCCTGCTCTCCTCAGTTGGCTGGCGCCTTGGACCACTGGTGCGTTGGTGGTCCTCGGTGTCCGGGGCTGGGTGCTCGGGCAGGTGTCAGCTCACTCCTGGCAGCCGGGGCCCCGTGGCTCTGTCAGGGCCCCCGCGGGAGGGCGGCGCGCCACTGGGCTTTGGGTCTTTGGGCCCATGGCTGGATCTGCTCCGGCATAACTGGCTGGCGGCAGAGCTCACTGGCTTGTCCCTGCATCTCCCAGGGGCTTTGCCGTTGTGGCTGCTGGGGGATTTCCTGGGGCTCCTCTCTGCTCTTCCCTGGGATGTGGGAGGCAGCTATCCCTGTGTTGGTCCCTCTTGGGCACCTTTGCTCTGGGGGTCCCTTTGGGCATCTGGTGTTCTGGTTCCACTGGCATCCTACTAGCCTCAGTGCTCTGTGGGGCGGGTCTTTGGCTCCTCACCACCACTACTGAGCATTTTTCTTATGGATAAACCTTACATACACAAGTGCACTCTTGCAAAAACCTACAGGTGCTTGGATCCTGGTGCTTACAGATTCACTTCTATACAGAAAACCCTATTATTATCTTCAGCTGTCACTTTATACGTTTTGTATTAAATAATACTCCATATTCTTCAGTGATGGTATCAAGGTGTTGATTGTTTGTACCTGTAATACTTTATCAGATGGTTTTGCTGTTCTTTCTATATATCTCTTTGCAGGTGTAGAAGCAGACTCAGAGGATGTTATATTATTCTCTCTCTTTCCTCTCCTCTTTTTCTTTCACCTTTTCTCCCTTTTAGCATTTTGTCTCGTCTGTTTCTCTCCTTTTTTTTCCTCTTCTACTTTCCCGTTTCAGTGTCCATTGAACATGAAATAGTCCCAGGATAAAATCTAATAAAGCTTCTTGCATATATAAATCCAGTGGAGCGCTATGGCGGAAGCAGTAAGGCTCACTCATGAAAATTTTGGACTCTTTTTGGTGTTAACACAACAATTCTTAATGCTACATTGCCAGACAGGACACACACAACAAAATCAATGAACAAATGACTTTGAACATACATGTGGTCATACATTAATCTCCCTGTGGACTTTTACACAGGAAGCTGGGGGACACCATTGACACATAACAGCTCTTTTCATGTCACATTTAGTTCATTCATACAATGTAGAACAGCATGTCCTCACTGCCACTTCCTTCTTTCACCAAAAGTCTAAACAAAATTCTGACCTACAATTATTGCAAATTTCATCGTTCCCACATCTTCTCAAATATATTAATACAACGTCTTTACACAGCTTCTCGAAAACCTAGCACCCATTCCAGCTTCTCAAGTAGTTCCAATATTTTTCTGAAGATACATGCTGACCTTCAACTGTAGCTTTCATTTGCAGTGGATATCTTTCTGCTCACTCCACTCTTACGGTTAACCATGCCCAAGGCTGAACAGCAGTCTGTTCACATCACATGTAGTTCTTACTGTAGGGAGACCAGGTGTCCAAAATGGGGAACTGCCCTTGGAATTCTTCCTGATTTCAGCGTTTCATGAATGACAAAAAAGTTGCGCTTAACAAGAGCTAATAAGTGACCTAATCTAGCTGCTATTTGCTTTACAGACAAAGGAGTAGTAGATGCAGACACTTAGTGTTTATTAACTTCAAGCGTCCTTTCTTCTTACAGCTTTTAATGCCAAAGCTTAATAGTGTGTCTTTAGAAGGGAAGTTATATGATTTAATGAGAAGAACCAGAAAAAAAGTCCTCACAAAAAGAAGTTGGACTTAAATTAGTTTGAACTTCACTAGAAAGATTTTTATCATTCAGAAAATCGTGCAAAGATTTAAAATAAACATGACCAAAAAGTTTGATGATGTACATCTAACAGAGCAAATGTTCAATCTTAGCAACTATAAGTTAGATGGGCAAGTTTTTCTTTACTCAACTGCATGCTCTCATTTAGAGGAAAGAACTGAACTGTTGCAGTGTAAGAAGAAAACAAATCCACAGAGAATCAGGTAATTAGCCACTGGATTTGGGGGGGGGGGGGGGAGTTGTTACCCATAAACGCTGCGTTGCATCAGGGCCAATTACCGTGACCACAACAGTCCACATTGGCATCCCTCACACACACGTGTACAGTACCCTCACCTCAGCTGCATCGTGACGCCCTGACAACCACAACCACAAGTGCCTTCAGCTGTCTGTCTTTCTCTCCAGGACACACACACACACACACACACACACACACACACACACACACACACACACACAGTGTGAAGGGGCATGGAATACAGCAGAGCTGAATGAAGCAGCAGTGTTGTATTAGCGGACAAATCTGGGAGTTTTTGTGCCTATTTATACAGCTGCTACCCAAGCATTGAAACACACACACACACACACACACACACACACACACACAAACACACACACCACGGTTTAAATGTAGAACCCCCTCCGTCTCTTGTTCATGGTATTTTCCCTCTCTGTAGTCATAATAAATCAAAGAGGGTAAGAAAAAGATCCATCGAGACATTTATTTTCTCTATTTTGTTCTCACTCTCACACAGACAGGATATTTTTACAGTTTTTGCCCTCCTTCCAATCTTTTCTTGTCCAATGTACATCAGCAGGTTTGTAGGCGGTCATCATAAATGCAATACGTATATAGCGGGTTTCACCCCCTGATAGTGCAGACTCTCAGGAAACAATTCTCAGACACACACATCACATACAGAACGATTCACGCTCTCTGCATCATAGATCATTTATTAAATATGTGAATAGAAATGAGGTTGACAATTAAAAAAAACATATAGTTTACGCTGGGCATCAGCCACAACTGACTTCCACATTTTACGTTTCCCGTTTGGTTTCCGTCATCTCTTTCCTCCTCTTCTCTTTTCCCCAATCCCTCTTTTCCTGTCACCAGACTCCATACCCAACCCGTCTGTTTTCTGTTGGTGAGTTGATCCGGAAATCATATTTGCCCACTCCCTCTGGGTTACCGATATGGAAACTCACACAAGAGGCCAGCCACTAACGTAAACCTAATTTCTCTCCCAGCTTTCGTTTTTCCCCCTCCTCCCATTCGACTCTCCGTGGACTCCGTTTCCACCTTTGTTTTATCCCGATCCATTCACACTCAGACTCCCTTTCCATCTGTCACCACTGCTTCCTTTTGTAGCTTCCCGTTCCACCGTGCAGAAACACCAAACTGCTAAAATAAATTAGCAACAGCTGAACTAAAAACACACAACGACTGATTTTAATTTTGTGATCAGTTTCAAAAATCCAACATAAAGACACACATAATATTTCATATTTCTCTTTGTGCATATGTTATTTGTTATAAATACAAGCTGCTGACTGAGGATGCCGCTACATTCAGTCTCCGCAGTGGTAATTAAAAAAGAAAATGTGTTTGCATACTTCCCGTTTTCCCAGCTGGCAACATAACTTGGAAAACTGTGTCAACACGAAAGCAGCGAATCATCTAGTGTTGACAATCAGAGGTAATAAAAAGCAGAATTATGAGTTTTTATTTACACTTACGCAGTCATCTGCACTTACAGTGAACAGGATCTGCTTTACTTTATTTATAAATGGCTCTGATTTGTCAAGGAAAAGAGCCATTTAAAGACACTTAAATGCTGTTTTTGGAGAAAACCCAGTCTGGACGTACGCCTTGCCTTTCTGCATTTTGTTGGGCAGTTTCTTTCTTTTGTTTATTTTGTAGACCTAGAAATTTAAAACTCACTGAAATATATATATATATATATATATATATATATATATATATATATATATATATATATATATATATATAGAGAGAGAGAGAGAGAGAGAGAGAGAGAGAGAGAGAGAGATTCTGAGTTTGACTGCAGCAATTAGATACATTTTACTAAACAAATAACAGGACTTTACTAACCTAGAACCACAATCAATATTGCATGGCTCTTCTTTCAAAATATCCCTGACAAAGAAATGCATTCCGTACAAAAAAATTGAATGGAATGTGTCCCCTCTCTTTTTATTTCCATAGGAGGTGCTCCTGGCTCAGTGCTTCTATGTTTACCTGTGTCTCCTTTCTAGACCCAGCCATTGTTTGAGGCATTTCTTTTCCATAATTTTGTGTTCTCACTTTGCTTGGCTTTTCCATCAGAAAGTACTCCCAGCTCGGTGCTTCAGTGTTTAGCTGTGTCTCTGTCTTGGATGGAACAATTAACCAAACTATTGCTGCCATTAACTCTGGTCCACCTGCTTGTGATTCAAAGTTTAGCTGTTTCTACTTTCTTGAGGGTGGGGCGACTGACTGATCTTTTAATGCCATTAACTGTGTATATCTTTTTTACTCAGGGCTTATGTGTTTAGTGGGGGGCCATTCCTGGATGGAGTAACTGAAAGAGCTATTGGTGACAGAAAGTGTGATAAAGTATTCCTAGCTCAGTTTCTCCATTTTTAACTGTGTCTGCTTTCTAGATGGAGACAATGGTAGAAACATTGCTGGTATTAACTCTTTTTTTTTGCATCACATGAAAAGTACTCTTAATTCAGTACTTCTGATTTCTCTTTCTTGTCCTTTTAATTTCTCACAGCAGATGATCATTCATATTCTTCCCTTTGAAAGGAAATAATAATTTATAATTTAGATTTTATTTGAACTGGAATTTGATCTGAATCTGATTCCATACTTGGATTGGATTTGATTGATTTAAGTGAAATCTGGACTAAATTTGATTCTATTTAATTACAGATGAATCAAACCTTTTCCCATGAACAAATACCTGGAGTTGACATTTGTTGTAAATTGGAGCTATGCAAATTATGAAACTAAACCGAATGAATTTGACTTGGAAAAACACCTAGTGTATGGCTAAAAGGGAACCATAGCAAGGTTCAGATCTGTTAAAACCCCTAAGTAGTTGTGCACACACAGTTTGTGAAATTCAAAACAAATTGTTGAAATTAAACAAGGTTATTTTCTTATTTTTCTTTTTCAAAAGGCAATGTTCTTGGATTTCTTGATGCATTTAATGGACACTGTTTCTGTGACTGAGGTACGAAAAAAAAATTGGTAAAATAAACACATAACCCTGCATCTTCTTCTGTGGCGTTTCAGCAGTTGCTGAAGAGGGCTTGACGAATCAACAGTGAAAGAAAGCAGCTCAACGATTGAAAACAAGCCAGACTGTCCCAAGGTTTCTCATAGTTTTATAGAGGGAAAGAAAGAAGGAAAAGGATGACAGAATAGGAATGGGGAGAGAAGAAAAGGAGGGGTCCAAAGGGAGGGTTGTTCGTGGTGAAAACCAATGTCACACAGTAAAAAAAGCAAACAAGGATGAAGCAGAGGACTGATTTCCTTTGTTGCATCTCACTGAATGGACTGCTGCTGATCAATAGAAACTCACAGTCATACAAACACCCCCCCCCCCCAACACACACACACATACACACACACACACACACACACACACACACACACACACACACACACACACAGAGACCTATCTATGCACACATACCTGGAAGGATGATGAGCTAAATCAATCTACATCCAATTGAAGATCAATATCCTCTTGTGTCATATTGTCACATTTTCCAATTAACAAAAGCCTCCGTGCTCACGCTGATACACTGAACACACACTCATACACTCTTGGACTGGTTGAGACACCTCAAGAGTCTGAATGTGGAGCCTCGGAGTGTGTGTATGTGTGTGTGTCAGAGGTTTTGATTCTCGTTAGCTTGGCTGTTACGCTTATTGCCGAACACTTGGCACCTCTCGTCAGTTCGACCCTTTCATGAGCCTCCAACCACCAAGGGCCCTGGCACTGAGCCTCCGGCTCTGTGTGTGTGCACATTTGTGTGTGTGTGAGCGTGTGTGTATTCAGGGGCAGGAGTCAAGCCAGACCTTTCTGATCTGTTTTGACACCATGGCATTGCACAAGTGACAGGGCTACTCAAACAAGTCGGTTGTGGAAGGCGCTTAGTAACCCCCTCACACACACACATTGATGCACACACCCACAGGTCCATAAAAGCATTGTGGCACTGGGGACATCAACACATTCGATGTGTGAGTAAATGGCAGAGCGGTGCTTCACAAAGAACACGTTCAAGGCAGAAGAGTGGCTCTTTTGCTCGACTTGATCCAGATAGCATTTTCCTCCTGCTCCATCTCATTATTCATCAGCGATTCCTCTTGACTCATTCATGTTCCAGAGAGAGAGGGAGAGAATGGTGCACAAGCAAAGCATGGCATGTCGCCTGGGACAAGCAGCCATGCTGAATCACATTACGGCGGGAAGAAGAGAGAGGACAGAGAAAGAGAGAAAGGGAGAAAAAGAGTGGAGGGGGAGAAAAATAAGATGAAAGAGCTACAAATGAGAGATTTCCCTGTGAGGCGCATAAATCAGCAGACTATGAACAGCAAAGCCTGACTCCCAGGCTGCAGACCAGGGCATCACCATCCGCCACACACACACATGTTTCTCTCTTTATTTTCAAGCTCTATTCCTTCACAAGGCTACTGTAGTTGTATCTGTACCTCGCTATACCTACATTTGTGCTTTTATGGCATCAAAAATCAGTAAGGACACACACACAAAAAAAACATGTAATATTGAAACTAGTGTCCAACTGTTGGAACAGCCTAAAAAAAGGATATAGGTGTTGCTCAGAGTTTCCCGCCCGCCCATGGAAGACTGCTAACTACCGGTGAGGAGGAAAATGTTTTTGACCACAGACTAAATGGACCCCACACACCCACCCACCCGCAACAGGGGTAACAACCATTTTTGGGTTATGGAGAGCAGGAACTCACAACAGGAGAGATTCTAAGGAAGCAGGAAGGGTGGGGAGCGGAGAGTTGTCAAAGTAACTTTTTCCATGTGTTAGCAACAAAACAAACGAATTTGGAGCGATGGTTGTGGCGACGGTGGGGTGTCTCACAAATTCTGGTTTTAATCGTGCACAGACTAACACACACGGAGACGCTAATGAAGAGCATAAGCCTGCTGATATTTAAGGAAAGTCCAGGGTGAAGGTCGATAATGCAATTCTCGTGTGTGTGTGTGTGTGTGTGTGTGTGTGTGTGTGTGTGTGTGTGTGAGTGAGTGAGTGAGTGAGTGAGAGAGAGACAGAGAGAGACAGAGAAAGAGCGAGAGAGAGAGAGATAGAGATAGACAGAGAGACAGACAGAGAGAAAGAGTGCGTGAGGGAGTGAGAGAGAGCAAGGAAGCTTGTTCTAGGAGTTATGGTCCTGATTCAGTTCAACATGCCCGCTCCATGCCTCTATGGTCCATTCGGTCTGCAAACACTCACGCGTGCGCTCGCACACACACACATACACACACACACACACACACACACACACACACACACACACGCACGCACACACACACACACACACACACACACACACACACACACACACAGTGACTATAATGATTTGAAGCTGCATGTTTTCACTGTTGAATGAAATACACCTGGGGTCAGGAGACCGGGATGAATTGGGTTCAAAAGAAATCACATCACAATGAGCTGAGAGCAGAGTGGAGGCAGTCGAGAGTGAATTTCTCCATGAATCTCAAGAGCAAACGCAACTGCAGTTAACCACTTATGAACATTTATAACTTTACCATCACATTTGGCAAAGTAGGCCACATCAGCTTTAAATCCTTACTAAACACACCTTTAATATACTGTATGACTCAGCTACCTGTTAACTGTATAACTGATTAGAGTTATGAGTCAAAAGAAAGCATGACAGTGCCTGATGACACACCCAAAGACAGGCAGTGGGATGTAATCGTTCAATATTTCCTTAGGGTTGCTCAAGAGCGAGCTGGGAGAATTGACAAAGACTCCTGGATAGGTGTCGAAACGTTTTCAGAAAAGCTGAGCGAATGTCTGGCTGCCTCCGATTTAAGACTGTTTGCTGATCTCTTTAGATTGTATTTTAAACTACATCTTGTACCAGTTTAATATTTTATATCACCACTCAATACTGCCGAATTCATTGCAGAAGTCTGTTGATGGAGGCTGGCAGAGGGGACCGAAATCCTAATCTTACAGAAAATAGGCGAGTTCGCTTATAAAATAGAGTAAAATAGAGATTGTTTGATGAAGTGGAAATTATTTAGTTTTTTGCTCCTTTTTGATTAATTAAATCTCTAATGATGCAGGAATAGATAAGTTTGATTAGTCCTGAGTTACAAGAAGTTAAGGCAGCCAAAAACACAAACACATTCAGGTATTCAAAACCTAAACGTTAAATGAGGTCTCCACAAACCTCACTTTAGGGTTGAAGTGTTTTAAGATTTTTCAGTTCATTTTTTTTGGTTCTCATTACTGTGATCCAGAAAGCTTTGCTACTCAAAGGCTCAAAGCAGAAGTTCAGGAAGCTGCTCGGTACCAAGAATTTAGCAGACATGTAGAAGGTGACTGTAGTTAAATATTTAGGAGCTAAATTTTCATTATTTCCCAGAAGGTTGAGTTTATGGCAGTGCTACGAGAATCTAAAAAATGGATTTAATAACTCAAGCAGCCATTAATCACTTCAAACGTTTATGAAAAAACAGGGATAGGCATAAAAAATTGACTACCACAAGTTAGCAGCTAGGTATTTCAAGCGCAATCAACAACCTAAACACATAGAAAGTTTACAGATGTTAATGTTTAAATTCAGGTAAAAAAACAGGACTTTTTTTATGTAGTGTTCATGTGGTCCCTCACATTTAGATTCAGATGCTGTCCTCAGGCCATGCGTGCTTGACAAAAGGAACCAAAAACAAAACCCAATTTTGGTTATGGTAACCCAACAATTTTCGAAAGAGGTCAGCAGAACTGTGGCTAGTCCAGTTTCTGTATATAACTCAAAGACCTCTATTGGAAAAGGAAACATTGCAAGGCAAGTAGAATTTAGATATCTGCTACCACAAGAAAGTAGCGAGTTAACACTCAAAGACTGTCGACACAGTTAAAGGCAAAATCTGAATTGATGCAAAACATAGAAAAGATTTTGTTTGTGTATTAATTTTCATATTTCTCGGGAATATTCAGGATACATTTTTTTCAAAAAAAAAAAAACTACAGAGTACAAACCTATTTCTGACTATTTGCAGTCCAAACAATTTCATCCTTAATCACTTCTATAAATACATTAGAAAGCAAGTATAATTTAGGTATAAGATTCCACACAAAAATGCTAGCTAACAATCAAGGACATTCAACAAACTTAAATGCTATCTACAAAATGTGCAATAATTAAATCTGAATTCAGGCCAGAACTAGATTTGGTTTTCTTCATTTTTGATGTAATATTTTTCTGGTAGCCTACTTCAGATTTAGATGCAGCTACTGTCCTTAGTCTATAGAAGGTAGACAGAAACTTTCAGACACAAAAACCTTTGAGGGTCCTTTTGTAATGGTAGCCCAACAATTTTAGCAAAGGTGCAAAATACCAACTACCTCTTAGCTCAGACTCCATATGTCTCCAAAATTGAGTTGACGAAATAAACGCATTAATAGTTTGTTGTTAGCTAACGCAAGCTAGTAATTTGGTAATGACCAAGGACAGCCAACAAACTCCACACATGGAAAAGTTAGATTACATTTACATTAACATCTGATATTATATAAAGCCAAATATGGTTTGTTGATTTATTGTGTTTTTTCTCTGATATCTCAGATTCATATTCAGTTGTTCAGTCTACAGTTGTCAGACAAAAGCTCCCTTAAACAAAAGTCAACACTATTTTTGTTAATGCAGCCTAACTAGCCCCGTAAACGTGCAACAGAACTTAACTACAGTTTACCTCAGACTCCTTGTATAACCTATATTACAAGACATACACATTTAAAAGCAATTAGAAATAGATACCTAGCATAGCAGCTTGCTAAACTCAACACATGGAGAATTTACAGACATTCAAATCTGCTTGTTATTTTTCAAGATTTAGATTCAGTGGCTGCCTCCAGTCTACTTTTCTTAAAAAAGCTACTGAAGTCCAAACCAATTTTATGCTGTTTTTGCCCCCAAAAAATGTATAGCAGCAGTCGAGCGCAATATGATTTCAGCTTTATTCAGCTCAAACTTAAATCAATGCTTTATTTATATTTCTACGTTTTATTTTGGAAAAAAAGGTAAAAACAAAAACAAGACGCATTTCAATTTAGCAATCAATAACCATATGGGACTCTCACCAAACTTTCCACAGATTTTCTTCTACAAATAAATTTAATTAAAAGAAATTACAGGCATACAAATTTGAATTTCTGTTCAAGTAAGTCACAGCGTTGTTATTTCTGAGCAATATTTACATGAAAGCAATCTCAGACCTAAATCTGTTTGCTTTTTCCTTAGTGTACAGTTGTTTGACTAAAGCTAAAGGAAACAAAACTATTGCAGCTATTTTTGCTATTGCAGCCCAAGATTTGCAGCAGCGGTGCTGCACAATCCGGCTTCAGCTTAAGTTAGATTAAACTCCAGCGGAAACAAACACACCTACACAGCAGAAGCAAAGGAAGAGGGCGGCTGCAGCGGAGGAGACAACATCCTTTAACCAGCAGTCCCAGATTTAACCACTTCCAAGTTACCAAGCATCCATCCCACTGAGCGATCCTGTTGCAAACACTCAATCCTCCCTGCCAATGCTTAAACTGGCCATACAGCTGTGTCTGCCAGCCGCCCAGAGACTGTGAGTTTCCCTGCAGGGATCAAATATCCCATTATTATTGCAACATGCTACTTGCAAGCCATCTACAGTGCCCTCCTCAGAATCACACCACACAGAGTTATATCTCAGCATCACTGGAAGATGTTTGCGTGTGTGTGTGTGTGCGTGCGTGCGTGCCTGCATGTGTGTGTGTTCAACCCCGTCATCATACCGTATCACCCTCCATCATCATGAGTCGAGGGGTTGTGGTTCCTAGAGAAGCACTTTACTTAAATTAGACCCTCAACGACTCGACGTGCAGGTGTCATTGTGTTTCTGCCCGCTTCGCTGTGTGTGTAGGCCCGTGTCTGCGAGTATACTGACTGTGTGGGCGTCAGAAAGTGAGTGCGCCTGTGTGTGAGAGGGAGAAGAGACTGAACAAGAGAGAAGAACGAGATCAGCAGACAGCAAACACGAGCGAGAGGCAGCGAGGGTGGGAAGGGAGGGGTGAGAAGTGTGAGAGAAAACAGGTGAGAATAACCCAGTCTGACCTTATTTCAGCTTCTTTATATTCCCTCATTACTGTAATATTTACACAGGAATGAAAGTTTATCTGAGAGATCAACAGAGAAGAAATGAAAAAAAAAAGATGGAGAGGGATAAACAAAAGGAAACCACGGAGAAATGGAGAGTTATGGGGTTAAGACAAAGGTGTGGGAGTGCACGAGAGGCATGAATGTCATATTAGAGTTGTGACTAATGATTATTTTCCTTCTACTCCTATCATCTCAATTTAGTCTGCTTATTTATTAGTTTTTATTTATAACATGCAAGTGAAAAAAATTGCAGAAAAATAATCAACTATAAATGTTAACCCCCCCCAAACATTTGATGCTTTTAAAAAGCAGAAAATCCTGGTGAATGTATGTATTTAATGTGATGCTTTAAAATGACTGCAAGTAGAAATTTATTCTTGTCTGAAAAAAATACTTCGCCTGCAACAAACAAGAAAAAAGAAGTCATTAAGAATCATAGGCAAACTAAAGCTGTTGATCCACGTACACAAAAATTATCAATTGAAGGTGGCCTTAAAAATGCAGTTTTTAAAACAGGAGGGAGTATTTTACTGAGTGGTCTGTCAACATTATTCAAGTAGGGGAACAATTGCCTTCCACAGTCCTTTTTACTCTGTTGGTTAGTTTATATGAAGAGATTTCTAAGGGTAAACAGGCATGTTTCCAGTTATTAGTTCCCTATGGGTTGATGCTCCCCTTCATCCAAATAAAAAGCAAATGTCCTAAAGTTGTGACATGTTTTAACAAATTAAAGACATCCTCCTGATTGTAAGTCATCCTTTGATCCTTAAATCACAGAGGAATTAATTTTTTTCAAAAATCACAAACTCATGAACTTTAATAATTATAGGTAACATGCGGGTAATATTGTTTCTTACTAGTTCATATGAAAAATGGTATAGCAGTTCAAGTTTTAAAAATATCCATGTTGTAACCCCATTATGACATGTGCATCTTTTTTCATTAACCTGCTAAAATCAATGAGATGTCAGATCATCGTTTTTTATCCAGCTGCAAACTTTTTCTCCATCCAACAAGCACAGAAAAATTAGTAAATTATTTTACATTTTATTTTCTGTGTGTTGGATATGATGTTCCTTGGGACATCTGTTCATGTGTAACAACTTGAAACATCTGAAATATTACCCATTGAAATGATTTAAAATGATTACTTTGAAGCTGTCGGTTGACTTCACTGCTGTTCTCATGTGTCTTGTGCAGAATCCTTTAAAAGGTTGTCTGTGCTGCGAGAAAAATGCAGCATTGAAGCTGGCTTTAACAAGTTTAACTAATTAAACTTCCTATGGTACAGAGAAGGAATTCAGGAGAGGGTTAGCCATCAAAATGGTTTAGAATTGAATTATTTATAATAGTTCAATTCTAACTCGTTTTGGTGACAAGTCCTACCTAAACATTTTGATTAGAATTCAAAGATGCCAGGTCAGCCAATAAGAGGCAGATCCTGGCCGTGGTTGTCAGGGAGAAGGTTTACATATTCGTTTATAAATTATCACTGTTTCAGTTTTTTTTTCTCTCGCCTTTATGGCACACCAGTTTGTTTTGTTCTTTTTTGCTGTTTTTTTTATTTGGGGGGGGGGAGTTCACGAAAAATACAAACCATTTGTTTGTATTTTGCAAAACTGACAATTAATTAGAATTTAAAAGTTGTCAGCATTCAACTAATTCATCATAAAAACTAGCTATAATTGTAAAAATGTATCTAACGTTCTTTTATCTGTTCAACACACATAATTTATTTTCAGAAATACCACTGAAATCTACCAAAATAAAATATGTGCAAATTTGACATCAGTTTTATTGATTTGATTCTACCAGTTTTTTTCCCTGTGTGCCGTGTTTGACTTGAAAAATGACAGAGTTGACATAAGCGAGGAAAGGCGATAAAAATGCACAAAACACTAATGATGAAGCAGGGACACGTTGCATACGGGCGGGATGGAGCGCGCTCTTGCAAAAATCCTTAAGAAAATAGTACACGTTCTCACACAAACGAGGTGCCTGCATTATGCATGCACACATGCATTCCAAATCTCACCAAAACACACATCAAAAAACGGGCAGAACAGACAGTAGGTGGTTATTAAAAAGACACGACAGAAAAACAGAGAGGAGAAGACGAGACACTTTACCAGCAATCAAAGATGCAGAGTAAGAAGCCACAAAGGGAGGAGGTGGAGGTAGAGGGAGAGAGTCAGCTTCTAATCAGCCTGGATCCAAAATTTAGACAGGCACACACTGAGGCACGAGCAGTCCCAGTAGGATTAGGACCTCAGTTCTGTGTGTGTGTGTGTGTGTGTGTGTGTGTGTGTGTGTGTGTGTGTGTGTGTGTGTGTGTGTGTGTGTGTGTGTGTGTGTGTGTGTGTGTGTGTGTGTGTGTGTGTGTGTGTGTCCCATGAGACTGATTAGCCATGAATGACTGATGACAGATCTTTTTTTCTAGCTCTCTCCCTTGCTCTCGTTTCTTGTTTCTCTTCTCACAACCCTCAGCACGGGCAAGAGGGTTCGCTCTCTCACACACACACACATACACACACACACACACATCCTTGTTTTAAATACTTACCGAGGACCGTGCCTTGACTTCATTTTCAACCCTTTCTATGGCCTAACCTTAACCCTAACCTAAACCTTCACGAGTATAAACCTAACCCTAACCTAAACCTATGATACCTTAGTCCTAAACCTAACCCCAATCCCAAAAAAGGTCCCCACTTTACAAGTACAATGCGCAAAAATCGTTCTCACTCAACGGCAAGTACAACACACACACACACAGAGTCAAAAACACACAGCTGCACACAACTCCATGTATATTCAACAAAGGTTCCTGAATATACTTAATGCTTTCGTGTGAGTCACTGTGTAACGATCCATGCTGTTCCACGCAGCTGCTTCTCTCTTTTTCTTTACTCCCTCACACTCGCACATGCAGAAACACACACCGATATGTACCTATTTCCCATTTAGAGCACATTAGCTGTCTTTCACACCAATCCAAGCCTCCACAGCAGCGGTGTGGCTCCTGAAAAGCGAAGGGCACTGCATTCAGTGGGCCGTTTGACAACTCCACATCCTTTAACCTCACCTCCAGATGAACCTGAAGCACCCCAACCCCCACCTCCATCCATCCATCTAAAACGCCTGACAGCAAAACAAACTGGACATAGACTGGCCTGAATGAAGCCCATTACAATGTGAATGAGCCAAACAGGGTTGAAATGAATGGAATGGAGAAGCAAGAAGAAAAAAAAAAACACGGCAGATGAGAACGAAGGCCTAGACTGAGTCAAGCAGGTCAGCTCTAGTGGGAAGGATGAGTCAGGCGTAAATGTGACCCGGTGGTGGATTTATAAAAAAGTGCCGGTCCCGGCTCAGGTAATGGTTGTGGTAAAGGGTTATAGTGTTTGCAGCCATCTTGGCCCCTCTGAACAGGAGGAAAGCCACAAAAAATGAGTAATTATAGCACTTCCATTTCAGGCATCTTGTAAGGTTTTCTTCATGCATTCATATCTGCAGCTGTTAGCAGTGTCCAGTGCCCTCCAAAAAGTATTCACACACCTTTAAGTTTTTCACATTTTGTGACCTTGCAGCCAGAACCGTTAATGTATTTTACTGGGATTCGATGTGACAGAGCAGTACAAAGTATTGAATGTAAATGCTACATGGGTTTTTGACATTTCTGTGCCGTGTATTTGTATTCAGCCCTCTAAGTCAAGTCTTTATGCGACCAACTTCTGGTGCTGCAGGTTCTTTGCATTTTCTCTCTACCGGCTTCAAACGTTTAGAGGGTACAGCTTTTGCCCATTGTTCAAAGCAAATTAGCTCAAGTCCAGTCAGATTGGGCGAAGAGTATCCGTGAACCTAATTTTGAAGATTTGCCACAGATTCTCAAGCTGTTTGTGAAAACGGGTTCTCTCCAGGATTGCCCGGTATTGAGCTCCATCCATCTTCCCATTAACTCTGACCAGTTCGCTTTCCCCAAAGCATGATGCTGCCGCTGCTATATTTCACCAAGGATATGTTGAGTTCAAGGTGATGTCCTCCCTTCTCCCTCAAGTTTGCTGTGTCTCCTACTTGAAGCAAACTTTAAATGAGACCTCTTATTTCTTTCCTCCCATGATGCCTTTCTGCTTTACACTTCCATAAACTTTCCTATCAACAAATTCTTCTCTCTGGGCCAAGGATCTCTTCTGCTCATTCAGAGTTATCATACACCTCTTTGTTACTGATAAGATCAATGCTCTCCTCGAATGGCCTTACAGTTAAAGTGGATGTGCAGGATTTGGAGAGTTTGCAGTTGCACCATAGTCTTTCTAATTGTAGATGATGGGTTGAACTGTGCTTTTTGAGATGTTCAACGTATGGAAATTGTTTTAGAACCTAGTCCTGCTTTAAACTCCTCCACAACTTTCTGACCTATTCTCACCCCCGCCACCCCCACCCCAGGTACAAATCTTCCTTCCCTTTCATGATTACGCCATCCTTTGAGTTGGTATATCGTATAAAATCCAAATGAAATACAAAGAATGACATAATTGTGACAAAATGAGACCATTTTCATGGAGTATGAATACCTTGCAAGGTCCCATAGTCCTTAATGAATGCATGCAGAACCTCTACCAACACGGAGCAAGAAGCTGTTTTAGCCTTGTTTAAAACGTCATTTTTCCTCAGATTGCGCTGACTTCAAAAGGTGCCTCTCTGAGCTCTCACTCCCTGTTGCCAAATCCTCCAAACGTTTCTGATTTAGCGAGTTGGCCGCAGGCCGAGCTGCACCGGGACGGGCCCGTTAACAACCGGCTGTGTGGTGGGGGGAGAGAAGAAGAAGGGAGAAACAAACAAGGCAATGTGGATGAGGGGGAGGAAGCAGACAGAAACTGAGACAGAAACAAGAGAAGTGCTGAGAGATGCAGGCCTGCTAACAGCACAAGGAAGGAGAAGGGTTGCACAGGGAGGCGGGAGATGGATATAAGAGGTGTGGGGATCGATTGAAAAGGGAGAAGAGAGCAGAGGCAAGCAGGGAGGAACATTGCTCTGAGGAGAAGGAGGAGGGGGAGGAGGGCTGGAGCACCACTCGAAGAGCTGAGAGGAGCGAATGCCCTGGTGAAGGGGAAGTGAGAGAGGGAAGCAGAAGGGGAGGAGCAAGGGAGAAAGTCTGGCCAGAAAGGGAAAGAAGAACAGGGAGGAGGAGGAGAAAAAGAAGAAGACTGAGAGGGAGTGAAGCGACCACATGGACACAGGAAGTCTGGCGCTTTCCACTTACATGCCAAGTCATCAGATGGCGGTGTGTGTGTTCACACCCCAGAGATGTCGCAACCAAACGCGCCCCACTCCCTTCAAATCACTGCTACCAACAATAAGCAGCTGTTCTCGACTCGGATGAGAGCTGGAGATAAAACAAAAGTCTTTCTGTCACCAAGGCACATGCACTTCGGACCAAACTAAGCGCCAATCCCAAACTCCACCATCAACGCGACTTCTCCGTGATATGTCACACTTTTGCTTTATCTCCGCAGTGGTACAAGGCAAGGAAGGCAAGTTTATTTATATAGCACTTTTCAGTAACAAGACGATTCAAAGTGTTGAACAGCTCTCAGGCAGCTCCGGTCCAGTCTCATCCATATCCCTTGCGCTGAGGTTAGTTAGACCAGTTGCAGCAAAACGCTCAAGAAGACTTTTAAATGACACGCCACAGTTTGCTTGAAATATGAAAATTAATACATGGTGTGTAATTTATTAATTTCACCGGCACTATTTCCAGACTAAATGTTTTTTATGGGTCAACAAATTTCTAACAGTGTGGCTCACTTATAACAATTTGTTTACTGTGTCCTGTACAGAACATATACCCGCTACATTTAGTAATTGTTCTCAAATTATACATTTTTGTAACTCTCCTCCTTATGGAGCAACATTGCGAGTATGGCAAGCTGATATTTGCTGGGTTGTTAGTTGGGCTCTGGTAGCAAGCCGGCAGTCATCTGCTTTACAGATATGCTGCTGATCATGATCAGGAACATTTTCCAGCAGCCAAATTTAGAAGATTCAAAATTCTAGCGGTGCACCGGAGCAGGTGAGGGAGGGGCAGTAATATGTCACCCTTCTCCAGACTGTCGAAGAAAACACCAGCCACCCCGGCACTTTCTCTGCTATCTCATTAAAGGGACTTTAAACTACAGGAACTGTAGAGACTAGGGCTGTATGGGATTAAGAAACGCTCAACTGCCATATTTTTTAATGGTGGACCATCCACTGTGATTAACCCACATTTTCCTCCCTTTTCTTTATCTTTTGCGTCACAACCTTGTCCCCACAAACCTCAGCGCCTTATAGCATCTCGGTGACTAAAATTAAAATCAAGTGTTGGCAACGAGTTCAGTTAAAATTAATTAAATCGGCCAAATATTATACTGGATTGGAAAAAATGGCACTTGAAAAAAATATTACCCTACCAAATCTTGCATCAAGCAGCCCAGTGCAATTTTCAGGCGTGATATATTAATTTAAAATTGAAAAAAAAAACAGTTCTACGATGCATAAAATAAATATTTTTATAGCCATTGTCTTCCATAATTCCCCACCCATGGCTCAGTCCAGTAGAACATGTTGCAGTATTGATTAAATATGGGTCAGAATCCATTTTTTCCCCATTTTGAATTAAACCGAGTTGACAGTTTACACTCTTCTCCCTCCAGCCTCTTGGCTCGGCGGGCCGCATCCCTCACCAGCTGTCTCCTCCAAGCGGGGGGTCGTCTGGCACACTGCACCCGAGAAGTGCCCCCTTGTACCCGGTGTAGAATTGGAAAAGGGGCTGGGGGGGGGGGCAGTTATCCACTACTGACTCAGCTTTCTGTGTCCCAAAAACACAAGAACACACACACACACACACACATACTCACACACTTTCTTGCTTTCTCTTACTCAGACTCTTAAGAGGCTGAAGGGACGCTGGTCCTGGGAGTCGGGGAAGACAACTAGTGGGTGCTGTCAGGCAGTGGTAATCCCCTTTTTTCATTTCAGCATTGCTCATACATCTCATCGCTTTTCGTTTCCACCTTTACCAGGCTTAACACAGTGACATGCGCTCACGCAGATGCCATTACCATGTCTGCATTAACCAGTCAGCTTCATATCCCAAATTCCACACACAAAACACTGAACAGATACAGGAGTGCGAAGGGGTGTGTCACGGAGGCCGGCGGTACGATCAAAGCCGAGAAACTTCCAGGAGCCCGCAAGGTTTTCCCGGGCATGATCCTGATGAACGGACAGGGTTCACATGAAGCCAGAATGCAGATATTAGATGCAGGATCTGGAGATTGGTGAGCAAGACTGAACATGAAGGGAGTCAGAGCCAGAGAGGCTAGAACGAGTCCACTGAGAGATTATCTGCTCCAATAAAACACGGGGAATTGAAAATTGGAACCTTTCAGAGTTGTGAATGAGTGTTTGTGCTGGATGACACTAATGTAAACTCTAGTACGAGGTCACGCAAAAATGCATGCTCCGTCGCTCACACACACACTCACACACACACACAACCGTGTAAACAAAAACCGTCTGCTGTCTGGGAAGTAACACACCTGTTAAATGACAAGCACTGCCACTCCCTCCACAATACTGCACACCTGCACTACCTCAGGCTAAACCTAACCCTAATCTCATACACACACAAACACAAACACACTCACGGTAAGACAACTGCTGCCAGGGGCTAAGATCACAGAAGAGGGAAGAAAAAGAGAAAAGCGGAGAAGTGAATAAAAACCAACATGATGAAAATGGGAGGAAAAGGCGAACCAGACAGACGGACAGACAGACACAAAGACTTTCCCAGAGCTCCTATCGGTAATCTGAACGCCTGTGTAATATCATTGTGGGGCTGAGTCTTATGGCGCTGGTATGCGTCTGTCATTCCACCACTTTGTCAAGAGAAACCATATTCAAGCAGACACCATGCTGATCTAAATGAGAGGCTTCAGCAAATTGATGGATTGCAGGTTCTCTGTGATGTGAAAAAAACGGCAGAACGGGGGAGTCCTTTTTTTTCTTTTATTATTTTTTCTTTGAATTTCTGTAAGTGATACAGCGAGTCTGGTGAGACTGTAAAAAGTGTGTGCACGTGCGTGATTGTGTCTTAACAAAAATCTGAAACAGCCCCACCCCCGCTGTTCCATGCCCAACTCTACATCATATCTACCCCCTGTGAAGAAGCCTAGGGCCAGGCATACAGCTCCCTGAATTTCTAAGGGGGGCAAGGACAAAGGTAACCCCCACCCCACCCCATCCTAACCTCAAACCAAACACACACATACACGTACCCAACCCCCCACCCCTAAACAACAATCCTCCATGCCCATCATGTCAGTCAAAACCCCATAAGGGACATGCATGGAGAGTCTGAATATGTGGAATCTCAATACAGTGTCATGCACCTTGAGACGCAGTGAGAGGCCCTCTTGAATATATTTCAATAGCATTATCACCCTAAATTACAATGCCTACCCCCCACCACCTTTTAACAGTGCCGAATCATTTTTAAAATGGACTGTAATGCATGCCATGCCAGCAAGCAACAATATCACTCAAATTGGCATTTCAATTGTTTTGCGAGAAATCAGTGTTAATGATTGGTCTAAGAATGACACGAGTGTTTCTTTTCTTTAACAAAAGAAAGTGTAATAAAATTTGAAAACGCAAAAAATAGGCTACCAAATATCTTATCCTGTATATATTTAAAATTAATTGTTCAGATGATCTGAATAAGAAAGCATGCAATCCTAGCAAAAGTTAGGATTTTTATCTTGACTGCCAAAACCGGCATACTTTAGATGTATTCCACATTACACAGATTGACAATTAAAAACAAGACATATCTATGGTGCTATATAGCACTGTAACAGGATATCTGAGGCCTACATGGTCACAGTCATACTAAGAGGAATTTACTACATTTGTCATATATATATATATATATATATATATATATATATATATATATATATATATATATATATGGTGAAAGATTAGATAATTACAAACTGCTTCATATAACAAATGCCTCAGGATATATATATATATATATATATATATATATATATATATATATATATATATATATATATATATATGTGTGTATATATTTTTTCATTATTATTATTATTATCTGTGTGTATGTGTGTGTGTGTGTGTGTGTGTGTGTGTGTGTGTGTGTGTGTGTGTGTGTGTGTGTGTGTGTGTGTGTGTGTAGCTGCTGCATCTGTTACACTAATACAAATTATCTAGAATGAGACACCAGTGTCTCTTAAGGAACCAGATCCACGTGAAAATAACAATTAATAGGTTTTTGTCCTGTTTCTCCTACAAGATTCCACCTCCCCAGTCACCACAACATGCTCCTATATGCAATTACGAGTTCCAAAAATTTACCATATTCTTTCTTCCTTTCTTTACCTCCACACACACACACACACACACACACACACACACACACACACACAGCACTAAAGACAGACAGGATACCAAAGCTACTTGTTAAATCTAATGCATGCACTGCCAACCCATTCGCACCCCATCACGTCCCCGCTCAACATAGACACCGGATTTTCTAGTATTACTCCTCTTTACTCTGCACCACTACAACACCCCCTAACCCCCATGGTTGGAAGCAGTAGCCTACACACCAGCATGTGATCAGAACCTTCACCTCATAACGTCAGCATCCCAAAAACTGCTTTTAAAATCATATCCTTGTTTAATAGAAAATAAGTGAATAAATAAAATCCAAATGGAGTTAATTTTTGTAACCTTTTGTAACCAATTGACGAGGTCCATATAAATCCCCACGACAAGATTGCGCCACTGTTTATTCATCTCATTTTGAAAGAAACCAAATCACTCTGGATTTTTTTAAATATTCACCAGAGGCTGATGTAAATAAGAAATAAAATAACAAACCACCTGGCAAAGCTTTAACTTGGTGTCATTAAAAAAACAGACTTTCTGCGGTTATTTCAGAGCTTCGGCAGAGAAACAGCGTCTCATTCTCTCCGTTTCATTCCCAAACAAAAGCGCAGATTTCCATTCTAAATTCCAGTTAATACGTTTTTATTTTAAGTGAGCATTAAAGACGTGCTTCTGAAACATACACCATTGAGAAAACGATGGGTTCAAACATGCACATTAGAGACACCAACCTGAGTGCGGACCCATGGGTAGGTGGGATGAGTAGTACTTCCCGGGCTGGAAGTGCGCCGGGTGCTGCACGGAGCCGTGGCCGCCCGTCGCCATCCGAGATGCGGCGCTGTGCACCAGGGCGCTCCGTTCTGTCAGGAGGTGGTGCGGCGGGGCGAAATCGCGGCTTTCCATTCCGGCGAGAAGCGTTAAATCTCCACAAAATCCAAAGCGAAAAAATCCAGAGGCACTGAAGGTTTCAGGCACCCAGATCCCAAAAAAGATTTAACGTAATAATCCCTTTTTATGAACTTCGCTCTCCCCTCGCTGCTTGGAGCGCAATGCGCGGCAGAAACGGAGTCCCCGTCATGTCCTGCGGAAAGAGCGAGTAGGAGACAAGTCAGAGCCAAGCGGTGATGATTCTCTGAAGAGAAGGTTGGGAGACAGCCGCTGTTAAACTTTAGACAGACGAGCATTATTCATGAAAAAATAAGCTTTTAAATGTTCACAAAACACCTAAAAACAACCGCCTTATATTATAATCTGGCTCTATCTTTACAATGATTGTGCCGTCAAGGTAAGCAGCGTGCATGAAAGCAGTACACTGCCCAACATGCACAAAAAGATGCGCGCGCGCGCACGCACGCACGCACGCACGCACGCACGCACGCACGCACACACACACACACACACACACACACACACACACACAGCTATTCTTCCCCTCACATGAGAGAACACAAAGCAAATAAACGCAGACAGGAGCGCAAAGAATGGAAAGGAGCGAAAACAGCAGGTAAACAACTAATTCACATACAACAGCAGCACAGCAGTCCGGTTTGGGTTCATCAAGCCTTTTTGTTCGTTAAGTGGATTGAAAATGTTTGGTCCAGACTCTACAAGGACTGGTCAGAATCTTGCGCAAAAATCCCCCAGTAAAAAGCGTATGTTATTGCGTGTGCACGCTTAAAGCCTTATTGCTCTCAGAACTGCGGTTATTTATGTAAACTGAGTTGGCTGCATTTTTGATTGATTTTGGTGATATGAACTTCTGTCACGTTAAAGAACGATATAGATGATTTTTTTATGCAGTTCAGAAGGAAACGCAACAGAAAACCAACTTGAGCACAGTGGAAAAAAAATAATATTTGTGAGCCCTTGAATCAAATCAGCACAATGGCCAAAGAAAATCCACACATTTCTGCTATGTTTACGACTGCTCTGTACTCACAAACGCAAATCATTCACCTTTGCGCTCCGGTGCGAATAGATGCAGCAATAAGAACTAAAACAGGGTATGTGGACGCTGTATCCCTCATATAACCCCGCTCCTTTGCCTACTCGGGCTCTCTGAGATGTGCACGCAAAAAAGGGAAATGTGCGTCCCCAAGCAGCGCACCTCCATCTATTAGCTTTTCCAAATGCGAGGCACGTCCATCTAGTACTTTGTGGATGCTGATCGCACCTCCACCTCCCAGGAACCGACGATAAAGGGGGACAAAGAAAATATCAAATGCTCTGGCGGACCAAGGGGGGTTTATGAAGTTCCACGAGCTCCAGACTCACACAACAACAACTTTTTCGTACCAATTTATTTATGTATTTATTTGAAGAGGAAAATTGTCTACAGTACATCGGATCTAACAGATCCAGTTTTCATGCGTGTGCGCGCTTTGTGTGCAAAACACTCAACGTATCTTTATTTATAAAGATATTTCCAGGCGCTTTTTCCCGAACTCAGAGCGCATTTGAATTATTAAATTTCCTTTTTGTTTGAGAGCCTGGCGTTATCTCTGCGGTGCGTTTCTGGTCGGCAGCGCTGGGAGAAATAAAAGGGTAAAAACAACTGTGGTGGTGGTATGGGGGGGGGGGGGGCAAATGGGCCCCTCTCTCCTCTTTCTCCTGGGCCCTAAGGCTGTGAGAAACAATGGCCCTTCTCCGTGGGGGGATCAATCACACAGCACTCTCCTCTCTGACGTTTGTCTATAGGTTTTTTACATTTTGGGCCCATAAACACACGTCTCGGGGTGTTTACATTCCACGTCGACGGAGAAGCCACTCGGGCCCCAGCGTTCAACAGGAATCTCCGAGTCTGAATCCACGCAAACAGAAACGGTGCACGTAGCATACAAAAAATATCGTTTTGGAGCTGTTGCGGTGCGCACTTGGTGTCAGCTAACGTGGAAGGGACCCAGACTTGTTTCCATCCAAGCAAAGAGTCCTCTCTCAGACACACGCACAAAGGGACAGAGAAGAGGTCAAACTATCGTCAGACTAAAGTAACCCACCGCTGGTCAAGGCGGCATTACATGAACTTTGCACAAAAGCCAGAAAATCTGCAAAGAATTGTGCTTGACAGATCTCGTGCAACTGCGGGTTGGAGCAAAAAAAAAGATATCGCGCCTTTTGTGCTCTTTTTTTAGTTGAAATAGCTATATTTAATCGTGAATACCTTGACCTTTGCACAACAAATAAAGCTAAATAAATGTAAAATATATATCTAAATTTAATTAGTCGGGTTCTGGGGCCAGTCCGTCGTCTATATTGATAAAATAAAATAAAATCGCAAAGCAGAACTGGCGCACAGGACGCAAAAAAAAAACAACAACAAGCGGCCAGCCCGGAGCAGTGGGAGGCGAACCAGGGCTGCAGCCGAAGACAGCCCCGGCGTCTTCCCCAGCGCTTAGCCGAGGGAGCGCCGCAGTCTGCACCCACACACTCACACACACTCACGCACAACAGGAAACTACAGGAAAACACGGAATTGACATTTTAAAATCAAGCTGCTCAGGCGCGATCTGCAATTAATGATTTAAAGAAACGGCAGGTAATGTGTGCTTTGAGGAGAGATCACAACAAAAAGTGACACACACACACAGAGCTAAGCGCATGCTGCTGCTGCTGGACACTGGTTAGGAGATGGTGGAAATATACGGAACGAGCGCTTGAAAATACTTCAATCTGATGTTTGAATGAACCGGAATAAAGGCTGTCTCTAGAGTTTTTTATCCTGATTCCTCATACCAACCCGAGTCTTCTGCTTTACTGTAAACGGCGCCCAACCCACCTTTGCAACGATCAAACCTAATTTAAAAAGTGCTAAATTAAGACAACCCATTCAGTCGAAGAACTGAACTAAAAGCGATATTCGCCCTATGCAACAGCAAGCCCTGAAATAATTTGCCACTTACTGATGAGTTGGATCCGTTACACAACGATGAGGGCAAAATGAAAGCAAAAAAGTAGAAAAATAGTCAAGTGAAAATCCCCGAGTCGCACAGATGAAACATGTGGGATTGATTACATCCTAACGCTGCTGATGCAGACTGCGCCGTGTGTGCGCTCAGCTGAGGTATGGGAGAGACGCATCATAGAAGTTCAGGCTTGTAGTGAATCGGGGCTCGTTCATGCAGCCGGAGACTCAGACACGCCGGGAGGAGGAGGGGGAGGAGGAGGACAGGAGGAGGGGGAGGAGGAGGAGGAGGGGAGGACGGGGAGGAGGAGGTTGAAGGGGTGTGTGCGCGGGGAGGAGTGGACGCGTAGGCCTATTGGTTTGAGGACGACAATGTGAAAGCGTGCCCGTGAGGCGCTCCCCCACCGCCCCCGCAGCCCTTTACGCACGCACGCTCGCACACACACACACACACACACACACACACACACACACACACACACACACACACACACACACACACACACACACACACAAGGAACCACCACTACCACCACCACCCTCCCTTATGACGGTAAACACAAGCTGCTATTGGCTACGCCCCGGAGCCAATGAGGGAGCAGTCGGAGCCGCGGAGAGAAACGGCGGGCGTTTGATTTGCAACCCTCGGCGCGCTGCGTGCTGGAGCAAATGCGAGGAGACAGGCGGCACAGTTCGGAGCTGCTTCTGCAAAGAGAGAGCAGAGGAGAGAAGGCGAGGGGAGCTGGCTGGCGCAGCCTGCAAAACAGCATCCAGCTTTTATTCCGTGTGATCTCGCTGCAGCTGAGTTCAAAATGTGTTCCGATTGGTCCGGATCGTTATTTTTGCTGCGTATCAGCGGTGATGTGATAGATTTATTTTACTGATGCTCCTTTAGGGAAATCCACTTTTACATTTGATTTGGCCCGCTTGCACGTGTTTTTTTCTGATTATTAAGCGCTACGTGCTGCTTTGGTGCTTTGCTGTGCACCGTGAAAAGGAAATTTCTAGCATACTACACATGGGTCATTAAAATGGTTCATTTTAATCTCGCATATTCATATTTATGTGTGGATAATGTCAACATATATAATTCTCACAATAACATTTTGTGTACATTACATCACACGTGCAATGGTTTTACTTTTGCTATTCCTATTTTCTCCATCTGTTTTGTCCGGACTGCTTTCTCATTCTTATTCTTTAATATTTTATACCTGTAAACGTTTCCACAGAATTGTGTTTTCATGTCCACTGCATTGTGTGGCTCAAACGCAGGTTCTAATATCAGAAGCTAGGATAGAGCTGTGGTTGAGACACTCCTCTGTAACCATTACTTCGTTAAATCACAGCTTTATATATTTATCATGCTTGCAATCAATTATAACAAAAGGTCATTTACAAAGATACTCTGACACTTCACTGGTTGGTTGTCACATATATATATGATTTAGTTATCTCCCTGGATATCAATTGAGTTTCAGTGGGAAATGGGTGATTTGTTTCAAGTATAGCCTTTAGTGAAAATGAAAATGATGAAAAATAAACATAAATGCACTTTGCATTTTTTTATTATTGTTTATTATTGTGCATAGATGACCAATGGAAATGAAGGGAAATTAGAAATATATAGCCTTTATTAAGGTTATAGTTGGTAATCCTGTTCAGAAACACTTTTTGTTATACCTGGTAAAACAGTCCTTCCATCCTGAAAATAGTAAATACATTATGTATTCAGAAAAAGGAGGTTAAAAACATTCTCTGTGGGACTGCTGGCCTGTAAAAACTCTAACCAATCTCTCCCGTTTGGTCTGAAAAGCAGGGATTTGTCATAATTTTGTTCCTGCTCTCACTCTACTCTGTCCCTTAAGTTCTGGGCGTATTGACTTATCTATTGATTGTCCCACACTCTGACACGCTCACCTAACGCCAATGTCATTGCTTGTTCAGTTTCCGCTTGCTGGCTGCACATGCGCACTTCTACTGTTTATGTATCCGGTTAGCTTAGTGGCTAGGTTAGCGGCTGGGTTAGCGGTTAGCCGTTCATTGTGGCAAGAAGTGGCGTTACATGTTTATGAGAAAAAGAGGAAGGACTCAGTAGAAAGAAATAAGAGTGGATTTGGGAGGGTTTTTTTTCATGTAATCCCCCTGAAGAAAAGAGGAGCCGTGTAAGACAGTCTTGCGCATGCGCAGTTATTCAAAAAGGGACGGGGAGCTTCCAGAAAAATCGCCGACCCGAGCTTTAAAGGCACAAAAAGGGAAGAGAAAACAGATTCTACAATCCTTGACTGATTCATAAACCCATATGAAAACATATGACGACCAACCCAAACTGAGCTCTTGACAAAGCTAGCTATGACATGATTTTAACTTGCTAATATAAAATAGTTTGAAATTAAAGCCATCATCGAAATTATTAAATGGACAAAAACTCTAGCATGATATTTGTGTTGGACTGTAGCAACAGTGTGTTTCAACTTGTGAATATTTGTAAGAACTCAACAATAGTCCATGAAAAAAGTAATGAGTTGCACTATAAAATACAAAATACATTTATATTATTAAACTACATTTTATGGGGTATTAAACATAACCATTATGTTATATACATTATAATCACCTATGTTGCCTAAAATTAATTACATTCTCACCACATTACTTTGTGTGAGGGACGAATCCTGAAAAGAACCCATCTTGATCAGAATTTAACTGATGGCGCTGGTTCTGTTAGTGGTTTATATTTCATTCATTGTGTCCAGTGAGCAACAGAGAACAGTGAAGCTGATATGTTTATGTGAGTTGCACTATGATTGTACATAGCAACTTAGAACATGTTCAAAATCGCCATAAAACTGGTGGTTGAGAAAGTTTCTGTCTTTTAAAAAGAATTTAAGCATGTAGGCTATCAAGCTGAAATTAGTTTAGTGTTAATGTTAAAGTTAAATCCACCAGCAGGCAGGGCTCCTTATGACCCGTCTGCTTTGTCTTCAAAAGCTGAACAGGAATACCCCCTGATTTTCCACCAGTAAAATCTGACGTTCCAGAGCGGGAAACCAGAAGCAGGCAAAGTAATGTACATCCTCTGTTAGTTTAGTCCTGTAACATAGATAGAGATGCTAACGTTGCTACAGCCGCACCAAAAGTGACAACAAATCACACCGGTTTTCCAACTTGCATTAAGCCGCTCAACCCACGTGTGACGTTTCCCCGATGCGTGCTTCCATAGACATCATATACGTAGACGCGTCGTTGGGCAGGTTCTGCCTATGCTGGGATGCGTCAGAGCGTCCGCCATGTTAAATGTGGCAAATCTGCAGTTACTCAGTCACTTAAACAGTATCAGAGGGACTTTAATCTCAGAATATACTTAGTATTCATAATATTTTTATTTTTGTAATATTACAAGTTTATTTTCGTATCCCTTTAGCTTCATTCTCCTGAATTTATTCTCGTAAAGAATAAAAATAATTAAAATAATCTAACCTGGCCCTATTACTCCAGGAGTGAAATAATTCTGCAAACTGTGACTATTCTGGAAATATTCCCTCTTAATTCTCATAATATGACGTTTTTCTCATAACATTACCACTTTTATGTTTGTTTTTTTTTTACTTTATTGTCCTAGGTCTTTTTTTCTCATATTAGTAATTTTACCTCTTTAATACTCCCCCAAAAAGTCTGTTCCTAAAGTTTCACATGTGACACGATTTTATGAAATAATGAAGACCACAATGTTTAGATTTACCAAATTGATCCTTATATTCATAACACATACACATATACACACACAAATACATACATACACACACACACAAATACATACATATATATATATATATATATATATATATATATATATATATATATATATATATATATATATATATATATAAAATCACAGCTATTTATTTGGCTTATTTATAATACTTGAAAATCTATATATGCACATCTATGTCTAAATACAATAGTCTGTCCTGTATGCAAGCTAAAAACCTTGAAAAAGAATGGTCTTGCACAGCTTTTTTCTAGTGTTGCCACTCTGCAGCTTAGTGTGTCCAGTTTTGCAACATGGTGCAGCCTTAGTTTATAGAAGGCAGATACAAGTAGTGAAATCAGTCCGAATACATTTCCATGCAGCACACGAATGAGGCATCTTCTCTGAACCACGTTCACTACAACAGAACTTAACTTTTTTCTGCCACATACAATATGGCGGTGACGTTGACGTGCGAACCTGCGCCCAACGACGCGTCTACGTATATGATGTCTATGCGTGTTTCAATGTCCAAAATAATTCAACGGCAGCAGTTGGCAGAGCAGTCATTCACAATGAACTGCATAATTGACCTTTGGTCATCAAAGCTCATTTGAAAAGACTGTACAGGTTTAATATTAAGGGAGGGGTGTGGGATTAGACGAGCATCTTGTGCCATTATTTTTTGTGTTTTATGGTGAGTAGCTTTTATTTATTTATCCTGCAAACCCCCGTAATTATGAAGACTATGTTATGAAAGACCTGAAACACTATTATTGATTTCAATTTTGGTAAGTCTCCCATAGATCAGCCCATTCTCCTTTGAAAACTTTTTGGAGGTGCCCCAGCATCCCAAAAATGTCATTCTAAACAAAACATTTGGCTGAATGAAGCCACATGTTCTTGTTGGGGATGTTTATATTCTATGCGCAAGACAAAAAAACAGTCCGCAGTATATTTACTCATTTAAATTCAATGTTTCTGTTTACCTGCTCCTTCTCTCTCTCACTCTCTCTCTCACACACACACACACACACACACGCACACACACACACACACACACACACACACACACACACACACACACACGCACGCACGCACGCACACACACACGCACACACACACACACACACACACACAAACACACTGTCATGCAGGACAAATTGAATCAGTGCATAATTTGAAAGTGTTACTGTCCTGCGGGTTAGCCCAGCGCATGGTTCACTAATTTAGCCAATTAAAAGTGGAAGGATATGAGCTTGTGTGTTTCCATGTCGAAATATATGAGCTGCTACGGGCTAATATTCCCCGTGCAGTTTTTTTTTTTTTTTTTTTTTTTTTTGTTTATGTACGTCCAGGCAAAGGGTTAAAACTCCGGGGTAGGTCGGCCCAGCCAGGCCGCTCATTGGATGGCGAGCTGCCAGCACGCTGTCAATCACCGAGTGTAAACAAGGCTCTGATTGGCTGCTGGCCAGTCCGCACTGGGCTGCCTGAAAAAAGCAATTACTGCCCCCGCGGTTTCAAGGCGCCCCCAGCGCCGAACGATGAAAGGAGATAAGGAGGGGCGGTTTTAAGGCGCCCCTCCACCTCCCTCCGCACGGCGAACCCCGTTGGCCCCAGAGCAAAAGGAGAGTCAAGAGTGACTAAATCAAAGGGAAGACGGCAGAAAAAGGGGAGAAATTACACGTTGTATTAAACGCGGAGGCGAGATCCGCACAATGCAGCAGAAACAACTGTAGAGAGTGGAGAACAACAGGAACACAGCTATGGCTCTGCCGAGAATTAAAGGGGCTTTTTCTCCCCGCCAACAAATAGATTATGGAGCGAGAAAAGTTTTTGCTTGATGTCGGCCAAGGGAGACAGCGGGAAAATAGTAAGATTGCTCTCTTTAAATGCCGAAAATCCAGACATGCGAGATTTGCGTCCCTGACGCTCACGTCCAGCCGCGCATGAAATAAAACCTTTTCTTTTTCCCGACGGTGATTCAATAAGTGGAAATTTCCGAGTTTAGGCCACACGGGAGCCTGAATAGTTGGTGAGTTGGAATAATAAACTAAATGATAAATGGCTGATGGCGGTTCAGGACCCGAAATTTAGTGATAGCCTAAAATTGCTGTTCTTTTTTTTTAATGTTGTGCCTTAACAGTCTGGATTTCACGGACAAGAGTTTACAGGTAGTTATTTTGTAACAATATAACTATTGTCCAGGGAAAATGTCATGAGGCACTCTAAAAATGAGTTTTTGGCCGGTAATAAATATTAGCCATTCAAATGATTTAAGTTTTGACCAGCCATTTTATAATTATTTATAAACATATTTATAAAAATGCTCCCATTCTAACCACGTTAGATTCTAGCAAAGCAAAAAAAAAAATCCTAATCAGAATTTAACTAAACTTGTTGGTTTAGTCGACCAATACACTTTCTTTGAGTGGGCATTTTAGGACAATCAGGCTGATATGGTTTATATTATGAATAAATAGGTCCAGAGAGTAAAAGGTCAGCTGTCCAACAGTGGTAGAGGTGAAGTTTTCTGTCGGAACAGGAATTCAGGTCTGCAACAAGCAAAAGCTGTTTTACCAATATAATGCAGAGGTCAAACTTGCTTGCAGTCTCCAGTTAAAATCTGATGCAGTTTAGTCCAATGAAAATTCCCCCGAAGAAGATAACAGAAATGTGCAAACTGAACACAGAGTCCATGCATTTTACCCTCCATCCTTCCAGCAGCTCTAGCTGGAAGCACCAAGCTGTACTTAACCGCGAAGCAGTTGAGTCAATAGAAAACAAGGCGTTTAGAAACCACATGGTTTATTCAAACAATTCTGTTAAATAGTTTGAAAAAAATCTAAGAAACTCGATTGAGTTGAATTATGTTGAGAAATTACTTCCTTTTAAAAAAAAATAAAGAAGTGAAGTGTCGTTTAGCTGCTGAACGAAGGGTTGGGAGATTGTTTTCGCAGCTTGCTTTTTCCTCATGCAACTGTTTGCTTTAACAGTGCAGCGTTAAAGCAGCAGATCATGCAGCCTTGCATGCTTTTTCAGCTGAACTTGTCCAGAACTGACAACGCAGAGCATGCACCTCATAAAGCACCCGCCCCGGCTGCTCCAGCTTAGGCTACGTCCATTTACATTAAAATACAGCCTCTCTGCAGCGCTCCGGCCCGGCCCCAAGCACAGGCTGGGCTCCGCAGCTGATCTACACGCTTTTAGAAAGCCGAACGCGCCGACAATTAATTGATATTACAAAAATCAAATCAGGACAAAGTGAAAATGTTTGCTATGCGGTTGCTTCCCTAACAGCCTGCACGTCCATAGACCTTTTTTTGTGCCATCCCATGTGCAAACACACACACACACACACACACACACACACACACACACACACACACACACACACACACACATGTGCATGTATTTTCAAAACCTGTCACATTGTTCAAATCCAATTTTTTTTAAGTATACAGTACAATAAAAGTAAAATGTGCACTGACTCATTGTAATTCCAGTTTATTTATTCAGATCATTTTAGACGATAAACAAAACAAAAGCAGATGCCATTCAGTTTATCTACACCTAGATGAATTGTGAAATCTCAATGCTTATTTGCGCTTTAATGTAAACCGCAGGAGAGCAGCAGTTTTTTTTTTAACAAATCAAATACGGTTAAAAAAAAACGTGTGTATTTGCGAGTTAAAATAAAGCAACAACAACAACAAAAAATAAATAATCTAGAATCACTTCAGCAGGACCCAGTGTTGGGGAATCTGGACCGATCCAGCACCCCATACCAGGGAAATGTGGGTGCATTTATTATGAAATGGCTTCCTTTCCCCGTTCAGTGTTGTCCACAGCACTAATGACCGGGGGACAATAAAGAATCCTGTTCCGCAGCTCACAAAAGAGGAAGGGAGGAGAGAGGATGGGGGGGCTGCCACTTAAAACAGAAATCTGCATTTAATTTATTTAGGGACAAGGAAAAGGCTTTTGTTGCTTGATTTTTATTGGTTCCTTTTCACCTAAAAGAAGAAAAAAGGGGTGGGGGATGGGTGTGTGGATGAGAGAGAGGGAGAGAAAGCATAACACGACACCCCCCAGCACCCCTCCTCCCCAGCCTCCTTCTAGCCCGTGCGCCAGTGGGGTGAGGAGGAGGAAGGGTAGGGTGGGGTGGGGGGTAATTAATGCGGATTGACTGATTGCTCTTGAAACAGACCGGTCCCGCACGCGGATTGTCCTCAAGCAATGAAGCGTTCCTGACTGACACTTTCCACCTTCCCCTCTTTCGCTTCCTCCTTCCACGTCTTCCTCCTTTCTTTCCTCTCCCTCTCCACCTCTTGCTGCGTTCCTCGTCTCCAGCGCCGGAGTGAGGCGCGTCCGTGGCCGCTTTCCAGCCTCAGACGCCGGTCAACTCCTTCCCTCCTCTGCTGTTGTTCATATGGTTGTTTTAAAGCTACCAGCCAGACAGCTCTGTGCTTACTTCTGACGTAGTTTTCCACCTACACAACAGCGTGCCATGGTTAGTTTTTCCATTTGTTTTGCTCTTATGATGTTAACACGTTACTCAGTCAAGACAAAATCAACCTTCTTAAAAGCACTGTCCTGCCTCCTATGACATCACAGAAGGCATAATGGCACTATTTTTTATTTATTTTTTTGCATACCTTCTATGTTATTTATTTATTTATTTTCGAAACCTTTTTAAGTCCCAAATGTGTTTTTGTAGTATTTTGTGAGCGGTCACTTGAACCGGAAGTGAGAATATCTCTGGAAAACCTGGTAAAAATGAAACACTTTAAGGTGGCTTTTGAAATGAACCCAGGCGGACAGGAATGTCACTCGAATGCTTCAGAATTTAAGTTGAAACCTGTCAGATGTGGCTCATCTGCTAAGTTGTGTAGCCGCGTTTGTCTCCATGTGAGGAGGCACCAGCTAGGCATGATCCACACACATTTTAAAAATATCCGGGTTGGACCACTTGCCTAGAATAAACCTAACAGTGCTGATTATGTGCAGAGATTAAAAAAAATCTTCCTTTAGATAGTTAAGGTTCAAGGAATTAATGATTCAAGATAAACTCCAGACTGTTTCTCAACTAGTAGGTTATCTGTAGTCGTTTATGTTTTATGTTTGCAGAGGTATGCTGTCAGCGGTTAATGACGTAATAAACTCGGATCGGTTTTGTCGGACCTCGGTCTCGCCCGCACACGCTCTACTTGCCTCTTTATAGGAAAACCCCTCTGAGTCCGCCTCGTCATTCGTCTTTCCTGGTTGATCCACCGACTGACTGTGAAGGAATTACTAATACCAGCTGGTCAGCCTGATTCTTGGGCCTCTTGTGATGTCATGGCCCAAACACACACAAAGCAATATTACCGGGAAGGTTTTCTTCCATGCAGCTTTAAAATTTTTTGTTTTTTTTGCTGTGGAAATTTCTTCTTCATTGCTATGCAGTGTCTTTATTAACAGCGGGCAATTGTAAATAGAAAAAACAACAACATGGATGTCATCTTTAAGTTAGCAAATGCTAAGTTTAGTGTTGTGGAGTTTGTCTTGCCTAAAATAAAGTGATTGTACAGTTTTTGTTTTTGTTTTTTTTCGCCATATGAGAAATACAAATTGCTTCGCCATGGCTCCATGAAACACTGTCTAAACAAACTTTTCTAAATGTATAGGACCGCATTAAAAAAACATGCACACACAGACAATTTAGAATCAACGGGAAACACATTGGCTTAAAATGAGGTCCAAATGGAGAGTAGTCTCCCCCAGGAGGCCCTCTGTGCAGGCCAGCCATCCTGATTGCACCAGATACTGTCTGATGGCCGTTTAATGGCGAGAATTTCCAAGAGAGGACCTCATCAGGACCCCACCCCCACCACCACCACTGGCTATACTACCCTATAATGACCCAGTAGATATTTGTGCTCTCTGGCCATGTGATGGGACAAACGTTTCAGACCGCTTTTCTTTCCACATTGTAAACATCAGCTGCAGCAAACAACAATTTGGCTCGGCGACGACAGGAGCAGACGCGATGAAGTCAGAAGTGGACTGGACACAAAAACAACATGACCTTTTCCTCTCTGTGTGCGCACGCAGCCGGGCCAGATGCAGCTATTTCGGATCATCCTGGCAGAGAGGCTCACAACGGGTCAGGAGACGCGAAACAGTCAGGAATGAGAGATAACACACAGCAGGGGGACGCGGCGGGCTGAAGCATATCCAGACACCTTTAAGGCTAATAGCCAGACTCCTTTCTAAAATCAGTTACATTCACTTTACATGCAGTTGGCTAGCTATAGGACGAAATGCTATAGTTGCCTGGTTTTTGATGTTAATTTTGCTGTTCTGTTATGAATCCTTATTTTGTCAGTACCCACCATCTAAAAAGCAAGCTTCCACATGACAATGCCTCTCATGACATCACACGAGGCAGCTGATCAGTCCTTATTTTTATTTTTATTTACAAGCTATTTTAAAAAATCTGCTCTTTCAAGTGCACGTATTAATACCAATCGACCAACTTTATTGCAGTGCCTCGTGTGATGTCATCAACCTGTATGCAAACATACCAGAATAAGCCTCTTCTTCATCTCCAGTGTGCATTTAAAAAAAATCTGTATTGTGGGAAGTCCTGCTGTGGAAATCCATACTTAACCAGCCAACTGTGTCTTTACTGTAAGTGTAATTGTGTTGATGGAGTGATGGCCTAATGGTGAGAGAGCACAGTGCTTGTGTCTTGGAGAGGCCGCAAGTTCCCTGGTTCGAATCCCCTGGACTGGCTCTCTGGATCCATGAGCAAGACCTTAACCCCCGAATGCTCCCTATGGGTGCTGCCCAGTGGCAGCCCACTGCTCCCCAAGGGGTGTGGGTTAAATGCAGAAGACACATTTCATTACAATGTGCAAAAAGTTGCAGTGACAAATAAAAATGATTGTTATTATTATGAAAAGACCAACAACTGGATAGTATCTTTAAGACTGCAATAATGAAATAGTGCAGAAAGAGAATATGGTTATGGTGACAGAAGGACTGGCTTGGGCATTAAATAAAAAAAAATAAATCTATATACTTCTACATCCGGCTGCGCACCAATAGGCCTGTATGGACAAGCTGATGAAAAGCACCAGCGTCTATTTATGAAGCGTCAGTACATGTAGGTGGAGGCTTTATTTACCGTTGCCATTTCAACATAAACAGCCATAGCGTGCCTCCCTGCTGCGCTGCTCGCCCTGTGTACAGCTGATATGGGAGTTTAGAATCAGACAACTTGTGAACTTGCATGTTGATATTACACACGCAAATGACGGGATTAACTCTACCGAGTGCTTGACACGCTGCAGCATCCCTTCAACCCCATGTGCCAACCTCGGCTTGGCGTGTTTGCCGTCCAAAAAGAGGCAGCATGCGTGCGCCCACTTGCACACTCACAGTGACGGGACACTGGAAATGAATAGCGAGCTCGGTGTTTCTCTTGCGGAGCTTCAAAGATCCATTAAAACATGTCCCACTCGGGTGAAGAAACCCTGAACACCGAGAGTCGAAGAGAAGTGCTGAAAAGAATGGGAATGTGTTTTAGAAAAAGAGAAAAACCTGCAGGAACAGGACGGGCCATGAGGTCAGGAGGTCAGCTGACCTTCTCTAGCAGCTCCTTCAGCTCTGTGAGAAACCGACTCCTCCAATAAAGTGACAGGGGGGGAAAAAGAGCTAGAAAGATGAACGCCTTTAGGAAACTTCTCACTTTAACATCAGGGCAGTCTGTGTCTTATTGAGATCACAGCAATGACAACACAATCGTAGATTCTGGAAAAGAAAAATAAATGTTTGGAATATGCAATCCACATGAACCAAGCAAGTGTTGCTCAGCTCTGTTTATATCCATGTTGATCAAAAATACACAAAGCATAAAAATCCATCCCAGTTTTCTTTTTCACATATACTGGTTCAGTTCGTAGTAGATAAACGGAGAATAAACGATGAATCTTTAAATGTTTTTATTAGAATAATTTCTATGACCCTATCCAGTAAAGCCACATTGCTACAATCTATTTAGTTGGTTTTATCTTCTGCAAAGTACAAACCAGAACAAATCTATTTTACAGAGTGGAGTGATAGGTCCAAGAGAGCTAATGGGCACCCTCTACTTATGCCCAGGGTGTTATCCAATTAAGAAAAATAAGCATTCAAGAGTTTTTTAAAAGTTTAATAATTTTCAAACTCCTGTGCATGCTGTTACTTTGAAATGTAAAATAAAATAAAAAATAAATTATGCTATATGAAATTAAATTACATAATATTTTAAATTAAATCACACTAAATGTAACAGGAATAACTAGCACAAAATAAATTATTAATATACCTAAATTTAATTGAAATAAAGCAACTTTAATTATAAATAAATCAGATCAAAATACATCTAATGGAAGTAAAATAGAATATACATAGGAAATTATGTCAGTAGGTATATATATATATATATATATATATATATATATATATATATATATATATATATATATATGCGTGTGTGTGTAGTAAAAAGTCCAATAAAAGGAAATGCCTCTGGATTTTTCCCTAGGAACCTTTTCTTCAACTCTATTATTGGTGGGTAAATGCCAAAGTATGTTTCTTTTAGTATGAACTTCCTTGTAGTCTGTCTTATTATAAGAATGAGACTAAATAGCAATACTTTTAATCTAATTTATCTCCTTAAATATCAAGTCTAAATTCTACCACAGGATCAATTTACAATCCAAATCTGAATCATGTTTTATCACTCTGCCAGAAATCAGACATTTTTTGCCCACCAAAGCTCTCCCGGTGTGTGTGAGAGAGAAAAGGTGGATCCATAGCAGCTGCCTCCTATAAAGACCGTATACCTGAAGTAAAACACACTGTGTGCCATAATGGGAGTCATGCGTTTCAAGGAGCCCATCTCCCTCCGGGCACACTGACAAACTTTGTTGTATTTACTGCAAACAGCTTAAGAACCTATCTATCTGCGAGCTGTTTGTTATTTAAAGGTCTCCGAAAGGTTAGGGGAAAGGGATGCAAACAAGGAACAATTGAGTAATACAACAGTCAGGTAAAATGTGTTTAATCAGAGAACCCCTCTTTATCAGCTTGAACGATAAAATTTTAAAAAATAAAATAAAATCTTCCGCAGTAGTACCAGCAGAGTAAACGCGTTTTATAGCTCAAGGTATTTATCCAAACTACAAGGCGCATCCAAACGTATGGGCTTAAACAGCACTCCGCTTACTTACGCACCAACTGCTCGCTGAATTGATCCACCCAGGGATTTCCCCCCGTGTAAGCAGAGCGCCGGGTCCTCTGGATGTGCGTCTCCGTGAAGCTGCTGTATAATAGCAAATTTATGTCAGGGCGACGAGTCCTCTCTCTCTCTCTCTCTCTCTCTCTCTCTCTCTCTCTCTCTCTCTCTCTCTCTCTCTCTCTCTCTCTCTCTCTCTCTCTCTCTCTCTCTCTCTCTGCAGCGCTGACATTAAACAGAAAATTGATGGATAAACTCTCCTTTTTGCTCCATCTTTCCCACATGCGCTGTCGGCCCGGAGTCTATGGAGGCTTTCTTGAATTTCCAGCCCCCCCTTTCTTTTCATCAGGGGAGGGGGCAAAGGGACATCATCAAGCAGGCTTATGGGTCACACTCCCCCTTTCCTAAACGCCCCCCTCACCAAAAAAAGGAAAGAAAGATGGAGCAAAGAAAAAACGAAGGAGTTAAGTCAGCTTCTACACTGATAAAACAAACTGTTAGAATTTGAAACATAAAATAAGGGTAACCCTTTTTTCTATATTTTGTTTAGCTAGATTTAATCAACCTCTCTGAGTTGAAGTTCTCTAAATATAGCAACCTACAAAGTTACTTATTCAGCTAAATCTATTAAAATTCGAATTATTCAAATACTTTTGCTCATCCTACAGAATAAAACCTGGTTAATGATGATGGGATAAGTTGTTGCTCAAATACTGACAAACTTTTTAAATCTCTGCTGAAAAAGGTGACAAGTAAACCAGAGCGACCACGGCACTGACAGACAGAGGCTGAAAGTAGCTGTTGTTGATAGAATAACCATTTTTAACCTTACAGTCAAGCCTGATTACAATTCAAACATCTCCAGTGAAAGAAACTAAACACACAGCAATATTCCTGTTTTACAGAGTAAGCTGGTTTCTATAGTTTTTAACCAATGTTGGCTTGTGTGTTTTTTTTATGATTGCCTAAAACTGAGTATACACATGAAGCTGGAGCATTTATCTAGATGCATGTATGTATGTATGTATGTATGTATGTATGTATGTATGTATGTATGTATGTATGTATGTATGTATGTATGTATGTATGTATGTATGTATGTATGTATGTATCTATCTATTGATTCAATAAATAGGAATATTATGAAAAAGGCACTTTTATTACACACACGCATATATATATATATATATATATATTTATTTCTGTTATGATTTTTTTTCACTTACAATGAAAACACGACATTTAAGATTGGGACATTACATCAGACAGATTTTTAAAAATAAGTTTTTAATACAAAAGTGTGGGCTTAATGAAAAGTATGTTTAGTACTTGGTTAAAGGTTGTCATTTTTAAAAGGTCCTTTTAATCTGACAAGTGACCCTCATTAGAACCCATATTCTAATTTATTGAATATGATTGTCTCTCTCTCTCTGTATATATATATATATATATATATATATATATATATATATATATATATATATATATATATATATATATATATATATATATATATATATATATATATATATATATATATATATATATGGTCATATTCATGTATCCACGGATGTATGTGGATATACATATATTTATATATGGCCACAGCAAGTCCTTGGATGTTTTTTTTTTTTTTTAATTCTCGGAATACCTCGACCCTGCATGGCATGAAAAGGGAGCAATCAGTCCTTCTCTAGAGATCTAATTGATATTTGTTTATAGTGGCGGCTGTTTTGGCAAATGATCGGCCCTAATTGCCGCCCGGAGGTCACGGTTTACCCAACTTTCTGAGATTCATCACCGCTGCCATGAATGCCCGCTACATGTGTCTATACGTATTCATTTATAGCTGTTTTCCAGAGTTTTAGAGACGCCCTGTTCCTCCGAGGCAAACTGAGCCGCAAACACACACATGCGGCTTCAATTAAAAGGGGCGCAATAAACGTTTAGCACTCGCGTTAAAAAGTCTGCAGCGTTTCTGCGCGTCCTTCCCCGCAGCCTTTTATCCACAAAAGCCTTCGCGTAAAAGTGGAGTTACTTCCCCGTGTCCCTCCCACAGATATTCACAGTTACGTGAAAGAACCTGTACAGGGAAGACATGGATTTAAACCAAAGCATCAAATATATGCGCTGGTCTCCTGCACTCTATTCCCAAACGGGACCACAGCTTCGCCTTTCTCTCTCTGCGCCCCCCTACGCACATGCAGCCCCCATGCACCTCACGCTGCCCCCGCCGGGTCAACGCTTCAGGGCCACCACGTCACGACGTTAACCCTTGCGTTGCCCATGATTGCATAAGCAAGAACTGAGATCCCCAAAGGAGGAGGAGGAGGAGGGTTTCCGACCGGGATGGGGTGACCCCCAACACAAGGATCCGCCAATGGGCCGGTCCATGTGTTGTCCCACATCAAACTCATATATATATATATATATATATATATATATATATATATATATATATATATATATATATATATATATATATAGAGAGAGAGAGAGAGAGAGAGAGAGAGAGAGAGAGGTAGATAGATAGATAGATAGATAGATAGATAGATAGATAGATAGATAGATAGATAGATAGATAGATAGATAGATAGATAGATAGATAGATAGATAGATAGATAGATAGATAGATAGATAGATAGATAGATAAGAAGTATGAAGTAGCATCCTCTTTCCCAGACACAAGCTTTGTGCACCTGGTGACATCACGCCAAGCATGTTCTTCTGTACATATCTTCTTGTTTTTGCTCTTTATTTACATGTATTATTTAAATTTGTCCTTCTAAGGTGTTTAGTGACAGTGTCTTGTAAAGGTATTTATTCCACTTGACCTTCTCATATTTTGTGACATACAAATCTCAAGCTATTCTATTATAAGGTTGTTGAGATAGACAAAAAAGGATGCAAAATTGTAGACTTGAAGGAATAAAATATGTTGCTTTCCAAGTTTTTTTTGTGGAAATAAATCCATGGACATCATTCTTTGTAGAAAAAAGGAGTCACAATTAATGGAGAATGTCTGTGAATTTCAGTGTTCATGTCTTGCCACAAACTGTCTATTGGATTCCCGTCAGGACTTTGACTAGGCCATACTAAAACATGAATCTGCTTAGATCTAAGCTATTCCATTGCAGCTCTGGCTATATGTTGTTGTCTTGCTGGAAAGAAAACCTCCGACCCAGTCTAAAGTCTTTTGTTGCCTCCAACAGGACTGTCCACATAGAAAATCCATCTTCCATCACTTCTGTCCAGCTTCTCTGTTGCATACAGAATATTGTATGAAGGCAGAAAATCTTTAGACAATTTTTCTCTCATCTAACAAGGCAACTTTCTTCTGCATGTTTGCTGTGTCCCCTACATGGCTTATGGCAAACTTCTTTTGACTTTTTTCTTCAACAATAAGTGCAGACCTGAGATGTTTCCATAAAGACATCTATTAATACCTAATTATGCTCGAAAACTTGTTATTGTTGAACAAATGGGTTAACCAACCCTGACTTTCAACATCATTGTCTAGGCTAAATTTGTATTGGACATGTGGACTAAATAAGTCCAGTTTTCAGCATATATATATGCGGTAAAAGAAAGATCAGGACTGGCATAGTCTTAATGGCCATAAAAACCTCTGCACAAAACTCCAGTGTTTGCATCAGGGTGGATTTTAGGTGTTGTATAGGATAAAGTGAGACATGTGCATGTTTGACAAATGTAACATGTATCACCACACAAACAACAAGGATAAAAGGGGTTTATACGACTACCGGCATCTCCAGCTGGGAAAATTCACTTAAACAAACTCAAAGTTCATGCTAAGTAATTCTGCTGTGACTTTTCCAAACCACGGCTGCCCCTGATGAAAAATAGAAAATGTTCTGTTCTCAAGACCAAAAGCAACAATGTGGACATAAATCTTTCCAGAATGGTTTTGGCTTTGCCTTTGAAATGATTTATGGACAGAAAGGAACTGGATGGATTTTCAGCATATATACCCCACCCATCACCGATGAAAATACAAATTCAAACTACAGTGCCTTGCAAAAGTACAGTGCTTTGGCTTTTTACCTATTTTGTTCATCACCTGTAATTTTAAGGCTTTTTAATTGTATTTTATGTAATGGATCTGCACAAATAAGAAAAAAATATGCCATGTACTTTGCTAAGAAGCCCCCAAAAAGTTCTGGTGCTACCAATTACCTTCAAAAGTCCCATAATTAGTGAAATGAAGTCCACCTGTGTGCAGTCTAGGGGTCACACGATCTGTTAGTATAAACACAGCTTTTCTGAAAGACCCCAGATGCTGCAGTACCACTAAGCAAGAGGAATCACACCAAGACCAAGCTATCCAAGCAAGTCAGGGACAAAGCTGTTGAGAAGTACAAGTCAGAGTGGGGTTAGAAAAAATATGCAAATCTTTGATGTTCCCCCTGAGCACTATTCGATCCATCATCTTCAAATGGAAAGCTTATGGTACCACAGCAAACCTGCGCCCACCAGTAGGAGGGACCAGGCCTGGAGGGCATTAATCAGAGAGGCAGCACAGAGAGAAAGGGTAACCCTGAAGGAGCTGTAGAAGTCCACAGCAGAGACCGGAGGGTCTGTCCATAGGACCGCAATAAGCTGTACATTCCATAGAGCTGGGCTTTATGGAAGAGTAGCCAGAACAAAAGCCATTACATAGTCTTAAAAATAAAAAGGCATGAATTTGCTAAAAGGGACATGGGAATCTCCCCAAGTGTACGAATATTCTCTGGTCAGATAAGATCAAAATTAAATGTTTTGGCCACTGTGGAAAACACAATATCTGGTGTAAACCCAACACAGATGATCACCTCAAGAAGACCACCCCTACAGTAAAACATGGTGGTGGTAGCATCGTGCTGTGGGGATGTTTTTCAGTAGCAGGGACTGTGAGACTGATCTGAGTCGAGGGAAAGAGGGATATTCTTTACCAGAACCAGTGTCAGTCTGCCTGTGAGTTGAGACTGGGATGGAGGTTCACCTCCCAACAGAACAATGACCCGAAGCATACTGCTAAAGCAACACTCGAGTGGTTTAAGGGGAAACACTTAAATGTGTTTGAATGGCCTAGTCAAAGTGCAAACCTCGATCAAATTGGGAATCTGTGGGTAGACCTTAATATCTCTGTTCACAAGTGAAAACCATCCCACATGGAGGAGCTGGAGTGGTTTAGTCTTCAGGAATGGCAGATCAAATGGGTAATGTTTACATAATGTTTTGGCTACTATATAATTACCAGTAGGCCCTGTGATGGACTGGCGACTTGTCTATGGCGGGTCCCCGCCTCTTGCCCAATGACAGCTGGAGAATGAGCCCTCCCCCACATCCCCACCCCCTTCCACCAAGACTGTGCAATGATAAGCAAGTATGATGAATGGATAATGTTTGTTTTTCTTACAATGTCTAACACTATTTTATGTGCACTTCTTTTCAGAATAAAACCCACGTTTGTTCTGAATGTGTACCACTAATGTCTGCGATGTGTCTTTCTGGTGAAGAATTCAGACAAACAAACCTTGCTGACCGGAAATGACAAGAAGCAAGGACAAAAAAAAAAAAAAACTTGTTCTGATTGCATTAAACATGGCTTGCACATCAAGAGTTTGTGCTGTCCAAATGGCACAGCAGAGGGCTGTCCAAGTGCCAAAATGGCAATCTGAGTGGAGAGCCTTATAACTCTAGATTCCACCCAAAATTGAACGATCACCTTGCAATTAGGTCAGTTCCTAAAGCAGGTCATTAGTTCATAACAGGGCCTGTCTCTGCTCCTCTCTTTGCTTTTGTTGGGTAAACACAACCTGTAAGATACTATCAGAGGTGTCAGGTGACCTCCCCCCTTCATGGATTCCTTTTCAAACAGAGCGTTAACACCTGTCGGCACCAAGTTATTTCTTTGCTGGATCCTGTCAACTCTGTTGATTATTTCTACACAATTGTGTTGCATTTTAAGCTATTCATAAAAAAAGAAACTCTGGACTGCATGCAATTGTGTGGTATATCCATTTAGACAGGAAACATCTGTGACATTCATGCCAAAATCCAACAGCTGCCCCAAAGACAATGCTCAGTTTTGCAGCATTTGAAGCATGTCTTCCCCAGCATAAGCTGATCATGAAGCTGGCAGCATTGATAAACGTGGACAAATGTTTGAGATGACTCCCCTAGAAGCAATGCTTTTCCTTTGCTGTGGTGTAATATAGTTGCTCATTCTTCAGCCTGCCTGCACATGTTTGGGCACCCCTCTGTAATGGTGTGTGTGACAGATTGAAAATGAATCATAGCAATAATAAAAGTATTACATTTTATTTGTGGGCACCTTTCAAGACACTCAAGGTCACTGTTCAATGACAACAAAGAAATCAATACAACATAATATACAAAAACCAAAGCAGGAATAACACTAAAACAATGATGACCAGTGTGGGAATTCCAGGCCCAGGATTTAAAGTTAATACCCCTGTCTGAAAAGGTGACTTTTATGCACAGGACAGGTGACCATGCAGTTGGGTGAAAAGGTTGGAAAAGGAGGAAAAAAAGAACACAAGTGTAAATGAGCGCAGTAGGACACAGAGGGGCAAGGCTGTTGAAGGCCTTAAAGGTAAGTGGTAAGATTTTTTAGACAATCCAGAGATGGGGAGCTAATTTATGGAGGAAAAGTGTAATATCACTAACAAAGTGGATTCTGGAAATAAACTGAGAGGTGGAGCTTTGAATCAGTTGACTTGTCCTGCAAACTGACAAAGGGAAACTACAAAAATGAATGAAGGGTTGCAACCAGAACATGAGCAAGAATGGCAGTACTGTTTGGGGTGAGAGACAGGCACAAACATACAATGTAGAGTAGATGGAAGTAAACCGGACACATGGCCTATTTTATATGGTGTAATGGCCCCCAAGCACCTCCAAACACCTCCAATATGACCTTTTGAGAACTTTTTTTTGAGAACAGTTTTCTTCCACTTTCTTTGCAGATCATCAGTATACACACCGAGAAGCTCACTGAGATGATCAGGGCAGAGTTCAGATTAATGGGCTGAAAGGCACTTATAGCATTCAAGGTACCATTCTGCCACAAAAATACCATCTTGTTAAGTTTGTAACACAAATATTTACCATAAACTGATAAAAAATGTTTTACATGATGTCAAGATGCGGTTGCTACATTGTTTTTATGCACAGTATTCTTCCTGTTACATTCGTCTTCTTCAACATAATATCTTGAAAAGACTTTTCTCTTGTTGCTTTGTGTCCAACTAACTTAGTACCTTTCGTAAAGCGTGTTTTCCCATCCTATCCGACTTGGTTTGTAAGTGATCCACTGTAAGAGACTAGGAAAACCTCCAAAGATTTTAGCCCTTCTGTCTGAGTGACCATCAGCTTCATCAAGCTGTTGTTCAGAGATTTCTATATCTGCTGAGGCAAAAGATGGGGCACAGTAATTAACCAAAAATTAATACCTCAGATTAACTTCAGGTGTTATAAATGACAAAAAGGTTGCAAGCCTCTTCTTTAAATTGTTATATTTGATCAACTTAAACCTACATTATCTGTCATGATTTAGTTTTTTGTTTATTTGTTGTGAACTTTTCTGGACAAATCAGTTCTCACTCCCCTCAGCCAACCGCCATCTGTCCCCAATCAATCAGCTCAGTCCACTCCTAGCTCACCAGTCTCCGGTCAATCAGCTCAGATCAGCTCCACCTGCTGCCACTAATTACTGTCAACTCTGCTCGCCTGTTCACCTGCCTTCATATACCTGCCTCTTGTCATCCACTCACTGCCAGAACGTCTCATCTTGCTTCATCTGCTCTGCTGTGCCTCTACCAGTTTCTGTGTGTCCAGCTAGCTGGACTCTTCTGTTTTATTTGTGTTCAGCCTTCACTGTTGTGTGCTGCCAGTATCTGCGTGCTGCATAAGTCGGCCCTCTCTCCTTGTATGTTCCAGCTGCTCGCTCTGCCCATTCTGGTGGTTACTCAGTCTGCAACACCTGTTCTGGTCAGCTTATTCACATTATGCTATAAACTTTTTAAAAACGAAGCTCTGTGTCCTGAATATCTGGTTCTCCAGCATCATTCTTAAGATTATCATAACCTAATATTTGCATAGTTAATTTCAAGTCACAGAAGTGTAAATTTTATCTTTGTTTTTTATGATCTGTTTGTTTAATCAATGATTGAGGAGTGCATTAAAGTGATTATAAATAAATTCACTGTTGACTGTGTTGGTAAATACCTCAAATATTCATTCAATTACAACTGAAGTGTTATTTGTTTTTATTTTAATTCTTGTTTTTAACGAATAGACAAATAATCATTATGCTTTCCTTGATAAGGAAGAGCTCAATAGATATTAAATCACATGCAGGGTTTCCCAAGGGTCCATCTTGAGTTCCCTCCTATTCAATATCTACATGCTCTAGCTCAGATCATAAAAAAACATCGCTTACCCTAGCTATGCAGACGACACACAGCTCTACATCACCATGTTACCAGGTGGCTATGAACCCATTCAAACACTGAGTAAATGCTTAGAAAAAAATCAATGCATGGATGTGCCAAAAGTTTCTTTAATTGAATAAATAAAACTAAACTGAAGTCATCATTTTTGGACCAATAGAGGAGCGATCAAGAGTTAGCACACAGCTTCAGTTGCTTCAGCTAGTAAGAGCAGGACCAAAACTCTGATAAATCCCTACCCTTCGGTGCAAAGGGCAGTTATTGGTCAGTTTTTACAGGCCTGCAGCTCTCACAGAGATCAAAATTTTAACCTCCTTTTTGTGAATATATCATGTATTGACTACTGTCAGAATGGAAGGAACATTTCACCCAGTATAACAAAAAGCGTTTCTGAACAGGATTACCAACTATAGGTTTAAGTCCCTACACTGGCTCCCTGGATCTCAGAGAATAGACTTTAAAATACTTCTGTTAGTCTATGAATCACTCAATGGTTTAGCACCTAAATACATCACAGACTTACTGTCAGTGTAACGGCCCTCCAGACCATTAAGGTCTTCATATCTACTATGCATACCCAGAACCAGAGCCAAATTTAGTTTTTACGCTCCACTTATTTGGAACAAACTCCCAGAAGACTGTGAAAGTACTGAAACCCTGAGTTCATTTAAATAAAGGTTAAAAAGCCTATTTGTTTAGAGTTGCCTTTCAATGTTAATGTCTTGGTTTGTAGTCCAACCTGACTTCTATCTTAATCTGCTGCTACAATTCCACTGCAATGAGCTTTCTTCTGTATTGTTGTTTTTTTTGTTCACGTACAGCACCTTGAATCATCTTGTTACTGAAAAGTGCTTTATCGACTTGCCTTGCCTATAATAGAAATATACATTCAGGTAATTTAATGTAGCCTCACCAGGCACTAGATTGGATTTGAAATGAAATAAACACTAAGTGAGTTGAAGGTGAACCCAAGGAGTTTTCAAAACTAAATAGAGAAGTTGCTCATATGTGAGGAGGTAGATTTTGCATCAGACATGAGGAAATATGTTGTATCACTGTTAAGTTTGAGAAAGTTTTGGGAGGGCCAGAAAGTGATCTCCTGTTGATAATAAGAGAGGCAGATAGGTGGAAAGGTAGAGCTGGGTATTATCTGCATAACAATGGCCTTGAATATCAAATTTAATTTTTAGAAAAAAAATAGCCAGGAGTTAGACGAGAGAGGTCCAAGCACACAGTCTTGAGATACACCAGAAGACAGAGGAGACGGATGGCATGCAAAGGATTTAATAATTGAACTATTTGAGTGGAGCCAGATAGATATAGATTAAACCAATCTAAACTAATTATATGGTAGACTCATCTCTGGTTCCAGTTTGCAGACAGGACGTCTTTAGCAAGTGAAACAACAACTTATTGATGTCGCTAGTCCTAGATGGAGCCAGTTTCTGCAGTTAATGTGTGATTTTTAGTAGAGCAGAGGGTGTTTACTCCAGAGGACTTGCCACACTCACTCACACATACACACACACACACACACACACACACACACACACACACACACACACACACACACACACACACACACACACAATCGATGACTGCATGGAAAACCTACTCTGACCTCTGGTTTATTGAGGTCCAGTAACCCCAGAGGTGAATAACTGAGACAGCTACAAACTGGTGAGCTAAGACAGCGAAGCATCCTAGGATATGATTTCATGCCAGAGCAGTAAACTCCTTCATCTTTGCTCTCACATTATAATGCATATCAGCCATAAAAGGGTGTTACATCACAGGCCGCACAGCATTGCCTTTATCTTTGAATCTGTCATGTAGGTCCTCATTTCTCTGCATGAGTTACGGCCTGTATGCATATTCTATGAAACAGTGCGCTCAGGGCACAAACAGAGACATCTCTTTAACACCATGCCAGTCCATTCACCCCCTCCCCAGCGCTGGCCATCCATCCTCTATTCTCTCAGCGTTTTTTAGATTGCAGCTGCTAATGTTGCAGCCAGAACAGAAACAAAGCTAGCTTTGTGACCCCCTTCAGCCCCCTCCTGGCTGTCTGCTGACGCCATCGCTTGTTCTCCGTGTCATCTCAGAGCCCTTGTTCCCCTTCCAATCTTTCACTAAAAACTTCTTTTCTTCCACCCTTTTATAAGTTCTCAATCCCCCGCCTCCCCTCTTGTCCTCACATCTGCAGCAACATCACGCGGCTTGGCGTGGCCGGCCCCAGAGAGTCATGTGATCCCCTCAGAGAAGAAAATGGGGAAGTGTGTGTCCAAAGGCTGGTTTCTTGGTCCAGCTGGGAGGTCAAAGGTCAACTCAAGGCGGATCCAGTGGGGTTGAGCAGCACAAGGGACAGCTCACTTTTACTTTTTGGGTTTCTCCTCTCTTTTTTTCTACAGTTTTTAACTATCAGCTCTTTCTTTTCTGCTGCTTGGCCTCTGGTCTGACCCAGATGTCTCCCTTCAAAGCCTGAGGCTGGCTGTGATTAAAGATGTGGTTAGTGAAATTCAACATGAACAGAGCATCAGACAGTTCAAAAAGACATGTCCCAGAGCTGGAGGTCAACTGAATAGACATTGCATTTTGTACATTTACGGGTGAAATGAAAACGAAAAAAAGAGCAGATAGTCATGTCGCATAAGTGCGAAATTAGCAAAGGATGCCTTGAGATGTCACATTATTCTGGTGTTTATGGATATGTAGTTGAACAGAGGCAGGAGTTTCAGTCAACTCACTCAACACCCCCAAATGAGCTATGAGCCAGTTGCACCAACGTTTAAAAGGGTTACGGATTCAATCCTAACATTTTATGTTGTACTACTCTTAAAGTTTAAAGTTGTTTCAATGAGATGGCAGAGAAATGCCAAACATGACCAGAGTTTTCCCTGGTTTTATGTAGCAGCTGACAGCACACTGCTGCCCCTGCCCAACCTGTTGCTGCACACTGCTGGTTATCTGGCTGAAGAAAGGGCCCAATTCTACTACCTTACGTTCGAGAAAGACGAATTCAGCAGTGTGAAAACATCTCAAGCAATGACAAAGACATTTTCGAGTGAAAACAAACTTTGTAATGTTATGTCAATACTTTTGCTTATGCCTATATTTCAAAATCAAAACAACAATTTTATAAATAAGATTATCCAAACAGCAATAGTTATTTTGTTAATATGTATAAATTACCTTATGCCAGGTTCACGCGGAAGGACAATTTGCCTGGTTTTTGCCCCAATCTTTCCAGTCCGACACACAAGGAGAAAAAAAAAACACAACTCACCTCCGTGTAGCAAACGTGGAGCCCATGTTCATGCTACCAACGCCTTTTCTTTTCGGAATGTTTTTTCTCCGTTAAAATTAGTCCACAAACTATCACAGTTTTTCTTCCTCGTCGGCCATGTTTATTTACTCTGAACTCACATTTGATCTCGAGAGGTTTTGCGAGATTTCCCGTCTGACATCAGGGTGAAATCTATTTGTGTGTGTTGTGCTTGCTGCTTGGCCAAACACCACACACTGTGGCAGCAAAGCTGTTGCATCTATAATGCGATAGTGTTATCTATTTTTGTTTTAAATTCTGTTTACATTTTTTAAAAAGTTTTTTTTTTAACTTAACGTTATCATACTGTTAGAATCTAATGCTACCTGCAAACAACTTACAGGTGTTAGCGTCAGGAGGTGAGGGAACATTGCAGGCCAGTGACGAGGCTTCCGCCCTCATCTGGTGCAGCCACCCTTCTCAACAACAATAATGCTTCTATAAACACTGCGTAGATCATGGGACTGAGTGAATGTGGCAACACCACGGGCTGAGAAATGAGTGAAAAGTTCAGAGTGCACACTAACAGGGGTTTCCAGGCATTGCGCATAAACAGCGTGCAACCGTGCGGTTCACATGTCATTTCTTCTAATTTTATGCTTTTCACGTGTCGTTTTATGAAGCTGAATGACACTCAAAATAGTCAGGGGCTAGGGTAGAAATTCAGGGCATGAGTGTCATCCGCTGACTGTAGAAAAAGTGCACTGCAGACCACATGATTTGGCTTGTTATGCATACAACGCTTCATGAGACAATTAAGGTTGTCCCGTTAAATCACAGAGAGTTCTACTGCCTCTGTTCTCTAACCAGAATAAAATTATTCAAGATATTTATTTAAATACCTGGAGAACAGCTGTGGAACTGAACTTGTCTATTTTAACTAGAAAAAGTTCTGTGCTGCTCAAAAATGACGTTTTTCATACTTTTGCCATTTTGGTTGAGCCATGCCCATAAGAAAGGTCCTAAAAAGGATTGTCTGCCTTCGATCACACATCAGTTCACACCCACCTTGGAGACATTTTGTACTTTGACAAACCATGATTTAAATCACAGTAATATTCTATATTCGGCTCATAGCCTACTGTAAGGAAATGTGGCTATCATAACTCAAATATATATCTAACAGTAGGAGGTGGCTAATAGCTTTTTTATGCATCCTAGTCTGTCATATTTCACTATAGCTGACTTGCCTAATCAATAATTAGAACAACAATCAATGGAAATAGGGTGTCATTATCTCCCTATCCATCATTAGAAAATAATATGCAATTAGTTGAAATTATAAATGACTACAGTATTTTTACGATTTTCCCCCCCATAATTTATCAAGTATACTTTACATTATAAAACAATAATCCATCCACCGTGCCTAAATATACAGGCACGAAATTGTATTTTTGTGAGTGCAAAATGGAAGCAGTTAGGGACAGCATTGGGCTAATTGGCTAAGGGGCAAATTGACCCATGTTTGTGGGTGCATGTGTATATGACCACTCTGTGAGAATATGTAGGTTTTATAAGGTGCTCCAAAAATCCTAGCTCTGATTATGGTTGCGAAATATCCTAAAAAGGATATAATGTTCGTTATTACTGCAATGACAATATCATTTGATCTGAGCCTATTTTCTTCTTTCCTCTCTTTCTTATGTGTGCTTCCATCACTTTGTGACCTTTAACATTTGGAGTAATGTCAATCGTGTCCGGCATCAGCATCTGCTGCCGTGAGACTCTGTCCAACTGGTTTAATAATACATTAGCATATAAAATGCAACATCTGGATTTGCCAACAATTATCGCCTCCAAACAGTCCTTTGCAATAAACACAGTGCACAAATTAATATTGCGATATATACATATATATATATATATATATATATATATATATATATATATATATATATATATATGTATTAGTGATATATTGTGCAGCTCTAATTGCGATCCAATCCCCTAAAACACGATACACATCTTTTGAAGTAATGAGCTGCAAGGACAGCACCCATTACTCCTCTGGATTAGAACACTGAATAATAATAATAATAATAATAATAATAATAATAATAATAATAATAATAATAATAATAATAATAATAATAATAATAATAATAATAATAATAATAATAAATTATGCAACATATTGATGTTGTTGTGTGGGGAATTTCAGAGTGGTATAATCTTCCAACAATTTTTGTGCCATTTTATCATGATTTAATCCTAATTATTTTCACCTCTCAAGTAAAACTCAACCTTACCTATGTAAACCTCACACCCCTCACCATCTAGTTCAATAAAACTGGACAGCTCTATTGAGTTTATTTATAGGAAACGCACGGTGAAAATTTATAAAATAAATTTAATTTGGAAGCCAGCAGACAAAAAACCTCACATCTCTATCAACTCACCCAGTGTTGGAGAAAAATATGCACATTCTTGGGGAATGCGTTAATAGGTTCATCTTGTTTCGATGAAATTCTTCCAACGTCTCTCACACCCCCTCCTCTTATTTCCTCTCCTCATACCTCCAACTATCGTCATTCCTAGCAACAAGTGGCCCCTTACCCAGATGAATTTTTACGTCTGTGGTAATCCGGCCTGCTCCTGACACAAAGCAAATGGCTGTGTTTCATTGATTGCGCTCAAGGGTGACAGCTACACACACACACACACACACACACGTAAAAACACACACGCAGGATGTGGGTTTATTGTTCACAGAAAAACACTGTACATAACAAGAGCTGGCTCCTAAATACACAACACAGCCAGAGCTGCTCAGGGGGGATTTCTCCTGATCAAGCCGAGCGAGTGCAGCGCTACTAAAATAAAATTTTAGTGCGGTGGTAATGTTGCGGAGCAGCATGGCGCCGCGGCTAATGGGGGGGATCATATCTGCAACCCTGATTCCTGCACCCCGCTACATGCTGGCCCCCACCGCTCCTACCAGCGTCTGTCATCATACTGTGCATTTGGCGCAGGATATAACAGGCCCAAAAGTTCAAATGTCAGCACATAAAACGCAAATAGAATTACAACAATGTGATATTTCTGTGGCGCAGGAGGTTATAAAGAAGGGTGGGAAAACAGTGAGGAGGCACGCTGGCCAGGATTTCTTTCACTGTTGTGGTGGAGGAGGTTGGTCACAGCGGTTGTGCGGTTTCTGAAGTTTCCCCCTTTGGGACAAGCTTACTTTAATTTCCGAAGCTCTCATTGTGGAAGAAAATAAAAACTAAAAACACTCCCATTTGCTACAGTTTTCCCCTTTTTTACTGACTTCTCCTATGACCTGTGCAGTGCTCATATTATGCACCGGCACAGAGCCGTTCTAATTTATAAGCAGCCTTTGCATAGGGGCTCCTGCTGGCTCGGGGACCCTGAGGCACTTGGATTCACACTGAACAGATTTGAAAATGCACCAGTTGTACGCACCGACTGACCATATCATTAGTACACCTGTTCAAATTCTCGTTTACACAAACAAGCAAGTCAAAGCATTCGTGCATCTAGAAATGGTGAAGACAACTTGTTGAAGTACAAGCCAAGCCCCAGAATGCAGAATTAAGGGGGCTTAAGTTACTGGCTGCTGGCTCCTGACAGGCGGTTTTACGTATTTCAGAAACTGCTGATCCACAGAGATTTTCAGATGTAACCGTCTCTCAGGTTTATAGAAAATGGTCAGATAACAAGAATATATTGATCGATGATGTGACCTCGGTTGTGTGGACGACAGAGCCTGAGGCTAGAAACGCACAGGGTCACCAAAACTGAACAATAACAGATTGGAGAAACATTGCCTTATTCGGTGAGGTAATTTCTGCTGCAACATTGAGAAGTTAGTGTTCCTTCTACAGTAAGTGTTGTGCAGCATAACAGGCCACGCCGTTCACGGTGATGCGGCAAAAAGACCTTTCTGAAAAAATACTTGTGCTGGAAGTGGTTCCTCAAATGAAATCCTGCTCAGTGCTTCACACAACCTTGGGCTGCCTCTGCTCCTGCTGGTTTGCAGTGCAGAGCATAGCATTATTAGGTCTTTCTGGGGAGTTATCCATTAATTTGGGGTTAAAGTCCATTTGCATGTAGACAAAGGAGACGTTGGCCATCCATCTCCATGCTGAGGGAAGGGGGCGGGGGTGTTACACTGGCAGTCTGAAGGGATATGTGTGTGTGCTCTTGTACTTGCAGCTGAGCGAGAGCATTTTTTGATGTAAAGTGCGAACCGAAAAAAAGGTCCTCACTTTTTTCTGGGCTAGTGGTTAGGTTTAGGACTAAGGTGTCAATTAGGTTTAGGTTAGGGTTAAGCCATAGAAAGGCTTGAAGATGAATGGAAGTCTATGGAAGTCGAGGTATGGTCCTTACTATGTACATTAAACAAGGATGTGTGTGTGTGTGTGTGTGTGTGTGTGTGTGTGCGTGCGTGCGTGCGTGTGTGTGTGTGTGTGTGTGTGTGTGTGTGTGTGTGTGTGTGTGTGTGTGTGTTCTCGCAGATAAATCTAATGCCCTCAGGGGTGCGTTTACATAGGTGAGGGCTGACTGTTCTGCAATCTGAGAGTGATTTATCTGAAAATACCTCCAGTAACCTCAAACAAACACACACACTCACTAGCGCTTTTAGTGCTGAATCAATTAGTTTACTGTGAAGGAGGCCGCCCATAGCATGTGTTGGAGTATTTTATTGGCCTTTTTAAATTGGAAAATAAGGCTCACTGCCCAGGCTGCCATACTGCCAGGGGGTGGCAGGAGAACTCTGAGTAAAAGGACAAAAAAAAAAAAGCCCCACCAAGTTGCATAGATTTTTTTCATTGTCTCATCAATGATGAGGGTTCCCCCCCCAAGTTGTGAACAATGTAAGCACAGTAAGGAAACATTCCCACACACCACTGCTGGCGAACAACGCTGAAGTTTTATTCTGCTCTAAATGAAAAGGCCATTTCAAGGTTGCTGTTTTTTTAAGTTTAGGAATCTGAACTACATTTGATCATTTATAATTTTAGATCTTAAATACTCAAATTTGTAGTCAAGTTCCTTGAGACGACATGTGGTGTGAATTGGCGCTATATGCATAAACTGAATTAAACAAGGATGTGTTTAATTCCGCAGCGAGTCGACTTGGAGGCGTCTTCAGAAGGCTGTCTGTTTCTGATTGGCTAAGGGGTAGAGTCACTGTTTGAGTGACGACAGCGACTCCAGAACTAGAATCAGGCCTGCCATATTTAATAAGACAAACGGCTGCAGCTGTTTGTATCAAAGACTGATGGATAAGTGTCGGAACGTTTTCAGAAAGAACTGAGCGAAAGTTCGGTTGCCTCCGATCCAAGCCTGTTTGCTGTTGCCCCGGACAACTGAGAATTCGCACAGGCATAAACTAAATTGGTTTTCATGTTTATACTAATCACGCAACAATCTAAAACCAATGACGTCACAGTCCTAACACCAACTAGCTGCCAGCACTTCAGATTTAAAGAGGACATATACAAAACACACTTTTTTAGTCCTTAAATACATTTAGTTGTGTACTTGGAGTCTCTAGGGGTGCAGAAAAGTTGAGTGTTTGGTCTCAAGGTGCTGTGTAGATATCTTTATGTTCTGTTTGGGTCATATTCTTTAAGCCATTCAGTTTTCTCCGTTTTCTATTATGTTTTTTGAACAATTGAACAATTTGAGCAATCGCGGTATTTGCTGCGGAACTGTCAAACAAGGTCATGGACTTACCAATTTGTTACCATTTTTATGTTTTTAATTTTTGCCTGAGTTTTGTAGTCCAAGCTTAAAGATGCCGAAGCTCCAAGTGGATAAGTGCAAATGTTTGTTTCTTGGGTGTATTGACCTACGCAATAGACCCCTTGCAACCACGTGACTCCGTTACCCAGAACCCCTTGCGTGGCGGCCATATTGGTTGGCACGCCATTTGACGAAATGGCGAGTTCTCCAGGTACTTTTCTTCTTTAGATAACATATCACAAGATCGTTTTAAGCGTAAGTTGATGGTTGATGGTATCAGATTGCCAGATCCACACAACAAAAGCCTGAAGGGACGGAGCGAGTCTGTGAAATGCTGGCCAAGGGTTTCGTACCGCGACACAGCTGCTTTATAAACACGCAGGCCAGTACGGACAAGAGAGCACGAAAGCCCCTGAAACCACTGGATGGCTGCAATTATTTTATATCAGGAAAAAGGCTCCAGCAAACGCCCGTGACGCCATGAGGGATTAAGCGGGTCAGAAAATGCATGGATGGATGGATGTTGTTCACACATGTTTGTGCAACAGCACAAAGCAGAGAGGAAGACCTGCCCGGTAGGTTAAAAAAACATCACTCACTACGGATTATTTTGGTGTTTTTGTCTTGTTAAAATGGGTGGGGGTGTCGGCGACATTGCAGCGTAAACACAGAAGTACTAGCGCCCGTGAACGGGCGGAGGGGAGGTGTCGATCGTTACATGGGCCGGAGAGCCGCCGCTGTCTGGAGCAGCAGGAAGCGGCTGCTGCTCCAGACAGCGGCGGCTACAGCAGCAACAGCGGCTTCTCCGGCCCGTGTAGCGATCGCTACAGCAGCCGCCGCTGTCTGCCGGAGAAGCGGCCCGTGTAGCGATCGCTACAGCAGCCGCTGCAGCCACCGCTGTCTGCTGCTTCAGACAGCGGCGGCTGCGGCGGCTGCTGTAGCGATCGCTACACGGGCCGCTTCTCCGGCCCGTGTAGCGATCGCTACCTCCCCTCCGCCGCTATTTAAGTAGAACAATGAATAGAGCAGAATTAAGTTGTATTTACCGGAGATGAAGTGTAGACTGCAAATTCTCTCGTAGTATGATGGCTCCCCCAGTCCATTGGGAGTGTCTGCCTGCGCTCTTTTCATTGAAAATATCCATTTCTTTCTTCTTTCCTCATCCTTTGGTAAACGACAGAAACGTCCATCCAACGATTTGGAATGCCTCTGTGTGCAACCGGGAGCACAACAAGTCGTAGGCATTGTTTAGATTCCAAAAATAAACTAACTAAAAGTACGCTCTAAATCACCCGTTTTGTCATGTAGTAGATGGGCTGTCAGGCTAGCGTGCCCACCAAGATGGAGGCGCGCACCCCCGATCACGTGACTGTGACGTCAGATGCAAGGGGTCTATTCATTACACCGTCCACCAACATACTACAAAAATGGCCGAACAGGGTGGAGGGGAACCTCTGCGACCTGGAGGGGAAGTCCCTCCTTTAGATTTAAAGAGATGGTACCAAAACAGGTTGCTCTTGGGGCCTAAGAAGCTAAATTAACGAGGAATTCAGACCAAGTCATTGGCATTCCACTGCATATAGACCACAACTGAATGATTTAAATGTGAAAAGGAAGAACTTCAAAGCATTACAGGTCCCCTTTAACAGAAAACCTTTTAATAACATTTTATCACATCGCCACATGCAATCCTGTCAGAGTCACTGAAACACTAGCCGTTTTTTTTTCATATGGGTGAAGACATTTCTGGAAATCACATCAGTTTAGAAAGATTCTTTTAGAAGCCACTAACATAAATAGTTTCAGAAGTGCTTAATTTTCTCGTGGACAAGGCCTATAAACTTTGTAGTTGATGTGGACTTCACTCTAAGTCTATGTTAATTTGCATGTGAGGGAAGGACCTTAAACTGTCTCTAGCCCAGGGGGCCTGACCCCACATCGCAATCCACAACAAATCCTCAGAAACAGACTATTTAAAAGGGCTGGAATGTATATTCTAAAGCCATTACGGCTGATTTTATTTTTGCTGCCTTTCTTTAAGCTGCTGCCTTCTTCTCCTTGTTGGTGTTCCCTCACAACTGTATAGAAAGGATTTCCTAGCAACCGCTATAATGCGCCAACGCACACACAGGGAAATGGAGACACACACACGCACACACACACACACACACACACACACACACACACACACACATGTTCAGCGCGCTGGGGCTTCCTCTCCTTCAGCTATCAGCGTGGGCTTCCCCCTCCTCCTCCTCCTTTCTTCTCCCTCGCTGCCGCTCCGCCGCTGAGGAAAGGAGCGAGAGAAAGAGTGACACACGGAGAGAGAGAGGAGAGAGGGAGGAGAGAGAGAGATCCCCCTCTCTTCACAGCTCTCCCCTGGAAGTCTCAGCTGCTGGCTAGACTGCGCGGTTAGGCGGGCAGTCTGCCTGCGCGCTGGGACAGCTGCGAATGGACTGCTCGCTTTTTTTGGCTGAATTTTACGCAAAAGCGATCACGGAGCTATTAGATGGAGGGAGCAAAATAAGGGGTAAACATGTGCACGCCGGGGGAAGATCGCAGAAGAAAACAAGAACTGCTCCGTGTTGAGCTGAAGAGGAGGGGGATGGGATGGAAGAACCGCAGATTTTCGAGGAGCGCGCCTTTTCTTAAGCGTTATTGCCCTGTCCAGAGGACCGGAGGTGGAAGAGAGCTGTAGCACCAAAAACCGCGGACGATCTTAGCTCCACGGTCCTACAACCAACCGAAACGGGAGCACAGCCTGGAGCCTCGCTGCGTTGCGCGTAACACCACGCACATGGCCCGCCTCCCTCCGCTTTGAATGGGAGGCGATTACTGGGGCGCCATTTTCAAAAAGATTTCCTAGCATTTGAGATGCGTTCGCAGCCCGTCCTGCCTTCTCATGTTTCACACGTATCTGCTGCACAGAGGAGCGCGGGCCGCATGACGGGCGACCGGAGAAGAAACACTTTCTTTATGCATTTTTTATTTAATTCTGTTATTTCTTTTTATTGTTATTTTCTTTTTCTTTTTTTCTTTTCTTTTTTTGCAAAGGTGAGTCTTTACTTTAAACCTTTCTATGTTAAGCAGCCAAATGATCCTTATTTCTTATGTAATAAGATGTGACTCAAAATTTAATTATTATTATTAGTAGTAGTAGTAGTAGTAGTAGTATTAGTAATTGCTATTAAATAGCATAAAGTGAACTCACTAACTCTTATTACAATCAGGAATTATTGGAATTGTAAGTAACAACGCCATGGACTTTAACAAAATAGCTATAATTCTAAGGATTTATTTGTATTTATTTATTTTTCTGCCAGGGGGATTTGGGTGTGAATACGTATCCAAATTTCCCGTTCTTTTTAAAATCTAAATATAAACAAAATATATCTCATAAATTAAGTTGCTCCAAACCTAAATGTGTTGCATGACTATGTATGACGAAGAAGCAAACATGCCTCATTCCACGACAACAAACGGATCCCATTTTAATTTTTCCACGCCACACAAAAAATGAGGATTTAATTTTCAGCGACTTCCTCGTGTTTTTTTCCCTCCCCTTTTTGTTTCGAGTTGTGTGATCTCATGTTGTATGTGTGCCATCAAAGAAAGCAAAGTCTAAAATTACGGGCTGGCAGCTGCAGCAGGAGCAACAGAGCTGTTTTCCATAATTACACAGAGAGCAGTAAGTCCGCTCACTTTGAAGAACACGCTTTTAGTCGAACGGATGATCGCAGCGTGGAGAACAGCAGCCAATTAAAACGCACACATATTATCCTTATTGTCTTATTCACAGTTTGCGTGACGCGGTTTGAATCTTTTCGAGAAAAAAAGCAGAGTTCTTTGTTTCTCTTCTTCGGCGCTTTTGGATTTTCCACACGCACGCACACACACACAAACGCGCGCGCACACAGACACACAGCCACACGCACGCACACACACACACACACACACACACACACACACACACACACACACACACACACACACACACAGTCAGCAGCAGTAAAACGCGTCTGTGCTGCGGTGCCTTCGCTTCAAATCTGCAGACTTTGTGCGTCTCTAAATGAGTTGCTCAAGTCAAAGTCTGCAGCAGGAGGGAAATCTCTGACGCAACTAAAAAATGCCGCTAAAAGAGTACGCCACCTTTTGTTTTTATTTATTAAAGTTAGGTTTGTTTCTAAAAATCCGCCTTAATTTCAGACATGTTGCTGGCAATAATTACCGAGATTACAACGAAAAGGGCAGTCTAATAAAAAAAAGAATTTCTGAAAAATCCATATGCGGTTAAATTATATAAATCTAAAGTTAGTGTTTTTATTTATTCAAATATATGTGTTCATTCTATAATTGTGTTAATGTTTTAACCTTGTTTGAGCCTCCTTCTTCGATAGGCAATTCACAATTTAATAACTGATTTACTACTGATAACTGACGAAATAAGTAGCGGTTAAATTACGTCTGTTTATTTATTTCCAGTCTGTCACATCAGATAAAATCTATATCAGGTCCTGTAGAATAGAGCACGACTTCGTGCTTTTATTTGCTTCTAAACTTGTATTTTTATTTAGCGTTTGGACTCTTCTAACGTCATTTTGCGTCACGTTTGAGCCTCACGGTTTTCTGTAGCTGCAGCTCAAAGATAACCGAGACAGGAGGGACGAGATGTCTGATTCAATTATTCAACAATGAAAGTATAGAAGCACCTCTTTATCCATCTGCCTAATATATTTTTATTATTATTGTAAAGTAGTAAAATAAAATTTATTTATTTTATCTATTTATTTTTTTGTTTAGGTTGTTAATTTGCTCTCGAAAGATCCGCAAGTTTTTTTTTCCTCCAACATTTTTAGCTGTTGGAGCATTTTTTTCCCACCTCTATTCCGTCGTTTTGTGGACGACTTGTGTGAAAATAAACTAGGAATCTAAGAAAGCTCATGTAGGCTATTTCATTTTTGAAATCCAGATTACGTTATTTAATTTTTACGTTATTTAATTGCGTTACTTTGCTTATTTATATATATATATATATATATATATATATATATATATATATATATATATATATATATATATATATATATATATATACAACACACACAGCATTTTGGTGTCTAACTGTTTAGAGCTTTTACCTGAAAGCTCCTGGGCTAAGACTCGATTTGCGTGCGTGTTTGCTGTGCGTGCGCTTGTATCTCGAACAAGTTTGCCTGAATTATTTCGAAATTTGCAAGACAAACATTTGTGTGCTTGCGTGTGTGTGAGTGTGCGAACCCGAGATGCACACGCTGCAGCTGCTCCCGGGATATCCTCCTTGCCCTGCATGACGGTGGCCGTGCGGGTCTGAGTTTAAAGCGCGGTGGAAAGCCGCTGAGAGCGGCCACTGCGCGCGTTCGCTGCAGCGGCCGCTCGGAGGCTCTGCTGGAGCTGATTTAGCGGAGAGCCTGCATATATCCTTCTGCTGCACGAACAATCTAGATGGCCTAAATCCCTGACAACTAGTAAGCAAATGAACTAAAAGGTGCACGGAGTTGCAGAACAAGTCGGCTATAATTAGATAAACTACGGACGTAAAAGGGCGCAATCTCTGAACGCCGGTTAATTTGTATGACAAAGTTTTGAACTGGTTGCCCATCTTCTGGAAATTGAAAACCGAGCTAGGAAATGGATATGCAGGAAAATGTGAAGCTGCAGCCTGTTGTTGCTCCACTTTAGGTGAGAGATTCTGGGCTTTTTGTTTGTTTTGTTTTGTTTTCCTACCAGTCGATTGTTTTGTGAGACAGAGGCGGTGCTGTTGGGAGGAGGGTAAGGGGTAGTGCTGGGGGGCCCTGGAGAGGGGAGGGATATTTTTATTTTTTCCCTTTTTTTTTTCAAACACACTTTGGTAAAAATTCAGAACGACACATGCGAGCGTTGCATTAAAAAGAACAAAACATTATTATGCATTTTACTAATGATTACAACACGGCAATAACAAAGCGTAAAACGTGAACCAAACCCAACTTCGAACACCTCCCTGCTCAGCCTCCCCCCTCCTGCTGCTGCCCTGGGATAGCCTGAGACAGGACCCAACCCCCGCTTATCCTTTCATGCTCAGGCACCCAGCTTCCAAAAACAATACAAACTCAATTAAATGCTGTCTCCGCTGCGATTTACGGCAATGAATGATAAATTGCTGGTCGTTCTCACCCTAACCCCTCCCGAAATTTGCAATAATAGGCAGAGTCGTTATGTAAAATATGCACGGGCACACATTCACCAAATGTAACGTAGGAGGGTCCACCGCCCGTCTGTGTCTTTGTTGGGAAAATCCAGCTCAAGTGGCAAGGGTTGCCTCTTAGAGCGCCTTTTTTAGGTCAAACAGCTGTATGTGGAAACTTTGCTGCATTGTTACCTAGAGAACGTTACACATTAATAATAAAAATAATAATTATAATAAATGTATCATTTGTGTATTGTTAAAATGCTGAATAATGTTAAGGCTTTCTAGCATTAAGTAAGTACATAAGGAAATGATGGTTTAAACAGTAATTAGAAAGGTAGAAAGAGGAGAAAGGTGAGGAGAAGGAACCAGGTTGTCATTACCTGGAGAATTCATTTAAAGCCTTTATTGAATTGAGTTGCTTTATTTATGCGCTATCATGACTAGTCCTATACATTATTTTAATTTAAGAGGGGACATGTAATATGCATCAGGAACCTTATTTTTATATATATATATATATATATATATATATATATATATATATATATATATATATATATATATATATATATATATATAACCATATTTAATAAGTTAGCACAACAAAGCATACAGATTCCAACCCCCCAAAAAGAAGGATAAATTTGCTGTTTTATGTCGTAGTGTGAATAATTTTATCATGTCGTTAAATTATTTTTTTCCAGCTGCTTTTCTCTGAAAACATGTATTTTTAGCTTGAAACAAGAAAGGAAAACTGTAAAAAGTTTGTTACAATGCACTAATGCATTCTGTAATAAAGTGATATGCTAAAGTAGATTTAGTTTCAGAAATGTTTTAACAGAATACGGCTGTATTTTTCTTTAGCTTTGATGGCACCTCTATGCCTCCATATAACCAGACTGGGTCTTAGTTGTCACTGGAGATCAACAGTAGGCACCATTTTAAATATAATCTATTTATTTGCTGCCTATCTTAAATGCAACTCCTAACCAAACCAAAACAATGAGTTTCGTTAAATGTTTCTTCTTCTGACATTTGTTAAATCTCACGCCAAGTTATTGAAACTAACTTTCACTTCTTGCGACAGATATTAACCACATTTGCCTTCTGAGGATGAAAAACGCACCAAGCGTTAAACCACAATTCTGTTTTTTTTGACTCACATTCACGTTCAGCGCAAAACACTGCCCTGCGTGCTTTCACCCTGATATGAGTGTCTATAGGCCCACCCCCAGCACCCCCAGCACCCACACCCCTGAAAAAGGAGCAGAAACCCTGTGAGGATTTTGAAAACCTGAATTTTTTTCCCAATAGAATTTCATTCTTTTCCTGAAAAACATTTTACCATGATGTCAAACGTATCACTTTTTGAACCTGGTGCCAAGGATAATGCTGCTTTATCTGAAACATTTTGAGAACTCTACCTCTTTACCAAAGGGAGGACCTTCCTCAAAAACCTTCTTAATTTAGGCAACAGGCTGCTAAATAGTTTATTTACACATTACTTATAAAAAACTAAATGAATCGAACAAATGAAAATATTTTTTTTAAACAGCAAAATTTAAATGGGTCCTTTTTTGTAATGCATTCAAAATATATAATTCTGGAAGATATATATATATATATATATATATATATATATATATATATATATATATATATATATATATATATATATGTGTGTGTGTGTGTGTGTGTGTGTGCATATATATATATATATATATATATATATATATATATATATATATATATATATATATATATATATATATATATATGTGTGTGTGTGTGTGTGTGTGTGTGTGTGTAATTATAATAAAATATATTAAAAGCACATAAACCATGTTAATTCGAAGAAAAAATCAGATTTTTTGACAGTGGTTTCTTTCATCTGGCTTTAAAGATCAAAGGAGATTTAAATGCACGCAAGCTTTAAACCAAGGGGGCTCATCCCGTTTGCAACTACCAGTTCAAATCTCTCCTGTGAGCACACAAAACAACAAAATCTCCATAAATTCGTAGATGTGTTTCCACGATTGTTCATCTCAGTCTGATTTGCTTCAAAATGACCTCTCCTTGTTGATGTGCTTCCATTTTCACGAGACTGGGGTTTTGTCCAACTTCTGTGTAGCTCAGTCTAACAGAAAGCAGCGTGTTAATGCGGTTGAATCAGATGAGTGGGGACTGGACAGATAATACTCTCTGTAGAGGAGTGGCGATCCTCTCCCGTGTTTGTAGGAGCAACAGAGCAACTTGCAGGAGCAATGTCCGTTTGGGCTTATTATAAAATACTGGAAACTTCCAATGAGCAGGTTCCTAAACAAATCAAATACTACAATTCCAAACAGACCCGCCCGATCCACTCTGAAACCGGACCTCAGCTCGGGAGCCCTGATATTTGGCTTTTAATAAGTGTGTCTGGGAGTAAATCTGTGGCCAAAAGGCGAGAGCCGTGTATCATGGCGAAATATTGATTCTGCAGTGGCCCGAGAAAGACAGGAGGAACATTCAATCCTTCTCTCTCCCCTCTATTCCATTCATCTCTGGGAGCAGTGTAAGATACTGCAGGGTTAGTGTAACATTGTGCCGCTCTAATATATTCCAGCCTTCACTTTGCCCTGTGGCATCCATATGTTTAATTCCACTACAAATGTTTTGGCTGCAAATGAAACTTGCCTTTCCCCCCTTTTCTCCTCCAACGTTTAGACAGTAGTTTTTAGAGGGGGCGGGGGGATGACAGCTTTTTTTTTCACTTACTCTTCTCAAAATGACTCATAATGATGCTTCATTTAATTAGTTTGGGGCCACCTGGAGTTCCAGTATTTCTCCACTGGCTGATTTCAGAAAGAATATGTCAAATTCCTTATTTGCACTGTAAAACTTTTAATCCTGTAATAAATGTGTTTTATCTCTCTTGTATTACCACAGGTTCATACAATGCTTTGTTGCTGTTGCCGTTGTTGTTTTTTTGCCGGGTGAAATAAAGAAATACTTGAGAAACTATTAAGCGTTGTTTTCTTCCTTGAAATAACTTTAGCCTGAGCCTTGCACACGTGAAGCCACAGTGAAGTAAATGCAACTGCAGACCCAATGCACATAGTTAACGCAGGCAGAGCTGCAGGCATGTGTGCAGGACTAAACGTTGCAGACAAGACAGCCTGTAGTCCCTCTCTCTCACACCCACACCACCAGGATCCTGTGCGTGAAGGCAGAGGAGATGTGGCGACCAGGAAGGAAGGAGGCTCGTGGGGTCAGGAGGGGAGAGAATAACAGACTGAGGGAGGGGTGAGAGAAATTTAGGGAGGAAATGTGTGTGTGTGTGTGTGTGTGTGTGTATCTATGAAGCTGGGCCACAGTGGCAGGGGAGGTTTGGAACGTGGGCTTCCGGTGCAGAATGGCCCATTCATCATACTCACATGGCGAGCTACTCTGCCGGTGATAGAGAGAGGGGTGAGGAGCAGCAGCATTACAATGGTGGAGGGAGAATTAATGCATGTGGGTGAGAGTCCGTGAGCACTGGAGGAGGGGCCACTGAAAAGTGGACAGATGACCAAAGCAGATGTGAAGGTGGGTGGGTGTGTGTGTGTGTGTGTGAGCGCGCGCTTATTTTAATGCAATCGTGGCATACAGAAGATAACACAGCGACCTGTGGGGAATCCCTTTGAACACAGTTCCCATGAGCAACTGGTAATTTTCTGTTAGGGAATGTGCTGTTTCAGTTCCAAGAAGGCAAGAAACGTGTGTGAACGTCCGCACGCGCATACAAAAAACATTTGGGGGTGTTTACAACGCGTGAAAAGATCAGATTTAACCTGCCTTCTTTCACCTGCATGCCTGCCTTTTGTCGTCTGGCCTCACCTCCATTCAACCGCACATAGACAGAACGTGTAGCTCACTGTAGGCCTCCGTGTGGAGTAAAGTACCACATACACTGCTAAAGTAAGAGGATTACATGAGTTTATTTATTTTACAAATAAAGATCTTTTGGGATATGTGTTTACCAGTTTTGCACATCCAGAGACATTTTTGCCCGTTCTTTGTTTTTTCCAAACCAGCCCAAGCTCTGCTGGACTGGAGGTAAACCTTCAGTGAACATCAATTTTCAAGTCTTTCCACAGACTCTCACTGGGCTTTAGGTCTGGCCTTTGACTTGGCCATTCTAGCACAGAGTAATAGTTTGAACTAAACGGTTCCCTTGTAACCATGGCGGAGTGCTCAGGGTTGATCCATCTTGAGGGCCAACAGCCGCCCCAGTCAAAAGTCTTTTGCACCTTCTACCAATGTTCTATATTTAACTTCATGCATCAACTTTGATCAGCTTCTGCCCTTGCTGGCGAAAAAAGCATGATGCTGCCACCACCTTGTTTCAGCACTGGTATGGCGTGCGCAGGGGAATGTGCAGCGCCACGTTTTCTGCCACTCAGTGTTTTGCATGCTGGACAAACTGTTTCATTTTTGTATCCTCTGACCAGTTTACCCTCTTGCACGTGACTGCTAAGTCCCCTACATGACTCGAGGTATGATGCAAATGAAACTTCTTTCAGCAACGGCTCCCTTCCTACGGCTGACACGGCAGCAATCGGCCAAGCCCTGGTACCTGCAGAGGAGTTACGTGGTTCGGTAACTTGCTCTTTCTGTTTTCAGATGCTGGATTGAACACTGGTGCTTATTTGAATCTTTAAAGACAATAGTGGAAGAATATTTTATTGCGCATTGATAGGCTGATGGAGGCTGAATACCCATGCACACCACAGTTTTCTGGTAAAAACACGTATCCCTCGCTTTCACCTTTAGGATGATTCACTGTTTTTTGGCTATCACATAAAACCCCCGATAGAATGCTTCAGGTGATGACATGATAAAATGTTGAAAGGTTCAACGGGGATGAACACTTTAGCCAAGGGGCGGCACGTTCAGCACACACCCATTAAAACTAAACCACACACACACAGAGCGTCAGGAGGGAGGAGATGGCGCCTAATTTTAAACGCGGTCCCTTTTGAGATGACATCACACCAGAGGTGTGTGTGTGTGTGTAGGAGGTTCAGCTTAAGGTCAGGTGACATAACAGATGATCTTGTTGAGGTCTCAAACAAGCCTCTGCTGCCATGACAACAGCAAAATATGCAGCAGGCCGTCCTGAAAAGAAGAGGAGGAGGAGGAGCCAGAGGTCAGAGGCTAGAAGAGGAGGCGGACAGATGAGGAGTCATATCCTCCGTCAGTGTAAACTCCAACCACCAGCACTGACTTCAGCCCCCCCCCCCCCCCCCCCCCCCCGCCATCCTCAGGTTTTGTTTCTCCTACGTTAAATTCCAAATCAGCTAAGCTGGGATGCCTGCTGCTTCTCCGAGTCTGTCTGCTGACCTCTGACCAGCAGCATCAGCTGGTTTTGTGTTCTGGAACCAAGCTTTAAAGGATGTGCCACGGCCCCCCCTGCTGGTCGCGCGTCAAACAGCAGCGAGGCTGTTCGGCCGAGTCTCTAAACTGGAACTATCAAAGGCTCCATATGAGCAGGTGAGATTTGATCGAATGTGTGTTTTTATCCTGTGAGGGGAAACGGTGAAGGGTGAGAGCGGGGACACTTGCAGTAAAACGGGAATTGGGAACACCTGTGGGATTCTGGGATTCATCTGATTGCAACCAGAAATGAATCATGGTTCGAGGCAACGTGCATTCAGCCTCTTCCTTTCTCTTACAAAACACACACACACACATGCTCCTCTGACCTGGTTTAGGGTCACCCAGAGGGGGGGGGGGACTAAAATGAGTTTCAAATGTTCACATTATTTATTATTGGCTATCATCTCACTGTACAAATCCCTTGCAGATGTTGGCCTCTGGTGCACACTTGCATGTGTGCGTTTTGCAAGTGTAATATAGAAAACACGGGATTCTTTTAAAACGCGTCCGTGTTGTGTGCGTGTGTCACTGAGTGATTTGAGAAGAAACGAGCAATGATCTTTATGTGGCAGCTTATTTGTTTTTGAATGCAGGAGGCCCCATTTACTAAAGGCATCAAGTATGAGCCAAGAGGGGCATCCGTCACTGTAGTGTCAGCTGACACAGCCGACACACACACACCCCGAACAACGAGACAGGAAAGGGAAGACAGCCTCACACACACACACACACACACACACACACACACACACACACACACACACACACACACACACACACACACACACACACACACACACACACAAGCTGCTCTGTCTTGTGATCAGGCCCTTGTGAGCCTCATTTGAGAGAAAATGGCTTCTCTTTTTGCAGAGCAACAAAAAAAAGATGTGTCACAAGAGCCGGTTTCACAAGGTGAGGCCTCTGATGAGTCCGGGAGCGGCGAGATCCAGGGAGCAAATGTTGGGACCTCAAAACCAGAAAGGAGTCTTACATTACATCAGAAAACCAGAGAGAGCATTAGGCTATATCCACGGGTACATGGGCTATTCTCCTGACTGGATAACAAAGGCAGCATCAGAAAAAAAAAAAAAAAAACAGAATAAAAAGAGACGTGTCAGGGACTTTCATTCTTACAATATTTATGGGATTCACTCGTGAGGATAGTTAATAAATAACATGTATTTAAAATGACATTGTTAAATCTCCCAGATGAAGGCACTGATCTGTCGCTTTTGAACTGCGGTGTCAGCAAAAAGATAAAGATAAGAAAAAGAGAAATACCAGGGTTTTTGAACTAGCAGTATTTTCAGCACAATATCATGATAGTTACTAAAATAAAATGCAATATATTTAAACTTAATTTGTTAAATTCTACAGGTTGTGGGTTTTCACAGTACAAAAGGCAGCACCAGTAAAAAAAAAAAGATCAAAGACTTTCAAGTTATTATTTTTTTTATTTTGTAAGAGTGGCTGTTAAATAAAGTAGAATAAGTCACATTTAAAACCCACAGAGCAGTTTCATGTTTGTGGTTTCTAACAGCACAATAAAGGCAGTGTCAGCAGCAGTGGTAAGGACAATTCTTCCCATAAGCCATGAGCAAATGCAAACATTCAGGTTTCTTGTCCAAAAAAAAAAAGAAGGGGGGGGGGCGGTTACAGGTATATATTTTGCTGCCTGATCAATTACAAACCCCTTCATTTTTTTCCTTCATTTTTAAACTATGATAGATAGATAGATAGATAGATAGATAGATAGATAGATAGATAGATAGATAGATAGATAGATAGATAGATTAAACCTTTTAGTTTGACCAAAGGAAACTGGAGGGACGTCTTTTGCTAATTCCATAAGAATAAAATGTGATTTGCAGATAACAGGAAGGAAATCCTGTAGCGGCAACCTAATTTTCCTGAGGTCTGGTAGCAATGAGACTCCCTTAAAGGTCAGCAGGGAACTGAGAGGACCGGTTTGTCGCAGTCCCGCCTCGGGACACAGGGTCAGCTCCGTCACCGGCTGAATGGCACCGCTGACCTTTCTGATGTCAGTCCAGGGCTCCGTGTGAGTGTGTGTTGGTGGGGTCTGGCCTAAAGGAGATTTTAAAACAGGATATATTTTTTATATATATATATATATATATATATATATATATATATATGCTCACATGTTGATTGAGGAGGTGGTGGGTGGGGTATATAGATAAACTCAGCTTTAGTTTTTTGCTTTCTGGAGGGTTGGTAGTACCATTTCTGCAAATAAAGAGATGTGATTTGCACGCACAAGGAGCAGGAGGAGGGGGGGTCTTTGGTACTTTGTAAAAACACCTAGGGCTTCTGTTTTGGTCCCCCATGCTGGAGAGTCCTTGGCAGAGGCTAAATGGATGAAAGTAAATAAAAGTGGCCATTATGTGTGGGCCCCAGTAAATAGCTGCTCTCTTGTCTTTCTGGGCTTCAAGAAAGGGGTGGAAGATGCAATCACGAGGAAAGCCCGTGTCTTTCCCTCTCCAGCGTTTACAGACAGGGGAGGAGTGTGTGCGTGTTTTTGTGTGTGTTTGTGTGTGCCTCCCCTTCCTCTACTTCTTTAACCCCCCTCATATTTTTTCTTTTCTCCTGCCCTTGCCCTCCAGTTCGCCTGTGTCGTCCCTCTTCTTCTCCGTCCTCCTCTGCTGCTCTCCTCTCTGACGTTTCAGAATCCAAGCTTTGCCCGCCCAGCGCTTTCTCCAACTGTGGAGAAGGGGGAGAGATCAATGGGTGTCCTCGGAGAGGGAATTACACAGCTGAATTTCGATGAGAGCAGAAGAAAAGAAGAGGAAGGGAGAACAAGCAGAGGCGGGGAAGGCATGTGAAAAGGGAGAGAAGGGAAGGAGGAAAGCATATCTTTCAGGGAAAAGGAAAACAGAAATGGGAGGAATGTGGAAAAATATGTGGAAAAAACGGTTTGACCAGACTTTGCTGGCCTTAATAAAAAAAAATAGTAAAAAACAAACAAACATAGAAACATGTCTGCAAAGTACGGAAATCTGAGGGGTTTGACTGTGAAAGAGATTAAACATTGACCCTATAAATCATATTTGTTCGGATTAAAGCACATTGCCTGTTTACGCACACACACACACGCGCACACACACACACACACACACACACACATACACACACACACTGTTAAGAAAGATGAGGAAATTACAAGACACGAACAGGACAAATAGAGGAAGCTAAAGCTTTCATCAACTTTTCCTGCAGTTATTGGGACATTATGTTAAAGCTCCTCAGCCACTTTCCCCTAAAATCAAAGGCACTTTAGACACACAGCACTGTGAAAAAGTATGTGCCCCTAACAGATTTTATCTTGTTTGTTTTTTTGTCAAACTTGCACATCTCAGATCAAAGAGATTTTAACATCAGACAAAGAAAAAAAAAAAGAAAAACACACAACAAGCTGCTTTTAGATGATTTACCTTATTGAGAGAAAAAAAAGTTACTCAAAAGGAATCTGCCCATGTGAAAATATAAATGCCCTCTTAAGCTGAAACCTGGTTGTGTCACACCTGATACCTTCCTTTTGCAATATATTTTTTTTCCTCTTTTCATCGTGCAGAATTGTTTTAATTGATCCCCGTTGGAGAGTTTTACAGCATGTTTAATGCATGCATGAGCATTTCAATCATGTTTGCAGTTTTTTACGATTAAGCACAATTTCGAAAACAGGGCTCCAAATTTCAAAATACTAAAACACAAATAGCACAACCACACACACAATATGCAGAACACCTCAGATCCTGTGCAAAATAACATTCTTGTAAAAACTATACACACACACACATTTGTAAAAACCATATATCTTATATGAAACACACACGTTTCATAAGGCTTAATTCTGTTTGAACCAGTTACACACTGCTGTGTTTAACTTATAACACTTTAACCAATTCTACCTCTCAGTGATTAGATTACTGTAAGCGAAGTACACAGAGAAAGTGAAAATATACAACATGCTACATTCACCAAACACAACACAAGAGCAATGCTGCAGACAATTGAAAATGTGATTTATTTCGGTTCATATAACCAAAATCAGTCAACATAGACAATCGCAGCAAAACATGTCCAAACAGTGTAAGCCCAGAAAATAGACAAATAGAAATACTGTGCTACCAGTAGAGGTTAAAAGTACTGCAAAATAAAAGAAGAAAACAACGAAATCTGAACAACATAAATTACAGTAAATACTACACATCTCTTCGATTAGCTGGATCTGGCCAGAGAATTTCATCAACGTCGCAGGACATACCCTCATTGGCCAGACAACATGGGAAAAACCATCTTGAATGATGGATCCATCCTTGCACAGCTGACATTTGACAAATTCGGTCCTCCTCTTCTTTGAGGACATTGTCCTCCTGTTTCAGGTCGTCCTCTTCCTCGACCTCTACCTGCTGCTGGTCCTCCACGGATTCACCCTCTCACCCTCAGTCTTCTTCCTTTGACTTCTTCCATTTAGTTTGAAAGCAGGTGAACTCACCTGCTGGCTTTTTGTAGTGCTCAAACCTGATTGGTGTGTCTACACTAAAGCAATCATGTGTTTGCACACCTGATGTGTGTGTTTAATCAACTGGCTCATGAGTGTGGTGGTTTGACAGTCAGTGCTTTGGAATTGCAACTAAGAGAAATCATGATATACTTCTATGTCTAACGCAGACAAATGTGTTTAGTGGTTCACAAATCACTGTATTGTTCTGCAAAAAGTGTGAGGCTTACTTTGGGTTTATAGTGGGGAAAATCAGGTCCACCGTTTTGCTTCTTGAGTATGAGGTGTTTATAGTTATGAATTTCTTTTGGTTTTAGTGTTTATGCAATCGTAAAAAACTGTGGCCTAGTTAAAGTCCAGACTTTAACTAGGCCACTCCAAAACCTTCATTTTGTTTTTTGGCCATTCAGATGTGGACTTGATGTGCTTTGGATCATTTGGATCCTTTTGGATGTTGCAAACTCCTATTAAGCTTCAGGAACTGTCCCGAACTGGCTGATTTTCTGGTAGAGAACATGATTCCATCAATTACTATGATTTATTTAGATCCCAAAGAAACATAGCAGACCTAGACCATCTTGCTGCCACCACCATGTTTGACTGTCTTGTGGATCATTATTTATATGATTAACTATTTGTGTTATTTTTGTTCAACAGAGCTTTTCACAGTGAAAGTCTTCCATGGATGTTGTTTTTGCCCTCTCTTTCCTTATTGGTGAGTCAGAAACACTGTCCTTATCTGAGGCTAGGGAGATCTGCAGAGCTTTAGATATTGGTTCTTCTGAATGATCCTGGATGAGCCATGGATTCACCTTTGGTGTCATTTTGGTTGGCCAGACCAGTCCTGGAAAGCTTTTCCACTGTTGAACTATTTTTCCATCTCCATCTTTATAACCTCTTCCAGACTAATACATGTCACTGACTTTGTTTCTTGTCTGTTCTAACCTCTGTCGATCAGGGTATAAATTGAGATCATTTGGCCTGTTTCATATTCTCAGACAGTTTCTATTTAACCGATGTCTTGATTCTATCAGAAGTGATCAGTTTATTGTGCTGGAGGGAAACTGAACCAAAAATGATGTGGTTAAAACAAGGGGTGGGAAGTAATTGCTTTCTCACGCAGGGCAAGGTTGGCTTAGTCAGCTTTTTGAAATCATCATTCTGATGAAAACTGGTGAGCAGAATTCTTTTTTTAAAGGGGAAGTCCGGTCAACAAGGAAAAATCAGGGGACCATTAGCTATAACTAAAACTAATACGTTCGTGGTTATTTAATTAATTTAGCTTTAATCAATAAGAAAATAAAAACATAAATTGTCGTCTGGATCCCTGTGTATGGAGGCCGCCCTTACTGCCCATATTTGGGCAGTAAGGGCCGTCTGACATCACATCCTGCGACGTGGAAAAGCGGAAGCGGCGACAGCATTTCTCTGCTCTTTCCATGCAAAGTCAATAGGAGCCGTTCTACACAGCTGCGATCATCAACAATTTTTTCGGATTTCCAGAGGACTTCACCACTGACATTCGCAAGAGCTATTGTTACAGCAACAATGCCCACGTGCATGGCCATTGGATGTTCCAACACAACTGGTAAAAGTGGAAAAAACATTGCTTATTTCAACTTTCTGATTCATGAGCCACCGGGCTCGTCGCTGGATTGCCAACTTAAAGAGAGCGGATTTGCCATCTAACTTCTGGCCAGAGAGAAAACACGTAATATGCAGCAACCATTTTGAAGAAGAATGTTTTGAACATGACATGAGAGCGAGGATTTTCGGTAAGTCATTTTAAAATTTTTAATTTAGAATTTGCGGGGATGGTTACCGACCATAGGGGCGGAGGGATACCACATGTGATATGGTATCCCTCCGCCCGAGCATGTGCTGGAACGCTTTTATATTTTAATTAGGGCTAGGCAACGATTAAAATATTTAATCGCGATTAATCGCATAATTTGCCTGATTAATCATGATTAATCGTATTGTATTTACAAACTCCAAGAATGAATTCAAAAGTAGTGTAAAGAGCACTTTTGTTTTAAAGGAGAAGTCCGGTCAAAATCAGAATTCAAACTGCTGAAAGTACTTTAAATATAAAACTACTACATACTGTGCAAAAAATTATACGTTTTTTTAATTAATAATAATTCTCATTTAATCATGTTTATGTGGAGGAATCCATCTTGGTCAAGAATAGTACTGTCACCTCCCATTTTTTGACGTCACTCGGCGGACCCGCTGTTGAGCAAGTTTCAACGCTCTGTTTGTCACGGCGCACTATTTTCCAAGATCAAACTCAGTCGGGTCCTACAGTATATATCTATACACGCGTGTGTGTGTGTGTGTGTGTGTGTGTGCGCGCTCCGCGCAGCACGGCTTTGCATCTAACAGACGGGGTTTCAGTTTCAGTTTGCAGCAGAGCGCGCGCACACACACACACAGACACACAGCGGAGGAGAGATCGCTGAAGTGACTTAAGTTAGCTGATTATTATAGTATAAGTATTAAAATATAAGAGCATTCCAGCACATGCTGGGCTGAGCACGGCTTTGCACCGGCGCTGCAGCTGAGCGCGCACACACACACACACACACACACACACAAACACACACACACACACACACACACACACACACACACACAGCGGAGGAGAGATCGCTGAAGTGACTGTGTTGAAATAAGCAATGTTTTTTCCACTTTTACCAGTTGTTTTGGAACATCCGATGGCCATGCACGTGGGCATTGTTGCTTCAGCAATAGCTCTTGGGAATGTCAGCGGTTAAGTCCTCTGGAAATCCGAAATAATTATTGATGATCGCAGCTGTGTAGAACGGCTCCTATTGACTTTGCATGGAAAGCGGAGAGAAATGCTGTCGCCGCTTCCGCTCTTCCACGTCGCAGGATGTGATGTCAAACGCCCCTTACTGCCCATATTTGGGCAGTCATGTCAGCCCCCATACACAGTGATTCAGACGACAATTTATGTTTTTATTTTCTTATTGATTAAAGATAAGTTCATTAAATAACCACAAATGTATTAGTTTTAGTTATAGCTAATGATACCCTGATTTTTCCTTGTTGACCGGACTTCCCCTTTAATGTTCTTCTGCCATATGAACAAAAGTGTTGTAACATTTGTAGCACTTATCAGTAACACATATTTAGTGTAAAGCTCAACTTAAACATGTAAAACAAAAAATAGCAATAATAATAAATTAAAGCTTATTGCCACTGACAGGGAATTCTCTTTATGGGGAAAAAATCTACCAAAAACAGGCAATTTCTGAGGTAACCGCAGGGAGCAGCATTACCATTTTATGTTCAATGCCAAAGTTTAACTTGGCAGTGGTTACAACTAACTTGTTTCTGTCATATTCGTTGCTGGAAGAACTTTAAACTGAAATGCTTGCTAACTTGATATGCTTATTTGACGTTAACACGCGTTTTTTTGTTGTTGCTTTCTCGCGTGCATATAGTGAATGGCTGGGAAAAAACAGGCAAAAACACATGGATACTTTGAAACGAGAAGCGACTTCACCGACGGCGTCGATGCAGACCCCGCTCCGCTCCGCACAAAACTTGTTCCAGCCGCCAACTCACCGCCTCGCCTAAGCAAATTCCTGCGGGAAACACCGCCTTCCCATGACGGCTTTGGGGTTTTTTTCCGGCCAGCACCTTTCTTCCTCTTTGAATCCGAGGCTGGGCTGACAGCGAGTTTATTGGCGCATTATCGCCACCTACTGTTCTGATTCAAACCCCTACACCGCAGCAACAGACCTTCACAAAATAAAAGCATGTGAGCAACATGCGTTAACGTGCGTTAAAGTAAATATCGCCGTTAATAGTCTAATGAATTAACGCGAAATTAATGCGTTAACTTGCCCAGTCCTAATTTTAATATTTATACAATAATGACCACCTGCCCTATTTACTAGAGGTTAAATATAACTCAAGTCACTTCAGCGCGATCTCTCCTCCGCTGAAGCGCCTGAAAGCCGTGCTGCAGAGGAGCGAGCGCGCGCACACACACACACACACACACGTGTGTAAATGTATATCTTCGGGGGCCCGACTGAGTTTGCACTGGAAATAAGTCCGGTTTCTGTCAAGAAACTCTTCTAAAAAATCCATATCGCTATCAGATGATGATAGCTCCACGGAACTCCCATCACTGTCACTAAGTACTTCATAACTCTCTGCTTCGTACAAAGCACCAGTCGTCACCATGTTGGAACATAGTGCGTCGTGACAAACAACAGAGCGTTGGGACTTGCTCAACAGCGGGTCCGCTGAGTGACGTCACAAAATGGGAGGTGACAGTACTATTGTTGACCAAGATGGATTTCGCCACATAAACACGATTAAATGAAAATAATTCTTAATTAAAAAAACTTTTAATTTATTGCACAGTATGTAATAGTTTTATATTTAAAGTACTTTCAGCAGTTTGATTTCTGATTTTGACCGGACTTCTCCTTTAAACTTTGTATTTTGTGAAATTTTGCATTGGAAACCCAAATAGTTTTTTCCCAGTGTACATTTCTTAGTGAAAAAATATATACAACTGGATAGTCTCTTTAAAGGTCAGAGGTCTGTATGTGTTCATTGAGGTCTTGGGTCTGGTCATCTAATTATTTTAATGGCTTTTAGTTTGGCCAAAAGGGGAATTAAATGAAACATGCATAAAAGTCATGAAAAAAGTAAAGAAGTAACGAGACAGAAAGGGGAATAAGTGTTATTTTTGGTTTTATTTTACCATTGGAATGAGATGTGTGTCTTTATTTCTGAAGTTTATACTTTGATGTCCCATTCATGTATTATTGATTGTTAACAAACTGGGAGGAGACACAGAACTTTATGTGACACATTGAAACCAAGTAGTGCATAAATATGAAAGGAATTTATCAATGGTTTACATTTTTTAATCAAAAAGATTCTAGAAAACGGGAAAGTAAGTTATATTCACCCCCCTCTACTCTTAACACCCCAAAATAAAAATGCAACGAATTCCCTTTAGAGAACATTGATGAACAAACTGCATCATGAAGACCAAGGAGCACAGCAGACATGTCAGGGAGAACATTGGGGAGAACCTTAAAGTGGAATTAGGTTATCAAACAATATATCATGGTATTAAGATCTCTCAGGGCACTTTTCAATCCCTCACTAAACATTTAAGGAGTATGGAATAGCAGCAAAACTAACAAGATGCGCCCATCGACCTGAATTGACTAGCTAGGCTAGAAGAGCATTATTCAGGCAAGCAGCCAAGAGGCCCAGGGTAGCTCTGGCGGCACTGCAAAGCTAAACCTCAGTAGGGAAAATCTGTTGACAGGATAAGTACTGGTTGTGCACTTCAATGCAATTCAATTCATTTATTTATATAGTGACACTTCATAGAAGATGTCATCTTGAGGCACAAAAAGTCTACTTGTATTCAATTCAATTTTATTTTATCTATATAATGCAAATTTACAACACATGTCATCTCAAGGTACTTTACAAAGTCAAATTCAATCAAATCATACAGATTGCTTAAAAAGTTTCCTATCTAAGGAAACCCAGCAGATTTCATCGAGTCTTGACAAGCAGCATTCACTCCTCATGAAAGATTGTAGAGCCACAGTGGATCATCTTCATTGTCCATGGCTTTGCAGCAATCCCTCAGAGTGAGCATGCATGAAGCGACAGTGGAAAGAAAAACTCCCCTTTAACAGGAAGGAAAACCCTCCAGCAGAACCAGGCTCAGTGTGAATGGTCATCTGCCTCAACTGACCGGGGGTTAGAGAGGACAGAGCAGAGACACAAAAGCACAGAAGCACACATTGTTCCAAGAATCCTTTCTATGTTATATAGTAATAGCGGATGATCTGCCTCCCCTGGATGATGCCACTGCTAACAGAACGCCAGACCAGGTGTACCTATAATGAAGCAAAAAATGACAGAGACAACAAAAAGTTAAAAGTTGAAATAACAACAAACAATACATGTTGGAGAACAGTAGGAGAACTCAGCAGAGTGAGAAAAATAGACCCTGATGTCCTCCAGCAGCATAACTACAGAGGTAGCTCAGGGTAACCTAAGCCACTCTATCTATAAGCTTTGTCAAAAAGGAACGTTTTAAGTCTAGTCTTAAAAGTAGACAGGATGTCTGCCTCACAGACCAAAACTGGGAGTTGGTTTCACAGGAGAAGAGCCTGATAGCTAAAGGATCTGCCTCCCATTCTACTTTTAGAGACTCTAGGAACCACCAGTAGACCTGCAGTCTGAGAGCGAAGTGCTCTGTTAGGAACATACAGGGTAATCGGATCTCTGATATATAATAGAGCTTCATTATTAAGGGCTTTATGCGTGAGAAGGAGAATTTTAAATTTAAATCCCTCTTGTTGATTTTCATCAAAACTCTGGCTGCAGCGTTTTGGATCAGCTGAAGGCTTCGAACTGTATTTTGTGGACTGTATTTTGTGCATGGACAAGTTTTTCAGCACCACACCAGGACAGAATATTTCTAATTTTAGCAATATTCCAGAGGTGAAAAAAGGAAACCCTGGAAACCTGTTTAATATGGGATTTAAATTACATGGCTTGGTCAAAAATAACATCAAGGTTTTTTACTTTATTACCAGAGGCCAATTTAATGCCATCCAGATTAAATGATTGATTAAGAAGTTTATTTTTTGAGGACTCTGGTCCAAAGGCAACATTATTCTTGTCAGAATTTAAAAGCAGGAAATTTAAAGTCACTCGTGTTTTGATGTCATCAGGACATGCCTGTAGTCAAAGTAATTGATTGGATTCAGCAGGATTTATGGATAAATATAGCTGAGTGTCATCAGCATAACAGTGGAAATTAATCCCATGCTGTCTGATAATTTTACCAATCGGAGGAATGTACATAGTAAAGAGAATTGGTCCAAGGACTGAACCCTGTGGTACTCCACAAGTGACCCTAGAGTTTGAAGAAGATTTATCATTAACAGGAACAAACTGGAATCTGTCAGACAGATAAGATTTAAACCAGCCTAATGCTTTCCCCTTAATCCCTACGGTATGTTCAAGTCTGTCTAGGAGAATATTGTGATCAACTGTATCAAATGCAGCACTGAGATCTAACAGGACAAGCACAGACAAAAGTCCATTATCTGAGGCTATGAGAATATCATTAGTGACCTTCACCAGAGCTGTTTCAGTACTATGATGAGCTCTGAAGCTTGACTGAAACTCTTCAAATGTGTCATTACTTGTAAATGTTCACAGATACAAGTTCAGAAAAAAATCTAAATTGTGTAACAAGCCCTGCAATGTGAAAATAGCCTTAGCTTAAGAGCAATTCAGATAGTGGTTGAGAGGAATAGAGGAGTGTTGAAAGGTAAATCGGTCTCTGGATCATGGCACAAATACATGGACTATGAAGCATATTGCTGCAGATCAATGCATCTGTTTCTCTGTGCATCTTGGTGTTTTTACGCACCAGTCTGGTGAGAAACGCTGCATGCAGCAATCAAAAGCGAGGAAAAGCCAGCACAAAAGCAAACTTCTAGATTACCATTTAGGCTAGTGACATTATCAGGCAATACAGAAAATATTTTATCTCCTTGTTTATGTATTTTTTTATACATTTCTGTACTTGTTATTCATGATTGTTCAATATTTTTCCTATTTATCCTCAATGATATTACATTACTAGAGCTGTGCTTTTTACCCATCAGGATGCTGAAACTAATTAATTTCCCTCTATGGGGATGATAATTGATGTTATCTACATATCATTAATTGCCTGATTGCTAAAGAAGTTTGTGTGCTTATTTCCTCCACTGTTTAGGTGGTGGATCACCCAATCAGCTCTCTCTGTTTCCGCCATCTTCTTTGCTTCAGACACTCTTAGGCTCGCTAAAAGTCCTCCTCACTACTCCTAACATTTTGTCACTTTACAGCTCTCTTAAGGCCTGGGGGGCTTTGTGAATAACTTATCTTACCAAGGTAAAATTCTAAGAAAAATCTTAGATTTTGGGAAATTCCTAGACTTTTCCTAAAATGACACCACTTAGAGCTACTTTTAGTCCTAGGATTGTTTGTGAATACGACCAGGCCAGCTGACAGCTTTGCTAGGGCCCGGGACAACACAGTCTTTTTTGGCCCCCCCTCTACACCTGCCGCCACCACACACACACACACACACACACACACACACACACCAAAAAAAAAGTCAACTTAACTGTATACTTCATGCCCCGGAAATCTCTGTATTTTATATTGGATATTTTCAACCCATCTATTGAATTTAGTGCACTGGTTGATCTTTTCTTCATAAGAGAAAAGCAAGCACTGCAGTCAAAATATGGCCTTTTTTGACCTGCTGTATATTACCCGGTCCCTAACAAATTTTTCCCTTCCATTGAGGGAGGTAGAATAGGCTATGTTAGATACTTTGGGAATTCTCTGCCCTCTGAATCTGCTGGCAGTTCATTTTCCATTGCTGAGAAAGGCTTCGTTTTTGCCATTAAATACACAACATTCACTCGATCAGAATCAGTCATTTTTGTTGGCCATAACGCGGGATCATTGAAATTAACGGTGTGATCCATCTCTGGGTGACTATGCTCAGACTCTCCGATCGGAAGAGTCCCCTCCCCCCCAGCTCCCCGCCTCAGCTGGCTCTCCTGCTCCGCTCTGTGTTTCAGACTGAACCTGGACCTCTGCCCTCTCTCTGCTTTCTGCTCTTTTGGCGCTAATCTTAAGTGTTTCTGTAAAAGAAAAGGTGTTTTCCCCCTTACACTAGCTTGCAGATGCTGTACTTTAAAATCACACTGATAAACGCATTGCGTCTTACCTGGCTCTGGATGGGCATCATTACTCTGCAATTCCGTTCCTAGACCTGTTCCTGACTCATCCTCAGTTTTTAAAAAATATTTACTAATAAAATCCCTCAAGCCTTTCATGTCATCTTCTCTTTTTCTCTTTTCTGTGCATCTGTGATTCTTAGTTTGCAGCGGAACAAACTTTCAAAGTTGCAGCCAGCCGTTGTCCTAATGGTCAAACCATTTTATGTTGGGGTGGGGGGAGTTCTAATGGCCCCTTATTTAAAGAAAAAATATTACATACACTACCGTTCAAAAGTTCGGGGTCACATTGAAATGTCCTTATTTTTGAAGGAAAAGCACTGTACTTTTCAATGAAGGTAACTTTAAACTAGTCTTAACTTTAAAGAAATACAGTCTATACATTGCTAATGTGGTAAATGACTATTCTAGCTGCAAATGTCTGGTTTTTGGTGCAATATCTACATAGGTGTATAGAGGTCCATTTCCAGCAACTATCACTCCAGTGTTCTAATGGTACAATGTGTTTGCTCATTGGCTCAGAAGGCTAATTGATGATTAGAAAACCCTTGTGCAATCATGTTCACACATCTGAAAACAGTTTAGCTCGTTACAGAAGCTACAAAACTGACCTTCCTTTGAGCAGATTGAGTGTCTGGAGCATCACATTTGTGGGGTCAATTAAACGCTCAAAATGGCCAGAAAAAGAGAACTTTCATCTGAAACTCGACAGTCTATTCTTGTTCTTAGAAATGAAGGCTATTCCATGCGAGAAATTGCTAAGAAATTGCAGATTTCCTACAACGGTGTGTACTACTCCCTTCAGAGGACAGCACAAACAGGCTCTAACCAGAGTAGAAAAAGAAGTGGGAGGCCGCATTGCACAACTGTGCAAGAAGATAAGTACATTAGGGTCTCTAGTTTGAGAAACAGACGCCTCACAGGTCCCCAACTGGCATCTTCATTAAATAGTACTCGCAAAACACCAGTGTCAACATCTACAGTGAAGAGGCGGCTGCGGGATTCTGGCCTTCACGGCAGAGTGGCAAAGAAAAAGCCATATCTGAGACTGGCCAATAAAAGAAAAAGATTAAGATGGGCAAAAGAACACAGACATTGGACAGAGGAAGACTGGAAAAAAGTGTTGTGGACGGATGAATCCAAGTTTGAGTGATTGGAGCCAATTTCATCCTACAACAGGACAATGACCCTAAACACACCTCCAACTAAACACACCTCCAAATTGTGCAAGAACTATTTAGAGCAGAAGCAGGCAGCTTGTATTCTATCGGTAATGGAGTGGCCAGCGCAGTCACCAGATCTGAACCCCATTGAGCTGTTGTGGGAGCAGCTTGAACGTATAGTACGCAAGAAGTGCCCATCCAACCAATCCAACTTGTGGGAGCTGCTTCTGGAAGCGTGGGGTGCAATTTCTCCAGATTACCTCAACAAATTAACAGCTAGAATGCCAAAGGTCTGCAATGCTGTAATTGCTGCAAATGGAGGATTCTTTGACGAAAGCAAAGTTTGATGTAAAAAAAAATCTTATTTCAAATACAAATCATTATTTCTAACCTTGTCAATGTCTTGACTCTATTTTCTATTCATTTCACAACGTATGGTGGTGAATAAGTGTGACTTTTCATGGAAAACACAAAATTTTTTGGGTGACCCCAAACTTTTGAACGGTAGTGTATACCTAATGCATATATATATATATTTATATTTAGTTACTCTAATATTTAATATTTTTCACAAATATTTTCTGAAAATTACTTCTGCCAGTATTTTATTGGTCAGAGTGTCAGTTTTGGCCCCCCCTTCTGTCCTGGGCCTGGGACAATTGACCCGTTTGTCCCCCCCTGTCGGTGGGCGTGAATACGACCACTGCAGTCTGAGAGCGAAATGTTCAGTTGGGGCCGCAGACTTGATTATTAAGAGCTTTATAAATTTAGAGTTTTTCTAAGTATTGGAAGCCTGTGAGGAAAAGCTAAAATTTGAGGAATAAGCTCTCCTTTTCAAATCTTCCTTAAACCTTTGCAGCAACGTTTTTTTGATCAGCTGAAGGCCTATTTCTTGAGTTTTGATTTAATCAGATTGGACTTCCTGGTGGTAAAGAAAGACAATAATCCAGTCTTAAAGGAACAAATGCACGGACTAGTTTTTCAACATCATTCTGTGACACAATATTTCTAATTATATCAATATTACTCAGGTGAAAGAAGGAGGTCATATAAACCTGTTTAGTGTGGAATTTCAATGGCATGTCCTTGTCGAAGATGATGCCAACTGAGTTTGTTTTTCAGAGGCTCTGCTGCAAACTTGACTTCTGTCTATCCATCCATCCATCCATCCATCCATTTTCCAACACGCTTATCCTTTGTGGGGTTGCAAGGGCTGCTGGGGCCTATCTCCTTGACTTCTGTCTAGTCTATATTTAAAAGTACAAAATTTTAAGGCGTTCATGTTTTTATCTCTTCAACACAGGCCTATTGTCTCCCTAACAGTTTGGATTCATCAGGATTTATCAATAAACCTAGCTCAGTATTATCAGCATAACTTAACAATTAGGATTTCTTAAGACGAAAGGAGAACTCTTCTTATATAACTTATCTTGTTTTCAAATCATATTTTATTAGCTTATTTAATTGAATCGAATGTTTTAATTACTTGTATTTTTACTGTGTTTGTAAAATGTTATTGTTTTACCAGGGTGGGGCGGGTTATTGTTTTCATCTCAAGTTCTGGTTGATCTTTCAGAGGTCAGGGTGTCACAGTGTGGTAGAAGGAGGACCCACATGCAGAATGTGGTAGAAGCAAATAAAGTTCTTTAATAAAGAAAAAAGAGAAAAAACTTACAAGAACTGATGAACTGGAACAGGGCTGAAACAGGGGCAGCAAAGTGGGCAGAGCAATGGAGTAACAAGGAGCAAAAATCTGGGATCATAAGGCAGAGAGACAGGAGATTCCAGCAAAGAAACAAAGAGAGTCAAACAGTAAATATGCTGAGGCAGAGGTAAAGACATGACAGACAAACCAGAAGAGCTAATGGGAGGCAATATGGATCAGGTGAGGAGGTAGGGCAGTTAATGGAGATAAGTCATATTCACATAGGAGAGCTGAGCTGGCACACAAAGAGATCAAAATTGAGGGAGGAAAGGTAAACATGTGGCAAATAATGTTAGCTGAGACGTAGGCTTCATAATGATGATTTTTATTTTTTATTTTTATTTACTTATTTATTTTTTGCACTGTTGCCTTGCAGCAAAAAAATGTCCTGGATTAAAATTCTGGTCAGGGAATGGAGTTTGCATGTTCTCCCCCGTGTATGTGTGGGTTCTGTCCCACTCTGGCTTCTTCCCATCAACATGCATCTTTGGTTAATTGTTCTCTCTAGATGGCTCCTAGGAGTGAACAGGGGTGTGCATAATTGGTTGTCCTGTGGGTCTCGGAGTTGCCCTGTGATAGACTGGGGACCTGTTCAGGGTAGACTCCACCACTTCCTTTTTGAATCATGGACACCCATCCCCCACCCCGGGTCCCTTTAAGGCAGTGGTGTCAAGCTCCAGTCCTCGAGGGCCGGTGTCCTGAAACCTTTAGAGGTTTCCCTGGTCCCACACACCTGAATCAAATGGCACAATTAGCTCCTCAATATGCAGTCAGTTTCTTCAGAGTCCTGCTAATTACCTGATTATTTGACTCAGGCATGTCGGACCAGGGACACATCTAAAAGTTGCAGGACACCGGCCCTTAAAGACTGGACTTTGACACCTGTGCTTTAAGGTATTGTTGTTTAAAGTCAGTCTTAAAGGGCTGATATGTTTCCGTAGTACAACATATCCAAATCAAATGGTGGTTCTCTACCAGGACTGAGTAAGAAGTAATTCAGTCTTTTTGAACCAGAGTGGGATCTGAGCTTTATTAAAGGTTGGATGGATGGATGGATGGATTGTTTTACAAAGTGCAAAAACAAGCATTTCTTCAGATAAACAAGCAACATTTGTTTAATTTATGCACAAGTAATTTCAATTGTTTTGAATATTAAAATATGACTATATTAATATAATATATTATTTTAAATTCATTTATGCTTATAGAAGTGAAAAGTAATGGAGATCGTTGTTTTTATATCAACCTTTCAACTTGCATTATTTTTTATTTTAATGGAAAAAGGAATAAAGTTCCAAAATCTAAAAAGATTATAGACACCTGCATCCATCTGCTCCTTTTTTGCATGCTTGCGAAATAGCCATAGCATTTGAATGTAAATGGTAGGATATCTCCGCTCCTTCTAACAGCTCCATACTTTTATTTCAGTGAATCCAGATTTCTGTCGTTTTTTTCTGGATTTGATTAGGGTGTTCTGTTTCTTGTCTATACTGTTTCGGTTATAAATCAACAAAGCAATAAAAAAAGGCAGAATCCTAATACTCTCTGAGTAAGGACCTGGCTGTTCATGTGCTAAGTGCCTCTCCTAAAATCCTAATGATGCCGCTGGCACCAGAGAGCCACATAAAGCAGCATTTCAAAGGCAGCGCCTGTCTCTAGCCGAGCAGCCGCAAACTGCAGCAGAGGAAAGGAGCAGTGAAGGAAATCTGAGGAGGACCTGGGATAACAGCATCCCTCCTGGCTCTGAACTCAGCTGCGGCCTCGAATGCTGTCAATTAATAAGAGATATATGGGCCGAGGCTTTTCCACCACTTCACTGAGCCCCCCTTCAGTCGCAGCCTGCGCGGACTGTAAATTATCACCACCCAGATCCAAGGCCTGCATCAGTTTGGAGTCATTGGTCAGAGCCACCTCTGTATTCATTCGAATCCCCCCTCTGTGTGCCAAACCCCCAAACCTTCCACGATCTGAGGCCTGTGAAGCATCCAGCTGCACGCCCACGTGGACATGCTCAATCGCAAACATTGATTTAAGCACACTCAAATGCACACAAATGTCCGTATGAGGCATATGAAGCATCCCCCGGAGCTGTAGATCACCGGGAACAGGTAGGGAATTTAGTGTGAACGCGCAGGCCGTAGATCACTGGGGTGGGCAGGAACGTCAGCACTCTCGCACACAGCGAGCCTTATTGCACAGTTTAATAGAGGAAACCCAGCATGAATCCCCACAGTCATTCTGTTCATGTCAAACACACTATTCACAGCGCTCAGACTCCGTGTGCGTTAATACACACAGATGGCCCAGCTTATATACAACACATTAGGACCTTCAGTATGCAACGAATGTGTTAGATATGTATAGAGTCTACCCGGAGTGTTGTGGTGCAGTTATCACAGTGTGAGAAATGTACGTTGGGTTGTATGCAGGCTTTCACGGGACCGCGGACATTCAAGACTTTGTGTTGAGATGAGAACCGTATTGAGCCATCAAACGCTGCTCTGTCACCTCTTCACTTTATGAGTCTGGCCTTTTAAAAACACCCTGGATTTATGGTCAGTTTGGGCACCATCTCAGCATGTGTGAGTCCCTCTCTAAAGTAGAAAATTGGTCCTCTTTGCTGTCAAAAGAAGAGGCTTAAAAGCGAACATTGAAAGTGACAAGATGGTAACAAGTCCAGTACAATATTTCCAAACTGCAATATGTTGGAAACTTTGCAGGAGTTTGAAGATAATGCAATGGTACCCATGGGAGTACAGGTGACTGCATCTTTTTGTGCCACAGTGACAGGCTTGGGTTACTGATTATGCTCATCCTGATTCTTGCATGAATTCACCCATTTCACCCTCTCTAACTGTATTTGGTAATTGCTAACACAAGAATTTGTGTCGATACGGTGCCTTGCAAAAGTATTGATATCTCTTTTACACGTACAACACCACCTCAGTCAAACCTGTACTGCAAACCTCTGTCTTTGTATAATTTATCAGGATTTTATCCTTATTTTCATTGTTACAAATTCAAATCTGAAAAGTGTGGCATAGATTTGAAATCAACCCCACCTGACTCTAAAATATTTTGTGGAACCACCCTTAATTTCAAAGAGTCCTTTAGCATATGTCTGCTAGCTTTGCACATCTAGAGCTTAATCTATTTCCCTTCTTCTTTGCCCAATAGCTCTATCTCAGTTTTAAGAAACACATGAACATGTATTTTCAAGCACAATCATAGAGTTTTGGTTAGATCTAGGCCTGAGCTTTGACTGGACCTTTCTGACACATGATCTAAACTAGGGGTGTCAAACTCATTTTGGTTTAGGGGCCGCATACAGCTTAATCTGATCTCAAGAGGGCCACACGAGTAAACTCATTGCAAGATTAAATAGAACTAATAAAAGTGGACTTGTTGATTTTTATATTAAATGAATTTCACTTTTTCACAATATATTATGAATAACAATACTTTTACTCAGTTAAACATTTACTTAAGTGCATTATGCATAAGAACTGATCACAGTGATTGTACAATGTTGAAAAACATTTATTCACATTTTTGGAACTTAAAAACACTGTCCTGCATGACAAAATACATCAAACAGATAAAAATTAAGAAATGATTTAAAATCAATTTTCCACATCTGATGCTCAGTGCTACCATCTGCTGATTAAAACACAGGAACTGCAGATTTTCAATTAAACGAAGTACATGTTTTTTTCAATAATTGTTTTATCATTCTCTTCCTTTTATCTCCTCTTTCTTTCACCTTTTCTTTTTTTCTTCTTGTTCTTCCTTTCCTCTCCTACTTTCCCATTGTAGTGTCCATATCCTTTGAGATATTGCCCGCATGAATCATAATAAAACTATTCACATTCATAAATCAAGCAGAGCACTATGGCAAAAGCCGCACTGCTCCACTTGTGAAAGTCAAATCTGATGAGCTCTTTTTGGCATTAAGACAACAATTCTTATTGCCACATTGTCAGACAGGACACTGGGGGGAAAAAAAAAATCATTGTTGAATAATGATAATGCATTTAGCCACCGGGCCGGACTAAATTGTTCGGTGGGCCAGAACCGGCCCGCGGGCCGTATGTTTGACACCCCTGATCTAAACCCATCCATCGTGGTTCTTCAGGATTATTGTCCTCCTGGAAGCTGAACCTCCATCCTAGTCTCAAATAACAGGTATCTGTCCTGTCCTGTATTTAGCTCCTTCCATGTTCAATTCAACTTTGACCATCTTACCTGTCACTGCCAAAGAAAAGCATCCCCGCAACATGACGCTACCACCATCATGTTTCATGGAAGGGATGGTATATTCAGGTTGATGTGTAATATTTTCAGCCACACACACACAGACACACACACACAGACACACACACACACACACACACACACACACACACACACACACACACACACACACACACACACACACACAACTATTGCGGTCCAATCTGACTAGTGCCCTTTTCCCCACATGTCTACTCCTATGTCTTTGTGGCAAACTGCACACAGGTCTTCGTATGAATTTCTTTCAACAGCGGCTTACTTCTCACAACTTTTCCATAAAAGCCTGATTTGTGGAATGCACAATGCTGGTCTGTTGACATGTTCTCTCACCTGAGCTGTGGGTCTCTGCATCTCCCACAGAGTTACCATGGGCTTCATGGCCGCCTCTCTGATTAACGCTCCTAGCTGTCAGTTTTAGTAGAAAGCCATGTCTTGGTAGGTTTATAGCTGTGCTGTGCTCTTTCTGTTTTTAAATGATGGATTGAACAGAACTCTGTGAGATGTTCACAGGTTAGGGTATTGCTTTATAAGACACTTTAACCTTTTCCACAATGTTCTCCCTGAGCTGTCTGCTGTGTCCCTAGGTCTTCATGATGTTTTGTGTTCTCTAACGTTCTCTGTCAAACCTCTGAGGCCATAAACAGAACAGCTGGATTTGTACAAGATTAAAGTACACACAGGTGGCCTCTGTTTACTAATAAGGTGATTTCTGAAGGCAGTTCATAGTTTTCCCATTTGAATCTGTTATAACTTTGAAAACCGTGAGTTATTTACCTTCCACTTCACAATAATGCATTACTTTGTGTTTATCTATCAGCGGAAAAGTCCAATAGCACACGTTCAACTTTGTGGTTCTTTATGGACAAAATATGGAAAGGTTCAAAGGGTATGAATACTTCTTCGGCAAGGCGCTGTACTGTAGAAATCATGTACTGGTCATGCATCCCGCAGATCCAAACAATGCCCGTGGTGTTTTGCCACCTTCCTCAGTGTGAAGCAAAAATCCCTTCTAATCTTAAAAGTGTGAGAATCTCCTGAGAGATTAAAAAGGAAAACTCTGCAAGGGGAAGCTGCCCCAGATTTTCGCTTCAGCCCCAGAGTGGCTTACGTGGAGGAAATTCTCGAGACTAAACATCCTGTATCAGTGATACTAGGTGCGAGGTAATCGTGGACGGAGTGTGATGTGTGGTCCCATTTGCTTCATTAAGGGGGCAGACGCTAGCCGTTCAGCCAAGACAATAGCCGTTGTCCCTCGTTTTTTAACGCGCAGCATTAGTCCGCCGCAGTTGTAAGTGCTGCACCGTGGCGCTTTGATGATGGTCAAATGACAAAGTCTTAATAGAGTATAACGGGATAGGCAGGACAAAGGTGGGCAATGTTCAGCTGGATGCAGCCAATTTCTGAGTGAGAGGCCTGCCTAAAAACCCTATTCATAGGCCGTCTAATGCTGCTGCGTAATTAAATGTGATTACTGGAGCAGGGGGGAGCTTCGCCCTGCCTCTCCAAGGGCCACACACAGGACTGGAGGGAATGTGCATGGGCTCATTAAGGAGGCGCTAACAGATGTACAATAGCAACAACCGTAGGCACACCTAAAAATCAGAGCAGTACCTTTTTCCCGCACACAAAGAGGAGTTACAAAAGACGAATGAAGAATTTCTTATTAAACTTCTCAGGCTTAAACAGAAACTGGATTGGATCATAAAATAAAGTGGAATGTGTTTTCATTTTTTTTTTTACAAACATGATCCCTCAACTGGGGCTCGAAAGGTCAAATTTGAGTTGTTATTTCTATCCTGATGTTCCAAGGTCTTTCAAGGGTTCCCTAAATGCGAAAAAAATAAAAGGAAAAAGAAAAAGAAAAGAAAAGAAAATCCAGCAAACAACAAGGCATTTAGCGGTAAATCAGAATCAGGAGAACGTTTCAGTCAGTGATAATCAGGAGGCAAACAGGCCGGAGTATAAACAAAATCAGTTACGGTTTCCACCCTCACTCACATGCACACACTTCTTCTGACTCTCCGGTTCAGTTTCCTGGGCAGACACGGTCCCCTGGTGCTCATGGGAAATAGTGAGCATGCCAGGTCCCCACAAAGGCGTTCTTTCAGCCGCCCGCATGCTTGACCTGTGCAGGGTCAGCGCCGTGCTTTGTGCCCCACGACCCCGTAGCGACCCGGGGGTCACGCTGAGGGCTGGAGGTCAAATCCAGATGCCTGCGTCCAATTTCGCCCCAACCGGGTTATCTGTTCAAATCTGCCATAAAAATTTGCCTCCCCACCCCACTGCGCCCCGGCTGACTCCAGCTCTTCCCCAGCTCCTGAAACCTCCCAGTACCCCTACACGTTACTGAGCCTCAGAGAAACACATGGGCCCTCTGCTCTCTAATTGGGCTACTATGTAGTATCTCTCACACTCAGGCTCTCTCAGTCAGGCATGCACACAAGCAGGCTTGACCCCCTGTAACTGCACTAATACCCCATCCCATCGCTGTTGGTCAGTCCTGAGGGATTAAGTGAAGAGAGACACACAGACAAGCCCAAATACATACATATACATACAAATACCCCCCTCCCCACACACAAACACACACACACGCACACATACGAGAGCTCTAGGACTGGCTGAGGGTCTACCTTGAGGGATTATGTGCAGAGAGACAGGACCCTCCAGCCAATCAGCCAGTCTGTCACATTGATTTTGAGGGGTCACTGGTGCACAATGGCCAGGGTTTTTCCTGTCTTAACCTTTCTGATCATACACATATGCACACACACACACACACACACACACACACACACACACACACACACACACGCACACACACACACACACACACACACACACACACACACACACACACACACACACACACACACACTATAGCAATAAGTACATTTTTAATTGGCAGAAACAAACAGCCATAAATGCTTTTCATTGGTATAAAATCTTAAATTAAACACCGAGGGCTTAAATGAAACTTTATTCGTATAAAAACCAGCAATGTGTTGAAAGAGGAAACCGTGTAAGGTTATACTCTGAAAACTGTTTGGTCAAAAACAACCAGATTGGATTATTTACCGTATGAACTGGCTCAGGACTGGTCTAATTTTACACAACTGGGTTGTGTTTGAGTTTGACCCAGAATACTGGGTCAAAACCCCAAAATCGTGTTCAAGGAGTTATTGTCTAATGTAAGGTGAGAAGAGTGGGTTGTGAAGCATGAGTAATTACCTGGATTAATAAACATGTAATATTGGTCTTAGAATGTTTTATTTTCATGTTTTGTTCAATTCCACATGTAAAAGCATAAGGTTAAAAACACAATGACTTTTTATCTGAATGGCATAACTAATACTTATTAAATATCATTTATTTCGACTTTATGACCAATTATTTGGTCAAAGTCTGAATGAGTTAGCACCAGCTTGTGTGAATTTAAGTGATTAACACAACCCACTGACATTATACAGCATAATGTTTCCATTTTTCATTTCAGCCTGTAGAACATGTTCAATTATGTCTATTTAGGTCCTTTTAAAGATCTAATTGGCTGTGAAGAATCATGAGGCTCCTTAGTTTCTTTCATAGCCCAACATACCAGGTCACAGGTTTTAACCTAATAAGTGGTACCATATTTATTCAGAATTAGTGTGGACAAATTCAGAAGTTAAAATATTGTGGTTTTCATTTGCCAAACAAATAACAAAAAATTGGGATTTTTGTGTTTTCACAGTTAGAATAAAGATTTTATACATTTCAAACTTTAATCTAAAGAATGTGTTTTTCTGTGTGAATCACCCAGTTCAGGTTTTATCACATGACGTACTTAAGACGTTGTGCTGAAGATGGCCAATCACAGTTTAGATTCCCTGATGTGTCACTCAGCAGCACCTCTTTCAGACAAGCATGCACTCGTGTTCCCACTTTAGCTCCGAGCTTTATTTAGAGAAATGTAGTTTTCATTACAGCCTGCAGCTGATCTGTTAACTGTCTTGGAGGAGAACAAATATAAAGGAACAGATTTTCACCCGCAAATCAGCGCAGTAGTTGAATCCTTGTTGTTCCTGACATCAGTTATTCAAACGGTGAAAGCAAATCTCTCCTTACTGCTTTTTCTTTTAAAAAAGCACCATTGTTGTGTTTTCTGGGTTGCTTGAGAGCTGATCCTCCATTTTCTTTCCATTTTTACTGTGTTTGGCGCCACCGATCGTATGGGACTATTGTTCTCGATACTATTGTTCTACTGTCAGCACGCACAGCCGGCATGGTCACAGAAATCGGGGCTGCACATAGACGTCTGCGTAGAATCCCCAAAGGACCTCATGGGGCAGGCACGGTCGGTGAAATTACTTTGTAACAAAAATGGTGAAATAAAGTTAAACTAGACTTTTAATTGACTGCAGAATACACCAACTGCAGCTTCATTAACCAGCAGCTATGTGTGGATATATTTTCGTACAGTGACTACGCTGAACACAATGAGGGGGAGCCACTTCTCACTGACTGGACATGCGAATAAGCAAAATGAAAATTTGTTTTGGAGTGAAACTGGTCTAACTTTTTCTTTTTTTACTGCCCTCTGGTAGTAGGGACCCCTGGGTGATGAGCCATACTTTCCATATTTATCCATACATACAACAAGACTGAATGTTGGGATGCCCAGAAGCCTGATCTAGAATAAGTGGAAGACAATGGATGGATGGATGGATGGATGGATGGATGGATGGATGGATGGATGGATGGATGGATGGATGGATGGACGGATGGATGGATGGATGGACGGAAGGACCCACCTATGTTTGACTAAAGCTATACCCAGCATTTGACCCAGCAGAAAACCCCCAGCATTTGGGTTAAAGAAAAAAAACAAGCTGTTCTTAGAGTGGAAAACTGAACAGGCAACACCCTCAGAAGTACAAAACTGTTTTCACTGGCTATTGCAGTCGCTTGTATAACAACCTGTAATATCTCACATGCCCACATGTATATCACATCCCCTCTCTGCAAGTCAAAATTCCCCCTTCTCTGCCCATCAAAGCTTCATCACAGGCCTGCTTTTGAAAATCCTTCATCCCTGGGGGAAAACCCAACCGGCTTGGGGGGGAACCTAAGGTTGAGCCCCTCTATGCCCTCCACAGCTCACCCCTTCCAGCCCCCACCTCCTTCTTCTCCTTCCTGGTCAAATGACACAATAGTTGTGTCAGAGAGGGCACCAGGCAGGCGCTTTGACAAGCGGAAACACACCGGGGCCGGTGCCAGGCTCATCTCAGGTGCAGAGACTAAAAAACAAATTTAAAAAAATCAAAAACCCTCTCCGACGTCATCGACCGCATTTGCTCTTTTCTGTTTCAGTCTTTTGTTGCTTGTTTCCTTTTCCTGAAAGGAATATGCGAGGCCCCTGGAAAAACAGGATTCCAGCATGTCAGTTGTTGCTTTTGTAAAGTAAATATAACAATGTAAAATAATTCTGTTACGGGCACATGACCCTCAGGGGGAATAAGGAACAAAAAGCAATGTTGACAAAATGTTCTCAAAAGAACAATCTATTATGCAGGACAAAAAAAAATTCAATATGACTTGTGTCATATTAGAATTGCACAGAGCATTAATGTGCCAGTAGTACTTAGCTGCACCAGAAATATATTCAAATATACACACATATCACAATCTCCAGTAGGTCACAGGACAAATGTAATTGCATGTGGCATGCACAAATAAAATTTTATACTGTGTATAAATTACATAAAATATTCATAATTAGAGGGTCTCTCATCCAGATGCACAGACACAACCAAGACATACAAAACATGTGAAGTTTTGAAAACATGATCACTTTGGCTGATGAGTGTTTTGTTTTTAAACTCCTCCAGGATGTGTCACCTCCACCTCTCAGGTTATTGGGACATCTGAAGAGAGCAGAGGAACAAGGTCGACCGCCAGATGGGAAAGTAGCGTCCCTAAAAGGAAAAATGCCTTTGGACAATTTGCTTTTTCTTACAAGTCCATAAAAGACTGGAGTCCCTGTTCACTAATTAGTACGGACTACACAACCGTTCTCATGGAAACAAACAAAAGAAACCAATTACGTGATCATCAATTCTTCTTAACGTATCTGTGTGAAAGTTTATGTATTTTGTGATTAACATTGTATTTATGTTTCTCTTAAAACACAATATTTTGGATAGTAATTTATCTACATAATCTTAAATTCACTTTTTAACCATTGTTTCTGTACTAACATCTTATTTATCTCGATTTTTCTTTTCCTTCTAACCTGTCACAAGAACTGCAGATGGAAATAAGCTAAGAAGCTGGAATCTTTACTATGTTAGAGATGAAGGTTACTCTGACTGCTGCTTAAATGATATAACACATTGATCATCACTGTTATGATGTTATCTGTAACCTGAAGATTGTAATATTGCAAGGCTAAATAGTAAAAACCCACTGAATTTAGTTTCTGATTTCAAATGCTTATTTAACATGTGCAGAATATTGTCTTTGCTGTAGAGTTGCATTTAGAGACGGTTGTACAGCTGGGCTTTCTTGTGTAGCTATCATGCAGCCGGCTGCTTCAAAGAAGCTTTCCAGCTATGGTTTTAAAACAAAATCCCTTGGCTCGTGCGGGTCGTGTTGGCCCGCCCTCTTTGGGGGGCCCGGTCCGGGGGGCGTCTGGTCCCGGGCCGGGGCCGGGGGTCGGGCACAAGCAGTCGTATAGTCGATTTGGGGTGACCCCCCCCTTTGGTCAGGGTTGGATGCGAGTGTTATGTGGGAATGTGTGTACAGCGTCTTTATTTTTTTTATTTTTTTTTAATCTGTGTGTGGTGAGTGGGGCACAAGGGAGGGATAAGAAAAAAAAAAAAAAAAAAAATCCCTTTTATCAGAGTGATGGTGGCTCCTTTCTAGTGCCCACACCATCACTGTTTTGTGTTGGTGTTGAGATGCCATCTTTCACCAAGGTGACTGCCAGCAGGTAGCAACATGTAGGGGAGGGGCAGTGCTGCATTTACTTTACTCCATACAGCCAGAGTATGAAACTGGTGAAATAAATAAATAATCTTTGATTTGATGAACTAGCATGTCTGGCTGTCAATTTGATGCTAATGTACTTTGTACAAAAGTTAAAAAACAAAACAAAACAAACAAACAAACAAAAAAAATGTTGCTGTTTTTTTACTGGATTTGTTTATGAATAGAGTTACTATGAAAGTGACATAAAAAAATACAGATAAAATGCCTAAAGCAAGTTTTGAAAGTGCTACATACCACATATATCATTTTAATTACCACATGTGGTTGTGAAAAAAACACACCCTGTCATGTAGTCAATTTAGGCGAATTCATAATTGGTAAATTAATTAAAACAAGTTGTGTGGAGTGCAGTTGTACAAACAACGAAGCGTGAAGAATGTAGAAGAGAGATCAGTAATGCGTGGTGGTTAGTAGCCTTAGCTGGAGGTGGGTCGAAATGGATTCTGCTGATGGGCCTAAACATCTTTGGGTTAGCTCTGGGAATAGGTTTGAGGGGAGATGGAAACTCTTCTAAAATAAATACTGGTTAGTTTCTATTATTTTTCTGTCATGAACGTTGACCTGTATGTTAATTAATTCGTTTTTAGTGGTCTGAAACCGTGTGAGAAGATTAGGTGGGAAACAATAGTCATTATAAGATCATTATAAAAGACTAAATGGAAAGTAAGAAACTACTTTCAGCTAGATAGATAAAAAATGCACCTTGTTGGGTCTCCAGATCCACTGAAAATATAATTTATGTTTTTTTTTTTTTGTTTTTTTTTTGGTGACGTGAAAGAAACTTTCTTCAAAGTTCGAAATATATTTATCGTTTTAAACGACGCAGAAAAGGGAAGCGGGGAAGTGTCACCAGTGGCGCTAAAGTATCAACCACTAGTGGGCGCCAGAGCATTTCAGCAGTCCTGAAAGTTGGGGATTGCGCATGCGCCACTCAGCTCCTCGACACTACTTCCTGGATACGCGTTCAGGGAAACGGTCCTCTTGTATTTGTTGTTGAACTGTCACACACCAAAGTTCTCCTCTCGGTGCTCCAACCAACACGCCTTTGGTCACCAAATAAAAGGATGAATGTGGCGGAATCATGATGATAACGTAGCAGGACGTCAGGGCGGGAGGGCGGAGACGAAGGTGGGTAACTAGGAGGTTATCATCGGCTTTGAGACTTAGCTTTGTGGCTAATGACTCTAAACTTTATAAACTGTCTATATGCACTTGTTTAACCTTGCTCAGACGCATTCTGCGTTGTTTATCAGCCAGTGTTTTAGACAGGAAATAAAGTGAAGTGCGCGTTCCACCTAGTTGTCCGATGTGTTTCCTCTCAGAAGCGCCACGTCACTGATCCGCGGAGTAAACACGCAGCTTCTAACGAAGATTAGACCGATCCACCGCACCGCCGGTAGTCCTCACGGGGGTCCCGTCCCTGCCCTGCTCGGCTTTATTTGCTTCATAAGACGAGGAGGCTGCCACACCTCTAGCAAGGGAAGATGACGGCGTCAAACTGGGGCCTGATCATGAACGTGGTGAACAGCATCGTGGGAGTCAGTGTGCTCACCATGCCCTTCTGCTTCAAACAGGTGGGTCAACTCACAGCTGCTGGCCCGTTGATCCGAAGGGCCCTTTATTCTACACAGACGGGCTGAGCTGCACTAAAACTGCGTTTTAGCAGACACATTTGGTTTTACTCGTACTTTGCTGATCAAGTGTTTGATCTTTTTGTCATCTTCTTATGTGGTATATAGAATCACGACAATGAACGTTTCATAAACTTTAAAAGATGTTACGGAGGAATGCGTGAAGTTTATTCAAAGGGGCAATTCTCAAAGAGATAAATGCTTGTGGACATTCAAAATGACATTTGTTCCCTGAGCCACTTACCACAAGGTAATAAAGAAATATGTGTTTTGGAAAAGTTGTATGTTAAAATCAATTTCAGCTGAAAGGGCAGTGAAAGGGAATTTGGCACAATCCATTGGCCATGTGCGGAGGTTTATAATTAGGACACGTAAAGCTGCAATTCGGAGGTAATTTGTTTCCCTCAATTTACAGGGAAATCTGTGAAAAGTGGTAAGTCTAAATCACAAAAAGGCTTAACTTCAAAATGGTTTTTATATTTTGACTTGACTAGTTCCACCATTGCACTCGGATTAATGTTCTGCATTTATACAGGTTAGAATAAATGCCAGTTAATGAACTTGTAACCGCTCTTTAATGCAACCAACATGTCACACTGGGTACTTTAAAATTAATGTTCACTACTTCAACATCAACATAGAGCATTTTAGTTACATTTTAATAAAAAAAACAAGCATGTCAACGAGTATTTATACCCTAATCAATAATTTCTGAAGAAATTCTTTATTGGTATGCAGGAATCAAACTCTTTTTATAATTACTTTTGTATTTTTCCACTGGTATTTCTGACTAATTTATCTTTGGTGATGAACTCCAAGTCTCTGGGGTTGGAAGTCCTCCATGCCTTACTCTTTACCTCCCTCCACAGATTCTCTATCAGGTTCGAGTCAGTGTTCTAACCAAAATGTTAACATTATTCTAGTCAGCGAAATATGTGTGATTACTCGAAACCTGAATCTGCATGAGGTAGGACTAATTTCGGTCTTAATTTATGCATTAAAAACAACAACCCACAGGAGATTATGTCTCTTTTAAAAATAAAATTCTACTCATTCCCAGGTATGTCTAACACAGCACTTTTGGATGCAATCTTCCACCAGCAACCTCCTTTCTTGTGAAGCCGTTTGACGCCAAGTGGTGACTGCGCATATACATAGTTTTTCCTGGATGTGACCCTGACTGAACAAAATAAGAGATTCAACTATTCTGCTCTTCTAATTCAGTCAAAATGACAGAATCAAATCAGATCCCCTGTCTTTGCTGACACCTCCCCTAAGATCAATGAAATGATGCTAGCAGATAATTTTTGGATGGGCAAAAACACACTGAGTAAGGCGCTTATCTTCATAACAATTTGCAGTTAACATAGACTTACACTCTAAACAACTAAAACTGCTTGTAAGACACGTTATTTCTGTCGGTCTCAAAGGTTTTGGCCACAACTTTTGGCCACAACTTTGGTTTCCTGTGGGCCGCACAGTGGCTCAGTTGGTAGCACTGTTGCCCTGCAGCATGAAGGTCCTGGCTTAAAAACCTGGCCTGGCGTCTTTCTGCGTGGAGTTAGCAGGTTCTCCGTATTAGGGCTGGACGATAATTCGATAACAATATATATCGATCGATAGACGTGTGGTCCAATAGGAAAAAAAGGGGTCAATAAAAAGTTCAATAGAAGAACAGTTTTCCTTCCCTTTGCATTCTAGCCTTAACCTGACAACAGCCAGCTGCATGTCGTTCCGCCTAGCTCCACTCACATACATCTGGGACTCCGCCATAGGAATTGCATTTACAGAAGGCTGGGCCTTATCAAAAATTCTTGCATATGATTGGATAAGCCACTTGTCTGTCATCTTTATTGACGTGCTATTTCAACCACTCACATCGAAGCTAACCCGTGACGCTGATGATAGCGACGCAGGAAAAAAAAAAAAAAAAAAAATAATAATGTGTTTGCGGCTCTAGTGGCACGCGTTTTATTGACAGTGAGCTGACAGGAAGAGGGGGGAAGACAGGCGGCAAAGCGCCGCGGGTCGGAGTCGATTCCGGGCCGACCGCGTTGAGGACTAAAGGCCTCCTAACATAGTTAGCGCTAACCGCTAACCGCTCCGGGGCGCTTCCGCGTCGGCACGTCCGCTGGTCCCGGAAAACAAAACTTGCCAAATCCGGTCGAGAGAAGGGCGAAAACATCGTGTCCACCAACAAAAGCCTTCAGAGGCGTTCTCTGATGTTCTTTTAATGAAACGATATTAGGTAGATTGGACAACACGGAAGAAATAGCAGCATCGACTAGCCGCCATTGCTATCAAAACAGTCTCACGTCATGGTCGCGTCTCCACTACGTCACATCTATGAAACTCCAGCCCTGCGTCCTGATTGGCCAGACCATAAATTTGGTTGGAGAAATCACTTGCTACCGGCGGTGTCCCAGATGTATGTGAGTGGAGCTAGGCGGAGCAACATACAGCTGGCTGTTGTCAGGTTATTCTAGCCTATCATCTAGGTTAATACTACAGTCATTACATCCTCCCAGCCAATCACAAACCCAGACCCAGATAAGCTCCGTCACCAGGCTTCAAAGACATCAGAGAGCACGTGTTCTTTTTTTCTTTTTAAGACTTACAGTTTTTTTGGTTGAACAAAGGCTTGTGTTTGAATTCAATGTTCTTTATTTAAAAATAGGTCATCAAGCAACAGCATAAAATGGCCAGGGCTGCACTTAAAATACGTTTTTTGATAATTATCAATATCGATCAATCTGATTTCTTTTTATATCTATATGCTTTTTTTCCCTATATCGTCCAGCCCTACTCCGTATGCATCTCTCTGGGTACTCCGGCTTCTTTATTTAATCTCTCTAAATTATCTTCAGGCATGAGTGTGGGTATGCTTGTTAGTCCTGCCATCTGATGGGCTGGCCATCTGTCCAGGGTGGACCCACCTCTCGCCCAATGAACGCTGGACATAAGCACCAACACCCCGGTGTTCCTGCATGTTTAAGTGGGTAAAGACAATGGATGGATGTGGTTTCCTGTGGTGATGTATGTCTTTGGGCTTCGTTAACTTGTTACACGGCGTTATTTGTATCGGGCTAAAGTTGGACCAGAGTGTTAAAACCTAAATCTTTGCTTATTGTGCCGTCTAACTGTCGCATCCTTTAATAACCCAATCATATTGTATTTAACCTCATGACTAGCATAAATGTTTCATAAGGTGTAACCTTACTAACTGAAGTAATCTAGTTGGGGGAAGGAAATCAGGAAAACTATCATATCATTATTATGAAACACAAACTTTACATCATACATTTATAAATGCATTTCATACTCTGCATCTTTGAAGCTTGTTATTGATGATGGCGGATTTCACCTGGGCAAGATTTATTTATTTCTGAATCTATGCCTTATGCGGTCATCCTATGATCATACATTGACTTTATTTGTTTTTTTAATGATTAGCACCACATATAACTTAGTTATTATCCTAAGAGTCTTGTTGCCTTTGTGAGAAACTGCTTGTTCTTCCTGTGCATGATAGACTTTCACCGGGTTTCAGCTTCCTCTTGCCATTCAAAAACATCCATTTTAGGCAAATCAGCGGTTCTAACGCACTCTCAGCTGGGACTGGGTGTTCGTTCATGGGTTCTGGTTCAGTGATGGACTGTTAAAATGTCCTGGGGGTGACCTGCTTGTCGTCTTTTGACCAGCACCAGCTATCACCGCTCCCAGGATTAAGAGGGTATAAAATATCACAGGGTTTATCAGCAGCCTCCTTCAGAACGTTGAACATTTTAAAGAACGTTTGACATCTCCTGTGAGAAAATACAACCAGAGCGCTGGATAAAGCAAGGCAGGAAGCCGGATAGGAACCATTTACATGCATTGTTTTAGGATTTTATACGTTTATTTTGCTTTTAGACTCATTGCTTTCTTGTTTTCAGCCTGCTTCGTGTACTTTGATAAAAAAAAAAGTAGGATGAATCATGTTTACATCATGATTCTTGTTCCCTCCCGGGTTAACAATAGTCTGTTCCGGGAAGAGAGTACACCTTTGAATGAATATTTGGGATTATCTTAATTAATTTCTGCTCCAGAAGTCGACCCACAGCACAACCTTTGCTCTGTAATGTCACAGGCATTATGTGTTACAATAAATAATCTGAAGTCTATCTGAAGCCTTTTTGGGGCGTTGTCATGTTACACGTCATATTCCGGTCTGGTCAGTACTTTATTTACATTTTTCAATGCAGGATTTAAACAAAGCCTTCAGATCATCATCAGATTGAAGTAAACTAAATATAAATGCATCTGCCAAAACTGTTGAGGACCAGTCATCATTTTCCAAACCTATTTTTGGTTCCTTGACATAAAATCCCAACAAAAGCCATTGAAGCTTGGAATTGTGATCTGACGCAATGTAAAACAATCCAAGGGGTGTGAATACCTCTGCAAGGCACTGTAGTTTAGCGTTTTCAGAACTGCAGTTAGTTAGGTTAGTGCCCATCTGTCAGGATATGGTTGACATGTTTTCTTCTGCAGTCTCCTGCACATGGAGCGGTTGTTGTTGTCATGGACTGCAGGGTGACAGGTTTTTGAACCGGCGACCATAGTGGCCTCTCCAAGACGCAACAGCCCCGCTCCCTATCCACTAGGACACCACTCCCATGCAGCTATAGGCAGTTTAAAGGCTGATAGAACACAGTTGGCATGAGGACTCTGAGACGGTTCACTAACTGTCAATGTTTTAACATGACAGAAATGCACTTTTCTTTGAATATGCTAATAGTGAATTTCGGCAGGTAAGATATTGATTACTCAACTACTTTATAGAAACCCATAAATAATGTAAACAGTCTCGTTAAACCTGGGAACTTCTTTATTCTGAGAATTATGAAAGACCAAAAGTAGGTTTTCTACGTCTTGTGTTGAGTTCCCGAGTCACATGCTGGAGGTGGATGTGATGCACTGTGACCAATGGTAACCTCGCCCTCTGTTCTTTCTCAGTGTGGGATCGTGCTGGGTACTCTCCTCCTGTTCTTCTGTTCATGGATGACCCACAAGTCCTGTATGTTCCTGGTCCACACCGCCAGCAACACCAAACGAAGGACCTATGCTGGACTGGGTGGGTAACCAGTCTGAAATCCTTGTTTTGGTAGCAATGCTGAAGCAAGACAGCCAGCAATACCTTTGCCTGTAATCATACTGAGCAGGATGTGCAAGGATTTTAGCTGATGTTGAAATGAGCTAATGTTAGATCGTTTTCATCCAGGTTTCTTGGTGTTGTTCACGTTGATGCTTTTCTGTCTGCAGCCTACCATGCCTATGGGAAACCTGGGAAAACGCTTGTGGAGACGAGGCAAGTTTGCACTTCATGTATTTTCTCTAAATGGTTTAGATCTTTAAATCATTTTTTATTGTTTTAGAACTTAGCTTTAGATGTAATGTAAACATTGAAGTTTTGACACAATTTAATTAAATTCAATTAAATATTATTTATATAGCGCCAATTCATGAGACATGTCATCTCGAGGCACTTTACAAAGTCAAATCAATCATATTATACAGATTGGTCAAAAATGTTCTTATATAAGGGAACCAGTTGATTGCTTCAAAGTCCCGACAAGCAGCATTCACTCCTGGAGAAGTGTAGAGACACAGGGAGAGTCGTCTGCATTGTCCATGGCTTTGCTGCAATCCCTCATACTGAGCAAGCATGAAGCGACAGTGGAAAGAAAAACTCCCCATTAACGGGAAGGAAAACCTCCAGCAGAACCGGGCTCAGTATGAACGGTCATCTGCCTCGACCGACTGGGGGTTAGAGAAGACAGAGCAGAGACACAACAAGACAGACAAAAAGCACAGAAGCAAACATTGATCCAGTAATCTGTTCTACATTAGATGATAATAGCGGGTGATCTGTCTTCCCTGGATGATGTCTCAGATAACAGAACGCCAGACCAGGTGTACCTACTATGAAGAAAAAAGAGAGAGAACAAAAAGTAACAGTAGAAATCAGTAGAGTGGGAAAAATAGACCCTGGTGTCCTCCAGTAGCTTAAGCCTGTAGCAGCATAACTATAGAGGTAGCTCAGGGTAACATGAACCACTCTAACTATAAGCTTTGTCAAAAAGGAAAGTTTTAAGATTAGTCTTAAAAGTAGACAGGGTGTCTGCCTTACGGACCCAAACTGGGAGTTGGTTCCACAGGAGAGGAGCCTGATAGCTAAAGGATCTGCCTCCCATTCTACTTTTAGAGACTCTAGGAACCACCAGCAGACCTGCAGTCTGAGAGCAAAGTGCTCTGTTAGGAACATACGGAGTAATCAGAGCTCTGATATATGATGGAGCTTGATTATTAAGGGCTTTATACGTTAGAAGAAGAATTTTAAATTCTATTCTTGATTTAACAGGAAGCCAATGAAGGGAGCTAAAATTGGAGAAATATGATCCCTCTTTAAGTTAATTTAAGCTGTCTTTTTGTCTCTGCAGTATGATCGGGTTGATGCTTGGGACCTGCATCGCCTTCTATGTCGTCATCGCTGACTTGGGCTCCAATTTCTTTGCTCAGCTGTTGGGTTTACAGGTTTGAGAGTTATTTTGTTAAGTTGCATGATTAATAGCAACGTTGTTATCAAGGTTCATATTTACGCTGTTACCCTATCCTGAATAAACTGTTACACCACAAAAAATGAGTCCAAACCTGGAGCAAGTGAATAGGATGGGGGTTGGACACCAAGCTATTGCTCTTGTAGGTGAAACGATGTTTAAAATTCATGGTCTTACCACGTTGCTCTGCTCTGCCAAGGTGACGGGCAGTTTCCGGATCCTTCTGCTGATTGCCGTCTCGCTGTTAGTCGTCCTCCCACTGAGCCTGCAGAGGAACATGATGTCCTCCATCCAGTCCTTTTCAGCCATGGCGCTCATTTTCTACACCCTGTTCATGTTCACGGTGAGCCCAAGACCACACAGCCACTCCCTCTGTTCCGTACACGTGAGCAGTATCAGTAAGCTCAGTAAGATTATGGTTTGCACTAGCAAAACAATGAATTATCTAAGCCTTCTTAAAGACAGGTCAGAATTTATGTTTAGATTGGGGTCAAATGCTTTTTCTTAACAGAACTGAGAAACACAACTCAGTTGTTTGCCGTTATTTTTCTGATTGTCAAAGATAATTGACAGAGATGCCAAATGTCCGAGGGCGTTCAGCTAGATCTTAGAATTAGAGATGCACCAAGAAAGGTGTTTCCACTCAGAAATCTTCCCAAGTCGCAGCATTAACAATCTTGGGGTTGGAAGCTGTTACAGAGTTAATAACATTCAAAGTTGATGAAAAAACTGAATAGCTTTCATTGCCTTATTTTTAATCTGGAGTGCAAACTATTAAAATAGTAAAGATGTGTTTTTATTTAAAGCTCCATCCATCCATCCACTCGTCAATACGTCTGTCCTTCCATCCATCCATATTTGGAGGGTTTTTATTCAAATTTGTCCTTCTGTGGGTTTTGATTCCTGTACGGCGGCAGCAAAATGTCTGCTGTGTCCTATGTATAGAAATGAGTAAGCACACAGTTCATCAACAAAGATTTAAAGGAATCTTTATGAACCAAGTCATTATATTATATTCTGTAAGAAGCTCCAAAGAAAAAAACAAGTTCAGTTCCTTGCATATCCTGTCGGGACATACAAGGAAATTGAACAGTCCCAATCCACCCAGTTAGCCCCACTATACCTGCATTTGCAGACCAGTTTATAACATCAGTTAACTCCAGAGGGGAAAGACTAAGACTGAAGGTGTTTGGATACATGACTCTGTCTGTTCTGAATGTGCTTTGTTTGTATTCCAAAACACTACATGCACTGCCACGTTATTGCATGTAACATTGCATTGATGTGTTTTACGATTGATTAATATGCATGGAAACTAGATGCCTGAAAAAAATCCAGATGGGGAAATGAATGAATACATTTCTACCAGTGTAAGCTGGGTTTTGTCATTTGCTTCATCTTTGCCACCTATAGTAAGATCCGGTGCATCTACAACTGCAACTCTTGGCTTGTCTGATCTCAATCACAACGTTCTCCGTCTGAGTGGTATTCCTCAGACGAAACATCAAACCGACTCGATGAAAAAGGCTGAAGAATCTGTCGGAATCGCTCAAAAGTCATTCGTCGGTCATAGTCACTGCCCCCCGTCACCCATTGTGTTCCTCAAGGCTCAGTGCTTGTGTAAGCGTGAGGACGGGCGCAGCCGGGTACTGTAGCGCGCGTGAAGCTAATGCCAGCTAGCGTGTTAGCTTATGCAGGTTTTCTCCCAGACGGCAACTTTACTGAACGTTTTATGTTGCTGTCAAACATCGAGCATTTCAATTAAACAAACGACACTTAGCCTGGCGGGGGGCCGAGTAAAGCATGGCAGCCCGGTGGGGGAAACCCCGCTTAAAGTCAACTCTTTAACCTGGCCTATCCACCATAATCCCCTTCTCAACTTGCAGACATTTGTTTATATTGTCTGGGGCTCTCTTTCTTTGTTAAGCGTGTTTGAGTGTCTTAAAAAGCACTATATCATTTTTATTTATTATTATTACTATTATTGCGCAGTTGCTAGGGGAAAGGTAGCGCTTCAGTGGCTGGCATCTTTAAAATCATGCTTGAAACCTTTTAGGCAAGTTTTTGCTAGTGCAAACCGTTCAGAATTCCTTGTCTCCCTTTCTAATTTGATAGGAACTAACAGCCATTTTAATATTTCACATGTTTTTTAAGTTCATTGTGTATTAAATGTTTGTGCGATGTATTTGACTGATCTTTTCAAGTCATTTGTGTAAAAAAAAACAAAAAACAAATTAATCTATCTTGCCATTATGCTTTTCAGTCGTCGCTTCTGTTTTTCTTTGGACAAATGTTATCCTGTGTTAATTGTTACTTATTTGCTCCGTTGTACTGATGTGTTTGCTTCCCAAAAAGATACTGTCTTGCTCCTGTTTCTGAAGAGAAAATCCACACTAAATCATTCAGGCAGAAAACAGTTGCTGCGCTGCCGTTCGTATTAAATCCCACATCCAATCTGTCTAAGACATTAGTTAGAGCGGACTAAACAGCCCTGTTTGAACCCTGGTTCGTTCGCTCAGGAAGTTCAGTTCGTTTGGGGAGGGGTGGCGGCGCAATCCAACTCTGATGTGGACCTAAAAAGTGAACTCGGGTCCGCCTCAAAGCCTAAGTCTCGGCTCAGTTGAACTTAGAAAGCCAAGCAGACCGGAGGCTGCAGGAAGTGGACTACAGCGCAGGGCAATGCTTGTAAATAAAATTGTAATTAAGCAATAATACTAATGAAGTAACCCATATATTGTAAATACCTTCCTCGACGTCTGTGTAAGCGTGACATTAGTTCAGTGAAGCAGGATGCGTCCCTGCTTGGGCGCTGCCGCCTCATACAGAGCCTTCTTACCCGCCTTGTGTAAAATATAACAATCTCCGTGGTCCTCCGCCTCGTCCTCCACTGCTGAGCCCACTGTTGAGTTGTTTTTGTCAGCATGGCAATAATGCGGCTAAAATCTGTAGCTATTCCATTTTGTTAACATTTTCGCATAAAAGGAAGTTGTGCTGTGTTGCTGACCCGACCACCTTACTTCTGTGTTTCTCGGTGCAGTGCCACCACAGGCGAGGAGTGGAACATGTTGGTCATAAGGTTTGGTTCGTTTGACAAAGTGCAGCGTGAAAGCAAACCACACCGGCTAAAAAATGTGCAATTTAGTCCCTAATCGAACTATCAGGTGTGAAAACGACTTAAATGACACCGTGACAAAGCTAGTAGAGATGTGCATTTAAAAACTTGCAGCTGGAATTGGAGCAAAAAGTGGTTCTATGCAAACGCATGCCACACTTCTCTAATTAAAAATTACACAACGCAGCGTTTACCTTCTGCTAGACAGTTTTGTGCTACCGTGTTTGTCTATCACCAAAAAAATCTCAGTAAAATAAGTTTGCATTTGAAAAGTGACAAAATTTAAACAAGCGGTATGAAAACTTTACAAGGCACTGCATGCTGAATCCTTTAGGGAGAGATATTGCAGAATTTGAATTGTTTGAGCGAATAATAAGTGAATTGTGCCCGTTAGCAAAATGTAAAGAATAAGCAGACAGCCACTATCTGGATAAAGTAACTTTAGACAAACAAGAAGCAGAGGTAAAAGTGTTGGTTGATCTTACCGATGACGTTTGCTGCTCCGTTTCCAGAGCCTGAGGAGTTTCCTACCTCCAGGCTGACTCCAGGAGGCCAGCCATGTTTGTCTCCTGTTCCTGTACGCAGCACTGCTGCAGTACAACAGAGGCCCTGATGGCGGAGTCTCCTTAACGCAGCGTTGCAGCACAGGCCTCTAAGAAGGTCCAGCAGCAGTTTTCTGCCTCGTGTGAATTAGTTTATTTACTCTTTAAGAGAACACGCACTGTGTTTGTGTACAGCTCAGCTTCACTGAACTTCCTCCGGAGTCTTCAAACTCCCATTCGTGCTCTTTGTGTTGTGTGAGTTGTGGAGCATGCCTGTAACGTAGAACAGTGGTGTGGTGAGTCTGACTTTAGAGCAGGCCCAGACCTCTGACCCTCTAAAAGATGTATCTCCTTCCCTCCTTCTTTCCATCCTACCCTTAATTGATCTTCTCTCTCACCCGTCATCTTATAACTTTCCCTTCATTTTTTCCCCCCTCTCTTGTCCTGCCTCCCTGCCTTTCCTCTCCTTTACCTAACACACCTCCCTCCCTCCCTCCCTCCCACCGCTGTCTCTGCTTCTGGTCACGTAGATAGTGTTGTCGTCTCTGCGCTACGGCATAATCACGGGCTCCTGGGTGGAGCAGGTTCACCTGTGGCGCTTCAGGGGCGTCATTCAGTGCCTGCCCATTATCGCCACAACCTTCTGCTGTCACCCGTAAGTAACCCCCCCCCCCCAGCAAGAAAATAAATAAAAAATAACACCACGGTAAGGGTAGGGAAGCTTTGCTCTCCCTTGAATGCTTCTTTATGATCCCACCTGAACCTTCTGCCCACTCCTCTCCTTCATCCCCATCATTCATCCTTTCTGGTTTGAGCTGTTTGAGCTCAGTGTGTGTGTGCTTCTTTGGTGGCAGTAGGCATAAGGCAGAGGGGTTTAACAAAAAATTTTTTTTTGCTGCCCTCCGTCCAGGGACACACACCCAGAATGAGCAGCCTTCTAATGGAAGTGATGGATTTTGGGTTATACAGGGTTGGGTTTTATTGTTTTTCAGCCGCTTAAAGGAGCAAGACATAGGAAGCACATGCTGGTGGAAAACCTGTGAGATTGTCGTTCTAACTCTTTCAAACACCTTCAGGTTTTATCATTATTATTTTAGTCAGTCTGTTGAATGTCTGTTGATTCTGTCGGTTTTGCTCAGACAGACGGGTTTTTCATACAGAATGTGGTTTCCTTTCATTTCTCTCTCATGTTCTCTGATTCCTTTCACCCACTTAATAGTCTCAAAAATCTGCGAGCTGTCAACATGGATATCATCCAACTTTCCTTTGTGCTCTTCATGTCCTCCGTCCATTTGTACTCATTTGGTCTGGGCTGTAACCCCCGCTCCTCCTCCTCCCCCCCACCTCCTTCCCCTCAGATGGTGCTGTCCTCGTTCAAACATGGGCTGCTCAGCGGCTGGTGGCTAGGGCAGGTCTATATGGTGCGCTGGGAGGGTTTTTTTCGCTGTATCCCTATCTGTGGGATGGCCTTCGCCTGCCAGTCGTAAGTACTCCTCACGCCATCCACCATTAAGGATAACAGTGGAGTTTAAATGAAAACTTTTTGTCCAGCTATAGCTTTGCAGATTTGGGAATTTATTTGCTATTACATCTTAAATAGGCCCGGGCTGGCATAAGATTCTTATAGTTTGATTCCCTTGAGTAAAAAAAAACAATAACCTAGGTTTACAAAACATTTACCTGAACTGTAGAACATGATCTACCGTAATCACTTTGGTTTAAAACCAAAAAGCAACAATAGTTGATGCTACTGCTAATTAGAGCTGGGCAATATGAACAAAAAACTAATTGAAATTTTCTTTTCCCTGTGTTGAACGATTTCCATAGTTATTACAATAAAGTTTCAAATGAACAGTCCAGTCTCTAAGATGGCATCTGTTGCCAAAAACTAAAAACTGAGAGAATACATTAAAGTAAACATTATCATTATTTAATGAGATTTCTTTTAAAAAATGGCCAGGGTTATTATTAGGGGTAAAACAATACATTTATTCACATCGACACATCGATTTAAATTCGGAACGATCCAATTACATCGATGCAAAATGAAAATATCGACCCATATCGTCATTTTTTTAAGATACACCTTTTTTCTTAAATTTCTAAGACATGAGACTATAGTGAACAGTTGATCTATTATTCTATTATTGTTCTTTTAAAATTAGAAGAAAGCTGTTTTTGATTTAAATGCCTGGCCCCTGTAAGAGCTTAGAAATAAAATGGTCAAACGATATTTGGATTTTTTGTGAGTTGATAATGTAAATAACAGTGTTAGATGGGCAGATCATATCACATCAAATGAAGAACCAAAGAAGTTTTAGAGATTTTGAAACCTTTCAAAACTTTGCTAGTCCATGTTTTGTCCTTTAAGGACGGTCTTATGTAATTTAAGACATCTATTTGTATACTCGTGAAATTTAAGGATGTAAGGATTTACGTCTAGTCTTAAGGCAAGGTTATGTTGCAAAACAGTTTAATGTGGTTGACTTGTCAACGCCTGCTCTACAGTAATGTCTGCCTTCTCCAAATGTAATCTAAAACTTCATTTTATGTCTTCTCTGCTGTTAAATGGAAACCCAGTGATCAGATACTGTCTTTGCATTCCACTGAAGTTCCCCACAGTGAGTGTAGCGATCACACTAGAGTAGGAGCTTCTCTGAGCCTCTGCATTTCTTCTCTTTCACCCGTCTGTGTGCTCAATCAGTCCCTCCTTTGTGCTGTGCGCCACCGTCATTGCTTGTTCTGGGTTTGCACTGGCTTGAGCGGGTTGGGGGCTGCCTGAACTGACCTAATGGATGGAGTTTGTGTAAGATTTTAATGCGGTGTTGGGGAAGGATTTAAGGTGTTCCATGGTGAGATCATGAAGGTGCAAATGTTTGGGTGGTGGTAGGGTGTTGTGAGTAAGTTAACTAAAGCGATGGGAGTGGCTGGCTATAAGCCTGGAGACCTAAAACAGACTTTAATTATTGTAATGACACAGAGCTAACTAAACATGGTGTGATGGGCATGTGCATGTCAGTCAACACGAAGAAAACGTGCACTAGTGTGTCTGTGTGAGGGTTGTTTTGCACTCGTTGTGCTAAGTGATATCTGGCAAGGGGGGATTTCTTGGCCTGTGGTCATACTGAGCAAGGCAAGCACTCACTTAGCTTCAGCCAAACCACTAATCAACGCATTGGACTGCCGCCATCCTACAGACACACTGATGTATTCACAGGCTGATTAAACAGCTCTTAGCACATTGGATTTTTATTACGCCCATGAAATGTGTTTATTTTCAGCTAGAACATTATTTTACATCACCATTATGACGTCGTGGGAGCTGGCCCTGTTTTTTTTTTTTTTTTGGAAGTAGAATGTGTAACTCTTAGGGACATGGAAAGTGTGCAGTAAAAATGTCCCTCTGCTAGGAGTTTATAGCAAATCTTTGGAAATGTGTGTATTTTTATGGACAAACCATTCCTACCAAGACATTTTGACCAAAGTCAAAGAAACTATTCGTTTTGACCTTTTTTAAATTTCCAAAAGTTGCACCTTAAAGGTCCGCGGAGCAGAAAACTTGGTGAAGAAAACTGTAATAGAACTAGAAAAGAATTAAATGACATTTAGTTTGCACTTGGATGTCAGAAGTCAGCAGCTCCAAGTTGGAAAATCAAATACAATGATTGGTTGAAAATGTGACTTGGATAGTTGGCGGTCCTGACCCGAGTTCCAAATTCAATATGGCAGTTATGTTCATAAACTAGTCTAAGTCACAGGAATAAAATGTTTATTTCCACTTCTGATGGTTCGGATCACTTAAACTAAATACACACATTACGCTCCTAACTGCAGTTGTGAACATGTTCCTTCAGTATTTAGATACATATACATTTGCTCTTTAAAGTCCTACAAACCCCTTTTAGGTGCCAGCTGCTGTGATTAACCAACCAATTCTGGGGGGTCTGGAGGAGACCGGTTGCATAAGTGTGTACACCCTGAAGCAAAAACCTTGGGGACGCATCTTCTAATTCAGTTTCAACATTGAGCCTTCTTGTATCACACCTGTTCAGCCATCTTTGTTGGATTTTCCATCGTCTTGAAATGTGGGAAACATTCGTATTCTTTAACTAAAGCCATAGTTTTGATCGAGGTTAGAAAGGATCGCCAGGATCTCATTGTACAAAGCTACCAGCCTGGAAAACGGAACAAAAAGCTCCACTGCCTTTAAATATATACAGCTGTGCAATTAATTAATCAATAGGATCAACTTATGGTGGATTACTAATACTGAAAAAAATCTAGGACAACATGAACAATACAAGAACTGTCCAGATCTCTATAGATAATGAAACGAGGAGGCAGAAACTGCTCGGGGAGTCTGCAACAAACCCAACAACAAAGCTCAAGGTGCTGCAGGAATTTACTGCAAAGACTAGCTGTGCTATAGATCAGGGTTCTCTCCAGCGCATTTCAGCGTAATGGACCGTTACGCTGAAAGTTGTCAGTTATGCTGAAATTAGGGCGTAACGCCATAAGTCAGTAAAGCTGTTGAACGTGCATCAACGCAGCTATAAACCCCGCGAACAACATAAGCTGACGCTAGCTGTTATTAGCTTGACCAACAGCCCCCTTTGAGCTCCACTACACGACGCTCCGCTGCCGGAATGCATCCAGAGAAGCAGCGGAACAACACACTAGCACCGCCAGCCGTCCACCATTACACTGGAAAAAAAAAATCCTGGTGAGGACCCTGTACATATGGACACAATCTGCTACATTCCCAATGTGTCAAGGCTAAACATTAGGGCCACACTGACAGAAGCCTTTTCTTCCAAAAACATCCAGGTCCACAGAAAATCTTAAGAAACCTTGTCTGTTAATAAGTTATGGTCTCAGGGAACCAAACTTGAAGTTCTGGGCCACTGCTCCAAAAGGTGTAAAACAATACAGAGCATCACTAAAAGAATATCATACCAACAGTAAAACATGTTTCTATTCCTGTTCTATTCAGGGTTTTTTTTTTTGTCAAGGTGGAGGGAATGATAAATGGGTCTAAATACCAAAAGGTTTAGATCCAAAACCTTTAGCAGTCTGCTAGAAAGTTAAAGTTAAGGAGGGGTTTATGTTTTTTTACATTACAGTGAGTCCAAACACACATCCTAATCAACAAGCCAATGACGTCTAGCGAGAACATGTAAAGTGCTGGAATGGCTTGTCCAGAGTCTGGAACTGACTTCTACAGTTCAGATGTGGACAAGAGATGTCCTCACATCTAATAGATCCTATAGAAATTTTGCAAGGCAGAGTGAGCAAATATTAGCAGGAAAGAGTCGACATGCTGATCGACTCCTGCCAAAGAAGGCTGAATGTTGAAATTGAATCAAGAGGCGCATTAATAAAGTACTAGTCTAATGGTGTACAGAGTTATGCCACAGTATGTGTTTTAAATAATTTATCCTGGTAACCTTAGGAGTATGTTGGCATTGAGGAACAACCGTAGGATAGAGCTAAAATATTGCTATTGTCTTATATTGCTAACAGTAGCTACATCCAAAACAATCCTTAAAAACAAAAGTTCGAATCGCCCTAAAATTTGTAAAAATCTAAAATAAGATGGTGTTTGTCGACTCTTTAGGTCCAGTACTTCTCAAATGTTTGATTTGTCTTTTCATCTATTAGTCCCACTGTTAGAAGCCAGTATTTTTGAAGTGGCTAAACCTGTGCCAGGTCAAAGGTGGTTGAATAACCTGCTGCACAGTGAAAAATGCCATTCCTTTAACATTGAGGAATGTCTCCAGCATATCTCCTCAGCTTCATCACGGAGGACATCAGGGTTCGAGTGAGGACGGTTGAGTGACCAGTAGATGCTTACTGTTTTATTTAATGTTGGCTGAAAGATTTATTGGCTTTGCACATTACAAAAGTGTCAAGAAATGGCATCCTGGTAAGGCTCGAGCTAATAAAAATCAGAGTGTGTGAAAGTGAGACGAGCTAAGAAAGAACAAGAGTGGGAGAAAGTTATGACTTCTCGCTCCCTCTCTTATTTCTGCTCCGTGGCTCTTCTTTTGTGCTGGAGAAAGAAGGTGAGGGGAGAGAGAAAAAAAAAAGGAGTCTGCCAGGAAAGTTTATAATGCTCTAAAACCCGTCAGGCACTGGCTGTTATTTATAAAGCCTGTAAATTTACTGGTTAATGTGTCAATGGTCCCTTCCACACACCCGCCCCCTCTTATAGCACAGAGCAGGAAATTATGGAGAGAGAGAGAGGGTCAGTTTCAGATTTTACCTCAACCAGCCTTGACTACTGTCACCTACTCTGTCTCACACACACACACACACACACTGCGTCACACTTCCATCCCGTGTCTGTCATTTATTCACATTTTGCATGAACTGACACACTCCTGTAGTAATTGCTCTTTAGATCTCGACTTGGAAATCCACAGGTGCATGAGCTTTGAGATGCTATTTTAGATCTCTGTAATCTACACAGGAAGCCTCCCTTAAGGTCTAATTTATCCATCTATGAGAGCATACTTGTGCGATTCTATAGTCAAGGCTCTTGTAATCTAATCCCAATCTGAGACATTAAGGTTTTAGTGTGATATACTACTAATAGAAAATTTCAGATTTTCTAATGGTACCATACACCGATACGGAGCCCTAAAAGTGCCAGCTGGCAAAAAAGAGATTTATGGTATAAATTACTGCCAGTAAAACGCATGGTAGTGAAACCGATGGGGAAAAGGCCTTTAAATTATATAAGAGCATGTTTTTAATTTAATGTAGTAGCATTAACATTTTGGTGACCTTACCAATAGATTTTTTTAATATTTGCTGTCAAAAGGAACTGATAAATAAGATGGTGCCAGGAATTGGATGGTTTCAAGCTTCACCTGTTGGTTGGAGTTTCCTGATCACCAAACACACTGTACATAGGCACGACCAAGACGTTGAAATGAAGGAAAAGAAATTAGGAAAAATAGGGTTAATCATAATTGATATTGTCATTGCAGTATTGAGCAATAGTACTGTAATCATAAAAGTAAAGTCAGAGGAAGCACAGAGATTTAATCAGGAGTTGTAGGCTATTTACTGTGATATGTTGAGACACGTCTGCAGACAAAGAAGGACGTTTTTACTGCTGTTCATTTAGTAAAGAAATCCGAATTGGCTAAAATCAGTATTAACGGGTCAGAGCTTTACAAAAATAGCAGATGGAGGGGAAAAAAGCTTCTTTTTTTTAGAGATTTTGAAGGTGAAAACATCTTGTTTGGTCACTTAGATACACATTAAATGCCTCAGATTTTTTTTTTTTTTTTTTTTTTTTTTTTTTTTTTTTTTTTTTTTTTTTTTTTACAGCTGGCACTAGCAGGGTTTCATACATTTTGTGAAACGTTCTGTAGAAACATTAGACAAGGGCTGCAAAGTTATTATCCCCCATGACATTAAGAGGAAAAGGGAAAAAAAAGTGTGCAAAATCAGGTAAACCACATGCAACTACAAGCACCTCAGCATAGCAGCTGGTGAAAGCTTAATTTCAAACATGTTTATGATGTATTTGCATTAGTCGCGTTTTAGTGGGATAAACAAAAGGAACAAGATCAGATGAGTCCACTTCTGACAAGGAGAGAAGAAAAGAGATACATCCTTTGATTACTGAGAAGCCCTAATGGGCCCTTATATGGCTGCTCATTAAAAAACTTTACAGGGCCAATCCCAGTATTAAATCTGGTATAAGTGGCTGTGAAGATTGTCAGCTGTCAGGGCAGGAAAATAAACAAAGACAATTTACTGAACATCTGTGGGTCTACACTCCCTGACCTAAGTAGAAACGGGATGCTGGGGTTCCTCCTGCCAGGGGAGGATTTAGATGGGTGATGACGCACGCAGGCAGCATGTAGCAGCAGCTCCAGCATGGTGCGGTGTGGAGCGGCATGCCCAGCTTGTTGTTTTGGCCTGCTTGTCCCTCACAGGCAGGTGCTGCCAACGTACGATAGCCTGGACGAGCCGTCAGTCAAACGCATGAGCACCATCTTCACCTCCGCCCTCAACGTGGTCACCTTCTTCTACATCACTGTGAGTAGAGCCCGCACTCTTCACCACACCTGCCACTGTCCCGTTTAGCTCTGGCTTTGCTATCGCAGCGTTTGCTTTTAAAAAAAAAAAACTTGCTGCTTCCTCCCCCCACCTCAACAATACGTCCCCCATTTCACTCTTCACCAGGTGGGCTTCTTCGGTTACGTCAGCTTCACGGAGAGCATCGCTGGCAATGTGCTGATGAACTTTCCGTCCAACCTGGTGACAGAGATGATCCGTGTGGGCTTCATGATGTCTGTGGCTGTGGGGTTTCCCATGATGATCCTACCCTGCCGCCAGGCCATCAACACCATGCTTTTTGAGCAGCAGGTAGGGTCAGATATCATTTATCCACCGACTGTCGGAAGGCTGTTAGCATGCGTCATTCGTTGCCAATCATCTATGATGCCTTGAGGAAGTATTCACACCCCTGTGGTTCCTTTCTTTTTACACATTTAATAGCTGCGTTTAAAAAAAATCTAAATCCAAACAGGAAACGTGAATTTGATTCAGCCCTCTATACTCTGACGCATTGTGCTAGCAGTTACTTTAATCTATTTAGCTAATAGACCCCATTTGGGTGTAATTTAATCTCAGTAGCCATACAGCTCATCTGTGAAGGTCTCAGAGGTTTGTTGGAGGGCAACCGGCTTCCTGACAGGTCAGGCATGCGCTGAGTTAGTTCTAAAACAATGTCCCATGCTTTGATCATCTGACCGAGCTCTGAGAAATCCATCATCTAAAAACAGTATGGCACAACTGCAAGCCCACCAGGAAACTGTTAGAATGGCCCAATCAAAGTCCAAAAAGTAGGTTTCATTACTGTTAAGATGCTATCGATCCAATCTGACTGAACTCAAGCAATTTCGCTCAGATGTTTTAGTTTCTTGATGTCTAAAGGTCTAAAAGACTGCCTGACTGTAATGTCTAAACTAGAAGTGTAATCATGTAAAGGCCCCCCACATACTCAGGTATACATCACTCCGCGGAGGTCCGCGCGTACTCGAGGCATACTCTGCATGAACTCCGCGCATACAGGTACGTGCAGAACTCAATTTTTACAACCGCGTGTGCAGTGTCAGACTATAAACTTCTCGGAGGCAAGAAGTCTTTACAGCGCACTGTTTTATATGTGACACCGAGCTAGACACTTAGCTGCTCCAAGCAGGCGGTCGCATCACAGTCCCTCTCTGTTCACACTGACAGGTGGGAGCCTGCTGGAAAAGAAACGGCTCTAGGAGCTCAGCTAGCTAATCACACATTTTACCATCCGTTCCGCCGCTTCGTCCCACTGGCAGAAAGTGTGGGAATTGTAGGAATTTACCACAAGAAATGTAGGCAACCGTACACTGGACTGTGAAGGGTAAAACGTCCTCGGAGAGTCAGCGTGGAATCCGGCAAGCTCACAGTATGTGTGACACCGGAGTTCGCCCTAGCAAAGATAAACCTAGTAAGTTAATTATATATTAAGTTATGTTTATCCTGGCCTCATGTTAGAAACAGGGCAGTGTAGTTCAACTAATCTGTCCTCCCAACAGAGACGGATAGAGAGCGGTGGACGTGAAGGGGTGGAGTGATGTTACACACTTGGGAAGAATATTTAATGCACCTTATAGTCCGGTGCGGCTTATGTGTGGACATAGACACACAGGCACATTAATTCACAGTGGGCCTTATGGTCCGAAAAATGCGGTACTATTAAACGCTGCCATCATCTGACCTCTGTCTGAAGTTCAAGACCGTAATGTGACCCGTATGCGCAGCTAACAGAACGAGACATCCCACAGCAGCGCACTGTTTACGGAAGTAATGGGGAACGTAATTGTTTCTGGAAGTGTTCGATAAAGTTTTTTTTTTTTTTTTTTTTTTTTTTTTTAAACGTGGATACCGGCCCGTATTGCTCTTTGTTATTATTAGAAAGCTGTTGAGCTATGGGAGCCGACGTTATTAAGACCACATTATAGCAAGATGAAATAAGGTAAGAAGAAAGCAGCACGGCTGTTAATGTTTTTTATGGAGCGTTAACTGCTGTGTGTGGATGTGTAGTGAGAGACAGGAGAGTGACGTGAAAGACAGATAAAATGCAACATGACCATTTAGGCTGAAGATGCTTTGAAAAATAGCTGATTCGTATCCGAATTAGAACCGCATATTGAAGTGGCACAAATCAGGTTTTTTTGGGGTGGGGGGCTTGTGTGTGTGTGAAAAGATCGGAATTGGGCCGTTCACACTGCCGTGAAAAAGACAGATATGGGTCGCATTTCCCTGCAGTGTGAACGTAGCCTTGGATACATTGTCAGGCAGAGACTAGGGCTGGACGATAATTCGATAATATATATCAATCGATAGACGTGTGGTGCGACAGAAAAAAAAGGGTCAATATAAAGTTCTATAGAACAGTTTTCCTTTCTCTTGCATTCTAGCCATGTAGGTTAATACTACAGTCATTACATCCTCCCAACCAATCATAAACGCAGACCCAGGAACACTCCATCACCAAGCTCCGCCCCCTTCAAAGAGTTCAGAGAAATATGTGTTCTTTTTTTAAAACTTGCACTTTTGGTAAAAAGTTGGTTGAATTAAGGGCTGAGTTGGAATTCAGCGTTTGTATGTGCTGTATCTAAAAATAGGTCATTATGCAACAGCATGAAATGGCCAGGGCTGCAACTACATTATCTGTTTTGAGTTTTTTGACAATTATTGATATCGATCAATGATTTCTATTTTATTGCTATGTTTTTTCCTATATCGTCTAGGCTTAACAGAGACACAGCTAAAAGTTTCAGGGCATCAGCCCTCGAGGACTGGAGTTTGAGCTTTACATCTTGTGGCTGTAATGTGAAAAAGTGTGGAAAAAGTGAATATGAATACTTTAGCGAAGCAGTGTAACTTCATCACTTATAGAACGCTAATGATGGACTTCTTTCACTTATCCTCAAGACCCCAAAAATCACCTTTTTACTTTTTTTTAGATTTTAGTTTAGTTGCCCTCAGTGGTATTTCTTTTTCTTCCTTTCTTCAAATCTGATTTCTGCTTTCATCTAACAGCAGAAAGATGGGACGTTTGCTGCCGGAGGTTACATGCCCCCTCTGCGCTTCAAGATTATCACCCTCTGCATTGTTTTTGGCACCATGCTGGGAGGCATTCTCATCCCTAATGGTACGTCCTGTGTGTGTGTGTGTGTGTGTGTGTGTGTGTGTGGCAGGGACTGAAGGAGAATAAAATTGCAGGTGTGTGTGCCACTTTGTGGAGGTCTTTAAGTTGCATGTGTTCCTTTATGTGGGCGGGGTAGCTGGGGAGCTTTACGATGTGTGTGAATGTGACTTTACGAGTCAGTGACTGTCACACTCTAACACAGTCTTTAAATCAGGGCCCCAACTTTTATCTCCTTTTAGATGGGCTGACGGGTAGATAGGGCTGTTATTCTCCTCAGTTCACTCTCACAAACACACACACACGTATATAAAATCACACAAAGACAAGTCCATGAACACACACCAGTACAGTCTCTGTCTGAGCTTCCTTAGGCTGGTTTTCCTCTCACAAACTCCACCAAAAGGGTGGAGATGCAAAGGTTAGCGTTACTTTATTCTTTATTCATCTTTTTTATGTTGTTGCTGTTTGTTAAAGCTTTGATTGGTTGACCACACAAGCAGACATAAACACGGGGTGGGGGGGGGGGCTTCTTTGTGTATCTAATCAGACTAATAGACTGGGGAGAAGGGAAGCGAGGACCCCGGGGGCAATGGACACTAAATCTGAGCAGAACAATATGGTGTCCGTCCTCTGGATGAACGACAGGTTTCTGGGCCTGATGCCCAGCAGGGTGATCCTCACAGGCAGAACTTGGACCCAGGCTGGCTGTTCCCTGCCAGGAGCAGCTTGGTTGGTACTGCCTATAGGTGGTAGACACGGATTCAAACTCACTCAGTTTAACTAGACAGAGGATTCCTTTTTATAGAAACCTTGACTTGTTTTTTTTTTTTGTGTGTGTTTTTACCTGACTTTAAGCCTTACATCTACATAACGATAGCCTTACATCTATCGTTATGTTTCTCTCATCAGTGGAAACCATCCTGGGTCTGACGGGTGCCACCATGGGTAGCCTCATATGCTTCATCTGTCCTGCTCTCATCTACAGAAAGATTCAGAAGAATGGCTTCATTTCTCAGGTTTTAGTCTCCCAAGCTCATGTGATGCAACAATAGATCATGTGTTTGGAGAAAACCTAGTGCCTTGATTATCTGTTTATCCTGTTGAACCTTTTCACATTTTGTCACACCACGACCACAAACCTCAGTTATTGTGGGTTTATGTTTAGCAGATTGGCTTTGCTCTTTGCATTTGCAGCTGATGGACTGAAAAGTTCTCCATCACGTGACAGAATGTGAAACCCTTTCAAGAGCTGTGAGTATGTCTGCAAATCAACGTAGGTGTAATTGAGGTTTGTGACTTTTTGCTGTTTTCTGTCTCTTCTGCCCGCCCCGTAGCTGGTTCTCTGTGTCGGACTGGGAATCCTCCTGGTCAGCACCTTCACCACGCTGTCGGTGACAAGCAGCAGCCCCGGCTACAAAGTCCCAGCTCCTCCTCCCCCGGCACCCAACAAGAATATCCCGCCTCTACCAAACCTCCCTGACCCGCACGGTAAAGATCACGACATCCTCTAATGGCTGGCAGACACTTAGCCACTTGATGGACTGTAAATGAAAGTGGTTTACTAATGAGCCGTGGAAACATTTACCTCAGCGGGTCGGAGCTGGGCCGTCTAAGTGTAAGATCGGCCAGCTCTACCGAATGTCATTATTTAATGTGAAATGCAGCAACAACAGAAGGAAGATGCTTGTTTCTTGTTATGCCTTTCAATTGCTGGCCTCGTGCAGCAGACCAGCCCAGCTTTGTGAAGACAAACTGAACCTGAGGCAAAGTGTCATTGAGATTAAAACACAAGCACAGAGTCGCAGCTGAACTATGTTATTTTTTTAATCTCCCTGACAAGAAAAGAGCCAGACAGGGTGACTAGTAGACAGACAGGCAGGCAGGGAGGGGAGATAACCTCTTGATGATATCTGCGCTCAGTGCGTGACATTGATGAAGCGGGATTGATGCCCTTCAAACTCCAGCAATTTCTCTCAGCTCCTCTGCCTCTGTTCATTTCTCCTACCAGCCCCCAGCCCGTTAAAACACCCCGTCTTCAGCCTCCTCTACCCCCAACCCTCCTGTGGCAGCTATAAAACGACTGCAGGCTCAGCCTGTATGAAGCAGATGGACAGCGTGGGTTTCTAGGGAGATGAAGCGAATGAATACGAGACCCTGAGAACATTGTTTTTGTCAGGGGCAACACTGGAGTAAGAATAGTGGACACCTCATAGTCTCTCATTATTAAAAAATTCTTCCACATTTATTTCCTCTAAACTGTTCACTGACATGAGACTCCATCTTTGTTTTTTTCATTTTATCATCCTACTGTTATTAGCCCACATGGAGCAAACTATCCACCTGCTTCCTATTATTTGAAATCATCTTTCACCTTCTTCCCCTTTTAAGCACTCTGCAGCATTGTCGCTTCTGTTGCTTTTGTATTTGCTGCCACCTAGGGGATTTTTGAAGTCAACCGCTTGAAAACTGTTGACACAGGTGCATCTTTGTAAATCCAAATATCATCAAAAATATCATCCATCTTAGCAATTCGAATGAGGAAAGGGGAGTCCACATATTACATAGATTCATTTCACGTTCTGAACGATTTTTTTAGTTGCTTTTGATTCTCATGGCTTACAGCTAGTAAAACACCAAATTTAAAATATCACACAAGAATAATAAAAACAATTATTATTAAAACAAAATTTTCATAGCTTACACAAGCATGGGGAAGACTGCGTATGTGTGTGTATATATATATATATATATATATATATATATATATATATATATATATATATATATATATTTATTTATTTATTTAAATAAAACTGTAGTTGTTTCAGTTTTAAAATAAATGTACTTTTTGATGATGCTATAGTTCATTGAGACACACCCATAGGCAGCTCCTGGTCCGTAATGTTTAGCTAGTGATGCACAGTATGTAACGTTTTAGTGTAATTCCATTTTTCTCGCACAAGCAATTAAAATCAACAATACTTTTAATCGCAAAGGGAAAATGAAACGTTGGTGTTACTCAAACTCCCCAAGGCTTTTCAAAGAGCCCTTGTAGATGATCATGGAAAGATGTTTGCAGGAATAGTCACCTTGACAAAGCTGCTGTTTCTTCACAGATGACTCTGCGGTCAAGAAACCGGTGGAAATAGAGAAGCCAGATCCTCCAGACGGAAATGTGGAGCAACCTGGAGAGAGAGATGCTGAGCCCCCCCAGATCAAAGGACCAGCTGAGAGGAAGGAGGTGGAAGAGGTGCAGCTGGACCGCCCTGACGCCGGTAAGAAAGCCGAAGAAAGCTGTCCAATAGACCGGATCTCCAGCCGTGTAGAATCACTGTCGTCTGTTCACTCTGCTGTAGCCGTGCCAGAGGGGGAAGCCCATCGTCACGAACCGCCCATCCCTCAAGATGAAGTGAGGGTAGACTTGAGGAAGAACGACGTAAAACCGGAAGAGGAAAAGAAGCAAGCTGACTCCCCCGAAGAAGGTGTCAAAGAGAAACCACAAAAGGATGAGTTGGGGCCCGCTCTGAAGGCAGATGACGGGAAAGACGAAAACGCTGAAGAGAAACATGCAGACGCTGCTGGGGGCAAGGACGGAAAAGTGGGAGGCCAGGTTGTGTCCAATGAGGTGCTGGAGAAGCCTGCTGGAGAGCTGGGAAAACAGGACTCAGCTCCTCTTAAGGAGGTGGAAAAACCTGTCAAAGATGCTCTGAATGGAAATGCAGCTATGGCAGCCAATCAGGCAGCAGCAGCACAAGATAAAGGAGCTGCCAACCAAGCAAATGCAGCAGAAAAAGGTACACATTTCAAGCCATGCTTTAAATTAATAGGGAAAAGATGGAGCATCATCCTGTGTTTTTTTTCAGCTTTCATTTAATTTCTTTCTAGCTGCAGTTCCTGAAGAAAAGCACCATCCTCCTGCAGAGGCTGCCGCAGACGGCCATGCTGCCGCAGACGGAGCTGCAGCTGCAGACAGCAAAAATACAGCAGACGAGAAGATGGAGGGTAGGCTAAGCTGGCACCTTTACTTTAACTCATTAATGGTCTTCAATCACTAATATTTACATAAGATGTGGAGAACATTTTTAAATTTTAGGGTTGGGGTACTCAGCCTAACCCTAGGTTGGTATGGTCACTCAACCTAGGGTTAGGCTGAGTGACCATACCAGGACAGTCAAACAGTAAGTTTGCTTTTATGATGCAGCAGTTTTCCTTTAAAAACACAAGGAAGGTTTCTGAAACTATTTTAATAACAGGAGTTAAAGATTTAAGAAATTTGTACAAATATTCACATCCGTTGAACTTTGTCACATTTTTATTGGGATTTTATGTGATAAACTAGAAAATGTTCCGGTTCTTTGCAAAAGGGTTTAATGTGAGTCCACTTGAAGGGCCTCGGTGAACAACTCATTTATAGTCTTCTCCCACGTTCTTATTTGTTAGATTCTAGCAAATGAATATGTGCTGAAGTGGACCTTTCCACCGGTAACCTCTGCTCTATGTTTAGGGTTGTTATTGTTCTGGAAGTCATTTAGACTGGTTTAGAGGCGGCAAACAAGGGTCAGCTCCACTTAAGGAGCTGACCCAGTCTCAGATACTTGCAGCCTGTAACAAGTTGTTTTCCAGCATCGCCCTTTAACCATCTTCACATCAACTTGGGTCTCGTTGCTGAAGAAAAGTGTCCCCCACAGCAGGAGGCTGCAACCACCACAGATCAACTGAAACCTGAAACCTTTTTATCTACCTTGGCTGGTAGAGAGATGAGTTTCAACTCTGGGCTCATGAGCCGAGCCGTTTATGTAGATCTGCCTCAGAGAGCTGCCCTGATTCCTGAAGAGGTTGCTGGAGTTGAAGAACACCTTTTGCTGCTGCTTTTTCTTTTCTGTCCTTGCTTGTTGCATCTGATGTAATCTCTGGGATCCATTCCTAATTATTAGAGGCGGTAAACGCATGGGAATCATGTTTTATTTCCTGACCCTTCATGCACGCAGCAGTCTGATTTGGCTTGTTCACTCTTAGATTCTGTTGTTTCCTTTTGGCCTCTTTTTCTCCTCTTCCTAATCACTTTCCTTTTCTCCTTCTCTCTTCCGGATTCAAATCGCAGTGATAAAAAAGCTGGTTGCAGGTATGGATTCCTTCTATTCTCTGTCATATGATCTGTTTTCCACATTCATTCAGCAGCTGATCAGTAATCATTACTTTAACACTGCCCATATTACTAAATACTGCAATAGTAGTGAAAAGAGATGCACCAACAAATCCACCGTTGACCAGAATTAACCAATTTTCCACTTCACTGACCCTGACCTGCGACTGGTCAGTCACAGGAAACTCTGAAGTCCCATTTTCAGCGACATGTCGAGACATGTCTGCGGCTCTGCAGGCTGCAAGAAAGAGCTGGACTTAAAGCAGATAACAGGTCTGAATAGTCTGAGTGTTACGGCGTATTTGCTCTGTTTTTCCACCTCCAATACGGATCATGATGGATCAGGAAATCTTTCCGGCCTTTCTGAAGTCTTAGAGTTCAAGTCAAGATCTACATTATTCATGGAATACACAGATAACCGCTCTATTATTAATGCTAGCCACACTAATCCTCGATACTAGATGCTACTCGCTGGTCATTTTGTCTTTATTCTACTGTTGTAAATCCTTTTCTTACAGCTCTTGCTCTCACACACAGTGTGACGTTTCCTTTGCTCTGAATATAAATATTTAATGAGCACTTACAGCCAGAAGCCTAGAGGAAAATATTTGTCCTCCTGTTTTTTTTTAAATAGATATATTTTGGTGTTCTTTTGATCTTAAAGACAAATTAAATTCTGTAAAAAAAAAAAAAAAACTTTCTCTGCAGGTCAAAGTTTTTCAAACTCTGGAGATCAGGATTTAGTCAGAATCTTCTGACTGGTGCATCTCAAACATTGAAGACACGTCTACCCGCTGTCTCCTCTAACATAGTGTGTGCTCACAGTTGTCTGCGTCTTCTCCTTCTTAAGGCTGTGGTCTAGAGATGTGTGTTCAGTAGATTCATATTAGCTTCCCTGTTCTGAGTCTTACACAGAACCTTCTCTCTGCTGCTGGTTTCCTTCTTTAAACCGGATGTTTTTGTCTCGGTGCAGAGGGCCAGCTGGACCACGCGGTGCTGCTGCAGGTGATCAAGGAGCAGCAGGAGCAACAAAAGAGACTTCTTGACCAGCAGGAGAAACTACTGGCTGTCATAGAGGAGCAGCATAAGGAAATCCACCAGAAACAGCCCGGCGGTGTGTAGCCACACCACATGCACAATGTGTTCCTCAAGCTCAGGGCTGTTAGACTGCTTTATATTCGTGTCTAGCAGCCCAGGATAACAACTCTCCACACTGCTTCATTAAACAGACCCTTCCATTGTTCCAGACAATCTTTAAGAACATTTTAGATCAGTACCTCAGCAAAATATAGAAACTTGACTATCGTTGATAGATCTCTGATCACTTCATATCTTTCACTCATTCTAGTGAGGTTTATTGAAATTAAGTCCTTGTATCTCAGGGGTGTCAAACATACGGCCCGCGGGCCGGATCCGGCCCGCCGAACAATTTAGTCCGGCCCTGTGGCTAAATGCATTATCATTATAAAAAAAAAAAAAAAAATGTTTTTTTTTTTTTTCTCCAGTGTTCTGTATGGCAATGTGGCAATAAGATGCCACAAAGAGCTCATCAGATTTGACTTTCACAAGTGGACAAGATAAAAGGAAGAGAATGATAAAACAATAGGGGGTTTTCAGCTGACGTCAGCTGACGTCAGCTGACTCTGCGCGTCCGCCATATTGGGTGGCAGTCGTTTCGCACCGTTGACCCGCATTCAGGCATGGACTGGTAATCGGGCGTACCGGGCATTTTCCCGGTGGGCCGACGTGCTGTTTGGGCCGGCAGACCCGACATGTATATTAATAATATGTATTATTATTATCATTATTATTATTATTATTATTAATAATATATCGGCCTCATTATATTTGCATAATGCATGAAGAAAAATAAAATCAGCAGCGCAAGAGTCTGTTCCGATCATCCGGCCCTTACCACAGGCTACTGCAGCCCATTGGTTATCATCCCTGACAGTTTAAAGGGCTAGGCCAATCATAAAGTAGAAAAACACCTTCACGCTCCATGTGGAACTTTGTGCAGCGGTGTTCACAGTAGTAATGGACAAGAAACGCAAGGGAGGCGCAGAGAAACTGCGCGAAAAAAAGAAACGGGTTCTTCAAACGGACGCTGCGAAATGTGTCAAACTGACTGACATGTTCCCAACAGCAGGCCTTCATCTGCTCCGGTGTCTGATGTAAAATATGGTGGTGGTGGTTGTAGTCAGTGACGTGCGGTAGGGTTCATAGCTGGTGAGGCACTGACGTCATCAGAGTCAGATTTACAAATATATACACTCTACAGAGTAGACTCGTTGCAAAGTGCTGAAAGAGACTGATTGAGCCAAATAAATTCACCAAGATACATGGAAAAATATTGGTTCTTTGATGAAAAAATAAAACTATTTGTCATTTGATTGGTAACAGTTTGAGTTATGATGGATTTCTGCATTTGTAACACATTCAAAAACTATAACCCACATTACGCACATTTAATTACAAAAACAAAACATGAATAAGTATCGCTGTCTTACCTCTACTTATAATTTAAGTCCATGCGGCGCTCATTCAGCACAAAAATATCGATCATTTTCCGGTAAAAGTTCTCTTTATCTTCTTCAGTTTTAAAAGTCTCTCAGTCTCAATGGAGCTCACTGCCAGGGAGGAAAGCCTTCCCTGATCAGTCCTGTTCCAGCTGTATGTTTAGAGTCTTTTTAGTGCTTTACTTGTTTAGCAAAACTCGCTAATAATACAACATCCATAACTTGCTGTCACTGTTTTGGGATCACGAGCGGTGCCCCTTGAGCGCCCCCTGCCTAGAGGCCAAGGAACTGCCGGCCTCACCTACAACCCGTTCTCTGCTGGTTATGCTCGCCCAGCACCACGAAAACATGTTACCTGCACACAGTATGATGACCAAAACACAATTCGTAATCCACATATATTAAATTGTGGAAAATCAGTTCATAACCGTTTGAACAATTGGATTTATGATCTAGAGACAGGAAGATGCAAATTAGTAAGGTGAGAGGAACTTCTTAAATTATTATGAATAATAATAATACTATTCTGTGCAACATTTGTCTAATCTTTATTCCTTCTCATCCTCTCTGACAGGATTTCTACACGTTTCAAATGGTTCATTTTGTCATTGGCATCCTTTTTTACACAGTGAGTGCACATTAGTCCAATGTTACCCTACAGTATCTGGAAGACTGAATAGATCTGATGAGCAACTTACAATAACGTCTTATGATAATGTAACGTGATAATATGTGTGATTGACCGTGACTTTTCTCTCTCTCTCTCTCTCTCTCTCTCTCTCTCTCTCTCTCTCTCTCTCTCTCTCTCTCTCTCTCTCTCTCTCTCTCTCTCTCTCTCTCTCTCTCTCTCTCTCTCTCTCTGATCTGAAGAATTGTTGCTGTGCTGTGGTGGAGTTTACATTTTACAGTGTTAATAAATTAAGATTTTGGAAGTATTTTAAGTGTCCACTCTCACTAATTTCCATTAACCTGGCCTCAAGGTATTGCACAGTTGGTATACACATTCAGTACACAAAAAAAAAAATGTGGTGGGCCAGTCTAATCCAAAATGCCAGGGCCGATTTTTTGTCCCAGTCCACCCCTGCCCGCATTGTATTACGCCTTAGGCAGTATTGGAAGTGAACAATGGGGAAAACGTGTTTAATGGTTGGTTGCACGGCCCGTGGAGGTGGAGATCAACGCTCTTTCTTTCGCCTACCAGCCGTAATAGTGAATCAGTGCGAAAAAACAAAACAGCTCTCTGAACAACGCCGTCACCTATGGCTGACACGGATATCCAGGTCCGATTTGGACGGCGTTAAGCTGGAATACGCCAGAGTCTGCGGTGCTCACTTTGTCACAGGTAATTAACTGTTAAGTATGTAAAACATGTAAACCGTTGCTGTATTGTGGGCTGTAACAGCGCAACACATGATCGCCATGGGAAAAACATAGAAACGGGTTAATTTTCCACCGCTTTCCTGCCTGGAGGCGCAACCACGGAGAACAACTGTTAGAGATAACAAAGAGTCGTCGGCTCGCTTGGATCGCGGCTGTAAGACGACCGAACATAACTTTCTACAGTATCCCGATGTCAATGAGAGTGTGTTCTAAACGTTTGAAACACATAGCAGTTAGTTAAAAGTACATTACATGCGTGAGTGGTTGTTAGCACTAACAGTTAGCATGTGCCAGAGCCCGTCTGAGCACAGCTTACCTTTGTACGAGTTGCTGTGTTCCCACTGTTTGCTGGCTTTATGATCTGCAGCTCCTGAACCCATCCATTCGTAAACTACACATGAGACTCCAAGGACTTGTAGCTTCAGAACTGTTCTGAAGTATAGGCGCTCACACCACAAACAAGGTAGCCGAAGACGTCCGATATGGAAAGTGACGTCCGCGCTACTTCCGGGTTACGCCGGTAGGCTTTTGCCGGCGTAAATACGGTAAATACAACTTAATTTTGCACTGGTCATTGTTCTGCTTAAATAATTAAAGCCGCGAGCGGCGTCGAGCGGCCCTGCAGCCAAGCGCCTTCGCGCACCGCTGGCCGTCAGCCACCGCAGAAGCATGCGACGCATTTGCGTCGGATTGTTTACATTTTTACCATCTTATTAAAACTCACCCGTCCACGTATGATGGCGATTTCCTTGATGTACATAACTTCGACATCTCGTACCCAACCAGATGTGAACTGGTTGTGAGCCTCTAGACCCTTGTAAGCTCTCATTTCCTCAAGACTGTGCAGAGGGTTTTCACTGAACACCAGGTAATGCACTATGTCGCCGTGCTCTACATTTGGCCAATCATCTGGATTACGGCTAAACAAGGCACCGTGGAGGGCATAGGGGTCCATATGGTCGATCACGGAACATTTCCTCAGATATACGTCCTTATCTGGTCGCTCTAGCGTGCTGGCGTTCTTATCCATTCTCGATACGAAAATACGTGTAGGACAACTAGAGATAAGGAAGTGTGACACCCAATATGGCGGACCGGAAGTTGGCCAGTGACGTCAGTGAAAACCCCCTGTTATTGAAAAAAACATGTACTTTGTTTAATTGAAAATATGCAGTCCCTATATTGTCCACGAGGGGCGCTGTGTTTTAATTAGCAGATTAAGCTTCAGATGTGGAAAAATTCAAATCATTTCTTAATTTTTATCTGTTTGATGTATTTTGTCATGCAGGACAGTGTTTTTAAGTTCCAAAAAATGTGAATAAATCACTGTGATCAGTTCTTATGCATAATGCACAAGTAAATGTTTAACTGAGTAAAAGTATTGTTGAAATTGCACATACTTTTCTTAAAAATGCTGAGGTTATTCATAATATATTGTGTAAAAGTGAAATTAATTTAATATAAAAATCAACAAGTCCACATTTATGAGTTCTATTTAATCTTGCAATGAGTTTACTCATGTGGCCCTCTTGAGATCAGATTAAGCTGTATGCGGCCCCTCAACCAAAATGAGTTTGACACCCCTGTTGTATCTTAACTTTTCAGAATCCTTTTCACACCAAACTCAGGCTGCATCACTACATAAAAAATGCAGCGGAACCTCGATGGTCTTTGTTCTGTGCATCCAGAACACTCCCCATTGAGCTCTTGACGCGTTCCCCCGGCTCACGCGTGCTGCCCGTTACGTCATGGAGCACGAGAGTTCCCCACAATCACAGAAGCCGCGGTGAAATCATGCTGTCGTGAGTAGCCGAGCCCGGTAGTGATAACTTATCCAAGGCGTTGATTGCTTTGCAGAGGTTTTAAAAGAATACCGAGCTGCAGGCAGCGCTCCAAGCCGCCTAATTTATTGCAAGGCTTTTAGGACTGCAGCTGCTATGTGCACGGAGCTTCTAGGATCTCACCAAGCAGCTAAAACTAATGATCCATATTCTCCAAAGGAGGAAATAAATATTTGTGCTTTGGCACACTCCCCACTGAATAAAGCCCCCAACTGTGGAGAAGAGCATGCACCTCCAAATTACACATAGGCTGATTGAGTCAACAGTAACGTAGCTTGTTCAGGCTGCAGTTTTCTACAACACCCCCCAAAGAAAAGCCCTGACATCATATTTGGCCGTGAAGAGGAGGTAAAAGCGTGAACAGCAGATCAAAGGCCTAATAATAGGATATTTTTTTAGTAGTTGTTGCTCAGATCCACAATGTGTTGGGACTTTGAGGCTTTATGTGCAAGCTTCCTTCCGACTACATTACTGCAAAGGATGGAGTGTTTGTTTCAGGCCTCAGTACAGAAGAGGACCTCGGCTACGCCGCTGATCCAAATATTGACGCCTTTGCTCCGTTACAGTGAGGTTGAAACTGATGATGGAGGCGCAGAAACCTCCCATGTTTAGACTTGGACATCCTAACGCACATGCGAAGTCAGTTCTGCCCGACCTGTCACACAACTTTTTCGTTTTTGTCCGTGTTAATAAAGCTGCCTGATAATTTGGTGCACTGCAATATAAATTTTTTGCTCTAAACCACATTTGCTGTTATTCTAAAAAAAAATTAAATAAAATACACCTGAGGATAAAATGTTCAGACCGCATGGTCTGAAGAACCTGTACTTAAAATGTAAATCCTTACATGCTTAATAATGGATGCATCACTACCATTAATTTGATGTTCATTTGTTTATGTGAAGGAGCTCCAGATGTTGAGGCAGAGAAAGGTCCCCAGGAAGAAGGAGTGGCGAAAGCCAAAGATGCCGGCGTGGCGTCAGACCTGAATGCAGCGGGAGATGGAGAGGAGGCTGCCAGGGTGGACCGGAAGCCTGATCCTGCTGGGGATGCAGGAGCTGAGGTGGAGGTTGCTAAAAGGGCTGCTGTGGCGGCTTACAAGGAAGATGGTAAAGTTGCACCAGGGGGAGAGTCTCAGCAGCAGAAGGAGCTGGGAGCGAGGGGAGTTTGGCTAGGAAAGAAAAGACCGGATGAGTCTCAAAATGATCAGGCCTCTCAGGTTAGAGATGAAGAAAAACGCGTCGATAAAGAAAAGGAAGCAGTGGAAAATCCTAAAAAAGAAGCACCGGAGAAGGACAAGCTGGATAGAGATGTAAATCAAAAGACGCTTGGTGAAAATGAGCTGGAGAAGGAAAGACTTCAGAGAGAGACGATGGAGAAGGAAGTACATATACGACTGGCGAAAGAACTGGAAAAGGAGAGGCAAGCAAAGCTAGCTGTCCAGCAGCAGTTGGAGAAGGAGAGAGCTGAAAAGGAAAGGATAGAAAAAGAAGTCCAGGCACGAGTGGAGAAGGAACGAATGGAGCGGGAGAGAAAAGAGAAGCTCCTCAGAGAGCAAGAGCTTGAGAGAGCAGGCCTAAGCAAGAAGCGTCAGGAGGTAGACGATGAAATAAACGAGAGGGCAAAGAAAGAGCAGGAGGCGAAGGAGACCCGGGAGAGGCTGGCCCAGCTGCAGCGCGCCATAGAAGCCAAAAACGCCGAGAAAGATGCACGGGAGGCTGGGGGAGAAGATGGTGAAGCTTTGAAAAAAGGAGGAAGAGACCTCAAAGAAAAGGCTTCTGTTGAGGAGAACCCCAGAGAAGGGGTGGGGGATGAGGCTGCCGGAGCCGAGACACGCCTCCAGGGCTCCCACGAGAAGCTGAGGGAGCAGGGAGAGACGGATCTGAAGCGCAGGAAGAGGGCCCTGGGAGCCGGAGAAGCCGCAGGGCCCTTGGAGGACTCTAGAGGAGCCAGAGGGGTCCCTGCACTGGAGCCCCTCCTGGAGTTGGGGGGTTCAGACCTGCATGCTGCCCTGGAGCAGCAGCTGCTGGCTGCGGCAGTGGTCCACTCCAGGCAGATTAAACAGGCCACAGAGGACGATGGAGCAAAATAACACGCTTCAGAAACACACACAGGCTTACTCAATGGCTGTACAGCACAAACCCCACACCTGCAGAACCTGCTAATACTGTGGACCAACACACCACTGCCTTACGTTCCTGCTTCAGAAACATTAGGGACGGGATATGTCCTCCTCCTTCATACTGTGTATTCTAAAGTTGACCCAAAGTCTTCACTAGAGTATGTAAATATTAACTTATTTTTGCCTCTGAGAACATCATTTTGAAAAGGTCATTGTAAATACAAATATATCTATGCAATATTCAACATTTCTGACCAGGAATATACTATATTAATGTCCGATGTGGGCATGCTTTAGTCTTTTTGTTCACTTCGTGGGTTTCTCATGTGTAAATGCTGTAAATCCCTTAGTAATCAGGAGTGAGTGAGTCTGTGTTGTCAGTCCCTGTTTTATATCTGCAGTTAGGTGGGGGGCCACGTTTACCTTCACCTGAGACGTGTATATATAATGTAGCCTGATAAAATGGACTATAGGTGGACTTATTTCAAATCTGGACAGTCTTCTAATTATTCATAGACTCTTATCCTTGCAGATTTCTTGGTGCCTTTTCTGCCGTAGCCTGCAGTACAGACTAAATGTGTGATTTTTCTTTTTTTCCCCACACTGTGTTCTCTTTTTTTCCCCTGGACATTCATTTTTCTTCACAATAATAAGAGGGTGGTAAGATTTACATTTTATGGTCTCGCCTGTGAAGATTGTATCATTTCAACCTCTTAGACATTTTTACAAGCATATTTTTCTATGTGCAGTTTTCCTGCACAATTTGCTGATATCAATAAACGACATTTGACAACACTGATTGTTGGTTTCTTTGAATATAAAGTGATGAAATGGTTTATTCTCTTGTCTTTATTACAGATAGGATCATAACATTACATTGGAGCTCCGCTCAGAATCGCCTCCAGCATCATTAGGACATCAGGTTTTCTCCCACAGATCAGCACAGCTCTGATGATGTAATCACCTGGGTCTCTTCCTGGCCTGGGAAACAAATAATGGAAAAAGTAACTTAAGTTCATTAAAACCAAGTGTATTATTGCGGGTTAGGACTTACTGCGTTTGTGAAGCAGGTCTTCAGTGCTTCAAACTCTTTAGCGCACAGGTCCTTCCTCAGTTCCTGTTTGCCTGTTGTTGTAGCCGCAACACACTTCCCATAAACAGCTGCCTAAAAGAGATTCAACAGTTCAAAGACAAAACAAAACAAAACATGTATTCTTGATCTCATCTAATTGCAGCGAATATCCCCCCCCCCCCCCCCCCCACACACACACACACAAAAAAAGTGGGTTGTTCACTTGTATTCAGCTCCCCGAGTTGATGCTTTGTAGAACAATGTTTGACTCCACGTGCAGCTGAAAGTCCTTTGGGGTAGAAACTGAAACTTTTGTCCATTCTTCTTTGCAAAATTAGTCAAGCTTATCTTAGATTGAGAGGATCTGAGAGCAAAGAGTTTGTCTTTCCACTCATTTTCAATCAAATTTAAGTCTGGACTTTCACTAGGCCAGTGGTTCCCAAAGTGGGGAGCCTTTGGGGGGGGGGGGGGGGGGAGGAGAGCTTAGTGTAATTGCAGGGGGACATGATAGAAATAGCCAGGATAAATGACCAATTTTGCGAAGTTATTCTCACACCCCTGTTCTCTGATTACTATTCGGAGTTTGAGGTCTGGAGGAGGAGTGGGCCACTACTGCTTTCTCCCAGAATATGGTAGTAGGGCTTAAGTATGGAGGGCTGGGTGTGGGGGAGGCAGCGCCTCTGGGTTCGCGGGGTGGGGTCTGGTTGCCGAGCCCGTTCGGTTCATGTTGGCCCGAACTCTGGGCGGCTCATGGGGGGGTTGTGGCCAGAGTTTGGACCGGGTAGGTCAGATTTTAGGGACTGTTGTGTTTGAATGGTGCCCCCCCCCCCCAGATGATGGAGCTCACCTCCCGGCTCTTTTCTTATGGGTAAGAGTGTGGGAACGTGTGAATGTGACCATGTACCTGCTTTTCTGTATGTCTTTTTATCAGGTTGGGTTTGGACTGCCCCATCTCCTGGAACATCTCAGGTCTCCAGTAGGTGGGGAGCCCATCCGGCTCCCCTACGTTGGCCAGCGCCTTGACGGTGGTCCTCGGTGTCTGGGGCTGGGTGCTCTGGTGTATGCTGGCTCACTCCTGGTGGCTGCTTCACAGGGCCTGGAGCCCTGGGGGAAGTGCCCCTGAGCCTCGGGTCTCTGGGTCCATCACTGGATCCGCTTTGGCGTAGCTGGCTGCCGGTGGAGCCTGCAGGCTCGTCACCGCAGCTCCCGGGGCCTTTGGCGTTGTGGCTGTTGGGGGGTTTCCTGGGGCTCTTCCCTGGGATGTGGGAGGCAGCTATTCCTGTGTTAGTCCCTCTTGGGGCCCTTTGCTCTGGGGGTTCCTTCAGGCATCTGGGGTTCTGGTTTCCCTGGTGTCTGCCTCAGCGCTCAAGGGGACGGTCTATGGCTCCTTCTTCTCTCCCTTTTAGCATTTTGTCTCATCTCTTTTTTCCCCTTCTACCTTCCAGTTTTTTGTGTCCATTGAACGTGAAATAGTCCCAGACTAAAATTCTAATAAAGCTTCTCGCATATATAAATCAAGCAGAGCACTATGGGGAAAGCCGTAAGGCTCCACTTGTGAAAATAAAATATGTTGGGCTCTTTTTGGCATTGACAACAATTCTAAATGCTACATTGCCAGACAGAATAAAAACTTGGTAGTTGTATGATTTAAAGAAGATTGCAGTTATTTTATTGTTATATGTTTTACTGTGGTTGGTTTTTCTTTGTTCAACTGTCGAAAAGATTGGTTGGAGGGGGGGCCCACCAAGAAAAGTTTGGGAACCACTGGACTAGGCTATTTAAGCACATTAATGTGCTTTGATATAAACCATTGATCACTGCAGCCCTGGCTCTGTTAAAAACAGATAATATTTAGGAAACATTGTAACGAACTACCTGAACAAAATGTAACCTTGTTTTTTTAGCTGTTATCTCCTCGTCAGGTTTAGGTTTTCATGAATGGTTATCAACAAGCCAGATCACCGTGTCCTGCTGGAGCTCATACCTCATCTGCGCACTGAGCCAGAAGCTCGGGGAAAAGTCGCAACCTCTCCCGGCTGCGGCTCCACACGTTCGACCCCGACATGCTTTGTCCTCTGGGTTTCACATGGACTACAAAAGCTGACTGTCATTCAAAAAGCAGCTCTGTTATTGGTCTGTTAAATGCGCCGACAAAAACCCCAAACCCGTCTAAAACAAAAATACGTCTCATCTAGCAGATAATGCATTCATACCAACCCTGGAAGGCGCCATATTGCAACCGTGTTATGAGAAAGGAAAACGTCCGGCTGACGTGTAAATATGATTCGCTCATGCAGCTGTCAGTCACAGAGAAATCGTTGAGGGCTGGGAGCCTTTCCTTGTATCTGATTGGCGGAGTCCTCGCGGTTGGAAGTCATGACAACGCGAATGGACGTAAAGTATTCCACCTCCCGCCTCCTGATTGGCTAGCTGTCAACGTTCACCCCGCCCTCCCAGATCAGCCGGAAGATGGGTGACGCGCAGCCAGGACTGCTAAATCATGGCAACATTTATGGAACGGTTGTCTTTTCTGCAGAAAGTAAGTGAATTGTGCTTCTGTTGGGTCACGACACAACAACCGCCAGTTCAGAGCAACTTGACAAGGAGGAGCTAAGCTAACGTCTCTCGTTTAATGGTTGATACTGAGCGTCTTAGCCTGTTACTGCTAGCCTCCAAGCTAATAAAGAAGTTTGCCTTAACATATCAGCTCACCTTGTTGTCTCTTTACTGTGAATGAATGTTTTGGCTGCTGCATGTTAATCTAATGCTAACAATTTAAGATCCCCACCCTGATGAAGGCCACAGCAGATGATGAAAGCCCCTGTCCTGGCTACCTCTTCCAGGAGGTTGGAAGTATCCTTGGTATTAGCAGCGGCGTTCCTGCTGGTTTCCCGATCATCCCACAACTGTCCAGACGATATGGTTCCACTCAGGGTGACCACCCCCAAACTTCAGTGGATTTTGTTGGGATTGTATAAGACAGACCAACATAAAGTAGGACATAATAATAAAATTAAACTGATACATGGTTTTCTTTCTTCTTTTTTCCCCCCAAATAAAATCAGAAAATTGTTTCTCAGTCTCCACTGAAGAATAGCATCTCCGCAGCATGATGCTGCCACCACCATGCTTTACAGTGAGGCGGTGTGTCCACAGTGGTATGCATTGGTACCACCTTACAAAGTTTGGTGTGAAGGCCAAAATGTTACGTTTTGCCCTCATTGGACCTGGGTACCTTATTCCGTATGATTGCTGTGTTTCCTACATGGCGTGTGGCCACTTTTCCTTAGAGGCCAGGTTGATGCAGCGAACGATGGTTCTTCTACTCACAGATCCTCCCACCTGATCCGTTAATCTCTGCAGCTCCTCGAGATCGGCCTTTTTGCTGCATTTTTATCAATCGTCTTTGTTTCAGGAATCTCATGTTGATTTATGACCATATCTGAGGTTAGCAGTGGTGGCATGCTCTTTTCATTTTAGATGAATTAACTGAACAGAGCTCACCAAGCTAATCCTGCTTAAAACTTCCCCACAACCTGACCTGACCCATCTGCTGAGTCCATTGGTCAACATAATGTCCTCTTAATAAACCTCTGCTTCAAAAAAGAGGCATATTTAAATTGAGAACAAATTACACAGATGTGGACTCTGTTTCCCAGTTAGGTAACTTCTAATGAAGGCAGATTGTTCCACTTGAATGAATTTAGAGGTATCAGAGGAAAGGGAGACGAATACAAGTTGCATGTCACGCTTTTAAGAGATTTTTTTTTATGTTGAAAACCATGCATTGTTTCCCCTTCCACCCCACAGTACATACAAATTTCTTCATAGTTTAAATGTGCGCTGCTGTAGAAAAATGTTCCTGCTATCTACGCACGTTACCGCCGTGTTTTGTTGCAGCGCTTTGCACTTGTAGAGGATGCTGTACTTTGTTGAGACAAAACGCCTTAAACCTTAACCTCACTGTTAGAAATCTGCCACGAGTCATCGGGTTATGGCCAGTGTTTGCTGGAATATCTCCTGGAGAGGCTACAGGTGGAGTCGTGTCACGTCAAACTGAAGGTGAGAGCGGCCCGGGGCAGCGGCGCCTTTCTGCCTGCCAGTGACTTATGGTTCCGTTCTGTCCTTGCCAGGTGCTGAAGATCTTTATCCATCTGTGTGGACATGGCTCTAAGCACTTCCTCACGGAGCTCAGAAGGAACTCCACCTTCATCCAGCAGGCTTCAAGTGAGACCCCATGCTTTGGGCGCGTCGGTCTGTTGCTGAATGGTAACGGGTTGTTTCTTATGTTCCGCTATTTGCTTTTAAGTCTACAGCGGCGCTCCTGATCCGATCCACGGCACAGCCCTATACCAGAAAGTAAGGAGTGCGGCACAGGTGAGACGCAGGGAAGAATCCGACTTTTAACTCGGTTGCATTCCAGTGACTGCAAGTTTTTTATGTGTATATTTATATATATATTCACTTTAAAGGAAGTGGCCTGTTTACTTTTCACGGATGCAGTTTCCACCAAAGGTTGCATCGCTCTGCACAGCATAGGCCCTGCAACAATGGGTTAGTATGTAGTATTTGAAAAGACCGTCTCACTTTGCTGAATTGATGGGTTACTTTTAAATGAATACATATTTCAAGAGTTTCATGACATGCCTAGTCATGATGGTGCAGATTCAGTCATTAGTTTGTTTCTGTGTTAGGAATGGGATCAGTGGGGTCCCAAAGGTTGGGGCTGCAGGGCTTTGGGTACAGTCCAGGGAAGCAGGCGACAGGTGAGTGACGCTGCACACACTAACTGGTTTTCTGTCCGTCAGATGCCTTTTAACCTTTGACCCGTGTCCGTCTGCAGGCAGTGACTCCCTGCTGGATAAAATCCAGAAGGCTGCTGAGGTAGTTGCCAGCGCCGTCCTTCCCCCAACTGAAAGCCAGGGCATCCGCCTGCATGAGAACCATTACCGAGCTGTTGTGGCGCCTTCTGCACCCATAGAGGTCGCTGTGCCAGCCTGCTCCTACAACCTGCCCACTCGCAGACCAAAAGGTGAGACATTTGTGCTGTAAGATAAAAATTGGGACATACATAGGACTGCACCTTAGGGTACGTTCTGTGAGCATTCAGTTCAGATTCGATTCTACACCCATCCCCTTTCAACCTTTCCGCCTTTTTGTGTGATACTCCAAGGCGGAATGTAGTTCTGTATTGGTACAGCATTCTGTCACAATTACGCACTACACAAAGTAGTGAAATCTCGACTGGCACATCGAGTGAGCAGAGCCAAAACCAGAGAAGCAGCCAACAGGCCCTTGAGAACTCTGGAGGAGATGCAGAGATCTACAGCTCAGGTGGTGGGACAATCTGTCAACACTACAACTGCTCTTCACAAATTTGGCCTCCATGGAAAAGTGACAAAAAGAAAGTTATCTTTGTAAGAAAGCCGTAAGCGGTCCTGCTTGCAGTTTGCTCTGAGGCGTGAGGACACAGCAGACATGTGGAAGAAGGTACTCTGGGCAGATGAAACCAAAGCTCTTTGACCTACATGCAGAATGCTATGTGCTTACCTGTAGGGCTGGACGATAATTCAATAACAATATATATCGATCGATAGACGTGTGGCGCGACAGAAAAAAATACGGTTGATAAAAGTTCGATAGAAACAGTTTCCCTTCCTTCCTTTCAGCCTATCATATTAGTTGATGCTACAGTCACTACTTCTTCTCGACCAATCGTAATCACGGACCCAGGTACGCCGTCACAAAGCGCCGCCCTCTCAAACCACAACACAGAGCATGTGAATATGTTGCAGCAAGGAGCGACGGAGGAACGGTCCCAAAACGGGGTTTTACTAGTTCACCAGTCTGACAAAAATAAACCAGTGATTTGTAAAACTTGCAAGGAACCGGTAAAAACAAAGTCTGGTAACGCAACCAACTTGTTTCATCACGTAAGCCGCTGACACCCGCAGCAGTGCGAGCTGTGTCAGCCCTGCGCTGCTGCGCGTCTTCTTAAGAATTTTCTGGAACTTCTTCCAAAACAAAGCAGGTATAGCAGCTAAACTGCGCTCCCTTCTTTGTGATAAAATTAAAAAGCGTCCAAGCGGCATAAGGACATCACGCATGCAGTAAAATGCTTCATAGTGATGGATATGCCGCTGTTGTCTGCAGCTGAAAAACCTGGCTTCAAACAACTACTCGCCACTCTTGATCCGCGATATAAAGTTCCAGGACGCAAGTTTTTCTCTAACAGCGCTCCCTAAATTGTGCAACTAATGCAGGGAATCAGTGCAAAATGAGCTGCAATCTGTGTCTTCCCACGCCACAACCTCGGACCTCAGCCCTGCATCAGCCTCTCAATTATGAAACCTGAGAAGTAACTAGTGTACTATTCCCACCTAAATAGGCTATTTTATTTATTTATTTGGTATATTTATTATGGTCATTTTACTGGTCACTTTAGTTTATTCTTTGTCAGTATTTAATAACATAACTCAGGTCTCTTAAGTTATTTTTCTTAAAAATGAATTCTGTTATGGTTAAAAAAGTTGGTTAAATAAAGATTTAATTGGAATTCTGTGTTTGTGTTCTTTATTAAAATTAAATCATTTAGCAATATCAAAAAATATCCAGGCAGAGCTGCACATAAAATATGGTTTTAAATATTTTCAATAATTATCGATATCTATTAATATGCATTTTTTTTTATCGATAAGCTTTTTTTCTATATCGTCCAGCCCTACTTACCTGCCCTACACTCAAAAACCTATATGTGGTGGAAATCCCACCTGAACACAGCTATCCCCAGTGTGAGACACGGCGGTGGCATTATCATGCTGTGGGGATGTTTTTCTTCAGCAGGGACAGGGAAGCTGGTGAGAGTTCAAGGTGGATGATGAGGTGAAATAGAGGTCTATCATGGACAAAAGCTCTTTTTAAAAGGTTTAGAAAGACTTGAGACCTTCCAGTGAACATTGACCGTAAACATACTGCCAGAGCTGCACAGCAGCGATTAAGATCAATGCCTATGCATGTGCTAGATCAGCCCAGTCAGAGTCGAGACCTGGAGATGAGCGCAGTGGTTTAGGCAGTAAACTAGTGTTTAGAAGGTAATGCAACCCTGCTATCCATATGCCTTCACAGCGACCCTACGATGCCCAGGCCAAGTCGGGGGTGGTTGGGAAGAGACGGACAGCAGCAACGGCTCCTCTCACAACTCTTCTCAGGACATGGCCACCAACAGCAGGGCGTCTGCGGGCAGCAAATCAGCTGGTACCAGGAGCCAATCAGGAGGCAGCAGAGAAAGTAACGGGGACCTCTGTGATCGGTCAGAATCTACTTTCATGTTTGTCTCTATTTGATCATTGCTTACATTCATTGTTCGGTCCCCTTTGTGGTGGCAAAGTCCGCATCTTTGATACGGTGGTAACGGGTTCAAATTCCGGTTGCATCAGGAAGGATACCTGGCATAAAAACTGGGCTTTGTTTGTGTAAATTTGCTCAACACAAAACTAAACCTCCACTGTCTGCTACAGGCACCATGCCAATCTCTAATTAAACCTCAGTTCATGAGTCAGTTAATGCCACTCCTCCTCCAGATACACCAATCAACTGAATAAGGAAAAAAATAATCATCATCCAGAAAACTAGCAGGTATAGTTGATGAGAGATTGATGTGACGAATGTTAACCTCTCATGTGTACAGTCATGGCCAAAAGTATTGAGAATGATTCAAATGTTAATATTTACAAAGTCTACTGCTTCAGTTTTTATAACAGCAATTTGCATATACTCCAGAATGTTATAAAGACTGATCAGCGTAACAGCAATTATTTGCAAAGTCAATATTTGCCTAGAAAATGAACTTTACCCCCAAAACACATTTCAACGTCATTGCAGCCCTGCCTTAAAAGGACCAGCTAACATGGTTTCAGTGATTGCTCCATTAACACGGGTGGAGGTGGTGATGAGGACAGGGCTGGAGATCAATCTGTCATGATTAAGAATGACACCACTGGACACTTTAAAAAGAGGCTGGTGCTTGGCATCATTGTTTCTCTTCTATGAACCATGGTTATCTCTAAAGAAACATGTGCAGCCATAGTTGCACTGCACAAAAATGGCCTAACAGGAAAGAGAATCGCAGCTAGAAAGATTGCACCTCAGTCAACAATCTATCGCATCATCAAGAACTTCAAGGAGAGAGGTTCCATTGTTGCCAAAAAGGCTCCAGGGCGCCCAAGAAAGACCAGCCAGCGCCAGGACCGTCTCTTAAAAGTGTTTCAGCTGCGGGATCGGGCTACCAGCAGTGCAGAGCTTGCTCAGGAATGGCAGCAGGCAGGTGTGAGTGCATCTGCACGCACTGTGAGGTGGAGACTCTTGGAGCAAGGCCTGGTCTCAAGGAGGGCAGCAAAGAAGCCACTTCTCTCCAGGAAAAACATCAGGGACAGACTGATATTCTGCAAAAGGTACAGGCAGTGGACTGCTGAGGACTGGGGTAAAGCCATTTTCTCTGATGAATCCCCTTTCCCATTGTTTGGGACATCTGGAAAACAGCTTGTTGGGAGAAGACGAGGTGAGCGCTACCACCAGTCTTGTCTCATGCCAACTGTAAAGCATCGTGAAACCATTCATGTGTGGGGTTGCTTCTCAGCCAAGGGAGTCAGCTCTCTCACAGTCTTACCTAAAAACACAGCCATGAATAAAGAATGGTACCAGAATGTCCTCCGAGTTCAAATTCTCCCAACCGTCCAAGAGCAGTTTGGTGATGAACAATGCCTTTTCCAGCATGATGGAGCACCTTGCCATAAAGCAAAGGTGATATCTAACTGGCTCAGGGAACAAAACAGAGAGATTTTGGGTCCATGGCCTGGAAACTCCCCTGATCTTAATCCCATTGAAAACCTGTGGTCAATCATCAAGAGACGGGTGGAATAACGAAAACCTAGGAATTCTGACAAAATGCAAGCATTGATTGTGCAAGAATGGACTGCTATCAGTCAGGATTTGGTCCAGAAGTTGATTGAGAGCATGCCAGGGAGAATTGCAGAGGTCCTGAAGAAGAGGGGTCAACACTGCAAATATTGACTTGCTGCATTAACTCATTCTGTCATTAAAAGCTTTTGTTACTCATAATGATTGCAATTGTATTTCTGTACGTATGTGATGACAACATCTGACATAAACACATGAAAACCAGAGGGCAGCAGATCATGTGAAAATATATTTGTGTCATTCTCAATACTTTTGGCCATGACTGTACAGTTGCAACAGGAAAGCACCACTGCAGAAAACTGTTAGTGGTGCAGATAAGGGTGTCAAACGGCTGCTGCTGTTTACAGTCATGACAGAAAGCTTCAAAGTTTTGGACTCTGCACAGTTAAAGGTTTGTTCTGACTCTGTTCATGTCACTGAAATGACCAACACCAGATAGAAAATGTGTCCGATCTACAAGTCCAGACGTATTCCCTAATCCCTGTCTGGTATTGACATGTAAGAAGCTATGAATGTCTGGACTAATAATATTAAACTCCTGAAAGAGTAGAAAACCTAATGTAACTTTAGTCAGTCTTTAATATTAAGATATTATCCAACCATTAGGTACACTCACTGATCCGTGCAGGGTCACAGGGGACTATCTCCTATCTTCACTGGGCGAGAGTCAGAGAGCGCCCTGGGCAGGTTGTCTTGCCAGTCCATTCCAAGGCACACACAGACACAGGACAAGCAAACGAACATGCAGGCACACACTCACACCTAGGGGCAATTTAGAGTAACCAGTTAACCTAACAGTCATGTTTTTGGACAGTGGGAGGAAGCCACGCATGCACAGGGAGAACATGCAAACTCCATGCAGAAAAGACAGCAGATCGGGGTTTGGACCTAGAACCTTCCTGCTGCAAGGCAGCAGTGCCACCAAGTGCGGCACTATGCGGCCTGGCTTGATAATATTTCCAGCTCGTCTATTTCAGGTCTGTGTATTTTATAGATGACGAGCCTCATGGCTAGCTAAAAGTAATGCGCCGTCTTTCCAGAGAGAGGCCGGGGTGTGTTTAGTTTCAGCTTTTGTTTTGACTGCAGGGTGTGTCAGGCTAAAAACAGTTTACACTGTTAGTATTATATAGTTAAGTAAAATGTGGCAATGTTGAAAACGTCTAGTTGTTAGAAGCCATTGTTATAGAATGTATTTAACTGTTAGATTTCAAGCTTCAGAGCGACGGCTTTAATGCACCAAGAGAGAAAACAATGAAAGTTTCATTATTGACCCATTTTGTTGTGGTGGGGGGGGGGGGTCTGAAATGTTTTCCGCAACAGGAAACATTTGGGAACCACTGCTTTACACCAAGCGTCACACATAAGGCCCTTTATTACTTGCGTGTGTGGCAACGTGTCATCTCTGTCCTCTGCCCTAATGGCACTAACAGACGTAGCAGCTTCGGTCAGCGTGGTA